>CM062818.1:1976796376-1978203620 GCA_031772625.1 Pinus tabuliformis | reverse complement strand
GATTGAAGAGGCTCACAGGGAATGGTTTTCACACCCCGGGCTCTCCCAACTCATTTCTCAATTGCAGGTAGATCCAAATTCCACCAAGGGCTACTCGTGGCAGGATGATATTCTTCGCTACAAGGACCGAGTCATAATATCACCAACATCCACCCTCAAAAGTTGCATTTTGGCAGAATTGCACTCATCTCCCATTGAAGGACATTTGGGCTTTCAGAAGATGTATGCTCGCACCAGAAGATCATTTTCTTGGACAGGCATGAAAAAGGACATCCTTACTTTTGTAGAAGAATGCGATGTTTGTCAACACCACAAAGGGGAAACCGTCAACACACCAGGCACATTACAACCATTGCCCATTCCAGCATCAATTTGGACGGAGGTTTCTATGGATTTCATTACAGGTCTTCCAAATTCAGGGAACAAGTTAGTCATCATGGTGGTTGTGGACCGACTGTTGAAGTATTCTCATTTCTGCGCCCTACCCCACTCGTTTACACCAACTTTGGTCGCTTAATCTTTCATGGATCAGATCTTCAAATTGCATGGCATGCCCACTTCTATTGTGTCTGACCGCGACCCGATCTTCACCAGTAATTTTTGGCAGGAACTCTTCAGGATACAAGGCACTCAACTAAAACTCAGTACTTCCTATCATCTGCAAACAGATGGTCAAACCGAAGCTGTTAGCAAATGTCTAGAAATCTACCTTAGGTGTTTCACTTCAGAAAAGCAACACCTTTGGGTACAGTGGTTACCTCTGGCTGAATGGTGGTATAACACCAACTATCATGCCACCACCAAAATGACTCCCTATGAAGCAGTATATGGTCACTCCTGCCTTCACCTACTTCGTATCTCAAGGGGTTCTCAAAAGTACAAGCTATGGATCAACTCCTACAGCACCGTGCAACCATGCTCACCCATCTTCGAGAGAATCTTCATCAAGCTCAGAACTGCATGAAGCAACAAGTAGACCAGCATCGCTCCGAGCGCCAATTTCAAGAAGGGGATCAGGTCTTTTTACGGCTACAACCATATAAGCAAACATCACTCAAAGACAAGGGGTGTCAGAAACTATCTCCCAAATTCTACGGACCATATCAAGTACTTCAGCGCATTGGAGAAGTGGCTTACAAGTTGGCCTTGCCACCTACTGCAAAAATCCATCCAGTTTTCCATGTCTCATGCCTCAAGAAAGTGATTGGGAACAATTGTAGAATTCAGACTAGCCTACCTGAATTGGATGAAGAAGGGTCCATCTGGCTTCAACCTGAACAGGTCCTATACACACGAGACAAGCAACTGTGTGGCCGAATGATTTAGGAAGTCCTCATCAAATGGAAAGACACCTCTCCGGAAGATGCAAATTGGGAACCAGCCACTATTCTTCAGCAGTTTCCGCAGCTTCAGCCTTGAGGACAAGGCTAGACTTAAGGGGGAGGGCATGTTAGGGTCCCACCCTAACCCCCTTATTTATGTAATGGGATCACGTCATAGTCAAGAGTCAATAAAGACCCTATTAATAATTGTATGTGGTTAATCCGCAATTGATGACAAAACCACAGTTAGTTGCAAATGGGTCGTAGTATTAGATAGATGGTATTAATAAAACCCACGGAATTGGTCCGTGGTATTGCATGTATGAGTCATATATAAAGGATAGAGACTCCCTGCGAGGAGCATCGTGTCTTATTTTGTAATTGAGCTCTGCTCTATTGGAGGTTGCCCCCTCGAAGAGGCAAGTGAACATTAATCTCTGAATAATAAAATCATTTCTATTCTGTGTTCTGGGTATCTTTTCTTCGCATATTATGTATTTGGGTATCATTTTGCAGGTTAAGAGCATAACATGGTTCCATCACCCTCCCCTACTACCTCAAGTGAGACCTCAGCCCGCGCTCCACGGGCTGTTGCCGAAAGGGCCGGTAGTTGCGAGATTTATTTGGTTAATAACTCTTCCGAACCTGGGTTAGGGCCCAATAAGCCACCAAATGGTTCTGTTATCGGGACCGGTATCTACCTAAGGGATGTCTGATGTCGAAACACTGGAACCCTACAAAGAAAGAACTTGAAGATTGGTTGGATCAGAAGCTTCACAAATTCGTGGTACAAGAAAACAGAAACCCGCAGATATCTGAGGAAAGGTGGTTGGATCGCTACATATACACAGAGATCCATGAGATTTTCTTCGCATTGTTCTCAATAAAGCTATATGAGTGGATCGCGAGGCTAGATGACAGTCAGGGAAGGTGCAGACTGGATCAGCCCATCGCGTGGACCCCAGAGTTGGAGCATAGGATGGAAGCATCTAAAGAAAAAATCACACGGGTGGTAGATCACTAGTTGGATCGAGTAATAGGAGGATTTATAACCGAGTTCGCAATAGACACAACTGTGAGTTACAACGAGGCAGAAAGGTGCTTTCTCCAAGGGCCACGGGGTAAGTACATCAAATCGTTGAATACTTGGATTAAAACATTGTTATGTGAAAAACAAGTTATGTGCATCCATTGATGTCTGGGGTAACGAGGAGTGGAAGAGGCTACCGAGGGACCAAAGGATTAGAAAAAAATCCTTTGATTTCATCCTCATGAGAAAGCGAGGAGGAGCTCGTAGGGTTCTCTCCGAGAAGCGCAGTCCGATTGATAAAGCAGGGCTTTCCACTAATACCACCTCCATCCACGCCATCGCCTATTTCACCTACATCCAACCCATCTTCACTTACCCCACCACCGCCACCACCAAGGGTAGGGATGACAGGTGCGATCAAGTTGCTAGTACTTAGAGGTGTAGGAAATGAGTAACCATATCAGTTCTAGTTTGTGGTAAAGGCTATATGGGAAGCCCAAGGCGTAACATATGAGAACATCAAAAAGGCTTCTCTAGTGAGCATGCTGTAGGATCGCACATTGATGTGGTATATAAATTATTCTAGCGATCACCCGAATGCGGGAATAACGACGATTCAGGACACGCTGAACAAAGAATTTAGCCAACCAAAATCAGAAATGCAGTCGATCATTGGTTTCAAGGAGATCGCAATGATGCTTGGTGAAACTCCATGGGATCCGGATCAGAGATTGAAAAGTACACTCCGTGAGGCAAACATAATGCTGACGGACACGCAACACTGCGCGTGGTTTGTGGCATCATTGACACCACATCTGAGGACAACGTTATCACATCAAAATATCTCAACCCAAGCTGAATCATTGGAGACAGCGATGAGGTTACATGAATCTCCAATATAGGATCCGGGGTTGGGAGTTCAGCAAATCCACGCGCAACTACAAAACCTATGCTTAGAAATGCAAAGTTTGAAACAAGATAAAGCACCTCAGTTAGAAGCGCATGCAGAGGTATGGTGTATAAAATGTAAAGTCCAGGGCCATGATAAGGATCACTATCCGATATTCACAAACTATCAGACAGGAGGGGGACCAATGCCATTGTGACCAGAGGCACAAGTAGGGCCGAGCATAGCGCCCTCGCTCTGGTGCACAATCTGTCAGGTGGGAGGAAAGCACAACACAGAAAACTCTAATCTATTGTCGAAACTGATACAACCCCCTCAGCAGCTATTTTGCAATTTTTGTAGATCGATGAGCCATGATGAATGCAATTGCCAAAGTTATGAGTTGCTGATGGAACAGACACCTGCTTATAGGATGCAGACTGAGGCACGAGGTTAGGATCCAACTGCAGCAATAGTGTGGGGCGAATTTCATGGAAGCGGACAGGATGAGGAGGAATGGGACTTGGACGAGGCCGGGGACAATTAATCTGCTACAATTGTGGAGGACTCGGGCACTACACGAGGGATTGCACGAACCCCCCCTGAACATGTTGCCCGTGTTGTTACCAATTCGATCATGACGCAATAGATTTCCCCACACTAATTGCACAAATGTAGGAAAAAGGGGTGCTCTAGCTACTCCTACTTAGAACGTCTAGATGATGAAGGCGGAACAATGGGAGGAGGATCCCAACATAAACATGATGCTTAGGAGTGGTGTGACTATAGGAGAAGATAAGGGGAAGCAACTTGATGAGGATGCATGGGTTCGCAAGGCCCCTACAAAGCAACCTGAATTTGATTTGGAATGTTAGGTCCCTATAATACTAGTGATTACCCCATTACTATTGTAGTTGTATCCCTTATTAATATTGTTGTGCCCCTATTGTCCCCATATTGTTATTACTGTGCCCCATAGAATCCCTCTATTGTTATTTTTGTGGCTTTATATTATTATTATTAGGTCGGCTTGTTATATTGTGACTCCTTAGACTCCTATATATAGAAAGGAGGTTTTGTCATTTGAATCATCCAAGAATTGTTCATTTATGTAATGTAAAGGAGGTTGCCCCCTCGAAGAGGCTGAATTATAAGGTGTTGATCTATCTTTTCTATCTTTTTGTGAGTTGGTTTCATAACATTTGGTATCAGAGCTTTGGATTCTAGGGTTTCGCTACTCCAAATAGGTCATCATGGAATTTTCGCTATAACTTTTTTTTGAGACATTTCAGAAGCTAAAAAAAAAACATTTGAACAAAATCGCATTGATTCTTGGGTCAGAATTTCAGAGCGTTTTGCACTATATTTGTGGAGATATGATCTGAGGAAGTTGGTCTTTTTGAATACTCTTGAATTACATTCCAAACAGGTGACCTGGGGAAAATTGTCATAACTTTCTCTCTGAGCATCGGATTGAAATTTCGTAAGAAGGTATAGAAATAGGATGGACTGTAGTTTCTTGTATATATTTTTTAGAACCAAAGTTCAAAACAGTGACCTGTGGCACGTCGTACAAGATTTCTCTACTGAACTAGTCTATAATCAGGTCACTGTGGGAGATTTGGCATAAATCTTCCTTGGAGAATCCAATTTGGATCATATTGGTGGCATTGGAAAGAGGACGCAGAGGGCTACTGTAGGTCACAATATCAGAATTGGATTATTCGAAATTACAGAGATACATCAGATTCAATATCCAGTTCCTACAAAGTGAAAAAAGGTGTGTAGTTTTTTTAAAATTTTTGCATAAGCTTGGTTTGAAAAATTAGTTTGAAGGAATTAAAAGGGCATAGTAAAGCATTATTATCGGTAATTGATGCCCCAAGGAAATAAAATGAAAACACCTAGTAAGAAACTTGAAAGCTCTAGCATGACTCATGAAGAAGAGGAAGAAATACAACATGATATATCAAAATTACGAGACCAAGTGCAACAAGTGTCACTTGCACAAAAAGTAAAAGAATCTAAGATGGATGGTTTAAAGAAAGATGTAGAAGCTAAGATGGATGGTCTAAAGAAATGCGTAGAAGTTAAGATGGATTGTTTAAAGAAAGGCGTAGAAGCTAAGATGAATGATGTGGAAGCTAAGATGGACGATTTGAAGACATGCATGGAAGATTTGAAGACAGATTTGACAAAGTTTCTACAAGAAATGCTTGCTAATGGTGAAAGGGTAGTAGAGGAAACTCATGATGAGAACAAAATAAATGTTAATCATGATTTAATAGACTCTAAGGTTGGACCGAAGACCCACCATATTCCAAAAATTGATATGAGGAAGTTTGATGGCAAGGATCCCGCAACATGGATATTACAGATGGAGCAATTTTTCGATCTCAATAATGTGCAAAACACACAAAAGGTACGTATTGCAACTTTATATTTGGAACCAAATCAGTTTGTATGGTATCAATGGCTTTGCTCTCATAAACAAATTATCACTTGGGCAATTTTTACAGAAGAATTGATGGCACATTATGAGGATACAAAAAGCAACACTTTTTTTAGCCAATTGAAAAGTCTCAAACAAAAGGGTTCAATAATGGAGCACATTGAGGAGTTCCAAAAATTGAACATAAGGGTAAAAAATATTCCAAAGGAGCATAGGATTGATGTGTTCATAGGGACTTTAAAGGATAATATCCAACATGATGTTCACCTTTGGGAACCTGATTCATTAGAGAAGGCATTCAGATTAGCAAGAAAAATGGAAAGCAAAATTATGGCAACCAGGAAGCATACCACTCACAACTATAAAGATGGAAGTGTTGTTGCCCCTAATATTCCACAACCTATAAGGTTGGTACCACAACAATTGGAAGAAAAAAGAGCAAAAGGGTTTTGTTACAGTTATGATAGAAAATACACTAAAGATCATAAGTGTGCTGAGAAGAAATTATTCTACATAGCTTGTGAAGAGGAAGAAGAAAAGGAGCAAGAAAGGTCAAAAGAAGAGGATATAATCCAGGAACAAAGCCTATATAAAGAAGAAATGAATCCGATCATATCTTGTAATGCATTGGCTGGAATTACCACTCCTCAAACCCTCAAGATAGAAGGACAAATCAAGAATTAAAAGGTAATAGTGTTGATTGATTCAGGAAGTACCCACAATTTTATTCATTGTAAGATAGCAAGAGAATTGAATTGCTTCCTATATCCAGCACCAGAGTGTCAAGTGATGGTTGCAAATGGAGGAACGATAAATTTCTTTTGAAAGTGCCATAATATCAAGCTATCCAAGGGAGAATATGTATTGACTAGCCCAATGCTTTCCATTCCAATGGGAGGTGCTGATGTTGTACTAGGAGTCCAATGGCTACAATCTTTGGGTACAATAGCTTTTAATTTTCAAGAACTTTTCATGAAATTTTCTACGGAAGGAAAGGAATTTGAATTAAGGGGTATTGAAGGGAAACTGGGAAAGATAATCAGCTCTAACAGTATGACAAAGCTTCTAAAAAAGGAACAAAGAGGTGCACAATTATGTTCGCTAGATGTTTCCACATCGAAATCATCTATTTCTCCAAATCTCCAAAAAGTCTTGGACAATCATTCCAAGGTATTTGAGACTCCCAAAGGTCTGCCACCTATTCGAGATCATGATCATGCTATTCATCTGATTCCAGGAAGTGTTCCTCCAAACATCAGGCTGTACATATATCCCTATGCCCAAAAGAGTGAAATTGAACGTATGGTTGTAGAAATTCTAGAGGCTGGTATAATTCAACCTAGTCAAAGTTCTTTCTCTGCTCCAGTAGTATTGGTGCACAAGAAGGATGGATCATGGCACATGTGTCTGGATTATAGGGAGCTCAATAAGCTCACTATTAAAGATAAGTTTCCCATTTCGGTCATTGATGAATTACTGGGTGAATTGCATGGATCAATTTACTTCACCAAGTTGGATCTTCGTTCAGGATATCATCAAATCATAATGAAGACTGAAGACATTCCGAAAATACATTTAGAACTCATGAGGGTCGTTATGAATTTTTGGTCATGCCTTTTGGCCTTACCAATGCACCTTCTACATTTCAAGGTTTGATGAATTCCATTTTCAAACCCTTCCTTAGAAAATTTGTGTTAGTATTTTTTGATGATATACTAATCTACAACAAGTCTTGGAAGGATCATGTTGAACATGTTGACAGGGTGCTACAACTATTGGAGGAGAAACAATTATATGCAAAAAGATCCAAATGTTTCTTGGGAGTACAAGAGGTGGAATATTTGGGTCATATTGTATCTCATGAAGGAGTTAAGGTAGACCCTAGAAAAATTAAAGCCATTAAGGAATGGAAAATCCCCACGTCTATAAAGCATCTGCGAGGATTTCTCAGGTTGACAGGGTATTATCGCAAGTTTGTTAAGAATTATGGGAGAATAGCAGCACCTCTAACAACATTATTGAAGAAGGATGCATTTTCATGGACTCCAGAAGCAACAAAGGCCTTCGAACATCTTAAAGAGGCAATGTGCCAAGCACCGGTCTTAGGTTCACTGGAATTCACAAAAACCTTATTGTGGAAGATGCTTCAGGAAATGGAATTGGTGTTGTTTTAATGCAAGATGAAAGAACCATTGCTTTTGAAAGTCGTCCAATCAAGGGAATTTTTTTACACAAAGCTATTACGAGAAGGAAATGTTGGCAATACTACATGCACTTAAGAAATGGAAACCCTACCTAATGGGAAGACACTTCAAGGTAAAAACGGTTCATGATAGCCTTAAATACTTTTTAGAACAAAGATTATCCTCTGAAGAGAAACAAAAGTGGGTCACAAAGATGTTGGGCTATGACTTTGAAATCATCTACAAAAAAGGGAAGCAAAATGTGGTGGCAGATGCACTCTCAAGAAAGGATGAGGATGTGGAAGCATTGTTGTGTGCCATTTCTATTATCCAACCAGATTGGACAAATGAAGCAAGGGAGGAATGGAAGAATGATGAATAAGTGTGGGCACTTATTCGAAAGTTACAACAAGATTCCAATACATCTGATACATTTAGCTGGCAAAATGATTCGTTATGGTACAAAGATCGCTTATACCTCTGTAAGTGTTACACTAAAAAATGTCACCATGGCTATTTACAGTTGGTATGGCTCTATCAACAGTCATACTACCCTCTTAAGCAAGTCTTATGCCTCTGCTATCCATGTCAAACTCCAAGAAAGAGAGAAAGTCTTTAAAAATGTGTTTATCTCTGGGACGCAGGTTCTCTCAACCTTGCCTGCGGGTACGCACCTAATGTTCATGATGTTTGCATCCAAAGACGCTCTGTATCTAAAGGGGCAGGTGCATCCCTCTGAAAAGGTTAAAATGCGCAAGTTTTATCTTCAAAAACTTACTTGTGGTAATTTCTAGAGCATTCTAGAAGGTTGTTTGACGTGTATGAAGCGCCTCCAGATGGTTCATGTACCCCTAACAAAGAGGAACATATCCCATCAATAAGGGAGCTATCCCACCCAAAGAGGGGATTATCCCATTGATGTTGGACCTGAATAACTTCCTTTTGAGCACTATAAATACAGGCATTGGCCCAGAGGGAGGGAGGTTGAAAGCTAATAATTCCTAAGGGTAGATGCTGCTGGAATTGGGACCTCTTTGTGAGAACTTGTGAGGAGAGATTGTCATCTTTACTTGTTTCCATTGGGAGGAGGGTGAGCTTTGTCAAAGTAAAGGAAGACTCTTGTGGACCCTGGAAGGAGCTTGCACAACACCAAGGCTCAGGTTGTAACGGTTCCTTTTTTGTTACCTTTAATGCAAATTAGTCCATTCTTCTCAATAACTTGTTGTTTATGGGTTATTTCATGTACTCCTTGGTCTACATGTTGAATATGCTTTGTTTTATGTTATAATCAGGTGCTATTTAATGGTTTGACTATTGGTGGTTGCAGGTTTTGGAGAAAAGGAGGAGCTCATCCAGATCAACAAAGCTTGGACTTCTACAACAGCGTTTGGACAAAGGTAAGAGTCACGTACTTGATTTCTCATGTAATAATGCATGTTTAGAGAAGGATAGCTCTACTTTGTTTTGTTTGTCATTAGAATGTCTTAGACTTCTAGGAAGGTCGGTTGTGTCCGCACTATTGACTGATTCCGTGTGACAAATTGGCGACTCCACTGGGGATCCATTGTTGTGAAAGGTCTTTTCCTTTGAATGAACTTTGCTCTGAGAAAATTGGTTTATTTTTCTGGTTTTTGACTGTGTGAACTTGTATTTGGGTGGATTAGCTTAGGATTAGTTTTGTTTTAGTTTTTCTTGAGTTTTTCCGAAGGACGCACCCTCTGAGTATTGCACAGTGCGTCCCTGGACGCACTGTCGCTGTGTGCACAGAGCGGGCCCGCACCTGTCTTAACAGGCTGCCTGCGTCCCCTGCTAAAATTTAAGAAAAATCTTTTTTTTGCTTTTTTCCTCTTAGATTTTGATTTTTCTTAGTTTTTTCTGCCCAGATCCATAGCTCTCTTGTCAAAGATTTTCCCCTGAACTTGTTTCAATAGCATTAAGTGTTTTAGTGGATTTCATAGAAGTTTGACCCATAGGGTTTGATTTTTGAGTGGGTCTTGTAGTGACTTTGACGGTGGAAGTTGTCAAGCCTTAGATCTCTCTGGTTTTGTCAGCATTCTTAGAAGTCAGACCTGTCGTTAAGTCTACCTATGAGAGCAACCTCCCTTTGAGTGGTCTCTTTGGCAAATTTCGAAGTACTTTTTGATTGAGTATTGAATTCCATTTTATAAAAAGAACAAAAAGATTAGAGTTTTGTTTTGACTGGTTTTTGATTCTGCATTAGCTGGTCCTTGATTTGATTTTGGTCAAGTAAAACATCCAGGAATCATTTTTGTAAGCTTTTGTCCTCTTTAAGTTTTGCTTGTAGGTAAATTTCCTTTTAGTTTGTTTTTGTGTGATTTTGGCTTGATTTCCTTTGATTTCTTAGATTTAATTTTTGATAAATAGTTTCATTTGCTTGGCTAGTTTAGGCAAAATACAAAATTCTTTTGGAATCGAATTTGCTTTAGTAGCATTTTTTAAGTTTTTGAAGAAAAGGAATTTTCGTGAGTAAATAGAGGTTATGTTTGTATGCTTGGAAAGAAAAGAGAATTGTTTCTTTGATTGTCTTTACTAAGAAAGTTGTTTTCTATAAAATTTGCATCTCTCAACTCTCTTAGTTAGGAATTTCATTGAAAAAGGAAAGTAGGGGGTAAATCATCCTAGGTGCATTTTTGTAGTGGTTACGAGTCGAGTCTACACACCATTGGTTTCACTTCCGCTACCTTTTGTCTTTAAGAAAAAATCATAAAATTAACGCTTAAAGTAAAATCAACGTAGTAACTTTTATTTACTAGGGCTCTGAAACACCAATTTAGATCAGGCTAGTGTCTTAGAGTAGGAGAGTAATTAACTCTCCAAGACAACAAAACCAAACAAGTAGCTTATCTTGTGATAGAATAAATCCAATTCTCTCATTTGTACTCTGGGAAAGCTCCTCTTAAAGGAGAAGCACGAGCTCGTGTCCGAACCAGTGAGGGGAACAATCCTCCCTCGTTGGGAACGACGCCAGACACGCACGTATTACAAACGGTAAACCTCAGATTAACCATTGTCGAGGAGCCAGGGGTCACTTGTCGGTAAACCTTGGATTGTTGTCAAGGAACCGGCAAGGGGATTGAGCTTGATACTCTGTCCTTGCGTGCTGTCGGAGTTTAGACTGTTCCCCCAGGTGCATTTGTTGCGGTTGGTAACCTTAGTGACCATTATCTTTAGGATTCTACCGAGGTGACGGTGGAGGGAAGATCCCACTGTACCTGGAGCAGACGTCGGCTAGACTCACTTGGATTTTCCGGCGGGTTCACTTCACTCGAGACGGTTAAAGTGGAGGAACTTGTGCCGGTCTATTCATTAAGCAGGTTGCCAGGGTAACTGTTCCACCCGCCACTTCTGTACTGAATCCGGCGATGTTGGGTTTCATCACCAACTAGCGCTTTCGGTTTGGAAGGCTACTGTTTGTGCTTGGTTTGACGCCCTAGATTCTTTAGGCGAGTGATTCAAATTTGTTTGGTTCTTTAGAGACTTTAGGTGGTTTGATTTGAAATTTTACTTTGTTTTCGTGTGTAGTAGTTAAAAGTTTTTAGCTGTGGCGGAATTACCGAGACAGTCCTGTAGACTTCGGGGCGAGTCACCTGAGATTGTTACCGGAACTGATTTGTTAAGAAAACTCCGTAGAATGCGGGGTGGACCTCCTGAAAATGATCCAGGTCAGTACGAAGGTTTAAAGGTCCTTGTAACTCCTCCTAGTGGCAGTAGAGTAGGTTCGCCTGAAGAAGGAGAATCTTCCTTGGTAGTCCATCCAGATTACCAAAGTTTAGAGATAGGTTATAATCCCGAAGCTGTTACAGTTTCTGAGCTTTTTGGTAGTTTTTCGTCTACTAGTGACACAGGCGAAGAACCTGAAATATCTGAACCTGTTACTCCAACTTCTAGTGTTCCTGATTCACCTAGGATTGAAAGAGTCATAACTGAAAATCTTCCTGCTGGTTTGATAGCTATTGAAGAAATTATCCCAGAGGAGGAAGTAGGCCCTGTTCTTGAAGATCAACCTACTCTTGACTTAAGAGAGCGTGAATCCATCTTTTACAGTCCACCTAGGAGTACTACTTGGTATCTTGCGTTAACTAATTATCTAGACAACCTAAGTGCCGGTTTTTCTACACCTCGTACTCCTTTTCCACCTAGAGGTATATATAGTCCTGTAAATATGTCTGGTCAGTCGTCCATGTTTTCTCAATCATCTGAATTATTTATACATGGCGGTCCTTCTGTCCCACCTGGGTATCAGTCACTTTCTGGTACCTTTGCGGGGGCATCTCCTCAACCTATTGATCATGGGTTATTAACTGGAAACAGCGGTAATATACCATTGGGTGTAGGAGACATTTACATGATGTCAGGTTCAGTTCCCGTTTCCCAACCTCAAGGTGGCCAATTACCGCCTGGGGGGCAACCTCAGTTAACGCCTGGGGGGCAACCTCAAGGTACACAAATTGGATCTGGGGGGCAACCTCAAGGTCAGTATACACCTATGGTGCAATACATACCTCAAGGTCAACCCCAGCCTCAATATGTACCCCAGGGTCAACCTCAGTATCAATATCAACCTCAAGGATGGCAACCCCAAGGATGGCAACCCCAAGGGTATCAACCCCAAGGGTATCAAACTCAGGGCTATCAACCTCAAGGTCAAGGTCAACCCCAGTATCAGTATTTACCTCAAGGTTATCAACCTCAAGGTCAATACTCAAATCAAGGTTATCAACCACCTCAAGGTCAGTCATATATTCCAATTATGGGAGCTACACCTTACAATTATCAATCCTATCCTCAATCCGGTTATGGGTCTCAGTATCCTCAACCTGTTACGGGTCAATACCCTGGAATGTTAGTGTGGGATCCATCACAAGGTCAGCAGGTGTTGCAGCCAAGTTTACAGTTGTTACCTCAAGCTGGACAACCTGTAGTTTCTGGTACACCCCAGCAACCACAACCTGTCCAGTCAACTATTCAAACTCCTGTAACTTCGGTAGTTACTCAGTCGCCAATTGCACCTAGTACTCCATCTCAAACGACTGCTGCAACTACCGCACCATCTGTCCAGTCCACCGCACTTACTTCTGGAGTATCGACGGCTCCGGTTTCTACTGTCTCTGCAACCACCCCTCAGACATCTGTACCGTTGTCTGGATCCACGATTCAAACCACGGTTCAGATGCCTACAGGGCAGCCTGGTATAAGTACGGTTGTCACTTCTCAACCTCAATTTGTTCACCAACCGTACCAGGGACAGTACCAAACCGGGCAAGCTGTCCAACAACCAGTTTACCAGTATCAACCGTATCCTGGGTACACTTATCAACAACCTCAACAACCCCAGTACGGTCCGATTAATCCTGGTTTTCCAGGAGGATATAATATCCCAAATGCGACTCCTGTTCCTAGTTATCCTGGATATCCTCCTCCTGGGGCTGGTCTTGTGACCCAGACTTTTAGAGATCCTAACCGGCAGTTACCGTTTATTGCAACTTTGGATTTACCAGACTTGACGCGCCTGACGAATGATCCAATTCAATATCTTCCGTACTGGCCGCCAATGCCAAATAAGTTGCCCAGTGATATACCCAAGTTCGAAGGTAAGTCTGGAGAGGATCCGTCCAATCATGTGATGACTTACCACCTCTGGTGTGCTTCAAATTCTATCTCGGATGATTCAATCCGTTTACGTCTTTTCCAGCGTACACTCATTGGTCTCGCGGCCAAGTGGTACATTGAGTTACCACGGGCCTCTTTTTACAATTTTAGCCAGTTAGCTACCTCGTTCCTAACTCACTTTCAGTTGCCGGTCAGATACGATAACGGCACGGAATTATTAACTTCACTAAAGCAATCGACGTCCACGTATATTTCTGATCACATTCATGAGTGGAGACGTCGTAGAAGGTTAGTGAAAGTTTTTATCCCGGACCAAATCTTAGCTGAATGGTTTGTTAAATCATTATTACCGAAGATTACTGAAGATGTAGCTAAGGCCGGAGTAGTTACTGAGGAGCAAGTCATTGCTCAGGCGCAATACCTTGACTTGGTTTATACTCAGTCGGGTACGTTACACGAGAAGATCCCAGATCTTCCAAAATCGAATCAAATCGCTGCTACTCCTTCGGGATCTCATGCTGCTGATGGTATGATTGGTACCGTGAATACAAAGAGTAAGAAGAAGTCTTCCAAGGTTTCAACTACTCCTATTATCACTTTGCCTGATTCCCCGACAGGAGAGTCTTCTCCTGAACTTACCGCCGATATTCACGCTGTAGAGTCATCTACGGCCAAATCAAAGAACGGTGGAAAGAAGAAAGGTAAGAAGAAAGAGAAAGCAGATAAGGCTCCAAAGGAGAAAAAAGAGAAGTCGGAACCTAATGACGAGAAGCGCAAACCTAAATATCCTTGTTTAATTTGTGAAGAAGATCATTTCACAAGGGATTGCCCTCATCGGGCAGAGGTTGTGAAAATCGTTAAAGGTTCCTCAACTCCTGCTGTTTTGAAAGATCCATTTCCAAAGCAGGAGACTAAGATGATAGGCTCTTCCTCGGGTGCTAGTGAAGAACCCATATTAATGATGTCTCACGTACGGATTGCGACTCGGTCGCATGATTATGGTAGTAAGAGTCCTGTTGATGGTAAAGAAGCAGAATCTTCTCATTCTAATCCATCAACCTCAGCTCCTGGTTCCGATCCACTACAGATCGAGAAACCTAACCCAGACTTGGTAATCAAACCGCCCGCCAAGGGTATACTTCGAAAATCTGCTTTCAATCCACATGCGAGAGCAGCTCAGAATTATAACATTGTTGAGGACTTAGCTGTTTCACCATCAGCAATGTCGGCCTTGGAAGTGCTGCAATCATGTCCAGCACAGCGCAAATTACTATTGTCGGCTATAGGAGCTGTTGATATTCAGGATCCGAACCTGATAATCTTCGATCTAGAAAATAGTACACCGCGTCTCCCTCATCAAATGGCTTTCCAGATCCCAGTGATAGTCAAAAACAGACCCATTCATAGGACTGTAATTGATGAAGGAGCTTCTACGTGTATTATGTCGATTCAATGTTGGAGATCGCTTGGTTCTCCTACATTGAACCAATCCCCGACCATTCTTAAGGCCTTCGATGGCCGTGGGTTCCATCCGTTTGGCATTCTTCAGGATTTGCCTATAGGGGTTGAAGGAAAAACCGTTAGTCTGGATGTGGAAGTGGTTGATGCCCCTCTAGACTACAACCTTCTTTTGGGTCGAAGTTGGTCTTACGCTATGACAGCGGTCGTGTCATCGGTCTTCAGAGTTATAAAATTTCCACACAATGGTAAGATCGTGACCATAGATCAGCTGGCTTATTTTTCATCTGACCCAGCCTCTTCTGAGAGTATTCAGCATGTCGGAAAAATGACAATCCCTTATAGGGACGTTGGTGTAGGTTTAGTTAAAGATTCCGGTTTACTGGGAACTTTTCCTTTCCCTCCAATCAACGTAGACCCTTCGTTTGCAACAATTCATATGATTACATCAGAAAATATTATCTATGATGATCCTTGGATTGTCCCATCTGAATCTGAGATAGACTCATTCGGTGATGCTATGCCTTTGAGTCCATATGAAATTGCTTATGAAGCAGTTATGTCTTTTTCCGACACGAGTTCAACCCAAATTGACCAAATGAATGTGGTCGGTGAAGAGTCACTTTTCACATCAACCTCAGAACGGATAACGTTTCCTGAAGTTGTGTCATCTGACGAACAACTTCGCGAAATCCTAAGTGTAGACGATCTACCATGGGAAGATCTCCATCATAGATCTTCGTTTTTACCTGAAGATGATGCTTTTGAAAAAGACTTTTCATCTATTTTTTCCGCTGAATATGTCAAGGACACTCAGAATCCAATGAAACATCCTGATTCCGAGTTGAACTTAGCAAATATTTCTCATACTATTGCTATTGACATTTCAGTAAAAACGGGAACTATTGAGAACATTCATATAGGTGCCTCATGTACAGACGATGAAATTCAAAATTACAAGGCCCTATTCCAAGAGTTCCGCGACGTGTTTGCCTGGTCTTACGAGGAGATGCCAGGAATTGATTCCTCCATTGTTGTTCATGAGATTAAGACCTACCCGGACGCTAAACCCGTTCGGCAACGTCTGCGTCAGATACACCCTAGGAAAGCGGCTGCAATAAAAGCAGAAGTTGAGAAGCTGTTGAAAGCAGGTTTCATTTATCCAATTCCGTTAACGGATTGGGTTTCGAATATTGTTCCGGTCAACAAGAAACAAGGGACGATAAGAATCTGTATCGATTATAGGGATATAAATCGTGCTTGTCCAAAAGACAACTATCCCACGCCCTATATCGATCAAATCATTGATGATTGTGCCGGCAGTGAAATATTTTCCTTTATGGACGGTTTTTCCGGATACAATCAAATCAATATTCTACCTGCCGATCAACCAAAAACGACTTTCATTTGCCCTTGGGGGACGTTTGCTTACTGCAAATTACCTTTCAGACTTAAGAACGCCGGAGCCACCTTCCAACGGGCAATGTCTTACGCGTTTCACGACATCAAAAACATTGTGCAACCATATCTCGATGATTTGCCTGCTCACTCATTACGTTGAGCTGATCACCCTGTTCACTTACGAGCTATTTTCATGAGGTGTCGGCATTATCGAATTCTTTTGAATCCACACAAATGTGTCTTCTGCATAGAAGTGGGACGATTGCTAGGTTTCGTTGTTTCAAAAGCCGGTATCCGCGTCGATCCCTCGAAGGTAGAAGCTATCGTCAAATTGCCTCCTCCTTCGAGTTTACGCCAACTCCAAAGTTTGCAAGGGAAAGCAAACTTTTTACGTCGATTCATTCCTAACTACGCCGAGATTACAAAGGGTTTCACCCGGTTGTTGAAACAAAATGTTCAATTCTTTTGGGATGAGATAGCTCAGAAATCTTTTGATGCGCTCAAGCACGCGTTAACCCATGCACCGTTGCTGCATCCTCCCAACTACAACCAGGATTACCTCTTGTATCTCGCCGCCTCCCACTCCACCATCGGAATGGTTTTAGTTCAGGAAGATGAACTCGGAACGGAACATGTGATATATTATCTTAGTCGGACCTTAAATCCAACCGAGTTAAAATACTCACATGTGGAAAAGTTGGCTCTGGCAGCCGTTCAAGCTGTTCAGCGTTTTCGTCACTACATCCTTCTCCGCAAAACTATTGTGATTTCGGATTGCAACCCTATGACCTATATTTTGACAAAACAATTGCTAGGGGGCAAGTACTCCAAATGGATCGTTATCTTGCAGGAGTTCGATTTGGAGTTCGAGAAGTCCAAGTCTAAGAAATCCTTAGTTTTCGCTGAGTTGATGTGTGATTTCCCGTATACTGATACGGAAACAGTGGCAGAGGAGCCCATTGTGGACGAATCTTTGTTTCTTATTAGTACTTTAGATCCATGGTATGGGGATATAATCATCTATCTCCAAACCCAAACCTTTCGGCCTGAAGCTTCAAAGTCGGAACGTCGAAAAATTCGGTTTCAATCCCAGCAATACAAAATTATTGGAGATACACTTTATCGCAAGGGGGCAGACTTGGTTTTTCGACGTTGTTTAACTCACGAAGAGGCTGAGAGGGTTTTGAATGACTGTCACTCTGGAGCATGTGGTGGTCATATGTCTGGGTATGCCACAGCTCAGAAGGTGTTGCGCACTGGCTATTTCTGGCCATCCATGTTTAAAGATTGTATCATTGTGGTCCGGAAGTGCCACAACTGTCAAGTGTTTGATCGCAAGATGCGCGCACCACCTGCTCCTCTCCACCCTATAATTGCCGTTGGTCCATTCGCCAAATGGGGTATCGATTTTATTACTTGTAACCCTCACTCGGCTGGGGGGCATGCGTATATCATCCTCGCGGTTGATTATTTTACTAAATGGGCCGAGGCGATGCCTACATTCGACGCAAGCGGAAAAACAGCTGCAGTTTTTGTATTCAATCATATTATAACTAGGTTTGGTGTCCCACAAGCAATCATTACTGACCATGGGAGTCACTTTCGAAACATCATGATGACTGAGCTTACAAGCCAGCTTGGTTTGCGCCATGACAGTTCTACTCCTTATTATCCACAAGCCAACGGCTTGGTTGAATCTATCAACAAGGTTCTAGTCATCATGATTCGACGGATCATTGGTATCCATCGGTCGAATTGGCACAACATGTTGTTTTCGGCGCTATGGGCATACCGAACCTCAGTGAAAACTTCAACAGGGTTCACTCCTTTCCAGCTAGTTTATGGCTTGGAAGCTGTGTTACCCATTGAATGCGAAATCCCATCACTTCAAATGGCTGTCGAATTACTTCCGGCTACTTCCGAAGAGGAGAAACGTTTGTTATACTTAGCCAAATTAGATGAGACTCGACGTGAAGCTACTTTAGCAATCGAGACTCACGCGAAGCGAATGAAAGCTCAGTATGATAAGAATGTGACCCCTCGCAGTTTTTCGGAAGGAGACCTAGTGCTATTATATGATCAAGCTAACGATAAGCTAGGTGCTGGAAAATTCGTTCCTATGTGGCATGGGCCCTACATTGTAAAGCGAAAGCTAGCAAAAGGGGCCTATGAGTTAGTAGATTTTGATGGGGACTCTTTGGGCAAACCCAGAAATGGGCTTTACCTGAAGAGGTATTATGCTTAAATGATGGGTGTGGAGAATTTTTTAGTTAGGTTAGATTTACTTTTCTAGCTAGTATGTTTGTTAGTTTAGTCAGTGTGCTTAGTTTAGAAGAGTGTGTTTTCGTCGTTATTCTGGCTTATCTTGGTTTTGCTCTTGATATTGCAGATGTCGACGCCTCTCCAAACGTATATAGGATTTGCTGATGGTGCTTGTCGTAGTACACGGAATATCTCTTCCGCAGCTTGGGTTATCTATTCGCCCTCTGACGAGTTAGTTTCTATGCATGGGGTAAGCCTCGGTCAAACAACAAACAACATTGCAGAATACAGTGCAGTGATTGAATTATTATCTGAGTCTATTTCATTTGGGATTCAGAGTTTGATAGTGAGGTTGGATTCTGAACTCGTTGTATTACAGCTTAATAGAGTTTATGCCATTAGAAATCCTGTGTTGTTAAGATTGTTTTTGAGGGTGCGTCTCTTGGAACGTGAATTTGATTACATTGAATATCAACATATTCCAAGGTCTTTAAATACATTAGCAGATGCATTGGCGTCTCGAATGTTAAATAGACATTTGTAAACAATCATAAATGCAAATTTATAAACATTTCATCATACATGTTAAACAAAGTAAGCCGGTAATAATGATATATATATAGATAGAAGTGTGTCAAAAAATATACATCGCCTTCGATCATAGGTTTAAAACACCTTATGATCGGTAAAATGATAAGTACAAAAAGTCAAAAATGTCACATGTGACTACAAAAGGTGACCATCCAGTCACTGGTGATGCTCTCTGTAAGACACTACTGCCCGGGCCACCTTACATAAAAAACCCCTAATAGGCCCCGGGACCGCGACTACATAGCGCTGCAGTCTGATAGGAATGTCGTCTATGGTCGTCTCCGGTATGCCTACCGTGAGACGCTCTAGGTCATGCTCCAACTCGACTAGCATCTCTGCGGCCGCATCCTGTGGGGCCGGTGGCGGTGCAGGTGGGTGTCTCCTCTCGAATGCCCGGAGATTGGCTGGACGCCGTGGGCCTACATCTGCATTTTAAACATTTTTTACTGTCAGTTTAAGGCGATATATATAAAAATAAAAAAAAATACATAACTTAAAACACTTGTGAAAAACAAAGTACCTCTGTCATCCCATTGTTCTCCCTGTGGAAGAACCATGTCCGGATCATTCCGAAAATCTACTCCGGCATACGGAAAGTCCTGAATCGCAAACACCTGGTCCTCTAACCAGTGAAAGTAACCATCAGTGAATCGAACAACTGCCGCACCCTCGTCAGGATGCCGGGCCATCACCGTAACCCATCGTATCAGCTTTGGCTCCCGAGGACCCAAAATATCAACAGTGAGATGCTGAGGGATCAGCATCGGAACTCTCTCTAAGGCAAAGCTCACGACTATAGGCCCATATCCAAAGGTCTTTAGTTTTCCGGTCTTTGCCCTGGTCAGTTGGGCTTTCAAGTTAGCCGACACCGCATCGCACCAGTTGAAGATGGTGCCTTGGAGACAGTCAATTGCCATCCGCATTTGGGACCCAGTGGCAATATGTAAAGTGGCTGAGCCACAAATCCTGGTCACAGTGAAAGCTAAGACCATGAGTTCACGCCGAGAGATGTATTTGATCTCTATGCCTTTCGCATGGTGTCGATCAGGTAGGCACCAATCTGCTCGGAGACTATCAAGGGATTGGCCACCCGGCCTAGTCCCGGCTAGATTGAGTTGCTCGCCTCTATTCGGCAAGCCAGTGAGAAAGTAGATGTCGGAGGGCTCTATCTCGAGCTGTTGCTCTCCGATATAAAAGCATTGTTCATGAACGTTCCATCTCTCGACCAGCCACTCCAAGAATCTTACCTGAGCCCTCATGCCAGGTATGGCCCAGTATTTGTATAATCCACATCCTCTTAGGGCATCGATGGAAGGTTGATGATTGATTGCAGCTTCATCAACCTCCTCGTGCTCTCTTTCTCTCCAATCCAGCATGGTAAGTGCCCTACACATGAATAAACAGGCATTAGAATAAATTTTGGGCAAATTCAATGGTTAAATTGGGAGCTTGGGGTTTCAAAATCCGCGTTTTGCGGAGGACGCACCCCGCGTTTGGCACACAGTGCGCCGGGACGCAGGTGGCCTGAAGGTAGCCTGCGTCCCCCGACCTTTTTCCTGTGTAGGAAAAAGTCGAGGGACGCAGGTCACCCTTTAGGGCACCTGCGTACCCCGCGGAGTGGTTTTCAAAACCTAAAACCCCCCAAAAATAAAAAAGGAAACCTAAAATGAAATTCGAAACGGATGAAATTGACAAGGAGGATGTTGTGGACTACCTGAAAGAGATGGCGTTCGATTCTGACGGTCGGATTCTCCGCAATGACCATGGGAAGTTTCTTGCCAAAAGCCCTTTTTCAACCTCAACAGTAAAATGGTAAAAATGACATGGTCAAAAGTCTTTTTATAGGTTTTTTGGATAAATGAATGCTAGGTTTGTTTATTTTTCACCATGAAAGGATGTTTTTCAATGAATTTTTGCCTATCTTAAACAGGTATGAGTAATGTGTCGTTTTTGTGCAGGACAAAGGGATTTAGAGGGAAAATTGTCATTTTTCACGAACAAAAATATCAGAGTCATCTTTTAAGCCCTTTTCTGACTCCTAAAACATGAAAAGATTGCCGAGCGTTTCTTTTACACTCGTTAAAACGGAATTAAAAGACGGTCCCCTTATAGCTCTTTTTTGACCGTAAAATCAGGAAAAGATTGCCGGGTTTTTGTCGTTTCAAACTCGATATGGAAATAAAACGACGTGTCCTTGATCGCTTTTTACTTTTCAGGTCAGTGGCACTAATCATGAAAGTACTCCTTGGTCGCAAGATCAAGCGGTTCCCCCAGGTATTATTTTATACTTTTTCGGGCTTGAGGGACACAAATCTACGAAAAAGTTCAGACTCTCTAAAATTGAAAAACATCGAGTTTCTCCTATACTGGGCTCGTAAAACATTTCATAGTAAAGGACCTGTTCAATTACAAATAAGAACGAACCACTCCTTCCTAGGGTTCGAATCAAAACTAGGTTGGACTCATCCGAAGGATGAGCTTATAATCAAGCATATGTTATCCTCCTCAAGCTTGTTAAAAATAAAGAGGTACTTGCCAGAAATGGTGGGGGAAAAGAGAGAAGAATGAACCTATTTGTTATCTTTTACTACAGAAAAACCTTATCACCGCTCTTGGACACGACACTTTTGATTCACCTGGGTTGGGAAATCTTTTACCTCACAGTTGACCAAACCGCTTTGAAAGTCTTCAAACTGGGTTCCGGGGATTAACTTTGAGTTATTTATCACCAAGCCATCTGTCGTGTCGTTATGTGTTCAAGAGGTCTGCAAACAAAACTTTCATCTGCAAAATACTTGTCATCCGTTTGACCATCCCTGAGTCAGTCCTTACAGCAACATTTCTTCAACTTGAACAATGATTTCGTGTTGCGGGCTTGCCTGCAATGAGTCGCTTTCTATCGACATCAACACATTATCTAGAGAGATGACTTAGAAATCGTCAGTACCTTGAAGTCTGCATGCATCAATGGCAAGTTTCTCTCCTTTGACGTCAGTTTACATCATTGACTTTCGATCGAAGGATTCCATGAAATGTTCGACATCAACTCATTCATTCACATCTCATGGATTGTACTGGGTACTTTGAGAACCATTGACATTACTGGTGGTCTCTCTCACACTTGTTAACGGTTTACATCATCGACCGGTAATCAAGTGGTTTCTACCATGTTCGACATCGACTCATTTATTCACATGGCTAGAATCGTACCAATTCGAGAAGGAGAAATGAAGACCCTGGATCTAGTTTCCACCATCCAGGCTGCGAGGAGTTTTGTATTCATTATCTAAGTAGACTAATCATAAACAGATGGTTGCGCCCATACTGTGTCTACAAAAGTCTATGATTATGATGTATTGCAAGATCATTCCTGTATCAGAGTAGTTAGTCTGTTAGTTAAAGTTTTGATTTGAATATGGGAATGCCTACCTCAGTGATGATATAATCTTATACATGTATTTTGTGTTGAAAATTGCAGGTTCCGACCAGGTTCTCCACGAGATAATCCTTGAAATGATAAAGCGCTTCACCCTTCCTAGATCCTATGAAACCCTAATCTACTACAGGCTTCGCACTTTAGGGGGCAATCTGTTACACTAAAAAATGTCACCATGGCTATTTACAGTTGGTATGGCTCTATCAACAGTCATACTACCCTCTTAAGCAAGTCTTATGCCTCTGCTATCCATGTCAAACTCCAAGAAAGAGAGAAAGTCTTTAAAAATGTGTTTATCTCTGGGACGCAGGTTCTCTCAACCTTGCCTGCGGGTACGCACCTAATGTTCATGATGTCTGCGTCCAAAGACGCTCTGTATCTAAAGGGGCAGGTGCGTCCCTCTGAAAAGGTTAAAATGCGCAAGTTTTATCTTCAAAAACTTACTTGTGGTCATTTCTAGAGCATTCTAGAAGGTTGTTTGACGTGTATGAAGCGCCTCCAGATGGTTCATGTACCCCTAACAAAGAGGAACTTATCCCATCAATAAGGGAGCTATCCCACCCAAAGAGGGGATTATCCCATTGATGTTGGACCTGAATAACTTCCTTTTGAGCACTATAAATACAGGCATTGGGCCAGAGGGAGGGAGGCTGAAAGCTAATAATTCCTAAGGGTAGATGCTGCTGGAATTGGGACCTCTTTGTGAGAACTTGTGAGGAGAGATTGTCATCTTTACTTGTTTCCATTGGGAGGAGGGTGAGCTTTGTCAAAGTAAAGGAAGACTCTTGTGGACCCTGGAAGGAGCTTGCACAACACCAAGGCTCAGGTTGTAACGGTTCCTTTTTTGTTACCTTTAATGCAAATTAGTCCATTCTTCTCAATAACTTGTTGTTTATGGGTTATTTCATGTACTCCTTGGTCTACATGTTGAATATGCTTTGTTTTATGTTATAATCAGGTGCTATTTAATGGTTTGACTGTTGGTGGTTGCAGGTTTTGGAGAAAAGGAGGAGCTCATCCAGATCAACAAAGCTTGGACTTCTACAACAGCGTTTGGACAAAGGTAAGAGTCACGTACTTGATTTCTCATGTAATAATGCATGTTTAGAGAAGGATAGCTCTACTTTGTTTTGTTTGTCATTAGAATGTCTTAGACTTCTAGGAAGGTCGGTTGTGTCCGCACTATTGACTGATTCCGTCTGACAGTAAGAATTCCCAACTCAAACAAAAGATTCTTATGGAATTGCACACTTATCCCTTAGGAGGGCACTCAGGATTTTTAAAAACTTACCATAGGGTTAAGAAGGAATTTTTTTGGGATAGCCTTAAAGCGGATATTCAAAAGTTTGTGGCAGAATGTTTGGTTTGCCAACAAAATAAAGTCGAAACAATCAAGACCCTGAGTCTATTACAACCTTTATCCATTACAAGCCAACATTGGGAGGAGGTTTCAATGGATTTTATCACAGGTTTACCCAAGTTTGAGGGAAAGAGCGTCATCATGGTGGTAGTTGACAGACTTACCAAGTATGTGCACTTTTGTGCATTATCACATCCATTTAAAGCCAGTACAATTTCTATTGCATTTATGGAAACAATTCAAAAGCTACATGGAAACCCAAAGATTATTCTAAGTGACAGAGATCCCATTTTCATTGGAAATTTTTGGACAGAATTATTTTCTTGTCTTGGTAGTCAGTTAGCTCATAGATCATCTTATCATCCTCAATCTGATGGGCAAACTGAGATAGTAAACAAATGTTTGGAAGGATATCTTCGTTGCTTTGTATATGATAAACAAACACAATGGGTCAAATGGTTGCCTCTGGCGGAATGGTGGTATAACACTTCCTTCCATACAACAGCAAAAATGACCCCATTTATGGCACTTTATGGATATCAGCCACCATCCATCACATCATATTTAATAGAAAATTCTAAGGTTCAAGCAGTGGAAAATCACATCGAACATCAACAACAATTCCTCCAACTCTTAAAGGATAACCTCGTGTTGACATAGAATAGAATGAAACAACATGCAGATCAACATCACAGCGAAAGAAGTTTTGATGTAGGTGATTGGGTATTCCTATGGCTATAACCATATAAACAAATGTCCCTCAAGCAAGCTAAGAAAGATAATAAATTATCACCAAAGTATTATGGTCCGTACAAGGTGTTGCAAAATATTGGTACTATGGGATACAAATTGGAGCTTCCTGCAGCTTCTCGAGTGCACCCAGTTTTCCATGTTTCATGTTTAAAGAAGGTTATAGGTGACAAGTTCCCAGTTCAAACAATATTGCTAGAACTTGACAAGGAAGGAAAAATTATATTGGAATCGGAAGCAGTCACAGAAACAAGAACTCGACAGCTACGAAATTGATCAATTTTGGAGTATTTCATCAAGTGGAAGAACTTATCCACTGAAGATTCCACATGGGAGGATGAGAATTTTATACAGAAGCATCTATAACTACTCAAGTGTTGAGGAAAACACTTTTTTGAAGGAGAGGGCACGTTAGGTCCCTATAATACTAGTGATTACCCCATTACTATTGTATTTGTATCCCTTATTAATATTGTTGTGCCCCTATTGTCCCCATATTGTTATTACTATGCCCCATAGAATCCCTCTATTGTTATTTTTGTGGCTTTATATTATTATTATTAGGTCGGCTGGGTTATATTGTGACTCCTTAGACACCTATATATAGAAAGGAGGTTTTGTCATTTGAATCATCCAATTATTGTTCATTTATGTAATGTAAAGGAGGTTTCCCCCTCGAAGATGCTGAATTATAAGGCGTTGATCTATATTTTCTATCTTTTTGTGAGCTGGTTTCATAACATGGAACGTGTGAAGGAAACATTTATGGAAGCTAAGAAGAGCTTCGCGGATCCTTCTACTTTGGGGAGCAAGGATCAAACTAAGCCGAAGTTGGATACTTCCATGTTAACTACCTTCCTAGAGACATGCATGAAGCTAATATGGGACACTAGACTAGTGAAGGGATTGCAAGAATTGATAACTAGATGCGCAGGGTCCAGTGAGCCACGCATGATCAAGAAGCTAGGAAAGCATGCTTTACACATAGGGCAGGAGATGCGTTTGACTGCCCATATTGGTGACTATGAGATGGATCAAGTCGTTCTGGACTTGGGGTCAGATGCGAATGTCCTACCTAAATAGACATGGGAATGCATGGGTAGGCCCACATTACAATGGTCTCCTATTCAATTACGGATGGTGAACCAGAAAAAGATCTTGCCCATGGGGAGACTACAAGGAGTCATAGTAGATATAGAAGGCGCGGGCACACAAACCGACTTTGAGGTAATAGAAATTGTGGATTACAGTAACCCTTACCCAACAATATTAGGGATAGACTGGGCCACGGACATGAATGGAGTTATTAATCTAAAAGTCTGAGAGATGATATTCGAGAAAAAGTCTCTGTGCATAGTCGTTCCGCTAGATTTGGCTGAAGGGACGCACTGCATTGAACCCGTATGCGACAAGGAGAGTGATGAGGACTTGGATCATATCTACCAGGTCACAGTGTAAGATCAGGATAAGGTGAATCCAATAGCGGACGATAGAATCTCATGGGAACGTGACCATTCCTGTACATCGGACTCTGATGAAGAGATTGAGCGATGGAAAAACCGATTGCATGAAGTAACAACACTAAATTGTAATATGATGACTAGATCACTACGCCATGTAACGATAGAAGCAAGGGAGCGGCTGACAGAGGAGGGTGCAATGGAAGCAGGGGAACTAGTAGACCACTATGAACCGGTTAGTTTGATAGAAAAGCAGGGTGCACAAATGGGGTCGCCAAGTGCAACAACTGCACAAGGGTGGAGTCTACAACAAAATATTAGGGGAAAGTGGCACGATTTTAGGAGGCAGGCGCGTGGTCAAATTGAAGGACAAATAGGGGTGAGCATCCATCAACAACATAGGGTGCGGGTGTATGGTGTGCTAACGCCTAACTGCATACGAAGAAAAATTCTGAATTCACCGCAGCAATGTAGCCTGCAAGCTGTCCGCAACAAAAGCAGCAGGAAAGAAGGAGGGCGCACGAACAACATAAGACAATCCACTAGGATTCTGCAGACACCAGAGAGTCGATGGACCTATCATAGGAGGGAGGCTAAGGTGCATTTCCTAATAGTAAGCCAAGAGGGAACCCAAAATGGACGCGGTAGCATCAGGCTGCATGAAATCATTGAAAAACGGGTGCAACAAAGAAGGAGAAGCGCGACGTTAGGGAAAGGAATCAACAACATAAAACAGAGCATCACACAAGCGGGCCACATGAATCTGCACATCAAGAAACCCAGTCTGGCCAAGTCTACCTCAGCAATAAGACAAGCCGCAACCCTGCTATCATGGCTGTGACTGCACCAATGGAGGAGTCTACCCCATACAACAACACCTAAGGAGCTAACAGATACGAAGGCACTTAAAAGGTGCTCGTAGCCGGGGCTAGTAGTGATGCTGAAACATCACACTTGGAGTGCAACCACCTGACTAGCTGTGGAAAGCACACTCTGAACGCCCCCCGCAGTTGAAACAAGGTGTGGGACTATAAACAATTCTGCGAAAGGTTGGCGCGGAAAGAAGGTTCCGTGCAGGGCCAGTTAGATAGCATGATTGCGGCTGCACTGCCGTGTGGAAAGGGTGGCAGGTGACCATTAAAGCTACTATTCATGACAAGAGATTCCAGTTACAGCAGAGGGGAATAGGCGGTGGGCCATTAAGATAGAAGTTCCGAGATAGATACGAAAATATCTACCACCGAGAAGATATTAATGAACTAGAAGTGGAAGGAAGGGATATATTCAAATCTATGTGCTTCTATAACACCCTTTGGACAATGCTAGGATATGTGAGATCTGAACCAGTGAAGACCAACAAACACCCTGCTACTAGGCATCCCATGAGTACCATGGAAGGAACCTGGGCATGGTTCACGGAAGAGCTGCATCCAACCTAGGAGGAGCCAGATGAAGGGACAATGACCCTCAAGGTTCCAAATTCCCCACACACACCGCTGCCCCAGAAAAGAAAGCAGATGATTGGGCCAGTCAAAGTATCACTGAGATTCAGTAAAAGGTCAGTAGCCAAGAAGGGCAAAACAATCACCACCGAACCTGATGAGGACGACGAAGATTTGCAAGCCCTGATCGCTCAGATTGAAGCACAGGATGAGGACGAAGAAGTTGTGTTCCAAATACCTTCATTACCCCCATATGTCTCCCCATGGAATGGCACGACCAAGATACCGAAGGACCTGGACGCTACAAAGAGTACGCTACAAACCCCGCTTCTTCCAGATGAGATAAGGTTTGATGGTTTGCCGCTGGGCCGAGTACCGAGTATCAAGTTCGAAGATTGGGATCTAGCGGACAACAACAAGTTCCCCCAATTGGCCGCAGAAAAATTACTACCACGGAAATGGTTACTGGGTGTGGAAAAGGCAGGCTTACTTAATCTAAGGTGGATACCCCCCTATCACTATGTGGCCATCACCATTTTTGTGATCCGGCAGTTACTCTGTCTAGTACATGATGGCTATCTCTGGTTGGAAGAGTTGATTCCGATCATAGCTGATTTAGTACACCGGATTACTCACCTTCTGATTAAATGGAACGACCCCAAAAACATGGCCATAACAAGTAGCGAGGTGGATCTTGTAGAAACAATGAAGGCTAAATATAAACTGGAAAAAGGAAAGCATGCGTATGTAATAGCGAGCATCAACGACCGAGCAGTGCGAGTTTCCACCCAGCTACTAGCCACTAAACTCATGAGGAAATGTTGCGCAGATGAGGTGTCAGCCCCTGTTATTGTGCTTGTGGAGCAGTGTGCAGAAGGAGTCCAGTTCAACTAGGTGCAATTCTTATGCGACGAATTTCTGAAAAATTGTAAGGAAGCACAGGGCAAAGGTAAGACTTTCCATTATGCATTGTTGCTACTCTTAATCCTTCTAGTTGTAGGAGAGTTGTCACAGGGTAGCCAGTTTCCCAGCATTGAGCTCAACCTACCTAAGGCAGTGTATTTTACCTTGCTCTGGGCTACAAAGGACACCACGAGGGTCTGGGAGATCAAGGTATTTTGGATATTCATGGAAGCAAGTATCTGGACATGGATCGCTCGTAGACCACAGATGTCCCCAACAGTCTACAACAATTTGCAAAGAATGGTCGACTTCAAAGCAGACATGCACAACCTATATATCCAAGCACGGAAGGATCCAAAGCGAACATGGGTCACGTTCCCATTCATTGCAATAGACGATGTTATTTACGAAGTATTGGTATCATGGCCTCCGGAATAGTGCGCCCCGGATAGGGCCGCATTAGAAAGGATGGCAACACAACAACAAAAGAAGGGAATCTAGCAGCGACTCACTAAACTGGCGGAAAGAATATGTCAGGGACAAAAGGCCTCTTCGCTGCAAGAGGTGACCCAGGAAGTAATTTCCAAAGAAACCATAGAGGATCAGGAAATGTCCTTGGAATAGGACAGGCAGAAGGAATCAGAGACACAAGAATGCACATTTGTTACAATGAAATCGCCCCAAGGCAAAAGGCAGCATAGTAAAGAGTCACCACATGTACACAAGAAGTCAAAAGTAGCTAAGACGTTCGAAAAATAATTTCTTGACAGTAGTGAACCAATGCACAATGTCGTTACCGGTGCCCTGGAGGAGCTGATGATAGAGCAGACAACTGTGTTAGGCGAGCTTAGAACGCAGTTGTAGGCATTACAGGTGCGACCCTCAGGAGGGATAATACCAAAGTTAGTAGATGATATAGCCACAGCCGAGCAGATGGTGTGTAGTCACACAATGAACACTTTAGTGTTGCCAGAAGGATTGCCTTAACCGAAGCTGAGGGTGACATGCAAAGTTTGGGGTTGAATTTGACCGCTTTGCCTCGAGAAACCTTCTACAAATTGCAGGATGGAGTAACCACTCAGCTGCGTGCCAGGGAAGGCCACACACTCCAAATCTCAATGGAGCATAAGGTAAGTCTGGAGCATATCAACCTACAGTTTGATGACTTGGTTGCCCACAACCAAGAAGTGGAACAGGCCGTGGCAGTGGCTTGCAGCAAGGTACTAGAGTTGGTTGTCCCAGCGGAACTTCCAATAACGGACAAGATCCATTACATGGCTGCTGGATTCTGTACGGCCCAAGAGGAGGCTGCGAAGGCTCAGTGGGAATTAAATTTGAAAATCGCAGAGCTAAGACTGAAGGCACAACCACCCACACCCCTGGAAGTTCAAGAGCAGCGTCATAGTGAAATTCAAGCAGGGTTGGAAGTCATAAAGCATGCGGTCCAAGATTGCTCGGGATTGTTGGATCAGTCCCTACTTATGCTCACATCTCTACAGGACGACCCAACGCTACAACAGGTAGAAACAGAAGCACGGGAGTTACAGCAGGCATATGACACCGTCCAGGGGACTGTACAAACAATCGCCATCACACAATGACTGACTAGAATGAGGGAGGCCCAGGGTCTCAAGGCACAAGTTGATGCGACTCGGCAGAAGGAAGCCATGCTTAAAGAATGCATCTAGCCTTGGCTGGATGAGGCATTCGTGGTCTCTTCCAACATCGAGGGAAAGTTAGCACACATGCAGGCAGCATCTGAACCCAGGCAAGCAATGGAATCGGATACTGATACATCGGTGGCTCGCGTAGAATGGGTAAAGCAGATGGCGGATGATTTTGTTGCGAGGGTAAGCGAAGTGCAAAAGTTGTTGAATGACCTCCATGCAAATATTTCCACACCAGCCGAGTGACTTGGGACGAGTCACGTTGATTGTGTTGGGGGCCTGTTGGGTAGCGGAGGCCCCGCGTAACGGTTTTGGGACTCAAAGTCCACAATTTTGGGAAAAAGTATGGTAAATACTCCGTGACTGCAACAGATCTAGTACACTACCATTACAAGATTTTTTGGAACCCCAACTATAAGGGTATGCTCGATGTTATCTCTAAATCATTTATTTCCCCATTATATCAATTGATTTTCGGGGAAGAACCACCTTGTATGTCAAAGAGAGCCATGGAAACCATCGTCAAGGTGGCACATTGGTTCCCAATCCAGGAGGGGACATTTATTAGGGTCTTTGGCTCCTACAAGACCCTGCATGCACTTCCTCAGTTCGTAATAGACAAGGTGCTCCTGCAGGAAGTATGCTATCAAACGACACAGGGTTTCTAAAATACATTGAGGAAGGAGAAGAATAAACCATGGCCTAAATCCCCTCTTGTTATCGTAGCCTACATGGTGGAAAACTTCAAGGAGGTGGAGGTAGAGGTCGAAGCATTAAAGGGATGTCATTTCGTGACCTTGAACCATCGTACATATGATCCCAATAAAGTTGTTGCAATTCACTACAAAAGGGAAAATTTCAACTGGTCATACCCACATTCTAGGCAATATCATGAAGATGGGATTATAAACTGGTACAATGCCACTAGGGAGCTCAGTCCCAGTGAGTAGCAAGCAAAGGACGATGAGCAACTTGAACACTCCTAGGAAAATGTGAGCCTATGAGAGAGGTTTTCTACTCTGAAAAGAAAGAAGGAGAAGTAGAATTCCATTAGGAAACTCAAGAAGCAAAAGGAAAAAGAGGTAGAGTATTCCCCGAGTGACAAAGAAGTGGGAGGGGATAATGAAACACTAGACCATAGGAATGCATCCCTGGCAAAGAAAAATCAAGAGCTCAAGAGGAAAAGAGAAGAAGAGCTCAAACAGTCACAAGATTCAGGTGGCCAACACTCTGAAGACCAACTTGAGAAAAGGAAGCAGCAAGAAGAGGAAGAAAGAAAGAAGCAGCTAGAAGAAAAGCAGTTAAAAGAATAGGAAGAGAAGAGGGCCAAGGAGGAATAATAGAGGAAGAAATGAGAGCAATAACTAAAGGAATGGGATGAGATACATAGGAAGGCCAAGGAACTTAGGAGGAAGCAAGAGAAGGGAGAGAAGGAGAAGAAACAGTTGGAGGAAGAGCAGAGGAATAAGGAAGAAGAATAAAGGGGCAGAGAAGAGGACGAAAGAAGGAAGAGATAAAAATAATAAGCCGGTAAGGTAGCTCCACTAGACTCTGAGCAAGTTTAGTTGTCTCCATTGGATGGTACCCCATCTACTCCCCTCAATGAAGTACATCTCCATCTCGAAGAGCTAGGAATTCCAGAAGAAGAGGAAGAGGAAGTGTTGGATCTCACCAAGCTCACTTTTGATTAGGTTAGCTTTAAGATCTTGTAGGAAGGGAGGAAGTGATATGCTAGAAACCCTACAAAACCCCTATCGGTGACCATAGCAAAATAAATTGTTCCCGACACTATAGTTAACCCTAAGATGATCACCTTAGTTGGGACTACATTTGTGACCGTGACTAAACACAACGTTGCCAGGATTATTAAACAAATTGCGGAACTCCATAATATGCTTTACACATCAGAATAGAAGGTCGCTAATGCATAATAAGATAGAAATAAGTCAAAAGAAAAAAATTTGGCCCTCAACTTAGTACAGTCTAGTACAAAGGAGCTACAAGGCACAATCAAGGATGAGGTTGAAACTCTTAGTGAAGCCATGGTGATGGTCTATGAACAAATTTTGAAACTACACCATATGGTAGCCCCAATATTCACCATACAAACCAACACAAAGGAGAGGTCTTATATGATAAAGGAGTTCGTTGTAGCATTGGATAACATCCATGAGTGGTCCACCAAGTAACTAGGTGCACCTACAGTAGTCTCGAAAAAGGACTGGATCACCACGCAAAATGGAAAACTCCAAATCCGCATCAAGATCTAATACAGAGACAAGCTATTCAAACATGTGGATAGGGTATTGGCTTCTCATAGGCACCTTTTTAGTGATTTGGAGTCAATGATCGAGAATCATGGGATTCCATCTATCGGAGAAATCAGGGAGGTGAGGAAGCAGGAAGACATATCACTGGAAGTCCAGGCATTTGTTGACACATACAAGGAAGTGTGAGCCTCATTATTGGGTAACTATATGGACCTTAATTCACCTCCTAGCTTAGTCAAATAAACTCTTCTCACAATTTATTACATGTTTTGATTATATTTTGTTTAATGAGACGAGTTAAAGTGTGATATTATGCCTAGTGGACTAATGAGCATTGAATGCAAGTTTGTGAGAGAAAATCATGGAATTTTGGCAAGATTAAAGTTTGAAATGCGAATGGGACAAGGAAGAGAGATTCTAAGAGGTAAATCCTCCTCATTTACTCCTCCCTCATTCAAATATTCCTCCATCAATCACACTAGCTTAGAGTACAAACATCCAAGTCATGAAGATCAAAAGGCAACCGAGCAAGTGACAATCAAAGAGTTAGTTTATCTCAAGTTTGGGAGCCGAGCCTCCCTAGATTTAAGGAAGTCATTGGGTACTTCAGTTCTATAAATAAAGAGGCCTAGAGCCTCATTAGGATTTGAATTTTTGTTGTAAAAACACTAGTTATTTTTTAGATTCAGACTTGTGGAAGACATTTCTATGTAATTTTCTATTTTGATAATGAGAATGAGCATTTTATTGATCTAGTACTGAGTTAAGTAAAAGAACTGAAGCTCTTGGGTTAGGGCCCAACCCTAGCAGAAAATGATCCTCTTCCTGTATCTATATGCTTAGATTAATTTCATAGATTCATGCTCAAATTGTCCTTAGAAGTATTTCATTACAAGTAGTGTAGATTTGATTAGTTTGTTTGTTAGTTTTCTTCCATTTGTGCTTTACATCAGTAGTAGGTTAGAGGGGATAAAAGGAGCATCAAAAATCTGTCAGTAGGTGTCTTTTCCTCACCTCTTCCTTTAGGGATTATGATTTGAGGAAAGGACCCCTATGCAGCCCCAGAAAGACAGAATTCTACTTTCTCATAGAATTTAGAGTTTAGTGTACTTGAACCAGCATTTGATCATTTTGCAAGTGTAGTATTTAATTATCATTTCTTCCATCTTCAATATTATAGTATATGTCATCAATGATTTCATCTTATTCTGCAAATTTTCTTCATGCATGAAGTACACAACTAGCTCATTAAATTATGTTTTTCTAGCTTATTGAAATTCTTCTTGTTTATATGATTTTTTGGCAAATATCATTCTTTGATGCAGTGCATGTGTTTCATAAGTAGAGAGAGATCCAATAGCAAGAAACCTACTTCCAACTTCATCCATCCATGATCATTCCTCACTTTCACTAAGACCCTCACCAATTTCATCATTTTTCATGGAAACTCCTCCAAGCATGTTGAGCAAATCCAACCATCTCCCAACCTTGGTTTTGAGTTCTGAGTGACCTTGGCCATTTTCTCACTCCATTCCATCCACCAACCACCTTCCCTAAGCCTTACACCACATTCATCACCCATTGTTTTCTCTCAGCTGTATCCTGTAGAAATACAGGGAATCTTGTAGGCTTTTAGGATATCTTGTAGGTTTTCTTGTATTGCCCTGTTTTGAGGCCGAATTGAGGGAAAACATCTAGGAAGACACACAAGGTCACCTACATGTCTCCCAAACCTTCCAACCATCCACCAACATCCCTAAACCACCTGCCACATCACCAAAAGATATTAGCTTTCACACTTGTTTTTCCATAAAAAGAACAAGAAGAAAAAAACAGATTTGTTGTGGCCATTTACATGCACAGTAGTAGAATGTTGATGCTTTGAATTTACATGCTTAAGATAGTTGAATTTCATACATGTTAATCTAGCATTCTTTCTAAAACATAGTCCCTTAGAAGCTAGGTAGGAAATGGTGTGTTTTAGCATTGGATTTTAGTGTTTTTCCTTATTGTAGTAGACCAACTTTCTCTTAGAGTAGATTTTTCTTTCCCTCATCAGTAATCAAGTTTCTTCTGAATCCATAGAAGTCTAGCTTGACAAACCCTAGTGGTCTCTCACCAGCTGAACAGTGACAAAAGGCAGAACCATCACTTTTACTTGTGTATACAGCATTTTCACCTCCAAGTTTGTATGAACCCTGGGTTGATAAAGTAAAGTCGGTAGCCCTAGGAGTTACAGCATTCTTGTTGCAATCCTGGTGCTCATCACTTTTTGGCGCCGTTGTTGGGGAGGTGTCTGAGTAATATGTGATTACTACTTTCTTTCTTCCATTTCTTGTTTCTGATATTCTGCTAGTAGTTTCATTTCTGCAAGAGTAATTTAGCTGCTTTCTTTCCATTCTGCATTCTTTGCTTTCCTTTCCATTCTACAAGTAAGATTTCATTCAGTCAATTAATTTTCATTCAGTCCACAATTTCACTTTTACAATCACTTTCAAAGTTTGAAAAAAAAAACTCAAAACAAAACAAAAATACTTTTTTGATGCCTCGTAGGAATAGGGATAACTTAGGGAATTTTTTTCCAAATACCCCCGCTACTTCAATCAACCAACCTTCCCTCTTCTTCGATGGTTGTGAATTAGAGGAACCCTTAAGTGAGGAACCTGAAATATTTGAAGAACCTATAGGAGAAGAAGAAGAAGAAGATATAGACACTTTCTTATTTGAGTTTGTTGTCATATGCCGAACCTATGGCTACACCAATGATGATCACAAGTTGAAACTATTCCCATCCACTCTCAAGGATGCATCTTTGCACTGGTTCATGGGTTTACCAGGGGATAGCATCACAACTTGGGCTCAGATGCAATAGGCTTTCAACAAAAGGTATTGAGACTACTGAAGGTCTAAAGACACTAAAAATGAAATTTTTAGGATGACCTTAGGGCATGATGAATACGTAGAGGATTATGAAGAAAGATTCCAGCTTAGCTACAAAAGGGCTAGGTGCACACTTGACCCTGAGTCAGTGAAGCTAGTCCTGCTTAGAGGAGTAAGGGAAGATATTATGGATACCCTAAACTTGTTAGCATGAGGGGACATCTACCAGTTACCCTATGACGATATTAAGACTATCTTTAGAAACCATTCTAGGGCATCTAGGAAAAGGGTAGGGGTAGTCCACTTATGGTCAGTCCATCCCCTTCCAATACATCTATCGAGGGTAAAATTGGAAACATTTTGGAGGATTTCAAGAGTGAGATGCTGCAAAAATTTGCCCTATAGATGGAAACTATGCACATTAAGAGAAAACAGGAGGAAGCAGAGAGAGCCTTAGCCATTTTCTGCTTAGATGCACCAGGAGGCACCCTAGGAATGACTATCCATTGAATTCTATTGCAATCTGCTCAGCTTGTGAAGAAAACTACTCCACAGAAAATTGCCCTTCTATCCATGGACAAAAAGTCATATATCAACAAGTTGAAGGGGTAACTGAATAGTTGTACTACATAAACCAAAGGAGACCTCATGGGCCTAGGCCATACCAGTAGGGAATGCAAGGGTCATCCCATGCATATTACAACCCCAACCAGAACACATCCATACCTTCTTGTGGCCCCCCTGCTCATCCTTCCTGGTTTACACCTCTTCCTTGGTCCTTTGCACCTTAGTAACAATCCCAACTATCCAGCCAATCATTTCAATCATATGCTCCACCACCACCTCAGTGGAGTGCATTGCCCTAGGGGTGGAGTCCCCCACACAATAATTCTCCATCTTTATTGCCTTCACCACCTTCTCAACCTGTTGTGGTAAAAACAAAACCGTCCCATTATTGATGTGTTCACCTCAAATAATGGGGACCCTTTCTATTAAAATTTTGGCTAAATACCTTTTAGAATTTTTATTTAGTTGATTATCCTACGCTTTTGTTAATTTTTCATTTTCTTTAGATTCTTGTTTTGATTACCTTGTTAAAATCAATTTTTTATAGGCTTCCCATTGACGCTTGTTTCACCTCATTTGGTCAACTGGTTTGAAAATGGTACTCCTTTGAAGTCTCATCATTTATCTGGATTGGGTTAAAAATGCATAATTAGCTCAATAATGCATTTATTTTAAATATTAACAACTAGTTAGTTCTTACTAACATTTTTTTTTTCATTTTTTACTTATACAACCAAATCATGAAGCAACGAGATTTTGGTGATTTACTTCAATATTTCAAATAAATTACTAATCTCGAAAAATCATAATTTCGAAGTGGCTGTAGTTTATTTTATTTTCTATTTTCACAATGGCTGTAGTTTATTTTAGTGGCTGTAGTTTATATAATAACATAACTAAATCAAAAACCTCATAAAAATAAAATAAAACTTATTTCGCTATCGGAGGATCACATCGGGACTTTCCTAAGGAAGAATTTATTAAAGCCCCGATAACCCTCATTTCCCCGATCGCCAATTATAAAAAAAAATAATAATAATAATTTTTTTTACGCAATTGCATTGGGACTCTTTCAATAGACATATTTCTTAAAACCCCGATAGCCCTCATTCCCCCGATTTGCCGATTGCGAAAAGTAAAAAGGCATGGAGGCATTCCAAAACTTACACATATATGGTAAGTTCATTTGGTTTAATATTAAAATAGGTTTTTTTTATTACCCGATCGGAAGATCGGATCAGAGCTCTTGTATGAGACAAGTTTAAAGAACCCCTCCATCCTCCCGATTGCCGATTGTGAAAAGGCATAAGACAGTTAATTAAAGCTTCATGTGTAGTTCGTTTCAAATGACTTGTTTTTTTTTTAACTCATACATATGAAGAGTGGAGTGGTAGTTTAGTTATAATATAATATATTAAAGTAGTTATTTAATATTTTAAATTAATTAATATATAAATTATAATTAATTAAATTAAATTAAAATTTAATTATTAATTAGATTAATATTAATTAATAAATAGTTTATTAATAATTAGTTTAGTTTATAATTAAAAATTAAATTAGAATTAATTAGAGACTAATTTAGGATTAGTTTTTTAATTAAAATTTTGATTGTTAGCTCAGCAATAGAACTTCCAGATTTATGCCAGATTTTATCCATCAACTTTGGAGGCTTATAGATTGAGTTTTACTTGGCCAAATGAGGCCCAGGACAGCTCATTGAAAAGATAAAATCAATTATAATATTTTTGAGGAGGTTTCACTAATAGATTTGGTCATTTATTGGATCAAAAATCAGGCAGAAGATAAAGCTCCGAATTTCTAAAACAAAATAATTTTTCTGAGTTATTTTTTGCATTTTCATTTGCCCAAGCCTCTTGTAATTGCAAATTCACTCGTCATTGATATCCTTGGCCAATTAAACCATCCAAACATCAATATAAAGCATACATTTTATTTTCAATTATTTATTTAATTGTATTTGATTAGATTTGTTTTAAATGCCAACAATGACATTTTGATTTTATTGTTGCATTTTAATTTATTTTGATTTCTTCTTGTAGGAAAATAGTAGAAGAGATATGGAGAAAAAGATCTCAATTAATGAGAATGCCTTAACAATTAAATATTGAAATTTTGAGCAAATAAAATGGGATTGGACAGATTTCTCTTCAACAAACTTTTCTCTCAAGAATTCCTTTACAAATATTATAAATAATAGATTGCAGAATGTAATAAAAGGGGCTACTCTCCTCTGCAATTTTAGACTTCTGAAAGCACTTTTGTAATGAAAATTTAGAGTTGTAGGAAAGAGGAGAATAAAATCTCAAATCTGGGGATTATTGAGGATTTTTCCTTTGTATCTTGAATTATGCACGATGGACAAAGTTTGCACTATTATAGCTTTAGCTTTGAAAGCAGAAGTTCAAGCAATGTAAATGACTGTTGAAGACTAGGGACAAAGAAATGGATGCAATAAATTGGTATTTTTAATACTATTGTTTCAAATATCAGTTTCATTTTATGATAACAGGAATGTATCATTTTATTCATGTTTGTGCACTATTGTCAATATGGGTAATTTGTCTCAAAGTGGTTATTATGTATCTCTGCTCTTATGAATTAATTTTTGATTTCTGAGTAACTATTTACTCATAAATCTGTCTTATTAAAACTGATTTATTGAATGGTAATATGTTGTGAACTATTTCCACATATTATTGTTTAATTATTGGATTTACTGATTTGATAATTAATATCATTTTTATGAAATACTTCTTGAATGTTGTTGGTTTATTATTTCAATTAAGAGGTCTCAATAGGATGTGTTTTGATATCTATAATGTCAGTTAATTGAACTACTTCATTAACTTGATATTCATTATAAACAAGACATATCTAAAATCCCAATACTTTAAATATCTTGCTCTTGGTTGGGTTAGATCTATATCTGCCTAATTAAGATAGGATTAAGATTAGTTTCTTTTGTTTGCATCTTAGAATAAGCTTGCATTTAGAGTATTTTCTACATTCTTTTAAGTCCTCTTCTTAAAGAGGCAAAATTTTAATTGTGGCTTGGCTGAACCCAAATCAGCTTAAGGGTCATTCTCTTGCCTGATCAACAAGAAGAAGTGATTTGATATCCCTGTCTATTAGTAGTTGAAGATACATAATAAACCAATAGCGTTAGGGAGAAGGTAACTAGACCTAGTTAAACTAATAGGAGCCACCATACCAAACGGAAAAGGAGCTGCTTTAAGGTCCAGACCGGGTGGTTGTCCCCTAATGTTGTTGCAGTGATTTTCGAGGCATCAACATTTTTGGCGCTAGAAGGAGAGCCTGAAACTTGTTGTCTGTTGGAGTCTTTTCAATTTTAACATTTTATTTAATCACGATGGCTCCTCTTAAGCTTCCAATTTGGAGTTGTATCCATGGACGTGCATTTTCCAATACTCCACCCGAAGTGGTAAGACTCTTGTCTCAGGTAAAGTTCAATGGTAAGAGAAATTCTTCTCCTTTTAATTTATTCAAAATGTTTCAAACTATGATTTTCAAGGAATTGATGAAGGCATTTTATGCAGAATTTTTACTCTCACATTCATGGAAAAAGCCAGAAATGTAAGAATTTACAGGGCAAGTTCCTCGGACAGAACACCAAAGGACATCACTCACAAACAGATCACAGATCAATACACCAGTATTTTTGACGTGGTTAAAGCCCTCAAAAAGGGAAACAGTTCACGGTCTGAGCCAACGCGGCCACTTCAGGGAATTTATTATTAAAAGAATGAAAATTTACATAAGCTTCTCTCATGAACAGTTAACCTACAAATGACCCTCCATGCTCTTTAAATAGAGATCATAGACCAATCGGGTGTTAAGCCACAGATCAAGTGTTGGTAATACCGAGAAGAGAATGAACCTTCAGATCACTACATATCATGACCGTCGGATTGTAAGTTACAAAATGTACATAGAAAAGAAACACACTCTACCTAACTCTATACTAGACCAAGTTATACTTAACTATTTCCTATGTGTCGGAATATCCTAACATCCCCCCTTAAGAACAACTTGGGATAGGATTGAAGGATTTACAAATATGACACAATAGGAGAAGGAAGGATGCACTAGAGCCTATCCCCCCTTAGTGACAACTTCTTGAACTCCAACCATAAATTGAAGTTTAGTAAACTTTGCCTCTGTGAGAGCTTTTGTAAAGATGTCTGCAACTTGATCATCTGTTGAATAATATTTCACTTCAAGAACATGGTCATGAATGAGCTTTCTGATGAAGTGCATGTGCAGTTCAATGCGTTTGCTGTGCTAGTAAAGAACTCTTCCGGTTGCCTCGATCCACAGTTGGGATCAATTTGTTACAATTTTCATTTGTAAATTTGACAACTATAATTATGAACAGGTATGTGAGGAAACTGAATATCTACGAAGGTTTGAAAATGAGTCTGTTAGAGATTTTAATATCCGATTTCATTTGAATTGATTAAGATTTAAAGTCGAAGATAAACCTACGGAAGAAGAATCACTAGATTGGTTTGAACATATTTGTTCTCTTCTTCCCATTCCCAATCCATATGAAATTAATTCAAGTTTTGTTTCATTCTCTTCCAACATAAATGAAAATTCCAATATGGATGTGCAAATAAATTGTGATGAAGTGATTTCACAAAGCTTGGAAAATATTTCTATTCAAATGCAAGAAGGGAACAACAACAATTTTGGAGAAATAGATGCCTTGAAATCTGAAAGCTACTTTGAAGTAAATCCAGAAAATTGGATCGCAAATCAGCAAGTACAAGCAGCAATCAAAGTAAATAATAACATGCAAAATGCAGTACAAATTTATGAATTTTTCCATGATTAGCAAATGCCGAAATTATAGCAGTAAAGCAGCCTTCTTCAAGAAAGCATAAGCACACAAAGGAATGATTTAGAATCTGAAATTTACAATTAGCATAATGTACGAGAGTTCTCAAACTGAGACATTTTTAATTGCATTATTTCAGATTCACATTTTTCCCTTTATCCTGATATTTTTAATAATGGTAATTTTTTCCCTCTTGCTATTAATGATATTTCAGAAGATAAAGAGGATGATCTAAATGGCATACCAATCAATTTTTATCAAGATGGAGAAATAATAATTGATCATTCTCTTGCCATTAATGAACATGAAATTCTTGTTCCTCCTTGTTTGGACATATTGAATGAGATTGAAGGGAATTCTAGAGAATCTTGTGAAGTCATTTATGATAATTACTCTGATATTGAGGATGTTGATTTCTATTCTTCTCAAGAGAATCGTCATGATAAATTTCAGATAACATCTGAGAATGGAGAACGTTTCAATTTAGAAATTATCCCAACCAATCTTCATTTTAGAGTAGCAAATTATCTTCATGACTTCACTATTCAAGAAAACATTCCAATTTATGATTCATATTATGATCAAACTCTCATTCCTACTCATAATCATAATTTGTTTTCTAGTTCACAAGTTGGAATTCGAAATTACTCAAATTCCATAATTCTGGTCAATCCTCGTGAAAAAAAAAATCATTTCAAAACGATCCCAATTGTGTTGTAACATTAGTTGTAAAAATAGTGATTTCATTTTATTTTTGTTTCCTCACTTATTTTGTTTAAAATCATATTTTATTTCTAATCTTATTTTTCAGATTTTTGACACTTTATGCTGACATATTAAGCACTTTATTGTCAAACGTTCAATTGATGCATTGCCCTGTTGGAAAATTGAAGTTTTATATTATAGTCAAGAGCATCAAAAGCTATTTCAATTTCAATTTCAATCAATGCTAATATTTTATCAAAAACTTCTATCTTCTCAAAGGCAATATCAACAAGAGAATGTATTTTTAGAAATCTGCCAACAATCCAATTTAATTAATATTTTTCCATTTCATTTGAAAGATTTCCATCCATTTTTCATTAATTCATTTGAAAAATATTTGGAAATTTTTCCCTCAAGGAAGATTGTTAATAACTTAACATTTGTACATAACACTAACGATTTTTCCCAGGCATTTGAATTTAAAAGTTCATATCCACAATCTGACCTTTCATCTCCTTTTTTAAAAATTTCTCAATTATTAATAGAAATTTATCCAGATTTTTATGATCCAATTGGTATTCAATTGGAAAGAAAATTTTAAGAAAATGAGATTTTAATTAAGTTGCTAACTATAACTGTAAATTCTGATTTCATATTTAATTTTCTTAGTTTAGTTATATTTGTATTTTTATTACTAATATTTGAATTGTACATACATGCAGGAATTAAAATGAGAAAATGGTTACACTGGAAATATGACTATACCTGGTCATTTTCATGTATATGGTTAGAATAGGAGTAGAATTAATTTAGTTAGTTTGTTTTACATAGTTAATTTATTTTTTGCAGTTCTGTAGATAAAAATAAAACAAATCAATCTACCTTTCTCATATACTTTTTTAGTGAAACATTTTCTTCCTATCAGAAAGTTTTAATTCTTATTTTCCTTTTTTTAATTTCTTACAGCAATACCTCTACTCTGCCTATTTTGAATAATTTCTTGATTAAATTCAAGTAAGGTTGCACTTGGCATCGATCGCCTCAAAGCCACTTTTCTTCATTGCGGGATTTCCTTCTAAGATTTTCTTTTGAAATTTATATGGTAAAGGTTTTGAGGATATAAAAGCTTCATGATCCCATAATCCCATGAAATATATGACTGTCTATGATAATCTTAATTCTAATTCAATCATTGTCAGTCAGTCTAACCTTTCACGGTAATCATATGAAGTTCATATTATCTTCCTTGAAATTTGCTAAGCATGTCCATTCTGCTGTGTGCACACATTCAAATATGTTTTGGTTATTTTGAGTTCTTCATGTTTTTAATGTTAATTAAAATAAGAAGTCGGCTAGTTTGGAGAAACTAATACCTTTCAGGTAAGATCAAAAGCTATTATCCAATGGTAAGATTCATGTACCCATTTTCATTAATTTCTATTTCATTACTTTAGTTTTGTTTTTAAAGTATGCTGATATAAAAAATCTGTTTTGCAGTTCTCCATTTAAAACTTTCAATCCTCTGCTGAATCAGATTTTCGAAGTCCTATACTCTTCTCTTGGTTTTATTTCAAGAAGCAGTGATAATCTTCATCGAAACAGCTATACTAGGAAGTTTCAGAACTTTTAGTCTGTTTCTTTAAGCATTCCTTTTTAGAAAACGATTAAGATGATGCTTTGAAACAAGAAGATTGACATCAGACATAAATTTTTCATTGTGGCTGAATTTTACAATCACTGTTATCTAAAGCCTAAAACATTCACAACCCTGCAAGGTATGTTTTTCTAAATCTCGACATAAGAAAGAATGATTACATGATTATTTTCTTTTTTCTTCATATTGTTGAGACATTGGTATAAACATTCTTGTTTGAGTTTATCTTTCGAAACTTGGATTTTCCTTTCCACTTTTAAATTTCTTCATTTTTATTTTTGTTTGTTGATTTCTTTCTCATTTTAGTATAAGAATTCTTTTCCTCTGGTTTTCAGTTTTAATTTTGGTGACTTTGCCATGATTTATATGGAAGGCCTACTTGTCACCTATCAATGGTCAGCATACATGGAAAAAAATTGTTAATAGTCACCTATTAGCTTTTTCTTAAATCTCTTAGTAAAGTTTGATTTTCTTATTATAAAGGTAGACATACTTAAAGAAGAGATTACCAATTAAGAGAAGTTGGCAAAGTATCATAAAATCTGGAAAATTTCTTTTTCATCGAAATTGTAATCATTTTGAGATTTCAAAATTTTATTAGATCTTTCAAAGTTCTATTATCAGTCAAGAAAAGTTATTTTTAACCAAGTAAAGACACTTTACAGCAAAGCACCTTTAACTCTGAAATTGTCATTCTTAACTCTTAAGGAGTCAATGATTCTCCCTGTCCTAAAAAGTCTTATTTTTCTAGAGTGTGATCCAAAAATATATTTAAAACTTAAAAGATAAGAAGTTTCATCATGAGCCTGCTTGCCATGATCATAGGGGAAAAATAGGCTAACATTACTAACACTGCTAAACAAACCAGGGTAATGGCTTATGATTGCAAACAATTATAAGACAAAGGGTATCATCACGAGACATCTTGTTCAGTCCAATTATAACCACTGAATGGCATTGTCAACTATCTGGCTACCAAATCAGGACAATGGCTTTTAGGAACTAAAAAATAAAAAATCAAAGAAAATAAACATATATAAATGGATTTATCTCTAGATCAATAATTCTTAAATAGATGAGATTCTGAATCATTTATGATTAAAAGGTAACCCTGTCGAGACTATAGATGTTTGCTGGCAGTAGTGGCTCTACCCGTGACAAATGAATATATTTTAAAAGCTAAGCTGTAAAGTGACCCCTGCTTTATCTCTACAACTAATTTAGAGCTAATATAGAGTTTTGAAATATTTTAATTTATGAGAAATTTTAAGAAAAATTACAGTAGATGATTCCGACTTTTATTCAGATTAATAAACCTAGTCAAGCATTTCAAGCATAATTCTCTCTTCTTTAATTATTTTACTTTAATTTTAGGAAAATCTCATTTATATCAAACAGAGATAATTGGTCCTTTTCCCATGTGTCGCCATTGTTGTGGTAAAAACACAAACCCCCATTATTGATGTGTTCACCTCAAATAATGGGGACCATTTCTATTAAAATTTTGGCTAAACACCTTTTAGAATTTTTATTTAGTTGATTATCCTACGCTTTTGTTAAATTTTATTTTCTTTGGATTCTTGTTTTGATTGCTTTGTTAAAATAAAATTTTTATAAGCTTCCCATTGACGCTTGTTTCGCTCATTTGGTCAACTGGTTTGAAAATGGTACTCCTTTGAAGTCTCATCATTTATCTAGCCTAGGATAAAAATGCATAAAATGTACAATATTGCATTTTGTAAATAAATTAGCTCAATAATGCATTTATTTTAAATATTAACACCTGGTTAGTTCTTATTAACATTTTTTTTTCCCATTTTTCACTTATACAACTAAATCATGAAGGAACGCGATTTTAGTAATTTACTCCAATATTTCAAATAAATTACTAATCTCGAAAAATCATAATTTCGAAGTAGTTGTAGTTTATTTTATTTTCTATTTTCACAGTCGCTGTAATTTATTTTAGTGGCTGTAGTTTAGATAATAACATAACTAAATTAAAAACCTCATAAAAATAAAATAAAACTTATTTCGCGATCGGAGGATCGCATCGGGACTTTCCTAAAGAAGCATTTCTTAAAACCCCGATAGCCCTCATTTCCCCGATCACCGATTAATATATATATATAATTTTTTTTATGCAATCGCATCGGGACTCTTTCAATAGACATATTTCTTAAAACCCCAATAGCCCTCATTCGCCTGATTTGCTGATTGCGAAAAGTAAAAAGGCATGGAGGCATTTCAAAACTTACACATATATGGCAAGTTCATTTGGATTAATATTAAAATAATCTTTTTTTTTATTACTCGATCGGAAGATCGGATCGGAGCTCTCGTATAAAACAAGTTTAAAGAATCCCTCCATCCTCCCGATTCCCAATTGCAAAAAGGCATAAGACAATTAATTAAAGCCTCATGTGTAATTTGTTTCAAATGACTTGTTTTTTTTAACTCATACGTATCAAGAGTGGAGTGGCAGTTTAGTTATAATATAATATATTAAAGTAGTTATTTAATATTTTAAATTAATTAAATTATAAATTATAATTAAATTAATTAAATTAAAATTAAATTATTAATTAGATTAATATTAATTAACCAATAATTTATTAATAATTAGTTTAGTTTATAATTAACAATTAAATTAGAATTAATTAGAGACTAATTTAGGATTAGTTTTTTAATTAAAATTCTGATTTTTAGCCCAGTAACCGAACTTCTAGATTTATGTCAGATTTGATCCATCAACTTTGGAGGCTCATAAATTGAGTTTTACTTGGCCAAATGAGGCCCAAGACAGCTTATTGGAAAAATAAAATCAAGGAGAATATTTCTGAGGAGGTTTCACTAACAGATTTGGTCATGTATTGGGTCGAAAATCAGGCAGAAGATCAAGCTCTGAATTTCTAAAACAAAATAAATTTTCTGAGTTATTTTCTGCATTTTCATTTGCCCAAGCCTCTTTTAATTGCAGATTCGCTCGTCAATGATATCCTTGGCCAATTAAACCATCCCAAGCATCAATAGAAAGCTTACATTTTATTTTCAATTATTTATTTAGTTGTATTTGATTAGATTTATTTTAAATGCCAGCAATGACATTTTGATTTTATTGTTGCATGTTAATTTATTTTGATTTCTTCTTGCAGAAAAACAATAGAAGAGATATGGAGAAAAATATCTCAATCAATGAGAATGCTCCAACAATTAAAGATTGAAATTTTGAGCCAATAAAATGGGATTGCACATATTTCTCTTCAACAAACTTTCCTCTCAAGAATTTCTTTGCAAATATTATAAATAATAGATTGTAGCATGTAATAAAAGGAGTTGCTCTCCTTTGCAATTTTAGACTTCTAAAAGCACTTTTGTAATGAGAATTTAGAGTTATAGGAAAGAGGAGAAGAAAATCTCAAATCTAAGGATTATTGAGGATTTTTCCTTTGTACCTTGAATTATGCATGATGGAAAAAGTTTGCACTATTGTAGCTTTAGCTTTGAAAGCAGAAGTTCAAGCAATGTAAAGGACTGTTGGAGACTAGGGACAGAGAAATGGATGCAATAAATTGATATTTTTAATACTATTGTTTCAAATATCAGTTTCATTTTATGATAACAGGAAGGTATCATTTTATTCATGTTTGTGCACTATTGTCAATATGGGTAATTTGTCTCAATGTGGTTATTATGTATATCTACTCTTATGAATTAATTTCTGATTTCTGAGTAACTATTTACTCAAAAATATGCCTTATTAAAACTGATTTATTAAATGGTAATATGTTGTGAACTATTTCCACATTATTGTTTAATTATTGGATTCACTGATTTGATCATTAATATCATTTTTGTGAATTACTTCTTGAATGTTGTTGGTTATTATTTCAGTGAAGAGGTCTCAATAGGATGTGTTTTGATATCCATAATGTCAGTTAATTGAAATACTTCATTAACTTGATATTCATTATAAACAAGACATATCTAAAATCCCAATACTTTAAATATTTTGCTCTTGGTTGGGTTAGATCTATATCTACTTAATTAAGATAGGATTAAGATTAGTTTCTTTTGCTTGCATCTTAAAATAAGCTTGAATTTAGAGTAATTTCTACATTCTTTTAAGTCCTCTTTTCAAAGAGGCAAAATTTTAGTTGTGGCTTGGCTGAACCCAAATCAGCTTAAGGGTCATTCTCTTGCCTAATCAGCGAGAAGAAGTGATCTGATTGTCTAGTCAATTTAACGTCTTAAATTTCTCTACATAAATTATCAATTCGGGTATCGTAACTGATGAAATGTGGCGCACCATATGTGCTTAGTTAACCTTTTTCTTACTTCGTTGTTTTATAGATTTATTTTGTTTTGGGGTTTTGTTTTTATTGGTTTCTTAAAGTGTCTAATGCAATTGGAAATCCTATTCTAAAGTCTTAAGAATACTTTTAAAGGACAAGTATGGATAGAGATTTCAAAACAAGGCCTATGTCCCTAATGGTAACTTCCAAAACTTAGTACTTCAAAAGATCTTAAAACATGTTATTGATGGAATTAGTATTTAAACAAAAGTGTAAATATGTAGCTACTTAAAAAAAAGTGTAAATGTGCAGCTACTTCAATTAAAATAGAATGCAACAACCAAACAATGAGATAGTGACTATGAGACCCAGTGTCCTTGCTGCTGTATGAAAAAAAGAAAGTAAAAACTGAACTTAAAGCAAATCAAAGACTGAAAGTAAAGAAACTAATTCATCACACTACTTCAACTCTTCTGATCCTTTACCGTTCAGCTCAATCTACCTTATGGGAAGAAATCATGAACAAGTTAAGCAATATGATATCTAAATTGCAGAAAATTAAATTGCAAAAAGGAAACTAATCACACTACTTCAACTCTTCTGATCCTTTACCCTTCAGCTCAATCTACCTTATGGGAAGCAATCATGAACAAGTTAAGCAATATGATATCTAAATTGCAAGAAATTAAATTACATAAAGGAAACTAATCACACTACTTCAACTCTTCTGATCCTTTACCCTTCAGCTCAATCTACCTTATGGGAAGCAATCATGAACAAGTTAAGCAATATGATATCTAAATTGCAGGAAAGTAAATGAGCAAAACAAAAATGAAAGAAATAACAATGCTGGAATTAGAACTCAGAAAATAAATCAGCAGGAGGACAAGATGATTCTATCATGTCATTAGTCATTAAAAGACTATGTGCATCACTAATCTACAATCAACCAGTTGAACGCACTTGCATGAATTAAAATTGCATGAATGGAAAATCTAATCTACCAATTTGAAAGAAATCAAGTGACATAATGAAATCAAAACAAAATTACGAAATGAAATCTACTCTACCTTACATTCTAATGTGCTCCATGACATCTACTTCACATCTCCTTCCATGTTGAGAACATCAAAGCTTTATTCAAATTCTTCAAAATTACAAAGTACAACAAAGCTCTCCAAAGCTTTCAAGAGCCATCAAGGAAGAACTACAAACTCACAAGCTAAAAAGACTTAAGAACTCCAAACTCTAAGCTAAAGAGGACTAACTAATGAAGGAGAGAGATCTCCTATTTATACAAAAAGATGAGAACCATCTCATTAATGAGAATCCATGAATCTCTCCGTCTACCTCTAGAGTCCTAATCAAAATAGGAACTGATAAGACACATGTATTCTTAGAGTTACAATACAATTAGGAGATGTAACACATATCCTCATGATCCCATGATTCTTTCCACTCAAATTCGAATTTGGCCTTGGGGTGCCACATAAGGGTCTTCTAGAAGCCTCCTTTCAACCTACACATGTCAACAATCTCAACCCATTTGTTAGGTATAAGCATATGCACATTATTTTCTAATGTTTAACCACAAATTCACTTAAAAGGCTTAGAAATAATAAAGATTGGAAAAACATAAAGGTGGCCCAATGATAATGAAAGTGGGATGAATGTGGTGACATAATAGTGAAATGGAGGTGAAATGGAGGTGATATAATGGACATAATAGTGAAAGTGTAATGTAAATGAATGACATTTTCAAGACTCAACATACCCCCCAACTGAAGCTATTGCATGTCCTCATGCAATATATATTACATTAACTCTTTTGATCCTTGAGCTGTGGCTTAACTTTGCATGATATCATTTGATAACTTGATATTTCTGGAAAGTGTTTTACTTGAATTGCAACATGGTTGGTTCTTGTGTTACAACCATTTTTTTTTGCCTTCTATTTTGATCTTTGAACTTTGCATAATGATATTTTGATTATTGTTGCAAAGTATATCTTTATTGGATTGCATGATGGTTGTTTCTTGTGTGACAACCATGATTTTGTTTATATCCAATTTATCCTTTAAGCACTTTTTCAAAAGCCATTGTATGCTCATAATAGCAATGTAATAATTAATAGATGTTGGAAGTATGTGAGCTCCTGAATATGATATGGAGATGGCAAGATATGAATATGAATATATTCCCCCCAACTGATGGTATTGACAATTTTATGAAATGAGGAAGAGAAATGTTTTTCCAACAATTATCATTTTAAATTTTTATGGAATTCTATGGTCAAAAGTTAGAAAATGGCGTAGCTTCACTTACCCTTTCGAATGGATGAGTTGTATGTGTGGTGGCTGAAAAATTTTGATCATATTCTTCTTCAAGTGGTTGAACAAGAGGAGTCATGGATAGAGAGATAAGATGACTTTTTATTGCTTCTACTAAAACTTGCTGAATCTGCTCCAAAATGCTGAAAATAATAGTCTTCATGTCTTCAAAACTCATTGGCACAATTCCTACTATGTGAAAAGATGTTCTGATGTCGAACATAGTAGGAAATTGTTGGCTTAGTGGCCATTAATAGATGCCACTAGTCAACACGAAAACTCTCACCATTGATGACAATGAGAGTCAAGATGCCCAAACACATCTTGCTAGGTACGAATGAATTTGCTGATATTGAGTTACCTAGAAGATCTAACGAACAAGGGACATTAATGTATTCCCATTGTTTGCCAGCATGAGGACTTGCCATTAAGACATGCAAGCCTCAAAGTATTATTACAAAGAACTTAGACTCAAAGGACTACGGACTCAATAATTTGCATTGAAGCAGGGCTTATTTGCGGAATGAAAATGACAAGGAATGGAAGATGAAAATGGAAAATGGCAATGGAGAACAGAAATGGCAATGGCAATAAGCATGTGAATGAGCCTCTTGCTGTAAGTGAAAAGTATGGAGTGGAATGAGGTGAATGGCTTATTATGAAGTATGGATGTGATGGATGGATGTGATGGAGACAATAGTATCTGAAAGTTTTTTTTTTTCAAGTGTTTGGATCTGATTTTGCATCAACATATTTTCTCTTTGTTGTTGATCATCCTCTTATGAAACAAATTGGTCTCTTAGAGAGACACCATTCTCTTGTAGTCATTTGTCCTTCCTCCTAGAACCTGCAAGAAAAACTAATACTTCTTCTGCAATGGAATGTAAGGTTATCAAATGAGAGAGATGGCCAATCTCTCTAGTTATGATATTTACACAAAAAACTAAAAATTGTATTAATGAAACAAGTTCTCAAAGGAAAAATCAAAAGAATTTATACCTAATTTGGAATTAGTGCCTCAAGTTGATGTTGCTTCTTTTGAGCAATTTATTTCATTATTTGCCATTTCAAACTCAAATGATGGATTTCTCATTGTGTAGATCTTGTTGAGATCTTTCCAATGATACTTAAATCATCAAAATCTGATTTTGTATGAAAAATATAGGCTGATTTGAACAATGAGGTTTTTCTGGCTGCGGAATTAGAGAACAGCCGCGGAATTGGACTTTAGCTGCGGAATGTGCACGGTTCTGTAGCTAAAAATCTTGGATACAAAGTTAACCATTCATTTTTCATCATCAATCCAAAATTAATCAATACCTTCATAAAAGTGAGCAAATGACTTATTCATTTCATTGATTCAATTTTTTTTTTTTTTTTTGACATGCAGCGACTTAGTGTGGCGACTCAGTGTGGTGACTTAGTGATAACACACAATTTGACTTCCTTTTGACTGAGGTCTTTTTCATCAAATTTGACCAAATGAATAGGACACCATCCATGTACTGACATTCCCCTAGCTACCCATGTGGCTTGTTTTGCTTGATGACACCTGCAACCTAGAGTTTAACAAAACAGCTATGGAAAGTTGAGCCAGCTGCGGAAAGTTGAGCCAGCTGCGGAAAGTTAAGCCAGTTGCGGAAAGTTGAATCAACTGCGGAAAGTGGCTTGTTTCCGCAGCTAATGAAAACAGAGTGTAGAAAGTACTGTGAAATGGAGTGGCTGTGTGCGTGGAAGAGAAAAAAATGTGGAGTGAAGGCTGCAACAAATTGCTGTCCAACCTCAATAGATACTTCATATCCAACAAGATCTTGCAATCTGAATGGACCTATTGGCATTCCAAAACTTGTGATGACTTTGTCTAAAATATATACACCAATAATTGCCAACATATGAGCCGATTGAGTGCATGGAAAGAACATTTGATTGACAGCAAAACCGGTGCAATTTCCCACCACTATAGGGACTTTTTTTATATTCTTTCCAACATTTATAAGGTCAACAATAATCTGCGGTGAAGTTTTCTCTTTTCGAACAATTTCAAGGAGTGGCATCACATGCTCAGGACTGTTAGAGGCCAAGATGCTGTGAAGAGCGGATAGAAAAGCAATGCAGAGTTTTTGGCTGAAAATATGATCAAACTGCCAAGCACGTCAAATTAAACACGTACACAAAACATGTTAATGAAGACAAGATCCATGAGTAGTAGCACTGTGCCGATATTTTAGCAAGTAAAACGCCGAGTCATAGGAATAACTGTTGGAGAAGTGTCGTATTTGTTTACACGTCTTTATTGCTGGCCGTGAAACTGAAACACAGTCACACGTTGCATGGGACTGTTAGTTATTAAAGACATGTAATTAAGCTTGAATAACAGCACATGGTTGATTCCTATTTGGATTTCTCTTCCTCAGGCATGCGGAATTGAAGCACACATCAAACTATCAGTTAATTAACTCAAATTCCGTTTTTCTTCACGCGGCAACAAAAATGAGGCTCCAAAAAACCAAGAATTTCTCCCAGACCGCCATAAATTTCTTCAAACGGTTTCTGGGTTATCTAATTAACTCAGCTCGCGAACAAACCCATGTTTTATTTTCTTGAAATTCACCTTCGTTTGGGAAAATTGAGCGTGTGAAATTTGACGTTTTTTTTTTTTGCTGTTTACGTTTTTCCTGAGTTAACTGTTCTCACTGTTCTGCCTTTTATGAATTTTCATTCGGCCTTAAGATAAATCTCAGAGGGGGAAAAATTGTTTTCAGATGCAGTCAATAACAAATGAATTAGTCAGGGGAGGAGATGCTATAAAAAAATTCTTTGCGAGCCTTCCAATCGTAGAATTTGTATGGTATACGCCTGACTGCAACAATCTACTTCATGGTGTTTCCGAAATGCATTTTAAATCCTAAGGATAGTGATCACTTCAAAAGTTTCTTCTTTGGTTAGAAAATTGCTGCTGATTCAAATGTCTTTACTCTTAATTTAAATGAGTGTTCTAGTGGCTAATCTCTCATCATCATGGCCCAATTCATTCCCCTTAACAAAAAGCTTAATGTGATTTTTTTTTTTTATAAATGTTCTTGCAGGTTTGTTTCAGGGCCAATGCTTGGACAGGGATGCATATTTCTTGTTAAGCCCACAGTGGAAGCTAAGATTGTTTTTCTCTTTTTTTCTTCTCTGAAATTGTAAAATATATAAAAAGGATTAATGATTTTCAATTTCAGGAAGCAAATACTTCAAAAAAAACATGTTAAAAACATAACTTTGACTGAGGTCTTAGGCTGGTTTTTCATTGATTTGAGCTGGGTGACTAGGATAGGATCCATGTCGGGACAATTCCAGAGATGCCCATGTGGTTGGTTTTTTCATTGGATGCCTGTAACCTGCTAAACCTTGAAACAGCTGCGGAATTCTCAACTAGCTACGGAATCAGGGCACTTTCTGCAGCTAAGTTGCAAAACCTTATTAGAACAGGATACAGTGTTTTGAAGACCACTAAAAACCATAACCAGACAATTTTGGACAATTTGAACCTATCAAAGCAGTTGAGTTTCATTTTTTTCATTTTTTTCATTTTTTTTGAATCAATTGAAATGATGAAGTTTATTTTGTCTTCTCTTTATTTTTTCTTTTTTTTATAACAATTCCTTTTCTGATCCTCCAGATCACACAAAGTGTAGGGGTAGAGCAGACTCAAGAATTATTAATTTTTTTTTTTTACATAAAAATTCTTTTTCTGATCCTCCAGATCACACAAAGTGCAGGAGGAGAGCATACTCAAGAATTATTAATTTTTTTTAGATGTAAGAAATAAGGTCTCCTAATTACACTTCCCCGGCAATGGCACCAAAATGTCTAGTCAATTTAACGTCTTAAATTGCTCTACATAAATTATCAATCCGGGTATCGTAAACTAATGAAGTGTGGTGCACCATATGTGCTTAGTTAACCTTTTTCTTACTTCGTTGTTTTATAGATTTATTTTGTTTTGGGGTTTTCTTTTATTGGTTTCCTAAAGTGTCTAATGCAAATGGAAATCCTATTCTAAGGTCTTAATAATACTTTTAAATTTCAAGTATGGATAGAGATTTCAAGACAAGGCCTATGTCCCTAATGATAACTTCCAAAACTTTGTATTTCAAAAGATCTTAAAACATGTTATTGATGGAATTAATACTTAAACAAAAGTGTAAATATGCAGCTACTTAAACAAAAGTGTAAATGTGCAGCTACTTCAATTAAAATAGAATGCAACAACCAAACAATGAGCTAGTGACTATGAGACCTAGTATCTTTGCTGCTGTACGAAAAAAAGAAAGTAAAAACTGAACTTAAAGCAAATCAAAGACTGAAAGCAAAGCAACTAATTCATCACACTACTTCAACTCTTCTGATCCTTTACCCTTCAGCTCAATCTACCTTATGGGAAGCAATCATAAACAAGTTAAGCAATATGATATCTAAATTGCATAAAGGAAACTAATCACACTATTTCAACTCTTCTGATCCTTTACCCTTCAGCTCAATCTACCTAATGGGAAGCAATCATGAACAAGTTAAGCAATATGATATCTAAATTGCAAGAAATAAAATTACATAAAGGAAACTAATCACACTACTTCAACTCTTCTGATCCTTTACCCTTCAGTTTAATCTACCTTATGGGAAGCAATCATGAACAAGTTAAGCAATATGATATCTAAATTGCAGGAAAGTATATGAGCAAAACAAAAATGAAAGAAATAACAATGCTGGAATTAGAACTCAGAAAATAAATCAGCAGGAGGACAAGATGATTCTATCATGTCATTAGTCATTAAAAGGCTATGTGCATCACTAATTTACAGTCAACCGGTTGAACACACTTGCATGAATTAAAATTGCATGAATGGAAAATCTAATCTACCAACTTGAAAGTAATCAAATGACATAATGAAATCAAAACAAAATTACAAAATGAAATCTACTCTACCTTACATTCTAATGTGCTCCATGGCATCTACTTCACATCTCCTTCCATGTTGAGAACATCAAAGCTTTATTCAAATTCTTCAAAATTACAAAGTACAACAAAGCTCTCCAAAGCTTTCAAAAGCCATCAAGGAAGAACTACAAACTCACAAGCTAAAAATACTTAAGAACTCCAAACTCTAAGTTAAAGAGGACTAACTAATGAAGGAGAGAGATCTCCTATTTATACAAAAAGATGAGAGCCATCTCATTAATGAGAATCCATGAATCTCTCCCTCTACCTCTAGAGTCCTAATCAAAATAGGAACTGATAAGACACATGTCTTCTTAGAGTTACAATACAATTAGGAGATGTGACACATATCCTCATGATCCCATGATTCTTTTCACTCAAATTCGAATTTGGCCTTGGGGTGCCACATAAGGGTCTTCTAGAAGCCTCCTTTCAACCTACACATGTCAACAATCTCAACCCATTTGTTAGGTATAAGCATATGCACATTATTTTCTAATGTTTAACCACAAATTCACTTAAAAGGCTTAGAAATAATAAAGATTGGAAAAACATAAAGGTGGCCCAATGATAATGAAAGTGGGATGAATGTGGTGACATAATAGTGAAATGGAGGTGATATAATGGACATAATAGTGAAAGTGTAATGGAAATGAATGACATTTTCAAGACTCAACACTGATATCCTTGTCTATTGGTAGTTGAAGATACATAATAAACCAATAGGGATAGGGAGAAGGTAACTGGACCTAGTTAAACCAGTCGGAGCCACCACACCAAATGGAAAAAGAGTTGCTTTAAGGTCTAGACCGGGTGGTTATCCCCTAATGTTGTTGCAGCGATTTTCAAAGCATTAACACAACCACAAATTTTACGCTCTTCTCCACCTAAACAACCCCAAATTCCTACCCAACCAAATCCAAACCCGAACAACAGACATGAACATCAAGTATATAGTGGAGAGACATCCTATCCAGCTTATGCTGTGGAAATTCAAGAAATAAACCTAAGATCTCAGAGAGTACTCCCAGACAACCAACCTTTATCTCCAACTAGGGAGGTTGAGGAAGAAAGAGAGGAAAGCATGACTAAAGTAAATCCACCACCCTTTCCTGAGAGATTTACCCAACCACTCCAACCTACCCTAGAAGACACTGAACTTCTAGGAGAATTGAAAAACCTATGTGTCAAAATTCCACTTCTCCAAGCTATAAAAGATGTCCCTATTTACAACAAGTTGATCAAGTAGAAGTGCTTAAAGCATCGAGGGAGGCGAAGAATAGATGCCCCTACAATTAATGTCATTGGACAGCTATCCAACTTAATGCTGGGGTAGGTAATATGTCCAAATTATTTGGAACCTGGAAGCCCTATAATAGATGTGCACACCAATGGCACCATTGTCCCACACACTTTGATTGATCTTAGGGCTTCCATTAATGTGATGACTAAGGAAACCATGCTCAAGCTCAACCTCTAGGGTTCATTGAGAAAGACCAAAACGGTCCTGCAACTTGAAGACCGCTCCAAAGTGACCCTTGAGGGGATTGTGGAGGATTTGATGGTCTCCATTGACTCTTGGGAATACCCTACAGATTTCCTAGTACTCCAACCTAAGGCTAAGATTACTGGTTACCCTCTCATCCTTGGGAGACCCTGGCTAACCACTGTTGATGCCTACATTAGCTGCAGGGCTCAGAATATGACTATCAAGGATGAGCATATGTCCAAGCAATTAGTCCTATATCCTCCTTCCCAGACATCTCTATAACATGACTTACCTTTATGGATGGAAGAGGAAGAAGGAGATGAAGTTTATTCCACTCAACTCTATACCTTAGAAGAAACCATGGGAGGGGGACAACCAGATGAAGATGATTTGATTGAACACATACTCCAAAGTCCAATTCCCAGTACATTGTCCTTAGAAGAAGTAGTAAAGGAAAACCAGAAAAACCATCAGTTTACTCTATTCTTAGCTGATTCCACCCCTATCCATGTCAAAACCATAGAATATGGCCCTGAGAGAACTTTGAAAATCAACCCATCTCTTTTTGTCCACGAAGAAGAAAAGTTTTGCACCCCTCTGTGTGTACTCACCACATTTATATCAAAGAAGGTTACAAACTAGTCTAGAAACCCCAAAGGAGGATGAATCCATCTCTCAAAGATATAGTCAAAGAAGAACTACAAAAGTTGTTAGATGCAGGATTCATTTACCCTATATCCGACAGTGAGTGGGTCTCTCCTTTGGTGTTTGTTCCAAAGAAATATGGTAAGTGGAGGATTTGTGTCGGTTACAAAGAGTTAAACAAAGCCACAAAGAAGGACCATTTCCCTCTACCTTTCCTCGACCAAGTGCTAGATGTCTTAGAAGGGAAAACATTTTTCTCTTTCCTAGATGGATTTAGCGGGTACAATCAAATCCAGATCATCTGGGAAGACCAAGATAAAACCACCTTCACTTTTCCCTAGGATACTTTCGCCTATAGGGTCCTTCCTTTTGGCCTATGTAATGCTCCTGCCACTTTCTAGAGAGCAGTCTTGAGTATCTTTGTTGAGTTAGTCCATGGTGCAGTAGAGATTTATATGGATGATTTTACACCTTATAGATGTGATTTCCAGGAGGCTCTGTCCAACTTAGGAAAGTTGCTGAACAAATGCATTGAAATGAACCTGTCATTTAGTCCGAGAAATATAAGTTCTTGATGATTGCAAGGTCTGTGCTAGGTCATCCAATGTCCCAGCGAGGACTGCAGGTGGACCGAAACAAAATAGCTATCATCTAAAGGGTCCCACTTCCGCAAAATCAGAGAGATGTCAGACATTTCCTAGGATTAGTTGGATATTATCAAAGGTTTATAAAATACTTAAGCAAGTTAGCTTCTCATTTATTTGGGTTTTTGGCCAAAGACTCTGAGTTTGTATGGTCAAAAATTTGTCAAGAGGCCCTAGACACCTTGAAGGACAAGTTAACCACTGCACCGATTCTCTGAGGCCCAAATTGGGCCCTTCCTTTTCATAGACATGCTGATGCCTCACACAAAGCCATAAGAGCAACTCTAAGCCACATAGATAAAAAATTTCCTTATGCTATTTACTTTATTAGTAAAAATATGTCAAAGACTGAATTGAACTACACAGTAACCGAAAAGGAGCTCCTGGATGTTGTGCATTCATTGAACAAATTTAGGCATTACATTACATGTTATCAAACATTTGTACATACTGACCATGTTGAAATCAAATATTTAATGAATATACCTAATGTGAATGCTCAGATTATTAGATGGTTACTTTTAATATAGTAGTTTGATCTAAGTATTGTTGATAAGCCTGGCAAGGAAAATGTTGTTGCATATTTTTTGTCCAGATTAACTTTGCCTACAGGTGAGGAGGGAATGGTTGATGATCAGTTACCAGATGAGCACTTATTCGTCATTTCAGTTCTCTCTCCATGGTTTGCTGACATAGCAAACTATTTGGTATCTGCACAGTTCCCACCAAATTTGTCCTCCAAAGAGAAAAGCAAGATTGTGAGGAAGATCGCCCCATTCACTTGAGGCCACCTAGGCCCATAATACCACTTGGAAGACCACCACTGGATTCACATCCTATGAGTTGGTCTATGGGATGAAGGCCTTGTTGTCCATTGAATTTGAGTATAATACATAGTGCATGGAAGCCCAATTAGATCTAGATCTCAGTAGTGCACAAAAAGAGAGATTGCTCCAATTGAATGGTTTAGATGAGTTTAGAATGCATGCCCTCCTACACACAGAGGTAACTCAAATTCAGAGGAATATCTAGCATGATAAGAACATCAGGAATAAGAAATTTCAAGAAGGTGATTGGGCTTTGTTATATCATTCTAGGTATAAAGACTTTAAGGGCAAGTTAAGGACTAGATGGTTAGGGCCTTATGTGATAGAGATATGTCATGGTAATGGTTCATTGCAGATCATAACAATAGATGCAAAGGCCATTCCTTTACTTTTTAATGGGAACAGATTGAAATTTTAAAAAAGGCCATTGTAAAAGCAAGAGTTCATAGATGGTATCAACAAAATAGTGATGGTGGTGGAGCAAGTCTCAACTCCTGCCTCATCAAGTCACTAAGAAAAGAAAAAAGAAAATAAGGAGACTTGGGTGAAAACCTCCTTGAGGCACATGAGCCCCACTATTGGGTTGAAAACCTCTTAAGGTGGCCCAATGGTGTAAAAAAAGTGAGAAATAAAAAGATCTCTGGGTGAAAACCTCTCTTGAGGTGCCTAGGGAAAGAACCTAGAATGAAAACCTCTTGGAGGCAGACTATTTGTCTTAAAAAAGATAAAAAAGAGAGAAAAGAAAAATATGAAAATGTTGTTTGCAAGTCAGTAGGAGGACGATCAGAGAAGCACTGGAGAATCAAAAGGTACCTATTCAGCTCATATTTTCATTTCTCCATTCATTATCCTTTACCATTCCACCATTACTTTCATTTTTTCACTCATTTGACTCAGTTTGCAAGGGTTCTATGTTTTCTACAGGATTCCCTGTAAACCTACAGGATCCCCTAAAAACCTATAGGATGATCCTGTAGGAATTATAGTGGCTTGGGAATCCTAAAGGAAGCAACCCTAGGACAAGGAAATGACCTGCCCATGTCAAAAAAATAAATTAATACTTCACCATCTCATTACCATATGACTCTCCAATTTGATCACCCCTCCATTCATCATTAAAAAAATTAGTTTTCAAAAAAAAAAAAAAAACTACAGTTTTCAAGAAAAAAAAATAGAGAAAAAAGATGAGACAGAGAGAAAGGGGAACAACACCTGAAGGTTATTTTTCATTATTCACACACCCCTAGACCTCCTCTCTATCCGTGTTCATCATCCTCAGGTCCTAGTAGTGGAATATGATTAAAATTTCTGAGGGAGAAGTAGCTATAGGACATCTTGTAGGAAATCTTGTAGCAGCCTATCCTACCAAACAAAAATCATAAGTTGTAGCAAGTTTCAAACATGGAGATCCACGGGCAAAAGAAGCTCCTCCAGAGCAGCAGTAGCATCATCATCCTCAACACTAGGTGCCTGCACATTAAGAAAATCATCAATGGACAATATCTATAAAAAAATGAGAGAGAAATCACATGCAGCCAACATACATCAAACACCTCATTTCTTCAACAAACTGCAGCAAGGTATTGTTACCACAGGTATGTATCTCGCTCCACTATCTCATTTGCATAATGTAATAAAAAAATGTAAATATTGTGAACGAGTTGGTTTATAAGCAAAAGGTGGCCAGTTAACTTGGCCACCTTCGTTCAGTCAACGAGGACAAAACAATTAGTCCTCACACACGTGGCAGAAGTCAAGTCAAAGAGAAGGAGGATGAGGTCAAAAGAAGTCCATACTACGGATGCCCATAGTGGGATTTGATTACGAGGTGAGGGGAATGATGATGTGGTAGTGGGGACCAATGGTCCAAAAATAGAAATCTGTACCTCGGCTGCCAGCACACCACCTCACTCAACTCAACCATAAGAGGAAATAAACGTTGATCCCCATGCATACACTCATTCATCCTGTCGAGGCTCACTCTAGCAAAGTCACTCTCGGCCCTCAAGTAACCTATTGGAGAGGGAAACTTTATTTTTTTTCTGCGTAGGACCTCCTACAAGATCCCACAAGAATCCTACAGGATATAGTCAGGTAGTCCATAGGATTGGAAGTGAGCAATTTCAGAGGAAGAAACATAGGGGTTAGCTACATCAAGCATTGTAAGGAGGTAGGATCTACATTTCCTCCCATTTTTCCAAGTGAAAGGAAAATAAAAATATTCTATTTTGATTGAAATTGATAGCTATATAAGAGAATTGTACCCACTGGAATTTCAGTCCCATTTCCTCCATTAAAATTTTGTATCATACATCATTGCTCCTCCATTCACCAAACAAAATGATAGGGGGTTTTAATATAAGGGAGCCCATCAAAACTGTGATGATTCACTAGCACCCTCATATGCTAGAAATATTCACAAGGCACAATTGGATGGGGTACTTTCAGAAATTGAGGGGGGTATGATGATGAAGTGGCCACAGATTTTGGTCTCTCCCTCATTCCACTGACCAAGACCCATGCCACTGTTGTGGTGAGAGGCCTCTCCATAGAGATCACCCCTGAAATCATAATAATAATTACCACACTTCCCTTAGGAGTTCCTTGGAGAAAGGAAGACAAGGGAAATAGCCAAATTGCAAAGAAGAAATTCTTTCCTGAGGGAGAGGAGGCAATGGAAGATAAGAATGGAGTGAGAAGAGCATGCCTGCCATACCATTGGAATGAAATAAGCTACCACCTTATCAAATACATATCATGTGAAGGTAGGTATAGTGTGGTATATGGATATCCATTTAGGCTTCTTGAAGAATTGAGGTTTGGAGCAGATACACCTCCTCACGATGGACTCGGGATACCCTACTTCCTTCTTCAATCCCTGATATATATGAGCATAAAAGTGAAGGAAGGAAACTACCAGAAGCTAGCTCATCATGGGTTAATTAGACTTATCATAGAATATACCCTCCATAGCCTTATAACTCCTATCACATGGGAAACTTTCAGAGACATATAGACAGAGGAGGATATAAAATCCCTCACATATGACAAAAGCCCTGCTGCCAGTGAAAGGGATGAAGAGGAAACTGAAACAGATGAGGATCCATAGAGGGATGAAGAGGAAATATACGAGGAAGAAGAGAAAGAGAAAAAGAATGAAAGTGGTGAAAAAACAGAGGAAGATTCCAAGGAGGAAATAAATGGACAAGGAGAAGAAGAGGAGAAAGATAAAGATGAAAAGAGGAATGGAAAAGACTCACCTAAATAGTAGGAAAAGATGGCTCTTCTTATTAAAACTCAAGGAGAAGGATCCTCAGCACAGACCTCCCCTGAGTCTCCTATCACTTATGAGAGAAGGCCTGTAACTAGATCTGCCTCATCCAGGGGAAAAGACATTGTACAGGATGCACCGCAAGACCTACAGGAAGTAGATGCAATCCTACAAGAAACTTTGCTAAATCTACAGGAAACTCAAAAATTGGATAAGGAAGGGAGTATGCAGCAAGAACCAAAGAAGGATGACCTAGAGCTAAGGGAACCTACTCCTCAACCTAACCTTGACTCCTACTACAAATTTATTGAAGGGGGTAGGGTCATTACACAAAAATCTGCCATCCCATTATTCTTCGAGCTTGAGAAAGAAAGAGCCAGAACACATAATGCATATTTCCATGTCCAAGGGAGTGGAGGACATAGATCTCATGCAGGAGAAGCTAAAAGAGATGGGTAGAGAACTAAGAAGCTTGATGGATAAAGAGGCCATAATGAAAACTCAGTTGGAGGAAGAAAAATGCATGGTTGAAAGGATAGCTGCAAGAAAAAGAGAATCAATTGGAAACCATGGCCAATGTATCTTTAGAGGAAATCCAATGCAGGATGCCAGCTATGTTCTATGCAATATACCTTAAGGAAAAATGGTTGTAGTTCTAAATCAAGACCCTAGCATAGAGAGGCACTATGTGTTGGGCATGGAATCCCCCTGAGGCATGTTTTGGGGCTCAAAGCCCATGTTTTGATCGAATGATGTTGTAAAGCCCAGCGAATTGCAGGCACGAAAGTATGTTAGAGTCATAGAGTTGTCCGCCCTAGTTTTGGATGTAATGTCGGCCTACCCATGATCCGCGGACCATGGGATTGTATAAATAGAGCGAGGCTCTAAGTGTAAGAGAATAATGAAGGAAGGGAGAGAAGCAAAGAGCAAGAGTCTAAGTGTCTAAGTGTGTCTTGGGTCATAGAGTAGGAGAAGGCTCTGCAGCTGAGTGCACGGACCCCTGCAACTGAGTGTGCAGGGCAGAGTCAAGTCTGTTACTGAAGAAAAGATTAATAAAGAAAGGTTTTGTTACGAATTCGTGTATCTGCTTTTGGATTAATGAATGATTGTTATGAATTGCAAATACATTGTTTATTTACTACGCGAACCTGTATGAATGATTTATGTTGCTAAGTATAACTTAACGCATACAAATAGGCTAAGATAATCAACTAACAGTGGAATACTAGTAAGGACTTGGGTAATAACAGTGTTCGGCCCCCAAATAGGGCTGCGTGAAGGTAGCATTGCTGGCTGCGAGGTACAAGAAAGCGCGCATAGTGACGTCCACGCAGGGTCTAACCGTGGACCACTTGAACTCATCCGACATCTCCAGGGTGTGGAAACCTATTTCTAGCACCATCCCGTACTACTTTGGGTGAGACCTTAGTCTGCCCTCCGCAGACTGTTGCCTAAAGGGCTAGTAGTACCGGGTTTTGTTTGGCTAAATCACCTTCGAACCTGGGTCAAGCCCCAATAAGCCAACAAATGGTTTTGTTTCTGGGACCGGGATCTCCATAAGAGATGTCTGATGTCATGTCATGGGAATCTGGCAAAGAAATAAATTGAAGGGTGGTTGGACAGAAAGATTCACGAGTTTGTGATGCAGGAAAATAGCAACCTACGAGTATCGAAGGAATAGTGGTTAGAGCACTACTTATATACAGAAATCCACGAAATTTTATTTGCATCCTTTCGCTTTGAGTTGTATGAGTGGATCACGAAGCTAGTAGATAGTCAAGGAAGGTGTAGGCTCGAAAAACCGATTTTGTGGACTCTAGAGTTGGTGTGCAGACTAAAAGCATTGGAATATAGGATCACGCACGTTGTGGACCATTGGCTTGATCGAATTATAGGAAGGTTTATCACCGAATTCGCGGTAGACACGTCAGTCAGCTACAGCGAGGTAGAATGACGCTTCCTCAAAGGACCGCGAGGTAAGTACATTAAATCTTTAAACACTTGGATTAAAATGATACTGTGTGAAAAGTGAGTTATGCGAATAAATTTATGTTTGAGGCTATGTGAAGTGGGAGGATCTATAGAAATGAAGGTAGCGCAGAGATAGAAACTAGCCCCTTGATTTCACCTCAGCAAGAAAACGAGGAAGAGCTCGTGAAGGTTTCACCAAGGAGTGCGATCAGTATGATAAGGCAGAAAATTCCATGCGTACCACCTCCACCTACACCACCACTAGTTTCACCTTCTTCAACCCCATCTTCACCCACACCACCTCCACCACGACCATAGTTCAATATGGCGAGTGCAATAAAGTTGTCGGTATTCAAAGGAGCAGGGAATGAAGATCCAGACCAATTTTTGTTCGTGGTAAAGGTTGTATGGGAAGTGAAAGGAGTCACGGATGACAACATAAAGAAGGTGGCACTGGTAAGTGCATTGTAGGATCGTGCACTGACATGGTACATCAATCATTCCAATGAAAATCCAAACGCAGGGATCGCGGATATCCAAGTTGCGCTGAACAAGGAATTTAGCAGGCCAAAATCGGAGACACAGTCGATTATCGGGTTTAAGGAAATCATGATGCTTCCAGGCGAGACCCCCTGGGAGCTGGATGAGAGACTGAAGGGTATGATTCACGAAGCCAACATGACCTTGACAGCTGGGCAGCACTGCGCATGGTTTGTAGCATCACTAATGCCACATCTAAGGACCGCGTTGTCACAGCAGAAGCTATCTACTCAAGATGAAGCCTTGGAGATTGAAATGAGGTTGCCCGAGACCCAAATACAAGATCCCATCCTGGGAGTGCAACAGATCCACACGCAGTTGAAAAATTTGTGTCTAGAAATGCAAAGTTTGAAACAAGACAGGACAGCTCGCCCAGAAGCACGCGAGGAGGTATGGTGCATAAAGTGCAAATGCCAGGGACATGACAAGGACCATTGTCTAGTCTTTGTGAACTACCTAGCGGGAGGAGGGCCAATGCCATTGAGACCAGAGGCATAATCAGGTCCAAGTGTGCACCTGCATTATGATGCACGATTTGTCAAATAGGAGGGAAGCATGCTACAGATAACTATAATCTATTACAGAAGTATACGCAAACGTCCCAACAATTATTTTGTAATTTCTGCAGGTCAGTAGGCCATGATAAGCATACCTGTTGAATTTATGAACTAATGATGGATCGGACCCCTACCTACAGAGTTTAGACCGAAATGCGAGCCCTCAATCAAAATGCAGGGATGGCGCACACTGGATTTCAGGGGCGTGGAGGAGGTCAAGGTGGAATGGGACTAGGAAGGGGTCGCGGATAGTTGATTTGCTACAATTGCGGAGGGTCAGGGCATTATGCCCACAACTGTACAAATCTGACGAGAGCATCATGTTTATATTGTACCCAGTTTTATCATGATATGGAGGACTGCCCCACACTGATAGTGTTGCGCGATAAGGGAATACTCCAGCCTCCCCCAACTTAGAACCTGCAAACGATGAGGTATGAGCAGCACAAGGAGGAATCGAATGTAAACATCGCGCTCCAAAGCGGTATCATGACATGAGATGACAAAGGTAAGCAGCCAAAAGAGAGTGCTTGGGTTTGCAAGGCTCCAACAAAGGAACCAGAGTTCGATTTGGAGCACGCAAAGGAGACATTCATGGAAGCTAAGAAGAGCTTCATGGAGGCCTCCACTTCAGGTAGTAAAGACAAACTAGAACCAGATATGGACCCATCAATGCTTACTACCTTTTTGGAGACATGCATGAAGCTGCTGCGCGACAGCAAGGTTGTGAAGGGACTATAAGAACTCATCACTAGATGTGCTAGATCAGGGGAACCACACATAGTTCGGAAGCTCAAGAAGCACACAACGCAAACAAGAAGGGAGATGAGTTTGACTACGCAAATCGAGTAATATGAAATGGATCAATTAATTCTAGATTTAGGATCAGACGTGAACATACTGCCAAAGAAGACATGAGAGCGCATGGGCAAGCCCGCATTGCAATGGTCTCCTATTCAATTGCAAATGGCGAACTAGCAAAAGATCCTATCGATGGGAAGATTGCAGGGAATAACAATAGATATCAAATGTGCGAGCACGCTTGTAGATTTCGAAGTGATAGAGATTGTCGATGACAGCAATCCCTATCCCACGCTACTAGGAATAGATTGGGCCACTGACATGAATGGAGTGATAAATCTAAAGAAGCATAAAATGATTTTTGAGAAAAAGTCACTACGTGTAGTGGTACCTTTAGACCCTGTGGAAGGATCGCGCTACACAGAGCTAATCCGCGACAACGATAGTGATGACAATCTAGACTGTATCTACAAGATAACTGCTCAGGAACAAGATTGGGTGAACCCTATAGCGGATGGTAGGATTTTGTGGGAGTGCAAAATCTCTTGTACATCAGATTCAGATGAGGAAATAGAATGATGGCAAAATCGATTACATGAGATAACCACACTCAATTGCAACATGATGATAAAGTCACTGTGCTATTTAGCAACAGAGGCAAGAGATTTGTTTATGTATGATAGGTTGACAACGATGGTTGAATTCCTAAAAAAAGTTGAAAGCGAAGTACCGGAACAACAACATTTCGACGCTCTAAAATGGGCACTACGTGCTACACCCACAAGGTGGTGGGATATGCACCAATGGAATTTTGAGAACTACTGTGACTATAGAAGAACGATGCCATACAGTTTGGAAAGCCTCATATGTGAATGAAAGCTAGATATGATGGATGAAACAACCTGTGCTCCCACCTCTCCAGATAGGTACATGCATATGGTATGCAACCTGCACAAATGCACACCGTCCGCGTGATAGGAAATGAGACCGATAAGTAAGAGCGGGAGAGACAAGTGTGCGAACGAAGGAGTATGATAGGACCAAGAGTGCCAAATATTATCCGCAGGGAAGCCTTTGACAAGGTGTCGAAGTGCTGAACACGATCCACCATGTGAGGTGCACTGACTGGGACCTACGTGAACCAGCGGTTCTTTGGGCTTATAGGACCCTATGCAAAACCCTGACTGCACAAGCACTTCTGAAGCTAAAGTATGAAGCAGGGCTGTAATCCCTATGGAGCATACAAAGCCTAGTCTGCACATAGCAGCACCCATAGATACGATGGTTCGCGAAGCCCGGGATGAAGGAATTGCACCGCTACAAGAAACAGAACACATTAGACTTGAGGAAGAAATCCAACAGGGAAACTTTAGACTCCGTGAACTTGAAAAAGAAAGGGAACGATTAAGGAAGAAAAGAGTTATAATGGATGTGGAGGTCAAGAAGCTAGAAGATGAGATACAGGAAGCATTTTTCTTTGAAAAAACTAGGATGGTAAGGCACGGTGCATACGATCATACTAATAAGTTTGAGAACAATCGTCGTGAATTGGTTAGTCTATTGCCTTGGCTTGGACCGCATATTGCCAAATGTAGTGACCAGGGTAATGCGTTGCAAGTAGCAAAGTCTGCGATGCCGACCACAACAATGGAAGGTGGGGATTCTCCACAAACCATGGTGGAGGATGGGATGGATCCCCACACGAGTGGTGCGACCACCTGACTAACCACGGGAAGGACAATATTAGCACTCCAGACAGTTGGAAGGAAGTGTGGGACTATAAACTATTCTACCGAGGAGTTGTGTGATATTGGAGATGCGCATGGAATAAAAGCATCAAAGGGTCTATGACCATGCACGGAGGGTTACGTTGTCGCATGGGTTGGCTGGAAACTAACTGTTGAAGTCACTATTCATGATGGGATGCTCGAATTGAGGGAAAATGGAGTGGGCGGAGGGAATTTAAGACGTGATTTATGGGGAAGATTTGGAAAAATCTTCCACCAAGAAAGAATTAATTGATTGGAATTGGGAGGAACAGTCGAAATCAAATTCAAAAGGCACTATAAAACATAAAGGGCTGCCCAGAAAACAAAACTTGTTCATTTGAGACTTCAGCGATTGAGCAGAGCCTTGGGCATTGAGAGCTGAGTGATAATTGAGCCCCTGAATTCGTGAGTGATAGATTACAGCCGAGACACAATGAAAACAACTAAGGACGGTCTGGGAATTGAATAGCTAACCACCGGCGAGGCCGCGCAGGCCCTAAATATGGAGGATGCTCCTGAAGGTTTCGGGGTTGTAGCAGAGATCCCCAAATCACCTCGTATGCCAAGACCCAAGAAGGATAAACAAGTAATGGACCCCGTACGCGTGTCCCCTAGGAATCCACTGCACAAAAAAACTATCAATGGCAGAAAAGGGGAAAGTTGTCACGATAGAAATAGATGAGGAAGAAGAAGATTTACAGCCCCTGATTATCACAGAGGAAGAAGATGAAGGCATTGAGGAGGATATTCAACCTACACGCTCTCCAACAAAACTGCCCGCATATATCCCTCCACATAAAGCAAAGACCAAAGTGCTAAAGGACCTGGATGAAACCAAGAGTTCACTCCAGATCCCACTCCTCCCAGACGGCATTTTGTTTGAAGGCACGCACCTGGGATGCATGCCAACCATGAAGTTTGAATATTGGTACCTCGCTGACCGTGAGAAGTTCCCTCATCTAGAGACTGTGAACCACATGAAACAGAACACAACTGGGGTGGTGACAACGTTAGAGCCACGGAAGTGCATGCACGGTGTGGAAAAGGCCGGGTTGCTGAACTTATTATGGGTGCCTCAGTTCCACCACGCGCCCATAACCATTTTCGTCATCAGGCATCTGCTTTTCCTGGTGCATGATGGGTATCTATGGCTAGAAAGCCCATCCCCATCACAACAAACCTAATTCACCGCATTTCTTGGCTCCCCTACAAAGAAAAGGACCCCGCGACCATAGCCGAAGGAAAGGGCAGTGATTTGGCCCTTGCAGAAGCCATGAAGACGAAATACAAGCTGGAGAAGAAGAAGAGGGGCTATTCCATCTCTAGCATCAAGGACAAAGGGGTACGTGTAGTAACCCAAATACTGGCCGACAAAGTTATGAGGAAGTGTCACGCTGATGAGGTACTAGTGCCGGTAGTCGCATTAGCCGAGCAGTGCATGGAGGGGGTCTAGTTCAACTGGTTTGAATTCCTCTGCAAGGAATTTTTGACAAATTGTCACCAAGACCAGGAGTAGGGTAAAACCTTCCACTATGCATGGTTTTTGTTATCCATAGTGCTCGTAGTAGGGGAACTACCGAAGGACAGTAAATTCTCCGGCATTGACAGAGAATTCCCAGAGGCCACAAAGTACGCTTCGCTCTGGGACACAAAGGACGTGAAATGGATATGCAACACCAAAATATTCTAGGTGCTCATGGAGATGAACATTCGGATGTGGATCAACCGGAATCCGCGCCTGTCGCCCATGGTGTACAACAGTATGTAGAGTTTTGCAGACTTTAAAGCTGATATGCACAACATTTTTATCAGGGCATGTAAGGATCCAGCGAAGTGGTGGACGAAGCTACCTTTTATATCCACCGACGATGCCATCTTTACTATCTTGGAGACATGGCCTCCAGAATATCGCGCCCCAGATCTTGCAGAACTTGAGAAGGCACCATCGCAAAAGAAGAAGGACGAAGCCAAGTTGCGCGTCACACAATTGGACAAGAAAAGGTGGAAGGAAAAAAAAATAGATGAGGTAAAGGCGGCGTGCGAAGTGGCACAGAAATATATCGAGCATATGAAGGCTGCAAAAGCAGCAGCAGCAGTGCAAGTGGCAGAAGAAGCAACCACGAAAGCGGATGAGGGCCAAGCAACGTCCTCATAGGGGCGGGAGGCAAAGGAAGCAGAAATAGTAGAAGGGAGCGCGGATCCAGGGACCGCATCCACACAGTTAAAGCGCCCACACATGGCAGAGAGAGCAGGACCGAGGAAGAAGGTCAAGGCCTCGAAATTGGCCATTGACTCGATCACCTTAACCGAAGGTGATCTCCATGACATCAGCGAAATGGTTCACGATGTCACAAACGAGGCTCTTCAAGATTTTATGCATGAGCACCAGACTATGTTGGGGGCCCTCAGAGTGCAGTTGTAGGAGTTACAGGTGCAGCCCCCTCAGGAGAGTACCCTTTCAACCTACCTTGCAGTAGGATCCTTTGCATTAAAGCAGATGTTGCGTGCACGGATGGAAAGCACGATAGTGTTGCCGGAAGGGGCCCTAGTCACAGCGAATGAGACCGATAGATTTTCGATTAACATGATGAAAGGCGTTGACCTTAATTTGGTTACCCTTCCACAAGAGACACTGTATCTGCTACAGGATGGGATAACGGCAGTGTTGCACGCTAGGGAGAGCTGCACGATCCAAGTTCTCAGCAAGCAGAAGATAAACATGGAACAACTCAGCTTGCAGCATGACGAATTGGTGCCAAAGAATTAACAGTTGGTGTAGGTTGTAGAAAATGCTTGTCGCTATGTTTCGGAGCTGGCCATCCCATCAGATCTACTAGTAGAGTTGCGGATCCACAGGTTGGCAACCAGATTCCATGAGGCTAGAGAAGAAATTACAAAGGTTCAGCTAGAGTTGAATCTTCAGATCGTTGAGCTGCAGTTAAAGGCGCAACATTCCACTCCACTGGAGGTCCGAGAATAGTGCGCTAGTGCTATTGCAGTAGGATTGGAAGAAATTGGAGGTGTAGTGCAAGACTATACCACTTTGTTGGAACAAGCACTTGAGGTCCTCACAACTCTGCAGGAGGACCCCAACATCTAGCGCCTGGAGACAAAGGCACGAGAACTTCAGCAGAAATACAATAGTGCCTGAGGAACTGTGCAGACAATAGTCCTCACTCAGTGGCTTGCAAGGATGCAGCAAGCTAAGGCACTAAAGGAGCAGGTGGACGTGGTGCGACATAAGGAGGCAGTTCTTAAAGTGTGCGTCCAACCGTGGATTAATGAGGCTTTCACTATCATGGTAAACATTGAAGAAAAGCTTGTGCACATATAGGGGATGCACAAGTTAATGTAGAGAAACACCCCAGACATGGAGGTCTTAGAATAGAGGATGCAACATATTTAGCAAGCAGCTGCTCAGTGCGCTGCCGACATCAGCACGGTTCGAGGACAGTTGGAGGAACTCCATGCCAAGATCAGCGCGCCGGCAGAGTGACTCAAGAGCGAGTCATGATGTTTGTGTTGGGGGCATATTCGGCATGGAATCCCCCCGAGGCATGTTTTGGGGCTCAAATCCCATGTTCTAACTGAACGATGTTGTAAGGCCCCGTGAATTGTGGGCGCGGAAGTATATTAGAGTCATAGGGTTGTCCACCCTAGTTTTGGATGTAATGTCAGCCTACCCATGGTTTGCAGACCATGGGATTTTATAAATAGAGCGAGGCTCTAAGTATAAGAGAATAATGAAGGAAGGGGGAGAAGAGAAGAGTAAGAGTCTAAGTGTCTAAGTGTGTCTTGGGTCGTAGAGTAGGAGAAGGTTCTACAACTGAGTGCACAGAGGCCTAGTAGTCTGCAGCTGAGTGCACAGACCCCTGCAGCTGAGTGCACAGGGCAGAGTCAAGTCTGTAATTGAAGAAGAGATTAATAAAGAAAGGTTTTGTTACGAATTCATGTATCTGTTTTTAGATTAATGCATGCTTGTTATGAATTGCAAATACACTCTTTATTTACTGTGCGCACTTGTATGAATGATTTATATTGCTAAGTATAACTTAACGCATACAAATAGGCTAAGATAATCAAATAATAGTGGAATACTAGTAAGGAATTGGGTAATAACAACGTTCGGCCCCCAAATAGGGCTACGCGAAGGCAGCATCCCCGGTTGCAAGGTATAGGAATGTGAGCGTAGTGACATGCACACATGGTCTAACAATGTAACACATTAACTCATCAAATATCTCTAGGGTGCAGAAACCTGGTTCTAGCACCCTCCCATACTACTTCGGGTGAGACCTCAATCCGCGCTCCACGTACTGTTGCCGAAAGGGCGAGTAGTACCAAGATTTGTTTGGCTAAATCACCTCTGAACCTAGGTTAGGCCCCAATAATCCAACACTATGCCATTCCAGGATTATAGACAGTTCATTGATCTTTGTGATCAAAGCACATTGGAGGATAGGGCTAAGATGTCTAAGTTCTACTTGCATAACATGGCCCTGACAGATCTAAATGTATGGGACCCTAGTGCAAAACTAGTGGATTTACAGTTGATGGCCTTGGAATCATGGATGAACCATGAGGAATCAAGGGCTGCAGAAATGAAGAAATTATTGGAAAGGGAACAAATAGATCCTCTCATTATAAGAGTTGAGAAGTCAAATCCAATGGTTATTATCAACACACATAATTTCATTTCAAATGATCCTCAACTTGCACCCAGGTATCTTGCTGCCCAAGAGCAAGCCATTACACATTTTGAGGATATGTTCAGGTTGTTAGGGGATGACATCATGCAAGCTTGCCAAAGGAGATGGAATATTCTGCCATACATTTTGAAAATTAGAGAGTACCATTCTCTTCAAAGAATGAGAGAAGCACTGAACAGGACACCCACATACAAGCAAACCATCTAAAGGCTCAAAGTCAATTGGATTGGCTTGAGGCTCAATCCATCACTGCTCTTGGGGATGTTAGAAGGAATGAAGGAAGAGGAGGAAAGAAAGCAGTGGGAGGAGATAGAAAGGAAGGAATGACTCTATGTACAAGAAGCGGAAACCACAGCAGAAGCATGGGATGTCAGGGAGAGCACCAGGGCTATGAAAGATATGGATATTGATTGAGTTTCTCAGAGGATGAGAAACAATTTTAGTAGGGGGTGATAATGAGACTCATCATTAGGTAACTATATGGACCTTAATTCACCTCCTAGCTTAGTCAAATCAACTCTTCTAACAATTTATTACATGTTTTGATTATATTTTGTTTAATGAGATGAGTTAAAGTGAGATATTGTGCCTAGTAGACTAATGATCACTGAATGCAAGTTTGTGAGAGAAAATCAAGGAATTCTCGCAAGATTAAAGGATAAAAATTGAATGGTACAAGGAAGAGAGATTGTAGGAGGTAAACCCACCTCATTTACTCCTCCCTCATTCGAATATTCCTCCATCAATCACACTAGCTCAGAGTACAAGTAGCCAAGTCATGAAGATAAAAAGGCGGTCGAGCAAGTGATAGTCAAAGAGTTAGTTAATCTGGAGTTTGGGAGTTGAGCCTCCCTATATTTAAGGAAGTCATTGTGGACTTCAGTTTTATAAATAAAGAGGCCTAGAGCCTCATTAGGATTCAATTTTTTGTTGTAACAACACTGGTTATTTTTGAGCTTCGGACTTGTGGAAGACATTGCTATGTAATTTTCTGTTTTGATAATGAGAATGAGAATTTTCTTGATCCAGTACTAAGTTAACTCATAGGGCTGAAGATCTTAGGTTAGGGACCAACCCTAGCATAAAGGCTCCTCTTCTTGTATCTGTATGCTTAGATTAATTTCATAGATTCATTGTCAATTTGTCCTTAGAAGTATTTCATTACAAGTAGTGTATATTTGATTAGTTTGTTTATTAGTTTGCTTCCATTTGTGCTTTACTTTAGTAGTAGGTTAGAAGGGATAAAAGGAGCATCAAAAAAATCTCAATATATGTCTTAGCCTCACCTCTTCCTTCAAGGATCATAATTTGATTAAAGGACCCCTATGTAGCCCCAAAAATACAGAATTCTACTTTCTCATAGAATTTAGAGTTTACTGTACTTGAACCAGCATTTGATTAGGTTGCGAGTGTAGGATTTAATTATAATTTCTTCCATCTTCAGTCTTACAGTAGATCTCATCAATGGTTTCATCTTATTCTGCAAATTTTCCTCATGCATGAAGTAGGCAGCTAGCTCATTAAACTCTATTTTTCTAGCTTATTGAAATTCTTCTTGTTTACATGATTTTTGGGAATATATCATTGTTTGATGCAGTGCAGGTGTTTCATAAGTAGAGAGAGGTATCATATCAAGAAACTTCCTTCCAACTTCATCCATCCATGATCATTCCTCACTTTCACTAATACCCTCACCAATTTCATCATTTTTCATGGAAACTCCTCCAAGCATGTTGAGCAAATCCAACCATCTCCTAACCTTGGTTTTGAGTGCTGAGTGATCCTAGGAATTTTTTCACTCCATTCCAATCACCAGCCACCTTTACTAAGCCTTCCATAACCTTCAGCACCCATCACTTTGCTCTTGATTGTATCTTGTAGAAATACTGGGAATCTTGTAGGTTTTTAGGAGATCCTGTAGGTTTTCCTGTAGTGGCCTGTTTTGAGGCCGAATTGAGGGAAAACCTCTAGAAAGCCACACAAGGTCACCTACAAGTCTCCTAAACCTTCCAACCATCCACCCTTATCCCTAAACACCTACCACATCACCAAAATATATTAGCTTTCACACTTTTGTTTCCATAAAAAGAACAAAATTTTAAAAATAGTTTTATTGTGGCCATTTACATGCACAATAGTAGAATGTTGATGCTTTGAATTTACATGATTAAGATAGTTGAATTTCATACATGTTAATATAGAATTCTTTCTGAAACATAGTCTCTTAGCAGCTAGGTAGGAAATGGTGTGTTTTAGCATTGGATTTCAGTATTTTTCCTTATTGGAGTAGATCAGCTTTCTCTTAGAGTAGATTTCTCTTTCCCTTATCAGTAATCAAGTTTCTTCTTAATCCGCAGAATTTTGGTTTGACAAATCCTAGTGGTCTCTCGTCAACTGAATAGTGAAAAAAGGTAGAACCATCACTTTTATTTGTGTATACAGCCCTGTCACCTCTAAGTTTGTACAAACCCTGGGTTAATAAAGTAAAGTTGGTAGCCCTAGGAGTTGCAACATTCTTGCTGCAATATTGGTGGTCATCAGGAAGCTTCCCACTCAGACAACTTACCAGTTACAAAGGAAAGTATCACATGGTATGTTGGCTTGATGGGGCCTAAACCAGGTTCAGCATTATCTGTGCCAACCAAAAAAACCCTAACTGCTAGCCATTTTGGCAACAAACTGCATAACGCAGGTTGCAGTCTCACCCAAAGCAGTATTGGGGGATGCTAGAACTAGGTTTCTGCATCTAGAGGTCTGTGTGATGTGTTATTCATGTCCTTATGACTTAGATCTACCTTTGCGCACCTTTAACTTTCCGAATAGATAACTACTACAAATCCATCTAAATAGCTTCCAGTTCTTTGCAAAGGTTCCTCATTATACTTATCATGCATAAAGATTATAGATATACTACTTTCACATAGTAAACAAGGATAAATTCATGTAAATCATAACATAGAGCAAAGATATATAAACTTTGCATAAGTAAATAATAAGACACAAATGCACCAAATTCAGCTCAAAACATTCTTTATTAAGTATAATCATTCAATTACAGAACTCTTTTCCCTATGCATTCAGATGTCAGGGCCCACGTACTCAGTGTGTGGACTTGCCAAGGTCTCTACACACTCAGCAGCAAGAGCTTTCCCCTTTCACCTAAGTACAGTAAACAGACCTTTCTTTCCATACCACCTTTCCCTTACAATGATTCTTCATTATTAGATACCTTCTAAGACTCATTATGACTCATATATATATATATATATATATATATATATATATATATATATATATATATATATATATATAATGTTTGCTTCATAATACCATGGTCCGTGGACCATGCGCGGGTCTCAAAATCACTCTATCACCTAACCACCCAAGGAACTAAAGTCCCTTTGACTTGTACTAGCTTTGCTCTTTGCTTCCACATTTCATAGAGACTTTACATTCGTTACAAAAAGATATTTCAAAATTGACCCAAAACTTGACCAAAATGACCCAAGGGACCCCATCCCAATAGGTCCCCAACATAAATTGGGTGATTCACCCTCGAGTCACTCAGTTGGTGAATCAATATTGGTTTGAAGTTCACTGAACTCCACTTCAACACTTTCAAATCATTAGTACCTTGCACTACGGCCTATTACACTTCCTCGACCAGATTCTTTGTTGTAGGGCCTTCCACTGGGAGGCCCATTATCCTTTGTGTTTATTGGATTGTCTTCAACTTCTCTTGTACTGATAGAGTAAGCTGGCTTCCTTCCTCTATCCATGGATGTGTCCCAGCCTTCAATATGGCCTATTTTATCTATATCTCTTCAATTTGTGTTTGTAGGTATTTCCCTTCTGTCAAGTGAGCAAACCACTGGACTGGTGCCAAAGTGCACGCAGTCACCCTGAGTTCATCAAATTGTTGATGCTTCTCCCGGATATCTGTTCCAATTTTATGCAGAGTGGGATGCTCCTGTAGATTTTTCCATAATTCCATTGCTTACTCGAAGAGCTCTATGTAGCCCTTGACCACTACCTCTAATGTGGCCATTCCCTCTTTGATGGATGCCCCGCACTGCTCCTGGAATTCTAGTGGAGTCATTGGCTGCAAATTCAACTGTAATTCAGAGATCTGCATCTGTAATACAAATCTGACTCAACCAACTTCCTCTTTTGATTCTCTAACTACGACAACCAACTTCAGAATCTCTGCTTCTAGCTGTGCGTGGCAAGTTCTTCCTTTTCGTTCAGTGCCTGTGCCTTCTTTGCAAATATTTGCATATTGTTCATTTTAACTTTGTTGATGACTAATAGTGTGTGCTTCTCCCTAAACCTAAGCTCATCCGATACCCCTTGATGCAGTTTGTGGAGGGTCTGAATAGGCAGCATGGCTAGGTTGACACCCACATCCGTGATCTGTGCGATTTGGGTGTTTGCTTCATCTGTGTGTGCACGTAATGAACCTTTTGGTAATGGTATGACTCTAAGATCCAGAGTCCTATTTGTCTCCAACACAGTCACACTCGCTTGCTTAAGGCTTGCTTGAATCATGCTTGCCTGTTGTTGGAGAGGTAAATCCCCTCTACGGATAGAGGCGATCCCTACTAGCCCAGAGCGGGTCTAGCAACAATCAATCAATGCTACTATGCAAGTTCCTAATTGCGATTAAAAGGTAGGCAAAGAACACCTACTTGGATTCCAATGCTACTGTTTGATGAAGAGATGCCGCTCTCGCTCCTTCGCTCTGGCCGGTCACGATCCTCCGCGATCTCCGCGAACAGATACCTGCACACACGAAGAGAAAGACAAACACAACTGTGAAATCTAATAAAAGCAATTATACATCAGTCAGAAAGGATGTAATTCACATTAACCATTACAGAGACAAATGAGAATGGAACCATAATAGTAGTCATCTATTATTAATCAATAACAGAGAAGAGTACAACCAAATGTTCTGACGTCGATATCCTTCTTAGGGGGTCCAGCCAGCAAGTCTCTCAAGCATTCACCTCTAGAAATGGATCTCCCAAGACAAGAAACTCTCTCTCTCACACAAGCAACACTCCACAACCTTCCCTAAGCTATCTAGCACTTCCACACTTATAACACCAACTACCTATAGTAGCAGAAATCTGAGCACTATAAACTCCACACAATCCAAACTAGCTACTCATGGCAATGGTAGAGGTTTAAATAGGAGAAGGAGTCTCCTTGAATGGTGGAAGGATGAGATTATCTTCAAGGGAAAGTGGTTTCAAATGTCGAACAGACATGCCATAGAAGGGAGGCGATACTCACAAGGCCAACAACCAAGCCTGTAGTTATCTGGAAGGCTGGCTGTTGGAACAAATTCGCCCAAACTGGATCAGCGCGGGTACATAACTGGACTGGAGCGCTGACATCGCAAAGTAATAATAGACAGGGCCGTGTCAGCGCGACTTAATACAAACAGAGACTGCGCTGGTCATGAAATTCGACCAACGCGGAAAAGTCGTGTCCTTCCGTGCTGGCAGCCCATGTGGTCTGTTATGAAGCGCCAGTCAGCGCGGTTATTTTAATAATAGTCGCGCTGATGATGAAAACTTTGGAAAAGTGGGTTTTTTGACCAGTTCAAAGGGCATGAACTTAATTATTGTGAACTCCTGACACAGTAGGGTGACTGACAGGGAGACAGTGAGAAATTACTGTGTAACAGATGCCCCCTAAAGCATGAAGACCGAGAGAGTGGGAGGGGTGAAATGCTTTACAAAACTCGCCGAACTGGAACACCACCAGGAAGGACCGAAAATCTCTGATAATCAAGTACATGTAGTCTAGGCATGGGTGCAGCCATCCAAAAGACATGCGAAGAAGGTCTGTGGAATGGATGCAGCCACCCAGCTAAAGAGACCATAGTGATGATAAGGTATGGTCGCAGCCATCCATGAAGACTCAGGTATGGGCATAGCCATCCATCAATGAGTCATGTAATGTTCATCCACAAAATCGCAGCCCGAGCCATCAGAAGATCCGTCTCACCGCTGGGTCGCTGCCCCTCCAGAATGGGCATCTCACCGCGGGATAATCCAGTCAAGAAATAAATATTCGTGGCATCGAACTCGATGTCACGGCCTCGGATTGTGAACTTCCCATCAATTGGGTTCCAGGCTCTGATCAGGAACTCCAAGAGATCAGGTTGCGCCCGTAGACGCGGAGTCAAGAAGAATTTGAGAAATCCGCATGCCCGCATGGCATTGCGGCTCCCAACATTGGCATACACGACAATATCCTCGTTATCATGGGCTCTCTCTTGCCACACAAATGCCATTTTGTCCTGCATGGCCATTAAAAAATATTAGAAGCTTGCCTACACAAATTCATACGTTCAAATTTGCAAAAATGAAAGTTTACGGCGTCAACGCGGCTGTTTTTAAAACAGTCGCGCTGACCATGGCTTCCCTTTGTTTTTTCCGCTGGGTCAGCGTGGAAGCACACGTGTTTTCCGCGCTGACCCGAAGATGGTCTGTGTAATATTTTATCGATCAGCGCGGACCCGATAGGGATTTCCGCGTTGACCGAGAGCGCACCAACGCTCTAAAAATTCATCCAAATGGCCCAATTCCACCGTTAAATTGCTAAAACAGGGACTCAAAATGGAGCGTAGGGAGAGGAGAACCTACCTGGAGCAAGTTGCAGGAAGAACGGTGCTCGAACAGGATGGAATTCGCTTCGTAAACTTTGCAGCTTCTCAACGTTCTCCACAGCTCAAATGGTAACAATGGTAAAAATAGTTCATTTACCCCCCTAGTTATGGTAAAAAATCTATATTTGACTATGGTAACTCATAAATGTGGGTTTTTGTTCAATTTTTGCCATATATTTCATGATTGTGTCGGTGCACTATAATTTTCTACATGTTTTACTATGTTTTTAACATGTCGAACAGGTTTTATGTGGGTAGTGTTCTTGTGCAGATTTCCGTCTCGATGGAGTTATAATAGCCCTGTTCACACTTGGTCTCGCAATGTCGTCTTCATGCTCTTTTCTGACATAAATCAAGAAAAGATTGCCGGGTTCCCTCTCGACTCGTTAAAATTGAGTCGCCAAATTGTTGGAGAGGTAAATCCCCTCTACGGATAGAGGCGATCCCTACTAGCCCAGAGCGGGTCTAGCAACAATCAATCAATGCTACTATGCAAGTTCCTAATTGCGATTAAAAGGTAGGCAAAGAACACCTACTTGGATTCCAATGCTACTGTTTGATGAAGAGATGCCGCTCTCGCTCCTTCGCTCTGGCCGGTCACGATCCTCCGCGATCTCCGCGAACAGATACCTGCACACACGAAGAGAAAGACAAACACAACTGTGAAATCTAATAAAAGCAATTATACATCAGTCAGAAAGGATGTAATTCACATTAACCATTACAGAGACAAATGAGAATGGAACCATAATAGTAGTCATCTATTATTAATCAATAACAGAGAAGAGTACAACCAAATGTTCTGACGTCGATATCCTTCTTAGGGGGTCCAGCCAGCAAGTCTCTCAAGCATTCACCTCTAGAAATGGATCTCCCAAGACAAGAAACTCTCTCTCTCACACAAGCAACACTCCACAACCTTCCCTAAGCTATCTAGCACTTCCACACTTATAACACCAACTACCTATAGTAGCAGAAATCTGAGCACTATAAACTCCACACAATCCAAACTAGCTACTCATGGCAATGGTAGAGGTTTAAATAGGAGAAGGAGTCTCCTTGAATGGTGGAAGGATGAGATTATCTTCAAGGGAAAGTGGTTTCAAATGTCGAACAGACATGCCATAGAAGGGAGGCGATACTCACAAGGCCAACAACCAAGCCTGTAGTTATCTGGAAGGCTGGCTGTTGGAACAAATTCGCCCAAACTGGATCAGCGTGGGTACATAACTGGACTGGAGCGCTGACATCGCAAAGTAATAATAGACAGGGCCGTGTCAGCGCGACTTAATACAAACAGAGACTGCGCTGGTCATGAAATTCGACCAACGCGGAAAAGTCGTGTCCTTCCGTGCTGGCAGCCCATGTGGTCTGTTATGAAGCGCCAGTCAGCGCGGTTATTTTAATAATAGTCGCGCTGATGATGAAAACTTTGGAAAAGTGGGTTTTTTGACCAGTTCAAAGGGCATGAACTTAATTATTGTGAACTCCTGACACAGTAGGGTGACTGACAGGGAGACAGTGAGAAATTACTGTGTAACAGATGCCCCCTAAAGCATGAAGACCGAGAGAGTGGGAGGGGTGAAATGCTTTACAAAACTCGCCGAACTGGAACACCACCAGGAAGGACCGAAAATCTCTGATAATCAAGTACATGTAGTCTAGGCATGGGTGCAGCCATCCAAAAGGCATGCGAAGAAGGTCTGTGGAATGGATGCAGCCACCCAGCTAAAGAGACCATAGTGATGATAAGGTATGGTCGCAGCCATCCATGAAGACTCAGGTATGGGCATAGCCATCCATCAATGAGTCATGTAATGTTCATCCACAAAATCGCAGCCCGAGCCATCAGAAGATCCGTCTCACCGCTGGGTCGCTGCCCCTCCAGAATGGGCATCTCACCCCGGCGGGATAATCCAGTCAAGAAATAAATATCCGTGGCATCGAACTCGATGTCACGGCCTCGGATTGTGAACTTGCCATCAATTGGGTTCCAGGCTCTGATCAGGAACTCCAAGAGATCAGGTTGCGCCCGTAGACGCGGAGTCAAGAAGAATTTGAGAAATCCGCATGCCCGCATGGCATTGCGGCTCCCAGCATCGGCATACGCGGCAATATCCTCGTTATCATGGGCTCTCTCTTGCCACACAAATGCCATTTTGTCCTGCATGGCCATTAAAAAATATTAGAAGCTTGCCTACACAAATTCATACGTTCAAATTTGCAAAAATGAAAGTTTACGGCGTCAGCGCGGCTGTTTTTAAAACAGTCGCGCTGACCATGGCTTCCCTTTGTTTTTTCCGCTGGGTCAGCGTGGAAGCACACGTGTTTTCCGCGCTGACCCAAAGATGGTCTGTGTAATATTTTATCGATCAGCGCGGACCCGATAGGGATTTCCGCGTTGACCGAGAGCGCACCAACGCTCTAAAAATTCATCCAAATGGCCCAATTCCACCGTTAAATTGCTAAAACAGGGACTCAAAATGGAGCGTAGGGAGAGGAGAACCTACCTGGAGCAAGTTGCAGGAAGAACGGTGCTCGAACGGGATGGAATTCGCTTCGTAAACTTTGCAGCTTCTCAACGTTCTCCACAGCTCAAATGGTAACAATGGTAAAAATAGTTCATTTACCCCCCTAGTTATGGTAAAAAATCTATATTTGACTATGGTAACTCATAAATGTGGGTTTTTGTTCAATTTTTGCCATATATTTCATGATTGTGTCGGTGCACTATAATTTTCTACATGTTTTACTATGTTTTTAACATGTCGAACAGGTTTTACGTGGGTAGTGTTCTTGTGCAGATTTCCGTCTCGATGGAGTTATAATAGCCCTGTTCACACTTGGTCTCGCAATGTCGTCTTCATGCTCTTTTCTGACATAAATCAAGAAAAGATTGCCGGGTTCCCTCTCGACTCGTTAAAATTGAGTCGCCAAATTGTTGGAGAGGTAAATCCCCTCTACGGATAGAGGCGATCCCTACTAGCCCAGAGCGGGTCTAGCAACAATCAATCAATGCTACTATGCAAGTTCCTAATTGCGATTAAAAGGTAGGCAAAGAACACCTACTTGGATTCCAATGCTACTGTTTGATGAAGAGATGCCGCTCTCGCTCCTTCGCTCTGGCCGGTCACGATCCTCCGCGATCTCCGCGAACAGATACCTGCACACACGAAGAGAAAGACAAACACAACTGTGAAATCTAATAAAAGCAATTATACATCAGTCAGAAAGGATGTAATTCACATTAACCATTACAGAGACAAATGAGAATGGAACCATAATAGTAGTCATCTATTATTAATCAATAACAGAGAAGAGTACAACCAAATGTTCTGACGTCGATATCCTTCTTAGGGGGTCCAGCCAGCAAGTCTCTCAAGCATTCACCTCTAGAAATGGATCTCCCAAGACAAGAAACTCTCTCTCTCACACAAGCAACACTCCACAACCTTCCCTAAGCTATCTAGCACTTCCACACTTATAACACCAACTACCTATAGTAGCAGAAATCTGAGCACTATAAACTCCACACAATCCAAACTAGCTACTCATGGCAATGGTAGAGGTTTAAATAGGAGGAGTATCCTTGAATGGTGGAAGGATGAGATTATCTTCAAGGGAAAGTGGTTTCAAATGTCGAACAGACATGCCATAGAAGGGAGGCGATACTCACAAGGCCAACAACCAAGCCTGTAGTTATCTGGAAGGCTGGCTGTTGGAACAAATTCGCCCAAACTGGATCAGCGCGGGTACATAACTGGACTGGAGCGCTGACATCGCAAAGTAATAATAGACAGGGCCGTGTCAGCGCGACTTAATACAAACAGAGACTGCGCTGGTCATGAAATTCGACCAACGCGGAAAAGTCGTGTCCTTCCGTGCTGGCAGCCCATGTGGTCTGTTATGAAGCGCCAGTCAGCGCGGTTATTTTAATAACAGTCGCGCTGATGATGAAAACTTTGGAAAAGTGGGTTTTTTGACCAGTTCAAAGGGCATGAACTTAATTATTGTGAACTCCTGACACAGTAGGGTGACTGATAGGGAGACAGTGAGAAATTACTGTGTAACAGATGCCCCTTAAAGCATGAAGACCGAGAGAGTGGGAGGGGTGAAATGCTTTACAAAACTCGCCGAACTGGAACACCACCAGGAAGGACCGAAAATCTCTGATAATCAAGTGCATGCAGTCTAGGCATGGGCGCAGCCATCCAAAAGACATGCGAAGAAGGTCTGTGGAATGGACGCAGCCACCCAGCTAAAGAGACCATAGTGATGATAAGGTATGGTCGCAGCCATCCATGAAGACTCAGGTATGGGCATAGCCATCCATCAATGAGTCATGTAATGATCATCCACAAAATCGCAGCCCGAGCCTTCAGAAGATCCGTCTCACCGCTGGGTCGCTGCCCCTCCAGAATGGGCATCTCACCGCGGGATAATCCAGTCAAGAAATAAATATTCGTGGCATCGAACTCGATGTCACGGCCTCGGATTGTGAACTTCCCATCAATTGGGTTCCAGGCTCTGATCAGGAACTCCAAGAGATCAGGTTGCGCCCGTAGATGCGGAGTCAAGAAGAATTTGAGAAATCCGCATGCCCGCATGGCATTGCGGCTCCCAACATTGGCATACACGACAATATCCTCGTTATCATGGGCTCTCTCTTGCCACACAAATGCCATTTTGTCCTGCATGGCCATTAAAAAATATTAGAAGCTTGCCTACACAAATTCATACGTTCAAATTTGCAAAAATGAAAGTTTACGGCGTCAACGCGGCTGTTTTTAAAACAGTCGCGCTGACCATGGCTTCCCTTTGTTTTTTCCGCTGGGTCAGCGTGGAAGCACACGTGTTTTCCGCGCTGACCCGAAGATGGTCTGTGTAATATTTTATCGATCAGCGCGGACCCGATAGGGATTTCCGCGTTGACTGAGAGCGCACCAACGCTCTAAAAATTCATCCAAATGGCCCAATTCCACCGTTAAATTGCTAAAACAGGGACTCAAAATGGAGCGTAGGGAGAGGAGAACCTACCTGGAGCAAGTTGCAGGAAGAACGGTGCTCGAACGGGATGGAATTCGCTTCGTAAACTTTGCAGCTTCTCAACGTTCTCCACAGCTCAAATGGTAACAATGGTAAAAATAGTTCATTTACCCCCCTAGTTATGGTAAAAAATCTATATTTGACTATGGTAACTCATAAATGTGGGTTTTTGTTCAATTTTTGCCATATATTTCATGATTGTGTCGGTGCACTATAATTTTCTACATGTTTTACTATGTTTTTAACATGTCGAACAGGTTTTACGTGGGTAGTGTTGTTGTGCAGATTTCCGTCTCGATGGAGTTATAATAGCCCTGTTCACACTTGGTCTCGCAATGTCGTCTTCATGCTCTTTTCCGACATAAATCAAGAAAAGATTGGCGGGTTCCCTCTCGACTCGTTAAAATTGAGTCGCCAAATTGTTGGAGAGGTAAATCCCCTCTACGGATAGAGGCGATCCCTACTAGCCCAGAGCGGGTCTAGCAACAATCAATCAATGCTACTATGCAAGTTCCTAATTGCGATTAAAAGGTAGGCAAAGAACACCTACTTGGATTCCAATGCTACTGTTTGATGAAGAGATGCCGCTCTCGCTCCTTCGCTCTGGCCGGTCACGATCCTCCGCGATCTCCGCGAACAGATACCTGCACACACGAAGAGAAAGACAAACACAACTGTGAAATCTAATAAAAGCAATTATACATCAGTCAGAAAGGATGTAATTCACATTAACCATTACAGAGACAAATGAGAATGGAACCATAATAATAGTCATCTATTATTAATCAATAACAGAGAAGAGTACAACCAAATGTTCTGACGTCGATATCCTTCTTAGGGGGTCCAGCCAGCAAGTCTCTCAAGCATTCACCTCTAGAAATGGATCTCCCAAGACAAGAAAATCTCTCTCTCACACAAGCAACACTCCACAACCTTCCCTAAGCTATCTAGCACTTCCACACTTATAACACCAACTACCTATAGTAGCAGAAATCTGAGCACTATAAACTCCACACAATCCAAACTAGCTACTCATGGCAATGGTAGAGGTTTAAATAGGAGAAGGAGTCTCCTTGAATGGTGGAAGGATGAGATTATCTTCAAGGGAAAGTGGTTTCAAATGTCGAACAGACATGCCATAGAAGGGAGGCGATACTCACAAGGCCAACAACCAAGCCTATAGTTATCTGGAAGGCTGGCTGTTGGAACAAATTCGCCCAAACTGGATCAGCGCGGGTACATAACTGGACTGGAGCGCTGACATCGCAAAGTAATAATAGACAGGGCCGTGTCAGCGCGACTTAATACAAACAGAGACTGCGCTGGTCATGAAATTCGACCAACGCGGAAAAGTCGTGTCCTTCCGTGCTGGCAGCCCATGTGGTCTGTTATGAAGCGCCAGTCAGCGCGGTTATTTTAATAACAGTCGCGCTGATGATGAAAACTTTGGAAAAGTGGGTTTTTTGACCAGTTCAAAGGGCATGAACTTAATTATTGTGAACTCCTGACACAGTAGGGTGACTGACAGGGAGACAGTGAGAAATTACTGTGTAACAGATGCCCCCTAAAGCATGAAGACCAAGAGAGTGGGAGGGGTGAAATGCTTTACAAAACTCGCCAAACTGGAACACCACCAGGAAGGATCGAAAATCTCTGATAATCAAGTACATGCAGTCTAGGCATGGGCGCAGCCATCCAAAAGACATGCGAAGAAGGTCTGTGGAATGGACGCAGCCACCCAGCTAAAGAGACCATAGTGATGATAAGGTATGGTCGCAGCCATCCATGAAGACTCAGGTATGGGCATAGCCATCCATCAATGAGTCATGTAATGATCATCCACAAAATCGCAGCCCGAGCCATCAGAAGATCCGTCTCACCGCTGGGTCGCTGCCCCTCCAGAATGGGCATCTCACCGCGGGATAATCCAGTCAAGAAATAAATATTCGTGGCATCGAACTCGATGTCATGGCCTCGGATTGTGAACTTCCCATCAATTGGGTTCCAGGCTCTGATCAGGAACTCCAAGAGATTAGGTTGCGCCCGTAGACGCGGAGTCAAGAAGAATTTGAGAAATCCGCATGCCCGCATGGCATTGCGGCTCCCAACATTGGCATACACGACAATATCCTCGTTATCATGGGCTCTCTCTTGCCACACAAATGCCATTTTGTCCTGCATGGCCATTAAAAAATATTAGAAGCTTGCCTACACAAATTCATACGTTCAAATTTGCAAAAATGAAAGTTTACGGCGTCAACGCGGCTGTTTTTAAAACAGTCGCGCTGACCATGGCTTCCCTTTGTTTTTTCCGCTGGGTCAGCGTGGAAGCACACGTGTTTTCCGCGCTGACCCGAAGATGGTCTGTGTAATATTTTATCAATCAGCGCGGACCCGATAGGGATTTCCGCGTTGACCGAGAGCGCACCAACGCTCTAAAAATTCATCCAAATGGCCCAATTCCACCGTTAAATTGCTGAAAGAAGGACTCAAAATGGAGCGTAGGGAGAGGAGAACCTACCTGGAACAAGTTGCAGGAAGAACGGTGCTCGAACGGGATGGAATTCGCTCCGTCAACTTTGCAGCTTCTCAACGTTCTCCACAGCTCAAATGGTAACAATGGTAAAAATAGTTCATTTACCCCCCTATTTATGGTAAAAAATCTATATTTGACTATGGTAACTCATAAATGTGGGTTTTTGTTCAATTTTTGCCATATATTTCATGATTGTGTCGGTGCACTATAATTTTCTACATGTTTTACTATGTTTTTAACATGTCGAACAGGTTTTACGTGGGTAGTGTTCTTGTGCAGATTTCCGTCTCGATGGAGTTATAATAGCCCTGTTCACACTTGGTCTCGCAATGTCGTCTTCATGCTCTTTTCCGACATAAATCAAGAAAAGATTGCCGGGTTCCCTCTCGACTCGTTAAAATTGAGTCGCCAAATTGTTGGAGAGGTAAATCCCCTCTACGGATAGAGGCGATCCCTACTAGCCCAGAGCGGGTCTAGCAACAATCAATCAATGCTACTATGCAAGTTCCTAATTGCGATTAAAAGGTAGGCAAAGAACACCTACTTGGATTCCAATGCTACTGTTTGATGAAGAGATGCCGCTCTCGCTCCTTCGCTCTGGCCGGTCACGATCCTCCGCGATCTCCGCGAACAGATACCTGCACACACGAAGAGAAAGACAAACACAACTGTGAAATCTAATAAAAGCAATTATACATCAGTCAGAAAGGATGTAATTCACATTAACCATTACAGAGACAAATGAGAATGGAACCATAATAGTAGTCATCTATTATTAATCAATAACAGAGAAGAGTACAACCAAATGTTCTGACGTCGATATCCTTCTTAGGGGGTCCAGCCAGCAAGTCTCTCAAGCATTCACCTCTAGAAATGGATCTCCCAAGACAAGAAACTCTCTCTCTCACACAAGCAACAGTCCACAACCTTCCCTAAGCTATCTAGCACTTCCACACTTATAACACCAACTACCTATAGTAGCAGAAATCTGAGCACTATAAACTCCACACAATCCAAACTAGCTACTCATGGCAATGGTAGAGGTTTAAATAGGAGAAGGAGTCTCCTTGAATGGTGGAAGGATGAGATTATCTTCAAGGGAAAGTGGTTTCAAATGTCGAACAGACATGCCATAGAAGGGAGGCGATACTCACAAGGCCAACAACCAAGCCTGTAGTTATCTGGAAGGCTGGCTGTTGGAACAAATTCGCCCAAACTGGATCAGCGCGGGTACATAACTGGACTGGAGCGCTGACATCGCAAAGTAATAATAGACAGGGCCGTGTCAGCGCGACTTAATACAAACAGAGACTGCGCTGGTCATGAAATTCGACCAACGCGGAAAAGTCGTGTGCTTCCGTGCTGGCAGCCCATGTGGTCTGTTATGAAGCGCCAGTCAGCGCGGTTATTTTAATAACAGTCGCGCTGATGATGAAAACTTTGGAAAAGTGGGTTTTTTGACCAGTTCAAAGGGCATGAACTTAATTATTGTGAACTCCTGACACAGTAGGGTGACTGACAGGGAGACAGTGAGAAATTACTGTGTAACAGATGCCCCCTAAAGCATGAAGACCGAGAGAGTGGGAGGGGTGAAATGCTTTACAAAACTCGCCGAACTGGAACACCACCAGGAAGGACCGAAAATATCTGATAATCAAGTACATGCAGTCTAGGCATGGGCGCAGCCATCCAAAAGACATGCGAAGAAGGTCTGTGGAATGGACGCAGCCACCCAGCTAAAGAGACCATAGTGATGATAAGGTATGGTCGCAGCCATCCATGAAGACTCAGGCATGGGCATAGCCATCCATCAATGAGTCATGTAATGATCATCCACAAAATCACAGCCCGAGCCATCAGAAGATCTGTCTCACCGCTGGGTCGCTGCCCCTCCAGAATGGGCATCTCACCGCGGGATAATCCAGTCAAGAAATAAATATCCGTGGCATCGAACTCGATGTCACGACCTCGGATTGTGAACTTCCCATCAATTGGGTTCCAGGCTCTGATCAGGAACTCCAAGAGATCAGGTTGCGCCCGTAGACGCGGAGTCAAGAAGAATTTGAGAAATCCCCATGCCCGCATGGCATTGCGGCTCCCAACATTGGCATACACGACAATATCCTCGTTATCATGGGCTCTCTCTTGCCACACAAATGCCATTTTGTCCTGCATGGCCATTAAAAAATATTAGAAGCTTGCCTACACAAATTCATACGTTCAAATTTGCAAAAATGAAAGTTTACGGCGTCAACGCGGCTGTTTTTAAAACAGTCGCGCTGACCATGGCTTCCCTTTGTTTTTTCCGCTGGGTCAGCGTGGAAGCACACGTGTTTTCCGCGCTGACCCGAAGATGGTCTGTGTAATATTTTATCGATCAGCGCGGACCCGATAGGGATTTCCGCGTTGACCGAGAGCGCACCAACGCTCTAAAAATTCATCCAAATGGCCCAATTCCACCGTTAAATTGCTAAAACAGGGACTCAAAATGGAGCGTAGGGAGAGGAGAACCTACCTGGAGCAAGTTGCAGGAAGAACGGTGCTCGAACGGGATGGAATTCGCTCCGTAAACTTTGCAGCTTCTCAACGTTCTCCACAGCTCAAATGGTAACAATGGTAAAAATAGTTCATTTAGCCCCCTAGTTATGGTAAAAAATCTATATTTGACTATGGTAACTCATAAATGTGGGTTTTTGTTCAATTTTTGCCATATATTTCATGCTTGTGTCGGTGCACTATAATTTTCTACATGTTTTACTATGTTTTTAACATGTCGAACAGGTTTTACGTGGGTAGTTTTCTTGTGCAGATTTCCGTCTCGATGGAGTTATAATAGCCCTGTTCACACTTGGTCTCGCAATGTCGTCTTCATGCTCTTTTCCGACATAAATCAAGAAAAGATTGCCGGGTTCCCTCTCGACTCGTTAAAATTGAGTCGCCAAATTGTTGGAGAGGTAAATCCCCTCTACGGATAGAGGTGATCCCTACTAGCCCAGAGCGGGTCTAGCAACAATCAATCAATGCTACTATGCAAGTTCCTAATTGCAATTAAAAGGTAGGCAAAGAACACCTACTTGGATTCCAATGCTACTGTTTGATGAAGAGATGCCGCTCTTGCTCCTTCGCTCTGGCCGGTCACGATCCTCCGCGATCTCCACGAACAGATACCTGCACACAGGAAGAGAAAGACAAACACGAGCGTGAAATCTAATAAAAGCAATTATACATCAATCAGAAAGGATGTAATTCACATTAACCATTACAGAGACAAATGAGAATGGAACCATAATAGTAGTCATATATTATTAATCAATAACAGAGAAGAGTACAACTAAATGTTCTGACGTCGATATCCTTCTTAGGGGGTCCAGCTAGCAAGTCTCTCAAGCATTCACCTCTAGAAATGGATCTCCCAAGACAATAAAATCTCTCTCTCACACAAGCAACACTCCACAACCTTCCCTAAGCTATCTAGCACTTCCACACTTATCACACCAACTACCTATAGTAGCAGCAATCTGAGCACTATAAACTCCACACAATCCAAACTAGCTGCTCATGGCAATGGTAGAGGTTTAAATAGGAGAAGGAGTCTCCTTGAATGGTGGAAGGATGAGCTTATCTTCAAGGAAAGTGGTTTCAAATGACGAACAGACATGCCATAGAAGGGAGGCGATACTCACAAGGCCAACAACCAAGCCTGTAGTTATCTGGAAGGCTGGCTGTTGGAACAAATTCGCCCAAACTGGATCAGCGCGGGTGCATAACTGGACTGGAGCGCTGACATCGCAAAGTAATAATAGACAGGGCCATGTCAGCGCGACTTAATACAAACAGAGACTGCGCTGGTCATGAAATTCGACCAACGCGGAAAAGTCGTGTGCTTCCGCGCTGGCAGCGCATGTGGTCTGTTATGAAGCGCCAGTCAGCGCGGTTATTTTAATAATAGTTGCGCTGATGATGAAAACTTTGGAAAAGTGGGTTTTTTGACTAGTTCAAAGGGCATGAACTTAATTATTGTGAACTCCTGACATAGTAGGGTGACTGACAGCGAGACAGTGAGAAATTACTGTGTAACACCTATCCCACGCTCGCTTGAAGTCATCCTATTTGAATCTGCAACTCGCACAGATCCTTCTGCATGTTCCCCAGTGTCTCTAGGTACCGTTGCTTGAAATGTTGGCATAGTTCAGTCATTGTATTGCGTACCTTATCGCCGATCTCATCCAAGTCCCCCTTAGTGAGGACCATTGGATCCACATGTGCATGCTTGTCATATTTTTGTTTCTTTCTTGATCTGGAATTCGTCTCCTTAGTCTACTTCTACATTTTAAAGGGAGTGCTCTGCTCCTCGCCACCACCTACTTCAACTTTGGAAACCTCCCTGTCCTCAGTGTGCTGAGAAGTCGAATCCTCAACCTCCATTGTGGCCTCCTTCACAGTGCGCTCCTTTTCAGCAGCTGCCTTAGCAACAACTTCCTTATTTTTCTCTGTTGCTTTCTCTCAAGCTGCAGCCTACTTAGCTTCCTTCTATTTCTGTGTTGTTGTTCTCAACGCGGAAGAACTTCCCCACCCTTTCTTCTACTTGTGCTAAGATCTGTGGGTTGCAGGTACTCCCTTGGCCATTTTGCCACAATTTCCTATGCATCCACCTCATTCACCACGTATGGAAACTTGTACCATGTTTCCTTTGGATCCTTCCGCGCATTGATAAACACATTGTGAAAATCCGCCTTGAATTCTTCATAAGCCTCTAGCTGCTCGAAGAGAGTTGGTGACAACTGTGGCTTTTGGCTGATCATGTTGTCGAGCTCCATTTCTATGAGCACCAAAAACATATTCATCTCCATGACCCTTTCAAGATCCTTTGTCGCCTATAGTGAAGTGAACTTCGTGGCCTCTCGTAAGTCGTCATCCTATAGAGGGAACTTACTATCTTCTGCAAGTCTCCACGCAACTATGGAAATTAACAACAACAGCCAGGCATAATGGAACGTCTTGTTGTCATCATGTGCTTCATAGAAATTGATCAAAATCTCTTTGCAGAGGTACTACACCTAGTTGTACTGCACCCACTTCATGCACTAGGCAGGAAGAGAAATTACTGGCACCCGAGCCTCATCTGTGTGGCACTTTCTCATGACCTTGCAGGCCAAAATATGTGCATAAAAATGTACCGTCTTATCTGTGATTGAGCGGATGGAATATCTGCTCAACTTCTTTACTAAGCCAAACTCCCTATTCATTTTTTCTACGAGTTTATTTTCCTTTCTCTTACCTCCAAACTCCTTGGCCATATCCACCCCTTGGTATGTCAACCTTGTGATACCGTGGATTATCATATCTGTAATGGGGATGGGTTCTCCCAACCAGAGACACCCATCATGAACCAATGTGAGAAATTGTCACACATAGACTGTATTAATAGTCATTCTACTGAAATGTGGTACCCATAGCATATTTAACAATCCAGCCTTCTCAACCCCCATGACCCACTTCATAGGCTTCAGTCACGTGACTCCAGTCTCCTCATAGTATATCTTGGCCAAATACTTATTTTGTGCCAATTGCGGGAATTTTTCATGGTTATCTAGATCTTATTCTTCCATCTAGAGCACAGGAATGTACCCTAAGAGCGCACCTTCAAATACTACCTTCTCCGGTAGCAGTGGTGTAGAAACCATAAACTTTCTAATATCTAGATCTTTTGGTGCCTTTGCTTTGCCTTTCTGCAGAGGGATATACTTCGAGAGCCTAGTGAGATGCTCTCCCTCCTCAATGTCCAAATATTCAACACTTTCGTGAAGCTCTTCTTCGTTGAGGTCTAGGGGTTCATGTGGCTATTTTGACCTGTCCATCTTCCCTTTTTGTTGAGCCTCAATAGGGTTCTTCCTCGATGACTGTCTCACTGAAACAGACTGTGGTTTCTTCGATCTCTCCTTAGTGGAAGATGATTTAGGCCTAGGAAACCTTGGTGATGTAGGCATAGATGGTGTTGCTTCCATTGCCGACACGATTTCAGGGGCTGTGGCTTTAGAGGCAATGGCTTCAGAACTTGTGGCTTTTATGGGGTTAGTGGTCATCATGTTGCCTACGAAGGCCTTTAAGAAGGTTTCAGACACGTTAGCTAGCCCTAGATGCTTAAAAATATCTTCCCAATCTTCTCGGTTCATAGACTTAAGACAAGAGAACTCACATGCAATTTTCAGAAGGAAAATTGTTCTAATGCAAAGCAGCATGCCAGATTTATAGGCAATTTCAATTTCAAATATGACCATTCCCTCCAAATTTCTAGCATAAATGCACCTTTGGAGGTAGATTTCCAAATATTTGTGCCATAAATGTAGCCTACTCACTCCTCGTAATCGTATTTTGGCCATCCAATCAGCTCCATGGCACCAACCTTCGTGGCGTAGCTCCTCCTGACACTCTTCTTGCTTCCATCGTGCAGCCCCCTTGCTTCAATTTTCCACTTTTTGGGCAGTGTATTTTATAGTCTCGCACTTCCTTGCAACTGCCTAGAGTACTAAGACTATCCTGCCATCATATAGTCATTGCGTAGGGGCAGGATCCCCTTGATACAACTTCAATCGACTTCAATTGACTCTTCCTAGGAATAATTACCCATTAAGCTTTACAAGCTGAACTGCACCACCATCTGTAATTTCCTTGGCTACATAGGGTCCCAGCCAATGTATTTTAAACTTCCCAGGAAATTTTGTTAATTTTCTAGCATAAAGTAACACCAAATCGTTCACCTTGAAGTTGTTCAACTTAATATGTCGATCATGCTAGGCCTCTCATGCTCCTTTTGCACGTGTTGGTGAAATCATGCTCGAAATAGGTCTTCTTCTATTCCTACAATTGTGCGATGCATTCCTCCATATTCTCACGATCCCCCATATCAGTCAATGTAGCAATCCATAGACTCGACACACCATACTCCATGGGCATCACAGCCTCTATCCCATAGACCAATATGAATGGAGTTTTCCCTGTCAACTTTTTACATGTCGTCTTATATGCCCATAGGACTATGGGCATATGTACATCCCAATCATTCCTCTGCACGTTGCAGACCTTGGTCAATGCTTTCTCCAACATTTTATTGAATGCTTCAACCATCCTATTTTCTTGAGGATGATAGGGCATACTCTTTTGATGACAGACCTGAAATTTTTCATGCATACCCCTATCACTCATCAATATTTGAGGACAGCCAAACATTGTCAAGACATATTCAAACAAAGAAGTCAGTTGTAGCAACACTATAGTCTTTCACCGCATGTGCTTTTGCCAATCTTGTCAAATACTGAGTTGCAATACTATTATACCGTGCACCCGTATTTTTCCCTCGTGGCTGTATCAAGCTTATAAAGTCAACCACCCATTTTTCAAAGACCTGTATTGAAATATATGAATTTAAGGGCAGTTTGTCCCTTCATGATGGATTTCCCATCCATTGACATGCCTCACATGCCCTACAATATGCCTTAGAATCCTTATGCATCATTGACCACCATAATCCTGCACGCAGAATTTTTTGTGTGATTTCTCTGCCTTCATAGTGTCCTCATGTTACTCCTCGATGTGGTTCTACGAGGATGCTAGTTCGTTCAAACTTTGAAACATATCAGTGCAGTATTTCATCAGTGCCTATCTCATACAAGTGTCCTACGATGATCCAAGTGGATATTGGTGGCGACCTGCCAAGTCCACTTGGACTGCCACCATTGTTTCTTTCAGCTTTTCAGTTTCCTTATTTATAGCACAGTTTACTATTTTTAGTAGTTTTTCGGGTACTGAACTTTTGGAGCCGTTTGGAGGCCCTAAACGACATTTTTTGGGAAAACTGGGAGCAACATGGGTCCATGGACCAATGTTTCTCTTCACGAAGTTGTAACTCTTGGATAGATCTTTCTAACGAGATATTGTATGTGTCAAACGGAGATCGTATGCCAAAGTTACGACCCTGGGAAGTTGATGTACCAATTTACCCAAACTGGGCCCATAGTTTGGCATTTCATCTTCTAGGGTTAGGTTTTCGGATGTTTAGGGTTTTCCATTGTTTCTCAACAATAAATAGGCCTTCGAGCCTCATTGTAACACAGTTCAGAGGCATGTAGCCACCACATCTCTTCTCAAAGATAAGCTACCATCGCCCTAGCTGTTTATTTCCATTTTCTATTTGTAAGCATATCTCAGTATTTTACATTAATGAAATGAAGTATTATTTCCACTGTATCTTTGTGTTTATGGTTATCTCTGTAATTTATTGCATTTCTCTTTAAATCCGGATCAGTTGATCCAGGTGGATATTGGTGGCCACCCGCTAATTCCACTTGGATCCCCTCTAGTGCTTCTTACAGTTTTTTCAGTTTCCTTAATTATAGCACAGTTTACTATTTTTAGCAGTTTTTCAGGTCCTAAACTTACGGAGCCGTTTTGAGGCCCTAAACGACGTTTTTTGGGAAATCTACCGCCCGTGATTTTTCTGATAAAATTTTTCTTTTCCGTCATAGTCCTCCGAGAGATCTTTTGAACGGGCTATCATGCACGTCAAACGAAGATAGTACGACCAATTCGCGACCCCGAGAAGTTGATGTGCCAACTTACCCAAAAATGGGGCCCACAATTTGGCGTTTCATCTTCTAGGGTTAGGTTTTGGAATTTGAAGGGTTTTCAATTGTTTCTCAACAATAAATAGGCCTTCGAGCCTCATTGTAAGACAATTCAGAGGCATGTAGCCACCACATCTCTTCTCAGAGATAAGCTACCATCGCCCTAGCTGGTTTATTTCCATTTCTGTTTGTAAGCATATTTCAGTATTTTACAGTAATGAATTGAGGTATTATTTCCGCTGCATATTTGTCTTTATGGTTATCCTTATATTTTATTGCGTTCCTGTTTAAATCTGGATCATCAATGGTATTAGAGGGGTCTGCTTTTTCTTTGTTTTTCTTTGTATGTCCCCAACGAGGTCGGGATATAAGGAGTTAGGGCTTGAACTAGTCGAACCTTTACAAGACCAGCCTTGCAAAACTCGACGGCCCCCCATGGAGAATGAAAAGAAAGATGAGGGAGCAAGAGATCCTATCAAAATCTTGCTCGAAAAAGCCCTCAAGCAACAAAGGAACGCGATGATGGACAACTTTTCCCAGATCCTTCGGCGGCTACCTAGGGGCGACGTATCGGCTTCCCACAGCTACTCTAGAAATGCCACAACATTGAAGGTACAAGTTAATTTTGAAATCCCCATATTCGAGGGTTAGATAGATGCAAATGCCATCGATAAATGGTTAAATCTGCTAGAGGGTTATTTTTTTGTTCATGATTTTTCTAGTCGGGAAAATATTATTTTCGCTCTTCTCAAAGCAGCCCCCCACGTCAAGGACTGGTGGGAAACCTACTACAAGCAGAAGGATGAAAGTACCGGCTCACTATTTTTAGCCGCACTCACCTGGAATTCATTCCAGGATGCCATCAAGGAGCAGTACTACCCTGTCGGAAGGTATGAGGATCAATACATAAAGTGGACCACGCTGCGGCAGGGAAGGACCAAGACGTGTTGGAGTTTACTAATATTTTCCATACCCTTTGCACAAAGTTGGGTATCAAGGATTCAGAGTAGATTTGATATGCAAATATCCTGGCTGGCTGCACGAGTACATCCAAGAAGAAATAGAATTCCTGAACATCTCCTCGCTCGGCACGGCATACCGATATGCCGTCACAGTCGAGCAAAAGTTTAAACAGAAGAAGCAAGACTTTGGATCTGTGAATCCGAAGCAAGGTAAAAGTGCCCCCAAATCGCAGAACAAAGGACAAAGCCAAGGCAGGGTGGCCCAAGACAACCCGCCAAAGTTACAAGCAAAGAATAGCACTTCGAAGCCGAAAAAGGACACGGGAAAATGGTGTGAGTTCCATAAGAGCTGCACTCACAACACCAGTGAGTGTCGGGCCAAGCAGTCACTAGTGGCTGAGATAAAGGTTTCAGAATTAGAGGCATATTCCAACTCTAAGTCAGAACTCGACAAGGGGAATGACAAAAGGAAGCAAATTATCGATGCGGAGCCCAACGCCACCATTTCCACCACGAAGATCCAGAAGGAGGAACTCGAGATCCAGAGGAGGAGGAGTGTCTCTTCCACTCCTAGATGTGGGTAAAGGGATCCCCACTACAGTTCATTGTCGACAGCGGGAGTCAAAAGAACCTCATTTCGGCAAAGGTCATGAAGTAGTTGGGCTTATCAACCACAGCACATCCACAACCATACACCATCGGGTGGCTTCACCAAGGACGGGATCTTCGCGTGAGCCAACAATGTTGCCTTCCATACAACATTAAGCCCTTCACGGATGAGGTATTGTGTGACATTTCTCCCCTTGAAGTTTGTGATGTATTATTAGGACAACCATACTTGTGGAAGTGACATGCTATGTATGAATCAAGGCCCCTAGATATTATTATTACTTTGGGAAATAAGTTGTACAGGACACCACCTACCGCCATATCTTTGGTTACTACAAAACAATGCAATAAGCTCATTTCCAAAGCTGGGAAATTTATTTTCCTAATGATATGCCCTTAAGGAAAGAAGAAGATAATGGCCACGACCTCCAGACAGGGCCCCTCCGCAAGACAACTACAGATGGACAAGGTTGTGGAGGAGTACGAGGACATCTTCACCTCCCCCGCAGGGGTTCCTCTACATTGTCAGGTCAAGCACTCATCGATCTGGTGCACCGCTACCTAATGGACCAATCTATCGGCGCTTCGTTCTGGAGAACGATGAAATCAAGAGGTAGATTTAGGAGCTGCTACAGAAAGGTCACATTCGTTCGAGTTCATCGCCCTGTGGGAGCCCGATCGTGTTTGTATAGAAGAAGGATGGGACTTGGAGACTCTATATTGACTATCGGGCGTTGAACAAGATCACTTTTCGTAATGGGTACCTAATCCCATGGATTGATGACCTCCTTGGCCAACTGAAGGGGAAAAAATATTTTAGCAAGATCGATTTGAAGTCAAGATATCACGAGGTACCAATCGAACCCTCCGATGTGTGGAAGACTACCTTCAAAGCCAAGGAGGGCCTTTTCGAATGGTTGGTTATTCCTTTCGGATTGACAAATGCTCCTGCAACCTTCATCAAGCTAATGGATGACATCTTGCGGCCATTCACCAATTAATTTGTAGTGGTATACTTGGATGACATCCTGATCTTCAGCCAGAGTTGGGAAGAGCACCTCCACCTCATCCGACAGGTTCTCTAAACACTGCGGCAACACAAGTTATGTGCCAATTTGGAGAAATGCACTTTTGGCATGACCCAGGTTCAGTATTTGGGATACATAATTGATGAACAGGGAGTGCATGTGGATCCAACCAAGATCCAAGTCATTTGGAATTGGCCCTCTCCAACCACTCTAACAAAGCTCCGCAGCTTTCTAGGTCTTTCCAACTTCTACAGCAGGTTCGTGTTGGGATATTCTCATATCACTTGGCCCTTGAGTCAAGTCACCAAGGGAGGAGCGAAAGAAAAATTCTTTTGGTCTGAATCTCAACAGAAGGCATTCAAAGAGGTGAAATATCACCTCTGCTTGGCACCAGTGCTTGCATTGCTAGACTTGCAACAACCATTTGAGGTCGAGACAGATGCCTCTGACTATGCTACTAAAGCAGTCCTTACTCAACACGGGCATCCAGTGGCATATCACAGTGAGACACTTTCAGACACAGTCTGGAAGTATCCCACTTATGACAAAGAGATGTATTCCATTGTTCAGGGTTGTCGACAATGGAAACATTACATTTTGGGGAAGGAAATGGTCATCCACACAGACCACTGACCCCTCCAGTTCATACAGACCCAAGGGAAATTGCAGAATGATCGCCATAAAATGTGGTCCACATACCTGCAACAGTTCCATTTGAATATCAAGTATAAGAAGGGCAGCACCAATAATGTTGCAGATTGCCTCAGTCAACCACCGATCATGTCATTAACCACCGTGCTCAACTCTTGTGGGCACGAGACTTTTGATTAGCCACTTCTCTGCAAAGCGACCCAGAATTTGGCCACACATACCAGACACTCTTGGAGGGTTGACATGTTCCATATTTTCACCTCCAGGATGCCCTGTTATGCCACCTGGGTCACCTTTGTGTTCCTTCAAGTGAGCGTGCAAAGATGATTTGGGAAGCACACTATAGTCTGGCTACTGGGCATTTTAGGGTCGAGAAAATGGTGGCAATACTGCAGAAGTATTTCTACTGGCTGAATCTTTGATAGGATGTCAGAAAGGACATTAGATCATGCACTACCTGCGCCATTGCCAAACCGACAGTTAAGAAGCAAAGCCTCTATACCCCGACACCTACCCCTAATCAACCTTGGGAATCCATGTCCATGGATTACATGTTAGGCCTTCCTTTCACTAAGCATGGAAACGACTATGTTTTTGTGGTCGTCGACAAGTTCTCAAAGATAGCCATTATGGTGGCCTACAAGAAGAATATCACAGTATAAGCCACTGCTAAACTCTTCTTTGAACGAGTGTGGGTGCACTTTGGGATCCCACAGTCTATCATCTTAGATCGAGACAACAAGTTCCTCAGTACATCTTGGTCCAGACTCTGGTCGATTCTGGACACAAAACTCACTAAGTTCAACACAGATACAGTCGAGCTCTCCACAGCTCGACTGACCACAACCCTTTTCAGATGGGCTTGGGATTCCAGCCACTATGTCCCATTGATGTGGCAATGCCATTTGCAGCTACTCACGCAGGTTCGGCTCATGTCCAGTCTAAAACAGATAAGGCAAAAAACTTCACTGATCACATCCAACATATTCGCCAGCAAGTCCATGACATTCTGGAGAAATCAAATGCCAAGTACAAGCAGCGACATGATCAACATCGGGTGCCACACAAGTTTCAGGTGGGCAACAAAGTTTGGTTGCATTTGCAAAAGGAACGCCTTACTGAAGCCTATCAGAAACTCAGATCACTCCGATATGGTCCTTACACCATTACCAAGGCTATGGGAGACAATGCATTTGAGCTCAGCATTCCCCCATTTCTTGGCCTGCACCCAGTGTTCAATGTGGACCACCTTCGGCCATACTTGCCACCATTACTAGACACATCCAAAATTGTAGAATAGCTCACACCCACAGAGTTAAATCTAGATTGCATGGAACAAGCTGTAACTGGTCAGATCATGGACACAAATATCAAGCACACTCGCCAGTAGAACATCCAACTGTACTGAGTTCTCAAAGCAGGCCAACTCCTTCACCAGGGCAAGTGGCTCACTAGGGACCAAGTTCAGCAGAAGTTTCCTCATCTCATGGAGGAACTCAACGCAATGGGGACCATTGCTTCCTAAGGGGGGAGGAATGATCCAGGTGGATATTGGTGGCCACTCGCCAAGTCCACTTGGAACCACACCATTGTTTCTTTCAGCTTTTCAGTTTCCTTATTTATAGCACAGTTTACTATTTTTAGCAGTTTTTCGAGTCCTGAACTTCCGAAGCCATTTTGAGGCCCTAAACGACGTTTTTTGGGAAAATGGGGAGCAACATGGGTCCATGGACTGATTTTTCTCTTCCCAAAGTTGTAACTCTCGGATAGATCTTGCTAACGAGATATTGTACACGTCAAACAGAGATCGTATGCCAAAGTTACAACCCCGGGAAGTTGATGTACCAATTTACCCAAACGTGGCCCATAGTTTGGCGTTTCATCTTCTAGGGTTAGGTTTTTGGATGTTTAAGGTTTTCCATTATTTCTCAACAATAAATAGGCCTTCGATCGTCATTGTAACACAGTTCATATGCATGTAGCCACCAGATCTCTTCTCAGAGATAAGCTACCATCACCCTAGTTGTTTATTTTCATTTTCTGTTTGTAAGAATATATCAGTATTTTACATTAATGAAATGAAGTATTATTTCGGCTGCATCTTTACATTTATGGTTATCTCTGTAATTTATTGCGTTCCTCTTTAAATCAGGATCATGCGACCACCGAAAAATCAGTAGCGCAGACCACCAATTCCTTTTTCTGCTGAGTAGAATATTCCTTCGGGGTCGTGCCAGTATTTAAAAACTGGATTATATTAATGAAATGATCATCTACGACACGCACAACAAAGAGTTTCGCATCCGACAACCCTTCTTCTAGACTAGTAGGTTCCTTGCGTGTCTCAATCCTTGATAGATGATCTAGTCTCGTGTTTAACCATCCAGGCTTCACAATTACCTCAAAATCATATTCCTGAAAAAGCAACAAACACATACATATCTTCTCCCCCAACACAGGCTTGTTGACCAGGTACTTGAGAGTGGAGTGATCTATGTACATTTTGAAATGCGTGCCTAACAGGTAATGTCATAAATTTTGTGGCATGTAAACCATCGCCAGTCCTTCATGCTCTATAGTTGAATAGTTCTTCTCGGTCTTTGACAGTTTTCTTCTTTCGAAGGCTAGAGGATGACCAATTTTGCCTTCTCTGGGCTGGGTTAATACCACACCCAACGCATTACAAGAGCCAACTACATGTACATGAAACTCTTTCTTCCAATCTAGAAACACTAAAATGGGTGCAGTCACAATCTTTTCCTTTAACACATCTAAATTTCATTGACACTCCTCATCGCAGCAAAAATTTGCGTCCTTCGTCAGTAATTTCTCCATTGGCGCAGTTATCTGTACATAAGCTTTGATAAGAATTTTGCTGAAGATTCTATGTCAGGGAGTCAAGAGAAATCGGCTGAAAGCAGTGAAGTGCATGACATGTATCCCTCGCTATTGCCAACTTTTCTGAAACTTGTATGAAGCTATTACATGATAAGAAGGTAGTGGAAGGGCTCTAGGAGCTAATCGACAATTGCATGGGAAAATTAAGATTCATTCATAACAATGCACTCTCAAGAAATTGGGTAGACATAAGAACAAGAACAGAGCATCAATATCGTAACACGAAGTGGTATGGGTACGGGACAAGATAAAGGAAAGCAACCAGAAACCGAAGGGTGGGTGCATAAGGCTATTGAGAAGGAGGTGGAGGTGGAGCGAATGGGTGAGGTATCCTCAGGATACCCTGACTTACTATATTCAACGTGTTGTGTGTGTACTCAGAATAGTTCCTTCATCATCACTAGAAGAGGATCCTAATAGTGGAATGTATTCAGAGTCTGATGCTTCATTCCTTCTGAATGGTTTTTCACTTTGCATAGTCCCAAACATCAAGATAGTGGCATAACCCTTTTTTCACACAACAACATCTTGATCCAAGTTTTTAAAAAAGATAAATAGTTACCTTGTGGTCCCTTGAAGGACCTGAGCTCTATTTCGTTATAGCTGATGGTTGTATCAATCACAAGCTCAGTGATGAATCCTCCTAAGATACAGTCAATCCAGTGATCAACAACCCATAAGATGTTATTTTTTGAAGCTTCCAATTGCGTCACAAGGTCTAGAGTGCACACAATAGGGCCGCCAAGCCTCCACATACCCTAACTATCCACTAATATAGACAGACACTCATGCAATTCACAAGGGAAGAAACAAAAAAAGGCTTTGGTTTCATCTATGTACAAGTATCTATTCAACCATTGTTCCTTGTATAATCGCGGGTTTCTGTTCTCTTGAGCTACAAATGTGTGAAAATTCCAATTGATCCACTTATCGATGTTTTTCTTAGTAGGGAACCACTTATTCGATATCAAACATTCCTCAGATAGATCCTTGTCCCGGCAACGGAACCATTTTTTGGCTTCATGGGCCTGACTTAGTTTTAGCGTTATCTGCGCCAACCAAGAAAACCGTAACTGTTGTCCCTTTCAGAAACAACCCGTGTTGCACAAGCTGCAGTCTCACCTGAAGTGGTATTGGGGGATGCTAGAACCAGGGTTCTACATCCAGAGGCCTGTGTGATGTGTTCTTCCTGTCCTTATGACTTCGATCTACCTTTGCACATCTTTAACCTTTCTGAACAGATAACTATTGAAAATCCATCTAAACAACTTCCAGTTCTTTGTGAAGGGTCCTAATTATACTTATCATTCATAAGGATTATAGATCTACTACTTTTGCATAGTAAACAAGAATTAATTCATGTAAATCATAAAATAGAGCGAATATCATTAATTAATTATAATCATTCAATTACATATTGTTGTGTTGTGTTATATTCTTTGCACGACTAGCCCACATAGTTAACCGGGGGGTTAGGAGGGAGGCGGTGCCCCCCCTTCATTGCGTTGATTGCGTAGCGGGGGGGGGTCATAAGGGGTTTGAGGGGTGTAGGTAACCCCACTCTATGGGGTCCGGGGCAGTGCCTGGAAAATTTTGGTTTTTGAACCTATGTTAGGTTGGGCGGACCCACCTATGGTTTTGTGTATGATTTTCACACATGTTTTTGGATGCGATGGTTTTCGGTCCATGGTTTTGGACGCGATGGTTTTCGGTCCATGGTATTAGATGCTTTGACATGTATAAATATGTATTATAACACTGAAAGGAACATAATGAAAAATCAAGCTAGTAGTCCCGATTTTGGGATCCAGGGGAAAATCTCTGTGTATATGTGTTTTATGTGTTATTCTCTCACATTGTTTATTTTCTGTGTTTTAGAATTCATATGTAGGTAATTTCTGTATGGGGTTAAAACCTACATTTGGTATCAAAGTTGTTTTGGCTTCAAGGGGACGCCTTTTTTGCTGAGGAGTTTCGCTCGGGCTTGTGGTAGACCCCGTTCAATGGGAGATCTGCGGAATCGATTCTGGTAGTGAAAGAAGATGGCGAGCAGTGGAAAGATAGAGATTGATAAATTTAATGGTTAGAGTTTTGAGTTGTGGAAACTCAAGATGGAGGATTTTTTGGTGGATAAAGATTAGTGAACCATGGTATATCCAAGTACTAAACCAACGGGAGTGTCTGATGAAGAATGGAAGAAGTTGGATCGGAAGGCAAAGAGCACAATACGATTGTGTGTCTCATATTTAGTATTGTTGAATGTATCAGGGGAAGCTACGGCGAAGGCTTTGTGGGACAAGTTAGGGACTTTGTACCAATCTAAGTCTCTGGTGAATAAAATGTTCCTACGAAAAAAGCTGTATAACCTAAGGATGAAAGATGGAGACTTGGTGACAGAGCATCTGAATGTGTTTAATACTGTGGTAAGTCAGTTATCATCTATTGATATCAAAATTTCAGTTGAAGATAAGTGCATTAGTTTGTTGTGTTCTCTACCAGATTCATGGGATATTCTGGTTATTGCAATAGGTAGCAATGCAATTGCCTTCCAGTTTGATGAAATAGTCTTATCCTTGCTGACGGAGGAGATGAGACAGAAAAATATTGAGTGCCAAAATGGTGATGCCTTGTTTGTATGAGGACAGTCCCAAAATAGAAACAAAAATAAGTCATCGAGTGGGAGATCTAAATCTAGAGGGAGATCTAAATCTCCAGGAAAACCTGTAAATGTGGTGTGCTGGAAATGCGGAAAGGAAGGGCACTACAAAAGGGACTCTAAATCTGAAGCTCCTGATAAAGGAAAGGGATCTTATGATTCTCCTTCTGCAGAGGCGAAAACCACCTCAAATGAAGGTGGGGATGTGTACTTGGGTTCTTCAAGTACACATGTAGATCATGAGACATGGTTGATTGACTCAAGTGCATCCTTTCACTTCACTCCCCATAGAGATTCGTTCTGTGAGTATGAGAAATGCGATGGTGGTGATGTCTTCTTAGGGGATGATAGGAAGGCTAGAATCATTGGTCGCAGAGTAAAGTTGAAGTTGCAAGGTGGAAGGGTTAGAACACTTCCGGGTGTTTTGCATATTCCTGCATTCACTAGAAATATGATTTCTGTAAGCAAGCTAGATGATGTAGGTGTAAAAACAGTGTTCGAGAAGGATACTTGCAAGATGGTTCGGGGAGCACCAGTATTGATGTGAAGAGTTCGGATTGGAACTCTGTACAAGCTGCAAGGTAGCACAGTTGTTGATGGGTGCAACAATTCTGTGGTTCCTGAAAGTGGAGCAGAAAATCTAGTGGTCTTTGGAGAGAAGACCATGTTGTGGCATCAAAGGCTTGGACATATTGGAGAGAAGGGCCTTCAAATACTTCATGGTAAAGGTATGGTAGAAGGTATGAGTAATACCTCTCTGGATTTTTATTTTTGTGAAAATTGTGTATATGGGAAGCAGAATTGGGTGAGTTTCCCCTCTGGTGGTAAGAGGGTGAAACATATATTACAGCTTATGCATAGTGACGTGTTTGGACTTGTGAAGGTTCCATCACTAGGTAAGTCTGTGTACTATGTATCATTTATAGATGACTTCTCAAGGAATACACGGATATATTTCCTTAAGAAGAAATTTGAAGTCTTTGACAGGTTTAAAGAATTCAAGGCTCTAGTGGAAAACCAGACAGAGAAGAAGATAAAGGTGTTGAGGACAAATAACGGTGGAGAGTTTTGCAGTAAGGAATTTGAAGAATTCTGTAAGGAGTGTGGTATAACATGGTAGAAGACTACTCCATATACACCTCAGCAAAATGGAGTTGCAGAAAGAATGAACAAGACATTGATGGAAAGGGAAAGAAGCATGCTAAGTGGTGCTGGGTTAGGACAGGAATTCTGGGTAGAGGCGGTGGAGACAGCATGTTACCTACTCAAAAAATCACCTTCATCAGCGTTGGAGGATAAAACTCCACAAGAGGTATGGATTGGTGAGAAAACCTCTCTTTCACATTTGAGGGTATTTGGATGTGATGCATATGTACATGTTCCAAAGGAGAAATGAACCAAGTTGGATAGTAAATCTGAAAAGTGCATCTTTATTGGGTATAAGGATGGTTTAAAGGGTTATAAGCTTTGGAACCCAGTAACAAGGAAGGTTGTGTACAGCCGAGATGTGGTGTTTAGAGAGGTGAAAGATGTTATTAAACATGAAGTCAAACCAAAGGAACCTGAGAAGATAGAGTTTGAGCTAAAGGAGGAAGAATCAAAATCTACAGCAAAGGAGGAATCAGAAGATGAAGAGCCACAAACTCCGGGTGTGAGAAGATCAGTTCAAGAAAGAAGGTAGCCAGAAAGGTATAGTCCATCTGCTTTCTGTTCAAATTTTTCTTTATCTATTACTAATGATGATCCCATAACTGTGAAGGAAGCAGTAGATTCAGATGATAGAAAACTCTAGAAGGAGGCCATGGTTGATAAAATGGCATCTTTGCACAAAAATGAGGCTTGGGATCTGGTGGAGTTGCCAGCTGGAAGGAAACCCATTGGAAACAAATGGTTGTTCAAGAAGAAGACAAATGCAGAAGGAAAGGTGGAGAAATACAAATCTTGCTTGGTAGCAAAAGGTTATTCCTAGGTGCCGAGAATTGATTTTGGTGATATTTTTTCTCCTTTTACCAAGGTAACTTCTATTATATTACTTTTATTTGTTGTTGTTGCTTTTGATTTTGAGGTAGAACAGATGGATGTGAAGACAACATTTCTTCATGGGGATTTGGAAGAGGAAATCTACATGAATCAACCTGAAGGCTTTGCGGTGAAGGGTAAGAAAGAACTAGTATGCAAGTTAAAGAAGTCTCTGTATGGGTTAAAACAGTCACCAAGGATGTGGTATCAGAAATTTGATACATTTATACGGGGACTTGGCTTCACGAGAAGCAAAGCAGATTACTTTTTGTATTTTAAATTAATTGGTGACTTTGTTATTTTTTGGTCTTGTATGTGGATGATATGTTGCTGTTTGGAGATGACAAAGAAATTATCCAGGATTTGAAGACCCAATTGTTCTCCAAATTCGACATGAAAGATATTGGTGCTGCAAACTATATTTTGGGCATGAAAATTAAAAGAGATCAGGCAAAGAGGAAGCTCTGGTTAAACCAGAGGAAGTATGTCGAGACAATATTACAGAGATTTAATATGCAAGATACTAAACCGGTGAAGGTTCCTATACCTGTAGGTGTAAATTTATCTGCTGAACAGTGTCCCAAGACATAAGAAGAGGAAGAGGACATGTCTTTTGTTCCATATGCAAGTGCAATCGGTAGCTTGATGTATGAAATGGTCTGTACTATACTAGACATTACATATGTTGTGGGAGTATTGAGCAGGTTTATGTCAAAACCAGGAAAGGAGCATTGGACAACAGTGAAGTGGGTTTTTAGGTATTTGCGTGGAACTAGTGATTATGGTTTGTGCTACCAAGGAAGACTGGGATTGGACAAAGTGTTGGACATTCATGGCTTTGTTGATTCAAACTGGGTTGGAGATTTGGTTCAGAGAAGATCTACAAGTGGGTATGTGTTTAACCTATTTGGCGGTGTAGTCAGTTGGATGAATAAGAAACAATCTGTAGTGGCACTATCAACTACAGAGGCAGAATACATGGCAGCCACTCATGCAAGCAAGGAAGCAGTTTGCTTGCAAATATTGTGTTCAAGTATGGAGTTAGTACAGGGAGCTATAAGGATAGAATGTGACAGCCAAAGTGCAACTTTCTTGGCAAAGAACCCTGCATATCATTCAAAGACAAAGCACATTGATGTTGAGTATCACTTTGTGAGGGATATGATAGAAGACAAAAAGGTGTTGCTGGTAAAGGTGGAAACTTTGAAGAATATTGCAGATACATTGACAAAATCTATGAGCTCTGAGAAGTACCCTTGGTGTAGAGAAACAATGGGTGTTAGAGGGCTAGATAAATGACTAAGCTCTCTTGTGGCCCCTTGTGGAAAGAAAACAACAACTGGGTGAATCTTGGGTTGTGTTATATTCTTTCCATGACTAGCCCACATAGTTAACTGGGGGGTTAGGAGGGGGGCAGAGCCCCCCCTTCGTAGTGGGGGGAGTCATAGGGAGTTTGAGGGGTGCAGGTAACCCCACTCTATGGGGTCTGGGGCGGTGCCCTGAAAATTTTTGGTTTTGGAACCTATGTTAGGTTGGGCAGACCCACCTATGGTTTTGTGCATGATTTTCGCACATGTTTTTGGACGCGATGGTTTTCGGTCCATGGTTTTGGATGTGATGGTTTTCAGTCTATGGTATTTGATGCTTCGACATGCATAAATATGTATTATAACATTGAAAGGAACATAATGAAAAATCAAGCTGGTAGTCTTGGTTTTGGTGTCCAAGGGAAAATCTTTGTGTATATGTGCTTTATGTGTTATTCTCTCACATTGTTTATTTTCTGTGTTTTAGAATTCGTATGCAGGTAATTTCTATACGGGGTTAAAACCTACACATGCTTCTTTTCCCTGCGCACTCAGCTTCAAGGGCCCACACACTCAGCCTGCAGACTTGCCAAGGTCTCCACGCACTCAAGAGCAGGAGCCTTCCCCTTTCACCTAAGTATAGGAAAGAAACCTTTCCTGCATTGCCACCTTGCCCTTATGATGATTCTTCACTATTAGATCCCTTCGATGACTCGTTATGACTCATTTATATATAGCATTTTCTTTGCAATACCATGATATGCGGACCAAGGGCGGGTCTCAAAACCACTCTATCACCTACCCACCAAAGGGAATAAAGTCCTTTTGATTCGTACTAGCTCCATGCTCCACTTCCACGTTTCGTAGAGATTTTACATTCGTTACAAAAATATATTCTAAGATTGACCCAAAACTTGACCAAAATGACCCCAAGGAACCCATCCCAACATGGTACATGGTGGAACCAATGAGGATGTATACAAAGTTGGTGACCCTAGCCAATCAAGTGAATGCCAAAAGAAGCACTCTCCTCCCATACGCCCTAGAATTACTACACAGACATGATGAGGAACAACCAGAAATAGATCCCATGGCGGCTGAGTACAAGCTTTGGTGTAATTATCTAGTCGATCAACTCCACCTAGAAATCCTAGAATCATCTATTGTCAAGTTGTTAGGATATAGTTTGCTTATTTTTGTGTAATTAGCAAATTAGAATAGAATAGGATAGTAATAAAATATGAAGAGTCATGAGGAAGTTTAAGGTCATGAGGTAATTTAAAGGTCATGAGGAAGTCCAAGAGTTATGGGTAGACCAAGGGTCACTCTCTTTTTTATAAAAACACCCTCATGGCATATTGTAAGGAAATTTTTGGCTAGGGACTGATTTTGGGACATATTGTTTTGAGAGGACTTATTCTCTTCTAATAAATACAAGGAGTAATAGTTTTTTTCTAGTATTGGATTGGATGAGTGCGTTGTGTTGTAATACTATGGATATTATTTTCGGGATGGATCGAAGGTTCCTATGATTTCTTTGATGCGTGGTCTCCTCATGTGTTTTCTTGTGCTATGAATCTTGTTTTCCAACACATGGATGGTATATGATATGCTAACTATGTGCTTGTATTGATGAACTATTTCTTTAATATTGGCATGATTTTATTGTTGACTATGCATTTGCTTACGATTATAGATTCTTAGTGACTATGAACTAATTTATCATTGTTAATCATATTCTTTACATAGGAGTGATCCTATTTGAAATTTTTCTAACAATTACTTTATGTGAGATTCATGTTGTAAATTTTTGATCTTGCTATTTATGGTATTCATTTTATGAACATTTGTCAATTATTTCCTTTTGTTTTTTGAAGTCCATACGTTCAACTGGGCCAGTATCCCACTTCTGTCCAAATGAAACTCAAACTGACAGTCGGGCCTACATACCGGACAGGATCCCTAAAGTAAACGACGTTGAATCTAGTTGCAATTCTACACCGAGGAGATCCCCTTGCTTTTGGCGGAGAATTTCGGCCCATCAACACAATGTTAAGGAAAGATTAATATTATCCAAACATGAAGTCTTAAGAAGCAGAATACATCTCTAGATGTTTATAATTCTAACAAGTAAAGGCATCCCCCCAACATCTATCATGTTTACCACAACCATTGCCAATTTCATAATGGAAATGGGAAACCATATCCACGGATTTCATTATTGTTTTTCCAAAAGCTAGGAAACAACATGATTCAATATTGGTAGTGGTAGATGAGCTTAGTTAAGTTGCACACTTTATTCATGTTAAGTCTACTTTCAAATCTATCAACGTAGCATAAATATTTACAAAATAAATATTCAGGCTTCGCGGTATTCCCAAAACTGTTATTTCAAACCATGATGCTAAACTTACTTCCAAATTTTGGAGGGGGCTATTTGAAGGAATGGGAAAAAAGCTGATTTTTAGTACAACTTATCACCGTCAATATGATCGGAAAACATAAAGGACTAACCAGATCTTGGAATAAATTTTAAGAATATATTTTATGGACAGACCAAATAACAAGTCCTAGCCAAAATTGGACTTGTTTCTTATCATCTTTCTCTTCCATAAACATAAAAGTTCACAATTTTCTTCATGTGCCTTTACTAAAGAAGTGCGTATATGGTCCAACTCACATAATTTATTGGAATGTTGTATATGTGCAACAAGAAGGAGAGTTCCAAGCATAACCATTATGCATTCTAGACCAAAGGGTATTCATGCTCCAAAATAGAGATATAGCGCAACTTAAAATGCAATGGAAACATTTCAATGTAGAAGAGGCAACATGGGAGTTGGAGAATAATTTCAAATAAGAATATCCATCTATTATTTGATAAACTGAAATGTTTTCCAGAAAAAACAGTGATCAAACATCGAGATGATGTCAAATTCAAGCGTGGGAGGATGTGATATTCCCTAGCTTTATTTTATGTAATTAAATGTGCATATGCATGTTTTTGGTTTAATGTCTTAGTTCAAAAGACAGTTGGAAATTTAGTTATCAATAATTTTTTACTGATAATAATTGATTGTAAATTTATAATTATGATGTTTTAAATTTGTAAATAAATAAAATATAGAAAATCCATTTTTAATTACGAATGGCTAAAAGTGAAAAGGTCATAGGCCTTGTGTGGGGCATTTTCATATTTCAAGGCCCCCTTCTCTGTAGATCCCTTTCTTCTCTCAATATGGGGCTTTTAACCTAGATCTAGCGACTCTTACAACCTTTGTGAAAATGATCTCAGGAGGGTCCCTTTGTATGCAGGTCAAAGGCATAAATGTTGTATCCTCACTTACATCTAGGATATAAGACTGGGTTAGAAACTCATATGGAAATTTTTAGCTTCTATTCATAGGTCGATAGTTTGAGGATTAGAAATGTCTAAGGGAGCATGACATAAATAAGGATTCCATGATTTATATGGTATCAAGAGTAGAGCTACAATCAAAGGTTGGGGTAAGTGCTCCTCATCCTAACCCAAATACTTTAAGGATGTCCTTAAACCAGGACCTCCACCTCCAAACCCTAAATATCTCTTTATACCAACATTTGTGGTGGAGGAGGCAAGGAAAATCCCTTCTTATGAGGTAAATAATTGTTTAACTAAACTCTTGGCTTAAAATTATGAACTACAAGGGATTGTTTGTTCTTTTAATGGATTTTGGCCCTTGACATCTTCTCTTCAAGAATGGATTTTACTATAAATGGTCTCAAAATATAGAGTTTCTATTTTACTCGAAAGGATTCTTTGTGTTGTTCTTCAATAATTTAGGATAGGTAGAAGGTTTGTGACAATGGTCCCTAGTTTTCGGGCCATATTTGGTTCTCAATGTAACCATGGTTTCCATAATTTAATCCTCTTGCTACGATGTCTTTGGAAAATCCTGTTTGGGTAAGGCTTCCTAACTTACCCATCCATTTAACATATCTAGACATATTAGAGGACATGGTAAATTTAATAGTTTGCTTCATCAAAATTGATAATGAAACACTTTCAAAACGTATTCTCACTTTTACCCGCATATGTGTCGAATTCGATCTCAGTAAAGAGTTGTTGGATAAAATCTTACTCAAGTGGGGCGAGGGGGGGTAAGCTTTTCTTGCAACCATTGGATTATGAAAATACTATTTTCCATTGTAGAAATTTTCTACAAATAGACATCTTCGAAATGTATGTCCCTTTTCACCCGAGGATACAAAACAAACTAGCCATGGATGGCAAGATCGAAAGGGAGCTAAAGGATAGAAGAATACATTTGCGAAAAAGTAGGGTAACCCTCAACAACAAATGACATTGACTGCCAAATCAACTCCTCCTCAAATGAAAAAGAAAGAGACTCGACCACAATTGTGGCTTCTACAATGAGTGGGAAAAAAAACACCAATGAGTCAAATCAATCAGATAGTGGTAAGGAAACAACCAATATGGCAGAACCATTTCTAGTTGGAAATGCAACTATTCCAAATAAATGGTGTCAATATTTCATCTACAACTCACCCTGATAATTCAATAGCATGGATTGATGTCCACAAAATAAAAGGAAAAAACAAAAAATTCATGTCCAATCCTAAGACATGATACCAGGAATTTAGTAAATGTAGTTTTGTGTGCTTGGCTAATTGGTGATGATGATACGTTGCAATAGGAAATTTTGAGGCAAATACAATTTAATTTACAAAAAAACATGGGTAACAACATATATAGAAATATGTTTAGTTATTTAGTTTTAAAAAGTTCATGAGGATGAAAAGTTGAAATAATTATTTCTGCATCATTTTGTAAATTAGGAATTCCTATGTTAATTGTGTTTATCTCATGTAATTTGGGGAATTATTATTATCTTTCTCTCCCATGTTCAATTCCCGCAATTTACATGATGATATTTCTTATATGGTTTTGAGTGTTGTTATTGAGTTTGAGTAGTCCTTGAGGATTGAAACATAAATATTCCTGATATGGAATATAAACATATCTCTCATCGAAAAAGAAAAATAAACAAAATAATAGGGATTGAGAGGGGCACTAATTCTCTTTCTTATCAACAGTATTGTATATTTTGAAGAAACTGTACATAGGGATGATTTTCCTACTTTGGCTATGCTTTCACACTATTTTGTTGCATAATTTTATCCTCCACTAGAATCAGATTGGATGGAGAATCTATATACATATGGGTTTTAATAGAAGAGATTTGAGGTTTTGTTAGAGAAACCTCAAAAAATTCAATATTGAATACTTCTTTACTCCATATCAAACTTTGGTTCCATGAAATGAAGCTTTTCCTAGATTAAATAAAGAGTGTCTCTATGTCCCTTGACTATTTGAGAAACAAAGGAATTGATAAACTAATAGAGTCTAGTAATGTTTGCATTTTTAGTCTCCCTAGTTCAAGAGAAACTCAGGTCATAGGTGCAATCTTTAAATTAGGATTTTCCCTACTTGGTTAGAATTATTTTAATTTCTATTTAATTTTTTATTCATACATCATCAACTTATCTTTTTGTATCATTAGAGAAATAGATATGGGAATACGTGATTTCTCAAATGGCATTCTTTTGAGCTTGACTAGCTTTCAAAGGGACTTGCCTAGAGGAGGAGGATTGGGGACAATAGGGGAGAAATTGTAGGTTCTCTTATCATTAAATGCAATGCTAGGGGTGGATACCAAGATTCATTGCGAGTTTGTTAGGGAGACCAAAGAGAGATACATGCCAATGTCAACACTAAAGAACCATTATCCAGCATTTGAAAAGATGAAAGTTCATATCATGGCCACAACTTAGAAATATGATATGGAAATAATTATCATGGACAATTTGGGATGCTTAGAAACAATAAACAAGGGACATGGAATTCTATATCTGGTAGTTTATAGGTTCAACAAGATGTGCATGCTTATGCATTATAGAAATACCATCAACAAGAAAGAAGAAACAGATTTGTTCTTGGATATGTTTGGTTGCACCTTGGGATACCACAAAGCTTCATTTAAAATAGGGATGTTGTATTTCTAGGTGTAGTTTATACTATGTTCTAGGAGAAGATGGGAAAAAAGTTGAATAGGTATACAACATCTTGTTCATAGAAAGATGGGAAAACATAAGTAGTCAAGAAGACTTTGGTGGAGCTTTTGAGGAGTTAAAATCAAAAGCATCCAATCACTTGGGGTGAAAAATTGGTATATATAGAAACTCTTATAGTAAAGCAGTCCACGCTTCTATTGGTATATCCCCATTTGAAACTTGTTTTGGATATTCCAGTATTGCCTTTGAAAATTTCATATGGATGCAAGGAGGAGTGAGTCATAGATCTTATAGGTGATGATTTAAGGGAAGATAAATTTGTTGAGAGGATCAAGGAGATCCATCTATAAGTATAGCAGGCACTCAATAAGTCATAGGAAATGTACGGAAATGTACAAGGATAGTGATGATCAACATAAAACAAAGAAGCTATTTATAATGGGAGATAGAGTATGGCTATAGTTGAACAAGGAAAATCTACAGAGTTATGATAATAAAATCAAGGCTTTGTGATATGGTCCTTTTGAGATACTAGAAAAGATGGGAGATAATTCCTACTGACTCTACATACACCCATACATATGCATTTACTTAGTGGAAAATGTGTAAAATATAAAACTATATGACCCATCCATGTTGGATCTAAAATAGGATCTGTTCCCACCTTGTATACAAGACTTAACTGTATATGCTCAGGTAGAGTTGACAGAGAATACAATTTTTGTAGAAGTGTTCTATAACTACATGACAACAATGGCATACCCTTTGGCATATTAGGTTTAAAGGACAACTTCAAGAAAAAATTAAATTCTACTCCAAGGAGAAGGTAGAGGAAAACTTTTCTCACCTCATTTAGTAATGTATTTTGGGGACTAAAAACCTCCCAAAATTGGAAGGCATGATCTAGGTTGGATCACTACATAATTTTTCATCCATATTAAATCTTTAAAAATGGAAAAATTGAAGGAATTGGCTTAGAAGAGTAGCTTTAGTGGCGACACCTAGTTTAGAGAATTAGGGTTTGAAACATTATGGGGCCAGTTTGAGGCCTTAAATGATGCATTTTAGGGGTAAAAATTTTACACTTAAGCATCACACCCATAATGTTATTCTACACAAATAACTTTCCAATGATCCAAGAAATATGCCAATTTGAATTTAGATGCAAAAGTTATGCTTCTTAGAAGTAGACCTAACTTGATTGACCAACATAATTCGAGAGGATATCACACCAACCCCCATTACTCATGGAAAATGGGATACACACATTGAGACTATGAAGAAGACTTAATAAGGGTCAAATTTGTAATCCTATTTTAGATTTGAATGAGTCAAACTTAGCCCTAGTTTTCTATCGGGTTGTGTTATAATTCAGCCACTATGAGAGAAAGTGGTGTCATTTTAGTGCATTTTGTTCCATAGTAGAGTAGAGTAGCTAAGAGTGGATAAAGAGATTATATAAAATATGGGGTTTGTTTTTATAACACCCCATTGTCCAAAAGGCTTAGGTAAATCCATAGAGAGCATCTTCTCCTTTGTATTTACATCATTTCAATTCAAACAAAAGAGAGAGTGGCTCACCTTCTCATCGTGTTTTCTTGCAAAAGGTTGGGCCAAATGATATCATGGTGTTCATTTTGATTCATGTATGATTTTATTTCATTGTTATTTATTTTTCACATTTTATCTATTACGTGCAAAATCAGAAAGAAATAAAGAAAAAAAAACTAATCACTCCATAAATCTAAGGAAGAATCAACCTTCATAGTGTAGATTTTTTATTTCAATCTATTTTTACCAGATCTACTATGACAAATTGTCGATTGAAATATCATGAGATTTTATAGATCATCAAAATAACCATTCATACATATGTTTACAAGCCACAAAATGGTTGGGATGATTAGAAAGGAGTTATTTGATTGACAATTTCTCATTAATTAAAAAAAATGTTTTTTCTAATTGAGTAGCCAATTCGACTTAGAAGTCAACCAACTTGTTCTTATGCCATCACACATGGAACCATTCAATTTTGTAATTCATTTTTTTGACCAAAGTTATAATTCTGCTAAGAACGAATTCTAATTTTATACCTATGATCTTTATTCCAAATTGCATGCCTCAGGACAATAAATTAGTCTTCTAAAACAAGACATCCTCAATGAAAAATAATTCTCTAGAAAAAAGCATATGCTTCTGCCAATTTATTAGAAATAATTCCTAATTTCCATGCATATTGTCCTTCAAATATTCCTTTGGGTTGAATGACTAACCCCCTCTCCCATGCCCTCCCCAACACATACACCCACCTCCCCTAAAACCCCAAATTTCTTAAGTTTGTCAAAAGAAAAATATTGTAAGGAAATTGGTCTATGAGATGTGATGCATGTATCTCCCATCTACCTTGGTGCTAAGTGCATATGAAGCTTATAAATAAGGCAGGATCAACTTGTAAAGCTACCATTCTATGAAAATTATAAAATTCATAAAGTTGTATTAAATTGTAAATTTATTGCTTTTATTATTATTATTATTATTATTATTATATGTACAACCTAATATAGAAGAGAAGTATGTTTCTTTTTAGAGATGTATGTTTCTTTTTATATTCAACAAGAAGATAGGTGATATTAAAAATAATACAAATAAAGAAAGGAAAAAACATTCATACATATAAAATATAGTTATATAAAATATGTGTACATTAACTTTTATCTATATTTTTAAATACAAAATATGTAACTTATTTCAGCATATAAAATACTACCATATTTGTTTTTGCCTCCATGCCTATTTGGAAGCTTAATTCCACAAAAGTTGCTTCCATTCTTCAACATTTGAATCTGTGACGTGACAAGGACAAAACCCCACTGAAACGAACTACTCCAAACATGACGAGGACCAAACCCCACTCAAGCTAACTAACCAACTACTCTAGACCTAGACCTAGACCTTGACCTTGACCTCATTGGTCGTATAAAATTTGAACCTATGACGTGACAAGGACAAAACCCCACTGAAACCAACTACTCCAAACATGACAAAACCCCATTGAAACCAACTACTCCAAACATGATGAGAACCAAACCCCACTCAAGCCAACTAACCAACTACCCTAGACGTAGACCTAGACCTCAACCTCGACCTCGACCTTGACCTCGACCTTGACCTCGACCTCGACCTAGACCTCATTGGTCGTATAAAATATTACCATATTAAAAATCATTTAAAATACAACTATGCTCCATTGATAACCAAGATCAAAATATGTTTCCAAAGATACAACCGCCCAAATATCATTCACTAATCAACATTAAAATTCATGGCCTTTACAGAACATTGACATTTCTCCCTCTGCGGGGATTCATGTTCTGAACAACACTACAACTTTGTCTTCGTGGAAAAAGATCTTGGTCAGCCATCTTCTTGAAAGAGGCAGAGAAATAACAAGACCTTTTTTCGTCAATTCTCCCTGCACCATGTCTATGAACACGAGAATGATCTATAGGATTGTTGATGCAGGAGAATCCAACTGAGGGTATCATGGCTGGGGTGTTTGGTCTCAGCTAGGAAGAACAAGTTCACATTTATCATTTAGTTTCATTTCCATTTGTTGGTTAAAACAACATTTAAGAACTTGCATTTTTAATTATTTAGTTGAATGGTAATTAGGAACATCATGGTTAGAGGGAGGTTGTTACAACCACCTTTTTCTTTTGTTTCTTTCTTTTTAATTAACAGTTGTCTTCGTTCAAAAAATATATTTTTCAATAGAGCAAGAAAACAAAAAAACAGTTTTCACAACTATGTAACTACAAATGTAACTGTGAGTAGTTGTGAGAAACTGTCTCGAAATAGTACAAAAGAGGGCATAACATATTTTGTAAGGGTTGGAATGCGAGAGACATAACAGAAGAAAGCAAAAATAAGAATTTCATTTCTGTGCAAACCATCTGTATCCATTTACATCCTCTATTAATCTCTTTCCATTTAACTACTGTGTATTAATCAAGACAGAGAGATGAATTTCGTTTACAGCTAAGCATTAATCCTTTTCATTAAATTACTATGTCTATCGACCAAGACAGAGCAACGAATTCATTGATAGCTAACTGTTAAACCCTTCCATACAATTATTGTGTGCATTTACAAAGAACAGAGCGATGTATTTTCTTTTTCTTTTCCAAAACAACTAGTTCTACCAGCTATCTAGCAACAAAGAGTCTCAAGGATGGAAACAACAGCATTTGAAGACATTTGAAAAGCAAAGAGCGAAATTATAGTTCCAGCCAGCAACAAATTCCAAGCCCACGGAGAACAGACAAACGACACAGAGAAGCCTCTACAGAATCGACAGTCTCAGCTTAAAAATGACCGCATTGTATATTCAGGTAACCCATAGCCATACAAACAAAAGTCTTTCTTTTCTTTTAAATAATAGACGAGCAGGAAGATAAGTTACAAAAAAAGATATCAGAATAGCCATTGCCAAGGTGGGACGAGTCTTGTTAGAGACAACCCACTACAGACCGCAGATTTGAAGACCCTTAAAATATTCAATACTATTGAGACAACATAAATAATATACAAGGAGGGCATAGCCAAAGGCGACCAACACCAACCAAACAGCGAGGCTCTCAGAGCCAAACAACTAATAGAAACCAAAGTGTTGGAACCAAAACCAAAAATAAAAACGAAACATATATCAGTGACAAGGAGCGACCTTACCGAGCTCACTAGTCAGCAACAGTCGTGGAAGTGGCCATCCCAAGCCACCACCCACTTGCAGTTACAGCCAACAGAAGTGTGTTAGAAATTGAGCATACGAAACTGAAGATAAAAGAGTGAGCAACAGTAGGAGAGAGGGTTTTGTAAACTCACCAGAGGAGTGGACAATGCTGGTGCGAAGAACCCACAACCAGGTCGCAGCCATAGGAGGGAACCCCTGCTCACAAGGAGCGACTACCCTCAGTAAAAATGGAAAATTGTGGAAAAGGAATGTAGCAGGGATAGAGAGCTTACCTTGCTAAGCAGAGCCAAGGAACCAGTCCCTTGTGACCGCAACCTACAAGAAAACAATGCAGAGAAAGAACCAGTTAACCAGAAGCACGAATAAGCAAGCAGACAAACAATTATACAGTGAAGGCACACAGAGAACCATAGAGTTTCAGGACAGAGAAAACCCTCTAATGAAAATGACAGAGCCATCAACACAGTGCCCAGGTGAGACCAACCGGACAGCATAGCAGGAAGGGCAAGCGGAGCTGCCAAGTCACCGGCAGAAGAACCCACACCCAGTTGCGGACCAAACACCATCGTTAACCCTCAACACAGTCGCAGACAAACCATCAACAAACCCTCATCGCGAGCAGAGCAAGGCCAAGTGCCAAAGTGACAAGTGAATGCGGGGTGGAGGAGTATAGTCGAAGCATGGGAGGGTGAAGACCGAGGGCAAGGACAAGTGTCCCCTCACACCTACCACCATACCTAGCAATTAACTGTGCCATCAAGCCAAAACCAAAATATCTCTGTTAATCATATGTTTAGTGATAATCATAATTGCATTGACTTTATCCGATTGTTAATCACCACTTAAGTATTGTTAATCTACAAGCTAAAAGGGTTGGTCCCATCATATTGTGGTATGAGAGCAGGTTTTGAGTTTTCCTAAGAAATGGAAGTTGGAAGATGAGGTCATGGGAGAGGTGCTCGGAGAGTAGCAGAGGAAGGATTACAGGAAGAGATTAGGATCCTTAGTGCCCGTTTGGAGGCAGTCGAAGCAGGTAGGAGAAGGGATCTGGAGGTAGGAGATGATAGTGACGAAGAAGCTATAGTTATGATAGATGGATCGGATGAGGAAGGACCTGAAATCAGGTTATTGAGATCAGTCTTGTTGGCTAGTAGTAAGCCAAAGCCAGAGATTCCAAATTACGATGGCAGCTTGTCCACAGAAGTACTGTTGGACTGGATTAGCGAGTTGGACAAATATTTCGAATGTGAGGAGGTCAGCGAAGATCGGAGAGTTAGATTCACTGCAACCAAGTTGAAAGGACACGCGGCCTTGTGGTGGGACAGTGTCCAAGCAGAAAGAATGAGGATGAATAAGTTTCCAATTAGGAAATGGCCAAGAATGGTAGCCAAGATGAAGGGCATATTTTTGCCCAAAGATTACTAGATTTCTGAGCATCGACAAGCACAAAATTTGAAGCAGAGAGGAATGATGGTGAAAGAATATACTGAAGAATTCTACCAGGTGAATTTGAGATCTGGTTACACAGAGGACATCCCGTAAAAAATAACAAGGTTTGTGAATGGCCTAAGCCTGGAAATATTGGATGAGATAAGTATTCTCTCTCCAAGGAATATAGAAGAAGCATACCATAATGCTATAAAGGCAAAGGATAAGATCACCAGAAAACAGAATGCCAGGAGAGGACGAGGAACTGGCAAGGGAAAAGGAAAATCCTATGGCAGAGGATGAACTGCCAACAATAGTGAAGAGGGAAGCAACTCCAAGACTTCAGGGACAATATAAAAAGGAGACAACAATAGAGGAGGAAGGCCATATTAGAGAGGAAGGGGAAATGGAAAAGGTAGAGGAACTGCCTACCAGTGCTATAAGTGCCACAAGTGGGGGCACAGGTCTTTTGAGTGTCTTGAAGGAGAACAAGTTGGTCCAAGAGGAGCGTATGTTGCATAGCCTATGGAGGCAGTGGCACCACCCGAGGAAGTAAAGAATGTGCCGGAAACAGGGGAAGCCTTAATTTTGAATAAAGTACTATTGAAGCCAGCGAAGGAGACAACTGAACAAACTCAAAGGAAGGCATTATTCCCGACAGTTTGTAAGTCGCACGGAAAATGCTACATGTTGATTATTGATAGTGGGAGTACGGATAATCTGGTTGCCACAGAGATGGTGGAGAAGTTGGGTTTGAAGCGGCTGAAGCACCCCACTCCCTACAAGGTGTCGTGGTTACAGAAAGGCCATAAGCTGTTGGTTGACGAACAATGTGAATTTGAGTTCCATATTAGCAGGTAGAAGGAAAAGGTTATTTGTGATATTATTCCTATGGACGTATGTCATGTATTTCTAGGAAGGCCATGGCAGTATGACAAGAAGGTAGTTCATGATGGGAAGACAAATTGTTACAAGTTTGTCAAGGATGGGATTAAACACACGCTTGTACCCATCAAGGAGGAGGAAGCAGCAGAAGCTAGCGGGACCAAAGTGTTGTTGGAGGGAGGAAAGGAATTTTTGAAACAGATCGAGGATAGTGAGATAAAATATGTTGTTGTGAGGAGGCCAAAAACAATGTTGTTGCACACTGAAATTGCAGATTTTCCTAAAGAAATTCAGAACATGTTGCAGGAGTTCAACGACATTGTAGTGGACGATTTACCAGATAAATTTCCTCCTAAGAAAAGTAACATTCATCACACAGACTTTATACCCGGAGAAAGTCTACCAAACAAGGCAGTGTACCGAATGAGTCCTAAGGACAACGAGGAGATTAGGAAACAGGTACAGGAATTGCTAGATAAAGGGTTGATAAGGGAGAGTTTAAGTCCCTGTACAGTTCCAACAGTTTTCGCTCCAAGAAAAGGAGGAGAGTGGTGAATGTGCAACGATTCAAGAGCCATCAATAAGATTACCATCAGGTATAGGTTCCCATTACCACGAATGGATGACATGATGGATTGTTTGAGCGGGGCAACATATTTCACGAAAATCGATCTGAAGAGTGGATACCACCAGATCCGAATCAGGGAAGGAGACGAATGGAAGACAACCTTTAAAACCAATGAAGGCTTATATGAGTGGTTGGTGATGCCATTTGGGTTAAGCAATGCCCCTAGTACCTTTATGTGCTTAATGAATGAGATGTTAAAATAATTCATTGGAAAGTTCGTGATTGTATATCTTGATGATATACTGATTTTTAGTAAGACCAAAGGAGAACATTTTCGACACGTTCGAAGTGTGCTGGAGAAGTTACAGCAAAACAAGTTGCTTATAAATCTGAAAAAATGTTCTTTTCTTCAGAGAGAATTAGTTTATTTGGGTTTTGTGATTGCAAAAAATGAGTTGAAGATGGACCCAGAGAAAATTGCAGCTATCATTAGCTCACCATCCCCAAAAATTCTGTTTGAGGTACATAGTTTCCATGGGTTGGCAAGTTTTTATTGTAAATTAATAAAGAATTTCAGTGAGATCTGTGCACCCATGTTGGATACTATAAAAAAAGTAAGTCAGCCTTTCCGTTGGACTGAGACAACAGAGAAAAGCTTCCAATTGCTGAAGAAGAAGATAACTGAAAGACCAATCCTGATATTGCCGTATTTTAATAACCTTTTCGAGGTTCGTTGTGATGCTAGTGGTACAGCCATTGGGGCCGTACTTAGCCAGGAAGACAAACCTATTGCTTATTTTAGCGAAAAAGTACTCATCTTACGACAAGGAGTTCTATGCTTTCGTCCAAGAATTGAAGCATTGGAGACACTATTTGTTGGGGAATGAATTTGTTTTGTTTTCTGATAATTTTGCATTACAGTACGTTATGTAGCAGCATAAGCTGAACCACAAGCATGCAAAGTGGGTTGAGTACTTGCAGAGTTTCATGTTTGTCTTGAAGCATATCAGTGGATAGGCCAACAAGGTAGCAGATGCATTGAGCAGAAGAGATTTTCTCTTACAGGAGAGCACGATACAAGTGTTGGGTTTCGAGCACCTGATAGACTTGTATCAGACAGATGCAGATTTCAAGGAGGCTTATGAAGCCTGCCAAAATCCTTTGTTGAGGAATAATAGTCTGTGGCTGGACTATAACTTACAAGAGAAGTTGTTGTTTAAAGGGGGACAACTATGCATTCCCGACTGTTCGATGAGGGAGAACATCATCAGGGAGAAGCACAACAGAGGTCTAGCTAGACATTTCGGCATTGATAAGACCTTAGACCAGCTCAGCCATTTTTATTACTGGCCAAAGATGCGAAGGGATGTGCAGCGATTTGTAACCAGATGTAAAGTGTGTCAGTTGGTGAAAGGACACAGTCAGAATACGAGACTCTACACACCACTACCTATTCTGAGTAGACCATGGGACTCAGTCAGCTTGGACTTTGTCTTGGGTCTACCAAGAAAGCAGTGGGGTTACGATTCTGTGATGGTGATAGTAGACCGATTCTCAAAAATGGCACATTTCATCCCTTGTAAAAAAACCAGCGATGCCACTCACATGGCCCACTTGTTTTTCACGGAGATAGTCACGCTACACGGCCTACCTAAGTCCATTGTTTCCAACAGGGACATGAAATTTACAGGACACTTTTGGCACACCTTGTGGAAAAAGATGGACACATAGTTAAGTTTCAGCTCTGCTTATCACCCACAGACCGACGGGTGTTACACAGTAATTTGTCACTGTCTCCCTGTCAGTCTCCCTACTGTGTCATGAATTCAAATTGATCATGCTCATGCTCTCTTATCTGGCCAAATGACCCACTTTGCCAAAGTTTTTTCCATCATCGCGACTGTTATTAAAATAACCGCGCTGACTGGCGCCTCATAGTGCAACGAATGCGCTACCAGCGCGGAATCACACGGGTTTTCTGCGCTGGTCGAATTTCATGATCCAGCGCATCCTCTGTTTGTGTTTAGTCGCGCTGACACAAATTTCTCCGTTATTAAGATGCGATGTCAGCACTCCAGTGTAGTTATACACCCGCGGTGATCCAGTTTGGGTGAGTTTGTTCTAACAGCCAGCCTTCCAGATGACTTCGGACCTAGTTGTTGGCCTTGTAAATGTCGCCCTCCCTTCTATGGCATGTCTGTTCATCATTTGAGCCACCTTCCCTGGAGATAAGCTCATCCTCCCACCATTCATGGAGACTCCTTCTCCTATTTAAACTTCTACCATTTCCATGAGCAGCTAGTTTGGATAGTGTGGAGTTGATAGTGCTTAGAGTGCTGCTGCTAGTAGGTAGTTGGTGTGACAAGTGTGGGATTACTAGAGCTTAAGGAAGGTTGTGAAGTGTTGCTTGTGTGAGAGAGAGTTCTTGTCTCGGGAGATCTACCTCCAAGGGTGAATGCTTAAGAGACTTGCTGGCTGGACCCTCTTGAGAAGGATTCAACGTCAGAACTTTGGTTGTACTCTTCTCTGTTATTGATTAATAATGGATGACTACTATTATGGTTCCATTCTCATTTGTCTTTGTAATGGTTAATGTGAGTTATGTCCTTTCTGACTGATGTATAATTGCTTTTATTAGATTTCACGCTTGTGTTTGTCTTTCTCTTCGAGTGTGCAGGTGTCTATTCACGGGGATCGTGGAGGATCGTGACCAGCCAAAGCGAAAGAGCGAGAGCGGCATCTCTTCATCAAACAACAGCGTTGGAATCCAAGTAGGTGTTCATTGCCTACCTTTTATTTGCAATTAGGAACTTGCATAGTAGCATTGACTGATTGTTGCTAGACCCATTCTGGGCTAGTAGGGATCGCCTCTATCCGTAGAGGGGATTTACCTCTCCAACAATTTGGCGACCATACTGGGGAGCTGGCCTTTGTCTCTTTGTGTTCTCTCTTGTTTTGAGTTTGATTGTTACTCTCTTTTCAAAGATCAAGGGTTAGTCCTCTGCTTTTAGACTTCCTGGTTCAATCTGGGAGGTGCCTTGATTATTTAAAGAGTTATTGCCTTGGTTTGGGAGCTTTTGGCTTGCTTGTGCCTGTTTTTTAGCCTCAGCGCGGTTTATATCAAAACAGTCGCGCTGACATCGCATAGCTGTTTCTTTGACTTTGTGGTCATCGTGCTTGTACATTTAACAGTCGCGATGATTCTGAAAAACAAACCAGTGCGGCTAAGCTGGGTACTTCCGCGCTGACAGCGCTTTGTTGCTACGCGTGGTTTCTAGTCAGCGCTTTGTTGCTGTGTACCACCCGCGCTGATCCTATAGAATTGAATTTGTTTCAATTTTGCCTCCTGAGCCTGTTGGTTTGAATATCCCCTACTCTTTCCACCTGGTTTATGACTTGATTTCTATTGTTTGAACTGTGAAGCACTTGCTTGCGAAGTCTTGTCGAGCGGATCTTGTTTTGTGTCTTGTGACCTGGTGTTGTCATCCCTTTTTCGCTGGATTGACTTTGTTTTATCACTCGTTCACAAAGATTCATTGCTACTTGCCTTTGCTTTTGCGAAAACCTTCCCCTTTTGCTTTCTTGGCTTGGCTGTTTAGGTGATTGTCATCGAACCAGCCCTCAGATTGTTTCGATTACTTCTCACTAACCAGACACGGATTACAATTGCTTGGGTTCAACCGGCTCTTTTCACGCTTGTTGTGTTTTTCATTGAGTGATTTTATTTCACTTTACTCGGTGTTGCTGTCTCTCAAAATTCATTTTAAGTGCATTGTACCATTGGAAAAAGAAATCGAACTAATATCTTTTGCATTCAATAGTTAATGAGAAAAAGAGCATTTCATTGATTTGTGTTCTCAAAAGAAAAGTCTCATTTCTTTGCCATTAGCTGCATTAGATTGTTTGATTGATTGAGTTCATTTTGTTTGATTGAAAACTCTTAACCCTCTCATAGTTAGAATTCAGCGAACGAAATGGTATTCTTTGGCATGTAATTTGCATCTAGGTAATTGTGAGAGATCACACGATAGGGCCTGAAACCGAAACTTAATTCAAGATCAACCATAAAATAAACCGAATAAACCTAAAAACGCATTGGAACTTAACGCAAACATCTAGAGGTCTAGGCTAGAGACGTGTTCCGACGTCTTTAAACATAGTCACTATTGTTTCACATTATGGTTGGGTGATTCCTCCTTCTGTGACTCGATAGTGGTCTAACACGGATTGTGCTCCCACGTACTGTCGCGTATATATGGAGACCCCACTAGGCTTTTATCCTTGATCCATAGGAAGCCGAGTCTGCCGCCTTGCGAACCGTAACGCACCGAACACAGCATTCGGGAAGATTGACTGCAGTACGGAAAGTCCTTGGTTCTCATACGATTGCCAAGGTGTATAAGCAGTTTTACCGATTGCTTGGTAAACCCTTTGCATAGAGTCTCCAGAGTAGTCACTTTTGATCCTTTTCAGACTCCTTAAAAGAAAAGGTGCCAGTGAGCGTCTTGTCACTTCGTGCTCATTAAATATTCGAAGGAGACTAGAGTCGTCTTTTCTTCCTTTTCTCGACTCTTGAAACATGAAAAGGTCAAGTTTAGTTCCTGTGTCTTAAAAATTTATTCGGCCATGATAACATCACTTGGTTAGATCTTGTGTGTGTTAGCTTGAGTAGGGTCCTTTATCGTTAGTTTCCGTTAGGTCTTGTGTGGGGTTTGTCATCCTAGCTGACCCGTCAACTCCCGTTCCAAGTGATCAAGGCTCTCCATCTTCTGCTGCTCCTGAGGTACCAGTTGTAAGCAATACTCTTCCTGTTATCTCGAGTATCCAACCTATCAGCTCGCGTGCCCTGGGTGACGAAGATTACGAAGAAGATTGGAACCCTATCTGGGAGCCTGACGAGGATGATATTCCTGTTACCCCTCCTGGTGTTTCGTCTCCAATGTCTACCTCCCACATGGATGAGACATCTCCCAGCGCAAGTGAGACACCTGTGGTGTCGAATATTGACACTCCCATCCCAGCTACTTCTCCACTTCCCCCGCGTTATCAGTCGCTAAGGGATAGAGTAGCTGCCAGGACTCCTGCTACGACTATGTGGGATCCTCATGTCATTCCCACCATGGAACCCTTTGTTTCACAACCCCATACTACACCTGTTACCTCAGTTCCCACAAATCCAACCGTTTGTGTAGCACACTCGACTCTGGTCATTAGTGCCGTGACAGCGTCTTCATCTACGAACACTGGTGCTGGTCCCCCTCACGGTCAAGTGAGTAGTGGCCAACCAGAACTCTCACCTAGAGTCGTCGACCCTGCACAAAGTGCTCCATCCTCTTCTGGTCCTGTTCCAGGAGGGGGGCCATATGATGCCTATGGGCAAGCTGTTCAGGACCCGAATGCGCAAGGTCCACTCTTTTATTACGATTCTACTGGTCAATACCTCCAGTTCTCTCAAACCGTGCCTCTCCAACCTTTCGTTGAGGTTTCGGTACCGTTATCCATTGCTTGGGATTCCAGTACCCATTCTTTTCACGGGGCCAGGCAATCCCTGCACAGCTTCAAGGACCGCCTAATCAAGGCCAGCCACCTTATGTGCAAGCCCTCCAAGGGCAGCCACTTTATGGTCAGTCTTACCCAGGACAATCTGGGGGTCCACAAGGACAACCCTATCAGGGACAACCTTTGGCCGCTGGTGGTCCATCGTTTACCTATCAGAGTCAACCTTCTGGTTATCCAGGGCAACCTGGTGGGCAAGGTTACCCGTCTGGACAACCGGGACAGCCTTATATCCAACAAAGCCAACCTGGTCTCCAGCAGGGTTATCCCTCTGGACAAGCTCGGCAAATTTATATTCCTCAAGGTCAACCAGCAGTCCAATAGGGGTATCCTTCTGGGCAAGGGGGGCAACCCTACGTATAGCAGGGCCAACCCACTACTCAGTCTAGTCATCCTTCTGGGCAAGGGGGGCAACCCTACGTACAGCAGGGCCAACCCACTGCTCAATCTATGCATCCTCCTGGGCAAGGGGGCCAACCCTACGTACAACAGGGCCAACCCACTGCTTAACTTGTGCATCCTTCCGGGCAAATGGGCCAGCTTTCTACGCAGCAAGGCCAACCCACTGTCCGTCCTAATCATCCTTCTGGACAAGTTGGCCAACCTCAAGGTCAACCGGCCATCCAGCCTGCTCGACCATCTGTTCTGCAAGGACAACCCTTGGTTGCTCAAGGACAACCTGGCACCCAGCAAGTACGTCCTTCTGGGAAAACAGGTCTATCCCAAACCCAACCAGGCCAACCTTCCGGCCAGATGATCCAAGCCCAACCTGCTCAAGGACATTATTCTGGACCCCAAACTCAAATGGGTTATCAAATGCAAGGCGGGCCACGGCCCCAGCCTTCTTACCAAGCGCAACCTTCTTATCAGGCTCAGTATGGAGCTTAGCAAATGTATGGCTACCAGCAACCCCAGGGGCAAACCCAGTTTACCCCTTATCAAAATTATCAACAAATGCAGGTCACTCCTTACCAAAATTATCAGTATGCTGCACCCACAGGTCAAGTTGCTAATCCATGGGGTGCTGGGGGGCAGACCCAGGGTCAACTATCTGCATATGGAAAGAATCCATATGGACAGAACCCCTACGGGCAAAGTCCCTATGGGCCAGGTCCCTTTGGGCCGGGTCCATCTGGACAGAGTCCGTGGGGGAAACCACCACCTGGTTGGAACCCTGGTACTGCCTCTCTTCCATAGCCACAAATGTCCGTTAACCCTCAGTTGCCTTTCTTAGCGACGTTGGAACTTCCGGATGTGTCCAAGTTGACGAATGACCCCATTCTGCATAATCCGTATTGGCCACCAGTTCCAACTAAAATACCCGGTGATTGTCCAAAATTTGATGGCAAAGCTGGTGAAGATCCTCAAGCCCATGTCATGACCTATCACCTCTGGTGTTCATCGAACTCCTGGCTTGATGACTCTATCTGGTTCCGCCTCTTTCAGAGAACTCTCACCGGCTCAGCCGCTAAGTGGTATATTGAGCTAAATCGCGGCACGTTTCAAGATTTCAACTCGCTCGCTATGGCATTCCTAACTCATTTTCAGTTACCCATTCGGTATGAGACAGGGACACATCTCCTTACGTCTCTCAAACAGGACAAGGCTATGCATATATCTGATCATATACATGAATGGAGAAGGCGTCGTCGCTTGATCAAATTCTGGATTCCTGATCAACTCCTGACCGATTGGTTCACAACTTCCTTTGTCCCTGCGATTCCACGAGACATCGCCATGGGAGCTTGTGTAACTGAAGAGCAAGCTATCGCGCGTGCTCAGTACCTTTACTTAGTGTACTCTCAGTCGGGTACTTTATATGATTATTTGCCAGATACCCCGAGGCCTGGACAGTCCAAGGCTCCGCCGAAACCATCTGTTGACGGAGTCATTGGCTCTGTTAACTCGTCATCAAAGAAATCGATCGCGAACCCTGGGAAGAAAAAACAGAATGCTCTAATGGAAATGCTTCTCAGGGCCAATCTAATTCTGGGAGTACCTTCGAGGTCAACGTCGTTCAGTCCACCGCGGTGGATAAATCCTCAAAAGGGAAAAAGAAAGGGAAAGCTAAGGATAAAACTGGACAGCCCAAGCATGATTCCCCTAAGCCTCCACCGGAGGAAGGAGCTAAACGAAAACCTAAGTATCCTTGTCTCATCTGTGATGAGGATCACTATACTAAGGACTGCCCAAGGCGGTCCGAAGTTAGTCGACTTTTGAAAGGTGCTCCTGGGCCTCCTGCTGTGCTTAAAGAGCCTTTCCCTTCCCAACAAACTCAAATGGTGGCAGACCCATCTCAACCCTCTTCCTCGTTCGGTTCTCAAGTGTTCATGGCTGGAACTATTCCATCCATGTTTCTACTCCAGCAAAAGAATATCCATCTCATGCCGGGAAAGAGCCGGAGGTCCCATCCAGCGCTCCTCCGTCCAGTTCTGGTCCTCTCCACATCGAAAGGCCCAGCACCGAGACGATCCCCCGACCCCCTCCAAAAGGTGTACTCTGGAAGTCATCTTACAACCCGAATGCTCGTGCTGCCCAGCATTATAGCATTGTTGAGGACTTAGCTCAGGCTCCGTCTGCTATGTCCGCTCTAGAAGTCCTCCAGAGCTGCAACTCCCAGAGGAAGTCCTTTCTATCAGCTATTGGTGGCATCGACCAGGCAGATTCAGATTTGATTTCTTTTGATCTCGAGGGTTTTACACAGAGACTGCCTCACCAAGTCGCTTTCCTTATACAGGTCATCATCAATGGAAAAACAATTCATCGTACGGTCATTGATGAAGGTGCCTCAACTTGCATCATGTTTGTTGCTTGCTGGAAGGCTATTGGTTATCCTACTTTGAGTCAATCTCCTACGACGTTAGAAGCCTTCGATGGAAGAGAGTCCCATCCTTACGGTATCCTCCAACACTTGCCCATCTCTTTGGAAGGGAAGACGGTAGAAGTGGAGGTCGAAGTTGTTGACGCCAATCTTACCTACAACCTCCTCCTCGGACGTAGCTGGACATATGCCATGCAAGCCATGGCTTCCTCCCTGTTCCGTGTCATTCGTTTCCCTCACCAGGGGAAGATTGTCACGGTGGACCAGCTCTCCTTCTTCGCCTCTTCTTCTGAAGGTAATGTGCCATTTGTGGAGCGTACCTCTAAGTCATTAGAGAGCATGGGTGCCGAACTTTTCAAAGATCCCGCTTTAATGGGAGTATTTCCCCTCCCACCTCCGAATCTCGCCCCTATTAACATGATCTCTGTATGCTCTGATCCATGGGTTCTTCCTCCTGCTAATCAGGAAGACTCTTGGGGTGATATGATGCCGTTGAGTCCTGCCGAGCTCAACTACGTCGAAATTGTCGCTGCATCGGCTCCCCCTGCTGAACCTGCTCTTCCGAGCAGTGTTCCCGATTCATATGTTCATTTCCCTTGGCTAGGAGATGAGGCTACTTCGGATCCATTGAAGGAAATATTTCCTTCCGATGAAGCCATCATAGAGACCATGTCTCTCGAAGAGCTCCCTTGGTCAGATCATCACCACCGCTCTTCGTTTCTCCCTCCCCATCTGGAAATGATCGCATGTCTCGAGCGGTTTGCTTCGTGTATCCCATCCCCGCCCCTTCAAACACCTATTCAGCTTTACCAAGTGTCTTCTGAGGGCAATATGGGAAACATCACGCAAACCCAACCCATCGACATCTCTGTGAAACCAGGGATTGTTGAATACATTTACATTGGAGTCACTTGTACTCCAGAGGAGGTTCAACTTTACACTGCTCTATTTCGTGAATTCCATGATGTCTTCGCATGGTCCTATGAGGAAATTCCCGACATCGACCCCAGTATCGTGGTGCACGAAATACCGACGTACCCAGGGGCTAAGCCTGTCCGTCAGCGCCTACGCCCAGTGCACCCCCGAAAGGCTGCAGCCATCAAGGCCGAAGTCGAAAAACTTCTCAAAGCCGGATTCATTTACCCCATTCCCCTTACGGATTGGGTGTCTAATATAGTCCCTATGAATAAAAAGTAGGGTACTATCCGCGTCTGCGTTGATTACCGTGATATCAATCGTGCCTGTCCGAAGGATAACTTTCCTACACCCTTCGTCGATCAGCTTATTGATGAGTGTGCAGGAAGCGAAATTTACTCGTTTATGGACGGCTTCTCTGGCTATAACCAGATCAACATTGCAAGCACAGATCAACATAAGACGACTTTTATTTGTCCTTGGGGCACCTTTGCCTATAAGAAGCTCCCTTTCGGTCTCAAGAATGTCGGCGCCACATTCCAACGTGCAATGTCTTATGCCTTTCATGATATTCATCACATTGTACAACCATACCTGGATGACCTCCCAGCTCATTCAGTCAAGCGTCAGGACCATCCCTCTCATCTTCGCGAAATTTTTCTCCGCTGTCGACACTACCGTATTAGGCTCAATCCTCATAAGTGTGTCTTCTGCGTGGAATCAGGCTGACTACTCGGGTTCATCATCTCCCGAGAAGGCATCCGTCTGGATCCCCTCAAAGTCGAGGCCATTCTGAATCTTCCTCCCCCTGCTTCTTTGCAGCAGTTGCAGAGCTTGCAGGGCAAAGCGAATTTTCTTAGACGATTCATTCTGAATTATGCCGAGGTGGCTAAGGGTTTCACACAGTCATTGAAGCGATACACACCCTTTTGTTGGGATGTTATCGCTCAGGAGTCTTTCGAGCGACTCAAGGACCTCCTTGTCTCGGCTCCACTCTTAAGACCTCCGAACTACCACTGTGATTATACTCTCTATCTAGATGCCGCTGACACCACCATCGACATGGTTCTAGTGCAGGATGATGATGACGGCAATGAGCACGTTATCTATTACCTTAGTCGCAACCTTTTGGATACAGAAACTCGCTATGCTTATGTCGAGAAGTTGGCATTAGCTGCTGTCTGCGACGTCCAACGTTTCCGGCACTATATCCTGTTGCGCACCATGACCGTGATTTCTGACTGCAACCCAATGACGTACATCTTGTCGCGTCAGCTGCTGGGGGGAAAATACTCGAAATGGATCGTAATCCTCCAAGAGTTCGACTTGGAATTTACTACTGCCAAGTCTAAGAAGTCTCTGGTCTTTGCTGAATTGCTTTGTTCTTTGCCATCTCCTTCTGCACCATCTCGTTCGGAGGAGCATATCCCGGATGAAACATTGTTTCTCATCAGCACCCTCGACCCTTGGTATGGGGACATAATCGTATATTTGCAGATGTCTTCCTTCCGTCCCAATGTATCGAAAGATGCTCGACGGAGGATTTGTCACCAATCTCAACCCTATCGCATTATTGGCGATACCCTCTACCGCTTCGGCGCTGATTCCGTTCTTCGCCGATGTTTAACTCTCGAGGAGGCTGAGCGGGTGTTGAATAACTGCCACTCTGGTGTTTGTGGCGGCCATATGTCCGGATATGCCACCGCCCAGAAAATCCTCCGTGCTGGTTATTTCTGGCCTTCTATCTTCAAGGATTGCATCCTTGCCGTCCGTTCATGCCATGAATGCCAGATCTACCACCGGAAAATGCATGCACCTCCTACACCACTGCACCCTGTTGTTACCGTAGGTCCATTTACCAAATGGGGCATCAATTATACGTCCTGTAACCCTCGTTCGGCCGGGGGGCATGGGTATATCATCGTTGCCATGGATTATTTCACCAAATGGGCCAAAGCGATGCCTACATTGAACGAAGACGGTCACACAGCGGCGCAGTTTTTGTTTAATCATGTCATTACTCAGTTTGGAGTCCCTCAGGCTATCTTCACGGATCATGGAAAACATTTCCGTAATCACATGATGACGGAACTAACGACCCAACTAGGCTTGCGTCAAGATAGTTCGACGCCGTACTACCCTCAATCCAATGGCCAAGTTGAAGCCGTGAACAAAGTTTTGATCACAATGCTCCAACGTACCGTTGGTACACACAAGTCTAATTGGCATATGATGCTGTTTCCTGCCTTATGGGCCTACCGGACCTCTGTGAAGGACACCACCGGTTTCACCCCTTTTCAGCTAGTTTATGGACTGGAGGCCACCCTTCCTATTGAATGTGAGATTCCTTTGTTAAAGTTAGCTGTCGAGTTGCTTCCCAACACCACTCCGGTAGAGGAATGGCTTCTTTATTTAGAATGGCTAGACGAGACCCGTCGCTTAGCTTCTCTAGCTATTGAAGCGCAGAAGAAGAGGGTTAAGGCTCACTTCGACAATACCATTCAACCTCGTTCCTTTGTTGAGGGAGATCTAGTACTTCTCTATGATCAAGCTAAGGATAAGCTAGGGGCAGGAAAACTCGAATCCATGTGGCTAGGCCCCTATATCGTGAAGAGAGTTTTGCAGAAGGGCGCATATGAGCTGATTGACTACGAAGGAAATCCTCTCGACAAGCCCTGCAACGGGCTTTATTTGAAAAAATACTATGCATGATTTCGTGCACCTAGCTTGTACATACGTGTGTTTTTAGCAAGTGTGTTATGTGTGCATGATTTCACGTTTTGCTTTGGTGTGAAGGCGTGTTTGCCTCTTATTGTGTTTTCTGCTTCTTGTGCAGATGTCTAGTGCACCTTATGTTGGTTTCGCTGATGGCGCCTGCCGTAGCACTTGCAATTTGTCTTCTGCGGCGTGGGCGATCTATGATCCTCACGGAGAGTTGCTAGACCTTCAAGGTGTGTGCTTGGGTCGTACCACTAACAATGTTGCCGAATACAGTGCCGTAATTTAGTTATCGGCCGAAGCAGTTGATCTCGGCATTCATGCAATGGTGGTGAACCTGGACTCTCAACTTGTCGTCCATCAACTCAACGGGCGATATTCCGTCAGAGACCAACGCATTCTAAGGTTGTATCTACGTGTAAGATTGTTAGAAAGGAATTTTGATTACATCACATATCAACACATTCCGAGACGATTAAACACGTTAACTGATGCATTGGCAAACCATGTGTTAGACAGACATTTGCGTAACAGATAAACATCATACAAGAAGACATAGAAAGCATAATAAGACCATAGAATAAGCATATGTATATAAATAAATCCTTTTCCAAGCATAGTTTGCATGTGTGTTGTCATGTGTGCTTTTAAGCTTGCATAAAAATTAAAATATGTGGGTCGTGTGTTATGCAACTGATACATTAGATTACATTTGTATTAGACATTTGCATAGCATATAAAAACATCATCATATGTGAAAGATCCATCCAAAATCAGTATATATATATATATATATATATATATATATATATATATATATATATATATATATATATAGATATATATATATATATATATATATCACGTAGCGCACCAAGGGGCTCAAAAAATAAGTGTATATGTCTAGATAGGGCCGGTGTCCTCAGTACATCTGAGACACATGTCTCTCAAAAAACATCAGTGGAAATAAGACCTAGATGTCTACTGTGGTGGGTTATGCTCTCTGTAGCATACAACTGCCCGTGCCACCTGCCTCAGAAGGCGGTGCATCCTGGGTTCCAGCCCCACTGTGTGGATCTGAGATGCTATGGGGACCTCCTCTATCCCCTGGTAATCTGGCACCCCCGCTAGTAAGCCCTCGAGGTTGTGTGCCACAGTCTCCATCGTATCGACTCCTGGAGGAGCCAGGGCCAGGGCTCTAGTGCCTTGTCCCTCTCTCCGTGCCTCTAGGGCTAGACCAAGGGGTCTCGTGGGTCCCACATCTGCACACCATAGCATTCATCAAGACATGTACATAAAAAATTAAAAAACATTACAAAAGATAAAAAATTAAATAGAGATCAAGTGGCTTACCTCCATCGTCCCAACGCTCTCCCGCAGGAAGTGGCATGTCTGGATCACCGCGGAAGTCTATGCCAGCATATGGCCAGTCCTCTACAAAAACAACCTGCCGATCCAGCCACTCTCGAAAATATACCCCCCATGCCACTGGGCGGCCGCCACCTCCTCGCGGCATGACATGGCCCCATCGACTACCCCTCGTCTCCTGGGGACCTCTGGGTGGATCCACGACCATGTCCTGTAGCTGTAAGGTCGGTACCCGCTCCAGCATGAGCGGATGTAAGAGAGACCCATAACCGAACTGTTTCAACTCACCGCGTCGACAATTGCTCAGTTGTCTCTTCATGCTGGTTGTTACTGCTGCTGCCCAGTTGAATATGGTGGGCTGTAAACACTCGAGAGCTAATAGTAGATGGGTCTTTGAGGCCTCGTGATTGGCCAAGCAGCCCACTGCCCGGGTCACCATGAAGAGTATGGTCCGAAGGACGATGTCCTCCACTGTCGGAATAGCCACCTTTCCACTCCGCGTCTTACGTGCCCGCGGGCACACTCGAGCCATCAGCATATCGAGGGTTTCACCGTTGGGTCGTTGCCCCTCCAGAATGGGCATCTCGCCCCGGCGTGATAACCCGGTCAAAAAATAAATATCCGTGTAGTCGAACTCGATATCACGGCCTCGAATCGTAAACTTTCCATCAACAGGGTTCCAGGCTCTGATCAGGAACTCGATGAGATCGGGTTGTGCTCGCAGGCGCAGAGTAAGGAAAAATTTGAGCACCCCGCATGCCCACATTGCATTACGACACCCAGCATCGGCATAAGCTGCTATATCTTCGTTATCGTGAGCTCTCTCTTGCCAAACAAATGCCATTTTGTCCTGCATGACCATGAAAAACTATTAGAGCCCTGACCGTTGAAGTTTATACGTTCAAATTGTTAAAAATATAATTTCATGGCATCAGCGCGACTGTTTTTAAAATAGTTGCGCTGATAATGGCGCCCTTTTTTTTTTCCTTGGGTCAGTGCGGAAGCACACCTGTTTTCCGCGTTGATCCGGAGGTGGTGTGTGTAAAAATCATTCGATCAGCGCGGACCCGATGAGGAAATCCGCGCTAACCGAGAGCGCATTGAAGCTCAAAAAATTTGCCCAAATGGCCACTTCCCACCATGGAAATGCTGCAAAAAGGACTCAAAATAAAGCGCAGGGAAAGGAGAACCTACCTGGAACAAGTTGTAGGATGGATGGTGTCTGCACGGGATGGAATTCGCTCCGTCAACCTCACAACTCCACAACGTTCTCCACGGCTCAAAATGGTAACAATGGTAAAAAAATTCTTTTACCCCCCTATTTATGGTAAAAAATTTACAATTGACTATGGCTTTTCATAAATGTGGGTTTTTGTCATGTTTTTGTCGTGTATTTCATGCCAATGTTGCTGTATTATGCTTTTATACATGTTTTACTATGTTTTTAACATGTCGAACAGGTTTACACGTGCGGTGCTCTTGTGCAGATTCTAGTAACCGACAGGGTCACGATGGTCCTATACACACTTGGTCCCAAAAACGTCGTCTTCAAGCTCTTTTCCGACGTAAAGCAAGAAAAGATGGTCGGGCTCCCCCTCGGCTCGTTAAAAGGAACGAGAGGTGATCGCTTTTAAAGCTCTTTTTTCGACCGTTTAACTTAAAAAGATTGTCGGGTGTTTGTCGTTTCGCACTCGTTATTGGCTCCAAAACGACGTACTTCTGACCGCTTTTTTACTTTTTCGGGTCGAAGTCACTATTTACGAAAAGTACTCCTCGATCATACTGGTCGGGCGGTTCTTTCGAGCATTGTTTTATACTTTTTCAGGCTCGAGAGACGCAACTTTACGAAAAAGGACCCCCCTGGGGTTTTCTTTTCCGTTGTCTTTTCAGACTCTCTAAACAAGAAAAGATGCTGAGTTCTTCCTTTGTCAGACTCGTTAAAACTCGATGACATCGGACACCATCGAAATGACGCTTTCCAAGCATATGCTATCCCCGTCAAGCTTGTCATCCAAAAATAATCGGGGTACCTGCCAGAAATGGTGGGGAAAATGGAACTGTAATAATGGTCGTGTCGGCAGTATGTCGCTCTTGAACATGGCACTCGTCTGCATTTGTGTCTGGGTGGGGATTTCTCATCTTGTTTTACACTAGCCTCCATGGGTTTGGGTTACCCTATTTTGACCTCTCATCTGCTCATTGCCTTGTCACCATGACCTCTACTCATTTGATGTCAAATACTGCCAAATCTGCTGTCGTGCCGCCAATATGTTCAAGAGAAGTTGACCTCTGCAAACTTACCACCTCCCTCTGATGTCTCGCACAAAATATTTTATCCTTCTCTGTCTCGTGTCGATGATGTGGGAAACATTATGGCCCACCTTCGATCAGGGTTACTTCCTGTCGATTTCAGCTCATTATCTAGGAAAGTAACCTAGAGACTCCCTTCGGGTGCCTTAGAGCCTGCATGCCTCAATGGCAGGGTCTTCGTGTTCGACGCGAGGTTTTCATCATCAGCCTCCGATCGAATGATTCTGCGGGTGTTCGACACCAGCTCATTGATTCACACGCCGTGGATTGTACCTATAAGTACCTTGAGGACCATTGTCATTATTGGTGGTACCTCTCGCGTCTGTTAACAGTTTTCATTATTGGCTGGTAATCAGACGATGTTCATGCATGTTCGACTTCAGCTCATGTATTCACATTCTTGAACTTGTACTTTGTTCGGGTTGGGATGGAGTGCAAGACCCTGGTTTTTGTCTGTTGCAAACTAGGTTGCGATTTTGTGGATTATTATTACATGACTCATTGATGGATGGTTGCGCCCATGCCTGAGTCTTTTGGGATGGCTGCGACCATACCTTTTTATCATCATGATCTCTTCAGCTGGGTGGCTGCGTCCATGCCACAGACCTTCTTTGTATGTCTTTTGGATGGCTGCGCCCATGCCTAGACTACATGTAATAGAGATATCAGTTGTACATACGTGCAGGTTCTTCTTGGTGGTGTTCCAGTTCAGCGAGTTTTGTAAAGCATTTCACCCCTCCCACTCTCTCGGGCTTCATGCTTTAGGGGGCATCTGTTACACAATTATTTGTCACTGTCTCCCTGTCAGTCTCCCTACTGTGTCATGAATTCAAATTGATCATGCTCATGCTCTCTTATCTGGCCAAATGAACCACTTTGCCAAAGTTTTTTCCATCATCGCGACTGTTATTAAAATAACCGCGCTGACTGGCGCCTCATAGTGCAACGAATGCGCTGCCAGCGCGGAAGCACACGGGTTTTCCGCGCTGGTCAAATTTCATGATCTAGCGCATCCTTTGTTTGTGTTTAGTCGCGTTGACACAACTTTCTCCGTTATTAAGATGCGATGTGAGCGCTCCAGTGCAGTTATACACCCGCGGTGATCCAGTTTGGGCGAGTTTGTTCTAACAGCCAGCCTTCCAGATGACTTCGGACCTGGTTTTTGGCCTTGTAAATGTCGCCCTCCCTTCTATGGCATGTCTGTTCGTCATTTGAGCCACCTTCCTTGGAGATAAGCTCATCCTCCCACCATTCATGGAGACTCCTTCTCCTATTTAAACCTCTACCATTGCCATGAGCAGCTAGTTTGGATAGTGTGGAGTTGATAGTGCTTAGAGTGCTGCTGCTAGTAGGTAGTTGGTGTGACAAGTGTGGGATTGCTAGAGCTTAAGGAAGGTTGTGAAGTGTTGCTTGTGTGAGAGAGAGTTCTTGTCTTGGGAGATCTACCTCCAAGGGTGAATGCTTAAGAGACTTGCTGGCTGGACCCTCTTGAGAAGGATTCAACGTCAGAACTTTGGTTGTACTCTTCTCTGTTATTGATTAATAATAGATGACTACTATTATGGTTCCACTCTCATTTGTCTTTGTAATGGTTAATGTGAGTTATGTCCTTTCTGACTGATGTATAATTGCTTTTATTAGATTTCACGCTTGTGTTTCTCTTTCTCTTCGAGTGTGCAGGTGTCTATTCATGGGGATCGTGGAGGATCGTGACCGGCCAAAGCGAAAGAGCGAGAGCGGCATCTCTTCATCAAACAACAGCGTTGGAATCCAAGTAGGTGTTCATTGCCTACCTTTTATTTGCAATTAGGAACTTGCATAGTAGCATTGACTGATTGTTGCTAGACCCATTCTAGGCTAGTAGGCATCGCCTCTATCCGTAGAGGGGATTTAACTCTCCAACAATGGACAAACAGAGATGGTAAACAGGAGCTTGGGAAACCTGCTACGAAGCTTGATCGGGGAAAATTCACAGATGTGGGATCGTGTACTTGCCCAGGTGGAGTTTTCTTACAACAACTCACCGAATCACAGCACGAGCTACAGTCCTTTTCAGATCCTATATGGCATATATCCTCACAGAGTACATGAGTTACGAGATCTAGGACGGCAGGAAAGACAGAGTACGGATTGAGAGGAATTCTCCAAAGCAATGAATGACTTACACAAGCAGGAAAAGATGAAGTTGCAGGACAACAGTCAAAAAGTATAAGCAACCGGTACATTTGAAACGACGAGAGGTACAGTTTAATGCGGGGGATGAAGTCCTCACACATTTACGCAGAGAACAGTTTCCTAGGGGTGAATAGAACAAACTGGAATATAAGAAGATTGGCCCTTGCAAAATTCTACGTAAATTTTCAGCCAATGCTTATGAATTGCAATTGCCTCCAGGGATATGCATATTGCCCGTCTTCAATGTGGCAGACTTGTTTCCATACACTGCCAGCCCTGAAGATGACAGTTCAGCATGGCCTACACGGGAAACATGGGAAGGAAGAGACACTTGGATGAGGCAAATGCCTTCAACTCAGCCCCTTGAGATCGAGAGGATCCTCGACACTCAGGTGGCCAAGCAAACTCGGCAGAAGGAGTACCTACAATATATTTTCAAGTGGAAGAACCGTCCCATTGAGGGTAAAGATGAAGTTGTAGGACAACAGTCAAAACTATAAGCAGTTGGTAGATTTGAAATGGCGAGAGGTACAGTTTAATGTGGGGGATGAAGTCCTCGCACATTTACGTAGAGAACGGTTTCCTAGGGGTGAATACAACAAACTGAAATATAAGAAGATTGGCACTTGCAAAATTCTACGTAAATTTTCAGCCAATGCTTATGAATTGCAGTTACCTCCACGGATATGCATATCACCCATCTTCAATATGGCAGACTTGTTTCCATATATTGATAGCCCTGAAGACGATAGTTCAGCACGGCCTACACGGGAAACACAGGAGGGAAGAGACACTTGGATGAGGAAAATGCCTTCAATTCAGCCCCTTGAGATCGAGAGGATCCTCGACACTCAGGTGGCTAGGTGAACTCAGCGAAAGGAGTACCTACAATATCTTTTCAAGTGGAAGAACCGTCCCATTAAGGACAGTTCCTGGCTTGACGCCGAAAAAATACAGTAGGCAGGCTATTCAGTCGAGGATCTCATGGACAGAAGCCATGAATTTTCTTACCCCGGGAGCATGATGTAGGAGCATCCAATTGAGAGTATCATGGCTGGGGTGTTTGGTCTCAGCTGGGAAGAACAGGTTCACATTTATCATTTAATTTCATTTCCATTTGTTGGTTAAAACAACATTTAATAACTTGCATTTTTAATGATTTACTTGAATGGTAATTAGGAACATTATGGTTAGAGGAAGGTTGTTACACCCACCTTTTTCTTTTGTTTCTTTCTTTTTAATTAACAGTGTCTTCGTTCAATAAATATATTTTTCAACAGAGCAAGAAAACAAAAAAACAGTTTTCACAACTATGTAACTACAAATGTAACTATGAGCAGTTGTGAGAAACTGTCTCGAAATAGTAAAAAAGAGGGCATATCATATTTTGTAAGAGTTGGAATGCGACAAACAAAACAGAAGAAAGTAAAATAAGAATTTCATTTCTGTGCAAACCATCTATATGCATTTACAGCCTCTATTAATCTCTTTCCATTTAACTACTGTGTACTGATCAAGACAGAGAGATGAATTTAGTTTACAACTAACCATTAATCCTTTTCATTAAATTACTATGTATATCGACCAAAACTGAGAAACGAATTCATTGACAGCTAACTATTAAACCCTTCCATACAATTACTGTGTGCATTGACAAAGAACAGAGCGATGTATTTTCTTTTCCTTTTCCAAACAACTAGTTCTACTAGCTATCTAACAACAGAGAGTCATAAGGAGTGAAACTATAGTTCCAGCCAGCAACAAATTCCAGGCCCACAGAGAACAGACAAACGACACAGAGGAGTCTCTACAGAATCCACAGTCTCAGCTTAAAAACGACCGCATTGTATATTCAGGTAACCCATAGCCATACAAACAAAAGTCTTTCTTTTCTTTTAAATAATAGATGAGCAGGAAGATAAGTTACAAGAAAATATACCAGAATATCCATTGCCAAGGTGGGACGAGTCTCGTTAGAGACAGCCCACGATAGACCCAGGGTTTGAAGACCCTTAAAATATTCAAGATTACCGAGACAACATAAATAATATACAAAAAGGGTGTAGCCAAAGGCAGCCAACAACAACCAAAGAGCGAGGCTCTCAGAACCAAACAACTACTAGAAACCAAAGTGCTAGAACCACAACCAAAATAAAAATGAAACATATATCAATGACAAGGAGCAACCCTATCGGGTTCACCAGACAACGACAGTCGTGGAAGCAGTCGTCCCAAGCCACCACCCACCTGCAGTTACAGCCAACAGAAGTGTGTTAGAAATTGAGCATACGAAACTGAAGATAAAAGAGTGAGAAACAGCAAGAGAGAGGGTTTTGTAAACTCACCAGAGGAGTGGACGGTGCTAGCGCGAAGAACCCACAACCAGGTCGCAGCCACAGGAGGGAACCCCTACTCACAAGGAGCGACCACCCTCAGTAAAAATGGAAAATTGTGGAAAAGGAATGTAGCAGGGACAAAGAGTTTACCTTGCTAAGCAGAGTTGAGGAACCGGTCCCTTGTGAACACAACCTACAAGAAAACAATGATAGAATGAACTAGATAGCCAGAAGCACGAATAAGAAAGCAGTCAAACAAATATACAGTGAAGGCACATAGAGAACCATAGAGTTTCAGGACAGAGAAAACCCTGTAACGAAATAGGCAGAGCCATCAATACAGTTCCCAGGTGAGACCAACTGAACAGCATAGTAAGAAGGGCAAGCAAAGCTGCCAAGTCACTGGTAGAAGAACCCACACCCAGTTGCGGAATAAACACCATCGTTAACCCTTAACACAGGCGCAGACAAACTATCAGTAAACCCTCATCGCAAGCAAAGCAAGGCTAAGTGCCAAAGTGGCGAGTGAATGCGAGGTGGAGGAGTATAGTCGAAGCGCGGGAGGGTGAAGACCGAGGGCAAGGGCAAGTGTCCCCTCACACCTACTACTATACCCAAAAATTAACCGCGCCATCAAGCCAAAACCAAAATATATGTGTTAATCATCTGTTTAGTGATAGTCATAATTGCATTGATTTTATCCGTTTGTTAATCATCGTGTAAGTATTGTTAATCTGCAAGCTAAAAGGGTTGGTCCCATCATATTGTGGTATCAGAGCAGGTTTTGAGTTTTCTTAAGAAATGGAAGTTGGAAGACAAGGTCATGGGAGAGGTGTTTGGAGAGTAGCAGAGGAAGGATTACGGGAAGAGATTAGGATCCTTAGTGCCCGTTTGGAGGCAGTTGAAGCAGGTAGGAGAAGGGATCTGAAGGTAGGAGATGATAGTGACGAAGAAGCTGTAGTTGCGACAAAGGGATCGGATGAGGAAGGACCTGAAATTAGGTTATTGAGATCAGTCTTGTTGGCTAGCAGTAAGCCAAAGCCAAAGATTCCAAATTACGATGGCAGCTTGTCCACAGAAGTACTGTTGGACTGGATTAGCGAGTTGGACAAATATTTCGAATGTGAGGAGGTCAGTGAAGATCAGAGAGTTAAATTCGCTACAACCAAGCTGAAAGGACACGCAGCCTTGTGGTGGGACAGTGTCCAAGCAGAAAGAAGGAGGATGAATAAGTTGCCAATTAAGAAATGGCCAAGAATGGTAGCCAAGATGAAGGGCATATTTTTGCCCAAAGATTACCAGATTTCCCTGCATTGACAAGTGCAGAATTTGAAGCAGAGAGGAATGACGGTGAAAGAATATACTGAAGAATTCTACCAGGTGAATTTGAGAGCTGGTTACACGGAGGACACCCCGGGAAAAAAAAGCAAGGTTTGTGAATGTCCTAAGGCTAGAAATATTGGATGGGATAAGTATTCTCTCTCCAAGGAATATAGAAGAAGCATACCAGAGTGCTATAAAGGCAAAGGAGAAGATCACCAGAAAATAGAATGCCAGGAGAGGATGAGGAACTGGCAGGGGGAAACGACAATCCTATGTCAGAGAACGAACTACCAACAATAGTGAAGAGGGCAACAGCTCCAAGACTTCAAGGATAGTAGAAAAAGGAGACAACACTAGAGGAGGAAGGCCATATCAGAGAGGAAGGGGAAATGGCAGAGGCAGAGGAGCTGCTTACCAGTGCTACAAGTGCCACAAGTGGGGGCACAGGTCTTTTGAGTGTCCTAAAGGAGAACAAGCTGGTCCAAGAGGAGCGTATGTTGCACAGCCTGAGGAGGCAGAGGCACCACCCCAGGAAGTAGAGAATGTGTCAGAAATAGGGGAAGCCTTAATTTTGAATAAAGTACTGTTGAAGCCAGCGAAGGAGACAGCTAAACAAACTCAAAGGAAGGCATTATTCCGGACAGTTTGTAAGTCACATGGAAAATGTTGCAAGCTTATTAACGACAGTGGGAGTCTGGATAATCTGGTTGCCACAGAGATGGTGGCAAAGTTGGGTTTGAAGCTGTTGAATCACGCCACTCCCTATAAGGTGTCGTGGTTGTAGAAAGGCCATCAGCTGTTGGTTGACGAACAATGTGAAGTTGAGTTCCATATTGGCAGGTATAAGGACAAGGTTATTTGTGATATTATTCCTATAGATGTATGTCATATATTGCTAGGAAGGCCATGGCAGTATGACAGGAAGGTAGTTCATGATGGAAAGACAAACTGTTACAAGTTTGTCAAGGATGGGATTAAACACACGCTTGTACCCATCAAGGAGGAGGATGCAACAGAAGCTAGCGGGACCAAAGTGTGCTGGTGGGAGGAAAGGAATTTTTGAAATAGATCGAGGACAATGAGATCAAATATGTTGTTGTGAGGAGGCCAAAAACAGTGTTGTTGCACACCGAAATTGCAAATTTTCCTAAAGAAATTTAGAACATGTTGCGGGAGTTCAGCGACATTGTAGTGGATGATTTACTAGATAAATTGCCTCCTAAGAGAAGTATCAGTCATCATATAGAATTTATACTTGGAGCTATTCTACCAAACAAGGAAGTGTACCGAATGAGTCCTAAGGACAATGAGGAGATTAGGAAATAGGTACAGGAATTGTTGGATAAAGGGTTGATAAGGGAGAGTTTAAGTCCCTGTGCAGTTCCAATAGTTTTAGCTCCAAAAAAAGGAGGAGAGTGGTGAATGTGCACCGATTTGAGAGCCATCAATAAGATTACCTTTAGGTACAGGTTCCCATTACCACGGATGGATGACATGATGGACTGTTTGAGTGAGATGGCATATTTCCTGAAAATCGATCTGAAGAGAGATACCACCAGATCCGAATCACGAAAGGAGACGAATGGAAGATGGCCTTTAAAACCAATGAAGGCTTATATGAGTAGCTGGTGATGCCACTCAGGTTAAGTAATGCCCCTAGTACCTTTATGCACGTATTGAATGAGATGTTAAAAAATTCATTGGAAAGTTTGTGATTATATGTCTTGATGATATACTGATTTTTAGTAAGACCAGAGGAGAACATTTTTGACACGTTCAAAGTGTTCTGGAGAAGTTACAACAAAACAAGTTGCTGATAAATCTAAGAAAATGTTCTTTTCTTCAGAGAGAATTAGTTTATTTGGGTTTTTTGATTGCAGAAAATGAGCGGAAGATGGACCCAGAGAAAATTGCAGCTATCATTAGCTGGCCATCCCCAAAAATTCTATTTGAGGTACATAGTTTCGATGGGTTGACAAGTTTTTATCATAAATTTATAAGGAATTTTAGTGAGATCTGCGCACCTATGTTGGATACTATAAAAAAAGGAAGTCAGCCTTTTCATTAGACTGAGGCAGCAGAGAAAGGCTTCCAAATTCTGAAGAAGAAGATTACTGAAAGACCAATCCTAAGATTACTAGATTTTAACAAGCTTTCCCAGGTTTGTTGTGATGCTAGTGGTATAGCCATTGGGCCGTACTCAGCTAGGAAGATAAACCTATTGCTTATTTCAGTGAAAAACTAAACGAGAGCATGCAGAAGTACTCATATTACGACAAGGAGTTCTATGCTTTCATCCAAGCATTGAAGCATTGGATACATTATTTGCTGGGGAATGAGTTTGTTTTGTTTTCTTATAATTCTACATTACAGTATGTTATGCAGCAGCATAAGCTGAACCATAGGCATGCAAAGTGGGTTGAGTACTTGCAGAGTTTCACATTTTCCTTTAAGCATATCAGTGGACAGGGAAACAAGGTAGCAGATGCATTGAGCAGAAGAGCTTTTCTCTTACAGGAGAGCACGATACAAGTGTTGGGTTTCGAGCACCTGACAGACTTCTATCAGAGAGATGCAGATTTCAAGGAGGCTTATGAAGTCTACCAAAATCCTTTGTTGAGGAATAATAGTTCGTGGCTAGACTATAACTTATAGGAGAAGCTGCTATTTAAAGGGGGACAACTATGCATTCCCGACTATTCGATGAGGGAGAACATCATCAGGGAGAAGCATAGCAGAGGTCTAGCCGGACATTTCGGCATTGATAAGACCTTAGACCAGCTCAACCATTTTTATTACTAGCCAAATATGCGAAGGGATGTGCAACAATTTGTAACCAGATGTAAAGTGTGTCAGTTGGCGAAAGGATACAGTCAGAATACGGTACTCTACACACCACTACCTATTGCGAGTAGACCGTGAGACTTAGTCAGCTTGGACATTGTCTTGGGTCTACCAATAATGAAGTGGGGTTACGATTCTGTGATGGTGGTAGTAGACCGATTCTCAAAAATGGCACATTTCATCCCTTGTAAAAAAACCGGCAATGCCGCTCATGTGGCCCATTTTTTTTTCACGAAGATAGTCAGGTTACACGGCCTACCTAAGTTTATTATTTCCAACAGGGACGTGAAATTTATAGGACACTTTTGGTGCACATTGTGGAAAAATATGGACACACAATTAAGTTTCAGCTCTGCTTATCACCCACAAACCGACAAGCAAACAAAGGTGGTAAACAGGAGCTTGGGAAACCTGCTATGAAGCTTATTAGGGAAAATTCACAATGTCGATTCGTTGCCTAGGCGGAGTTCGCTTACAACAACTCACCAAATCGCAGCACGGGCTACAATCCTTTTCAGATCTTATATGGCATGCATCCTCGCGGAGTGCATGAGTTATGAGATCTAGGATAACAGGAAAGACGGAGTGCGGATGGAGAGGAATTCGCCAAAACAATGAATGACCTACACAAGCAGGTAAATACGAAGTTGTAGGATAGTAGTCAAAAGTATAAGCAGCAGGTAGATCTGAAACGGTGAGAGGTACAATTTAATGTGGGGGATGAAGTCCTGGAACATTTACATAGAGAACGGTTTCCTAGGGGTGAATACAACAAACTGAAATATAAGAAAATTGGCCCTTGCAAAATTCTGCGTAAATTTTCAGCCAATGCTTATGAATTTCAGTTGCCTCCAAGGATAGGCATATCGCCCATCTTCAATGTGGCAAACTTGTTTCCATATACTGCTAGTCCTGAAGACGACAATTCAGCACGACCTACACGGGACACATAGGAAGGAAGAGACACTTGGATGAGGCAAATGTCTTCAGCTCAGCCCCTTGAGATCGACAGGATCCTTGACACTCAGGTGGCTAGGAAAAATCAGCAGAAGGAGTACCTACAGTATCTTGTCATGTGGAAGAACCATCCTATTGAGGACAATTCCTGGCATGACGCAAGACAAATAAAGCAGGAAGGCTATTCAGTTGAGGAGCTCATGGATCGGAGCCATGAATTTTCTTACCCTGGGAGCCTGATGCAGGAGCATCCAGTTGAGGGTATCATGGCTGGGGTGTTTGGTCTTAGCTAAGAAGAATAGGTTCACATTTATCATTTAGTTTCATTTCCATTTGTTGGTTAAAACAACATTTAAGAACTTGCATTTTTTATTATTTAGTTGAATGGTAATTAGGAACATCATGGTTAGAGGAAGGTTGTTATAGTCACCTTTTTCTTTTGTTTCTTTCTTTTTAATTAACAATGTCTTCATTCAAAAAATATATTTTTGAACAGAGCAAGAAAACAAAAAAACAGTTTTCACAACTATGTAACTACAAATGTAACTGTGAGCAGTTGTGAGAAACTGTCTCGATATAGTACAAAATATGGCATATCATATTTTGTAAGGGTTGGAATATGAGAGACAAAACAAAAGAAAGTAAAAATAAGAATTTCATTTATGTGCAAACCATCTATATCCATTTATAACCTCTATTAATCTCTTTCAATTTAACTACTGTGTACTAATCAAGACAGAGAGATGAATTTCGTTTACAGCTAACCATTAATCCTTTTCATTAAATTACTGTGTATATCTACCAAGACAGAGCAACGAATCGTTGATAGCTAACTGTTAAACCCTTCCATACAATTGCTGTGTGCATTGACAAAGAACAGAGCGATGTATTTTATTTTCCTTTTCCAAAACAACTAGTTCTACCATCTATCTAACAACAGAGAGTCGCAAGGATGAAAACAACAACATTTGAAGACATTTGTAAAGCAAAGAGTGAAATTATAGTTCAAGCCAACAACAATTTCCAAGCCCACGGAGAACAGACGAACGACACGGAGGAGTCTCTACAGAATCGACAGTCTAAGCTTAAAAACGACCGCATTGTATATTCTGGTAACCCATAGCCATACAAATAAAAATCTTTCTTTTCTTTTAAATATTAGATGAGCAGGAAGATAGGTTATAAAAAAAGATATCAGAATAGCCATTGCCAAGGTGGGACGAGTCTCGTTAGAGATAGCCCACGATAGACCCAGGGTTTGAAGACCCTTAAAATATTCAAGACTACCGAGACAACATAAATAATATACAAAAAGGGCATAGCCAAAGGCGGCCAACAACAACCAAAGAGCGAGGCTCTCAGAACCAAACAACTACCAGAAACCAAAGTGCTGGAACCACAACCAAAATAAAAACGAAACATATATCAGTGACGAGGAGCGACCCTACCGGGTTCACCAGACAGCGACAGTCGTGGAAGCGGCCATCCCAAGCCACCACCCACCTGCAGTTACAACCAATAGAAGTGTGTTAGAAGTTGAGCATATGAAACTGAAGATAAGAGAGCGAGAAATAGTGGGAGAGAGGGTTTTGTAAACTCATTAGAGGAGTGGACAGTGCCGGCACGAAGAACCCACAACCAAGTCGCAGCCACAGGAGGGAACCCCTGCTCACAAGGAGCGGCCACCCTTAGTAAAAATGGAAAATTGTGGAAAAGGAATGTAGCTGGGACAAAGAGCTTACCTTGATAAGCAGAGCCGAGGAATCGGTCCCTTGTGACTTCAACCTACAAGAAAACAACGCAGATAAGGAACCAGTTAACTAGAAGCACGAATAATCAAGCAAATATACAATGAAGGCACAGAGAGAACCATAGAGTTTCAGGACAGAGAAAACCCTCTAACGAAATAGGCAGAGCCATCAATATAGTGCCCATGTGAGACCAATGGAACAGCATAGTAGGAAGGGCAATCGGAGCTGCCAAGTCACTGGCAGAAGAACCCACACCCAGTTGCAGACCGAACACCATTGTTAACCCTCAACATAGTCGTAGACAAACTATCAGCAAACCCTCATCGCGAGCAGAGCAAGGCCTAGTGCCAAAGTGACGAGTGAATGTGGGGTGGAGGAGTATAGTCGAAGCGTGGTAGGGTGAAGACCAAGGGCAAGGACAAGTGTCCCCTTACACCTACCACCATACCCAACAATTAACCACGCCATCAAGCCAAAACAAATATTTGTGTTAATAATCTATTTAGTGATAGTCATAAGTACATTGATTTTATCCATTGTTAATCATCGCTTAAGTATTATTAATCTGTAAGCTAAAAGGGTTGGTCCCATCAAGTGCTCAGACTCGCAAGGGAGGGCTCATGATCTAATGGCTTTGTTGTTGCTCTTTCCTTCCGAGACGTGGCTTGCACAAGCTCTCTATAATCGTTTTCTTGGTCCCTCAGAGAAGTAGAGTTTGAGATGAAGGACACGGAAACAACCATGGTGGCACCTAGAGCCCCAGCGATGCCAACATAATTTCCCATCCTGGCGCACTTGTTCATGCTACCCACATAACAATCTGTAACTCTGGTGAGATACCGGATGGGAGAGAAAGCTCTCATGAATTTACAGAAAGCTTAGAGTCGCTGCCGCAGGCTTATTGTATAAATTTTGCGATCTGACTGTGCAATCGAAGGATTCGTGGTCAAACCTAAGAGAAGTGTATAAACAAAGCTATGAAAGTATTGCATAGAGTGCAGTTTGTTTTGGTTATAAATAGACTATCAAAAAATATGAGTATTTCTTTATTTAGAAAGATTTTTTGATTTTTTTTGGTTGGGATTCTGATTACTTTTGATAAATGATTTGATATTTAAAAATATTAATATTAATATTCTTTTATGGTGATTCCTAAAAAAATTGTAACAAACACCAAGATGCCTCGTTGTCATCTTGAAAAATAAATAGTTGTGACAAAGCCCCACATCCCTCTGACTTTTCAACCACCGAACGGGGTTGTATATTGTGCATATGTTTCTTCATCTTAGTTGTGAGAAAGCCCCATAGGGCAAGTGAGTTTTCAACCATAGAATGGGGTTGTATATTGTGGATATGTTTCTTCATCTTTTAGTTTAATAAGTGGGCCTTGACTAAATTTTCTAATATTTAAGTTGAATTCTAATTCTCTTTAAAAAGGTTTATTCATTTTTTATTTTAAGTGGAGGTTGACTCACCTGCTTGGTGTAGCTTAAGTGGTGATGGCCATGGAAAGAAGTCCTGGAGTAGCTCAAGTGGTGATGGTCATGGCTTAAGTTGTGATGACCATGGAATGAATTCGTGGAGTACCTCAAGTGGTGATGGCCATGGAATGAAGTCTCATCGAACTGGACATCTTGGGTTCGAATCTTGTACTACCCTCTCCCCATTGTGGGGTCAATAATGAACATGTAAAATCGAAAATGAGAGAGTCCTACCAAGCTCAAACAAAAAAAAAGTGGGTGTTGATTCAATTTTCTAATATTTAAGTTGAATTATATTCCTCTTTAAAAAAAAAATCAAATTCAAGTTAAATTTGTTATGGAAATGAATATTTTTAATTATAAGAATAATTTGGTTTAGTTTAGATTTATTTTAACTTTGAATTTATTAATGGGTAAGATGGATTAAGACTTTTAAAGTATAAATTGAATCTTGTAATCATGATTTGGCATGAACTAATAAATTAAAATGGCTACATAGTGCATAAATAATAGTGTGAAGTAACTCATGATAAGTATATTTATTTACTAGCTTATTTCTATATATTCTTTTATGTAAAGGTTTGTTTAAATTATGGTGTCTACATCTTATTTCTATATTTTTCTTTTATGTAAAAGCTTCCTTAAATTATGGTGGGAAGTAACTAATGGTTTAAGTTATGCAACCACAAAATTCCAAAGGATCACTGATCTACCAGCTTACCTATTGTAACAAAAAATTACAGGACAATTTTTTTGTCTAGAAATGGAATTTGTTGCAAGTGAGTTGAACATTGAGGGTTAGAAAACTCTCCAACTACGTTTTCTTCTACTCTATAAACTTTGGGGCAAGCCTTGTCATAGAAATTTAGTGCAAGTCCATCTCCTTCTGCAAAAACACATACAAACACCTGAAAACTCACAACTGTAGTTGTAGAAAATCCATGAAATTCTGATATGCTAATATGAGCAATCTGAAATAAAATTTCTTCTCACATAAACACAAAAATTCTCTACTAAACTTGGCAGTAGAATAGGAATAGAAATAACAACAATCACATAATTCAACAACATAGAATTGAACCTATTCGAAGTGGCTCGTTTCGTACGGGAAAACCTATATATGAACAAGGATTGATTAAGCTTCCCCATCTAGCTACTCTAGGATGGGGAGTTGGTCCTAGTGGGGAAATCATGGACACTTTTCCATATTTTGTATCTGGGGTACTTCACTTAATTTCTTCTGCAATTTTAGGTTTTGGTGGTTGTCATGCGGAAAGAGTCAATTTTGCGGACAAAACCGACCTCCCTAGAAAACAAGGCTTTTCTAGTGACAAACAAAACAATCAAGCACTATCTTTCCCTAAATATGCATTTAAAATAAAAGCAACCAGGTGTTTAAGGCTTACCTCTAGTCCAACGCTGTTTGTAGCAGCCAAGCCTCTTCGATCCAGATGAGCTCCTTCTCCTTGAAGCCTTCATTCACTAACAAGCAAACGATTACATAGCACCTGAATAACTCATATAATAAAACATATTCATCATAAAGACCAAGGAGTTTATGAAACAAATTATATATAACAACTTGTTTAGAAAAATGAACTTAATTGTATTAATTGGAAACAAAATAAACCTTACAACCAGTGCCTTGGTGTTATGCAGGTCCCTCCCAGGGTCCAGCAAGAGTTCTCCTCTACTTTGATCAGCTCACCCACTTCCAAATGAAGCTAAGAAAGGATTGGAATCTCTCCTCTCAAGCTCTATAAGGGAGTCCTAATTTCAGTAGCATCTACCCTTAGGAATGTTCAACTTTCAACCTCCCCTCCCTCTGGCCCAATGCCTGTATTTATAATGCTTTGGAGGAAGTTAAACAGGTCCACCATTAATGGGATAAGCCCCTCTTTCAAAGGGATAGCTCCCCTCTTCATGGGATAAGTTCCTCTTTCATTGGGATGCATGAACCATCTGGAGGTGCTCAATCCACGTCAAACCATCTTCTAGAATGCTCTAGAATCGACCGCAAGGAAGTTTTTTGAAGTAAAACTTGTGCCTTTTGACTTTTACAGGGGTATGAACCCACCCCTTTACAGACAGAGTGTATAAGTACGCAGGTATTATCTACTTGAGGTGCGGGCCCGCAGGTAAGAGTAAGAGAAAGTGCGTAACCAGAGTTATATTGATTTTTAAAGGCTTTCTCTCTTTTTTGGAGTTTGACATGAGGAGCAGAGGTATAAGACTTGCCAAGGAGGACAGTATGGTTATTGATGGAGCCATACTGACTATAAATAGTCATGATGACAAATTTTAGTGTAACAGTGGTATTTATCATGCACTGATAGGACCCGAAACTTTAGAAGAATCTTTTCCATTCTTTGGCTATGTTTGGAAAGATAGAAACAAAATTACCACAATTTTGGGTATTCACCTAATATTGCTACCCTCTACTTGATGAGAATTTTGTTTATAAAAAAAATTGAGCAATTGATATCTTACAAAATACAATTGTTTCAATCTGAAAGACACACTTTTCTTGCTTGATTTAAGCATGAAACCTTTTCAAGATTGTTGATATTTGTTGCCGTATACCAACCTGTGCACAAACTTCTCTTGTACACTCTTCCTTTCAAAAGTTCCACACACAAACTTGTGCTTCCTGTTGCTTGGTCTCACCAACTCATGCTCACCAAAAAACAAGTAAACTTGTGCCTTCATTAAATGGCTAAAATTGAGGAATGATTTTATGATTGATTGAGTTAGCATGAGTTAACTGCTCATGCAACTCATACTATTTCAAGTCAACCACTTCAAACTCAATTACTTGTGTTTTTCCTCAATTAACTCACACTAGAAAATTAAGAACTCAACCTTCAATTTTAACACATCAATAATTGCAAGCTAACTCATCCTAATTTTAAGGGAATGATTATGAAATTATAGGAAATCATCCCAATTTATAGGAATCTCTTAATTTTTAGCAACTCGAGTCATGCACAGTTTTCCTCGATTAACTCACACTAGAAAATTAAGAACTCGACTTTCAATTTTAACACATCAGATAATTGCAACCTAACTCATCCTAATTTTTAGGGAATTATTCTGAAATTATAGGAAATCATCCCAATTTATACGAAATCTCCTAATTTTTAGGAACTTGAGTCATGCACAAGAAGGAACTCGCTCTAGCTCCTATGATTAAGGCACAGATCAAGGAACCCTTTTCTAGATAGTATTTTCAACATATCAACACTCCCTCTTAGCAAGGAAGGGATTCTTGGAAGAACCTCATCCACCTAGATTTGTCTGTAACTCTACCAAGTTCTCTGTTACTACAACTACTCACTAAGAACTAGAAGGCTTCCATGCTTTCTTCTACCGAACTTGCTTTGAAGACTTGTTCGAATTATTCTTTCCCACCATGCTTTGTGAGTTCACAATCTGCCACTATCAATGATCACAATGCCTTTTATGTCACTGAAATTCGGCTCATTGCTCTACCTACTAGTAGGTCTCTAGCTCCACTAAGAAGTTTGCTCATTGGGTCTTTTGGATCTACCCTCTTATCAGTATTTTGGTCATCCGCAACCCACTAAATTAGGGCTCCACAACTCTACCTCCTAACAATGCATTAGTCCTTCAATGATCACGTACATGAGGACTTCAAGGACTGCCCACTTGTCAAGATTATGGCTTCTCCATAATGCTGCTCCTAGCGCATACAAACCTTCCTTGTCACTATGACACATCATCCCTATAATCACTCTCCTTAGGGCCTCCAAAACTGCCCACAGCCATTCAACTCTTTGACTAGTCTAGAGCTTGCAAATCTACCACTAATAGTCCATACGCTTATTGTTCTTACGTTGTTTCAGAAGTTTTCTTATGATGTGTTGCTCTCAACTTGTTCTAGTCTTTATTTTGTTCTTTGCTTTGATACCATGTACAAAATTCATTAAATCATGATCTACTAATATGAGCAATCTGAAATAAAATTTATTCTCACATAAACAAAAAAAATATTTACTAAACTTTGGAGCAGAAGAGGAATATAAATAAAAACGATCACACAACAACACAAAATTATTTAGGGAACCCAACTACAAAAACCCTCTACTTGATGAGAATTTTGTTGATTGAGAAACCGAGCAATTAATCTCTTACAAAAACAATTATTTCAATCTAAAAGACACACTTGTCTTTCCTTCTTTATTTAATGTTGAAACTTTTGCAATATTGTTGATCTTTGTTGCCCTCTACCAACCCATGCAAATGATTCTCTTGCACACTCTGAATTTTATTGATTGAGAAACTGAGCAATTAATCTCTTACATGAGCAATCGTTTCAACTTGAAAGACACACTTGTCTTTCCTACTTGATTTAATATTGAAACTTTTGCAAGGTTGTTGATCTTTTTTGCTTTCTACCAACCCATGCACAAGATTCTCTTGCACACTCTTCCTTTCACAAGCTCCATGCAAAAATTTTGTGCTTCCTATTACTTAGTCTCACCAACTCATGCTCACCAAAAAATGATTATACTTGTGCCTTAATTCCTCCTTTTAATGGCAATTCAAATGGTTAAAATTAGTGAGTTTTCTAATTAAGGAATGATTTTGTAATTGATTGAGTTAGCATGAGTCAAACTCAATCACTTGTGTTTTTCCTCAATTAACTCACAGTAGAAAATCAAGAACTCACTTTCAATTTTAACACATTATTTAAGTGCAACCTAACTCATTCTAATTTTTAGGGATTGGTCTCTTCGTCCTAATATATAGGGAATCTCCTATATTTTAGGAACTTGATTCATGCACAAGAAAGAACTAATTGTGGTTCCTATGATTAAGGTAGAGATCAAGGTATCCTTTTCTCGCTAATATTTTTAACAATACTAAACATATAAGTATGATAAAGTATTGAAGCTAATTTTCTCGAGAATCATTCACATGCCATATTGCTAAACAATTGTTTATATAAATTAGTATCATTTTTCGAAACCCAAATATAACTAAATGATATTTAATCTCCATACATTGTCTAGATCATAAAGATATGCTTGTTATTTCCAATTTTCATTTATTGAGACTTTAACACCCACTGCCTTGATGACTCTTCCATGCTTTTATATAAGATGTATTCTTGGAGCATATTCTTTCAACATTTTCATTTCTTCCACCGTCATTGGGGCATATATTTTATGTGCCATCCATGGATGATTGGGGCATATATTTTAGGTGCCATTTATGGACTTTCACAAAGACGTGTGTATTCTTGAATGTTTCATATGACCACCTATGGTTGTTTATAGGATGTGTTAATGATCGATGTGTTAATGATCCATGGGTTCTTCCTCCCGCTAATCAGGAAGACTCTTGGGGTGATATGATGCTGTTGATTCCTCCCGAGCTCAACTACGTCGAAATTGTCGCTGCATCGGCTCCCCCTACTGAACCTGCTCTTCCGAGCAGTGTTCCCGATTCATATGTTCATTTCCCTTGGCTAGGAGATGAGGCTACTTCGGATCCATTGAAGGAAATATTTCCTTCCGATGAAGCCATCATAGAGACCATGTCTCTCGAAGAGCTCCCTTGGTCAGATCATCACCACCGCTCTTCGTTTCTCCCTCCCCATTCGGAAATGATTGTATGTCTCGAGCGGTTTGCTTCGTGTATCCCATCCCCGCCCCTTCAAACACCTATTCAGCTTTACCAAGTGTCTTCTGAGGGAAATATGGGAAACATCACGCAAACCCAACCCATCGACATCTCTGTGAAACCAGGGATTGTTGAATACATTTACGTTGGAGTCACTTGTACTCCAGAGGAGGTTCAACTTTACACTGCTCTATTTCGTGAATTCCGTGATGTCTTCACATGGTCCTATGAGGAAATGCCTGAAATCGACCCCAGTATCATGGTGCACGAAATACCGACGTACCGAGGGGCTAAGCCTATCCGTCAGCGCCTACGCCCAGTGCACCCCCGAAAGGCTGCAGTCATCAAGGCCGAAGTCGAAAAACTTCTCAAAGCCGGATTCATTTACCCCATTCCCCTTACAGATTGGGTGTCTAATATAGTCCCTGTGAATAAAAAACAGGGTACTATCTGCGTCTGCGTTGATTACCGTGATATCAATCATGCCTGTCCGAAGGATAAGTTTCCTACACCCTTCATCGATCAGCTTATTGATGAGAGTGCAGGAAGCGAAATTTACTCGTTTACGGACGACTTCTCTGGCTATAACCAGATCAACATTGCACCCGCAGATCAACATAAGACGACTTTTATTTGTCCAAGGGGCACCTTTGCCTATAAGAAGCTCCCTTTCAGTCTCAAGAATGCCAGCGCCACGTTCCAACGTGCAATGTCTTATGCCTTTCATGATATTCATCACATTGTACAACCATACCTGGATGACCTCCCAGCTCATTCAGTCAAGCGGTAGGACCATCCCTCTCATCTTCGCGAAATTTTTCTCCGCTGTCGACACTACTGTATTAGGCTCAATCCTCATAAGTGTGTCTTCTGCGTGGAATCAGGCTGACTACTCGGGTTCATCATCTCCCGAGAAGGCATCCGTCTGGATCCCCTCAAAGTCGAGGCCATTCTGAATCTTCCTCCCCCTGCTTCTTTGCAGCAGTTGCAGAGCTTGCAGGGCAAAGCGAATTTTCTTAGACGATTCATTCTGAATTATGCCTAGGTGGCTAAGGGTTTCACATTGTCATTGAAGCGATACACACCCTTTTGTTGGGATGCTATCGCTCAGGAGTCTTTCGAGCGACTCAAGGACCTCCTTGTCTCGGCTCCACTCTTAAGACCTCCGAACTACCACTGTGATTATACTCTCTATCTAGCTGCCGCTGACACCACCATCGACATGGTTCTAGTGCAGGATGATGATGACGGCAATGAGCACGTTATCTATTACCTTAGTCGCAACCTTTTGGATACGGAAAATCGCCACGCTTATGTCGAGAAGTTGGCATTGGCTGCTGTCTACGACGTCCAACGTTTCCGGCACTATATCCTGTTGCGCACCACGACCGTGATTTCTGACTGCAACCCAATGACGTACATCTTGTCGCGTCAGCTGCTGGGGGGAAAATACTCGAAATGGATCGTAATCCTCCAAGAGTTCGACTTGGAATTTACTACTGCAAAGTCTAAGAAGTCTCTGGTCTTTGCTGAATTTCTCTGTTCTTTGCCATCTCCTTCTGCACCATCTCGTTCGGAGGAGCATATCCCGGATGAAACGTTGTTTCTCATCAGCACCCTCGACCCTTGGTATGGGGACATAATCGTATATTTGCAAATGTCTTCCTTCCATCCCAATGTATCGAAACATTCTCGACGGAGGATTCGTCACCAATCTCAACCCTATCGCATTATTGGCGATACCCTGTACCGCTTCGGCGCTGATTCCGTTCTTCGCCGATGTTTAACTCTCGAGGAGGCTGAGCGGGTGTTGAATAACTGCCACTCCGGTGTTTGTGGCGGCCATATGTCCGGATATGCCACCACACAGAAAATCCTCCGTGCTGGTTATTTCTGGCCTTCTATCTTCAAGGATTGCATCCTTGCCGTCCGTGCATGCCATGAATGCCAGATCTACCACCGGAAAATGCGTGCACCTCCTGCACCATTGCACCCTGTTGTTACCGTAGGTCCATTTACCAAATGGGGCATCAATTATACGTCCTGTAACCCTCGTTCGGCCGGGGGGCATGGGTATATCATCGTTGTCGTGGATTATTTCACCAAATGGGCCGAAGCGATGCCTACATTGAACGAAGACGGTCACACAGCACACAGTTTTTGTTTAATCATGTCATTACTCGGTTTGGAATCCCTCAAGCTATCGTCACGGATCATGGAAAACATTTCCGTAATCACATGATGATGGAACTAACGACCCAACTAGGCTTGCGTCAAGATAGTTCGACGCCATACTACCCTCAATCCAATGGCCAAGTTGAAGCCGTGAACAAAGTTTTGATCACAATGCTCCAACGTACCGTTGGTACACACAAGTCTAATTAGCATATGATGCTGTTTCCTGACTTATGGGACTACCGGACCTCTATGAAGGACACCACCGGTTTCACCCCTTTTCAGCTAGTTTATGGACTAGAGGCCACCCTTCCTATTAAATGTGAGATTCCTTTGTTAAAGTTAGCTGTCGAGTTGCTTCCCAACACCACTCTGGTAGAGGAATGGCTTCTTTATTTAGAATGGCTAGACGAGACCCGTCGCTTAGCTTCTCTAGCTATTGAAGCGCAGAAAAAGAGGGTTAAGGCTCACTTCGACAATACCATTCAACCTCGTTCCTTTGTTGAGGGAGATCTAGTACTTCTCTACGATCAAGCTAAGGATAAGCTAGGGGCAGGAAAACTCGAATCCATGTGGCTAGGCCCCTATATCGTGAAGAGAGTTTTGTAGAAGGGCGCATATGAGCTGATTGACTACGAAGGAAATCCTCTCGACAAGCCCCGCAACGGGCTTTATTTGAAAAACTACTATGCATGATTTCGTGCACCTAGCTTGTACATACGTGTGTTTTTAGCAAGTGTGTTATGTGTGCATGATTTCATGTTTTGCTTTGGTGTGAAGGCGTGTTTGCCTCTTATTGTGTTTTCTGCTTCTTGTGCAGATGTCTAGTGCACCTTATGTTGGTTTCGCTGATGGCGCCTGCCGTAGCACTTGCAATTTGTCTTCTGCGGCGTGGGCGATCTATGATCCTCACAGAGAGTTGCTAGACCTTCAAGGTGTGTGCTTGGGTCGTACCACTAACAATGTTGCCGAATACAGTGCTGTAATTGAGTTACTGGCCGAAGCAGTTGATCTCGGCATTCATGCAATGGTGGTGAACCTGGACTCTCAACTTGTCGTCCATCAACTCAACGGGCGATATTCTGTCAGAGACCAACGCATTCTAAGGTTGTATCTACGTGTAAGATTGTCAGAAAGGAATTTTGATTACATCACATATCAACACATTCCGAGACAATTAAACACGTTAACTGATGCATTGGCAAACCATGTGTTAGACAGACATTTGCGTAACAGATAAACATCATACAAGAAGACATAGAAAGCATAATAAGACCATAGAATAAGCATATGTATATAAATAAATCCTTTTCCAAGCATAGTTGGCATGTGTGTTGTCATGTGTGCTTTTAAGCTTGCATAAAAATTAAAATATGTGGGTCGTGTGTTATGCAACTGATACAATTAGATTACATTTGTATTATTAGACATAGCATATATAAACATATAAAAACATCATATGTGAAATATCCATCCAAAATCATCCATATATATATATATATATATATATATATATATATATATATATATATATATATATATATATATATATATATATATATATATATATATATATATATATATATATATATATATATATATATATATATATATATATATATATATATATATATATATATATATATATATATATATACGTAGTGCACCAAGGCGCTCAAAAAATAAGTGTATATGTCTAGATAGGGCCGGTGTCCTCAGTACATCTGAGACACATGTCTCTCAAAAAACATCAGTGGAAATAAGACCTAGATGTCTACTGTGGTGGGTTATGCTCTCTGTAGCATACAACTGCCCATGCCACCCGCCTCAGAAGGCGGTGCATCCTGGGTTCCACCCCCACTGTGTGGATCTGAGATGCTATGGGGACCTCCTCTATCCCCTGGTAATCTGGCACCCCCGCCAGTAAGCCCTCGAGGTTGTGTTCCACAGTCTCCATCGTATCGACTCCTGGAGGAGCCAGGGCCAGGGCTCTAGCGCCTTGTCCCTCTCTCCGTGCCTCTGGGGCTAGACCAAGGGGTCTCGTGGGTCCCACATCTGCACACCATAGCATTCATCAAGACATGTACATAAAAAATTAAAAAACATTACAAAAGATAAAAAATTAAACAGAGATCAAGTGGCTTACCTCCATCGTCCCAATGCTCTCCCGCAGGAAGTGGCATATCTGGATCACCGTGGAAGTCTATGCCAGCATATGGCCGGTCCTCTACAAAAACAACCTGCCGATCCAGCCAGTCTCGAAAATATACCCCCCATGCCACTGGGCGGCCGCCACCTCCTCGCGGCATGACATGGCCCCATCGACTACCCCTCGTCTCCTGGGGACCTCTGGGTGGATCCACAACCATGTCCTGTAGCTGTAAGGTCGGTACCCGCTCCAGCATGAGCAGAAGTAAGAGAGACCCATAACCGAACTGTTTCGACTCACCGCATCGACAATTGCTCAGTTGTCTCTTCATGCTGGTTGTTACTGCTGCTGCCCAGTTGAATATGGTGGGCTGTAAACACTCGAGAGCTAATAGTAGATGGGTCTTTGAGGCCTCCTGATTGGTCAAGCAACCCGCTGCCCGGGTCAGCATGAAGAGTATGGTCCGAAGGACGATGTCCTCCACTATCGGAATAGCCACCTTTCCACTCCGCGTCTTACGTGCCCGCGGGCACACTCGAGCCATCAGCATATCGAGGGTTTCACCGCTGGGTCGTTGCCCCTCCAGAATGGGCATCTCGCCCCGGCGTGATAACCCGGTCAAAAAATAAATATCCGTGTTGTCGAACTCGATATCACGGCCTCGAATCGTAAAATTTCCATCAACAGGGTTCCAGGCTCTGATCAGGAACTTGAGGAGATCGGGTTGTGCTCGCAGGCGCGGAGTTAGGAAAAATTTGAGCACCCCGCATGCCCGCATTGCATTACGACACCCAGCATCGGCATAAGCTGCTATATCTTCGTTACCGTGAGCTCTCTCTTGCCAAACAAATGCCATTTTTTCCTGCATGACCATGAAAAACTATTAGAGCCCTAACCGTTGAAGTTTATACGTTCAAATTGTTAAAAATATAATTTCACGGCGTCTGCGCGACTGTTTTTAAAATAGTCGCGCTGATAATGGCGCCCTTTTTTTTTTCCTTGGGTCAGCGCGGAAGCACACGTGTTTTCCGTGCTGATCTGGAGGTGGTGTGTGTAAAAATCATTCGATTAGCGCGGACCCGATGAGGAAATCCGCGCTGACCGAGAGCGCATTGAAGCTCAAAAAATTTGCCCAAATGGCCACTTCCCACCGTGGAAATGCTGCAAAAAGGACTCAAAATGAAGCGCAGGGAAAGGAGAACCTACCTGGAACAAGTTGCAGGATGGATGGTGTCCGCACGGGATGGAATTCGCTCTGTCAACCTCACAGCTCCACAACGTTCTCCACGGCTCAAAATGGTAACAATGGTAAAAAATTTCTTTTACCCCCTATTTATGGTAAAAAATTTACAATTGACTATGGCTTTTCATAAATGTGGGTTTTTGTCATGTTTTTGCCATGTATTTCATGCCAATGTTGCTGTATTATGCTTTTATACATGTTTTACTATGTTTTTAACATGTCGAACAGGTTTACACGTGCGGTGTTCTTGTGCAGATTCTAGTAACCGACAGGGTCACGATGGTCCTATCCACACTTGGTCCCAAAAACGTAGTCTTCAAGCTCTTTTCCGACGTAAAGCAAGAAAATATGGTCGGGCTCCCCCTCAGCTCGTTAAAAGGAACGAGTGGTGATCGCTTTTAAAGCTCGTTTTTCGACCGTTTAACTTTAAAAGATTGTCGGGTGTTTGTCGTTTCGCACTCGTTATTGGCTCCAAAACGACATACTTCTGACCGCTTTTTTACTTTTTCGGGTCGAAGTCACTATTTACGAAAAGTACTCCTCAATCATACTGGTCGGGTGGTTCTTTCGAGCATTGTTTTATACTTTTTCAGACTCGAGAGACGCAACTTTACGAAAAAGGACCCCCCTGGGGTTTTCTTTTCCGCTGTCTTTTCAGACTCTCTAAACAAGAAAAGACGCCGAGTTCTTCCTTTGTCAGACTCGTTAAAACTCAATGACATCAGACACCATCGAAATGACGCTTTCCAAGCATATGCTATCCCCATCAAGCTTGTCATCCAAAAATAATCGGGGTACCTGCCAGAAATGGTGGGGAAAATGGAACTGTAATAATGGTCGTGTCGGCAGTATGTCGCTCTTGAACATGGCACTCGTCTGCATTTGTGTCTGGGTGGGGATTTCTCATCTTGTTTTACACTAGCCTCCGTGGGTTTGGGTTACCCTATTTTGACCTCTCATCTGCTCATTGCCTTGTCACCATGACCTCTGCTCATTTGATGTCAAATACTACCAAATCTGCTGTCGTGCCACCAATATGTTCAAGAGAAGATGACCTCTGCAAACTTACCACCTCCCTCTGATGTCTCGCACAAAATATTTTATCCTTCTCTGTCTCGTGTCGATGATGTGGGAAACATTATGGCCCACCTTCGATCAGGGTTACTTCCTGTCGACTTCAGCTCATTATCCAGGAAATTAACCTAGAGACTCCCTTCAGGTGCCTTAGAGCCGGCATGCCTCAATGGCAGGTTCTTCGTGTTCGACGCGAGGTTTTCATCATCAGCCTCCGATCGAATGATTCTGCGGGTTTTTGACACCAGCTCATTGATTCACACGCCGTGGATTGTACCTATAAGTACCTTAAGGACCATTGTCATTATTGGTGGTACCTCTCGCGTCTGTTAACAGTTTTCATTATTGGCTGGTAATCAGACGATGTTCATGCATGTTCGACTTCAGCTCATGTATTCACATGCTTGAACTTGTACTTTGTTCAGGTTGGGATGGAGTGCAAGACCCTGGTTTTTGTCTGTTACAAACCAGGTTGCGATTTTGTGGATTATTATTACATGACTCATTGATGGATGGCTGCGCCCATGCCTGAGTCTTTTGGGATGGCTGCGACCATACCTTTTTATCATCATGGTCTCTTCAGCTGGGTGGCTGCGTCCATGCCACAGACCTTCTTTGTATGTCTTTTGGATGGCTGCGCCCATGCCTAGACTACATGTAATAGAGATATCAGTTGTACATACGTGCAGGTTCTTCCTGGTGGTGTTCCAGTTCAGCGAGTTTTGTAAAGCATTTCACCCCTCCCACTCTCTCGGGCTTCATGCTTTAGGGGGAATCTGTTACACAGTTATTTGTCACTGTCTCCCTGTCAGTCTCCCTACTGTGTCATGAATTCAAATTGATCATGCTCATGCTCTCTTATCTGGCCAAATGACCCACTTTGCCAAAGTTTTTTCCATCATCGCGACTGTTATTAAAATAACCGCGCTAACTGGCACCTCATAGTGCAACGAATGCGCTGCCAGCGCGGAAGCACACGGGTTTTCTGCGCTGGTCGAATTTCATGATCTATCGCATCCTCTGTTTGTGTCTAGTCGCGTTGACACAACTTTCTCCGTTATTAAGATGCGATGTCAGCGCTCCAGTGCAGTTATACACCTGCGGTGATCCAGTTTGGGCGAGTTTGTTCTAACAGCCAGCCTTCCAGATGACTCCGGACCTGGTTTTTGGCCTTGTAAATGTCGCCCTCCCTTCTATGGCATGTCTGTTCGTCATTTGGGCCACCTTCCTTAGAGATAAGCTCATCCTCCCACCATTCATGGAGACTCCTTCTCCTATTTAAACCTCTACTATTGCCATGGGTAGCTAGTTTGGATAGTGTGGAGTTGATAGTGCTTAGAGTGCTGCTGCTAGTAGGTAGTTGGTGTGACAAGTGTGGGATTGCTAGAGCTTAAGGAAGGTTGTGAAGTGTTGCTTGTGTGAGAGAGAGTTCTTGTCTTGGGAGATCTACCTCCAAGGGTGAATTCTTAAGAGACTTGCTGGCTAGACCCTCTTGAGAAGGATTCAACGTCAGAACTTTGGTTGTACTCTTCTCTGTTATTGATTAATAATACATGACTACTATTATGGTTCCACTCTCATTTGTCTTTGTAATGGTTAATGTGAGTTATGTCCTTTCTGACTGATGTATAATTGCTTTTATTAGATTTCATGCTTGTGTTTGTCTTTCTCTTCGAGTGTGTAGGTGTCTATTCATGGGGATCGTGGAGGATTGTGACCGGCCAAAGCGAAAGAGCGAGAGCGACATCTCTTCATCAAACGACAGCGTTGGAATCCAAGTAGGTGTTCATTGCCTACCTTTTATTTGCAATTAGGAACTTGCATAGTAGCATTGACTGATTGTTGCTAGACCCATTCTGGGCTAGTAGGGATCGCCTCTATCCGTAGAGGGGATTTAACTCTCCAACAATGGGCAAATAGAGATGGTAAACAGGAGCTTGGGAAACCTACTACGAAGCTTGATCGGGGAAAATTCACGGATGTGGGATCGTGTACTTGCCCAGGTGGAGTTTTCTTACAACAACTCACCGAATCACAGCACGAGCTACAGTCCTTTTTAGATCCTATATGGCATGCATCCTTACGGAGTACATGAGTTACGAGATCTAGGACGGCAGGAAAGACAGAGTACGGATTGAGAGGAATTCGCCAAAGCAATGAATGACTTACACAAGCAGGCAAAGATGAAGTTGCAGGACAACAGTCAAAAAGTATAAGCAACCGGTACATTTGAAACGGCGAGAGGTACAGTTTAATGCGGGGGATGAAGTCCTCACACATTTACGCAGAGAACAGTTTCCTAGGGGTGAATAGAACAAACTAGAATATAAGAAGATTGGCCCTTTCAAAATTATACATAAATTTTCAGCCAATGCTTATGAATTGCAATTGCCTCCAGGGATATGCATATTGCCCGTCTTCAATGTGGCAGACTTGTTTCCATACACTGCTAGCCCTGAAGATGACAGTTCATCATGGCCTACATGGGAAACATCGGAAGGAAGAGACACTTGGATGAGGCAAATGCCTTCAACTCAGCCCCTAGAGATCGAGAGGATCCTCGACACTCAGGTGGCCAAGGAAACTCGGCAGAAGGAGTACCTACAATATATTTTCAAGTGGAAGAACTGTCCCATTGAGGGTAAAGATGAAGTTGTAGGACAACAGTCAAAAGTATAAGCAGTCGGTAGATTTGAAATGGCGAGAGGTACAGTTTAATGTGGGGGATGAAGTCCTCGCACATTTACGCAGAGAACGGTTTCCTAGGGGTGAATACAACAAACTGAAATATAAGAAGATTGGCACTTACAAAATTCTACGTAAATTTTCAGCCAATGCTTATGAATTGCAGTTACCTCCACGGATATGCATATCGCCCATCTTCAACATGGCAGACTTGTTTCCATATATTGACAGTCCTGAAGACGATAGTTCAGCACGGCCTACACGGGAAACACAGGAGGGAAGAGACACTTGGATGAGGAAAATGCCTTCAACTCAGCCCCTTGAGATCGAGAGGATCCTTGACACTCAGGTGGCTAGGTGACCTCGGCGAAAGGAGTACCTACAATATCTTTTCAAGTGGAAGAACTGTCCCATTAAGGACGTTCCTAGCTTGACGCCGGAAAAATACAGCAGGCAGGCTATTCAGTCGAGGATCTCATGGACAGAAGCCATGAATTTTCTTACTCTGGGAGCATGATGTAGGAGCATCCAACTGAGGGTATCATGGCTGGGGTGTTTGGTCTCAGCTAGGAAGAACAGGTTCACATTTATCATTTAATTTCATTTCCATTTGTTGGTTAAAACATCATTTAATAACTTGCATTTTTAATTATTTACTTGAATGGTAATTAGGAACATTATGGTTAGAGGAAGGTTGTTACACCCACCTTTTTCTTTTGTTTCTTTCTTTTTAATTAACAGTTTCTTTGTTCAATAAATATATTTTTCAACAGAGCAAGAAAACAAAAAAAACAGTTTTCACAACTATGTAACTACAAATGTAACTGTGAGTAGTTGTGAGAAACTGTCTCGAAATAGTAAAAAAGAGGGCATATCATATTTTGTAAGAGTTGGAATGCGACAAACAGAATAGAAGAAAGTAAAATAAGAATTTCATTTCTGTGCAAACCATCTATATGCATTTACAGCCTCTATTAATCTCTTTCCATTTAACTACTGTGTACTGATCAAGACAGAGAGATGAATTTCGTTTACAACTAACCATTAATCCTTTTCATTAAATTACTATGTATATCGACCAAAACTGAGAAACGAATTCATTGACAGCTAACTATTAAACCCTTCCATACAATTGTTGTGTGCATTGACAAAGAACAGAGCGATGTATTTTCTTTTCCTTTTCCAAAACAACTAGTTCTACTAGCTATCTAACAACAGAGAGTGGTAAGGATGGAAACATCAGCATTTGAAGACATTTGAAAATCAAAGAGCGAAACTATAGTTCCAGCCAGCAACAAATTCCAAGCCCATAGAGAACAGACAAACGACACAGAGGAGTCTCTACAGAATCCACAGTCTCAGCTTAAAAACGACCGCATTGTATATTCAGGTAACCCATAGCCATACAAACAAAAGTATTTCTTTTCTTTTAAATAATAGATGAGTAGGAAGATAAGTTACAAGAAAATATATCAGAATATCCATTGCCAAGGCGGGACGAGTCTCGTTAGAGACAGCCCACTATAGACCCATGGTTTGAAGACCCTTAAAATATTCAAGATTACCGAGACAACATAAATAATATACAAGGAGGGTGTAACCAAAGGCAGCTAATGACAACCAAAGAGCGAGGCTCTCAGAGCCAAGCAACTACTAGAAACCAAAGTGCTAGAACCACAACCAAAAATAAAAATGAAACATATATCAATGACAAGGAGCAACCCTATCGGGTTCACCATTTAGCGACAGTCGTGGAAGCGATATTCCCAAGCCGCCACCCACCTGCAATTATAGCCAACAGAAGTGTGTTAGAAGTTGAGCATACGAAATTGAAGATAAGAGAGTGAGAAACAGCGAGAGAGAGGGTTTTGTAAACTCACCAGAGGAGTGGACGGTGCTAGCGCGAAGAACCCACAACCAGGTCGCAGCCACAGGAGGGAACCCCTGCTCACAAGGAGCGGCCACCCTCAGTAAAAATGGAAAATTGTGGAAAAGGAATGTAGCAGGGACAAAGAGCTTACCTTGCTAAGCAGAGCTGAGGAACCAGTCCCTTGTGACCACAACCTACAAGTAAACAATGATAGAATGAACTAGATAGCCAGAAGCACGAATAAGCAAGCAGACAAACAAATATACAGTGAAGGCACATAGAGAACCATAGAGTTTCAGGACAGAGAAAACCCTCTAACGAAACCGACAGAGCCATCAACACAGTGCCCAGGTGAGACCAACTGAACAGCATAGTAGGAAGGGCAAGCAGAGCTGCCAAGTCACTGGTAGAAGAACCCACACCCAGTTGCGGAATAAACACCATCGTTAACCCTTAACACAGGCGCAGACAAACTATCAGTAAACCCTCATCGCAAGCAAAGCAAGGCTAAGTGCCAAAGTGACGAGTGAATGCGGGGTGGAGGAGTATAGTCGAAGCGCGGGAGGGTGAAGACCGAGGGCAAGGACAAGTGTCCCCTCACACCTACCACTGTACCCAACAATTAACCGCGCCATCAAGCCAAAACAAATATATGTGTTAATCATCTGTTTAGTGATAATCATAATTGCATTGATTTTATCCGTTTGTTAATCATCGCTTAAGTATTGTTAATCTGCAAGCTAAAAGGGTTGGTCCCATCATATTGTGGTATCAGAGCAAGTTTTGAGTTTTCTTAAGAAATGGAAGTTGGAAGACAAGGTCATGGGAGAGGTGCTTGGAGAGTAGCAGAGGAAGGATTACGGGAAGAGATTAGGATCCTTAGTGCCCGTTTGGAGGCAGTCGAAGCAGGAAGGAGAAGGGATCCGGAGGTAGGAGATGATAGTGACGAAGAAGCTGTAGTTGCGACAAATGGATCGGATGAGGAAGGACCTGAAATTAGGTTATTGAGATCAGTCTTGTTGGCTAGCAGTGAGCCAAAGCCAAAGATTCAAAATTACGATGACAGATTGTCCACAGAGGTACTATTGGACAGGATTAGCGAGTTGGACAAATATTTCGAATGTGAGGAGGTCAGTGAAGATCAGAGAGTTAGATTCGCTACAACCAAGCTGAAAGGACACGTAGCCTTGTGGTGGGACAGTGTCCAAGAAGAAAGAAGGAGGATGAATAAGTTGCCAATTAAGAAATGGCCAAGAATGGTAGCCAAGATGAAGGACATATTTTTGCCCAAAGATTACCAGATTTCCCTGCATTGACAAGTGTCAAATTTGAAGTAGAGAGGAATGACGGTGAAAGAATATACTGAAGAATTCTACCAGGTGAATTTGAGAGCTGGTTACACGGAGGACACCCCGGAAAAAAAATAGCAAGGTTTGTGAATGGCCTAAGGCTGGAAATATTGGATGAGATAAGTATTCTCTCTCCAAGGAACATAGAAGAAGCATACCAGAGTGCCATAAAGGCAGAGGAGAAGATCACAAGAAAATAGAATGCCAGGAGAGGACGAGGAACTGGCAGGGGGAAAGGACAATCCTATGGCAGAGGACAAACTGCCAACAATAGTGAAGAGGGCAGCAGTTCCAAGACTTCAAGGATAGCAGAAAAAGGAGACAACACTAGAGGAGGAAGGCCATATCAGAGAGGAAGGGGAAATGGCAGAGGCAGAGGAGCTGCCTACTAGTGCTACAAGTGCCACAAGTGGGGGCACAGGTCTTTTGAGTGTCCTGAAGGAGAACAAGCTGGTCCAAGAGGAGCATATGTTGCACAGCCCGAGGAGGCAGAGGCACCACCCCAGGAAGTAGAGAATGTGCCAAAAATAGGGGAAGCCTTAATTTTGAATAAAGTACTGTTGAAGCCAGCAAAGGAGACAGCTGAACAAACTCAAAGGAAGGCATTATTCCAGACAGTTTGTAAGTCACATGGAAAATGTTGCAAGCTGATTATTGACAGTGGGAGTATGGATAATCTGGTTGCCACAGAGATGGTGGAGAAGTTGGGTTTGAAGCGGCTGAAGCACCCCACTCCCTACAAGGTGTCGTGGTTGTAGAAAGGCCATCAGCTGTTGGTTGACGAACAATGTGAAGTTGAGTTCCATATTGGCAGGTATAAGGACAAGGTTATTTGTGATATTATGCCTATGGATGTATGTCATATACTGCTAGGAAGGCCATGGCAGTATGACAGGAAGGTAGTTCATGATGGAAAGACAAACTGTTACAAGTTTGTCAAGGATGGGATTAAACACACGCTTGTACCCATCAAGGAGGAGGAAGCAACAGAAACTAGCGGGACCAAAGTGTTGCTGGTGGGAGGAAAGGAATTTTTGAAACAGATCGAGGACAATGAGATAAAATATGTTGTTGTGAGGAGGCCAAAAACAGTGTTGTTGCACACCGAAATTGCAGATTTTCCTAAAGAAATTTAGAACATGTTGCAGGAGTTCAGCGACATTGTAGTGGACGATTTACTAGATAAATTGCCTCCTAAGAGAAGTATCAGTCATCATATAGAATTTATACTTGGAGCTATTCTACCAAACAAGGAAGTGTACCGAATGAGTCCTAAGGACAATGAGGAGATTAGGAAATAGGTACAGGAATTACTGGATAAAGGGTTGATAAGGGAGAGTTTAAGTCCCTGTGCAATTCCAATAGTTTTAGCTCCAAAAAAAGGAGGAGAGTGGTGAATGTGCACCGATTTGAGAGCCATCAATAAGATTACCTTCAGGTACAGGTTCCCATTACCACAGATGGATGACATGATGGACTGTTTGAGTGAGATGGCATATTTCCTGAAAATCGATCTGAAGAGAGATACCACCAGATCCGAATCACGGAAGGAGACGAATGGAAGATGGCCTTTAAAACCAATGAAGGCTTATATTAGTAGCTGGTGATGCCACTCAGGTTAAGTAATGCCCCTAGTACCTTTATGCACTTATTGAATGAGATATTAAAAAATTCATTGGAAAGTTTGTGATTATATATCTTGATGATATACTGATTTTTAGTAAGACTAGAGGAGAACATTTTTGACACGTTCAAAGTGTTCTGGAGAAGTTACAACAAAACAAGTTGCTGATAAATCTAAGAAAATGTTCTTTTCTTCAGAGAGAATTAGTTTATTTGGGTTTTGTGATTGCAGAAAATGAGCGGAAGATGGACCCAGAGAAAATTGCAGCTATCATTAGCTGGCCATCCCCAAAAATTCTATTTGAGGTACATAGTTTCCATGGGTTGGCAAGTTTTTATCATAAATTTATAAGGAATTTTAGTGAGATCTGCGCACCTATGTTGGATACTATAAAAAAAGGAAGTCGGCCTTTTCGTTAGACTGATGCAGCAGAGAAAGGCTTCCAAATTCTGAAGAAGAAGATTACTGAAAGACCAATCCTAAGATTACAAGATTTTAACAAGTTTTCCCAGGTTTGTTGTGATGCGCCATTGGGCCATACTCAGCCAGGAAGATAAACCTATTGCTTATTTCAGTGAAAAACTAAACGAGAGCATGCAGAAGTACTCATATTACGACAAGGAGTTCTATGCTTTCATCCAAGCATTGAAGCATTGGATACATTATTTGTTGGGGAATGAGTTTGTTTTGTTTTCTTATAATTCTACATTACAGTATGTTATGCAGCAGCATAAGCTAAACCATAGGCATGCAAAGTGGGTTGAGTACTTGCAGAGTTTCACATTTTCCTTTAAGCATATCAGTGGACAGGGAAACAAGGTAGCAGATGCATTGAGCAGAAGAGCTTTTCTCTTACAGGAGAGCACGATACAAGTGTTGGGTTTCAAGCACCTGATAGACTTCTATCAGAGAGATGCAGATTTCAAGGAGGCTTATGAAGCCTGCCAAAATCCTTTGTTGAGGAACAATAGTTCGTGGCTAGACTATAACTTACAGGAGAAGCTGTTGTTTAAAGGGGGACAACTATGCATTCCCGACTATTCGATGAGGGAGAACATCATCAGGGAGAAGCACAGTGGAGGTCTAGCCAGACATTTCGGCATTGATAAGACCTTAGACCAGCTCAACCATTTTTATTACTGGCCAAAGATGCGAAGGGATGTGCAACAATTTGTAACCAGATGTAAAGTGTGTCAGTTGGCGAAAGGACACAGTCAGAATACGGGACTCTACACACCACTACCTATTCCGAGTAGACCGTGAGACTTAGTCAGCTTGGACTTTGTCTTGGGTCTACCAATAATGAAGTGGGGTTACGATTCTATGATGGTGGTAGTAGACCGATTCTCAAAAATGGCACATTTCATCCCTTGTAAAAAAACAGGCAATGCCGCTCATGTGGCCCATTTTTTTTTCACGAAGATAGTCAGGTTACACGGCCTGCCTAAGTCTATTATTTCCAACAGGGACGTGAAATTTACAGGACACTTTTGGTGCACATTGTGGAAAAATATGGACACACAATTAAGTTTCAGCTCTGCTTATCACCCACAAACCGACAGGCAAACAAAGGTGGTAAACAGGAGCTTGGGAAACCTGCTATGAAGCTTATTAGGGAAAATTCACGGATGTCGATTCGTTGCCTAGGCGGAGTTCGCTTACAACAACTCACCAAATCGCAGCACGGGCTACAATCCTTTTCAGATCTTATATGGCATGCATCCTCGCGGAGTGCATGAGTTATGAGATCTAGGATAACAGGAAAGACGGAGTGCGGATGGAGAGGAATTCGCCAAAACAATGAATGACCTACACAAGCAGGTAAATACGAAGTTGTAGGACAGTAGTCAAAAGTATAAGCAGCAAGTAGATCTGAAATGGTGAGAGGTACAATTTAATGTGGGGGATGAAGTCCTGGAACATTTACATAGAGAACGGTTTCCTAGGGGTGAATACAACAAACTGAAATATAAGAAGATTGGCCCTTGCAAAATTCTGCGTAAATTTTCAGCCAATGCTTATGAATTTCAGTTGCCTCCAAGGATAGGCATATCGCCCACCTTCAATGTGGCAAACTTGTTTCCATATACTGCTAGTCCTGAAGACGACAATTCAGCACGACCTACACGGGACACATAGGAAGGAAGAGACACTTGGATGAGGCAAATGTCTTCAGCTCGGCCCCTTGAGATCGAGAGGATCCTTGACACTCAGGTGGCTAGGAAAAATCAGCAGAAGGAGTACCTACAATATCTTGTCATGTGGAAGAACCATCCCATTGAGGACAATTCCTGGCTTGACGCAAGACAAATAAAGCAGGAAGGCTATTTAGTCGAGGAGCTCATGGATCGGAGCCATGAATTTTCTTACCCTAGGAGCCTGATGCAGGAGCATCCAGTTGAGGGTATCATGGCTGGGGTGTTTGGTCTTAGCTAAGAAGAATAGGTTCACATTTATCATTTAGTTTCATTTCCATTTGTTGGTTAAAACAACATTTAAGAACTTGCGAACAACTCATAGGATTTAATACACTTATCATTGATTAGGAATTAACTTCCTTATAACTTTATGTAAGAGTTCGATTTGAAAAAAAGCGGAGGAGAGCTCTGCGGATCTGATCGAGGGTTCTGGAGCGGAGGATACGAACGGAAATGGCGCCTTCTCGCAGCAGCAAACACTCCGGAGTGCTCAGCAAGCTAGAAGCGGTGCATTCGGCAGGGGTCTTCGCGCAGAGAACAAGGCCCCCATGTTACCTGCAGAAGACAAGATGCTCAAGGAAATCAGAAGCGCGATCCAGCCCAGATCTGGGGAATACAGGACCCCCACAGCCAGCGAAAACAGTTGGAAAGCTCCTGAGCGGCATAAAGGGTTTGGAGGAGCAGGGGAAAAGTATTCAGATCAAGCATTTAACAAACAACCCAAAGTCCGTAGCTGCTCGCGAGCAAATGCATGATAAGGGAGCGGCCTGGAGCAATAATGGAGCCCTACGCCGGCGCTATTCAAGGTATGAAGAAAATCTCCCGATCACGGATTATCAAAGCGTGAATCCGTTTTACTATGATGCAGATCTAGAAAGCAAAATGCTATGGAACCCCGAAGGGACATTAAATCCACCGATCCGCGGTACGGCGAACAGGCAGCGTCCCAGATCCATAGATTTAGACCCTCTCGTGGTAGATCGACCCTCTAACAGGCCAGATCGGGAAGCTACCACACCAAGTAAGCTGTATCACGGTGAGCAAAAGGAGCAGAGCAGATCTACAGGTTTAGATCTGCCAAAAGCAACTCCTGGAAACCTGGTAAGAGACCACAGATTTCAAGTTGTTATAAAAAACCTACAAGGAAAATCGAAATTAATCTGGGTAAAAGATACAGATACTGTTGAGAAAATGCAGGAAATTATTATGCAACAGCTGGGTTACCCCATCAGAGCTCAAAGCTTGATACATGAGGGCAAAGTGCTACAAGAAACAAAATTCCTCTGGGAATACAGAATAATACCTCTGTCAACAATCATCCTCAATCTGAGGCTAAGAGGAGGAGCAACTAACAACAACAAGAATTCAGACAGGGCGGGAGGAAGTGGCACTGGTTCAATTGGGAAAAAACCAGGCAACATTTCCTTCAAAAACGCCCTACAAGGGAAAAACACAGAAGGAACAGCACCGAACCAAACAGGTATGGATGCAAGGCCATACATAGTGGAACAGATGGAACACACTCCAGAATTCAACATAAATACACCAGAAACAGACCAGCAATGCACAATATATGAAAGTCAGGCAATAATTTGCAGATTTAACTGCTATTGGCCCAAACCAGCGGATCTTTTCATTTGGATCTACACGAACTGGACCACGGAATGCGAAGTACACCTATGCTCCAAGGGGTTTTTTATTGTGAAATTCTCATCAGCAGCAGACAGAGATATAGTAATGCAGGAGGGGCCGTGGTTTTGGGGATCCACTGGACTCTTCATCACGCCATGGTTCCCAGGATTTGATGCAAACACAATGGTTGTCTCAAAGATGCCAGTTTGGGTGAGGCTACACAACCTCCCAATACATCTCTGGAACCAGCAAGTACTCACTGGAATTGGAAACACAATTGGGCGCTATATTAAAATGGACACCCAGCGAGTGGAGGAAAGAATCTTTACCTTTGCACGAATATGTGTGGAAGTAGACCTTAGCAAAGGCCTACCAGACCAAATCCAGCTGAAGCATAGACAGAGCAGCTGGACTCAAGTACTAGATTATGAAAACACTGCATTTAGATGTCGAACATGTAGGCAAACAGGTCACTTACAAAGCACGTGCCCAGCAGTCAAAAAAGACAGCCGCAGAAAAAAGAAAACGGAAAAACAAGCAAAAGGTTGGTACATCCCACCACCTCCCCCGGATGACGAGGAGGAAGAGGAGATGGAATATGACAACCCAAATGAGAACAATCAGATGAATAAAGAATCAGCTGTAGAAGACACAGGTGCACAGGACAATATAGAGACAGTTTTGGCAAGAAGAGCAGAAATGGACATGGGAAGAAATAAACGCATACACACATCAGACACATCAGATTCTGAAAACCCTCAACCTGTGGCTGAAAATGCATTAGCACTCATAACTCCCACAGCGTCTCAGGGGAATTGGAGAAAGGTAGAGAAGAAAAAAGGGAGAAAAGTCTGACTTTTCCCCAACATTTTATTTACTGTTATCTTTGTTTTTTGTTAGGATGAACAGCTTAATACAGTGAACTGATAGCATACCCTGCGTGGTAATACAGCAAACAGCAACTGATGATATTTTGTAATTTTTGCCTATTAATGAAATATATATTGATTTTTCCAGTGGAAAAAAAAAAAAAACATTTAAGAACTTGCATTTTTGATTATTTAGTTGAATGGTAATTAGGAACATCATGGTTAGAGGGAGGTTGTTATAGCCACCTTTTTCTTTTGTTTCTTTCTTTTTAATTAACAGTTGTCTTCGTACAAAAAATATATTTTTCAACAGAGCAAGAAAACAAAAAAACAGTTTTCACAACTATGTAACTACAAATGTAACTGTGAGCAGTTGTGAGAAACTATCTCGAAATAGTACAAAATAAGGCATATCATATTTTGTAAGGGTTGGAATACGAGAGACAAAACAGAAGAAAGTAAAAATAAGAATTTCATTTCTGTGCAGAACATCTGTAACCATTTATAACCTCTATTAATCTCTTTCCATTTAACTACTGTGTATTGATCAAGATAGAGAAATGAATTTCGTTTACAGCTAACCATTAATCCTTTTCATTAAATTACTGTGTATATCTACCAAGACAGAGCAACGAATCGTTGATAGCTAACTGTTAAACCCTTCCATACAATTGCTGTGTGCATTGACAAAGAACAGAGCGATGTATTTTATTTTCCTTTTCCAAAACAACTAGTTCTACCATCTATCTAACAACAGAGAGTTGCAAGGATGAAAACAACAACATTTGAAGACATTTGTAAAGCAAAGAGTGAAATTATAGTTCAAGCCAGCAACAATTTCCAAGCTCACGGAGAACAGACGAACGACACGGAGGAGTCTCTACAGAATCGATAGTCTAAGCTTAAAAACGACCGCATTATATATTCTGGTAACCCATAGCCATACAAATAAAAGTCTTTCTTTTCTTTTAAATATTAGATGAGCAGGAAGATAGGTTACAAAAAAAGATATCAGAATAGCCATTTCCAAGGTGGGACGAGTCTCGTTAGAGATAGCCCACTATAGACCCAGGGTTCGAAGAACCTTAAAATATTCAAGACTACCGAGACAACATAAATAATATACAAGGAGGGCATAGCCAAAGGCGACCAACAACAACCAAAGAGCGAGGCTCTCAGAGCCAAACAACTACCATAAACCAAAGTGCTGGAACCACAACCAAAAATAAAAACGAAACATATATCAGTGACAAGGAACGACCCTTCCGGGGTCACCAGACAGTGACAGTCGTGGAAGCGGCCATCCCAAGCCACCACCCACCTGCAGTTACAACCAATAGAAGTGTGTTAGAAGTTGAGCATATGAAACTGAAGATAAGAGAGCGAGCAACAGTAGGAGAGAGGGTTTTGTAAACTCACTAGAGGAGTGGACAGTGCCGGCACGAAGAACCCACAACCAGGTCGCAGCCACAGGAGGGAACCCCTGCTCACAAGGAGCGGCCACCCTTAGTAAAAATGGAAAATTGTGGAAAAGGAATGTAGCAGGGACAAAGAGCTTACCTTGCTAAGCAGAGCCGAGGAACCGGTCCCTTGTGACTGCAACCTACAAGAAAACAACGCAGATAAGGAACCAGTTAACTAGAAGCACGAATAATCAAGCAAATATACAATGAAGGCACAGAGAGAACCATAGAGTTTCAGGACAGAGAAAACCCTCTAACGAAATAGGCAGAGCCATCAATATAGTGCCCATGTGAGACCAACGGAACAACATAGTAGTAAGGGCAATCGGAGCTGCCAAGTCACTGGCAGAAGAACCCACACCCAGTTGCAGACCGAACACCATTGTTAACCCTCAACATAGTCGTAGACAAACTATCAGCAAACCCTCATCGCGAGCAGAGCAAGGCCTAGTGCCAAAGTGACGAGTGAATGTGGGGTGGAGGAGTATAGTCGAAGCGTGGTAGGGTGAAGACCAAGGGCAAGGACAAGTGTCCCCTCACACCTACCACCATACCCAACAATTAACCACTCCATCAAGCCAAAACCAAAATATTTGTGTTAATAATCTATTTAGTGATAGTCATAAGTACATTGATTTTATCCATTGTTAATCATCGCTTAAGTATTGTTAATCTGTAAGCTAAAAGGGTTGGTCCCATCAAGTGCTCAGACTCGCAAGGGAGGGCTCATGATCTAATGGCTTTGTTGTTGCTCTTTCCTTCCGAGACGTGGCTTGCACAAGCTCTCTATAATCGTTTTCTTGGTCCCTCAGAGAAGTAGAGTTTGAGATGAAGGACACGGCAACAACCATGGTGGCACCTAGAGCCCCAGCAATGCCAACATAATTTCCCATCCTAGTGCACTTGTTCATGCTACCCACATAACAATCTATAACTCTGGTGAGATACCGGATGGGAGAGAAAGCTCTCATGAATTTACAGAAAGCTCAGAGTCGCTGCCGCAAGCTTACTGTATAAATTTTGCCATCTGACTGTGCAATCGAAGGATTCATGGTAAAACCTAAGAGAAGTGTATAAACAAAGCTATGAAAGTATTGCAGAGAGTGCGGTTTGTTTTGGTTATAAATACACTATCAAAAAATATGAGTATTTCTTTATTCAGAAATATTTTTTGATTTTTTTTGGTTGGGATTCTGATTACTTTTGATAAATGATTTGATATTTAAAAATATTAATATTAATATTCTTTTATGGTCATTCCTAAAAAAATTGTAACAAACACCAAGATGCCTCGTTGTCATCTTGAAAAATAAATAGCTGTGACAAAGCCCCACATCCCTATGACTTTTCAACCACCGAACGGGGTTGTATATTGTGCGTAGGTTTCTTCATCTTAGTTGTGAGAAAGCCCCATAGGGCAAGTGAGTTTTCAACCATAGAATGGGGTTGTATATTGTGGATAGGTTTCTTCATCTTTTAGTTTAATAAGTGGGCCTTGACTAAATTTTCTAATATTTAAGTTGAATTCTAATTCTCTTTAAAAAGGTTTATTCATTTTTTATTTTAAGTGGAGGTTGACTCGTCTACTTGGTGTAGCTTAAGTGGTGATGGCCATGGAAAGAAGTCCTGGAGTAGCTCAAGTGGTGATGGTCGTGGCTTAAGTGGTGATGACCATGGAATGAATTCGTGGAGTACCTCAAGTGGTGATGGCCATGGAATGAAGTCTCATCGAACTGGACATCTTGGGTTCGAATCTTGTACTACCCTCTCCCCATTGTGGGGTGAATAATGAACATGTAAAATCGAAAATGAGAGAGTCCTACCAAGCTTAACAAAAAAAAAAGTGGGTGTTAATTCAATTTTCTAATATTTAAGTTGAATTATATTCCTCTTTAAAAAAAAAATCAAATTCAAGTTAAATTTGTTATTGAAATGAATATTTTTAATTATAAGAATAATTTGGTTTAGTTTAGATTTATTTTAACTTTGAATTTATTAATGGGTAAGATGGATTAAGACTTTTAAAGTATAAATTGAATCTTGTAATCATGATTTGGCATGAACTAATAAATTAAAATGGCTACATAGTGCATAAATAATAGTGTGAAGTAACTCATGGTAAGTATATTTATTTACTAGCTTATTTCTATATATTCTTTTATGTAAAGGTTTGTTTAAATTATGGTGTCTACATCTTATTTCTATATTTTTCTTTTATGTAAAAGCTTCCTTAAATTATGGTGGGAAGTAACTAATGGTTTAAGTTATGCAACCACAAAATTCCAAAGGATCACTGATCTACCAGCTTACCTATTGTAACAAAAAATTACAGGACAATTTTTTTGTCTAGAAATGGAATTTGTTGCAAGTGAGTTGAACATTGAGGGTTAGAAAACTCTCCAACTACGTTTTCTTCTACTCTATAAACTTTGGGGCAAGCCTTGTCATAGAAATTTAGTGCAAGTCCATCTCCTTCTGCAAAAACACATACAAACACCTGAAAACTCACAACTGTAGTTGTAGAAAATCCATGAAATTCTGATATGCTAATATGAGCAATCTGAAATAAAATTTCTTCTCACATAAACACAAAAATTCTCTACTAAACTTGGCAGTAGAATAGGAATAGAAATAACAACAATCACATAATTCAACAACATAGAATTGAACCTATTCGAAGTGGCTCGTTTCGTACGGGAAAACCTATATATGAACAAGGATTGATTAAGCTTCCCCATCTAGCTACTCTAGGATGGGGAGTTGGTCCTAGTGGGGAAATCATGGACACTTTTCCATATTTTGTATCTGGGGTACTTCACTTAATTTCTTCTACAATTTTAGGTTTTGGTGGTTGTCATGCGGAAAGAGTCAATTTTGCGGACAAAACCGACCTCCCTAGAAAACAAGGCTTTTCTAGTGACAAACAAAAAAATCAAGCACTATCTTTCCCTAAATATGCATTTAAAATAAAAGCAACCAGGTGTTTAAGGCTTACCTCTAGTCCAACACTGTTTGTAGCAGCCAAGCCTCTTCGATCCAGATGAGCTCCTTCTCCTTGAAGCCTGCATTCACTAACAAGCAAACGATTACATAGCACCTGAATAACTCATATAATAAAACATATTCATCATAAAGACCAAGGAGTTTATGAAACAAATTATATATAACAACTTGTTTAGAAAAATGAACTTAATTGTATTAATTGGAAACAAAAGAAACCTTACAACCAGTGCCTTGGTGTTATGCAGGTCCCTCCCAGGGTCCAGCAAGAGTTCTCCTTTACTTTGATCAGCTCACCCACTTCCAAATGAAGCTAAGAAAGGATTGGAATCTCTCCTCTCAAGCTCTATAAGGGAGTCCTAATTTCAGCAGCATCTACCCTTAGGAATGTTCAACTTTCAACCTCCCCTCCCTCTGGCCCAATGCTTGTATTTATAATGCTTTGGAGGAAGTTAAATAGGTCCACCATCAATGGGATAAGCCCCTCTTTCAAAGGGATAGCTCCCCTCTTCATGGGATAAGTTCCTCTTTCATTGGGATGCATGAACCATCTGGAGGCGCTCAATCCACGTCAAACCATCTTCTAGAATGCTCTAGAATCGACCGCAAGTAAGTTTTTTGAAGTAAAACTTGTGCCTTTTGACTTTTACAGGGGTACGAACCCACCCCTTTACAAACAGAGTGTATAAGTACGCAGGTATTATCTACTTGAGGTGCGGGCCCGCAGGTAAGAGTAAGAGAAAGTGCGTAACCAGAGTTATATTGATTTTTAAAGGCTTTCTCTCTTTTTTGGAGTTTGACATGAGGAGCAGAGGTATAAGACTTGCCAAGGAGGACAGTATGGTTATTGATGGAGCCATACTGACTATAAATAGTCATGGTGACAAATTTTAGTGTAACAGTGGTATTTATCATGCATTGATAGGACCCGAAACTTTAGAAGAATCTTTTCCATTCTTTGGCTATGTTTGGAAAGATAGAAACAAAATTACCACAATTTTGGGTATTCACCTAATATTGCTACCCTCTACTTGATGAGAATTTTGTTTATAAAAAAATTGAGCAATTGATATCTTACAAAATACAATTGTTTCAATCTAAAAGACACACTTTTCTTGCTTGATTTAAGCATGAAACCTTTTCAAGATTGTTGATATTTGTTGCCGTATACCAACCTGTGCACAAACTTCTCTTGTACACTCTTCCTTTCAGAAGTTCCACACACAAACTTGTGCTTCCTGTTGCTTGGTCTCACCAACTCATGCTCACCAAAAAAACAAGTAAACTTGTGCTTTCATTAAATGGCTAAAATTGAGGAATAATTTTATGATTGATTGAGTTAACATGAGTTAACTGCTCATGCAACTCATACTATTTCAAGTAAACCACTTCAAACTCAATTACTTGTGTTTTTCCTTAATTTACTCACACTAGAAAATTAAGAACTCAACCTTCAATTTTAACACATCAATAATTGCAAGCTAACTCATCCTAATTTTAAGGGAATGATTCTGAAATTATAGGAAATCATCCCAATTTATAGGGAATCTCTTAATTTTTAGCAACTCGAGTCATGCACAGTTTTCCTTGATTAACTCACACTAGAAAATTAAGAACTCGACTTTCAATTTTAACACATCAGATAATTGCAACCTAACTCATCCTAATTTTTAGGGAATTATTCTGAAATTATAGGAAATCATCCCAATTTATACGAAATCTCCTAATTTTTAGGAACTTGAGTCATGCACAAGAAGGAACTCGCTCTAGCTCCTATGATTAAGGCACAGATCAAGGAACCCTTTTCTAGATAGTATTTTCAACATATCAACACTCCCTCTTAGCAAGGAAGGGATTCTTGGAAGAACCTCATCCACCTAGATTTGTCTGTAACTCTACCAAGTTCTCTGTTACTACAACTACTCACTATGAACTAGAAGGCTTCCATGCTTTCTTCTATCGAACTCGTTTTGAAGACTTGTTCGACTTGTTCTTTCCCACCATGCTTTGTGAGTTCACAATCTGCCACTATCAATGATCACAATGCCTTTTATGTCACTGAAATTCGGCTCATTTCTCTACCTACTAGTAGGTCTCTAGCTCCACTAAGAAGTTTTCTCATTGGGTCTTTTGGATCTACCCTCTTATCAATATTTTGGTCATCTGCAACCCACTAAATTAGGGCTCCACAACTCTACCTCCTAACAATGCATTAGTCCTTCAATGATCACGTACATGAGGACTTCAAGGACTGCCCACTTGTCAAGATTATGGCTTCTCCATAATGCTACTCCTAGGGCATACAAACCTTCCTTGTCACTATGACACATCATCCCTATAATCACTCTCCTTAGGGCCTCCAAAACTGCCCACAGCCATTCAACTCTTTGACTAGTCTAGGGCTTGCAAATCTACCACTAATAGTCCATACACTTATTGTTCTTATGTTGTTTCAGAAGTTTTCTTATGATGTGTTGCTCTCAACTTTTTCTAGTCTTTATTTTGTTCTTTGCTTTGATACCATGTACAAAATTCATTAAATCATGATCTACTAATATGAGAAATCTGAAATAAAATTTATTCTCACATAAACAAAAAAAATATTTACTAAACTTTGGAGCAAAAGAGGAATAGAAATAAAAACGATCACACAACAACACAAAATTATTTAGGGAACCCAACTACGAAAACCCTCTACTTGATGAAAATTTTGTTGATTGAGAAACTGAGCAATTAATCTCTTACAAAAACAATTATTTCAATCTAAAAGACACACTTGTCTTTCCTTCTTTATTTAATATTGAAACTTTTGCAATATTGTTGATCTTTGTTGCCCTCTACCAACCCATGCAAATGATTCTCTTGCACACTCTGAATTTTATTGATTGAGAAACTGAGCAATTAATCTCTTACATGAGCAATCATTTCAACTTGAAAGACACACTTGTCTTTCCTACTTGATTTAATATTGAAACTTTTGCAAGGTTGTTGATCTTTTTTGCTTTCTACCAACCCATGCACAAGATTCTCTTGCACACTCTTCCTTTCACAATCTCCATGCAAAAATTTTGTGCTTCCTATTACTTAGTCTCACCAACTCATGCTCACCAAAAAATGATTATACTTGTGCCTTAATTCCTCCTTTTAATGGCAATTCAAATGGTTAAAATTAGTGAGTTTTCTAATTAAGGAATGATTTTGTGATTGATTGAGTTAGCATGAGTCAAACTCAATCACTTGTGTTTTTCCTCAATTAACTCACAGTAGAAAATCAAGAACTCACTTTCAATTTGAACACATTATTTAAGTGCAGCCTAACTCATTCTAATTTTTAGGGATTGGTCTCTTCGTCCTAATATATAGGGAATCTCCTATATTTTAGGAACTCGATTCATGCACAAGAAAGAACTAATTGTGGTTCCTATGATTAAGGTAGAGATCAAGGTATCCTTTTCTCGCTAATATTTTTAACAATACTAAACATATAAGTACGATAAAGTATTGAAGCTAATTTTCTCGAGAATCATTCACATGCCATATTGCTAAACAATTGTTTATATAAATTAGTATCATTTTTCGAAACCCAAATATAACTAAATGATATTTAATCTCCATACATTGTCTAGATCATAAAGATATGCTTGTTATTTCCAATTTTCATTTATTGAGACTTTAACACCCACTGCCTTGATGACTCTTCCATGCTTTTATATAAGATGTATTCTTGGAGCATATTCTTTCAACATTTTCATTTCTTCCACCGTCATTGGGGCATATATTTTATGTGCCATCCATGGATGATTGGGGCATATATTTTAGGTGCCATCTATGGACTTTCACAAAGATGTGTGTATTCTTGAATGTTTCATATGACCACCTATGGTTGTTTATAGGATGTGTTAATGATCGATGTAGGTATTAAAGGATTTAGACTAATATATTTTTTTGATATGGATAAATGTATTTTGTGTTTAATTTAGTCAATTAAAATTAGAGAAAATTTCATAATAGTTATTGAGTTTTTAATCATTCACATGCCATATTGCTAAACAATTGTTTATATAAATTAGTATCATTTTTCGAAGCCCAAATATAACTAAATGATATTTAATCTCCATACATTGTCTAGATCATAAAGATATGCTTCTTATTTCCAATTTTCATTTATTGAGACTTTAACACCCACTGCCCTGATGACTCTTCCATGCTTTTATATAAGATGTATTCTTGGAGCATATTCTTTCAACATTTTCATTTCTTCCACCGTCATTGGGGCATATATTTTATGTGCCATCCATGGATGATTGGGGCATATATTTTAGGTGCCATCTATGGACTTTCACAAAGACATGTGTATTCTTGAATGTTTCATATGACCACCTATGGTTGTTTATAGGATGTGTTAATGATCGATGTAGGTATTATAGGATTTAGACTAATATATTTTTTTGATATGGATAAATGTATTTTGTGTTTAATTTAGTCAATTAAAATTAGAGAAAATTTCATAATAGTTATTGAGTTTTTAATCATTCACATGCCATATTGCTAAACAATTGTTTATATAAATTAGTATCATTTTTCGAAGCCCAAATATTGTTGAAAAGTGTGCAACAAGAAATGCTTGTTGAGATTGCAACAAGATGATGGAGCTTAGTGAAAAGAGTCGCCTTCACTAAGTGGGCCTTCAGGCTATTTTTGGCACAAGTCTATTTTTAGACATATGGATCATGTCTATGTTTATGGATGATTGATCAAGTTGGGAAAAATAGATGGACTTCTATTTTTGATGAAAGTGTGAGTGATCACAGTGTGAGTGATCAAAGTCTATTTTTAGACTGGCTGTCAAAAAATAGAAAAGTCAAATATTATTATCTCACAATAATATTTGGACTATAAACTTGATCTTATTCTCTTGGAGCACTTCAGTTTGAGCTACAGAGGTGGCACATGCAGCTGTCAGAAGGAAATACGCTTTTCTTATGAGTCAGTTGAGTTGTTGCATGCATGACTTCAGTTAGAACTCAAGTGAGTTGAGTTTAGTGGACTGGAGGTACAGTTGATGGAGTTGTGTTCAGTTTGACTTAGTTAAACTAGTTGTAGTTAGTCTAACTGCAGATAGACTAATGATGAGTTGTTAAACTAATTATTAACTCATAATACAACTAATGAATACATCAGTTAACTCAGTTGCATGTTAGTGCATGTTCAGTTCAACAGGGACAAGTGGTAGAGAATCAGATTGCTATCAGTTGTAACTATAGTTGTGCATCAGATCTTGCACAATCAAAGGATTGAGTATGCCAATGAGTTTTCTCACGTATTTGGCCCACATTTTAGCCTTTGCTCACGTCCACAAAGAGTGAGTGACTATTTTGCAGGTGAAAAATGAGTTTGGGAAGCAATTCTCATCAGTTCTTGAGCAGGTATTGAGCAGTGGAGGCAGGCAAGCAGTGGAAGAGATTTGGAGATCAAATCTGAGCTGTATTGTGTGTAACGGGTGGAGATACTTGTGAGAAGTATTATGCTTTGTATTGTTACATGATTCAATCAATATAATATACAGATAGTGTGGGGTTTTTAGCGAGATGCTTTCCCCGGGATACATACTGTGTTTATGAGTTTGATTGATGCTTCTATGTGTGCCTGTGGATGTTTCTGCTTCTGTAAATTGATGATCAACGTAGAGGAGATTATGTATTATACATGTTCCGCTTAAATTGTATGATCAGGATAATCTCTATTGAATATGTGTCATATTATTCAAAATTTCTACATGGTATCAGAGCTAGATGATTTGTAGAAAAAGTTTCTACATGGTATCAGAGCAGCTTGATTTGTAGAAGAGATTTTTACAGGATATCAAGCGAGGATTGATCATCAGATCTACTATTCAGTAAGTGTTTACATTCTATTTCTCTAGGCAGAGCCTGTAATCGGGCCAGGTAGCCTCTGGATTCATCCCTCCTTTGGAAGGTGAAATATCCGGTGAAAGCCCATACAGTCAATCTCTGTACGAGAAATATTGTGTTCTCACGAATTCTAGATTGGAAGCAGTTGAGTTTTGTGCTGGTGGAATTCGAATTTAATTCCAAAGCAAGAGATAAAACTCAGAAACATTCAGTTCGAGAATGGAGATAGTATGCCCCAGTATCTCACGAGGTTCACTCAGTGTCGAGATGAGCTGGGAAGTGTGGGGGTTACTGTTGATGATGAGGATGGTGAGTCTAGGACTCCTTGACCTTCCTAAGAGTTGGCATAGCTACCAGGACTCAGTGAATGGAAGGGAGAAATTGCCAAATTGGGAATGACCATGGTCGGATTTGATGCAGGAGGAGATTAGACGGCGCACCAGAGACAGTTCTTCATCTATGCATGATGAGGATAACTGTGCCTTAGCGAGTAAGGCGAAGAAGGGGAAGGAGAAGGTTTCTCTTTTCGAATCTTGTTCTTCCAGTGATGGGAAGAAGGTTGACAAGGCGAAAGTGAGATGCTTTCGTTGTCATGAGTTGGGTCATTATGCTACTAATTGCCCAAAGAAGAAGTCCAAGAAGGGATCCAGGGAAGGATCTGAAGGTGAGGCAGCCTCACTTGCTTCACAGTTTGAGTTGGACTTTACACTCTTCGCATGCATGGTTTCATCCATGATGGGAAGTGGTTGGTTTCCTGACAGTGGAGCTTCTTTCCCCATGACCGGTGACAAAAGTTTGTTCAGTACTTTGGAGGAGAAAGATCTCCAGATACTCATAGGGATGGGTAACGATGAGAAGTATAGTGTCTCAGGTGTAGGCACGGTTATTTTTCAGAGGGAGCATGGAGCTCGCCTTACCTTGACCGATGTCAAGTATGTACCAGGACTGAAGAGAAACTTGGTGTCGATCGCGATGCTGGAAGACAGAGGCTATGATGTGGTCTTCAGTAAGGGAAAGGTTTTCCTTAGACACATCATCACTAGACAGGTGAAGCAGATTGGTTCACGGGTCAAGAACATGTATGCTCTTAAGGTTCAAGATGCATGCAAAGCCTTGAGCAGCAAGGCAACTTATGGAGACTTGGTGGTTGAGAGGGAGCGTATATTACCTCTCAACATGCAGAGCCAGAAGAAGTCTCAGACGATTATGGAGGAGCCACGATTGGTGCAGCAGCTTCAGGAGATTGTGGAGGAGCCACAACAGGGGAAGCTAAAAGGAGATCGAGTAGAGACATCTACTCATCCAGAGACCTCCAGTAGGGGGAAACTTCAAGCCAGGTGGGCTGAGGGATCGCATGCAGCCATACCTCCAGGTAGGAGGTGGGGTGATGTGGATTGATTGTCCCAAGGAGGAGGGGCAGGATCCTTGAGGTACCCAAACTCTTGGATGAGACCTTGCTACGGGAGCCCCGATGTGTAGTAGCAGGAACTGACTGATTGGGTAGAGACAGATGCGGATGGAGCGGCAGAGAGAGCGACAGTGCAGGGAATCCCAGGACAGCGCATAGCTAGCAGGCTGTAGCAATGCGAGAGGCACAAGTGTTTTGCACAGTGCTAGGTGGCACAGAGAGGTGTGCAATAGTGCGAGATGCATGGAGATGTTGCAGTAGCGCAGATGTCAGAGAGGGAGCACTTGTCAGCAGCAGGTAGAGCTTCAGCATCAGAGGATGTTTCTATCCCAACAGGGAGGTCAGTTGGGAGGTGCAGTGCGGATGCAATGCTGGGAGATAGAACCAGCAGCAGCACGGATGCAGTCAGAGATCAAAGTGACAGAGGCTAGAGCAGTCAGATACTGAAGAGCACAGAGATGCAGAGTTTCAGTCGATAGAGGAAATAGCAGTAAGAGACTTTGATGATAGAGCAAGTGGACCGGCCAAATGTGTTGCATGGAGAACATTCCAGAGTTACAGGATCGGGTTTGAGAGGAAGCCTTTCTTGTTGAGAGGGAGTGTTGAAAAGTGTGCAACAAGAAATGCTTGTTGAGATTGCAACAAGATGATGGAGCTTAGTGAAAAGAGTCACCTTCACTAAGTGGGCCCGCAGGCTATTTTTGGCGCAAGTCTATTTTTAGACTATGTCTATTTTTAGACATATGGATCATGTCTATGTTTATGGATGATTGATCAAGTTGGGAAAAATAGATGGACTTCTATTTTTGATGAAAGTGTGAGTGATCACAGTGTGAGTGATCAAAGTCTATTTTTAGACTGGCTGTCAAAAAATAGAAAAGTCAAATATTATTATCTCACAATAATATTTGGACTATAAACTTGATCTTATTCTCTTGGAGCACTTCAGTTTGAGCTACAGAGGTGGCACATGCAGCTGTCAGAAGGAAATACGCTTTTCTTATGAGTCAGTTGAGTTGTTGCATGCATGACTTCAGTTAGAACTCAAGTGAGTTGAGTTTAGTGGACTGGAGGTACAGTTGATGGAGTTGTGTTCAGTTTGACTTAGTTAAACTAGTTGTAGTTAGTCTAACTGCAGATAGACTAATGATGAGTTGTTAAACTAATTATTAACTCATAATACAACTAATGAATACATCAGTTAACTCAGTTGCATGTCAGTGCATGTTCAGTTCAACAGGGACAAGTGGTAGAGAATCAGATTGCTATCAGTTGTAACTATAGTTGTGCATCAGATCTTGCACAATCAAAGGATTGAGTATGCCAATGAGTTTGCTCACGTATTTGGCCCACATTTTAGCCTTTGCTCACGTCCACAAAGAGTGAGTGACTATTTTGCAGGTGAAAAACGAGTTTGGGAAGCAATTCTCATCAGTTCTTGAGCAGGTATTGAGCAGTGGAGGCAGGCAAGCAGTGGAAGAGATTTGGAGATCAATCTGAGCTGTATTGTGTGTAACAGGTGGAGATACTTGTGAGAAGTTTTATGCTTTGTATTGTTACATGATTCAATCAATATAATATACAGATAGTGTGGGGTTTTTAGCGAGATGCTTTCCCCGGGATACATACTGTGTTTATGAGTTTGATTGATGCTTCTATGTGTGCCTGTGGATGTTTCTGCTTCTGTAAATTGATGATCAACGTAGAGGAGATTATGTATTATACATGTTCCGCTTAAATTGTATGATCAGGATAATCTCTATTGAATATGTGTCATATTATTCAAAATTTCTACAAATATAACTAAATGATATTTAATCTCCATACATTGTCTAGATCATAAAGATATGCTTGTTATTTCCAATTTTCATTTATTGAGACTTTAACACCCACTGCCTTGATGACTCTTCCATGCTTTTATATAAGATGTATTCTTGGAGAATATTCTTTCAACATTTTCATTTCTTCCACCGTCATTGGGGCATATATTTTATGTGCCATCCATGGGTGATTGGGGCATATATTTTAGGTTCCATCTATGGACTTTCACAAAGACGTGTGTATTCTTGAATGTTTCATATGACCACCTATGGTTGTTTATAGGATGTGTTAATGATCGATGTAGGTATTAAAGGATTTAGACTAATATATTTTTTTGATATGGATAAATGTATTTTGTGTTTAATTTAGTCAATTAAAATTAGAGAAAATTTCATAATAGTTATTGAGTTTTTAATCGTTCACATGCCATATTGCTAAACAATTGTTTATATAAATTAGTATCATTTTTCGAAGCCCAAATATAACTAAATGATATTTAATCTCCATACATTGTCTAGATCATAAAGATATGCTTCTTATTTCCAATTTTCATTTATTGAGACTTTAACACCCACTGCCCTAATGACTCTTCCATGCTTTTATATAAGATGTATTCTTGGAGCATATTCTTTCAACATTTTCATTTCTTCCACCGTCATTGGGGCATATATTTTATGTGCCATCCATGGATGATTGGGGCATATATTTTAGGTGCCATCTATGGACTTTCACAAAGACGTGTGTATTCTTGAATGTTTCATATGACCACCTATGGTTGTTTATAGGATGTGTTAATGATCGATGTAGGTATTAAAGGATTTAGACTAATATATTTTTTTGATATGGATAAATGTATTTTGTGTTTAATTTAGTCAATTAAAATTAGAGAAAATTTCATAATAGTTATTGAGTTTTTAATCATTCACATGCCATATTGCTAAACAATTGTTTATATAAATTAGTATCATTTTTCGAAGCCCAAATATAACTAAATGATATTTAATCTCCATACATTGTCTAGATCATAAAGATATGCTTCTTATTTCCAATTTTCATTTATTGAGACTTTAACACCCACTGCCCTGATGACTCTTCCATGATTTTATATGAGATGTATTCTTGGAGCATATTCTTTCAACATTTTCATTTCTTCCACCGTCATTGGGGCATATATTTTATGTGCCATCCATGGATGATTGGGGCATTTATTTTAGGTGCCATCTATGGACTTTCACAAAGACGTGTGTATTCTTGAATGTTTCATATGACCACCTATGGTTGTTTATAGGATGTGTTAATGATCGATGTAGGTATTAAAGGATTTAGACTAATATATTTTTTTGATATGGATAAATGTATTTTGTGTTTAATTTAGTCAATTAAAATTAGAGAAAATTTCATAATAGTTATTGAGTTTTTAATCATTCACATGCCATATTGCTAAAAAATTGTTTATATAAATTAGTATCATTTTTCGAAGCCCAAATATAACTAAATGATATTTAATCTCCATACATTGTCTAGATCATAAAGATATGCTTCTTATTTCCAATTTTCATTTATTGAGACTTTAACACCCACTGCCCTGATGACTCTTCCATGCTTTTATATAAGATGTATTCTTGGAGCATATTCTTTCAACATTTTCATTTCTTCCACCGTCATTGGGGCATATATTTTATGTGCCATCCATGGATGATTGGGGCATATATTTTAGGTGCCATCTATGGACTTTCACAAAGACGTGTGTATTCTTGAATGTTTCATATGACCACCTATGGTTGTTTATAGGATGTGTTAATGATCGATGTAGGTATTAAAGGATTTAGACTAATATATTTTTTTGATATGGATAAATGTATTTTGTGTTTAATTTAGTCAATTAAAATTAGAGAAAATTTCATAATAGTTATTGAGTTTTTAATCATTCACATGCCATATTGCTAAACAATTGTTTATATAAATTAGTATCATTTTTCGAAGCCCAAATATAACTAAATGATATTTAATCTCCATACATTGTCTAGATCATAAAGATATGCTTGTTATGTCCAATTTTCATTTATTGAGACTTTAACACCCACTGCCCTGATGACTCTTCCATGCTTTTATTTTTTTTTTTCCGAGGAAAAAAACCGCGCTTTTCTATTAATCAGAGAATAAAAAAGCTACAAAAGGAATGAGTAAACATTCCACAAAGATTGCATTGAAGCAAACCGTATACTGCCGCAAGGGCCCGAGTGCTTTCGCACCCCACTACAACGTGAAAAACTAACGTGCACAAAGAATAAGAAAAGAGAAGAGAGGAGAGAGAAATATGAGGCAAAAACTGAAATCCGTCAGTGAGTAGAACTCACACATCAAGTTTTCCGCCCCTTTTTCTTTTCGACCTTACGCCACACTCCTTGAGAGGGCTCGATCGAAGCCAAGACTAACTGTGTTTCTGTATTCTGTGGACCAGGTTCTTTGTCTGAATCTGAAGTATCCGAGAGGTGGTGCCGTTTTATGCCGCCCAAACTAGTTTGCATGCTTGTCTCCTCTGCCTTGTTGTCTGATGAGATTTCTTTCTTGTCTGGTGGGGTTCCTTTCTGTTTCTCCATTTCTTGGGACACCTCAGTTTTCTCTTCTGGAAGTTCTTCCTCTGCTGCTTCTGATTCTTCATCCTCTGAATCTGGGGGAGAAAAGTTCCAACCTTTCCTCTGCTTCCCTTTCTGCTTCCTTTTATTCTTGGCTTCTGGACACGTGCTTTGTAAATGACCTGTCTGCCTACAGATCCTACATCTGAAGGCAGTGTTTTCATAATCTAGTACCTGCAACCAGTTCTGTTGTTTGTAGATCAACCTTATATTTTCCGGCAGCCCTTTACTTAAGTCTACTTCCACACAGATACGTGCGTAAGTGTAGATCCTTTCATCGATCCTGTCCATGTCAGTTTTGATATACTTCCCTATGCTGTTTCCAATGCCTTCCAGCACCTGTTCATCCCAGAAATGCAAAGGAAGATTGTGTAGTCTAACCCAAACTGGCATTCTGGTTACCGTCATTTTATTTGGATCAAAATCTGGGAACCATGGGGTCACAAATAGCCCTGCTGTTCCCCAAAACCATGGTCCGGTACTGATAACTGTATCTCTGACTTCCTTGGATGTGAATCTCACTATAAAAAAACCCTTTGCACATAAATGAATGTCACACTCCATGGTCCAGCTGGTGAATATCCAGTGGAAAAGATCCATAGGTTTAGGCCAAAAACTGTTGAAACGGCATATTAAAGCTCGCGTTTCATAGGACTTGACGAAATCATCTAGCCCTGAGGATTCTATGTTTAAGGCTGGGATTTGCTCTGACTGATCTACTATGTACGGCCTGGGCAGGTGTCCTCCTTGAGCTGGAGGTGGCCCAGAGCTTCTGCTGCCCTGTAAAATGTTCTTATAGGATTTTGGTTGGTGTTGGGCTGCAGCTTTTTTCCCCTTATCTCCCCCTGAGAGACTTGGCTGTCCCTGAGGCAGAGCCCCGCCTCTCAATCTGAGATTTAGAGTAATGAATGATCCTGGCCCAATCTCATAACTTTCTAGGGATCTACAGTCCTGAAGGGACCTTCTTCCACTGACCAGGTGCTGGGTCGGAACAGGGTACCCCATTTCTGCCCAAATTTGTTGTTTTAGCTGCATGGAGGTATCACCTGCATGAACCCAAAATAATCTAGATTTCCCCTGAGGAGGAATAATCAGGATCTGAAAATAATTAGTTACCTGTTTTGACTGATGGCGAAGGTCCAGATCTGGCTCCGTTCTGGAACCTTTTTCCTTCTGCTTGCTTGCGTCTGCATAATCTCTGCCCGCTCTAGCATTGATGTCTTTGTTCCAACAGGTTTGGTCTGACCAAGATCTGTATTGATTGGGATTCAGATCTGGTATATCCGACCCAGATCTGCCATGGTTTACAATTTTCAGATCTGGCCCTGATCCGTTGGAGCTTTCGCTCAAAAGCATAGTAAATAACTCGGATCTTCTGTTGTGAGACTGCGTCGGTGAAATAAGGGCCCGTATCTGCGCAGCAAGGAGGATTTGAGCCGCCGTCCACCGCGCCCCCATAGCCCTTCTCCCACCCCATGTCTGATCTGGTGCGTTTCCATTTAAAATCCGCCCTAGAATGGCAGATCGTGTCCACGGGATGCCACGATGGGGCTTGAAATCTGGCTTATAACTCGTTCCTCCATGGCCGCCTGCTGATTTGCCATGTCTGTGCCTAAAGTTCTCGAATGGTGGCGCATCGGAGCGTGACAATGTGCAGGCCCTTTGCTTTTGGGCATAAAACTCCGGCCATGAGACTTCTGGTGCCGCCGTGAAAGAAAACCCCTGCACCCTCAGATTGATTTGGGTCGATTCGTTGTAAACTTTTTCATCAACAGGTTTTTCCCAGGTCCCGAAAAGGGCAGCATGCTCATAGAACCCAGTCGCCGGACCTCTAGCCGAACCATAACAGAGTCGATCCTTCGCGGCAATGCCAAGAAAAGTTTCTGAAACCCTAAGACTTGAAAACGCCTCCATCGCCGATCTCCTTAGGGGAAATGTCTTCCAGAGTTTCCCAGCATGTTCCAATTGTACAACATTCTTCCATGCTTTTATATAAGATGTATTCTTGGAGCATATTCTTTCAACATTTTCATTTCTTCCACCGTCATTGGGGCATATATTTTATGTGCCATCCATGGATGATTGGGGCATATATTTTAGGTGCCATTTATGGACTTTCACAAAGACGTGTGTATTCTTGAATGTTTCATATGACCACCTATGGTTGTTTATAGGATGCGTTAATGATCGATGTAGGTATTAAAGGATTTAGACTAATATATTTTTTTGATATGGATAAATGTATTTCGTGTTTAATTTAGCCAATTAAAATTAGAGAAAATTTCATAATAGTTATTGAGTTTTTAGGGTTTTCATAGTTATAATGGAAATACCAAAAATATTCACATTTTTAAAAGTTGATGTGGTCCAAAGTGAGTGTGATACAATTAACTCATACTTTGTTAAATCATAGATTAATCCCACAAATCAACCATAACAAACAAACAAAAAAACTATTAAATTTATTTTATTCTTAAAATTAATAAATTTAATAAAAATGAAAGATCAAATTATTAAAATAAAAGTGCACATCTAAATGAGAATTAGTTAAAACAATTGTCAACCTAATGTATAAAACATATTTAAAGAAAAAAACCAAATAATTATAATTATAATAAAATAAAATAAACCCAAATACTTAAAAAAAATTAATTTATATATAATTTAAATATTAATATATTTAAAAATATTATTTTATTCATAAAATTTTCATATTAAATAAATTTATATTTATATTTATATTTATTTCAAATAAATTTAAATTAATGACTTTTTTTAATTAGGAAAAACAATTTATTCCCATAGAAAATCTTATAATCAAAATTGTAAACTCAATGTAAAATTTTCTGCAAAAGTATCAAATGGATTTTAATCCAATTATATGTAAGCTTAAATTGATGTTAAATATGCATGTTTATAAGTTTAAAATTATCTTAAAAAAAATTAGCGATATAATTATTTCTGATACACATCCAAACGAATTGCTTTCCACACGGTTATAAAACACAACACATGTCTGACATCTGAAGCAATGACTATAACGTTTTGAGTTTACGAGGATCTATAGGTCCAATCATTTTGGTATTCATGCTTGTAGATTTAATGGTTAACGTGGTCACAGAGGAGGATAATGGCCAAGTTTTTGGTTTTTCCAAATCATTAATGCTTTCCAAATCAAGTGTGGTCTTCAGAATCAAGTGTGGTTTTGTTTGAAGAAATCTATCTGCTATGTATCTGCCCATAACAATGCAATGGAGTATGGTTTATAACTTTGTTGCAATCAAGATCCAACGTTGTCTATAAATCAAATGTTTTTGATTGTCTAACCGAGTTCCGGGACAGATATGCACCATCTCTAGGATGACCCTATGGATGGTATTAACCGCATATTTGGAAGTACCAACCAATGAATAAGAAAATTTTGAAGTTATATGATAGTCGTAGCCTGCATCTTGGCCAGTTGAAGGAGCAAACTTCATTTTTTTTCTTGGGGAGAAGCTTAAAACCATTAGGCTTGATGCAGTATAGCAAAACTTGTAAGACTCCTTTGTTTAAACAAAGGATCCTGTTATGTTTTAAAATATCAAATAATATTTATAATAATATTTGGTGCATCATAAGGATCTCTCTGATCCAAATTCTGCTCCTTTAGCTACTACTACAGAAGGTCATTGTACTCAATGAGATTTGAACTTCAGTCTCCTAGGCTTCGTTCAAATATGCTTACCGTCAAATCACACATCACTATATCAGAATCAATGACTAATTTTTACTTCAAATTGATAGAGTAATGACTTTTCATACATTTTAGAATATAAATCTCATTTAAATTTTTAATTTCCAACCTCTAAATATGTGAATTGTAATGAAGAACCATAAAAATGTAGTTATACAGAGTGGCTCTCTGTTTCCTTTTACTCCAATAGAAGTAGAAAGATACTTTTATATATGATGAGTGTTTTATTCTTGAAATATCCATTAAAAATATTAATTGCAATTGATCTGGTGAAAAAAATTCTAAGAACTTCCCACATCACATCTTTCCACTATATGTGCATTCATGTTGACCTCTACCAGAAGACTTTTTAAAATATTCATTTCATGAAAAAGACACATCCTCCAATTAGATGAGAACCCGTTTATATTAAAAATATTAATTGCAATTGATCTGGTGAAAAAAAATCTAAGAACTTCCCACATCACATCCTTCCACTATATGTGCATTCATGTTGACCTCTACCAGAAGACTTTTTAAAATATTCATTTCATGAAAAAGACACATCCTCCAATTAGATGAGAACCCGTTTATATTTCAAAGAGTTATTTTAATATAAGATTTTTAATATTTTTGATGTATTTAAAATTATGAAATTTTATTTATCTATTTAATTTTAGTATTATAATGGGTAAACATATCAATTATGTGTGTGAAGAAAGGAATGAAGTTACAAAATATAAAATTATTAATATGGGAAAATAATATTATATATTACATATTGATTATGGTTTGTTATTTGTGAAAGTATAATAATATGGAATTTTTTTATTTTTTTATAAGTTAAAAATATTTGAATTCTGGAGGGTTAGCTCAATTGGTTGACTCTGCATTGTTAAAGCGTCTCTACTATGAGAGGTTAGGGGTTCAATTTTTTCTACACTTTCAGGGTCAAGTTCCATGGTTGAACCAGTAGTGATCATTTTGGGTAGATCTTTATGGTACAAATATTTTGTAGATGTACTGGTCCCTGGGTAGATATTTATGGTACAAATATTTCGTAGATGTAGTGTTCACTGCTCTCTAGGGACTGTCAACCACATATAAAAAATAAGGTAAAAGATACTTAACTCAATCACATTTATCTCATATAATTAGGAATGATTATTATCATCCATACCTATGTTCAATTCCCACAAGTGGCATAATGAACTTTCTTATAGCTATTGTCACTTCTATTTAACCTTTTTTTTATATTTCATGGACAATTATATCTAATAACCTTAATAACTTTTTTTATATATTTAATAAAAAAATTTAATAAGTCCCTTTAAGAGGGATTGGGACTTCTATTTAACCTTGTTTTAATACTACATCAATTTACCTTTTAGTATTGTTAGATTCATGGAGATGGAAATAGGAAATTACATAAATGGAATTATTCTAAGCTCAAATTGCTTTGGGAGGAAACTTGCCTAGAAGAGGAGGATTGGGAACAATAAGGAGAACTTGTAGGTGCCCCTATCATTGAGTGAAATGCTATGGGAATACCAAACATCATTTTGGGGTTGTAAGGGAGACCAAAGAGTGTTATACAACAATGTCAACACTCGAAAAACACTATCCAAGATATGAAACCATGAAAATGCATGTTATGGACACATCTTAGAAATAGGATAGGGAAAGAATTTTCATGACTTTGTGGTAGGTTTACAAACATCCAAGAAGGGATATGACAACTTTTTCGTGGTAGTTGATAGGTTCAAGAAGATGTGTATTTTCATGCCTTATAAAAATACCATCAATGGGAAAGAAGCAACAAAATTGTTCTTTCGACAAGTTTGGGTGCACTTTGGGATACCAAGGAGCATCATTTAAAATCGTGACACTATATTTCTGGGTGTGTTTTAAAGTACATTGTTGGAGAAGATTGACACAAAGCTGAAAAGGTCTACAACATCCCATCCATAGATATATGGGAAAAACATAAGTAGTCAACAAGTCTTTGGTGGAGCCTTTGAGGAGTTACAATAACAAGCATCCAAACACGTGGGATGAAAAATTGGTATATAGAAAAGCACTCTTGTAATTCTAGTGCTGGAATGTAAAAGAATTCATTTGTGAAGAAACCAAATAAAGGAACTTTCACACTACTGTAACTATCTTAATTGCTAAAGTGAAACGCTATGTCTATCCTTAGTACAATTGTTGGTAGTTTAACAAGTGGACCCTTGAAAATATCTACCTTCTCAATGATTTTCCTTCTCACACAAAGTGGTCATTCTTGTACTCTTGTAATTTTCTTGCACTAGTGCAGGTATAGAACTTATGTGAGAAGTATAACTTGTACTTATACTAAAGACTTATATTTTCTGTAGGGGCTATAAGCCTTAAGACTTGGAGCACTTCTGTTCCTGTAGCAAGACACCAGTCCTTGTACCAGAAAAAAGTTTCCTACACCAAATATTCCAAGTTGCTTTTGGGAAGATAAAAACGCATGTTAACTATGAAAGGAATTGCAAGTGCAAGTAGAATCTGAAATAATCTTACACACGAATGTTATAGACATTTTTGTGCCTTACAGCATGAAGCATGAAATGTCAATAATCAAAGGGATCCAAAGTCCCTAAACATGTTGTTCTTACCCCTAGAGGAACAAGGTCAGCAAACCACAGCACTTCAGATCAGTTCTCCACCTGAAAACACTCAAAAACAAGCAATTTCAGGATCATGTCAGCTGCCCCATTGAGCATCTGCGCTGAATGTCAACTGCTCCACTCTGTACCTGCGCTGAATGTCAACAGTAATGAAGGCTACCTGCGCTGGGCGAGATTGGCCAAGTGGCACAGTCATTCTGCAAGGTGTCAGGTGCCCAGGAAGCTTCTAAAATGACACTTGGATCAGCAAATTCGCCCTATGATGAGTAAGAGGTCCTTAAACTCCAAGTGGAAGCAAGGATCTCCAAGTGGACTCAAGAACTGAAGTATAACTGAAGAGGGAGAGGACACAAGTCAGCTTCATGTCAGTCTCAAGCTGACTCATCCTTTCTCCAAATCTCCTATATATAGAGCTCTCTCATGAGGTCTAAGGAGGCTGGAATTTTGTGAAAGCAAGGAAGTGCTGTTGGTTTGAGTTTAGAGCTATTGGGTGATTTCTTTGAAGGAGGTGAAGAGGAGATTTCTTTCTGCTGGGAAGTGTTGCTGGATTGGGCCTTTACGGTTGTAACACTCTCAGAACTTTACTTCTTCCATTAATAAAGCATTTGAGGTTCTTCTATATACATGTGTTTCAATGATGTATTGTTGTACTTGTGTATTTGATTTATTCTAATCCTTGAATCAGTTATGAATGTATGCTTCTTGTAGTTTCCCTCTCTTGCCTTTTTGCAGGATCTTTGTGTAGCTGGGCCAGTGAAAGAGCAAGGAGCTGGGAGCAAGCAGCAAGGAGAGAAGACTAGATCAATCAATAGCGAAAGACATCGGTTGGTGGATCTCTTTCTCCCCTACTTACTTTCATAAAGAAGAAATCTTAGATAGCTTTGCTTTCAGTTGTTGCTGAGGTACTATCACCCTTAGAGTGGGATAGGGTCATTCCGTGTCGGATACTTTTCCCTACAACAAATTGGCGACTCCGCTGGGGATCATATCTTGTTGGTTGTTTGTGTTTCTTGCTATTCATTTCATAAACAAAGGGAGTACCAAATCGAACTGCATTTGGATCTTTCAGATGCAAAGTAGAGGGTAGCTACTCTAGCTCAGTTTTTGGGCATGTTTATGATTTGAAGAGCTGATCCACAAGGACTCTGAAGCTCTTAGTGATAGCTTTTCATCCTCCTAATTATCCCTTAGTGTGTACTTGACTGATAGCTTCTGATTTGGCCAAAAACTGTGAATTTTTGAGCAAACTGTGACCCGGAAACTGTGAAAACGCAAGTCTCGTTCTTCAGTGCAGGCTGTACAAAGGCAGTCTGTATTTCAGCGCAGGTAGCCCCTTCATGAACTGCACTGAAGGTCAATCTGATAGTCCAGAGCCTGCGCTGAACCAGTGTGGCAGTGTCCTACTGGGGTTTCCCACTGTGTCTTTGCCCTGTTTTCACTCTTGTTTTGCTGCCTTTTGCTTGTCATTGTACCTATTTGAAACCAACTTCCCTTTGCCACTATTCCGCCTCGGTTGTATAAAGAAACTGTGATTGTTCTTTGTGTATTTCTTATTTCATTTACAGTTTCCCATAACAAAAAGTGAACTAGTCTTGCTGTGGCCTCTTAGATCCAGAACTGTGATAAGTGTTGTAGTGATCTTAAGAGTTAGTTTAATTGCTGTTCATAGCTGATTGAGTTTTGTTTTCGTCATATGGTTTGAATTCATATATTTCTAGTGTCGAAACAAGTAAACCGTAAGGTGTCTTTTGATTTTAGACAAGCTTGTTTGTTTGCACTTGAAATTGAATTCGAAATTATACAACAGCTTTCTTTTTGTAATACATCAACATTAAGAAAGAGAAAAGAAATACCTACATTTTGCATTTGCATTTTCGATAAGTTTGCGTGATTGATCTAGGAGAAAGTGCATTAGTGTGTGCTTTGTGATCTGTGTGAAAAGATGATGTCTTTCTTTTCCCTCAGTAGTTAGGATTTTCAAAGTTAAAAGATTGTAAAGCTTGCTTATCATCTTAAATTGCATTTAGGAATTTGTACCAATACATCTCGTGGTGATCCTGAAAGACAAACTGCTAAACAAGATCAACTTAAAATATATTGAATGAACCTAACAACGCTTTGTAACATAACGCTCACAGTAGAGGTCTAGGTAGAGACATGTTCCGGCGTCGTTAAACGTAGTGACTGTCGATCTCTACGAAGGTGGGTGATTCCTCCTGAGGGACGATAGCACTAATACGGACTTGTGCTCCTGCGTATCGTCGCGTATATTGGGAGACCCCTATAGGCATTTATCCTTTATCCTTAGGAAGCCGTGTCGACTGCCCTACTGATCGCGATGCAGTGAACACAGCATTCACGAAGATCGACCACCCGTACCGTAAAACGTATTCTGTGGTTTCGCAAAAGGTTTGGCACACCCTCTGCCTAGATCTCCAGAGCAGTTTCTTTTGGCCTTTTTCAAACTCTATAACTGAAAAAGTCCAACCGAGCATTTGTCACTTCGGGCTCGTTAAAACATCGAAGGAGACTAGAGTCATCTTTAGCTTTTTCTCGACTCTTAAAAACTGAAAAAGCAAGTTGTGTCTAAAAGTGTCTAATAAAATTCATTCAATACGGAAACATAATTCCCCTTTTGTATTTTAGTTGATCGAGTAATCCGCAACCGTGGAGGAAAGTCAATTAAAACCCCGTCGTTCGCGGAGGCTTGCGAGTCAACTGTCTTTGTCTCCGGAATCGAAAGTAGTACGGACGAAGAGAACTCGCTTGACTGGGTCAAAATCTCCCATTAAAGTTAGAACAACAGTTCCAACAACATCTGAGATTCCGGTCACTCCTAGTATTTCTGGAATCCCTGCCTCTATTGAATAAGTTCAACAGCCACAGAGGGACAGTAGCACTGATCCTGGTCTGAGAACAAGTACTTGCATAACTGAACCAATTCCATCTGCAACCGGTCAACAGAGTCTTGTTGCTCAAACAATTGTCGCTATCGAAGCAACCCCTTCTTCGGCACCAGAAATCTTTTACGGACCTGACGGTCTTCCTCTTCCTCCGGGTCTGATTGCAATAGAGGAAATCGTAGAGGACCCGCAAGCAAATACTCCAACTCATTTTGGAGTAGGCGTCACTCTTTTTCCTTCTGCATCAGAAGTTTGTCCATCACCAGCGGAAGTTCCTGTAGAATCGCTGGGCAGTTTATTGGATAGACTTAAAATGTCTGAGCAACCGTCGACATCTAGGACTGTGCCAAATGACACAGCGACGGCAGAAGCTCCTGCTGTCACTCCAACGATGTTTGCCGGCATACCAGCTGTCCCAACTAGCTCTCAACAGCTAGAAGGAGTCCACCCAGGGACTATTACGACAGCTTGGTCTGTTCCAGTTTGTTCTTCCGGTATAATACCCGGTAATTCTTATGTTGAAACTAGACAAGTTGATCCCTATGGAGGTCAATTTGGGCCATCCAGTCCTCAAAGGCAATCCATACCCTTGAGCTCCGGATTGTTACCGTATGGGGGGCAATATGCCCTTTCACTACCCCCTCCGGGAGGATACCCATACGGCAGTTTTCAACAGCATTCAGGTTTGACTGAAGTTACGACGAGTGGTTGGGTACCTATGTTACCCCAACAGCCAAGAGTTGTATATTCTATGCAACAATGTGTACCTATGTCTAGCATCCCGACGACGCCAACTATTGTAACCGTGTCGCAAGTTCAATCGATGCCTGTTGTATGTCAACCCCAGGTTGTAATGCAACAGCCCCTTGACCCTGCAACACAACCACAATCGCCAACTGCCGGGACGACACAAGTACAAACGGGTATAATAACCCCGCATCTTGGTCCGTCGGTTAGTATAGCCCAGCAAAACATGGCTTCACAACCATGGATGGTGCAGTACCAACAACCTCAGTTTCAGCAGGTGTACCAAGGATCTGAGCAATAGATCTTTGCGAATAGTGGACAACCCTATATTCAGAACGGGTTAAATCAACCACTTTACAGTGGCCAAGTCCACCAGCCATATCAGTCATATCAGCATCAATTGCATTATGTTGGTATGCAAAGGCCTACTGCTCAAGCGATTCCATCGTATCCTGGATACGCCTCGCCAAATCTGAATCAGCAGTTGCCATTCGTGGCAACTCTGGAATTACCAGATTTGCATCGATTGACGAACGATCCAATCGCCTATGCCCATTGGTGGCTAGCGATTCCTCACAAGCTTCCTTCGGACATTCCTAAATTCAATGGAAATCCTGGTGAAGACCCGTCGAATCATGTGATGACTTTTCATCTGTGGTGTTCGTCGAATACCTTGAATGATGATTTGATAAGGCTTCGCCTCTTCCAGAGGACATTGACTGGTCCGGCGGCTAAATGGTATATTGAATTACCTAGAGCCTCTTTCGACAATTTTAGTTCCCTAGCCACGACTTTTTTAACACACTTTCAGTTACCTATAAGGTACGAAACTGGAACAGAGATCTTAACCAATTTCAAGTAGACAACGGCCACACATATATCAGATCATATACATGAGTGGCGTCGTCATCGCAGAATGGTAAAGACATATGTTCCAGATCAGCTGTTAGCTGAGTGGTTTATAAAGTCGCTTCTTCCTGCTATAACAGAAGATGTGGCCAAGGGAGGGGTCGTAACAGAGGAGCAGGTTATTGCTCGTGCCCAGTATTTAGACTTAGTATATACTCAGTCTGGCACACTCTATGATAAGATACCTGACGCCCCCAGACCGGAATTTTCAATCCTTCCTCCTCCTGGATCGAATAGTGACTCTCATGCTGGTGATGGTGTGATTGGCACTGCAAGCACAAAGTCAACAAGGGATTCGAATAAGAAACCCCGTAAGACTTCGAATCAAAAAGAAAATCAAGAAATTCTTGCTTCGGAAGTAAATGCCGTATCTACGGATAAAGGCAAAAATTCCAATCAACCAGGAAGCAAGAAGAAGCAAAACAAAGGGAAGAAGAAGAAACAGGGTGAGTCATCCCCTCAAAAAACTTCTTCAAACCCTCCTGGGCAAGGGAAACAAATTTATCCATGTCAGATATGTGATGAAGAGGATCATTTCACAAGGAACTGTCCGTTCAAAGCTGAGTTAAAGAAGTTCTTTAAAAGTTCCCAAACTTCAGCTGTGTTAACTGATCCATTTCCCAACCCAGGTCAAAATATGGTTGATAGTGGAAATGCTTCCCCGTCGCAAGTGCTTATGTTGTCGGTCTCTAAGCAAAATGATGCTTTGATCTCGACAAGGAGTAAAGATTATGGGAATCCGCCGGTGTCGAACGACAAAGGTAAAGATCAACCTAGTAGTTCGACAACAACTTCGGCAGAAGTTGTACCCCCCATCACGCATGAATTAACAATAAAACCGCCTAAGGGAGTAGTACACAAGTCGACGTTTAATCCTCGCGCCAGGGCGGCGCAGCATTATAACATAGTGGAAGATTTGGCCCAATCGCCATCTGCCATGTCGACTCTTGAGGTACTGCAAAATTGCCCATCCCAAAGGCAGGCGTTGTTATCAGCAATTGGTGGAGTGGATCCTAAAGATTCCAATCTTGTATCCTTTGATCACAAAGGATATGATCCTCAGTTACCAACACAACTAGCTTTCCTTATTCAGGTAAAAGCCCTCAACAAAATTGTTCACAGAACAATTATTGATGAGGGGGGCATCGACATGTATCATGTCGATGAATTGCTGGAAAACTCTCGGATCTCCAACCTTGTCGCGATCTTCGACGACATTGAAAGCATTCAACGGTAGGACGTACACGCCGTACGGAATCCTAAACAACTTGAAGGTTGAACTAGGAGGAAAAACAGTGGAAATTGATGTTGAAGTCATCGATGGCAATCTTGACTATAACATCCTACTGGGAAGACCATGGATATATGCCATGGCAGCTGTAGTGTCAACTTATTTTAGGAAGATCGCATTCCCGTTTGAAGGAGGGATTACGATCGTTGACCAACAAAATTTCCTCCCTAATGGTTCACAAGTTACAAGAAGCATTCCCATGATCCATGGGAGCGACCATTCAATTCAAGATATCGGAGTAGGCCTATTGAAAGACCCCACAATGATGGGAGCTTTCGTGTTGCCACCTCCTATCGATGTAGGGAACATCCCGTTTGTAGCAACATGCAACATGGTATCTTCCTCGAAGGTCGCGGAAGACAAAGTCGTCATGGATCACCAAATGGTTTTGCCACCAAGTCCTATAGAAATATTGTAGCAATCAATGTTTCAGGCATGGGAGGCGAGCCCAAATCAATGCTCGTCAAGCGTTTGGGTAGATAGGTCTGGAGAATATGGTACCCCATTAGATCCTTGGTCGAAAGTTCATGGGACTGACGAGGGAATCTTACAATCAATGTTGATTGAGGGGGCACCATGGAATGATCACCACCATCGTTCCCTTCTTCCGGAGTGTGAAGGAGATACTCAACACGACCTATACCACCCTTCAGTATTTGAATTCCTAACAAATACTGTAAATACGGTGGATTCCGAGCAAAACCTATCCAATATTGAAGAGACTATAGCCATAAATATCTCGACAAAACCTGATGTTGTAGAGAATATTCATGTTGGCAAAAGTTGTTCCCCTTCAGAACTGGAAATATATGGTGCTCTCTTTCGCGAATTTAGAGATGTCTTTGCATGGTCATATGATGAAATTCCAGGCATTGACTCAAGCATAGTTGAACATGAAATTAAAATGTATCCTGATGTCAAACCAGTAAGACAACGGCTTCGACAGGTACACCCTAAGAAAGCCGTTGCCATCAAGGCAGAAGTTGAGAAACTTCTCCATGCTGGATTCATCTACCCAGTTCCTCTAACTGATTGGGTATCGAATATTGTCCCTGTTATGAAAAAACAAGGGACGATAAGAGTGTGTGTCGACTATAGGGATGTAAACCAAGCTTGTCCAAAGGACAACTACCCTACACCCTTCATCGACCAGATAATTGATGAATGCGCCGGATGTGAAATCTTTTCCTTTATGGATGGATTTTCCGGGTATAATCAAATAAATATCTGCCCACAGGACCAGTCTAAGACTGCATTTATTTGTCCGTGGGGCACATTCGCTTATCGAAAATTACCCTTTGGTTTAAAGAACGCAGGGGTGACGTTTCAGAGGGCAATGAATTATGCCTTCCATGACATCAAGAACATTGTTCAACCATATCTCGACGACCTTCCGGCTCATTCGCGAAAGCGGACTGATCATCCGCAGCATTTGAGAGCGATATTTCTACGTTGCCGACACTACAAGATAAGACTCAATCCACACAAATGTGTGTTTTGCGTCGGTTTTGGTCGTTTACTTGGCTTTGTAGTCTCTAAGGATGGGATTCGTCTCGACCCCTGTAAGGTTCAGGCAATCATTAATTTGCCTCCACCTTCTAATTTGCTTCAGATTCACAAACTCCAAGGGAAAGCAAAATTTCTGAGGAGGTTCATTCCAAATTACGCAGAACTTGCCAAAGGTTACACTCGTCTTTTGAAAAAGGATGTACCTTTTGTCTGGGACCAGGTCGCGCAAGCTTCCTTTGAGGCTCTGAAAGATTCTCTAGTAAGAGCGTCATTAATGTACGCCCCGGACTATCAAAGAGATTTTAACCTGTATCTAGCTGCAGCAGATACGACCATTGCGATGGTTTTAGTGCAAGAAGTTGATGGAGTTGAACATCCTATTTATTATTTAAGCAAAAACTTAAATGATACAGAGAGTAAATATTCCTATGTTGAAAAACTAGCGCTTGCTGCTGTTCAAGCGATTCAAAGGTTTCGACATTATGTCCTCTTTAGGAAAACTACCATTCTATCAGATTGCAACCCCATGACATATATACTGTCGCGACAGTTGCTGGGGGGCAAATATTCAAAATGGATAGCGATCCTTCAAGAGTTTGATCTGGATTTTGTAAAATCCAAATCGAAGAAAGCCCTAGTTTTCGCGGAATTATTATGCGATCTCCCATCGTCGTCCAACGATGAAACATCGGAAGAGTCAATCGTGGATGAAAATTTGTTTCTGATATCTACAAGCGATGAGTGGTATGGAGATATCATAGTTTATCTCCAAACCCAAAAGTTTAGGCCTAATACCTCACACTCAGAACAGAAACGTATACGATACCAATCTAAAGACTACATGATCGTCGGTGATTCACTTTACCATCGTGGTGTCGATACAGTTCTGAGGAGGTGCCTTACCCATGAGGAGGCCGAGAAAGCCCTGAATGATTTCCATTCAGGCGCGTGCGGGGGGCATCAATCTGGATATGCAACAGCACAAAGAATCTTACGAGCAGGATACTTCTGGCCAACCATGTTCAAAGATTGCATAATCGCAGTCAGAAGTTGCCATGCATGTCAGATCTTTGATAGCAAAACCAGAAGACCACCCGCACCTTTACAGCCTATAGTTGCTGTTGGGCCTTTCGCCAAGTGGGGCATCGATTTCATGCAATGTAACCCCACCTCGACCGGGGGGCATGGGTATATTATAGTCGCTGTTGACTATTTTACCAAATGGGCCGAGGCGATGCCTACATTGGATAACACTGGTGAAACAGCTGCCCTTTTCTTTTTCAATCATGTAGTCGCCAGGTTCGGCGTACCACAGGCTATAGTTACAGATCATGGGTCGCATTTTCGCAATCACATGATGGTTGAATTAGCTGCCAAGCTAGGGCTATCTCACGACATCTCTACCCCGTATTATCCACAAGCCAACGGACAAGTTGAAGCAATCAACAAAGTCCTGAAGCGTATGTTGCAGAGGATGATCGGGGTTCACAAAAGAAGATGGCACCTAATCCTGTACTCAACCTTGTGGGCTTACCGAACATCGGTAAAAAACGCCACTGGGTTCACACCGTTTCAATTGGTGTATGGCCTGGAGGCAGTCTTACCGATCCAGTGCGAAATTTCGTCTCTTAAACTCGCAATTGACCTCCTCCCCAGAACCTCAGAAGAAGAGGCCCATTTCTTGGAGTTAATCCAGTTGGATGAAACCCGTCGTGACGCCGCTCTGGCGAACGAAGCCCATAAGAAACGAGTCAAGGCGCAGTTCGACAAGAATGTCAAACCTCGTGTCTTCTCTGAGGGTGACTTGGTTTTGCTTTACGACCAAGAATCCGACAAGTTAGGAGCAGGAAAATTTAAGTCCTTATGGATGGGTCCCTATATTGTTAAAAGGGTGTTAGCAAAAGGAGCCTACGAGTTAATGGATTATGACGGAATACCACTGGCGCAACCCCGCAACGGGTTGTACCTCAAGCGTTACTATGCCTAAGTAGTAACCTGAGTGCTTTTGTTGTATTTTGTTTTCGCTAAAGTGTTTGTTTCGGTTGAGTAATCCACCTTTTTCGTTTGTTGCAGATGTCAAATTTTTCTGAGACATATGTGGGATATGCCGACGGAGCGAGTCGTAGTTCGCGGAATTTATCCTCCGCAGCCTGGGCCATTTTTGATCCAAGCGACGAGTTAGTGAGTTTCAGAGGTGTGTGTATTAGACAATCGACGAATAACATCGCTGAGTATAGCGCGTTGATTGAACTCCTCTCTGATACCATCGCCCATGGTATACGCCGACTAATCGTCAGGCTAGACTCACAGCTTGTAATACTACAACTCAATGGTATATATTCGGTCCGCAATCCAGCTATTTATCGAATGTTTCTAAGGGTTAAGATTTTGGAAAGAGAGTTTGATTCAATTCAATACCAGCATATTTCCAGAAACTTGAACACATTAACAGATTCATTAGCAAACTATGTATTAGATAGACATTTACGACATGTATAAAAAGAAATGCATCGGTGCTATGCAAGTGGATCACAAAATCAACCATAATAAACCTCGAAAATAAAAATATATAAAGTTGTTTATAGTTTGTACATAATGTTCTGTAACCAAGACAAAATGGGTCATATGACCTAAAAACTCAAAAAGATGCTAGGGCGCACCCTAGCCTAGTGGTGCTCATGATAGTACGTCACGGCCTGTGCAATCATGTGCAAGAGACGAGTCCATCGTCTAGGTACGCCAATAGTATGACGCTGCAACTGTAAAGGTAACTCATCAATCTGTACATCCGGAAGACCACGAGTAAGGCTCTCGACCTGCTCCTGCACAGCTGTAAGGGTCTCAGTATCGTCAAGGTCGCGAATAACAACTCTCCTAGCAGGCTCCGCTGCCGGGGCAGCAACAGGCGATCGCGGACGAACTGCTGGACGAACAGGACCAACATCTGCATGCACCCAAGAGTTTGATTAAAAGTCTTGATAGAATAAAGCACAGCAACATTATGAATAAAAACAGTAAATAGTGATATGGTCAGAGATTTTACCAATGGCACCTCATTGCTTGCCATCCGGTAGCACCAAATCCGGATCACCTCGGAAATCCATACCCACATATGGATACTCAGAAAACGCCATCTCCTGGCGCTCGAACCACCTAAAGAAGGCCTCAGTAAAAGTAATCTGAGGTTGACCAGCATGTCTAGACACGTGGTCAACCCACCTCTGCATGCGTGGCTCGGTCGGAGAAGGCAAGTCAAGTATGATGTACTGAGGCTGCATCAATGGGATTTTCTCCAAGGCAAAGGCAGTCAGAATAGAACCAAATCCAAAGTTCTTCAGCTTCCCTTCCTTTACCTTGGTCAATTGACTTTTCATCTGAACAAGTACTACATCACACCAGTTGAATACTCCAAGGCGTGCTTCATATAAGATCTGTTGGCAACATGTAAAGCTGCGCTACCGGCCATCCTACCAAAGGTGAACAGAATGGACCTGAGAGACCTGTCAGTAATCTCACGGATAATAATCTTGCCGTCTCTGCTCGGCTGAGAACCTTCCCTGCAATACTGACGGACATAATCTCTGGTGGAATCAGTCCCTCGAGCCGTACCTGACAAGGAAATGGGGGCACCCCGTCTTGACAACCCAGTCAAGAAGTACATGTCCTCTATGGTCAAGGGGATGGACTTTCCCCTAATCTGGAATACTTGGTTAACAGCATCAAGCATATACTGCAGTAAAGAAATATGTGCTCTCATGCTAGAGATACGGAAAAACTTCAGCAGGCCACAGTTCCGCAGCGCGTTCACCGTGACCGGGTCATGGAGGGCAATCATGTCCTCCTCTTCATGTTCTCGTTCTCGCCATGTAAGGGACATTTTGTTCAAGGTTCCCTGCAAGCAAACAAGAGAAGGAGTAAGTTCCTGATTTTGGTGAAAAACTGGCGAAAAAAAACCATCAAAAAATGACTTGCAAGACTCAGTTTTTGAGCCCAGCGTAGGCAGAGAGTCTCCCACCTGCGTTGAGGGTCAAGCTGCCTTAAGGCAGCTTGACCTTCAGCGCAGGTTTCGAAAGGAGAACCTGCACTGATGCTAAGGCATTTTTGCAAAACCCCTGAGGCTCAGAATCACTGAAAAACAGGCTTGAAACAGGAAAATGAAACCGTGAAAAGAAAGAGCTAGGGATTAGCTCCTACCTGGTCCAAACGGCGCCGAAAATCATCCGCAGAATCTCCCGGAATCAGCTAGTGAAAATCAAGGAAGAAGAGGCACCTCCAGAGCTCCAACAAACCAAATGCAAATGAAATGGTAAATGAGAGGTAAAAACACCTTTCTATGACTTCTTACATAGTTCAAAGTGAAATATTAGGGTTATAATCTCATTTTCATGAAAATATTGTCCATTTCTAACAAAGTTTGTTGCAGCAATTGAAAGTGCAGCACTATATTTGAAAAGAGAAAAGCTAGTAAAGGTAAAAAATCAAATTTGACCATATAATCGAGCAGTTTTACCATGGAATTTATGCTCGTTAAAAAATAGAAAAGCGTGAGTAAGAGTTTCCTCCAGAGTTCAAGCTCATTAAAAGATGAACCTATCTCGGTAAATAACCATTGCGATCGTAAATTTATCAGCCATAAAAGCCTTGGTCGTGTTTTCATCCACCACCTCCACCGTCATTTGGCCGATCGTTCACCCCCATATGATTGTTTACCCATTTTGAGGAACAGCTGCGAAGAGTGATTTCACCTAGCCATCCTTGTGACACTGCCGTGATTGGAAAATTCCAACCTATACCTGGAATCAGTTGCTATCCCTGTTTATCACTCGTTCCTCAAAAGACGAGTCTTCTTTGAGCTCTTTTCTGACTCGTAAAATATGAAAAGTTTGCCGAGCTTTGGCCTTCCAGCTCGTTAAAGTGACCGGAAGAGCTATCCCTCCTCTAGAATTTAATCTTTTTGGACCTGAGGGATTATTGCACAAAAAGATCGAGCGCTTGTTTTGATCGGCTCGTTAAAAGTACCGAACACTCATCCCTTCTGTATTGTTTTATACTTTTTCGGACTTAAGGGATTAGATGACGAAAAAGGAATTTTGGAGTTAACTTTCTGTACCTTTTCAGACTCTCTAAAAATGAAAAGGACCGAGTTTTCTTTGTCGTTAGACTCGTTAAAATGATTAAATAGCGACAAACTTGTCTTTAGACGAGAACGAGTTTCCCTATCGCTAGGCTCGTTAAAACATAGCGATGGGCTTGCCCGAAGGGCAGGTTATAGAACAAGCATATGTTATCCTCCTCAAGCTTGACAAAAATAAAGAGGTACTAGTTAGAAATGACTGGGGAAAAATTGGGAGAACCTCAAAGCTTTAATGGTAGCAAGTCGCTCTTGAACATGACACTTTTCCTCCGTACCACATCGGGTTGGGTTGTTTCATTCACCGGTCTCATCACCATGGTCCTCGCCAAACCATCCATATTTGGGGTAATGCTACCAATCCATCGCATCAGTGTCATTATATGTTCAAGAGAGGTCATTCAGAAAGTGTCAACCGTGTCCCATCCACTACCATACATTAGCCTTCATCCGTCCATGATCGCCACCTTGAATCATATGTCACAGTTTGTTCTCACCTCCACTAAAATCATTAGCTCCGTTCCGTGTCATTGATGTGGGATTCATCAAGGCCCTCCTTTGACGGATCGCTTCTTGTCGACTTCAGCTCATTATCCAAGAAGTTGATCTAGGAACAACCCTTTCAGTACTTTGAAGCTTGCATGCCTCAATGGCAAGTTTCTCACTTCTGGCGACAGGTATACATCAATGACCTTCGACCAGAAGATTTTGCGTGGCGTTCGACGCCAAGTCCTTTATTCACGCCACGTGAATTGTACTGCAGTACCTTGAGGGTCATTATCATTATCGGTGATTCCTCTCGCGCTTGTTAACGGTTTTCGTTATTGACCGGTAATCAAGCAATGTCTTTCCATGTTCGACTTCAGCGCAATTCTCACATGGATCGACTTGTACTTAGAGTGAAGATCAAATGAGTTTGAAGACCCCAGATCTAGTTTCATCCATCCGGGCTGCGATATATATTCAGGAAATATAAAAACATTTGTCATGTACATCATTGCAGCAGATGATCATCCTATTCAAAGGATGATAATTTCAGCAGAGAATTATAAGTCTACCATCAGACGATCGTCTGTCATATGTACCAAAATGTATTTATAAAGCTGAGCATGGGAATGCCCGCCTCAGCTAGATCATGAAAACAGAATGAAAAATAATGTATTATATTGTATTTTATTACAGGACACCTCTCAGCGATTGAATGAACTTCGGATCCTCTGGATAAAGCATTTCACCCGATAAACGACCTCATACTTTAGGGGGCAACTGTTATAGACATTTTTGTGCCTTACAGCATGAAGCATGAAATGTCAATAATCAAAGGGATCCAAAGTCCCTAAACATGTTGTTCTTACCCCTAGAGGAACAAGGTCAGCAAACCACAGCACTTCAGATCAGTTCTCCACCTGAAAACACTAAAAAACAAGCAATTTCAGGATCTTGTCAGCTGCCCCATTGAGCATCTGCGTTGAATTTCAACTGCTCCACTCTGTACCTGCGCTGAATGTCAACAGTAATGAAGGCTACCTGCGCTGGGCGAGATTGGCCAAGTGGCACAGTCATTCTGCAAGGTGTCAGGTGCCCAGGAAGCTTCTAAAATGACACTTGGATCAGCAAATTTGCCCTATGATGAGTAAGAGGTCCTTAAACTCCAAGTGGAAGCAAGGATCTCCAAGTGGACTCAAGAACTGAAGTATAACTAAAGAGGGAGAGGACACAAGTCAGCTTCATGTCAGTCTCAAGCTGACTCATCCTTTCTCCAAATCTCCTATATATAGAGCTCTCTCATGAGGTCTAAGGAGGCTGGAATTTTGTGAAAGCAAGGAAGTGCTGTTGGTTTGAGTTTAGAGCTATTGGGTGATTGCTTTGAAGGAGGTGAAGAGGAGATTTCTTTCTGCTGGGAAGTGTTGCTGGATTGGGCCTTTATGGTTGTAACACTCTCAGAACTTTACTTCTTCCATTAATAAAGCATTTGAGGTTCTTCTATATACATGTGTTTCAAAGATGTATTGTTGTACTTGTGTATTTGATTTATTCTAATCCTTGAATCAGTTATGAATGTATGCTTCTTGTAGTTTCCCTCTCTTGCCTTTTTGCAGGATCTTTGTGTAGTTGGGCCAGTGAAAGAGCAAGGAGCTGGGAGCAAGCAGCAAGGAGAGAAGACTGGATCAATCAATAGCGAAAGACATCGGTTGGTGGATCTCTTTCTCCCCTACTTACTTTCATAAAGAAGAAATCTTAGATAGCTTTGCTTTCAGTTGTTGCTGAGGTACTATCACCCTTAGAGTGGGATAGGGTCATTCCGTGTCGGATACTTTTCCCTACAACAACGAAAAGAATGCTTTAATTGATTGAATATTACAAATAGAAAGAAAATCTTAAGATAAAAATAATCTTTGAAAGTAAAGAAAACTTTCTTCAGTCAAAGGAGTTTTGCGTGTAAACAAATATAACTCGAAACGGTTCACTGTAATATTCCAAATTACTTGTAGTCTTTTTCCTTAAATTGTGAAGCAAAAATACAAATCAAGATATGCAACATCATTCTCTTCAATTAAGTTATATTTCATCTTTTAGGATTCAACTTTCAGTATTAGAGACAAACACTTGCTTTGCAGAAATAGATTAAATCATGTAAAAGGAAAAGAATGAAACATTCACTGTAAACGAACTAGTAAACCAGAGTGCAAGATCCTGCATGCATTAGTGCAGGAAGGATCTCATCTGCATGATCCAAGTGAAAGCAAACCAACAAAGAAATTATATGAAACGATTTAATTTAACTTCCACACAATGGATCCATTCACACTTGACTATTTAATGGAATAAATTAGAATTCATAGGCAAGCACAAAATTCGAGATTCAAATCACACTACTGTAAATGAATAAAGTTAACACACCTTTTAAGATAACAAGCAAGAGGGTAAACGAGTTGGGTTGGCTGGGCCCTAGCCAACCAGCTCGTTTCCTATTTTAGGAAACGAAAAGCTTCAAAATGTTGTCGATGCATCAATGAAGAATTACATATAGAATGAAAAAGACATGGTGCAACTCCTTGTATTAATTTCGATCAACAAATTTACATGAGAGTTCAAGTCCAACCCAAAATGAGGGCGACAGCAAATTTACAAATAAACATGAAATTACAGTGATATGTTATCACTATCGCTTCCTAGATATTTCTATCTGAAATATACATTTTATAAAACCCTTTGGCCTGTGGCCGTAACCAAAAATTACAGTCATTCCAAATCAAGCCTTTCAGTTGAAACAAAAATAACAAACAAAATTACAACTTAAGCCAATGGCTATAATAAAGTGCGAACTATTTGTGGCCGTAGACTGATCTTCAGCCATATCCATGATTGTCCTCCGCTGTAATTTCAACTCCAGATAATCGCAAGTGGACTAGACAACATGGAGCAAGATGCCCGAGTGAAGTGATCGATTGCTACGGAGATCACGGAATGGATAGGTGCTAGCGATGCAAGAATATTTGTGCACTAGATCAAGCTAGCATAACGATTAACAGTTTAGCTTTTTCAAATACTTTAGGAAAGTAAATATAAGTTACAAGAAATATTTAATGGCACGAAATATACTTTAAATGATTAATTAACCACTTAATAAACCTTAAACATGAAATATGAAGTTTATGTAGGAATAGACAGTATTCTTGGACTAGTATAGGAATGAGGAGGTTTATGTAGAAAAACAAAGATTAATGGTTGTGGTTTTTTGACAGGAAGGGGATAAAAATGGGGCATTTTGGCCTACCAACATGCTTAGTTATAACTGATGGTCGTATCAATCGCGATCTCACTGACGAATCCTCGTAATATACAATCATCCAGTGATCAACAACCCATACGATGTTATTTTCTGAAGCTTCCAAGTGCTTGAAAAGCTCTGGAGCCCACTCAATAGGGTCGTCAAGCCTCCACAGACCCTAACTCTCCGTTAATCTAGACAACCACTCATGTAATTAGAAAGGGAAGAAAAAGAAAAAGGCTTCAGTTTTGTCTATGTAAAAGTATCTATTCAACCATTATTCCTTGGATAATCACGAGTTTCTATTCTCCTGAGCTGCAAACGCGTGAAACTTCCAATCGATCCACTTCTTGATTTCTTTCTTAGTAGGGACCCACTTATTCGACATCACACATTCCTCAGATAGATCTTGGTCTTGGAAAAGGAACCATTTGTTCGCTTCATGGGGCCTGACCTATGTTTAGAGTTATCTGCGCCAACCAAGAAAACCCTAACTATTGGCCCTTTTGGAAACAACCCGTGTAGCACAAGCTGCAGTCTTACCTAAAGCGGTATTGGGGGATGCTAGAACCAGGTTTCTGCATCTAGAGGCCTGTGTGAAGTGTTCTTCCTGTCCTTATGACTTAGATCTACCTTCGCACAACTTTAACCTTTCCGAATAGATAACTATTGCAAATCCATCTAAGTAGCTTCCAATTCTTTGTGAAGGTTCCTAATTATACTTATCATGCATAAAGATTATATATCTACTACTTTCGCGCAATAAACAAGCATTAATTCATGTAAATCATAACACAGAGCGAAGATATATAAAATTTGCAGAAGTAAATAATAAGACACAGATGCACCAGATTCAGCTCAAAACGATCTTTATTAATTATAATCATTCAATTACATACTTCTTTTCCCTGCACATTCAGCTTCAGGGGCCTGTGCACTCAGCCTGTAGACTTTCCAAGGTCTCCGTGCACTCAATAGCAGGAGCCTTCCCCTTTCGCATAAGTATAGGAAACAAACATTTCCTGCCTTATCACCTTTCCCTTACAATGATTCTTCACTATTAAATACCTTCTAAGACTCGCTATGACTAAACTATATATAGAATTTTCTTTACAATACCATGGACGGGTCTCAAAACCACTCTATCGTGTACCCACCCAAGGGAATAAAGTCCCTTTGACTCATACTAGCTTCGCACTCCACTTCCACATTTCATAGAGACTTTACATTCGTTACAAAAATATATTCCAATATTGACCCAAAACTTGATGAAAATGACCCCAGGTACCCCATCCCAACATGGTACGTGATGGAATTGGTGAGGATGTATACAAAGCTAGTGACCCTGGCCAATCAAGTGAATGCCAAAAGAAGCACTCTCATCCCATACGCCCTGGAATGACTACATAGACATGATGAGGAAAAACTAGAAATAGATCCCATAACAACTGAGTACAAGCTTTGGCGTACTTATCTAGTCGAGCAGCTTTACCTAGAAATCCTAGAACTGTCTATTGTCAAGTTGTTAGGATAGAATTTTCTTATTTTTGTGTAATTAGAAAATTAGAATAGAATGGGAGAGTAATAAAATATGAATAGTAGCGAAGAATTTTAAACATCGTGAGGTAATTGAAAGGTCATGAGGAATTCCAAGAGTCAAGGGTAGACCAAGGGTGACTCTCTTTTTTATAAATATACCCTCATGGCATATTGTAAGGGAATTTTGGGCTTGAGACTGATTTTGGGACATATTGTTTTGAGAGGACTTGTTCTCTTCTAATAAATACGAGTAATATTTTTTTCCACTACTGGACTGGATGAGTTTGTTCTGTTGTGATACTATGGATATTATTTTCTCGGTGGATGGAAGGCTCCTATGAGTTATTTGATGCTTTCTCTCCTCATGTGTCTTCCTGTGCTATGAATCTTATTTTGCAACACATGGATGGTATATGATATGCTAACTATGTGCTCGTATTGATGAACTGTTTCGTTAATATTGGCATGATCTTTTCGTTGACTATGAATTTACTTACAATTATAGAGGCTTAGTTATTGTGAACTGATTTGTAGTTGTTAAGCGTATTCTTTATGTAGGCATCATCTTATTTGAAATTTTTCTACCAATTACTTTATGTGAGATTCATGTTGTAAATGTTTGATCTTGCTATTTATGGTATTCATGTTACATTCGTTGGTTATTTTCTTTTGTTTGTTGAAGTCCATATGTTCAATTGAGTCGGTATCCAAATTTCGTCCAAACCAAACTCAAACTGGCAGTCAGGCCTACATACTAGATGGGATCCCTAAAGGAAACGATGCCGAATCTAGTTGTGATTCTACACCGGGAAGATCCCCTTGTTGTTGGCGGAGAATTTCGACCTGTCAACACAGTGTTAAGGAAAGATTGATATTGTCCAGACATGAAGTCTTAAGAAGCATAATACATTGCTAGATGTTTATAATTATAACAGGTAAGGCATCCCCCCAACATCTAGCATGTTTACCACAACCATTGTCGATTCCATAATGGAAATGGGAAACTATATCCATGGATTTCATTATAGTTTTTCCAAAAACTAGAAAACAAAATGATTCAATATTGGTAGTGGTAGATGAGCTTAGTTAAGTTTCACACTTTATTCGTGTTAAATCTACTTTCAAAGCTATCAACGTAGCATAAATATTTAATAAATAAATATTCAAGCTTCGCAGTATTCCCAAAACTGTAATTTCAAACCATGATGCCAAATTTACTTCCAAATTTTGGAAGGGACTGTTTGAAGGAATGGGAACAAAGATGAAATAATTAAGGAGTTAATGAGGATGAAAGTTGAAATAAGTATTTCTCCATCATTTTGTAAATTAAGAATCCCTATTTTAATTGTGTTTATCTCACGTAATTGGGTGAATTATTGTTATCTTCCTCACCCATGTTCAATTCCCACAATTGACATGACGAGATTTCTTATATGGTTTTCAGTATTGTTGTTGAGTTTGAGTAGTCCTTAAGGGTTGAAACATAAACATTCCTGACATGGAATATAAAATTATCTCTCATGGAAAAAGAAAAATAAACAAAATAATAGGATTGAGAGGGGAACTAATTCTCTTTCTTACCAATAGTATTGTATATTTTGAAGAAACTATACATAGGGATGATTTTCCTACTTTGGCTATGCTTTCCCACTATTTTGTTGCATAATTTTATCCTCCACTAGAATCAAATTGGATGGAGAAGCTATATACATATGGGTTTTAATAGAAGATATTTGAGGGTTTGTTAAAGAAACCTCAAAAAATTCAATATTGAATACTTCTTTACTCCATATTAGGCTTTGTTTCCATGAAATGAAGCTTTTCCTAGATTAAATAAGGAGTGTCTCTATGTCCCTTAACTATTTGAGCAACAAATGAATTGTTAAGCTAATAGAATCTGGTCAGGTTGGCATTTTTAGTCTCCCTAGTTCAAGAGAAATTGGGGTCATAGGTGCAATCTTTGAATTTTGATTTTTCCAACTTGGAGAATTATTTCAAATTCTATTTAACTTTTTCTTTATACATCATTAATTTATCTTTTTGTATCCTTAGAGAAATAGATATGGAAAGACGTGATTTCTCAAATGGCATTCTTTTGAGCTTGACTAGCTTTCAAAGGGACTTTCCTAGAGGAGGAAGATTGGGGAAAATTAGGGAGAAATTGTAGGTTATTTTATCATTAAATGCAATGCTAGGGGTGGAAACCAAAATTCATTGTGGGTTTGTGAGGTAGACCAAAGAGAGATACACGCCAATGTCAACACTAAAGAACCATTATCCAACATAAGAAAAGATGAAAGTTCATATCATGGCCACAACGTACTTAGAAATATGATAGGGAAAGCATTACCGTGGACACTTTGGGATGCTTAGAAACAATAAATAAGGGACATGGAATTCTATATTTGGTAGTTTATAGGTTCGACAAGAAGTGCATGCTTATGCATTATAGAAAGACCATCAACGAGAAAGTAGCAACAAAGTTGGTCTTGGATATGTTTGGTTGCACCTTGGGATACCACAACTTCATTTAAAATAGGGATGTTGTATTTCTAGGTGTAGTTTATACTATGTTGTGTGAGAAGATGGATAAAAAGTTGAATAGGTCTACAACATCCTGTTCATAGAAAGATGGGAAAACGTAAGTAGTCAAGAAGACTTTTGTGGAGCTTTTGAGGGGTTAAAATCAAAAGCATCCAATCATTTGGGGTGAAAAATTGGTATATATAAAAAATATTATAGTAAATCAGTCCACGCTTCTATTGGTATATCCCCATTTGAAACTTGTCTCGGATATTCGAGTCTCACCTTTGAAAATTTCATATGGATGCAAGGAGGAATGAGTCACAAATCCTATAGGGGATGATTTAAGGGAAGATAAATTTGTTGAGAGGATCAAGTAGATCCATCTATAAGTATAGGAGGCACTCAACAAGTCATAGGAAAATTACAGAAATGTATAAGGATAGTTATGATCAACATAAAACAAAGAAGTTATTTATAATGGGAGATAGAGTATGGCTATAGTTGAACAAGGAAAACCTACAGAGTTATGATAAGAAAATAAAGGCTTTGTGATATGGTCCTTTTGAGAAACTAAAAAAGGTGGGAGATAATTCCGACTGACTCTACATACCCCCATACATATGCATTTACGTAGTGAAAAATGTGTAAAATCTAAAACTCTATGACCCATCCATGTTGGATCTAAAACATGATATGTTCCCACCTTGCATACAAGACTTAACTCCAAATGCTCAGGTAGAGTTTATAGAGAATACAATTTTGCAGAAGTTTTCTATAACTACATGACAACAATGGCATGGCCTTTGGCATATTATGTTTAAAGGACAACTTCAAGAAAAATTTAAATGCTACTCCAAGGAGAAGGTAGAGGAAATCTTTTCTTGCCTCATTTAGTAAAGTATTTTGGGGACTAAAAACATCCCAAAATGGGAAGGTATGACCTAGGTTGGATCACTGCATAATGTTTCATCCATATTAAATCTTTCAAAATGGAAAAATTGAAGGAATTGGCTTAGAAGAGTAGTTTTAGTGGTGAGACCTAGTTTAGAGAATTAGGGTTTGAAACATTATGGGGCCAGTTTGAGGCCTTAAATGATGCCTTTTAGGGGCAAAAAATTTCCACATAATGTTCACACCCATAATGTTATTCTACACACAAATAACTTTCCAATGATCCAAGAAAGATGACAATTTGAGTTTAGATGCAATATTTAGGCTTCTCAGAAGTAGACCTAACTTGATTGACCAACATAATTTGAGAGGATATCACACCAACCCCTATTACTCATGGAAAACATGATACACACATGGAGACTATGAAGAAGACTTAATAAGGGTAAAAGTTGTAATCCTAGCTTAGGTTTGAATGAGTCAAACATAGCCCTAGTTTCCTATCGGGTCGTGTTATAATTGAGCCACTACGAGAGAAATTGGTGTCATTTGTGTGCATTTTGTTCCATAGTAGAGTATTGTAGCTAAGAGTGGATAAAGAGATTATAGAAAATATGGGGTTTGTTTTTTATAACACCCCATTGTCCACAAGTCTTAGGTAACTCCATAAAGAGTGCTTTCTCCTTTGTATTTACATCATTTCAATTCAGACGAAAGAGAAAGTGGCAAACTCATCTTATCATTATTTTTTCTCCCAAAACATTGGGCCAGATCATATCATGGTGTTCATTGTAATTCATCTATGATTGTATTTCATTGTTCTTTATTTTTCACATTTTTTCTATTGCATGCATCATCAAAAAAACATAATTAACCAATCCATAAATTTAAGGAAGAATCAACCTTCATAGTAAAGAGTTTTTATTTTAGTCTAATTTTATCAGATCTATTGTGCCAAATTGTCAAGTGAAATATCCATGAGATTTTATAGATCATCAAAATACTCATTCATACATCTGTTTACTAGCTGCAAAAGGATTGGAACGATTAGAATGAAGAAGTTATCTGATTGACAGTTTGTTGTTAATTAAAAATAGTTTTTTTTTCTTACTTGAGTAGCCATCGACTTGGAAGTCAACCAACTTGTTCTTATGCCATCACACATGGAACCATTCAATACTGTAATTCATTTTTTCGACCAAAGTTCTAATTCTGCTAAGAATGAATTCTAATTTTGTATCTATGACCTTTGTTCCAAATTGCATGCCTTGGGACAATAAATTAGTCTTCTAAAACAAGACATCCTAGATGGAAAATAATGCCCTACAGAAAAGCATATGCTTCTGCCAATTTATTGGAAATAACTCCTAATTTCCATGCATATTGTCCTTCAATTATTCCTTTGGGTGAATGACTAAACCCCTCTCCCATGCCTTCCCCAACACATACACACACCTCCCCTAAAAACCCCAAATTTATTAAGTTTGTCATAAGAAAAATATTGTATAGGGAATTGGTCTAAGAGATGTGATGCTTGTATCTCCCATCGACCTTGGTGTTAAATGCATATGAAGCATATAAATAAGGCAGGATCAACTTGTAAAGCTACCATTCTATGAAAATTATAAAATTCATAAAGCTATATTAAATTGTAAAGTTATTGCTTTTATTATTATTATTATTATATGTACAACCTAATATAGAAGAGAAGTATGTTTCTTTTTAGAGATGTATGTTTCTTTTTATATTCAACAAGAAGATATGTGATATTAAAAATAATACAAATAAAGAAAGGAAAAACATTCATACATATAAAAGATAGTTATATAAAATATGTGTACATTAATTTTTATCTATATTTTTAAATACAAAATATGTAATTTATTTCAGTATATAAAATACTATCATATTTTTTTTTGCCTCCATGCCTATTTGGAAGTTTAATTCCACCAAAATTGCTTCCATTCTTGGACATTTGAACCTGTGAGGTGACAAGGACAAAACTCCACTGAAACCAACTACTCCAAACATGACAAAACCCCACTGAAACCAACTACTCCAAACATGACGAAGACGAAACCCCACTCAAGCCAACTAACCAACTACTCTAGACCTAGACCTAGACCTCGACCTCATTGGCATATAAAATTTGAACTTGTGACCTGACAAAAACAAAACCCCACTGAAACCAACTACTCCAAACATGACAAAACCCCTCTGCAACCAGCTACTCCAAACATGATGAAAACCAAACCACACTCAAGCCAACTAACCTCGGCCTCCACCTCGACCTCATTGGTCGTATAAAATATTACCATATTAAAAATCATTTAAAATCAACTATACTCCATTGATAACCAAGATCAAAAGATGTTTCCAAAGATACAACCGCCCAACTATCATTCACTAATCAACATTAAAATTCATGGCCTTTACACAACATTGACATTTCTCCTTCTGCGAGGATGCATGTTCTGAACAGCACTACAACTTTGTCTTCGTGGAAAAAGATCTTGGTCAGCCGTCTTCTTGAAAGAGGCAGACAAATAACAAGGCCTTTTTTCGTCAATTCTCCCCACACCAAGTTTATGAAGCCCAGAATGATCTGTAGGAGTGCTCAGACTCGCAGGGGAGGGCTCATGATCCGACAACTTTGTTGTTGTTCTTTCCTTCCGAGACGCGGCTTCCACAAGCTCTCTGTAGTCGTCTTCTTGGTCCCTCAGAGAAGAAGAGTTTGAGATGAAGGACACGGCAACAGCCATGGCGGCACCGGGAGCCCCAGCGATGCCAGCATAATTGCCCATCCCGGCGCACTTGTTCATGCTACCCACATAACAATCTGTAACTCTGGTGAGATACCGGATCGGAGAGAGAGCTCTCATGAATTTACAGAAAGCTCGGAGTCGCTGCCGCGGGATTATTGGATCAATTTTGCCATCTGACTGTGCAACGGACGGATTCATGGTCAAACACAAAGCTATGAAAGTATTGCAGAGAGTGCAGTTTGTTTGTGATATAAATAGACTATCAAAAATTATGAGTATTTTTTTATTCAAAAAGATTTTTTGCTTTTTCTTTTTTTAAGGGATTCCCATTACTTTTGATAAATGATCTGATATTTAAAAATATTAATATTAATATGCTCTTATGGTCATTCCTAAAAAAATGTAACAAACACCAAGATGCCTCGTTGTCATCTTGAAAAATAAATAGTTGTGACAGAGGCCCACATCACAATGACTTTTCAACCACCGAAAGGGGTTGTATATTGTGCATAGGTTTCTTCATCTTAGTTGTGAGAAAGCCCCATAGGGCAAGTCAGTTTTCAACCATAGAATGGGGTTGTATATTTTGGATAGGTTTCTTCATCTTTATTTTAATAAGTGGGCGTTGACTTAAGTTGAATTCTATTTTTTTTTTTAAAAGGTTTATTCATTTTTATTTTAAGTGGAGGTTGATTTGTCTATTTGGGGTAACTTAAGTGGTGATGGCCATGGAATGAAGTCTGGAGTAGCTCAAGTGGTGATGGCCGTGGCTTAAGTGGTGATGGCCATGGAAATTATGAAGTCTAGCTCAAGTTGTGATGGTCGTGGAATGAAGTCTCGACTCTCTAGTGGTGATGGTCGTGGAGATCTTGGGTTCGAATCTTGTACTACCCTCCCCCATTGCGGGGTGAATAATGGACATGTAAAATCGAAAAGAGAGAGTCCTACCAAACTTAACAAAAAAAAAAGTGGGTGTTGATTCAATTTTCTAATATTTAAGTTGAATTATAATCCTCTTTAAAAAAAATCAAATTCAAGTTAAATTTGTTATTGAAATGAATATTTTTAATTATAAGAATAATTTGGTTTAGTTTAGATTTATTTTAACTTTGAATTTATTAATGGGTAAGAAGGATTAAGACTTTTAATGTATAAGTTGAATCTTGTAATCATAATTTGGCATGAAATAATAAATTAAAATGGCTACATACTGTATAAATAATAGTGTGAAGTAACTTATGATAAGTATATCTATTTACTAGCTTATTTCTATATATTCTTTTATGTAAAGATTTGTTTAAATTATGGTGTCTACATCTTATTTCTATATTTGTCTTTTATGTAAACTCTTGCTTAAATTATGGTGGGAAATAACTAATGGGTTACGTTATGCAACCACAAAATGCCAAAGGATAACTGATTTACCAACTTACCTATTGTAACAAAAAATTGTAGGACAATTTTTTGTCTAGAAATGGAATTTGTTGCAAGTGAGTTGAACATTGAGGGTTACAAAACTCTCCAACTACGTTTTCTTCTACTCCATAAACTTTGGAGCAAGCCTTGTCATAGAAATTTAGTGCAAGTCCATCTCCTTCTACAAAAGCACATACAAACACCTGAAAACTCACAACGTAGTTGTAGAAAATCCATGAAATTATGATATGCTAATATGAGCAATCTGAAATAAAATTTCTTCTCACATAAACACAAAATTTCTCTGCTAAACTTTGCAGTAGAATAGGAATAGAAATAACAACAATCACATAATTCAACAACATAGAATTGAACATATTCAAAGTGGCTCGTTTCGAACTGGAAAAACCCATGTATGAACAGGGATTGATCATGCTTCCCCATCTAGCTAGTCTAGGATGGGGAGTCCGTCCTGGTAGGGAAATCATGGACAATTTTCCATATTTTGTATCTCGGGGCTTCAATTAATTTCTTCTGCGATTTTAGGTTTTGGTGGTATTTATCATGCACTCATAGGACCCGAAACTTTAGAAGAATCTTTTCCATTATTTGGCTATGTATGGAAGGATAGAAACAAAATGACCACAATTTTGGGTATTCGCCTAATATTTCTACCCTCTACTTGATGCGAATTTTATTTATAAAAAAAAATTGAGCAATTGATCTCTTACAAAATACAACTATTTCAATCTGAAAGACACACTTTTCTCTCTTAATTTAAGCTTCAAACCTTTTCAACATTGTTGATCTTTTTTGTTGTATACCAACATGTGCACACACTTCTCTTGCACAGTCTTCCTTTCAGAAGTTCCACGCACAAACTTGTGCTTCCTATTGCTTGGTCTCACCAACTCATGCTCACCAAAAAAACAAGTAAACTTGTGCCTTCATTAAATGGTTAAAATTGGTCAGTTTTCTAATTAAGGAATGATTTTATGATTGATTGAGTTAGCATGGGTTAACTTCTCATCCAACTCATACTATTTCAAGTCAACCACTTCAAACTCAATTACTTGTGGTTTTCCTCAATTAAATCACACTAAAAATTAAGAACTCAACCTTCAATTTTAACACATCAATTGCAACCTAACTCATCCTAATTTTTAGGGAATGATTCCGAAATTATAGGAAATCATCCCAATTTATAGGGAATCTCTTAATTTTAAGGAACTCAAGTCATGCATAGTTTTCCTCAACTAACTCACACTAGAAAATTAAGAACTCGACTTTCAATTTTAACACATGAGACAATTGCAACCTAACTCATCCTAATTTTTAGGGAATGATTCCGAAATTATAGGAAATCATCCCAATTTATACTAAATCTCCTAATTTTTAGGAACTCGAGTCATGCACAAGAAGGAACTCATTCTAGCTCCTATGATTAAGGCACAAATCAAGGAACCCTTTTCTAGCTAGTATTTTCAACATATCAACACTCCCTCTTAGCAAGGAATGGATTCTTGGAAGAACCTCGTCCACCTAGATTTGCCTCCAACTCTACCAAGTTCTCTGTTACTGCAACTACTCACTATGAACTAGAAGGCTTCCATGCCTTCTTCTGCGTAACTTGTTTTAAAGACTTGTTCTTTCACACCATGCTTTGTGAGTTCACAATCTGCCACTATCAATGATCACAACTCCTTTTGTGTCACTGAACTTCAGCTCATTTCTCTACCTACTAGTAGGCCTCTAACTCCACTAAGAAGTTTGCTCATTGGGTCTTTTGGATATGCCCATCTGCAACCCATTAAACTAGGGCTCCACAACTCTACCTCCTAACAACGCATTAGTCCTTCAATGATCACGTACATGAGGACTTCAAGGACCGCCCACTTGTCAAGATTATGGCTTCTCCATAATGTTGCTCCTAGGGCATACAAACCTTCCTTGTCACCGTGACACATCATCCCTATTATCACTCTCCTTAGGGCCTCCAAAACTACCCACAGACAGTCAACTCTTTGAGTGGTCTAGAGCTTGTAAATCTGCCACTATTAGTCCATACACTTATTGTTCTTAAGCTGCTTCAAAAGTTTTCCTATGATGTGTTGCTCTCAACTTGTGCTAGTCTTTATTCTATTCTCTTCTCTGATACCAAGTACAAAATCCATTAAATTATGATATACTAATACGAGCAATCTGAAATAAAATTTATTCTCACATAAACAAAAAACATATTTACTAAACGTTGCAGCAAAAGAGGAATAGAAATAAAAATGATCACAAAATTCAACAACACAACATTGTTTAGGGAACCCAACTAGGAAAACCCTCTACTTGATGAGAATTTTATTGATTGAGAAACTCAGCAATTAATCTCTTACAAAAACAATTGTTTCATAAAGACACACTTGTCTTTCCTGCTTTATTTAATATTGAAACTTTTGTAAGATTGTTGATCTTTGTTGCCCTCTACTAACCCACGCAAAAGATTCTCTTGCACACTCTCAATTTTATTGATTGAGAAACTGAGCAATTAATCTCTTAAAAAAACAGTTGTTTCAATCTGAAAGACACACTTGTCTTTCCTGCTTGATTTAATATTGAGACTTTTGCAAGGTTGTTGATCTTTTCTGCCCTCTACCAACCCATGCACAAGATTCTCTTGCACACTCTTCCTTTCACAAGCTCCAGACACAAACTTTGTGCTTCCTATTGCTTAGTCTCACCAACTCATACTCACCAAAAAAATGATTAAACTTGTGCCTTAATTCGTCCTTTTAATGGCAATTCAAATGGTTAAAATTAGTGAGTTTTCTAATTAAGGAATGATTTTGTGATTGTTTCATTTAGCATGAGTTAAAATCAATCACTTGTGTTTTTCCTCAATTAAATCACATTAGAAAATCAAGAACTCACTTTCAATTTTAACACATTAGTTAACTGCAACCTAACTCATTCTAATTTTTAGGGATTGACCCCTAAATTATAGGAACTCATCCTAATTTATAGGGAATCTCTTATTTTTTAGGAACTCGATTGATGCACAAGAAGGAACTAATTTTGGTTCCTATAATTAAGGTAGAGATCAAGGAACCCTTTTCTCGCTAATATTTTCAACAATAGTAAACATATTTCTAATTGATTTGCTTCTCGCATTTCTTAACTGAGACAGAAAGGCTCTATGGGAACTATTACAATTGTATTCAGTAAGTAGGATAAATTATTGAAGCTGATATTCTCGAGAATCATTTCACATGCCATATTGATAAACAATTGTTTATATAAATTAGTAACATTTTTGGAAGCCCAAATATAATTAAATGATGTTTAATCTCCATACATTGTCTAGATCATGAAGATATCCTTGTTAATTCCTGATCCCTAAATTATAGGAATTCGTCCTAATTTATAGGGAATCTCCTATTTTTTAGGAACTCGATTCATGCACAAGAAGGAACTAATTTTGGCTCCTATGATTAAGGTAGAGATCAAGGAATCCTTTTCTCGTTAATATTTTCAACAATAGTAAACATATTTCTAATTGATTTGCTTGTCTCATTTCTTAACTCATACAATAAGGCTCTATGGGAGCTATTACAATTGCAGTCAATAAGTACGATAAAGTACTGAAGCTGATATTCTCGAGAATCATTTCAAATATTGCTAAACAATTGTTTATATAAATTAGTAACATTTTTGGAAACCCAAATATAATTAAATGATGTTTAATCTCCATACATTGTCTAGATCATGAAGATATCCTTGTTATTTCGAATTTTCATTTATTGAGACTTCAACATCCACTGTGTTGATGACTCTTCCATGCTTTTATATAAGATGTATTGTTGGATCATATTCTTTCAACATTTTCATTTCTTCCACCGTCATCAGGGCATATATTTTATGTGCCATCCATGGATGATTGGGGCATATATTTTAGGTGCCATCCACGGACTTTCACAAAGGCGAGTGTATTCTTGAATGTTTCATATGACCACCTATGGTTGTTTATAGGATGTGTTAATGATCGATGTAGGTATTAAAGGATTTAGACTAATATATTTTTTTGATATGAATAAATGTATTTTGTGTTTAATTTAGTCAATTAAATTTAGGGAAAATTTCATAATGGTTATTGAGTTTTTAGGGTTTTCATAATTATAATGGAAATTCCAAAAATATTCACATTTTTAAAAGTTGGTGTGGTCGAAAGTGAGTGTGATCCTTAGTACAATTAAGTCATACTTTGTTAAGTCATAGATTAATCCCACAAATCAACCATAACAAACAAACAAAAAAATATTAAATTTATTTAATTCTTAAAATTAATAAATTTAATAAAAATGAAAAATCAAATTATTAAAATAAAAATGCATATCTAAATGAGAGTTCAATTAAAATTATATATTTAAGTTAAAACTATATATTTAAGTTAAAACAATTGTCAACCTAATATATAAAACATATTTAAAGAAAAAAACCAAATAATTATAATTATAATAAAATAAAATAAACCCAAATACTTAAAAAAACAAAATTTTAAAATTTATATATAATTTAAATATTAATATATTTAAAAATATTATTTTATTCATAAAATTTTCATATTAAATATATTTATATTTATATTTATTTCAAATAAATTTAAAATTTATATATAATTTAAATATTAATATATTTAAAAATATTATTTTATTCATAAAATTTCATATTAAATAAATTTATATTTATATTTATTTCAAATAAATTTAAATTAATGACTTTTTTTAATGAGGAAAAACAATTTATTCCCATAAAAAATCTTATAATCAAAATTGTAAACTCAATGTAAAATTTTCTCCAAAAGTATCAAATGGATTTTGACTCAATTATATGTGAGCTTAAATTGATATTAAGTATGCATTTTTATAAGTTCAAAATTATCTTTAAAAAATAGCGATATAATCATTTCTGATACACATCCAAACGAATTGCTTTCCATACGGTTATAAAACACAACACATGTCTGACCTCTTAGGTTGAAGCTTAAAACAATTACGCTTGATGCAGTATAGCAAAACTTGTAAGACTCCTTTGTTTAAACAAAGGATCCTGCTATGTTCTAAAATATCAAATAATATTTATAATGTGGGATAAAAAGAAGTTCCTCTTTGAAACTTTAGTCACTCCTGTTATCTTATATGGCTGTGAGGTTTGGGGTTGCAGCATCTCCAGAGAATCATGGAGAAAGATTGAGCAAATCCAGAAGCGTTTTATAACTTATAACCTGAAAATTAAAAGTAATACACCCTATCCTATTCTCCTTATAGAAGCAGGTCTTTCCCCTATTGAGAGCCTACCTATGCTTAGGTTTCTGTTGTACAAGCACAAAATCAGTAACATAGACGATCATAGACTTCCTAAGCTAGCTTTAAATTCTAGCCAAAACCACCTAAGGCTCAATCGAGGGTGGCATAAAGACACAAGGGCCTGGTTAAATTAGGAGATCAACGAAAATGATGCATTGCAAAACATAAATAACATTAAAGATATTGTTACTTCTAAGTTCAAAGAAAAAATGTGGTGTGAGAAAGACTTAGCGGCTAAAAGAAAATTAAGTTATTATAAGAAGGTAATCAACCCCACCCTAGAAGATCAAAAGTATCTCTCTATTTTAACTAGCTCAAAGAAGAAAAGTAATATAGCAAAGATTAGAACGAATTCTCATGAGCTCTATAGTGAAACAGGTCGTTGGGCAGTTCCTAAAACGCCATGGACGGAAAGGATCTGCCATATATGTGAGAATAGGAACATCGAGGATGAAAACCACTTTGATGGGGCCAGCCCACGTGGTCCCGCCACTCCAAAGCGGACGTGTAACACTCTTATGAACCGGACAATATTACAGTTGATTTGGTAATAAATTCAGATTGATTTGCAATCACCTTGGGTTACGGCATGTACTGTGGTGGTCTTTCGGGCGGACAACTGTCCCTCCTCGAGATCCTGGAAAGTTACTCGGCTTGGGTTTTACCCTGTTCGCGCCCTTTGGGTTGTCATTGTTACCTAGTTGCTTAGCTCTGCAGTCTCTGGCGATTTTCTTTGTGACTGTTGTGATGTCTGCGGTGAAAACAAAATGTGAACCCTGTCTGCTCGATCAACTGTGTAGCAAGCGTTTGGTTGCGGTTCTGTTGTTCCAGGTCCGAGCTTGTATGTTTCGACTGTCTGGTGTCGCTTTGGTAAGTTCGGGCTACTGTATTGTTTATATGTATGTTTCCTCTGTCGTTTGGCGTTTTTTCCCTGGCGTTGATGTTTGTCACGGTATTGTCTGTTCGTTTCTCTCAAAAGTCCATGGTTACTCGAGCACTGTAAGTTAATGGAACTTTGGTTACAGTCCCAGTTCATCAACCTCCAAGTTCGATGGGTTGCGCGGCTTGCTTTGTTCGGCTATCTGCTAATTGAATGGGTAAGCTTCCGTTCTCTACCAGACTTCTTTTTCCGCTGCTTGTTTAGATACTAATAGCTCGGTTCCTCTGTGAGCAGGGTTCGTCCGTTTGAGGGGTCTGCTCAGCCATGGCGACTCACCTTCAGGTAATATTTCTCGGTCACTCTCTCAGCAGTTCCCTTTCAACTTCTCAGCTTCTCGCTTTTCTTCAAGGGATAGTAACTAACCCTTCCTCTTTTCGTCCCTATGCAGGTGGAACTGCTCGCTGGGTTGAATGCTTTGGGCTTCCAACCATTCCGAATGTCTTACGGGTAGAATTGTTCTTTACTTGGCGGTACTAGGTTGGATTCTTGTATGGACTGTTGGTTTGTTTGTCGGGTACTGTAGTGGTAATTTCTTGCTGCGGCTTTTGTTCATGACCCTGTCAAACCCTAGGCTTGGGAACTGGGTAGGGTTTGAAGCTACGATGGGCAATAATTTGTAATGTTGAGATGGACTGTTAATAATTATATTTATTGAATTTATATGGAAAGAAAATTTTGAATCGCCTTACAGTTTCGTTTGCATACCTTTGAAAATGTATTTGTCTATGCCATTGTAACTGCGTGACTGGTGCCGGTCGTTTGTTTATTTGTCCTTTCGCTCGGTTCGAAGTCTGTCAAGAATATATAATAGGTTTTGCAACATAAAAGATAGAATATAAACACAACATTGAATTGTACAGTTTTTATTTTGAGGACACACATAGGGACTGTTTGTGCACTGAAAACAAGATGAATATATTTCTTTATGTTCTTTTTCTCTTTCACTTCCCAAACCCCTATAGGCTTTTTTTCCTCCGTTTTTGTATCATTGTTCTCAAGCAGTTGGTTAACTACTGTCAGTTGTTCTATTGTCAGTTACATCAGTTATTTCATATTTGAAATTTATTCATGACTAGCTTGTTTCCCTTTGTTTGTATTTACAATAGTATATAACTGCTCAGCAACTAATGATTCTAACTAATACTACTGTTCCTAATTAGAACTCGTTACAGTATTCTAGGTATTTTTAAACAGAAAACAAAAACAACAAATAATAAAAATAATTAAAAAAAACAGACATGCTGTCCATTCCGCGAGTTGTGTTCTCTGTCCTTCTCAGAAACCATGCCAACCTTCTTCCTATCTCCGCCCTGTTAACCAGATGCTCCTGCATCAGGCTTCTGGGGTAAAAGAATTTCATGGCTCCGTTCCATGAGTTCCTCCACCGAATAACCAGCCTTCTGAATCTGTGCCGCGTCGAACCACGATTTTTCCTCCATTGGACGGTCTCTCCACTTGTTGAGGTAACGCAGATATTCCTTCCTGCGCGTCTTCTTGGCTACCTGGGTGCTGAGGATCCCTTCAATCTCATGGGTCCGGGCCGAAGGTAACTGTTTCTTCCAAGAACTTCCTCCAAATTGGGTGTCCCGTTCTGGCTGTACCGCACTATCATCCTCTACTTGGGCATTATATGGGAACAGATCCGCCACATTGAAAATAGGTGATATGCCTATGTCCGGTGGCAGCTGAATCTCGTAAGCGTTGGCTGAAAATTTTCATAGGATCTTGCATGGACCAATCTTCTTATATTTTAATTTGTTATATGTGCCCCTAGGAAACCGTTCCCGGCGCAGATGCGCAAGGACCTCGTCTCCAACATTAAAATGCACCTCTCGTCGTTTTGAGTCTGCTTGCTGCTTGTATTTCTGTACGCTGTCCTGCAACCTTAGTTTGACTTTTTCATGAACCTCGCTCATTGCTTCTGCAAAATCTTCCCCATCCGTGCTTCTCCGTTCCAGCTTTCCCAAATCTCGCAGCTCATGTATTCCTCGAGGATGCATGCCATACAAAATCTGGAATGGGCTAAATCCAGTGCTACGATTGGGTGAATCGTTATAAGCGAATTCTACCTGGGCAAGAGCTTGATCCCATAATCGTGAATTTTCTCTAGTCAAACTCCGTAATAAATTCCCCAAGCTCCTATTCACCACCTCCGTTTGTCCATCAGTCTGCGGATGATACGCAGAGCTGAAATTCAATTGCGTGCCCAACTTTTTCCACAGGGTGCGCCAAAAGTGCCCTGTGAACTTTACGTCCCTGTCTGAAATGATAGTTCTGGGTAGGCCATGTAATCTAACAACTTCCGTGAAAAAATAGGTGTGCCACGTACGTGGCGTCACTAGTTTTCCAACAAGGAATAAAATGAGCCATTTTTTAAAATCTATCTACCACCACCATTATCGAATCATACCCCCGCTGTGTTCTAGGCAGTCCGAGAACAAAGTCAATGCTGACCGAGTCCCATGGCCTGCTTGGAACGGGTAGTGGTGTGTAAAGTCCAGTATTCTGACTGTGTCCCTTTGATAGTTGGCAGACTTTACACCTATTTACCAATCTTTGTACATCCCTGCTCATTTTAGGCCAATAATAAAAATGTCCGAGTTGCTCCAAAGTTTTGTTGATACTGAAATGTCTCGCTAATCCACCACTATGCTTCTCCCGTACTATATTCTCCTTCATTAAACAGTCCGGAATACATAACTACCCACCTCGAAACAATAATCCTTCCTGTAAATTATAGTCTAACCATGGGCTTGTGTTCCTTAGTACGAGATTTTGGCAGGCTTCGAAGGCTTCCTTGAAATCTGTGTCTGTCTGATACAAATCTTTCAGATGTTCGAATCCCATCACCCAAATGCTACTTTTCTGTAAGAGCAGGGCTTTCCTGCTCAAAACATCCGCCACTTTGTTGGCTTGCCCACTTATGTGTTTTAACACAAAAGTAAAACTCTGGAAGTATTCTACCCACTTGGCGTGCTTATGATTTAACTTGTGCTGCTGCATTACATATTGTAATGCTAAATTATCAAAAAACAAAACGAATTCATTGCCCAGTAGGCAGTGTCTCCAATGTTTTAAAGCTTGGACCACTGCATAAAATTCCTTGTCATATGAGGAATATTTCTGCCGACTCTCATTTAGTTTTTCACTAAAAAATGCCACTGGTCTATCTTCCTGACTGAGCATAGCGCCAATAGCTGTTCCACTTGCGTCACATCGAACCTGAAAAAGTTTATTAAAATCGGGTAGTCTCAAGATTGGCATCTCTGTGATATTCCGCTTCAAAAGCTGAAAACTGTCTTCTGCCGCCTTGGTCCAGCAAAAAGGTTGACTTGCCTTTTTGATGGTCTCTAACATTGGTGCGCAGATTTCACTGAAGTTTCTAATAAATTTCCGATAAAAACTTTCCAGTCCGTGAAAACTACGTACCTCAAATAAGCTCTTTGGTGACGGCCAATTTATAATTGCTGCAATCTTTTCTGGGTCCATCTTCAATTCATTTTCTGCAACCACAAACCCCAAATAGACCAGCTCCTTCTGCAGGAAAGTGCATTTCTTCAAGTTTATCAGCAGTTTGTTCTGCTGTAACTTCTCTAACACCTTTCGAACATGCTGAAGATGCTCTCCCTTCGTTCTGCTGAAAATCAATATATCATCAAGATAAACTATCACGAACTTGCCAATAAATTCCTTTAACATCTCATTCATCAATATCATGAAGGTACTAGGAGCGTTGCTTAATCCAAATGGCATGACCAGCCATTCGTACAGTCCTTCATTGGTTTTAAACGTTGTCTTCCACTCATTTCCTTCCCTAATCCTGATCTGATGATAACCACTCTTCAGATCTATTTTTGTAAAATAAGCTGCCCCACTAAGGCAGTCCATCATGTCGTCCATCCTGGGTAAGGGAAATTTGTATCGAATCGTGATTTTATTAATAGCCCGCGAATCTATACACATTCGCCATTCTCCACCCTTCTTAGGTGCAAGTACTGTTGGTACTGCACAAGGGCTCAAACTTTCTCTGATCAGTCCTTTATCTAGCAACTCCTGCACTTGTTTGCGAATTTCTTCATTGTCTTTCGGGCTCATCTTGTACGCTGCCTTGTTTGGCAAGCTTGCTCCCAGTATAAAGTCAATGTGATGACTGATACTCCTCTTGGGAGGCAATTTATCAGGTAAATCATCAACCACAATGTCTTGGAATTCTTTCAACAGCCCCTGAATTTCTATAGGTAGTTCTGATTTTTCTGAGTTCAGCAACATCGATTTTGTCCTCCTCACAATTGCATAATTGACCTCATTTTCCTCAATCTGCTTCACAAACTGTTTTCCTCCAATTAACAGCGCCTTTGTTCCACTTGGTTCCGCTGCATCCTCTTCCTTGATGGGTACAAGCATATGTTTGATCCCATCTTTCTCAAATTTATAACAATTTGTCTTCCCATCGTGTGTCACCTTCCGATCATACTGCCACGGTCTTCCAAGCAATATATGGCACACGTCCATTGGCATAATATCACAGACCATCGTGTCGTGATATTTTCCAATGCGAAATTCAACCTCACACTGTTCATCAACTAATAACTGGTGGCCTTTCTGTAGCCACGACACCTTGTAAGGTGTGGGGTGTTTAAGTCGCTTCAGTCCCAGCTTTTCCACCATTTCGGTGGCGACCAAATTGTCTGTACTTCCACTATCTATTATTAATTTACAACACTTCCCAAGTGTTTTGCAAACTGTTCGGAACAACGCCTTTCGCTGGGTTTGTTCAGCCACTTCCTTGGCTGGTTTCAATAGCACTTTGTTTAAGATTAAAGCTTCCCCTGTTTCTGCCATGTTTTCTACCTCCGGGGGTTGTGCTTCAGCTTCCTCAGGCTGCGCAACAAATGTTCCCCTCTGGCCAGCATGCTCAGCTTCCGGGCATTCGAAGGATCTGTGCCCCCACTTATGGCACCTGTAGCACTGGACATTGGTCCCTCTTCCACGGCCATTTCCTCTTCCCCGCTGGTATGGCCGACCTCCTCTGGTGCTTTCTCCCTTCTCTACTATCCTTGAAGCTCTGGAATTGCTGCCTTCTTCGCTGTTTGCGGTAGTTCTCCCTCTGCCGTAGGACTATCCTCGTCCTCTGCCATTTCCTCTCCCTCTCCTGTTGTTCTGTTTCCTTTTGATTTTTTCCTCCGCCTTTACAGCACTTTGAAAGGCTTCATCAACACTTCGGGGAGAGAGAATGTTGATCTCGTCCAATATTTCCATCCTTAAGCCATTCACTACCTCGCTGTTTTTCCGGGAGTATCCTCTATATAACCAGCACGTAAATTTACACGATAAAACTCTTCTGTGTACTCTTGTACAGTCATACCTTTCTGCCTTAAATTTTGTACTCGCCGATAAAGTTCAACCTGGTAGTCTTTAGACAAAAATATACCCTTCAGTTTTGCCACCATCCTTAGCCATTTTCTTATCGGCAGTTTGTTCATTTTCCTTCTGTTCGCTTGGACACTATCCCACCATAGGGCAGCGTGTCCTTTTAGCTTGGTCGTAGCAAATCTAACTCTTTTGTCCTCACTGATCTCCTCATTTTCAAAATATTTGTCTAATTCACTCACCCAATCCAGCAAGACATCTGCAGACAGACTACCATCATAGTTAGGGATCTTCGGTTTGGGCTTGCTTCTGGCTAACAGAACTGATCGCAACAACCTCAACTCTGGGGCTTCTTCCTCTGACCCATCTGTAACAGTTGCTGCCTCATCTTCACTGTCATCCCCAAGTTCTGGGTCTCGTCGCCTACCCGCCTCTACTGCTTCCAAGTGAGCTATAAGGATTCTCAGCTGTTCTCTCAATCCTTCATCTGCTCCTTTGTGTGCACCTCTCCCACGTCCTCGTCTTTGTACTTCCATCTTCCTCTACTTCCTCAAAATGCTGCTCTGATACCACTTGATGGGGCCAGCCCACGTGGTCCTGCCACTCCAAAGCGGACGTGTAACACTCTTATGAACCGGACAGTATTACAATTGATTTGGTAATAAATTCGGATTGATTTGCAATCACCTTGGGTTACGGCATGTACTGTGGTGGTCTTTTGGGCGGACAGCTGTCCCTCCTCGAGATCCTGGAAAGTTACTCGGCTTGGGTTTTACCCTGTTTGCGCCCTTTGGGTTGTCATTGTTACCTAGTTGCTTAGCTCTGCTGCGATTTTCTTTGTGACTATTGTGATGTCTATGGTGAAAACAAAATGTGAACCCTGTCTGCTCGATCAACTGTGTAGCAAGCGTTTGGTTGCAGGTTCTGTTGTTCCAGGTCCAGGCTTATATGTTTCGACAGTCTGGTGTCGCTTTGGTAAGTTCGGGCTACTGTATTGTGTATATGTATGTTTCCTCTGTCGTTTGGCATTGTTTTCCCTGGAATTGATGTTTGTCACGGTATTGTCTATTCGTTTCTCTCAAAAGTCCATGGTTACTCGAGCACAGTAAGTTAATGGAACTTTGGTTACAGTCCCGATTAGTCAGCCTCCAAGTTTGATGGGTTGCGCGGCTTGCTCTGTTCGGCTATCTGCTAATTGAATGGGTAAGCTCCTGTTCTCTGCCAGACTTCTTTTCCACTGCTTGTTTAGATACTAATAGCTCGGCTCCTCTATGAGCAGGGTTCGTCCATTTGAGGGGCCTGCTCAGCCATGGCGGCTCACCTTCAGGTAATATTTCTCGGTCACTCTCTCAGTAGTTCCCTTTCAACTTCTCAGCTTCTTGCTTTTCTTCAAGGGATAGTAACTAACCCTTCCTCTTTTCGTCCCTATGCAGGTGGAGCCGCTCGCTGGGTTGAATGCTTTGGACTTCCGGCCGTTCCGAATGTCTTACGGGTAGAATTGTTCTTTACTTGGCGGTACTAGGTTGGATTCTTGTATGGATTGTTGGTTTGTTTGTTGGGTACTGTAGTGGGTAATTTCTTGCTGCGGCTTTTGTTCATGACCCTGTCAAACCCTAGGCTTGGGAACTGGGTAGGGTTTGAAGCTACGATGGACAATAATTTGTAATGCTGAGATGGACTGTTAATAATTATATTTATTCCGTGAATTTATGTGGAAAGAAAATTTTGAATCGCCTTACAGTTTCGTTTGCATACCTTTGAAAATGTATTTGTCTGTGCCACTGTAACTGCGTGACCGGTGCCGGTTGGTGTCACCTCTCGTTTGTTTATTTGTCCTTTCGCTCGGTTCGAAGTCTGTCAAGAATATATAATAGGTTTTGCAACATAAAAGATAGAATATAAACACAACATTGAATTGTACAGTTTTTATTTTGAGGACGCACGTAGGGACTGTTTGTGCACTGAAAACAAGATGAATATATTTCTTTCTGTTCTTTTTCTCTTTCACTTCCCGAACCCCTATGGGCTTGTTTTCCTCCGTTTTTGTATCATTGTTCTCAAGCAGTTGGATAACTGTTGTCAGTTGTTCTATTGTCAGTTACATCAGTTATTTCATATTTGAAATTTATTCATGACTAGCTTGTTTCCCTTTGTTTGTATTTACAACAGTATATAACTGCTCAGCAACTAATGATTCTAACTAATACTACTGTTCCTAATTAGAACTCGTTACAATATTCTAGGTATTTTTAAACAGAAAACAAAAAAAACAGATAATAAAAATAATTAAAAAAAACAGACATGCTGTCCGTTCCGCGAGCTGTGTTCTCTGTCCTTCTCAGAAACCATGCCAACCTTCTTCCTATCTCTGCCTTGTTAACCAGATGCTCCTGCATCACACTTCCTCTTAGAGTGCCCCGCATATAACCACATTATATCTCAGTTTCACAATCTTTGTTACAATACTGACCTTCCTAGCCTTTTACAATGTCAAAATTATAGTGAGCTCGGGAGGCTTCTCTCCAAGCTTTTTGAGCATAGGAATAAAATCTTAAATCAAAATAGATAATTTGTTTCTTTAGGTCCGATAGACCATTATTTGGTCTCAACAGACGTTAACCATCATCATCATCACCATCATCATAATAATATTGGGTGCATCATAAGGATCTCTCTGATCCAAAATCAATTTTGGTACAAAATCAATGAAGGTAATGTTTACAGTGAGTATAATTTCAATATTTATCAATCTTGGAGAACTTGTCATTCAGAATCAATGACTAATTTTTACATCAAATTGTTAGAGTGATGACCTTTTCATGCATTTTGGAATATAAATACTATGTTGCCAGGAAACGTGGGTGCGGGGACGGGGACGGGGACGGGGACGCCATTTTTGGAAACAGGGTGCGTGGGTTCGTTAGGTAATATAATAATATTAAATTTTAATAATTATATTTTATAAATTATAAATTTATAATTAATAATATATATGAAATTTGAATTTGTATATTTTTTCAACTTTAAACAAGAAAACTTTAATGATAATCATTTAAACATGTTTAGTCTCTCCCATATAAAAACACAATTTTTTCATAGGAGAATCTTCTCAACCTGATAGTGGTGTAGACTTTTCTTGATGTCTAATCATCCAACTGCCACATGCATGGTTTGCTCTGTGGTAAAGCAATCCCAAAAAGCTAAAACAGTGGCAGCCTTACCCTTCCACAAAACACGCTTATTCATTTAGGCATATTTTCCTAGTTTTAATCTTAACATGATGTTATCAGAATGCTGTGAGAAATTGGCAGATTTTGATACTTAATTTAGCAATTTTCCAAAATATCCCTTCGCCATTTAACAACATCAGCTGATTACAACTTATGGCTAGTCTCAATCCTACTTTCTATTTGACCGAAAATGTCTGAACCTGTATGTGTGCATTTACAGTTTATAATTTGATGGTTATTAACTTATTTGGCTCAGGAATGTATGTTTCATAAATTCATTCCAAATTGATTTACAAGAATCTGCAGGGTCAAATTACAGAGTAAGAGGTCTCTTTTCCTGTTCTGGTTTCGATGCCATATAATATTAAAGGCATTGAAGATCCACAAATATAGGAGATTCATAATTTACATTGAGACTCTAACAAACCTTGGGCATAAGTTTTGAAATTGTTTTTATAAATTTATAGCATAAGACTAATGGAGAGACTGATCATAAGAGTCTCCTGCGATAGGAAGGGACTCATGAATGTGCAAACAGCTACCCTTTTTTTTCCAACTATGGTCATCACCTTATTAAATATTTCCACAAAGCTACAGCCAATATGATATGATATTCTGCTTGTGGGATTGTACACCCATAATGTTCCTTTTATAATATTGAGATATCATAATCATATATGATTTCAGAATACTGTGTCACTCATAAGTTTTGAAAAACTTATCACTATTGATAAATTTTTACAATGATTCATTACCCTTGAGCAACACGTCATGCCCACAGAGCAATGCTAAGGCATGTGAACAAAGATAGTCTTTGGAAACTGTAATCTTTGGAAATGATGGCAGAAAATTTCCTTGAGAAACATTCAGAAGACCTTACAACCATCTCTGAAGGACAATCTGGACCAATGACCATCAATGACTCCAAAAATGATATCATTCGTTTATGGCATATATTCTATATTCTATGGCATATCATTTTTTAAATTTCAATAAAAAAAAAATTATTTGAAAATTAAATTTTTAATATAGATTTTTTATGAAGAACCCAAAGAACCCGAAGAACCCAAGAACCCAAGCACACGAAGAACCCGAAGTACCCGAAGAACCCAAGAACCCAAGCACCCGAAGAACCCAAGAACCCAAGAACACGTTAAAGGAAAAGAACCCATTTTTTTTTGAAGAACCCGGTTCTTCATGGAAGAACCCGGTTCTTCTGGGTTCGTCTGGGAAGAACCCGTACCCGAATCCGATACTTGGGTGTGGGAACCCGGGACGGGTTCGAGAACCCCACCCCTGGATGCGGGTACCCGTGCAACACAGTATAAATATAAATCTCATTTGAATTTTTAATTTCAAACCTCTAAATAAGTGAATTGTAATAGAGACCCATGAAAATATAGTTATACATAATGGCTCTCTGTTTCCTTTTACTCCAATATTCCTAGAAAGATACTTTTATATATCATGAGTGTTTTATTCTTGAAACATCCATTAAAAATATTAATTGTAATTGATCTAATGGTGAAAAAAAATCTAAGAACTTCCCACATCACATCCTTCCACTATATGTGGATTCATGTTGACCTCTACCAGAAGACTTTTTAAAATATTCATTTCATGAAAAAGACACGTCCTCCAATTAGATGAGAACCCGTTTATATTTCAAAGAGTAATTTTAATATAAGACTTTTAATATTTTTGATGTATTTAAAATTATGAAATTTTATTTATCTATTTAATTTTAGTATTATAGTGGGTAACGATTTCAATTATGTGTGTGAAGAAAGGAATGAAGTGAAAAAAAATATAAAATTATTAATATGGGAAAATAATATTATATATTATATATTGATTATGGTTTGTTATTTGTGAAAGTATGATAATATGGAATTCTTTTATCTTTTTTATAAGTTAAAAATATTTGAATTTTGGAGGGTTAGTTTAGACTATGAGAGGTTAGGGGTTCAATTTTCTTGACACTTTCAGGGTCAAGCTCCATGGTTGAGCCAGTAATGATCATTTTGGGCAGATCTTTAGGGTACAAATATTTTGTAGATGTAGTGGTCCCTGGGTAGATCTTTATGGTACATATATTTCGTAGATGTAGTGGTCACTACTCTCTAGGGACTATCAACCACATAGAAAAAGTAAGGTAAAAGATACTTAACTCAATTACATTTATCTCATATAATTAGGAATGATTGTTATCATCCATACCTATGTTCAATTCCCATAAGTGGCATAATGAACTTTCTTATAGCTATTTTCACTTCTATTTAATCCTTTTTTTATATTTCATGGAGAATTATATCTATATAACCTTAATAACCTTTTTTTTTTTTTATTTAATAAAAAAATTTAATAAGTTCCTTTAAGAGGGATTGGGACTTCTATTTGTTGAGATTGCAACAAGATGATGGAGCTTAGTGAAAAGAGTCGCCTTCACTAAGTGGGTCCGCAGGCAAATTATGGCGCAAGTTCTATTTTTTATCATAGTGTGGATGATCACAGTATGGGTGATCACATTATGAGTGATCACAGTGTGGATGACCACAGTGTGGGTGACCACAGTGTGAGTGATCACAATATGAGTGATCAAAGTCTATTTTTAGACTGGCTGTCAAAAATAGAAAAGTCAAATATTATTGTCTCATAATAATATTTGGACTATAAACTTGATCTTATTCTCTTGGAGCACTTCAGTTTGAGCTACAGATGTGGCCCATGCAGCTGTCAGAAGGAAGTATGCTTTTCTTATGAGTCAGTTGAGTTGTTGCATGCATGAATTCAGTTAGAACTCAATCAGTTGAGTTTGGTGGAGTTGATTGTGGAGTTGATGGAGTTGTGTTCAGTTTGACTTGGTTAAACTAGTTGTAGTTAGTCTAATTGCAAATAGACTAATGATGAGTTGTTAAACTAATTATTAACTCATAATACAACTATAGAATACATCAGTTAACTCAGTTGCATGTCAGTGCATGTTTAGTTCAGCAGGGACAGATGTTAGAGAATCAAATTGCTATCAGTTGTGACTATAGTTGTGCATCAGATCTTGCACAATCAAGGGATTGAGTATGCCAATGAGTTTGCTCATGTATTTGCCCAGTATTATAGCCTCTTCTCACATCTTACATAGTGTGAGTGATTCTTTGGAGGTGAAATACGAGTTTGGTAAACCATTCTCATTCATTCTTGAGCAGGTATTGAGCAGTGGAGATAGGTAAGCAGTGGAATAGATTTGGAGATCAGATCTTAGCTGTATTGTGTGTAACAGGTGGAGCTGGTACTAGATTGCTTGTGATAAGAATTGTACTTTGTAATGTTACATGGTCTCAATCATTAATATACAGATAGTGTGGGGTTTTTAGCGAGATGCTTTCCCCGGGTTACATACTGTGTTAATGTGTGAATGCTCTTGATGTTTTATTGTTATTGATGCTGCTATATTGATGATCAACGTAGAGGAGCTTATGTATTGTGTATGTATTCCGCAATAGTACATGATCAGGATAATCTTTGTTGAATATGTGTTAAATTATTCAAAATTTCTACATGGTATCAACGTTGTTGATCATCAGATCTACTATTCAGGAAGTGTTTACATTCTATTTCTTCAGGCAGAGTCTGTAATCGGGCCAAGTAGCCTCTCGATTCATCCTTCCTTTGGAAGGTGAGATATCCAGTGAATGCCCATACAGTCAATCTCTGTATGAGAAATATTGTGTTCTCACGAATCTTAGATCCGAGGCGGTTGAGTTGGTTGTTGGTGGAATTCAAATTTGCAGTAGTGTTTTCTTGGTGACAACGCAGCAATATCTTTCAACAAATTGTGATTGGAGTATGCTCTTGAAGGCGGCTCAAACTATATTGCATGGAAGGATAGGATGGAGGCAGTATTGGATGATAACGGGCTGAAGGAGTTCATAGAGACGGATGTCCCAAAGCCTACTGATGCTACTCAAGCTGATGCTTGGCAAAAGAAGACCGCAAAATGTCGAAGGATTCTGTTGGAGGGCGTGAAGGATCACATTGTGTCCAGCCTCCATTGAAAGGCTACTCCATATTTGATGAGGAAATCATTAACAGAATTATTCCAAAGCAAGAGCGATCAGAGGAAGCTGGCGCTCAAGGATAAACTCAGAAACATTAAATGCGAGAAGGGTGACAGTATACCCAAGTATCTCACGAAGTTCACTCAGTGTCGAGATGAGCTGGGAAGTGTGGGGGTTACTGTCGATGATGAGGACTTGGTGAGCTTGGCTCTCCTTGGTCTTCCGAAGAGTTGGCATTCCTATTAGGACTCTGTCAATGGTCCGGAGAAATTGCCAGGATGGGAAAGACTATGGTCAGATCTTGTGCAGGAGGAGATCAAGCGGAGTACCAGGGACGGATCTTCATCAAAGGGAGCTGATGAAGATAATTGTGCTTTGGCTGCCAAAGAAAAGAAAGGGAAGATCAAGAAAGCTTCTCAGTCTAGTGTGAAAGGTAAGAAGCAGGATATGTCCAAGGTGAAGTGTTTTCACTGTCACCAGCACGGACACTATGCCACTAATTGTCCGCAGAAGAAGAAGAACAAGCAGGCTGTTGGATGTTCAGCAGGAGAGGCTCTAGCCTCACAGTTTTAGCTTGATTTTTCATTGATCGCATGCTTGGTTTCAAGTGTGATGGGATCAGTGTGGTTCTTGGATAGTGGTGTGTCTTTTCACATGACGGGAGATAGAGATTTGTTCTCTGATCTAAAGGACAAAGATCTTGGAGTGCACATCGAGATGGGCGATGATGGTAGATACAGTGCGACCAGTATTGGTACCATTTCCTTTAAGAGGGAGTCTGGTAAACCCTTCGTATTGAAGGAAGTCATGCATTTTCCAGGATTGAAGAAGAATCTCATCTCAGTTGCGATGTTAGAAGACAAGGGGTATGATGTTGTTTTTAGCGAGGGAAAGGCTTTCCTGCGCAGCAAGACAACTGGTGAGACTTGGAAGATAGGGGTTCGAGTGAGGAACCTTTATCAGTTGCATGTAGATGGATGCGCAACAATGGCAGGAAAGGCAAAAGGATTGGTGAGTCGGGATGATGGCGAGTTGTGGCACAGGAGATTGGGTCACCTTCACCATGGAGCCTTGAAGATACTGCAGTAGATCACTACAAGGCTTCCTAAAGGCACACTTGCGCAGTCAGATCAGTGCAAGGGGTGTACTTTGGGGAAGTTTTTGAAAGCCACCTTTCATGAGAAGGATAGTCACGCCACGACGATCCTTGAGAGAATTCACACAGACGTGTGTGGACCTTTCTCAGTTGCTTCGACAACAAAACACAGGTGTTATGTGATTTTTGTTGATGATTTCTCTCGTAAGTGTTGGATGTTCTTCATGCAGAAGAAGAGTGAGACATATTCAAAGTTCTGTGAATTAAAAGCACTGGTCGAGAAGGAGTCGGGTAAGAAGGTGAAGTCTCTTAGGAGTGATAATGGTGGTGAATACATCTCGGATGAGTTCAAGGATTTCTGCAAGGCAGAAGGGATTCGAAGAGAGCTCATAGCTCCCCATAACCCACAACAGAACGGGGTAGCTGAGTGGAAGAATAGAACGATTGTGGGTGCTGCACGGGCAATGTTGCATGATCAGGGCCTACCCCTTCACTTGTGGGCGGAAGCATGCAATATAGCAATTTATGTGCAAAACTGTTGTCCTCATAGGATACTTGGCATGAGTACACCCGAGGAGGCTTATTCTAGTAAGAAGCCTGATCTTTCTCATTTGAGGATTTTTGGTGCTAACATTTACATGCATGTGACGAAGGATGCCAGGAAGAAGTTGGAGCCAACCGTAGAGGTTGGAATATTTGTAGGGTACACTGATACGCCCCACAACTATCGTGTGTATTTGCCAGACAGTGGTAAAACTGTCGTGCAACCGGGATATAAAATTTCAGGAGGAGAAAGCCATGAAGTGTTCGCTTGAGAGGGAGCTACACTTGCATGCAGATGAGGAGCTATTAGTTCCTAAGGATGAGCTTAAGGACGTGGATCAGCCACAGGATGAGGTTCATGGAGTGGAAGAGACCACTCATGCAGTGCCAACCATCAGAGGGCAAAAGCGCTTGAGAGAAGTTGAGCGACTGGCTCAAGATGCAAAGAAAGTTGTAGGACCACCTACAGCCCAACGCAGGGAGAGACAGTCACCTGATTGGTACACTGGATACATGGCTCTGATGAGCAAGTGTGTTGTGACTGAGCCATCCTCTTTCGAGGAAGCTGTGGAGGATCCCGCATGGGTAGACGCCATGGTGAAAGAGTATGATTCTATTGTCAGAAACAATGCATGGGAGATTGTTCCTAGACCGGAAGGGAAATCAGTGGTGCGTTCGAGATGGATCTACAAGGTCAAGCAGGCAGCTGATAGGAGTGTGGAGAAGTACAAGGAAAGATTTGTTGCCTGCGGCTTTTCACAGATAGAGGGGATCGATTATGAGGAGACCTTTGCACCTGTCGCAAGGTATTCTTCCATACAGATGATTCTTGCTCTCTCAGTGCAGATGGGATGGCACATTCATCAGATGGATGTGAAGACTGTGTTCCTCAATGGAGTCATTGAGGAGGAGGTGTACGTTGAGCATCCCGAAGGCTTTGAGGTTTTCAGCAGCGAGTCACATGTGTGCAGGCTCAAGAGAGCATTGTATGGGTTGAAGCAAGCACCACGTGCTTGGTACACATGGATAGACAGCTATTTCACAGGACTTGGATTCTCCAAGAGCGAGGCGGATCCTAACCTATAGCAGATTGTGGTGGAGGGTAAGTTGCTTATCATTGTACTGTATGTTGATGATTTGATTCTAACGGGCGATGAACTGTTGATACTGTCATGCAAGAAGGATCTTGCTACAGAGTTTGAGATGAAGGACTTGGGCCTCCTTCATTATTTCCTAGGATTGGAAATATGGCAGTGCAGTGGTGGACTGTTTGTTTCTCAGGGCAAGTATGCTCGAGAGATACTGGAGAAGTTCAACATGCATGGTTGCAAGCCTGTTGATACTCCTCTTCCTGGAGGTTGGAGGAAGGAGGATGCCACTTCGGGAGAAGAAGTGGATGCCACTGTTTATCGACAGTTGGTGGGGTCGCTGATGTATTTGGTCAATACATGACCCGATATATGCTATGCAGTTAACCAGCTTTCAAAAGCTATGGTTAAGCCTACCATGCTCTTCTGGAAGGCGGGAAAGCATGTATTGCACTACTTGAGAGGCGCATCGGGATATGGTTTGTGGTACAGACAGGAGGATGAGGTGAAGCTATGTGGTTTCACGGATGCAGATTGGGCAGGGAGCCCAACGGACAGAAAGAGCACATCAGGAGGGGTCTTCAGTATTGGATCGACAACAGTTTCTCAGTACAACAAGAAGCATAGATCCGTGGCACTCAGTTCAGCGGAGGCCGAGTATATGGTAGCAAGTTTGGCTGCATGCAAGGCTATATGGATGAGGAAGATCATGGTTGGTTTGTTCGGTTCTCATTTGGATCCTACTATGATTTACTGTGATAACCAAAGTTGCATTAAACTTTCGGCTAATCCTGTATTTCATGATAGATCTAAGCATATTCACATCAGGTACCATCATATCATAGATTGTGTGTAGCGCAGGATCATGTTGCTTTCATACATTCCAACGGAGGATCAGGACGCTGATATTCTGACGAAGGCTCTCACCAGGAGCAAATTCGAGTACCACCGAGGCAGGATAGGGGTTGCTGATAATCCATATCTTGTTGAGAGGGAGTGTTGAGATTGCAACAAGATGATGGAGTTTAGTGAAAAGAGTCGCCTTCACTAAGTGGGCCCGCAGGCAAATTATGGCGCAAGTTCTATTTTTGATCACAGTGTGGATGATCACAGTATGGGTGATCACAGTATGAGTGATCATAGTGTGGATGACCACAGCGTGAGTGATCACAGTATGAGTGATCAAAGTCTATTTTTAGACTGGCTGTCAAAAATAGAAAAGTCAAATATTATTGTCTCATAATAATATTTGGACTATAAACTTGATCTTATTCTCTTGGAGCACTTCAATTTGAGCTACAGATGTGGCCCATGTAGCTGTCAGAAGGAAGTACACTTTTCTTATGATTCAGTTGAGTTGTTGCATGCATGACTTCAGTTAGAACTCAATCAGTTGAGTTTGGTGGAGTTGATTGTGGAGTTGATGGAGTTGTGTTCTGTTTGAATTGGTTAAACTAGTTGTAGTTAGTCTAACTGCAAATAGACTAATGATGAGTTGTTAAACTAATTATTAACTCATAATACAACTATAGAATACATCAATTAACTCAGTTGCATGTCAATGCATGTTCAGTTCAGCAGGGACAAGTGTTAGAGAATCAGATTGCTATCAGTTGTGACTATAGTTGTGCATCAGATCTTGCACAATCAAGGGATTGAGTATGCCAATGAGTTTGCTCATGTATTTTCCCAGTATTATAGCCTCTTCTCACGTCTTACATAGTGTGAGTGATTCTTTGGAGGTGAAATACGAGTTTGGTAAACCATTCTCATTCATTCTTGAGCAGGTATTGAGTAGTGGAGGCAGGCAAGCAGTGGAATAGATTTGGAAATCAGATCTTAGCTGTATTGTGTGTAATAGGTGGAGCTGGTATTGGATTGCTTGTGATAAGAATTGTACTTTGTAATGTTACATGGTCTCAATCATTAATATACAGATAGTGTGGGGTTTTTAGCGAGATGCTTTCCCCGGGTTACATACTGTGTTAATGTGTGAATGCTCTTGGTGTTTTATTGTTATTGATGCTGCTATATTTATGATCAACGTAGAGGAGCTTATGTATTGTGTATGTATTCCGCAATAGTACATGGTCAGGATAATCTCTATTGAGTATGTGTTAAATTATTCAAAATTTCTACACTATTTAACCTTGTTTTAATACTACATCAATTTACCTTTTAGTATTGTTAGATTAATGGAGATGGAAATAGGAAATTGCATAAATGGAATTATTCTAAGCTCAAATAGCTTTGGGAGGAAACTTGCCTGGAAGAGGAGGATTGGGGACAATAAGGAGTACTTGTAGGTGCCCCTATCATTGAGTGAAATGCTATGGGAATACCAAACATCATTTTGGGGTTGTAAGGGAGACCAAAGAGTGTTATACAACAATGTCAACACTCGAAAAACACTATCCAAGATATGAAACCATGAAAATGCATGTTATGGACACATATTAGAAATAGGATAGGGAAAGAATTTTCATTGACTTTGTGGTAGGTTTACAAACATCCAAGAAGTGATATGACAACTTTTTCGTGGTAGTTGATAGGTTCAACAAGATGTGTATTTTCACGCCTTATAAAAATACCATCAATGGGAAAGAAGCAAAAAACTTTTTCTTTCGAGAGGTTCGGGTGCTCTTTGGGATACCAAGGAGCATCATTTAAAATAGTGACATTGTATTTACGGGTGTGTTTTAAAGTATATTGTTGGAGAAGATTGACACAAAGCTGAAAAGGTCTACAACATCCCATCCATAGATATATGGGAAAAGCATAAGTAGTCAACAAGTCTTTGGTGGAGCTTTTGAGGAGTTACAATAACAAGCATCCAAACACGTGGGATGACAAATTGGTATATATAAAAGAACTCTTGTAATAATTTGTGCCATGCTTCTAATTGTAAGTCCCCATTTGAAATTTGTTTAGGATATTTTTCACTCTCACCTTTGGATATTTCATATAGACAAAAATGAGTAGTAAGAGAGGATATCATAGGGGACGATATAAGGGTAGAGAAATTTTTTGAGAGGATCAAGCACGCTCATCTACAAGTAAACAAGAAACTAAAGAAGTCATAGAAAAAGTACAGGACTATCCATGATCAACAAAGAGAAAAGAATTTATTTAGAGCATGAGATACAATATGGTTATAGTTTAATACAAAATTCTTATAGGGTATTGTTAACAAAATCAAGGCTTTGTGATATTTTCCTTTAAATATACTGGAAAAGATAGGAGATAGTTCCTATTGTCTCAATATACCCCCATACATATGCATTTTCTTAGTGGAAAATGTGAAAAATGTAAAACTCTCTGAGTCATCCATGTTGGACTAGGAAGAGGAGTAGGTCCTACCTTCCATAGAGGACTTAGCTTTAGATGTTGAGGTAGAGTTGACAGAGAATATGACCTCTGGTAGATTTGGTTGAAAGGAAAGATTCTAGAAGGTCCTAAATGGTACTCCAGGGAGAAGATAGAGGAAAAATTTCCTCACCTCATTTCATAATTTTTTGGGGGACTAAATTCCTCCAAAAATGGGAAGATACGATATGGATTAGATCACTATATAATTTTTCATCCATTAGAATTATTTTAGATGAAATATTTGAAATAATAAACTTAATAGGGTAGTTTTAGTAGTGTGACCTAGTTTGGACAACTAGGATCTAAAACCTTCTAAGACTAGTTTGAAGCCTTAAATGATGTTTTCTAGGGGAAAAAATTTGTCCACTTAAGCTTTGCACCCATGATGGTATTCTACAACAAAATTCATCTCCAATGGTCCATGAAGGATATCAATATGAACTTAAATACAAAAGTTATGCCTCTTGGAAGCTGACATGACAAACCATCATAATTCGAGAGCATGCCACATTATCCCCAATTACTCGTTGGAAAGGGGTTATGCATGTGAAGACTATGAATAATACTCTTTAAGCGTCAAAGTTGTAAATCAAGGAGTCAAACATAGCCCTAATCGGCTATAGGGTAGTGTTATAGCTGAGTCACTGTAGGGCGATTTAATGGTATGATAAATCACTGTCATTTAATTTGTCAACCCGAGGGTTTCGTAAACTTAGAAGCAAACCAAAAATATGGCACCTCAAATGAAATTTTCATAGGAATTTTGTTTAGAATGGAAATTCATATTACAAATCTAAACTATTTTGAAAGGAAAAGATTCAGATCTATTTTATGAAAGCATATAAATGATTTGTCAATGAGATTAGACTATTTTAGAAAAACAAGGAAGAGGCTCTCTCAAAGAGACCTGGTTGTCCTCCCTCAACAATTCTATAATGACATTGCCAATATCTAAGTAAGCATAAAAGAATGAAATGAAAGCATAAGAACTTAATCTAAGAAATCTTGAAAGAAGTGAATCTTGTTCATTCTTAGTCCTAGCTAACAGAGAAGAGGCTCTCTCAAAGAGACCTAGTTGTCCTGCCACATTCAATCTAATCACTAAAAGGAAGCAATATTCACTTAACAAATTCCGTAAAATTAATTCACATTAAAGATATTTACAAATATTTACAACAAATAAATAAGTTGAACATCCAGAATTAAAACTAGTATGTTCACAACTATGAACATTATTCTACAACAAAGTGTACTTAGATTGGTATGGGATATGAATAGCTATCACACCTTCAGAATCAAACAACACTCATAACTCATAATTTTGGAGAAAATGATATTATTCATGTTGAATGAACAATCATAAATATGATGCTAATAAATAACTAATAACTATTCTTTTCCTTTGAAGGATGATCCTCTTATTTATACATGAATTAGGGATATATACTTAATAAACGTAGATACCTTAAATATCTACTAGATCCATACTTGTCTCAACTTATCCCTAAATACTAGATACAAATCCCATGACCATAGGAAGTGATGAGTATTTGGAAGACTATGAAGAGAGGTTCCAGCTCAGTTACAAAAGGTGTCGGGTGTACACTTGACCCTGAGTCTCTGAAGTTGGTCCTGCTCAGGGAATTTGGGAAGATCTTTTAGACACCCTCCATCTACTGGCCAGGGGAGACATCTACCAACTATCCTATGAGGACATAAAGACTGTTTTTAGAAACCATTTTAGAGCAGCCAAAAAGAAAGGTAGGGGGAGTCAACCCATAGACAGTACCTCTTCCTCCAACTCATCCATTAAAGGAGAAATTGGAAGCATGCTGGAAGACTTCAAGAGTGAGATGCTACAAAATCTTGCCATGAAAATGGATACCTTACATATCAAAAGGAAACAAGAGGAAGCAGAGAGGGCTTTGGCCATTTTTTGCCCTAGATGCACCAGGAGGCATCCTAGGAATGAATGCCCATTGAACTCTATAGAGGTTTGTTTAGTCTGTGAAGAGAATCATTCTACAGATAAGTGCCCTTCCTTGCCCAGACTTAAAGTTGTATATCAAGGGGCTGAGGGAGTCATTGAACAACTCTATTACATAAACCAAAGAAGGCCGCATGGACCTAGACCATACCAGCAGGGGATGCAAGGGACATCTCAGGCATACTAAAACCCCAACCAAGTCACCTCCATACCTTCTTGGGGTCCCCCTAGTCACCCTTCTTGGTCCACACCACCTCCTTCATCCTTCACCTCTCAACACCATGCCCACCTAGCCACCCATTCATTTCAATCCTATGCTTAGCCGCAGCCTCAGTGGAATGCATCTCATCAAGGGTGGATTCCCCAATACAACTCTCTTCCCACTCTTATACCTCCACCACCTGCCCAACCACAACTATTACCTTCTGCTCCACCAAGTCAACCCAAAATGCCTACTTAGCCAAATCCGAACCCAAATAATAGACATGCTCAACAAGTGTTTGGGAACCATCATGCCCAACTTATGTTGTGGAGATTCAAGAAATCAACTTTCCATCTAGGAAAGTTCTCCCAGATAGCCAGCCTCCACCCAGGGAGGTTGAGGAAGATAAAGAGGAAAGCGAACCTAAAGCGAATCCACCCTTTCTTGAGAGACTATTCGTAACAGTCCAGCCTACTCCAGAAGAGACTAAACTCCTCGGTGAATTGAAACATTTATGTGTAAAGATACCACTTCTCCAAGCCATAAAAGATATGCCTATCTACAATAGGTTTATAAAAGAGAAGTGCTTTAGGCATCTAGGAAAGCGCAAGAGAGATGCCCCAACCATCAATATCATAGTACAACTGTCCGACCTGATGTTGGGGCAGGTAATCTGTCCAAAATATCTGGACCCTGGAAGCCCAGTAGTTGATGTCAACATCAATGGCACCATGATCCCACATACCTTGATTGATCTGGTAGCTTCCATTAATGTGATGACAAAGGACACAATGCTCAAAATTAACCTCCAGGGCTCCTTGAGGAAGACCACAACCGTGCTACAGTTAGCAGACTGCTCCACAGTGACCCCTGAGGGGATTGTGGAATATGTGATGGTCTCCATCGATTCTTGGGAGTACCCTACTAATTTCTTAGTTCTCTAGACAAAGGAAAATCTCACTAGGTATCCTCTCATTCTGGGAAGACCATGGTTGGCTATAGCCCATGCCTACATCAATTGTCGAGCTAGGAACATGACCATAAAGAATGGGCACATGTCCAAGCAGTTAGTCCTATATCCTCCTGCCCAACCCTTGCTAGAACATGATCTACCTCTCTAGTTGGAGGAGGAATATGAGGATGAAGTTTATTCTGCACCGCTTTGTGCATTAGAAACTGCCATGGGGGGAGAACCACAAGATGAGGATGATATGATCGAAAATTTGATTCAGAATCAACCTCCCAGTGTATCACCATTAGAAGACATAGTAAGAGAAACACAAAACAACCCCTCAATTGATCTCTGTGTGGCCGATCCTACTTCTCTTCATGTTAAGAATATAGATTTCAGCCCAGAAAGAACCTTGAAAATCAATCCATCCCTATCCACTTCCTAGGAGAAGGAACTGTGCAGCCTACTGAGAAAACATATATATGTCTTTGCCTGGAGCTATAAGGAGATGAAGGGAGTGCACCCTTCAGTATGTACTCATCCTATATACATCAAGGAAGATTGCAAACCAGTAAGGCAGCCTCAAAGGAGGATAAATCAAGCACTTAAAGATATTGTTAAGGAAGAACTGCAGAAATTGCTTGATGCAGGATTCATCTACCCCATCTCTGGCAGTGAATGGGTCTCTCCTTTGGTGCTATTGCCAAAGAAAAATGGTAATTGGAGAATCTATGCTGACTATTGGGAATTTAACAAATCCACTAAAAAGGACCATTTTCCTTTACCTTTTGTAGATCAAGTGTTAGACGGTCTAGCAGGGAAAAAGTTTTTCTCCTTCCTAGATGGGTTTAGCGGGTACAATCAGATTCAAATCAGCCCAAAAGACCAAGATAAGACCACTTTCACTTGTCCTTGGGGTACCTTTGAATATCGGGTCCTTCCTTTTGGTTTGTGCAATGCTCCAGCCACTTTCCAAAGAGCGGTATTGAGTATATTTTCTGAACTAGTTCATGATGGAGTAGAAATATACATGGATGATTTTACTCCTTATGGTTATGACTTTCAGGAAGCTTTATCTAACCTAGGAAAAGTTCTAGACAAGTGTATTGATATGAACCTGTCCCTCAGTCTATAAAAATGTGAGTTTTTGATGACTGAAGGGACCGTCCTAGGTCATGCAATATCTCAACAAGGACTGCAGGTGGACCCCAACAAAATTGCCATCATCCAAAGGGTCCCACCTCCTCAAAAGGTGAGAGATGTCAAAAGTTTCCTAGGCTTAGTTTTGTATTACAAGAGATTCATTAAAGATTTCAGCAAACTAGCCTCTCCTTTTTTTGGCCTCTTAGGAAAAGATGTTGAGTTCATATGGTCAGAAAACTATCAAGAAGCCCTAGATACCTTGAAGAGCAAGCTAGTGACTGCCCCAATTCTCAGAGGCCCAAACTCGGCCCTACCTTTCCACATTCATATAGATGCCTCGAACAAAGAAATAGGAGTAGCCTTAGGACAAATTGATGAAAAGTTACCTTATGCCATATACTTTATAATCAAGAACTTATCAAAGGCAGAGTTAAACTATACATTGACTGAGAAGGAACTCCTAGATATCGTGCATTCCTTAAACAAATTCAGAAATTATATCACAGGCTATCAAACCTTTGTGTACATTGATCATGCTGCAATTAGATATTTAATGAACAAACCAAATGTAAATGCTCACATTATTAGATGGTTTCTTTTACTGTAGCAGTTTGATTCGACCATTATTGATAAGCCTGGTAAAGAAAATGTTGTTGTTGACCTTTTGGCTAGAGTAAATTTTCCTGCAGGTGAAGAAAGAATGGTGGATGACCAAATGCCAGATGAATATCTGTTCGCTATCTCAGTACTCTCTCCATGGTTTGCTGATAGAGAAAACTACTTGGTTTCAACACAGTTCTCACCATACCTGTCCTCAAAAGAGAAGAGAAAGATAGTAAGGAAAAGCACCCCCTTCACCTAGATTGGGGCAATCTGTTCAAACTTGGCCCAGATCAGATCTTGAGAAGATGTGTCAGGGAGGAGGAAGTCTTTGACATCCTCCTAACTTGTCATGACAGGCCTTATGGAGGTCATTTTGTAGCAAAAATAACTGCCTTCAAGATATTGTAAGCAGGCTACTACTGGCCCACTCTTCATCAAGATGTGAGGAGATATACCAGCTAGTGTGATCGGTGTCAGAGGATGGGGAAACCTACTCCAAAGGATGAGATGCCCATGCAACCTCAAGTGACCTTTGAGCCATTTGAGAACTTTGTGGGTCCTATTAGCCCTGCTTCAAATCAAAAACATTACATCATTTTGTGCACCGATTACCTGACAAAGTGGGCAGAGACAAAAGCAATAAAAGCAGCGACAGAGGAAAAAGTAGCTGAGTTTTTGAGAGAAAACATATTCTACAAGTTCGGGTATCCAAGAGAGTTGGTCACAGACCAAGGCAGTCATTTCACTTCCAATTTGATTGAAGACCCGCTCACATCATAAAATCAAGCACAATACTTCCACCCCTTACCATCCACAAGCCAATGGGTAGGTGGAGGTCACTAATAGAGCATTGGAAGGGATCCTGACCAAGGTAGTGAACAACAGCAGAAAATACTGGGCGGATAGATTAGTTTAGGCCACTTGAGCCTACAACACAACATGGAAGACCACCATAGGGTTCACACCCTATGAACTGGTCTATGGGAAGAAGGCTTTGCTGTTAATAGAATTTGAGTTCAATACAATAAGGATGGCAGCTCATCTGGACCTACACCTCAGCCATGCACAGAAGGAGAGATTAATACAGATTTCAAGCCCTTCTCCATATAGAGGTAGTTCAGCTTCAGAGAAAGATATGGCATGACAAAAGTATTAAGGAGAAGCAATTCCAAGAGGGAGATTGGGCACTACTCTATGATTCAAGACACAAAGATTTCAAAGGCAAGCTAAGGACAAGATGGTTGGGACCCTACACTGTGGAGAAATGAAATGACAATGGTTCAGTTCTGATCAGAACCATTGATGATAAAGCCATCCCCATGCTTGTCAATGGACATCGGTTGAAAGTTTACAAGAAACCCCTCTCCAAGCGAGAATTTATTGAAGATTTGAATAAAATAGTGATGGTAGTATAGCATGACTTAGCTTCCACCTCATCCACTCACTAAAGAAAAAAAATAAAAAAAATAATAAGGACTCAAGTGAAAACCTCCATGAGGTGCTTGAGTCCCATCATTGGGTTGAAAACCTCTTCTGAGGTGGCTCAGTGATCTCAAAAAAAAGAGAAAAAGGAATAATATCCCTAGGTGAAAACCTCCCTTGGAGGTGCCCAGGGTAGGCAATTAGGGTGAAAGCCTCTCTGAGGTGCCCTAGTTGTTTTTCAAAAAAAAAAACAAAAACAAAAACAAAAAAAAAAGAGAAGAAAAAGAATGAGTTTTTGTTGCATTGCAGGTTTGCAGGAGGACTACAGGGAGGAGAAGTAGGAGCCAAGGGGACCCTAACATTCATACCAGCACATATCTCATCTTCTCCACACTTTTATCCAACATTTTTGGCATTTATTTCACCCCACTGTGCTTCTTTTTAAAAAAACTATGTTTTCTACAGGAGGCTCTGTGTTTTCTACAGGAGGCTCCTATAGGAATTACAGAGGACCAGAAATGGATACAAAAGGTAGTTGGAGGGAAAGGGAAGCTTCATGAAGAACCTATAAACCCTCCTACAGTCTTCAAAACTCCTTGCCATCATTTCTAAGCCTGCATCACACCCCAAGCATCATTTTTCTTCCTATCCAAGAAAAACACAGAAAAAATTAGTTTTTTTTTCAGTAAAAGAAAAAACAAAAAAATAAGAGAGGAAAAAGCACCATCCACCTCACCTGAAGCCTACCTACTACCTATCCATATTTATCTACACCTCTGGCATCATTCTCAAGTCCCAAGAACAGAAAGAAGCTAAAGTTTCAAGGGGAGAAGTAGTGACAGGAGCTCCTGTAGGAATTCTTGTAGCAGCTGATCCCATTAAAATCCAGCACTAGCAGCAAGAGAGTGCAAACATGAAGGTTGAGAAGGCACATGAAGCTCAGATCCAGCCAGAGAAGAACCTACAGAGGACACAACCACACAATACCAAGCAAACAACATGCATCAAAAGAAATAAAGGCATGCGGCAGAGAGATAGCCACAACACCTCACAACAAATACATTCAGATCACAGGTAAGTAACTAAATCGCCCCTCTATTTGCATTTGTGTAATTAGAAGTCATGCAAAGCAATGAGATGGTTGAGGTTGAATGAGGGAAAGGTGGCCAGTTAACTTGGCCACCTTCATCTAGTTGACTCCACTCATCCGAGATGTCACCCACACGTACGCACAATCAATTCCAGTACAAGATGCCAAGGACAGGTAGTGGAGGAAGTGTAACTCCGATACAATGATGGGAGATGATTATGAGGAGAAGACATGATGACCAAGTAGGTGGGGACCAATGGCCCAAATATGGCCAACGTATACCTTGCCAGCTCACCCCTCATCATCGGAAATATACATAAAGGGTAATACGTACTCCTCCCCGATCATTCTCACCACCTTTTCCTTCATTCTCTCTTTGTAACTCAGCTACAACAGTCTCCTTATGCCCCCACAACCTCGTATCCATCATCTTCCATCAATCTCTCCCATATTCCTACTCTCGGCATTTTCTACAAGAGCACCTACAGGTTCTACAGTAGCACCTACATGAATTCTAAAGGAGGGACAACAGACTTCTACAGGAGGGGCAGTAAGTTGTTTTGAAGGGAGAAAACATGAGTTTTAGCACGTTTTCAGTATGAAGAGGTAGGGTTCATGCATGCCCCCTATTGAATATCAATATATGCAAGAAGTGGTTTCAATTTGAGGAAATAAAGTCTTTAGGAGAGGAGAAAATACAAAAGAAAAAATTCTGCTTATTTAAAAAAAAAACACAGTCTCCTCTATTTCTCTGTTTTTCTCAAAATTTGTTATCTCCATCTCCACATTAGGTTTCCCAAAAAAGTATAAACAAAATGACAGGAGGGTTTATGAGAAAGGAGCCCACTAACTCCACTAGGCTCCATGCACATCCACAAGTGGTGGACATCTTCACAAGGGCAAATTGGATGAATTTCTTTGAGAAATTCCAAGGGTTTGATGAGGAAATTGCCCAAGAATTTTCTCTCTCTCTGGTACCCTGCACAAGAACTCATGCCACTATCACCTTTAGGTCTTTCCATGGAGATAACTCCTGAATTTATCAGTAGGGTCACTACCCTTCCTCTTGGGCTGCCTTGGAGTAAGGATGAGAAACCAATTCGCCAGGTTGCCAAAAAAAATGTTTTCCAAAACAATGAAACCCTTATAGAGGATAAAAATGGCATTAGTAGGGCTAGCATACCATATTTTTTGGATGAGGTTAGCTATCAAATGATCAAATACATTTCCTGTGAGGGGAGGTACAACATTGTCTATGGTTATCACTTTAGAATCCTCCATGAATTAAGGAAGAGACAGGAAGAGACAGAAGGAGGAGAAAAAGAGGAAGAAAAGGAAAAAAAAGGAGAAGAGTCCCCTGAGACTTTGGAAAGGGAGGCAGAAACTACCCTTACTACCCTCAGTACACCAATCAAGCCAAAGAAAAAGAGGAAATGACAGGCCTCCATGTATTTCAGGGCTAGGAAGAGCACAAGGATCAAAATAGGCAAACCTCAACCCTCTTCAAAAGTGCCAATTACAATTGAAGATTCACCCTCTCCCAAGGGGAAAGAATCCCCTTCCAAGACACCTATCACATATGAAAGGGGGACTCCTAGATCCTCCACAGGGAAGGAAAAGGTAGTACTACAGGACCCAAAAATAGTGCTACAAGAGGCTCAGACAGTTCTACAAGAGACACTGTCAAAACTACAAGAGACCCAAAATCTTAAGAAAAGGATGGAAGGACAACCACAAGTAAAGGAGGAAGCAATAGAGCTACAAGAACTTGATCCCCAGCCTAGTCTTGCCTCCTATTACACTTTACTTGAGGTAGGAAGGATAATCCCACAAAAATTTTCAATTCCACTATTCTTTGAATTAGAGAAAGAAAGAATAAGAACACATAGGTGGATGAAAATAGCCAAATCCAAAGGAGTTGAGGATGTTGGCCATATGGAAAACAAACTCAGAGAAATGGGCAGAGAGTTGAGTACTCTCAGAGACAGGGAAGAAATTACAAGAAGCCACCTTGAAACTGAAAATGAATTGTCAAGGAGGCAGCTGCAAGAGAAAGAAACTCAGCTGGCATGCATGGCCAGCTTATCCATGGGGGCATTGCAATGTAGAACACCAGCAAAATCCTATAGCCTCTATCTCAATGACCAATGGTTACAATTCTAGATAAAAACTCTGGCACAAAGAGACACAATGCCTTTCCAATATTACAGACAGTTTATGGATGTGTGTGACCAAATCACATCAGAGGATAAGGAAAAGATGGAAAAATTATACCTACATAACATGGCCATCACAGACATGAATGTGTGGGACCCTAATGCCAAGCTAGGGGACCTACAATTAATGGCCATGGCCTCATGGATGAACCATGAAGAATTGAGGGCAACAGAAATAAAAATATTGATGGTAAAGGAGCAGAATGAGCCACTAATGATAAGCGCTGAGCCATCATATCCTATGGCACTCATCAGCACATACAACCTACTTGCTAATGACCCTCAGATTGCCCCTAGATATCTCACCAATCAGGCACAATCCATTGTACACTTTGAGGATATGCAAAGGCTACTTGGGGATGACTATGTGCATGCATGCATGAGGAGATGGAACACCTTACCACACAATTTGTAGATCAAGGAATATCATTCCCCAATGAGGCTGAAGGAGGAATTGAAAAGAGTGCCAGTGTATAAGAACTCCATGCATAGGTTGAAGGTCAACTGGATTGGCCTCAAACTGAGTCCCCCACTGCTGTTAGGCATGCTGGAAGGAAGAAGAGAGGAAGAAGAGGAGGAGCAATGGAAAGAGATAGAAAGGAAGGCATGATTCTATTGCAAAGAAGAGCAGACCACGTCAGAAGCCTGGGATGCTAGGGAGGCCACCAGGGCCATAAAAGATGAGGAGATTGACTAAGTTGCTCAGAGGATGAGCAACACTTTTAGTAGGGGGGTGATGATGAGCCTCATAAATGGGTAATTATATGGGCTCATTTTACCTCCTAACCTAGTCAAATCAACCATTTTCTTAGCTTATTGTATGATTTTCTTATTATATTTATGCTTATAGAGTGAGTTGAGTTAGTTATTGTGCCATGTGGTCTAACATGTATTTAATGCAGATTATTGATGAGTTTCGAGGTCAAAGTCAAGGATCCAATGGACAAATGGCAGCAATAACTCGAAGTGGACAAAGGAGAGGACTTATAGGAGGGAATCCCCCTCATTTATTACTCCTCACTTTGAATTACCCTTCATTCAGCTCGGAGTACAAGCAGCTGAATCATGCACTAGAGAGCAACCGAGAAAGTGGAGGATGATTGATGATTATCCCGAGTTTTGGGAGCCATGCCTCCCTGATTTTAAGGAAGTTGTTGGTAGCTTAATTTGTATAAGTAGATGGGCCTAAGGCCTCACTAGGGTCTGATTTTGTTGGATTTTTGCTTGTGTAAACTCTGCTCCAACTTCGAACTTATTATTTTGTGACAGTTTCATGTAATCTTTCTATTGTGTTGATAATAAAGATGGAATCCTTTTTGAGCTAGCACTGAGTTACCTCAGAGGGCTGAAACTCTTGGGTTAGGGCCTAATCCAAGTATCCAAGCTCCTCTTTACTTGTATTTGTATTTTTTATTTCAGTTTGTAGATTAGTTTGTTGTTAGATGTATTCATTTTATGGTTAAGAATAGGTTGCTTTTGATGATTCAGTAGTTTGCTTCCATTTGTGCTTTTTCTAGCAGGTTAAACAGTGATAAAAAAAGATTCAAAAGGCTAGAAACAGTGCCTTGGCCTCTTTTCCTCCCTTTGGGACCATGATTTGAGGCAAAGACCCTCTTGCTGACCCCAAAACATAGATTTTACTCCTTCATAGGACTTCTAGTGTTTGCATATTTTTAGTAGGCTAATAGTCCAATTTTTCTTTGCTTTAGACATCATGCTCACTTCCTAATTTGCAATAGTATTCTTTCATGCTTTCCTTTCCTACAACATTTCTCATCGTTTCCTTTCATAGATCATATTTTAGACCATTTTTATGCAAAACTCTGTTTTCCTAAATACATTCATTTCACTTGTTGCTTGATTTCCTTGGTTGACTGTCTGTTTCTATGTAGCGGATCTCTTCCAGCATTAGGCCACCTTATCAGAACTCACACCCTCCATCTGATCCATGCCCTATAGCTCTCCCAAATCTCACCTTAATTTTGCCCTAGTTTCCTGCATCTTTCCATAGAACTTCTTCCTCTCTCCTTGAGCAAACCCAATCATCTTTTTCTCTCTTGGTGATTCATGGTATACCTTAGGCACCCTAACACCTCATTCTAGCCTTCATCCACCTTTTTCACCCACTCTCACACCCTCAAAACAGTGAAAACTGCTCTCGGCCTCCTCCTGTAGATTCCTTGTTTTCCTCCTGTAGATTTCCTGTGTCCTCCTGTAGATTTTCCTATAGGCTTTATTTTGAAGGAAAAGTGTGGGAAAAGCCTCCAGAAGGCCACCTGATACCTCCTAGGACCCATCCACACCATCCTACATCCTCTCAAGTCCCAAAACCGCCCTTCACACCACCTATTCACTGCCACATTCACACACAATAAATTACATGCATGCCAAATTCACATAAAAATACATAAAAATCCAAAAATATGTTTTTTGCTTATTTACTTCCAGAAATAGCATAGTTAGATGTTGTTTACTTCATTCAGTAGGTAATTTCATTCCTTTCATGGTTTTCATTGTGCTTTCCGCAAAAGTAGAATTAGTTGGTTAATTAGATTTTACTAGGTTTGCTTTACATTTCATTCTTTCCCCTTTCTGCAATTAGAATAGAATCTGTACAGTAATATTTCTTTCCTTTCATCACATATAGAGCTTCTTCTAGAATCCATAGAAGTTGGCTTGAGCTCCTAGCGATCTTGCGCCGGCTGACCAAGTGACAACCTACAGTGAGAACTTGTACTTGTGCATACAGCACTGACGCTTCCAAGTTTGTTACGAACTACCGGGTTGATAAGAGTAAAGTAGGTAGCCCAGGAGTTGCAACATTATTGCTGCAATACTGGTGCTCACCAATTCCTAATTTACAAAATGATGGAGAAATAATTATTTCAACTTTTCATCCTCATGAACTATGTTAAACTAAATAACTGAACATATTTTCTTATATGTTGTTACCCATGCTTTTTACCCATGTTTTTTTTGTAAATTAAATTTCATTTGCCTCAACATTTCCTATTGCATCATATCATCATCACCAATGAGCCAAGTACACCAAAATACATTTACTAAATTCCTGGTATCATGTCTTAGTATTGGACATGAATTTTTCATTTTTTCCTTTTATTTTGTGGACATCAATCCATGCTATTGAATTATCAGGGTGAGTTGTAGATGAAATACTGACATCATTTGTTTGGAATAGTTCCATGTGAAACTGGAAATGGTTTTGCCATATTGGTTGTTTCTTTACCACTATCTGATTGATCTGACTCATTGGTGTGTTTTGTAGAAGCCACAATTGTGGTCGAGTCTCTTTCTTTTTCATTTGAGGAGTTGATTTGGCAGTAATGTCATTTGTTGTTGAGGTTTATCCTACTTTTTCCCAAATGTATTCTTCTATCCTTTAGCTCCCTTTCGATCTTGCCATCCATGGCTAGTTTGTTTTGTATCCTCGGGTGAAAAGGGACATACATTTCAAAGATTTCTATTTTTTGAAAATTCCTACAATGGAAAATAGTATTTTCATAATCCAATGGTTGCAAGAAAAGCTTACCCCCCCTGCCCCACTTGAGTAATATTTTATCTAACAACTCTTTACTGAGATCGAATTCAACACATATGTGGGTAAAAGTGAGAATTCCTTTTGAAAGTATTTCATTATCAATTTTGATGAAGCAAACTATTAAATTTCCCATGTCCTCCACTATGTCTAGATATTTTAAATGAATGGGTAAGTTAAGAAGCCTTACCCAGGAGTTTCCAAAGGCATTGTAGCAAGAGGATTAAATTATGGAAACCATGGTTACATTGAGAGCCCAATACGGCTCGGAAATTAGGGACCATTATCACAAAACTTCTACCTATCCTCAAAATTTATTGAAGAACAACACAAAGAATCCTTTTGAGTAAAATAAAAACTCTATATTTAGAGACCATTTATAGTAAAACCCATTCTTGAAGAGAAGATGTCAAGGGTCAAAATCCATTAAAACAACAAACAATGCCCTGTCCTTCATGATTTGAAGCCAAGAGTTTAGTTAAACAATTATTTACCACATAATGTTGGTCTAAAGAGATATTTAGGGTTTGGAGGTGGATGTCATGGTTTAAGGATATCCTTAAAGTATTTGGGTTGGGATGAGGATCACGTACTCGAACCTTTGACTCTAACTCTACTATTGATACCATATAAATCATGGAATCCTTGTTTATGTCATGCTCCCTTAGACCTTTATGATCGTGAAACTATCGACCTACCAATGGAATTTGAAAATTTCCATGATTTTCTAACCCACTCTTATATCCTGGATGTGAGTGAGGATACAATATTTATGGATTTGACATGCATACAAAGGGACCCTCTTGACATCATTTTCACAAAGATCATAAGAGTTGCCAGATCTAGGTTAGAAACCCCATATTGAGAGTAGAAAGGGATCTGCAGAGAAGGGGGCCTAGAAATACGAAAATGCCCCACACAAGGCCTATGGGCTCTTCTCTTTTAGCCATTCATACTCAAAAATGGATTTTCTATATTTTATTTATTTACAAATTTAAAACATCATAATTATAAATTTACAATCAATTATTATCAGTAAAAAATTATTGATAACTAAATTTCCAACTGTCTTTTGAACTAAGACATTAAACCAAAAACATGTATATGCACATTTAATTACATAAACTATCAAGCTAGGGAATATCACATCCTCCCACGCTTGAATTTGACACCGTCTCGGTGTTTGATGAATGTTTTTCTGGAAAACATTCCAGTTGATCAAATAATAGATGGATATTCTTATTTGAAATCATTCTCCAACTCCCATGTTGCCTCTTCTACATTGAAATGTTTTCATTGAATTTTAAGTTGCACTATATCTCTATTTTGGAGCATGAATACCCTCTGGTCTATAATTCATAATGGTTATGCTTGGAAATCTCCTTCTGGTTGCACCTATACAACATTCCAATAAATTATGTGAGTTGGACCATGTACACACTTCTTTAGTAAAGACACGTGAAAAACATTGTGAGCTTTTATGTTCCTAAAAGGGAAAGTTGATAAGAAACAAGTACAACTTTGGCTAGGAGTTCAAAAGATCCACAATATTTAGGTGATAACTTAGCACAACTTCCATGTCTAAGTGTTCTCTTCATGGATTTCTCTTTTAAATAAACATGGTATCCTACATTGAACTATTTTGGTAGTCTTTTCAAATATGCATAGCTCTGTCGATGGTCTAGTGTTTGTTTCAAGTTTTGTGTGATATGTTTAACCACTTCTTCTATCTCCTTCAACATATTTGTCCCCAACACCAACCGATCTTCAGGATGGTCCCAATTCAATGTTACTTTTCATTTTCTGCGATAGAGTAATTCAATGGGACTCATCTTTAATGAAGTTTTTTGAACCGTTTTTATAAGAAAATTAAAACACGTGAGGCTAATATTCACTTTTGGTTGGTCTGTCCATAAGATATATTCTTAAAATTTATTCCAAGATCTGGTTAGTCCTTTATGTTTTCCTATCATATTGAGGGTGATAATTTGTACTAAATTTTAGCTTTGTTCCCATTCCTTCAAACAGTCCCTTCCAAAATTTGGAAGTAAATTTGGCATCATGGTTTGAAATTACAATTTTGGGAATACCGCAAAGCCTGAATATTTATTTCTTAAATATGTATGCTAAGTTGATATATTTGAAAGTATTCTTAACATGAATAAAGTGTGCAGCTTAACTAAGCTTGTCTACCACTACCAATATTGAATCATGTTGTTTCTTAGTTTTTGGAAAAACTATAATGAAATCCATGGATATGGTTTCCCATTTCCATTATGAAATCGACAATGGTTGTGGTAAACATGATAGATGTTGGGGGGATGAATTTACTTGTTAGGATTATAAACATCTAGAGATGTATTCTGCTTCTTAATACTTCATGTTTGGACAATATTAATCTTTCCTTAACGCTGTGTTGACAGGCCGAAATTCTCTGCCAACAGCAAGGGGATCTCCCCGGTGTAGAATCACAACTAGATTCGACATCATTTACTTTAGGGATCCCGTCCGGTATGTAGGCCTAAATTCCGGTTTGATTTTGGTTTGGATGGAAGTGGGATACTGACCCAGTTGAACGTATGGACTTCAAAAAACAAAAGGAAATAACTGACGAATGTTCATAACACAAATGCCATAAATAGAAAGATCAGAAATTTACAACATGAATCTCACGTAAAGTAATGTTAGAATAAATTTCAAATAAGATCATGCCTATGTAAAGAATACGCTTAACAACTATAATTTAGTTCACAGTAACTAAGAATTTATAGTTGTAAGGAAATGCATATTCAACTATAAGATCATAACAATATTAAAGAAACATTTCATATTAGGTCCCTATACTACTAGTGTAACCGCTTATTATTATTAGTAAAACCCCCTTATTATATTGTTGTGCCCATGTAGTCCCCATATTGTTATAATTGTGCCCCATAGAAGTCCACTATTTTTATTATTGTGCCCTTACATTATTATTGTTATGTCGGTTCTGATTATATTATGACCCCTTAGACTCCTATATATAGAAAGGAGGTCTTGTCATTTGTATCATCCAAGAATTGTTCATTTTTGTAATGTAAAGGAGGTTGCCCCCTCGAAGAGACTTATTTGTAAGGCGTTCATCTATCTTTTCTATCTTTTTGTGAGCTAGTTTCCTAACATTTGGTATCAAAGCTTTGGATTCTAGGGTTTTGCTGCTCCAAACAGGTCATCGTGGGAGTTTTGCTATAACCTTTTTTTTTTGCGATGTCTTAGAAGCTAAAACAAAAACCCATTTTGGAAAAAATCATTCTAAACTTCAGGTCTGAATTTCATAGGTTGTTGCGCTAAATGTACGAAGATATGATCTAAGGAAGTTGGCATTTTTGCAGACTCCCAAATTACATCCTAAACAGGTGACCTGGGGAAAATCATCATAACTATCTCTTTGAGCATCAAATTGAAATTTCGTAAGAAGATACAGAAAGGGGATGGACTGTTGTCTTTTTTATATCGTTTTTAGATCCTAAGGTCAAAATAGGGACACATGGCACTTCATACAAGTTTGATCTTCTGAAAAGGTATATAATCAGGTCATCTTGGGAGATTGTGCGTAACTCTTTCTTCGAGAATCCAATTTCAGTCAGACTGGTGGAATTGGAAGGAGAACATAGAGGGCTACTATAGGTCATGATTTCAGAACTAGAAGATCCGATATTACAAAGTTACAGTAGTTTCAAGATCAAGCTCCCAAAATCAAGAAAAGGCGATATGAGGAAGTTTGATGGCAAGGATCGGGTAAATTGGATACTACAGATTGAGAAATATTTTGATATACATGGTACGTATTGCATCTAATTATTTAAAACCGAATCAATTTTTATGGTATAAAGGGCTTTGTTCTCGTAAACAACTTGTCACATGGTCAATTTTCACGGAGGAAATGATAGCACATTATGAGGATAGCAAGAGCAACATCTTCTTTAGCCAATTGATAAATCTCAAACAAAAGGGTTCAATGGCAGAGAAAATTGAGGACTTTCAAAATTTGAATATAAGGGTAAATGATATTCTAGAGAAGTAAAATATAAATAGCTTTATCTACGCCATGGAATCTGATATCAATGATATGAAAGCATATTGGAAGAAAGGCATGGAAGGTTTGAAGAAAGACATGAAAGGTTTGAAGGAATGTGGGACAAAGATGCTATAAGAAAGGCCTCCTAATGATGAAAAGGATCAAGAAACATCAAAAGAAGAGGATATACACCAGGAACCAACCCTAGAGAAAGAACAAATGAATTAGACCATATCTTGTATTGCAATGGAAGGAATTACCACTCCTCAAACTCTCAAGATAGAAGGACATATTAAGAAGAAGAAGATTCAAGCAGTGAAATATCAGGAAGAAAAGTATCAAGAAACATCAAAAGAAAAGGATACTCACCAAGAACCAACCCCAGAGAAAGAAGAAATGAACCAGACCATTCTTGTAATGCATTGGTTGGAATTACCACTCCTCAAACTATCAAGATAGAAGGACATATCAAGAAAAAAAATGTTCAAGAAGTGAAACATCACATCGAGCATCAAGAAATGAATCCAACCATATCTTGTAATGCATTGGCATAAATTACCACTCCTCAAACTTTCAAGATAGAAGGACATATCAAGAAGAAAAAGGTTCTTGAAACATCACATCGAGCATCAACAACAAGTTCTCCAAATTTTAAAGGATAACGCCACTTTGGTGCAGAATCGAATGAAACAATAGGCAGATCAACATCGCAGTGAAAGAAGTTTTGATGTAGGCGATTGGGTATTTTTACAGCTAAATCGATACAAACAAATGTCCTCCAAGCAAGCTATTGATGAGAAGGAAATGTTGTCAACACTACATGCACTTAAGAAACGGCGACCTTACCTAATGGGAAGACACTTCAAGTTAAAAACAGATCATGATAGTATTAAATACTTTTTAGAACAAAGATTATCTTTAGAAGAACAGAAAAAATGGGTCACAAATATCTTGGCTTATGACTTTGAAATCATCTACAAAAACGAGAAACAAAATGTTGTTGTGGATGCACTATCAAGAAAGGATGAGGATGTGGAAGCATTGTTTTGTGCTATTTATATTATCCAACTAGATTGGATAAACAAAGCAAGGGATGAATGGAAGAAGGATGAAGAAGTGTGGCCACTCATTCAAAATTTGCAGAAGATCCCAGTTCAAACAATATTGCCAGAACTTGATGAGGAAGGAAAAATCATATTGGAACCTGGAGCAGTCACAGAAACAAGAACCCGACAGCTACAAAGTCGATGAATTTCAGAGTATCTCGTCAAGTGGAAGAACTTACGCGCTGAAGATTCCACATGGGAGGACAAGAATTTTATACAGAAGCATCAAGAACGACTCAAGCATTGAGGACAACACTTTTTGAAGGAGAGGGGCATGATAGGTCCCTATACTACTAGTGTAGCCCCTTATTGTTATTAGTACAACCCCTTATTATATTGTTGTTCCCATGTAGTCCCCATATTATTATTATTGTGCCCCATAGAAGCCCACTATTGTTATTTTTGTGCCCTTACATTATTATTGTTATGTCGACTTTGATTATATTATGACCCCTTAGACTCATATATAGAAAGGAGGTCTTGTCATTTGTATCATCCAAGAATTGTTCATTTATGTAATGTAAAGGAGGTTGACCCCTCGAAGTGGCTTATTTCTAAGGAGTTCATCTATCTTTTCTATCCTTTTGTGAGCTGGTTTCATAACATTTCATCAATACAAGCACATAGTTAGCATAAAATATACCATCCATGTGTTGCAAAACAAGATTCATAGCACAGGAAGACACAGGAGGATACCACGCATCAAAGAACTCGTAGGAACCTTCGATCCATCAAGAAAATAATATCCATAGTATCACAACACAACACACTCATCCACTCTAATAGTGGAAAAAAACTATTACTCGTATTTATTAGAAGAGAATAAGTCCTCTCAAAACAATATGTCCCGAAATCAGTCCCAAGCCAAAAATTCCCTTACAATATGCCATGAGGGTGTATTTATAAAAAAGAGAGTGACCCTTGGTCTACCCTTGACTCTTGGACCTCATGACCTTTCAATTAACTCATGACCTTTAAACTTCCTCATGACTCTTCATATTTTATTACTATCCTATTCTATTCTAATTTGCTAGTTACACAAAAATAAGCAAATTCTATCTGAACAACTTGACAATAGACGGCTCTAAGATTTCTAGGTGGAGCTGCTCGACTAGATAAGTACGCCAAATCTTGTACTTAGCCGCTATGGGATCTATTTATGGTTTTTTCCTCATCATGTCTGTGCAGTCATTCCAGGGTGTATGGGATGAGAGTGCTTCTTTTGGTATTCACTTGATTGGCTAGGGTCACCAGCTTTATATACATCCTTACTTGTTCCACCACGTACCATGTTGGGATGGGGTCCCTGGGGTCATTTTGGTCAAGTTTTGGGTCAATATTGGAATATATGTTTGTAACGAATGTCAAGTCTCTACAAAATGTGGAAGCGGAGCGCGAAACTAGTACGAGTCAAAGGGACTTTGTTCCCTTGGGTGGGTAGGTCATAGAGTCATTTTGAGACCCACCAATGGTCCCTGGACCATGGTATTGTAAAGAAAATGATATATATATATATATATATATATATATATATATATATATATATATATATATATATGGGTCATAGTGAGTCTTAGAAGGTATCTAATAGTGAAGAACCATTGTAAGGGCAAGGTGGTAAGGCCGGAGAGGTTTGTTTCCTATACTTAGGCGAAAGGGGAAGGCTCCTACTACTGAGTGCATGAAGACCTTGGCAAGTCTGCAAGCTGTGTGTGCGGGTCCCTTAAGCTGAGTGTGCAGGGAAAAGAAGTCTGTAATTTAATGATTATAATCAATAAAGACCGTTTTTAGTTGAATCTGGTGCATCTGTATCTTATTATTTACTTCTGCAAAGTTTATATATCTTCACTTTGTGTTGTGATTTACATGAATTAATGATTGTTTACTACGTGAAAGTAGTAGATCTATAATCCTTGTGCATGATAAGTATAATTAGGACCCTTCACGAAGAATTCGAAGCTATTTAGATGGATTTGAAATAGTTTTCTGTTCGGAAAGGTTAAAGGTGTGCGAAGGTACATCTAAGTCATAAGGACAAGAAGAACACATCACACAGGCCTCTGGATGCAAAAACCTGGTTCTAGCATCCCCCAATACTGCTTCAGGTGAGACTACAGCTTGTGCTACATAAGTTGTTGCTGAAAGGGACAACAGTTAGGGTTTTCTTGGTTGGTGCAGATAACGCTAAACCTAGGTTAGGCCCCATGAAGCCAAAAAATGGTTCCATTGCCGAGACTAGGATATATCTGAGGAATGTGTGATGTCAAATAAGTAGTTCCCTACTAAGAAATAAATCAAGAAGTGGATCAATTGGAAGTTTCACATGTTTCCAGCTCAAGAGAACATAAACCCATGATTATCAAGGGAACAGTGGTTGAATAGATACTTGTACCTAGACGAAACCAAAGCCTTTTTCTATTTCTTTCCTTGCAAATTGCATGAGTGGCTATCTATATTAGTGGACAGTTAGTTTATGTGGAGGCTTGACAACCCTATTGTGTGGACTCGAAAGCTTGTGAAGCACTTGGAAGTTTTAGAAAATAACATCGTACGGGCTGTTGATCACAGGATTAATTGTATCTTAGGAGGATTCGTCATTGAGATCGTGATTGATACGACCATCATCTATATCCAGGCAGAGCGTAGGTTCTTCAAGGGACCATGAGGTAAGTATTTAAAATTTTTGAAAACTTGGATTAAGATGTTGTTGTGTGAAAAAAGGGTTATGCCATTGTCTTGATGTTTGGGACTACACAAAGCGGAAAACCCTTCATAAGGAATGGAGAATCAGGCTTTGAATACATTCTGTTGTTAGGATCCTCTTCTAGTGACGGAGAAGGAACTATTCTAAGTACACACGAAGCACATTGAATATAGTAAGTCAGGGTATCTTGAGGATACCTCACCCATCCACTCCACCTCCACCTCCTTCTCAGCAGCCTTGCACACCCACCCTTCAGTTTCTACTTTCTTTCATTTATCTTGTCGCGTAGCCAAACTAGTTCGTGTTACGATATTGATGCTCTAGTTGTTCTTATGTCTAACCAATTTCCTAATAGTGCGTTGTTATGAAGGAATCTTAATTTTTCCTGTTCAATTGTCGATTAGCTCCTAGATCCCTTCCACTGCCTTCTTATCCTATAATAGCTTCATACAAGTTTTCAGAAAAGTAGCCAATAATGAGGGATCCACATCCTGCACTTCACTATTTTTAGCCAATTTTTCTTGACTCCCTGACATAGAATCTTCAAAAAAATTCTTATCAAATCATATGTATAGAAAATTGCGTCGATGGAGAAATTATTGAAGAAGGACACAGATTTTTGCTGGGATGAGGAGTGTCGGTGCAACCTGGATGTGTTAAAGGAAAAGATTGTGACCGCACCCATTTTGGTGTTTCCAAATTGGAAGAAATAGTTCATGTACATGTAGATGCCTCTTGTAATGTGTTGGGTACGGTATTAACCCAGCCCAAAGAAGGTGAAATTGATCATCCTATATCCTTCACAAGAAGAAAACTGTCAAAGACCGAGAAGAACTATTCAACTACAGAGCACAAAGGACTAGTGATGGTCTACACGTTGTAGAAATTCTGACATTACCTATTAGGTGCGCATTTCAAAATGTACATAGATCACTTCGCTCTCAAGTACCTAGTCAACAATCCTGTGCTGGGGGCGAAGATCTGTTGGTGGTTTTTTCTTTTTTCAAGAATATGATTTTGAGGTGATTGTGACGCCTGGAAGGTTAAACACAAGACCAGGTCATCTATCGAGGATTAAGACAGATGAGGAACCTACTAGTCTAGAAGAAGGGTTGTTGGATGTGAAACTCTTTGATGTGCGTGTCATAGATGATCATTTCACTGATATAATCCAGTTTTTGAATACTGGAACGACCCCGAATGGATATTATACTCAACAGAAAAGGGAATTGGTGGCCTATGCTACTAATTTTTTGGTAATTGTGGGACACTTGTATAAGATGGGCACTAATGAAATATTACGCCGATATGTTTCAGAGTTTGAACAAACTAGAATCCTTGTCAAAGCACATGGAGGAGTAGCAGGAGGACACTATGAAAGAAGAGAAATTGTGCAGAAAATTCTGTGTGCAAGATTATGGTGGCCAAAAATGCATAAGGATTATAAGGCATATTGTAGGGCATGTGATGCATGTCAATGGACAGGAAATCCATCATGAAGGGACAAACTGCCCTTAAATTCATAGATTTCAATACAGGTCTTTGACAAATGGGCGATTGACTTTGTAGGCTCAATACAACCACCAGGGAAAAAGACGAGTGCACAGTATATTATTACTACGATTGAGTATTTGACAAGATTGGCAGAAGCACAACCGGTGAAAGACTATAGTGCTGCTACAACTACGAAATTCTTGTTTGAATATGTCTTTACAACATTTGGGTGTCCTAAGATACTGATGAGTGATATGGGTACGCATTTTCTAAATGAAACTATCTCCGCATGCTCGATGAATTTTAGGTCTATCATCAAAAGAGTACGCCCTATCATCGTCAGGAAAAAAAGGACAGTTGAAGCATTCAATAAAATGCTGGAGAACGCATTGACCAAGGTATGCAATGCACAGAGTAACGATTGGGATGTACGTATACCCATAGTACTATGGTCATATAGGACAATGCATAAAAATTTGACAGGCCAAACTCCGTTCAGATTGGTTTATGGGATAGAGCATGTGATGCCCATGGAGTATATTGTGTCGAGTATATGGATTGCATCATTAACTGATATGGAGGATTGTGAGACTATGGAGGAACACCTCGTGCATCTAAGGGAACTAGAAGAAGACCAATTTCTAGCATGATTTCACCAACACGTGCAAAAGGAACACGAGAAGGCCTGGCATGATCAACATATTACTCTGTGCATCTTCAAGGTGAACAATTTGGTGTTACTTTATGATAGAAAATTAACAAAATTTCCTGGGAAGTTTAAAATGCATTGGGTGGGACCCTATGTAGTCAAGGAAATTACAGATGGTGGTGCAGTTCATCTTGTGAAGCTGAATAGGTAGTTATTCCCAGGAAGAGTCAATGGAAGTCGATTGAAGTTGTATCAAGTGCATCCTACCCCTACACAATGATTGTATGATGGTAGGATAGTCTTAGTACTCCAGGCAGCTGCAAGGAAGTGTGAGACTATAAAATACACTACCCAAAAAGTGGAAAATTGAAACGAGGGCTTGCACGATGGAAGCAAGAAGAGCTCCAGGAGGAGCTACACCAGAGGAGCTGCACCATAAAGGTTGGTGCCACGGAGCTGATTGGATGGCCAAAATCCCATTAGAAGGAGAGGGTACGCTGCATTTATGGTGCAAATATTTGGAAATCTACTACCAAAGGTGCATTTATGATAGAAATTTGGAGGGAACGCTCAGATTTGAATTTGAAATTTCCTATAAATCTGAAATGCTTCTTTGCATTAGAACAATTTTCCTTCTGAAAATAGCGTGTGAGTTATCTTGTATTAATTCTATGAACCAAGAACATAGGGAAGATATTTTTAAGCATCTAGGGCTAGCTAACATGTCTGAAACCTTCCGAAAGGTCTTCATAGACAACATGATGACCACTAAACCCACAGAAGCCACAAGTTTTGAAGCCATCGCCTCTAAAGCCGTAGCCCCTGAAATTGCGTCGGCAATGGAAGCTACACCATCTATGCCTACGGCACCGAGGTCACCTAGGCCACTGAGGAAAAATAGAAGAAACCAAAGTCTGTTCTGGTGAGGCAATTGCCGAGGAAGAACCCTACTGAGTCTCAGCAAAAAGGGATAATGGACAGGTCAAAACAGCCACATGAACCCCTAGATCTTGACGAAGAAGAGCTTCATGAAGGTGTTGAAGATTTGGACACTGAGGAGGGAGAGCATCTCACTAGGCTCTTGAACCATATCCTCCACAGAAAGGCAAAATGAAGGTACCAAAAGATCCAGATATCAGAAAGTTTATGGTTTCTATACCACTGCTACTGGAGAAGGTAGTATTTGAAGGCACACTCTTACGGTACATTCCTGTGCTCAAGATGGAAGACTAGGATCTAGCTAACCATGAAAAATTCCCGTAATTGGTGCCAAACAAGTATTTGGCCAAGACATACTATGAGGAGACTGAAGTCACATGATTGAAGCTTATGAGGTGGGTCACGAGGGTTGAGAAGGGTGGATTGTTGAATATGCTATGGGTATCGCATTTCAGCAGAATGACTATTAATACAATCTTTATGCTACAATTTCTCACGTTGGTTCATGATGGGTGTATCTGTTTGGGAGAACCCATCCCCATTACAGATATGCTAATCCACTGTATCACAAGGTTGACATACCAAGGGGTGGATCTGGCTGAGGAGTTTGGAGGTAAGAGAAAGGAAAAGAAACTCACAGACAAAATGAAGAGGGAGTTTGGCTTAGTAAAGAATTTGAGCAAATATTCCATCTGCTCAATCATAGATAAGGTGGTACAATTTTCCACATAGATTTTTCCCTGCAAGGTCATGATAAAGTGTCGTGCAAACGAGGTTCCGGTGCCAGTAATTTCACTTGCTACCTAATGCACAAAGGGCGTGCAATACAACTAGGCACAATACCTCTGCAAAGAGTTTTTGATCAATTTCTGCTAAGCACAGGATGATGACAAGACATTCCACTATGCCTAGTTGTTGTTATTGATTGTCGTAGTTGTGTGGAGATTGGTAGAAGACAATCAGTTCCCTCTACAAGATGATGACTTATGGGAGGCCACGAAGTTCGCTTTTCTATGGGCGACAAAGGATCCTAAAAGGGTCATGGAGATGAAGATGTTTTGGGTGCTGGTAGAAATGGAGCTGGACACTATGATCATCTAGAAGCCGTAGTTGTCACCAACTCTCTTCAAGCAACTAGAGGATTATGAAGGATTCAAGGTGGATTTTCACAATGTTTTTATCAATGCATGGAAGGATTTGAAGAAAACATGGTATAAGTTTCCATACCTAGTGAATGAGGTGGATGCATAAGAAATTATGGGGAAAGGGCCAAGGGAGTGGTTGCAACCCACAGATCTCAGCGCGAGTAGAAGAAAGGGTGGGGAAAGTTCTTCCATGCTGAGAAAAAAAACACAGAAATAGAAGGAAGCTAAGTAGGCTATAGCCTAAGAGAAATCAACACAGAAAAAGAAGGAAGTTGTTGCTAAGGCAACTATTGGAAAGGAGCGTGCTATGAAGGAGGCCAAAATGGAGGTTGAGGAGTCAGCTTCTCAGCACACTGAGGACAAGGAGGGTTCTGACATTGAAGAAGGCAGTGGCAAGGAGTAGAGCAGTCCCTTTAAACTATAGAGGCAGACTGAGGAGATGACTTCCATATCGTGAAAGAAACAAAAATCTAACAAGCATGCACATGTGGATCCAATGGTCCTCACTAAAGGGGACTTGGGATCAGTGATAAGGTCCACGATACAATGACCAAACTATGCCGAAAGTTCAAACAACAATACCTACAGATGCTAGGGAATGCGCAGAAGGATCTACGTGAGTTGTAGATTCAAACAGGACAACTTCAAGCAAGCGTGGGCCAGGCGAGCATCATTCAAGCGAGCCTATAGCATGCGAGTGCGACTGTGTTGGAGACAGATAGGACTTTGGATCTCAGAGTCATACCATTACCAAAAGGTTCATTATGTGCACAAACAGATGAAGCAAACACACAGATCGCAAAGATTATGGATGTGGGTGTCAACCTGGCGCATCCCCTATTCAGACCCTCCACGAACTGCATAAGAGGGTATCAGACAAGCTCAGGTTCAGGGAGTAGCACGCACTATTAGTCATCAGCAAAGTTAAAATTAGCAACAAGAAAATATTTGCAAAGAAGGCACAAGCACCGAAGGAAAAGGAAGAACTCACCATGCGCAGCTAGAAGCGAAGATTCGAAAGTTGGATGTTGTAGTTAGAGAATCAAAAGAGGAGGTTGGTTGAGTCCAATTTGCATTACAGATGTGGATCTCTGAATTACAATTAAATATACAACTAATCACTCCGCTAGAAGTCTAGGAGCAGTGCGAAGAAACCATCAAAGAGGTAAGAGAAAGGAAAAGAAACTCACAGACAAAATGAAGAGGGAGTTTGGCTTAGTAAAGAATTTGAGCAAATATTCCATCTGCTCAATCACAGATAAGGTGGTACAATTTTCCACATAGATTTTTCCCTGCAAGGTCATGATAAAGTGTCATGCAAATGAGGTTCCAGTGCCAGTAATTTCACTTGCTACCTAATGCACGAAGGGGCTGCAATACAACTAGGCACAATACCTCTGCAAAGAGTTTTTGATCAATTTCCGCTAAGCACAGGATGATGACAAGACATTCCACTATGCCTAGTTGTTGTTATTGATTGTCGTAGTTGTGTGGAGATTGGCAGAAGACAATCAGTTCCCTCTACAAGATGATGACTTACGAGAGGCCACGAAGTTCGCTTTTCTATGGGCGACAAAGGATCCTAAAAGGGTCATGGAGATGAAGATGTTTTGGCTGCTAGTAGAAATGGAGTTGGACACTATGATCATCTAGAAGCCGCAGTTGTCACCAACTCTCTTCAAGCAACTAGAGGATTATGAAGGATTAAAGGTGGATTTTCACAATGTTTTTATCAATGCATGGAAGGATTTGAAGAAAACATGGTATAAGTTTCCATACCTGGTGAATGAGGTGGATGCATAGGAAATTGTGGGGAAATGGCCAAGGGATTGGTTGCAACCCACAGATCTCGGCGCGAGTAGAAGAAAGGGTGTGGAAAGTTCTTCCATGCTGAGAAAAAAAACACAGAAATAGAAGGAAGCTAAGTAGGCTATAACCTAAGATAAATCAACACAGAAAAAGAAGGAAGTTGTTGCTAAGGCAACTATTGGAAAGGAGCGTGCTATGAAGGAGGCCAAAATGGAGGTTGAGGAGTCAGCTTCTTAGCACACTGAGGACAAGGAGGATTTCGACATTGAAGGAGGCAGTGGCGAGGAGTAGAGCAGTCCCTTTAAACTATAGAGGCAGACTAAGGAGATGACTTCTAGATCATGAAAGAAACAAAAATCTAACAAGCATGCACATGTGGATCCAATGGTCCTCACTAAGGGGGACTTGGGATCATTGATAACGTCCACGATACAATGACCAAACTATGCCAAAAGTTCAAACAACGGTACCTACATATGCTATGGAATGCACAGAAGGATCTACCTGAGTTGTAGATTCAAACAGGACAACTTCAAGCAAGCGTGGGCCAGGCGAGCATGATTCAAGCGAGCCTACAGCATGCGAGTGCGACTGTGTTGGAGACAGATAGGACTCTGGATCTCAGAGTCATACCATTACCAAAAGGTTCATTATGTGCACAGACATATGAAGCAAACACCTAGATCGCAAAGATTATGGATGTGGGTGTCAACCTAGCACATCCCCTATTCAGACCCTCCACGAACTGCATCAGAGGGTATCAGACGAGCTCAGGTTCAGGGAGTAGCACACACTATTAATCATCAGCAAAGTTAAAATTAGCAACGAGAAAATATTTGCAAAGAAGGCACAAGCACCAAAGGAAAAGGAAGAACTCACCATGCACAGCTAGAAGCGAAGATTCGGAAGTTGGATGTTGTAGTTAGAGAATCAAAATAGGAGGTTGGTTGAGTCCAATTTGCATTATAGATGTGGATCTCTGAATTACAGTTAAATATACAACCAATCACTCCGCTAGAAGTCTAGGAGTAGTGTGAAGCAACCATCAAAGAGGGAATGACCATGTCAGATGCAGTGGTCAAGGGCTGCATAGAGCTCTTCGAGCATGCAATGGAATTATGGAAAACTCTACAGGAGGACCCCACTTTGCAGAAAATTGGAATAGATATCCTGGAGAAGAATCAACAATTCGATGAACTCAAGGTGACTGCGCGCACTTTAACACCAATCTAGCACTTCACTCATTTGACAGAAGGGAAATAGATGCAAACACAAATTGAAGAGCTATAGATAAAAGAGGCGATATTGAAGGCCAGGACACAGCCGTTGGCAAAGGAAGGAAGCCAACTTACTCTCTTAGTACAAGAGAAGTTGAAGACAATCCAGCAAACACAATGGACAATGGGCTTCGCAATGGAAGGCCCTACAATAGAGAAGCTAGTCGAGGAAGTGCAATATGCCATGGTGCAAGTACTGCTGACTTCAAAGTGTTGAAGTGGAGTTTAGCGAACTCCAAACCAAGATTTCTCCACAAGTTGAGTGACTTGAGGGCGAGTCACCCAATTTATGTTGGGGCCCTATTGGGATGGGGTCCCTAAGGTAATTTTGGTCGAGTTTTGGGTCAATTTTGCAATATCTTTTTGTAGCGAATGTAAAGTATCTGCGAAATGTGGAAGTGCAGCGCAAAGTTAGTACAAATCAAAGGGCTTTAGTTCCTTGGGTGGGTATGTGATAGAGTGGTTTTGAGACTCACCATGGTCCAAGGACCATGGTATTGTGAAGCAAATGATATATATATATATATATATATATATATATATATATATATATATATATATATATATATATATTATATATATATATATATATATATATATATATATATATATATATATATATATATATATATATATATATATATATGTGTGTGTGTGTGTGTCATAACGAGTCTTATAAGGTATCTAATAGTGAAGAACCATTGCAAGGGCAAGGTGGTAAGGCAAGAAAGGATGTTCCCTGTACTTAGGCGAAAGGGGAAGGCTCCTGTTGCTGAGTGCACAGAGACCTTGGCAAGTCCACAGGATGAGTGCGTGGGCCCCGGTAGCTAAGTGCGTAGGGAAAAGAAGTCTGTAATTGAATGATTATACTTAATAAAGATTGTTTTGAGATGAATTTGGCAAATTTGTGTCTTATTATTTACTTCTGCAAAGTTTATATATCTTCGCTTAGTGTTATGATTTACATCAATTAATCCTTGTTTACTATGCAAAAGTAGTAGATCTATAATCTTTATGCATGATAAGTATAATTGGGAACCTTCATGAAGAACTAGAAGCTATTTAGATGGATTTGCAGTAATTATCTATTCGTAAAGGTTAAAGGTGCACGAAGGTAGATCTAAGTCATAAGGATAGTAATAACACATCACATAGACCTATAGATGCAGAAACCTAGTTCTAGCATCCCCCAATACTGGTTCAAGTGAGACTACAACCTGCGCTACGCGGGTTGTTGTTGAAAGGGATAGTAGTTAGGGTTTTTTTGGTTGGTATAGATAACGCTGAACCTGGGTCAGACCCCATCAAGCCAACATACCATGTGATATTTTTCTTTGTAATTGGTAAGTTGTCTGAGTGGGAAGCTTCCTGATGAGCACCAATATTGCAGCAAGAATGCTCCAACTCCCAGGGCTAATAATTTTACTCTATCAACTCGGGGTTCATACAAACTTGGAGGTGCCAGTGCTATATACAAAAGTAAACATGATGGTTCTACCTTTTGTGATTGTTCATCTGGCGAGAGACCACTAGGGTTTTTCAAGCCAAACTTCTATGGATTCAAAAGAAACTTGATTATTGATGAGGGAAAGAGAAATCTACTCTAAGATAAAGTTGGTCTACTGCAATAAAGAGAAAGAATGAAATCCGATGCTAAAACATACCATTTCCTACCTAGCTTCTAAGAGAATATGTTTCAAAAACAATGCTATATTAACATGTATGAAATTCAACTATATTAAGCATGTAAAAACAAGTGTGAAAGATAATATCGTTTGGTGATGTGGCAGGTGGTTTACAGATAAGGGTGGATGGTTGTAAGGTTTTGGAGACTTGTAGGTGACATTGTGTGGATTTCTAGAGGTTTTCCCTCAATTCGACCTCAAAACATGCCACTACAGGAAAACCTACAGGATGTCCTAAAAATCTACAGGATTCCATGTATTTATATATGATACAGCTGAGAGAAAAATGATGGGTGTTGAAGGTGATGGAAGTCTTAGGGAAGGTGGTTGGTGGATGGAATGGAGTGATAAAATGCCTAGGATCACTCAAAACTAAAAACAAAGGTTTGGAGATGGTTGGATTTGCTCAACATGCTTGGAGGAGTTTCCATGAAAAATGATGAAATTGGTGAGGGTCTTAGTGAAAGAGAGGAATGATCGTGGATGGATAAAGTTGGAAGGAGGTTTCATGCTATGATATCTCTATCTACTTATGAAACAACTACACTGCATAAATCAATGATATTTACCCAAAATTCATGTAAACACGAAGAATTTCAATAATCTAGAAAAACATAGTTTAATGAGCTAGTTGTCTACTTCATGCATGAGGAAAATTTGCAGAATAAGATGAAATCATTGATGATATCTACTATAAGACTAAATATGGAAGAAATGATAATTAAATCCTACACTTGCAAACTGATCAAATGCTGGTTCAAGTACAGTAAACTCAAAATTCTATTAGAAAGTAGAATTCTGTCTTTTTGGGGTTGCATAGGGTTCCTTTCATCAAATCATTTTCCCTGAAGGAAGAAGTGAGGCCAAGACACCTACTAACAGCTTTTTGATACTCCTTTTATCTCTTCTAACCTACTGCTAAAGTAAAGCACAAATGGAACAAAACTAATAAACAAACTAATCAAATCTACACTACTTGTAATGAAATAATTCTAAGGACAATTTGACCATGAATCTGTTAAATTAATCTAAGCATACATATACAAGAAGAGGAGCCTTTTCTTTTAGGGATGGGCCCTAACCCAAGAGCTTCAAACCTCTAATTTAACTTAGTACTGGATCAAGAAAACGCTCATTCTCATTATCAAAATAGAAAATTACATAGCAATGTGTTCCACAAGTCTGGGGCTCAAAAATAACTAGTTTTTTTACAACAAAAATCTAAATCCTAATGAGGCTCTAAGCCTCTTTATTTATACAACTGAATTCCCCAACGAATTACTTAAATATATGGAGGCTATGTTGGCTATGGAGCCTGATTGTCTTCTTTATTCAGAGGTATCACCGCATTGGACCCCAGAGGTTTCTTTGATGTACTTCTGAACCCTTGTTGCCTTGAGATCCTTTGATGATAACCATTGCCATCAATAACAAAGGGGGAGATTGTTGAACTAGGTTGTCATTGATGTCAATATGGCAATATTCTGGATACTAGAAGATGACATGAAGCCAAGGGGATGCAGAGCAAATTCATGAAGAGACAGGAGCAAAGGCCATCAGTATAGCCGAGCCATATATATATCTATATATATATATATATATATATATATATATATATATATATATATATATATATATATATATATATATATATATATATATATATATATATATATATATATATATGCGGAAATAGACTTATATGCAAGGAGGTCTTTGAAAGGCACTGCCAAGCCAGAGGAGTAGATGGAGACGACAAGCCAGAGGAGCCACATTGGACATGACTAAAAGGAGCTGCAGGAGGAGCCACATACATATATACATATGCCTATAAAACAGGCATATCGGAGCAAATGGAGCAAATGGACCAAGAGGAGCAGATGGAGCAAGAGGAACCAAGAGGAGCAATATATATAGAGCCATCGATATATGCCAAAGAAGAGGAGCAATGGAGCACACAGAGTTAGTGGAGCTACAGGAGCAAACAGAATGGACCGAGAGGAGAAGATGGAGCAAGAGGAGCCAAGAGGAGCCATATATATATTACAAACAAATAGGGCTATCGAAGTCATGTGATTGAAGCCTTGGGAGTCATTTCCTTTTTATACAGACTCCTTAAATCATTTTACAAGTGTTATATCGAATATCTCTGTTTACATAGAGAATTAAAAATATTTCCCCTTAGGTGGGACAGTGGTGGAGTTGAAAGAATATTAATTTTGGTCCAGACCCATATTGGGTCCGGAAACCTAATATCGCATCGGAGGAGAGGCCTCGGAACCGCCGAAGTGTATGCTCCGAAATCCCGGAGCCGAAGTATTATGAAGTGCAGCGGATAAGGATTTCGGGTCTGAAATCAATATCGCATCGGAGGAGTGGAGCCTTTCGCAATCACCGAAGTGTATGCTCCAACAGACCGGAGCCGAACCATTATAAAGGGGAGCATAAAGTAATATCGGGTTCGCAAAGGCCTTTGGGACAGTTAAGTGTAAGCTCTGACTGTCCGAAGCTAAAATATTATAAAACGGAGCTTAAAGGAGCATTGGGTCCACAGACCCATTACATTGCAAATCTGCCGATAGGGAATTTCCGATAGGCCGGACCTGAAATCTCTTTAGAAGGGAGCTTAAAGGAGTATCGGGTCCGCAGACCCATTACATTGCAAATCTACCGATAGGGAACTGCCGATAGGCCGGACCCGAAATCTCTTTAGAAGGGAGCTTAAAGGAGTGTCGGGTCCGCAGACCCTTTGTATTACAAAGTCGTCGAGGTGAACTCGCCGAATTGACGGAGCCGAAATTTGAATGGGCTGGATCATGAAAGGGTGTCGGGTCCGTCGCATCGGAAGAGGCTGTTCTATTGTTTACAGCGAACGCCGATGTTCATCGATCCCGAAACAATATTAAAGGGAGTCTAAAGCCATATCGGGTCCACACCTCATCGGAGGTTAGGCCTTAAGAGTTTTGTTATGGTTGCGAACTCCGGACCCGCCGAATCTATGAAAGCAGCCATATAATCCTTGAGATTCGCGTACATTGAGTTAAGCGGTTTTTATGCTAGTTCTGTGTATTGATATTATATGGTTGCATATGGCCATGAGGGGTTTTATGGTAATTCCATATATGTCTATAAGTGTGGCGGGTTGATTAAAGCGCTCGGTGATGGTTGATTAAAGGCTCAGTTGGTGGCTTCCGATGGTTGATAAAACGCTCGGGTGGTGGCTTTCGATGGGTGATTAAAACGCTCGAGTGGTGGCTTCCGATGCGTGATTAAAACGCTTGGGTGGTGGTTTCCGATGGGTGATTAAAAGCGCCGATAAAAAGATGGCTCTGATTCTAAGTAAGTCCAAGGTTTATAGAAGGCACATAGCCTAAGGAAAGCTTTCGATAGACATAAAAGCGGTGATAAAAGGGTGGCTCCGATTCTTAAGTGTGGAGGTGAAAATACTGTGAGGAATAGTCCCGATAGTGCTTGAGAAACCAAATCATGGTGATTATGATTATGATAAGGACGTGGCTGTCCGTTAAAAAATGCCATCCCTGTGTATGCTCACAATCATTGGCAAAGCAGCACTGTTACAAGTTTTTGAACTTGTGTTCTCTACTGATGACTCGATCCTTGCTCATTGATTCAACGTGTCCTATGAAAACGAATTGACAGAGGAAGCTACAGCAATAAACAATCCAACAAGTGAGGAAGCTGAAGCAGGCGAGAAGGAAGCCGAAGAGCCAGCAAGAAAGAGGAAACGAATGGACAAAGACAGGTATGCATAAAACAGTAAACAGAGGACTGCATGTGTGGTGATGGTTGTTGCAAACAAACCAGAATATGAGGTAGCAGAAGCAGCAGAGGTGGTGGAGCATTGTTTGAATTTGCTAGTGAACACTGCTACGGCTGTTGAACACTGTTGGAGCTACTGTGGGGGTGAAGAACCAGAATGTGAGGTAGTAAAAGCAGCAGAGGTTGTAGAGGCTGCAAAATTAACGGAGGTTATAGAGGCAGTAGTAGCATAAAAGGCTATTGGAGACTATGCGTGGGCAGTGTGCAGAGCTATGAAGACTCATCCATAAGAAGACATGGTTGTCATTGATACTGTAGTTTGGAGACTACAGTGAAGCTGTAAATAGACAGAACTCAGGAAAGAAGAGTTCTGAGAGTAGAAGGATTGGATTCCTTGGGGTTGGATCCTTAAAAGTGAGAAGGATGGGAGTCCTTGAGGCTGGTCCCTTAGAAGTGAGATTGGATTGGAGTCCTTGGGGTTATTGCCTTAAAAGCAGGAAGGATTGAAGTCCTTGGGAGTTGGTGCTCTTAAGTCCAAGATTGGTGTCTTGGGAAAATAGAGTTGGTGCTCTGGAGGTTGGAGCCTCACCAAAGTCCAAGTTGGAGCTTGGCAACCGATTGTGACCATCTATATATTGTATTTATTTTACTGCACAGTTATATTAATAAAAGCATTTATTCTTGTTGTTCATATTGTGTTCTGAATATATATGTTTTAACTGGTAAAACAATAGTGGGAAAAAGAAATGACTGATTCCCCCCCTCTCAGTATTTCCAACAATAGTTACCTAATGATGAGTCTCATCATCACCCCCCAACTGAAAGTGTTTCTCATCCTCTAAGCAACTCAATCAATATCCATATCTTTCATAGCCCTGGTGGCCTCCTTCACATCCCATGCTTCTGCCATGGTTTCCTCTTCTTGTGCATAGAATCATGCCTTCCTTTTGATCTCCTCCCACTTCTTCCTTTCTTCCTCTTCCTTCCTTCCTTCTAACATCCCCAAGAGCAATGCTGGACTGAGTCTCAATCCAATCCAATTGACTTTGAGCATTTGGATGGTTTTCTTGTACATGGGTGTCCTGTTTAGTGCTTCTCTCGTTCTTTGAGGAGAATGGTACTCTATGATTTTCAAACTGTATGGCAGAGTATTCCATCTCCTTTAGCAAGATTGCATGCTATCATCCCCTAGCAACCTGAACATATCCTCAAAATGTGTAATGGCTTTCTCTTGGGCAGCAAGATTCCTGGGTGCAAGTTGAGGATCATTTGCAATTAAATTATGTGTGTTGATGATAGCCATTGGATTTGACTGCTCAGCTCTTATCATCAGAGGCTTTTTTTTCCCTTGCCAATATCTTCTTCATTTCTGCAACCCTTCCTTCCTCATGGTTCATCCATGATTCCAAGGCCATCAACTGTAAATCCCCTAGTTTTGCATTAGGTTCCCATACATTCATATCTGTCAAGGCCATGTTATGCAAGTAGAACTCAGACATCTTAGCCCTATCCTCCAATGTGCTTTGATCACAAAGATTAATGAACTGTCTATAATCCTGGAGTGGCATAGTGCCTATATGTGCTAGGGTATTGATTTGGAACTATAGCCATTGTTCCTTAAGGTATATTTCATAGGACTTAGCTGGCATCCTGCATTGGATTGCCTCTAAAGATAGACTGGCCATGGTTGCCAATTTATTCTCTTTTTCTTGTAACTGTCCTTTCAACCATGCATTTTCTGCCTCCAACTGAGTTTTCGTTATGGCCTCTTTGTCACTCAGGTTTCTTAGTTCTCTGTCCATCTCATTGAGCTTCTCCTCCATGTGACCTATTTCCTCCACTCCCTTGTACTCGGAAATATGCATTCATCTCTATGTTCTGGGTCTTTCTTTCTCAAGCTCAAAGAATAATGGGATGGAAAATTTTTGTGGAATGACCCAACCCCCTTCAATAAATCTGTAGTAGGAGTGAAGGTTAGGTCGAGGATTGGCTTCCCTTAGATCTAGATCTTCCTTCTTTAGTTCTTGCTGCATACTCCCTTCCTTGTCCAATTTTTTAGTTTCCTGTAGGCTTAACATAGTTTCCTATAGGATTGCCTCTGCTTCCGGTAGGTCCTGCGGTGCATCGTGTAGAATGTCCTTTACCCTGGATGAGGTAGATCTAGTTACAAGCCTTCGCTCATAAGTGATATGAGACTTAGGGAAGGTTTGTGATGAGGATCCTTATCCTTGAGCTTTAATAAGAGGATCCATATTTTCCTACTGTTTATGTGAGTCTTCAATAAAAATGGGAACCTTGGTGGGAGTTTTACATTTTCCATGCCTTATCCTTGTACTCTTTCTTGTTCTAAAGTATAATGGGGTTTGTCTCTGTATTTTGCCTTTTTTTCTTGATATGGGTGCTAAGGGAAGTAAGGGCAGATGTTGCCTCCCTCTCAGTGGGTTCTGGAGACACCCCTAGGTGATTCCTCCTTGTCTTCTACCTCCTCTTTTCCATTCCCCTTTTCATCTTTATCTTTCTCCTCTTCTTCTCCTTGTCCACCAATTTCCTCCTTTGCATCTTCCTCTGTTTCTTCACCACTCTCCTTCTATTTCTCTTCCTCTTATTCCTCATATATTTCCTCTTCATCCCTCTTTAGATCCTCATCTGTTTTAGTTTCCTCTTCATCTCTTATACTGGTAGTAGGGCTTTTCTCATATGTTAGGGCTTTTATATCCTCCTTTGTCTATATGTCTTTGAAAGTTGCCCATGTGATAGGAATTCTAAGGTTGTGGAAGGAATCTTCTATGATGAGTATAATTAAACCATGATGGACCAGCTCCTGGTAGTTTCCTTCCTTCACTTTTATGCTCATATCTATTAGGGATTGAAGAAGGAAGTAGGGTATGCCGAGTCTATTGTGAGGAGGTGTATCTTCTCCAAACCTTATTTCTTCAAGAATCCTAAAGTGGTATCAATATACAACACTATACCTACCTTCACATGATATGTACTTGATAAGGTGGTAGCTTATTTCATTCCAGGGGCATGGTAGGCTTGCTCTTCTCACTCCATTCTTATCTTCCATTGCCTCCTGTCCCTCTAGAAAGAATTTCTTCTTTTTAGTTTGGCTATTTCCTTTGTCTTCCTTTATCCAAAGAACTCCTAAGGGAAGTGTGGTAATTCTTCTTATGAGTTTAGGGGTGAGCTCTATGGAGAGGCCTCTCACCACAACAGTGGCATGGGTCTTGGTTAGTGGAATGAGGGAGAGAGAAAAATCCCTTGCCACTTCATCATCACACCCCCTCAATTTCTCAAAGTACACCATCCAATTGTGCCTTGTGAATATTTCAAGCACAGGAGGGTGCTGGTGAATCCTCACAGTGTTGATGGGCTCCCTTCTATTAAACCCCCTATCATTTTGTCTGGTGAATGGAGGATCAGAGATGTATGATACAAAATTTTAACGAAGGAGGAGATGGGACTGAAATTTGATTTTATTTTCCCTTTCACTTGGAAAAATGGGAGGAAATGTAGAGCCTACCTCCTTACAATGCTTGATGTATCCAATCCCTGTGTTTCCTCCTCTGAAATTGCGCACGGCCAATCCTGTAGACTGTATGATTGTATACTATAGGATTCCTGTGGGATCCTGTAGGAGGTCCTGCGCAAGAAAAAAATGAAGTTTCCCTCTCTTGTAGGTTGCTCGAGGGTCAAGAGAGACTTTTCTAGAGTGAACCTCGAGAATATGAATGCATGTATGCATGGGGATCAAATTATTTCATCTTATGGTCGAGTTGAGTGAGGTGGTGTGTTGGAAGTCGAGGTACAAATTTCTATTTTTGGACTATTGTTCCCCACTACCACATCATCATTCGCCTCACCTCGTAATCAACTCCCACTTCGGGAATCCGTAGTCTTAACTGATTCGATATCATCCTCCTTTTCTTTGACTTGACTATTGCCACATGTCTGAGGACTAACTATTTTGTCCTCATTGACTGAACGGAGGTGGCCAAGTTAATTGGCCACCTTTCGCTTATAAACCAACTCGTTCACAATCTTTACATATTTTGATTACATTATGCAAATGAGAGAGTGAAGCAATATACTTACTAGTGGTAAAAATACCTTGCTGCAATTTGTTGAAGAAATGAGGTGTTTGTTGTATGTTGGCTGCATGTGATTTCTCCCTCCTTTTTTTATATATTGTCCTTTGATGATTTTCTTGATGTGCAAGCACTTGGTGTTGAGGATGATGATGATGTTGTTGCTATGGAGGAGCTTCTTTTGCCCTTGGATCTCCATGCTTGAAACTTGCTGCAACTTATGATTTATGTTTGGTAGTATAGGTCGCTATAGGATTTCCTACAGGATGTCCTGTAGTTGCTTCTCCCTCAAAATTTTTAATCATATTCCACTACTGGGACCTAAGGATGATGAACATGGACATAGAGGAGATCTAGGGGTATGTGAATAATGAAAAATAACCTTCAGGTGTTGTTCCTCTTGCTCTTCGCCTCATCTTTTTTCTCTATGTTTGCTTCTTGAAAACTTTATTTTTTATTTTATTTTTGAAAACTTATTTTTTTAATGATGAATGGAGGGGTTATCAAGGTGGAGAGTGGTATGTTAATGAGATGGTGATGTAGGAATTTATTTTTTTGACATGGGTAGGTCATTTCCTTAACCTAGGGTTGTTTCCTTTAGGATTCCCAAGCCATTGTAATTCCTATAGGATCATCCTGTAGGTTTTCAGGGGATACTGTAGGTTTACAGGGAATCCTATAGAAAACACAAAACCCTTGCAAAATGAGTCAAATGAGTGAAAAAATTAAAGGAATGGTGGAATTCTAAAGGATAATGAATGGAGAAATAAGAATATGAGATAAATAGGTCCCTTTTGATTCTCCATTGCTACTCTGATCATCCTCTTGATGACCTGCAAACAACATTTTCATATTTTTCTTTTCTCTCTTTTTTATTTTTTTTAAAACAACTAGTCTACCTCCAAGAGGTTTTGATCCTAGTTGCTTGCCTTGGGTGCCTTAAGAGAGGTTTTTACCCATATATCTTTTTATTTCTCTTATTTTTTAATTTATTTATTTTTACACCATTGGGCCGCCTCAAGAGGTTTTCAACACAATAGTGGGACTCAGGCGCCTCAAGGAGGTTTTCACCCGAGTCTCCTTATTTTCTTTTTTATTTTCTCAGTGACTTGATGATGCAGGAGATGAGACTTGCTCCACCACCATCACTATTTTGTTGATACCATCTATGAACTCTTTCTTTGAAAATGGCCTTTTGTAAACTTTCATTTTGTGCCCATTAACAAGTAAAGGAATGGCCTCTACATCTATGGTTCTGATCTGCACAGAACCATTATCATGACATCTCTCTATCACATAAGGCCCTAACCATATAGTCCTTAACCTTCCCTTAAAGTATTTATACCTGGAATCATATAAGAAATCTCAATCACCTTTTTGAAATTTCTTATGCCTGATGTTATTATCATGCTAGATCTTCCTCTAAAATTGAGTTACCTTTGTGTGTAGGAGGGCCTACATTCTGAACTCAACTAAACCATTCAACTGGAGCAATCTCTCTTTTTGTGTACTGCTGATATCTAGATCTAGTTGGGATGCCATCCTCAATGTATTATACTCAAATTCAATGGGCAGCAGGGCCTTCTTCCCATATACCGGCTCATAGGGTGTGAATCCAGTGGTGTCTTTCAGGTGGTATTATAGGCCCAAGTGGCCTCAACTAGTCTATCTGCCCAATCTTTTCTATTGCTAACTACTTTGGTTAGAATGCCCTCTAGTGCTCTATTGGTCACCTCCACTTTCCCATTAGCTTGTGGGTGATAGGGAGTGGAGGTTCTATGATTAATCTTGTACTAGCTTAACAAGTCATCAATCATGTTAGAGGTAAACTGGCTACCTTGATCAGTGACCAATTCTCTAGGGTACCCAAACTTGTATAATACATTCTCCCTTAAGAACTCATCCACCTTCTCCTCTGTTGCTGCCTTGATTGCCTTGGTTTCAGCCCACTTAGTCAGATAGTTAGTGCACACAATGATATACTGCTTTTTCTTGGAAGGAGGGTCAATAGGCCTAATGAAATCCATGCCCCACTTGTCAAATGGCTCGAAAGTCACTTGAGGCTGTAGAGGCATTTCATCCCTTGGAGTAGGCTTTCCCATCCTTTGCACTGATCACACTGACTAGTATATCTTTTCACATCCTGATGAAGAGTGGACCAATAATAACCAGCTTGTAACACCTTGAATATTGTCCTCTTTTCTACAAAGTGACCTCCTCAAGGTCCATCATGACAGGTCAGAAGGATGTCAAAGACTTCCTCCTCCCGGACACATCTTCTCAGAATTTGATCCAGGCCTAGTTTAAAGAGGTTGCCTCCAATCCAATCTTGCTTTTCTCTTTGGAGGAAACATTTGGTAGGAATTGTGCAGATACCAAATAGTTTTCTATGTCAGCAAACCATGGAGAGAGAACTGAAATGGCGAATAAGTGTTCATCCGGTAACTGATCATCAACCATTCCTTCCTCACCTACAGGAAAAGTTAATCTAGACAAAAAAATTGCAACAACATTTTCCTTGCTAGGTTTATCAACAATCGTTGGTTCAAACCGTTGTAATAAAATTAACCATCTAATAATCTGGGCATTCACATCAGGTTTATTCATTAAATATTTGATTTCAGCATGGTCAGTATGTACAAATGTTTGATAACCTGTAATGTAATGCCTAAATTTTTTCAATGAATGCACAATAGCCAGGAGCTCCTTTTCGGTTACTGTGTAGTTCAGTTTGGCCTTTGACAAATTGTTAATAATAAATTAAATATCATAAGGCAATTTTTCATCTATCTGGCCTAGAGCTACTCCTATGACTTTGTGTGAGGCATCAACATGTATATGAAAAGGAAGGGCCCAATTTGGGCCTCGGAGAATTGGTGCAGTGATTAACTTGTCCTTCAGGGTGTCCTGGGCCTCTTGACAGCTTTTTACCATACAAACACAGAGCCTTTGGCCAACAACCCAAATAAAGGAGAAGCTAACTTGCTGAAGTATTTTATAAACCTTCGATAGTATCCATTGAAACCTAGCAAACTACTAACATCTCTCTTCTTCTTCGGAGGTGGGACCCTTATGATGATAACTATTTTGTTTGGGTCCACCTATAGTCCTTTTTGGGACATTGAATGACCTAGCACAATCCATGTATTCATCAAGAACTCACATTTCTCGGGACTAAGGAACAAGTTCATTTCAATGCATTTGTTCAAAACCTTTCCTAAGTTGGACAGAGCCTCTTGGAAATCACATCCATACGGTGTAAAATCATCCATATAAATATCTACTGCATCATGGACTAACTTGGCAAAGATACTCAGGACTGCTCTCTGGAAAGTGGCAGGAGAATTTCATAGGCCAAAAGGAAGGAACCTATAGGTGAAAGTACCCCAAGGACGAGTGAAGGTGGTTTTATCCTGGTATTTCGGGCTGATCTAGATTTGATTGTACCCATTCAATCCATTTAGGAAAGAGAAAAACGTTTTCCCTACCAGGCCATCTAGCACTTGGTCGATGAAAGGTAGAGGGAAATGGTCCTTCTTTGTGGATTTGTTTAACTCTCTGTAATTGACAAAAATCCTCCACTTACCATTTTTCTTTGGAACCAACACCAAAGGAGAGACCCACTCACTATTGGAGATAGGGTAAATGAATCCTGCATCTAACAACTTTTGCAATTCTTCTTTGACTATATCTTTGAGAGATGGATTCATCCTCCTTTGGGGTTGCTGGACTGGTTTGCAACCTTATTTGATATAAATGTGGTGAGTACAAACCGAGGGGTGCACTCCCTTTATTTCTTTGTAACTCCAAGCAAAGGCATCCAGATGTTCCTTGAGCTTGTTACACAAATTTTCTTCTTGGTGGACAAAAATAGATGGGTTGATTTTCAAAGTTCTCTTAGGGACGAATTCTATGGTTTTGACATGGATAGGAGTGGAATCCGTTAAGCCTAGATCAATTTGATGGTTGTTATAGGTTTCCTTTACTACTTATACTAAGGATAATGTACTGGGAGTTGGACTTTGGAGTATATGTTCAATCAAATCATCTTCATCCGGTTGTGCCCCTCCCATGGCTATTTCTAAGGTATAAAGTTGGGCAGAATAAACTTCATCGTATTCTTCCTCTTCCAGCCATAAAGGTAAGTCATGTTCTAGAGATGGCTGGGTAGGAGGATACAGGACTAACTACTTTGACATATGCCCATTCTTGATAGTGTCTAGCGAGGGTATCACAAGGATGAGAGGGTAACCCGTAACCTTGGCCTTAGGCTAGAGAACTAGGAAATTTGCAGGGTATTCCCAAGAGTCAATGGAGACCATCACATCCTCCACAATCCCCTTAGGGGTCATTGTTTAGTCAATTTAGTGTCCTAAATTTCTACATAGATTATCAATCCGGGAATCGTAAACTGATGAAGTGTAGTGCACTATATGTGCTAGATAACCCTTATCTTACCTCACTATTTTCAATTTTATGTCATTTCAGGGTTTTTTTCTGTTAATCTCCTCAAGTGCTACAATACAATTGAAACCCTAATTTATTGCTAGAGTGAGAGTTGAAAAGTTCTTTTTAGATCAACTTCCTTGCGTAATATTCCCAAAAGTATGAGCTTCAAAGACTCTTAAACCATTATCTACAAAATCAAAACTTGAATAAGAAAGTGAATGTGTAGCTACATAAATCAAACTAAGAATGAAGTACTAGAAATGAAACTACTACCTCTGCTATCCATTCTAACTGTAAAACAATAAATTGCTGCAATTGAAATTAAAGGCAAGAGTAAAACTTTAAAACTGCTTTTAAACTAGCCAATAATCTCATCAATAGTCATCACATTTCACCAATTTCGCCAATTAACCTACAAATCAGTAATTCACTAAAGGCTCTAGAAACATCATATGGTATGAGAAAATGACACTAAACTATCTAATGCTACACTAATGGAAATCAAGTCATCTCATTCATAATCATAACATTTCACCAATTTCACCAATAAACCTTTAAATCAGTTATCAGCTAAAGGCTCCAGAAACATCACCATATAACATGAGAGAATGAAAAACTATCTAATGTTACACTAATGAAAAGCAAGTCATCTCATTCATAATCATAACATTTTGCCAATTTTGCCAATATCCTTTAAATCAGCTATCAACTAAAGGCTCCGGAAACATCATCATATAACATGAGAGAACGAAAAACTATCTAATGTTACACTAATGAAAAGCAAGTCATCTCATTCATAATCATAACATTTCGCCAATAAACCTTTAAATCAGTTATCAACTAAAGGCTCTGGAAAAATCATCATATAACATGAGAGGACAAAAAACTATCTAATGTTACACTAATGAAAAGCAAGTAATCTCATTCATAAATTTCACATTTCGACAATTTCTCTCTTAAGGAACTAAATGCTCTGGAAACATGATCTATGTAATGAGTATCCTACTAAGCACAATGCATAAACAATTTTGAATTGAAAACTGAAGCACAACAGAAGGAGTTAGTCTCAAAAATGCAAGTAAAAAACTACAAGTAGGCTCGAGCATAAACTAATTCAACACCTACTGCTATTCTAGAATGCATCTACCAAATTGGTGACAAGCTGCAAAATTTGTACAAGGTTAGAACGATTAGAAACATAAGAAAACACAATCAATATACAGCTGGAAAGAAAAGAAACATAAATAAAAATGTACAGAACAAAAAGAAAGAACCTCAGCTACACAGGGGCCCTCTACATAGCTTCAGTTTAACACGTAGAGCTTTACTTCAACGCACTCAAATAGCCATATAAAAACATAGTTTTATATTATGAAAACAGAGTAATATGTCTCGTCCACAAAGAGGAATTTATACTATGCAAATAACATAACAACGTTCACTAAAATTCACTAGTCTGTGTTACAAAACGCTGGAATTTATAGAGGAAATTTGCTAACTGTTCTAGGAGGAAATTCTTCAGTGCTGGACACATGAACATGACGTGTTTCCGCAGGTTCAGCCTCTCGATTGCTACAGGCAGTAAATATATGTATGGTGGATGTTGGATTTAGTTACGCAGGTGGCGTTTAGATGGAAAAACTAGTCCACAAATTCAGGAATAGCTTTGGACTCTTCCTGTGTGTAGAAACAGAGTTCTAAATGGCATAGAAGTCCTCCATTGACTCCCCTTTGACCGGGGTCTTTCCTTCCGGATCTAACCAAGTGGATAGGACCCTATCCATGTGTCAACATTTCCTGAGCTGCCCATGTGGCTCATTCCTCTTCTGGACACCTGTAACATGTAAGAGTATGAAAATGGCTGCGGAATTGCCAGTTAGCTGCGGAAACTGGTTACATTCCGTAGCTGAAGAACAAAACCTAATCCAAATAACACACATAATGATATAACTTGAAAATCACTAAGATACACTCCTGGAATCAACATGCAATGATTTTTGATGACTTAGGATGAACTGGCATAGGAAAATAGAGGAAAAAGGGTTAAGAAAATGCTTGGAAAAGAGGTAGCTTTGGGGCTTAACATACCCCCGATGTGAAGCTGTTGCATGTCCTCGTGCAACCAAAATTGTGACAATCCTCCTTTTACTACATTTGTTCCGAGACCTCTACTAGGACATCCAACCTCTTTTTCTTCTTCTTTGCTGCCACAATCATTCTAGGTTTCCTCATAAGGCACCTGTATTTGAGGTTGATAAGGGATCTGCTTAGCTTTTTATTCTTCTTCTTCAACTTTCTGTTTTTCCTCTGCCATAATCCTAAGTGCAACATGGTATTGTCATGGATGATTTTGTCCAATTTATTTTGCTCCTTGAGTGTTTCATTTTCCCTTTGGATATGTCTGTTTAAGACTTCTAATTCATAGATGTCTTGCTTTAATGATTGAATCAGAGTTTCCTGTGATGTACTTGGCTGGTTAGATGATGTACCCTATTCTGCTGTTGTATTCTTTTGTTCCAATGATTCAATGAAATCATAAGCCTGTTGTTGTGATTGATCAACTTCTGGAGATGCTCTTCTTGGACTAGTTTCAAAGTCAAGTTGAGGAGAAGGGGAATAATGTGGACTTTGCTCAAGTGGAGTATTTTCTGGTGATTGGGCTGGAGTGTCCCCTCCCAAGTCTATAAATTGAGCTCCTTTTGTTTGTGTTCTCTTCAACTTGCCTTTAAGCCTAGAGCTTCTTCTTAGACTTTGTGAGCTTATATTCTCCTTTTCTATGACTTGTTTCTTCTTTCCCTTTTCTTTTGCTTTCCTGGACTGTTCTTTAATATGGATTAATTTTTCAAAAAGCAATTGTTCTTCTTTTGATGAAGGCTCAGGAGTCTGGTAAATTTCTTCAACTTTCCTCTTCCCTTTCTGTTTGTTTTCTTCATAATTTTAGTTAGAGTTTCAGAAGGCAGTTCTTCCTCACTATTTTCTTTTGTCACACTAGTAGGAGTATCTTGAATTGTTAAAGTTGCTCTCTTCCTCCTACTTTTCCTAACTGAACTCCCTTCAGGTATTTCAGGTGGATCTTGGAAGAAGTTCCTAACTAGGAAGTTTTCCCATGTATCCCCAATGTCCTTCAAGTGGTTTTCAACCAAGATTTTTATAAGACCATGATGGTAAAGATGGGGATCTATATCTTCTATATTCTTTTGCACATTGGTAGACATCTTTCTTAAACTATTCAACAGAAAATAAGGGAGATTGATGGTCTCATTTTCCAAGAAGTTCATTAATAATCTTATGTGATACATGTACATTGAGCCATACCTACCCTCACACGTGATAAATTTCTGAATGATAAAGAGCAAACTACTCCACTTTTCTTTTAATGCTGAGACAGGAATTCCTTTTTTGAAAACTGATATGTCCATACCTAGGTTTAGAAGAATAACTCTCTAGACCTTTTCATCAAAGTCCTTGTTCTTGAACCATCTTTCTCCCTCCTTTGGCAGTTCTATTGCAGCTGCAATAGAAGTCTCAGTCACTGAAAACCTTATATCTCCAATTTCCACTTCTACCCCATTGAAAGCTCTTGCAAATGTTTTGGTAACCTCCTTGTTATGGCCTTTGAACTTTTTGATGAACTTTAGCCAACCAGCCTTCTTCAGTGTTCCTTTTAGTTGAGGGTATCCTTCCAAGAATTTGACTCCTTCGGGCTCTATCCTCACAATGAGACCCATTCTGCCTTTTTCATTGTGTAAACACCTCTATAGATGATGGATATATGAAAACAGAATGGTTATATGGAAACAGAATGGTTATATGGACAGAAATGGAAGAAGACCGTGGAGAAAATGGATAGGTATGGAATTGGGAAAACACTGAGTACGAAATTAAGAAGGGTTTACGAAGCAAGAAGACTCGTATGGACAGAAATAGTGTGAAGGCTGTAGAACTCAGTGTACAGATGGTTTGCATGGAGGGAGAGTATCACTCGTGAATAGAACTGCGAGACTGAGAGAAAACCCGAGTAGTTTGAGTTCATAAGAAAAGGTTGCAGGAGTAGAAAATGAGAATTTCAGTGAGAAAAATCTGTATTCAACCAGCTTACATTCCCATCATTAGCCATTTCAACAGGTGGAAGAAGGCTATACAATTATGTATGAGTAAAAATTAGAGATAGATTATGAGACCGTTAGGGATTGAATTGGAGGGTACGGTGGAGTTATGACAATGATCAAATCAAATCATGATATGTTGAGGAGTAGAGATCATTCAAATTATATAATTTATGCTTTATAGTGCTATTTGAAATGGGTTTTATTTTCAGTTTGGAATCATACCTTTCCCGTTTACTAACCCTTTGATTGCTTGCTCTTGTAGGTACTTTAGGTGCTGATGTATCTTCACAGAAATTCCTTCTTTGATAGCTAATGTGGCTTCAAAGGCTCCTCTTTAAATAACTACATTCTTTTTTCTTCTTTTTTTCTTCTAACAGTCCAACTGTTACTGCAAAGTAACAAAATTAGCTGCGGAATCAAAAAACAGCTGCGGAATTGGAAAATAGCTGCTGAATTGGAAAACAGCTGTGGAATGGAACATAGTGAATGAAATATGACATAATGAATGAAAAATAGAAAATGACTGTATGAATGGAAACATGGATCAGTGGATATGAAAGAAGTATTGAAAGAAATTTTATTGATGGAATGTGGTGGCGAAATGAAATGAAATGAACAAACCATGAGTGAAATGAGAGACCTTCCTTCTTCTTCTTTTTTGGAAAATATAGGGTGTTAGAATCTTCTGATTTTCACCTTGTATTTTCTGTATAAGAATGCCAATCAGTGATTGGTTTTCAAGCTTATACATTTATTATTATTATTATTATTATTATTATTATTATTTTTATTATTATTATTATTATTATTATTATTATTATTCAATGATGAAAAGAACAAAGACTAAGCTGGTGGAGAAGAATGATTCTTCTTTACCAGCCTCATTTCTGAATTATCTTGAAATATTTTGATAAACTCCTCCTTTGAGATTGGCTTCTGATAAACCTTCAATCTATGACCATTCACAAGGAGAGGAGTCTGGTGCTCATCGATGGTTCTGATTCTTACTGCTCCATTGTTAAAAACTTTTTCAATCTCATATGGCCCAAGCCAATGAGTCTGAAATTTTCTTTGGAAATCCTTGAACTTGGAATCAAATAACAATGCCCAATCTCCTTCTTGAAAACTTTTGTCCTTGATGTAGTTATCATTCCATTTAGCTCTTTGCTACTGAACTAGACCAGTTCTTTGAACTGCTTCTTGTCTGATTTCATCAAGTTCATTTAACTGCTCCAGTCTATGCTTTTGAGCTTCTGATAGATTCATTCCCAACTGAACTGCCATCTTGAAAGTTCTAACTTGGAACTCAATGGGGAACAAAACTTCTTTTCCATAAACAAGTTCATAAGGTGTGTGTCCCGTTGTGTTCCTCCATGTAGTTCTATAGGCCCACAAGGCTTCAGGAAGCCTCTCTGCCCAGTCTCTTCTATGTAGATGCACAGTTTTGGTAATGATTCCTTCAATCACTTTGTTTGTGGACTCCACTTGACCATTTTCTTGTGGATGATAAGGAGTGGATTTTCTATGCTTGATCTTATAACTTTCCATAAGCTTCTCCATCATTTTGGATGTAAATTGAGCTCCCTGATCTGTCACAATTTCTCTTGGAACACCAAAGTGAGTAAAAATATCCTCAAAAAGAAAAGTAACTACTGAATTTTCTTTAGCAGTAAATAATGCTTTGGCTTCTACCCATTTAGTGACATAATCAGTGCATACCAATATATACTTTTTTTTCCTGGATGGAGGATTAATAGGGCCAATAAAGTCTAAAGCCCATTTTTCAAAGGGTTCAATAAGTACCTAAGGTTGTAATGGCATCTCATTTGAGGGAGCAGGTTTCCCTACCCTTTGGCAGTTGTCGCACCTTCTGACATATTCCTTTGTATCTTTGAAAATGGATGGACAATAATATCCTAAAGAAAGGATTTTATAAGCTATCCTTTTGTCAGCAAAGTGTCCACTGCATGGCTCATCCTGACATGCCTTAAGAATATTAGGCATTGCATCTTCCCTAACACATCTTCTGATCACAAAGTCTGGCCCTGTTTTATACAATTCGTTAGAAATCCATGAATATCTTGAACTATCTTGAATAATCTTTCTTCTTTCCTTAGGAAATAAATGTGGAGGTAACTTCCCTGTAACCAAATAGTTAGCAATGTCTACAAACCAAGGAGTTCGAGTAGTTACTGCAAATAAATATTCGTCAGGAAACTTATCCTCTACTGGAGAGTCTTCTTTGATATTCTGAATCCTAGACAAGAAATCAACAACTGTGTTTTGTTTCCCTGGTCTATCCAACACAGTAATATTGAATTCCTATAAAATTAAGAGCCACCTTCTGACTCTGCGATTAGTAATAGATTTTTCATCAAATATCTAATTGCAGAGTGATCAGTATGAACAAAAGTTTCATAGTTGGTTATATAATGTCTAAACTTGTTAATTGCATGAACAACATCTAAGAACTCTTTTTCAGTCACAGTATAATTCAACTCAGTGGGAGTTAAATTCTTACTTGTATAATAAATGGCATAAGGAATCAAGTATTTTTGTCCTAGTACAGCTCCTAGAGCTGTATTTGAAGCATCTGTAGAAATATGGAAAGGAAGTTTCCAGTTTGGTCCTCTTAAGATAGGTTCTTTAGATATTCTTTTTTCAAGGCTTCAAATGCAAGTTGGCAATCAAGATTCCACTTGAACTCACAATCTTTGTAAGCAGTTTGAAGAGTGGAGATGTTATTTTAGTAAAGTTTTCTATGAATCTTCTGTAATATCCTGTAAATCCTAGAAAAATTCTAACATCTTTTTGACAATTTGGAATAGGTAACTTGGAGATGACTTCGAATTTAGATTTATCTACTTTAATCCCATCCCCTGAAATATGATGTCCTAAAACAATACCTTCCGTAAACATCATAAAGAATTTTTCTTAATAAAAGGTTCGTTTCTTTACATCTTTTAAGGACTTTTTCCAAATTTTCCAAGGCTTCTTCAAATGTGTTACCATAGATTGTAAAATCATACATATATACCTCTACACAATCATGTATTAGATCAAAAAAAATTCCTAGTACTGCTCTTTGGAATGTTGCAGGTGCATTACATAATCCAAAAAGAAGCACTCGGTAGGCAAAAGTTCCCCATGGACAAGTAAATGTGGTCTTATCTTTATATTTAGGTGCTACCTAAATTTGATTATAACCACTAAAAAGATCCAAAAATGAAAAGTACTTTTTACCTGCTAGTGTATCTAATACCTGATCTATGGAGGGAAAAGGAAAATTATCCTTCAAGGTTGCTTTATTCAATTCCCTATAATCAATGCACACCGTCCATTTTCCATTATTTTTAGGCACTATTACCAAGGGAGAAACCCATTGGCTATCTAAGATTGGGTAAATGAAGCTCACATTGAGTAGTTTTTGGAGCTCTTCTTTCAAAATCTCCCTAAGATTTGGATTCATCCTTCTCTGAGGTTGTCTGATTGGTTTACTATTTTCCTCAATATAGATATGACGGATACAAGTCTTAGGGTCAATACCTTTCATATCAGTATACTTCCATGCAAATGCAACAAAATGTTTTTGTAAGATTTTGGTTAGCTCCTCTTGTTGTAAGTTCTCCAAGTTTTTGTTGATATTTAATGTTTTGCCTGGAAATATTTCAATCGCAGAACTACCAAACTCTTCCATGGAGTAAAGAGACATCTGCCTAGATGACAAGTATTCAATATCAGAATCTAATTGAAATTGTGTATGATCATATTCTGAAGATGTTTCAAAACTTTCTAATGTGTTCACAATTTGACTATCCTCACTAATTTCTAATATAGTAAAGACAGGTTGTATAACATCTTCATCATCGAACCATTCATTGTCATCTACTTCTGTAATTGCTTTCGCTGGAGGATACAAAGTAAATTTCTTTGTTGAACTACCATCAGAAATATACATGTCACCAGATGTACAACTAATAAAAGCATCAGCTGTGGCTAGCCAAGGTCTTCCTAAGATGAGGGGGTGTCCTCCTAGATTATTCTTGGGAGTCAAAATCATAAAATCCACAGGATATTCCCAAGAATCTAAGGAGACTGAAATGTCTTCTAACACACCATCTGGTTTAATTACTGATCTATTTGCAAGTTGCAGTAAGGTATGTGTATAAAGAAGATTACGAAGTTTAAGCTGTTCCATAGTCTGTCTACTCATAATGTTTATAGTTGCCCCTAAGTCAATTAATGTATTTGGAATTCTAATCCCATTTATGTGTGTCTTGACAATTTGGCTTCCTGGATCTACATATTTCTGCATGGTAATCTTTCCCATCATGATATCTACTATTTTCCCTACCAAGTGGATTCTTTTTGTATCTCTTGGTTTCCTACCTGGTCTCTTGATACTCAACTCCTTTATTGTTTTTTCTAGAATAAGAATTTCTCTGATGGCTTGTAACAAGGGAATATTGATATAGACATTATTTAATTCATCTAGGAAATCATAATTGGGTACCAAGATCTGTTTTTCCACTCCTCTGTCAATTTGTAATCTCTTAGGAAAAGGAGGTGTGGATGTAGATACAGGTTGCTCAACTATAGGAGTTGTGTGGGTTGATTCTTTTTGTTTTTCTTGAATATTTGAGTTTTGAGGAGATGTTTCCTTGAAATTTTTATTGACTTTCAGAGAGTCTTCCTCAGAAGCATCTTGCTCTTGAATATCTATAGAAGGTTTTTCCTTTTCTAAAACCCTACCAGATCTAAGTTGAACATCATTAAGATCTAGAGGAACAATCATGTAAGTAGGAAATTGTTGTCCTTCTACCATGTAAGCATTTTGAGAGCTTTTATTATTGGGGTTTGGTAATGGTTGGGCTGGTAGTTGATTTGGCTTTTGTTGAAATGGAAGTAAGAGTTGAGGATTTTGACTTTGTTGAGGAAGTTGCTGTGGTGGAAATGGCAATGAGAGATGAGGGATTTGATTTGGAAGTTGTGGTTGTGGATTTTGCTATTGGTTTTGTGGGGGAGGATAGCTCTGATAAGATGGAGGATATTGATAATATTGAGCAAATCTTCCATAAGAATTTTGTACCCTTTGTGCCCATGATTGAGATTGATACTGATTTTGAGGTTGAGGCCAACGTTGTTGCCAAGAATTCCAATTTGGTGGGGCTTGAAAATTCATTGGATTGTTAAATACTTGATTTTGTTGCCCTTGCCAAGGTATCCTTGAAACAAAGCAAAGAGGTTCTATAGAATTTGGAACTACTTCTTCCTGAAAGACAACCTTAGGACTCGGGATTGAAGGACAATCCTTGGTCTCATGACTTTCTAAGAAAACCATACAAGTTTCTACAACTTTTGCATCTAAGGGGAATTCTCTTAGAGCATGTTTCTTCCTACATTTTGGACAAAAGATGGCTAAAGCATCAGCTTCTGTTTTCTGCTTATTTTGGATTTTAAGGGTGTCTAGCTGCTCACTAAGGCTCCCTAAAATATCAGTTTTGAATTCATCAAGCATATTGCTAATTTCTACCCTACTTACAGTTCCAGTTGCATATTTGTGAGCTCTGATAATAGAAGGATCTCTAGGCCCTTTCCCAGTTTTGGATTTCCCTCTTGAGAGATGGACACATAGTTCTACTATGTCATTCAATGGTAGTTGAGAGATGTCTCCCTTCCCCATCATATTTAAGATATCTATCCATTCATCTCTAATGGCTTTCAACAAAAGGGCTTTTAAGGTCTCTTCATCTAAATTGTTCATTTTTGCTCTTTTCAAGTTGTATTGAAACCTCTCAAGCAAATCCTCTAGGTTCTCATCTTCTTTTTGCATCATTTTGAATACCTCATCCTTATGATTGGTAGGCATACAGTAATCCAAGTATCTATCCAAAAATTCTTGCCTCATATCATTCCAAGTCCTAATGGATTGAGTGACTAATCCCATAAACCATTTCAAAGCTGCCCCTTTCAGTGTTGAAGGGAACAATTTGAGTTTTTGAGAGTCTTCTAAATAGTCATAGGTTCGGCATAAGACTTCAAACTCAAACAAAAATGTTTCAGGATCCTCACTTCTTAACCCATAGAAGTTTGGGAGGACGGATGGTGAAATGTTTTTTATTTTCATATGGGTTTCCTCATCTACTATAGGGAATCCAAATGAGTTATCTCCTTCCCTATTTCATCTACCTCCTCCATTGTTACCTCTACCTCTTCCATTGTTTCCTCTACCTCTACCTCTACCCCCTCCTCCAAATAGTGAAAATTATTCTTCCTCTTCTGTCATGATAGTTTCTTCAGAACCTTTTGGTTCTTCTATAAATGGCTGACGAGAGAGAGTCTCTATTTCCTCTTCTTCTCTAGGTGTTCCTGATTCTTCAACTATAATAGGTTCTCCTATAGAGGTGAAAACGTGTTCTTCTCCTAGATCTGGTTTAGTGGATGAAGTGGGAGAATCTTCTAATTGAGTTGCTGCCCCTTGAATTCCAGGAATCCTAAGGCTGGGAGTACGAGTCTGGGATGGAGGCGTATTATTTCTAATCCTTGGTGAAGTAGTTGGAGTTGTGAAAATTGAACTTCTGCCCCTAGCTATAAATCTTCCCCTAGAATCTCTTTCTCTATGCATGACATATTTTTGTTGTTTTTGATGTTTTTAATAGAACTGATAATTCTTTTTCTGATATTCTAGATCACACTAAGTGCAAGAGGAGATCATACTCAAGAAATTATTATTATTATTATTATTATTTCTATGAATGTAAGAGATAGGCTACCTAGTTACACTTCCCTGGCAACGACGCCAAAATGTTTAGTCAATTTAGTGTCCTAAATTGCTACATAAATTATCAATCCAGGAATCGTAAACTGATGAAGTGTAGTGCACTATATGTGCTAGATAACCCTTATCTTACCTCACTATTTTCAGTTTTATGTCATTTCAGGGTTTTGTTCTGTTAATCTCCTCAAGTGCTACAATACAATTGAAACCCTAATTTATTGCTAGAGTGAGATTTTAAAAGTTCTTTTTAGATCAACTTCCTTGTGTAATATTCCCAAAAGTATGAGCTTAAAAGACTCTTAAACCATTATCGACAAAATCAAAACTTGAATAAGAAAGTGAATGTGCAGCTACATAAATCAAACTAAGAATGATGTACTAGAAATGAAACTACTATCTCTACTTTCAATTCTAACTACAAAATAATAAACTACTGCAATTGAAATTAAAGGCAAGAGTAAAACTTTAAAACTGCTTTTAAACTAGCCAATAATCTCATCCATAGTCATCACATTTCACCAATTTCGCCAATTAACCTGCAAATCAGTAATCAACTAAAGGCTCCGGAAACATCATTATATGGTATGAGAAAATGACACTAAACTATACATAACATTTCGCCAATTTCGCCAATAAACCTTTAAATCACTGATCAACTAAAGGCTCCGGAAACATCATCATATAACATGAGAGAATTAAAAACTATCTAATGTTACACTAATGAAAAGCAAGTCATCTTATTCATAATCATAACATTTTTCCAATTTCGCCAATAACCTTTAAATCAGCTATCAAATAAAGGCTCTGGAAACATCATCATATAACATGAGAGAACGAAAAACTATCTAATGTTACACTAATGAAAAGCAAGTCATCTCATTCATAATCATAACATTTCGCCAATAAACCTTTAAATCAGTTATCAACTAAAGGCTCTGGAAACATCATCATATAACATGAGAGGACGAAAAACTATCTAATGTTACCCTAATGAAAAGCAAGTAATCTCATTCATAAATTTCACATTTCGCCAATTTCGCTCTTAAGGAACTAAATGCTCTGGAAACATGATCTATGTAATGAGTATCCTACTAAGCACAAAGAATAAACAATTTTTAATTGAAAACTAAAGCACAACAGAAGGAGTTAGTCTCAAAAATGCAAGTTAAAAACTACAAGTAAGCTCGAGCATAAACTAATTCAAGACCTACTGCTATTCTAGAATGCATCTACCAAATTGGTGACAAGCTGCAAAATCTGTACAAGGTTAGAACGATTAGAAACATAAGCAAACACAATCAATATATAGTTGGAATGAAAAGAAACATAAATAAAAATGTACAAAACAAAAAGAAAGAACCTCAGCTACGCAGGGGCCCTTTGCACAGCTTCAGTTTAACATGCAGAGCTTTACTTCAATGCACTCAAATAGCCATATAAAAACAGAGTTTTATATTATGAAAACAGAGTAATATGTCTTGTCCACAAAGAGGAATTTACACTATGCAAATAACATAACAACATTCACTAAAATTCATTAGTCTGCGTTACAAAACGTTGGAATTTATAGAGGAAATTTGCTAACTGTTCTAGGAGGAAATTCTTCAGTGTTGGACATGTGAACAGGACGTGTTTCCACAGGTTCAGCCTCCCGGTTGCTACAGGCAGTAAATCTATGCATGGTGGATGTTGGATTTAGTTACGCAGGTGGCGTGCAGATGGAAAAACGAGTCCACAAGTTCAGGAACAGCTTCGGACTCTTCCTGCATGTAGAAACAGAGTTCTAAATGGCATAGAAGTCCTCTGTTGACTCCCCTTTGACAGAGATCTTTCCTTCTAGATCTAACCAAGTGGATAGGACTCTGTCCATGTGTTGACATTTCCTGAGCTACCCATGTGGCTCACTAAGATACACTCCTGGAATCAACAAGCAATGATTTTTGATGACTTAGCATGAACTGGCATAGGAAAATAGAAGAAAAAGGGTTAAGAAAATTCTTGGAAAAGAGGTAGTTTTGGGGCTCAACAGTCACTATGGAGCGGTTTGCAAGTTGCAGGACTGTTGTGGTCCTTCTCAATGAACCCTGGAGGTTAAGCTTGAGCATAGCGTCCTTTGTCATCACATTAATGGTAGCCCCAAGATCAATCAAATTGAGTGGGACAATGGTACCATTGATGTGCACATATACTACAAGGCTTCCAAGATCCAAATACTTTGGATAGATTACCTGCCCCAACATTAAGTCAGATAGTTTTCCAATGACATTAATGGTAGGGGCATCTCTTCTTCACCTCCCTGGATGCTTGAAGCACTTCTCCTTGATCAACTTGTTGTAAATAGGAACATCTTTTATATCTTGGAGAAGTATAATTTTGACACATAGATTTTTAAATTCTCCCAGAATTTCAATCTCTTCTGGGGTAGGCTGGAGTGGTTAAGTCAATCCCTCAAGAAAGGCTGGTGGATTTATTTTAGGCATGCTTTCCTCTCTTTCTTCCTCAACCTCCATAGGTGGAGGTAGAGGTTGGTTGTCTGGGAGTACTCTCCTAGATCTCAGGTTGATTTCCTAAATTTCAGCAACATAAGATGGATAGGATGTATCTCCATTATATACTTGTTGTGTCTGTCTGTTGTGCAGGTTTGGATTTGGCTAGGCAGGAATTTGGCGTTTTTTAGGTGGAGCAGAGTGTAAAAGTTGTGGTTGAGAAGGTGGTGAAGCAATAAAGTTGGAGCATTGTTGTATGGGGTGTTATCGGGAAAACTAGTGTCTATTCAGAACTGCTAGTCCCACTAAGACGGGTAGCTATCTTAGAAACAAATAAACTAAAGTCACTTGTGTTTTCCTTTATGAGAGATAGATGAGAAAGAAGCAGAGAGTACCAACCTCAGTCTTTCGCTTGGCTCCTTACCTGTTTCCTTTCCCCTTTGACGGAATCTCGCCACTCCTTCCTTACTTGTCCCACTTCAAAGATCACCTGTAGAGTCAAAGCAGCATAATACCATCAAAGCATAAAGATCTATCACCGTAAACAACATAGGATCAAATATATATTGACCATACAAATGCATATATCAACACAATATTCAGAGATATACAAGAATATGGAGGAAAACTCAAATAGCTTTATTGATAAAAGTAGTAGAAGAGAGGATTACAACCACTTGGTCTGACCCAGCGCCATCCTCCCAGCATGAAAGCCCTCTTCACCTCATACAAAGCAAGATCACCCAACAATGTCTTCAAAGAGAAACCAACAACACTTCCTTGCAAATTACAAAATTCCAGCCTTTGGATCTCTAGGATGAGGGATCCATATATAGATGTTTGCAGGGGGGTGATTCAGCCTCTGGGATTTTGATTAGTGTCATCTCTCTGATAGTTCTTGGTTCCACTTTGAGATTTTATGATCTCTTACACATCCTTGGGCGAATTCAGAGAGGCAAGTGTCCAATGAGTAGCTTCTAGAAGATTCTTAGGGTCTCCACCTAACAAACTACTTGCGCCATTTGTCTGCTCTCACTCATCGCACCCTACAGAAGAGATTTCCAGTATGCATCGCACTTTTTTCATGTGGTAGGTGAGGTGCATCGCACCCTTAGCACTGGGTAGTCTGTATGGTCCTACTTTGACCAATTCTGAGTAGTTTTTCATGGAGAACTTCTGGGAGATGATGTAATCAGCTGACCTTGCTCCTTTATGGTATGGAACAACACTTTTAGGGAATTAGAAGCCCTTGGTTTATGGACATATGTGATTGGGGTTGCAGCGCCCAAATATGTCTATAACATGGGGGCCTCCACCCCTGGGGTGGTGCATTCCACTGAGGTGGTGGCAGAGCATATGATTGAAATGACTAGATGGTTGGTTGGGATTGATATTGAGGTGCAAAGGACCAAGGAGGTGGTGTAAATCATGAAGGATGAGCAGGGATCCCCCAAGAAGGTATGGATGTGGTCTGGTTGGGGTTGTAATATGCATGGGATGACCCTTGCATGCCCTGCTAGTATGGACTAGGCCCATGAGGTCTCCTTTGGTTTATTTAGTGGAGCTATTTAGTTACTTCTTCAACTCCTTGATATATAGATTTTAGTCCAGGGAGAGAAGGGCACTTGTCTGTGGAGTAGTTTTATTCACAGACTGAGAAGATTTCAATAGAATCCAATGCACATTCACTCCTAGGGTGCCTCCTGGTGCATCCAGAGCAGAAAATGGTTAAGGATCTCTCTGATTCCTACTATTTTCTCTTAATGTGCATAGTGTCCATCTGTAGGGAAAGGGTTTGCAACATCTCACTCTTGAAATCTTCCAACATGTTTCCAATTTCACCCTTGATGGATGTATTGGAAGACGATGGACTGAACATAGGTTGACTACCCCTACCCTTTTTCCTAGCTACCCTAGAATGGTTTCTAAAGAAAATCTTGATATTCTCATAGGGTAACTGGTAGATGTCCCCTCCTGCTAACAAGTTTAGGGTATCCATAAGATCTTCCCTTACTCCTCTAAGCATGACTAGGTTCAGTGAATCAGGGTTAAGCGTGCATCTAGCCCTTTTGTTGCTAAGCTGGAATCTTTCTTCATAATCCTCTAGGGATTCATCATGCCCTAAGGTCATCCTAAAAATTTCCTCTTTAGTGTCTTTAAATTTACAGTAGTCTCGATACTTGTTGTTGAAGGCTTGCTACATCAGAGCCCAAGTTGTGATGCCATCCCCAGGTAAACCCATGAACCAACACAAAGATGTATCCTTGAGAGTGGATGGGAATAGTTTCAACTTCTACTCATCATTGGTGTAGTCATAGGTTTGGCATATGACAACAAACTCAAATAAGAAAGTGTCTGGATCTTCTAAGGTCAGGCCATGGAAATTAGGAAGGGCAGAGGGGCTTATATTCTTCATATTAGTATCCCCATTGGTTTCCCTGATGGGGAAGGTACCCTCAACTCTTTCTCTATTTCCTCTTACATTTCTATTTTCATCCATTTGATTAGTAAGAATGGGTTCTTCTTCTTTTTCTTCTCCTATAAGTTCTTCAAATATTTCAGGTTTCTCACCTACGGGTTCCTCCAATTCAAAAGCACCAGAGAAGGGGGGAAGGTTGGCTATTTGAGGAAGTGGGGGTATTTGGGAAAAATTTACCTAAGTTATCCCTATTCCTATGAGGCATGAAAAAAAAAATTGTTTTGTTTTGAGTTTTTTTTTTTTCAAACTTTGAAAGTGATTGCATAATTTAAATTGCAGACTGAATGAAAATTAACTACCTAAATGAACTCTTACTTTTAGAATGGAAAGGAAAGAAAAGAATTCAGAATGGAAAATAAAGAAACTAAATTACTCTTGCAGAAATGAAACTACTAGCAGAATATCAGAAACAATAAATGGAAGAAAGAAAGTAATCACATATTACTCAAACACCTCCCCGGCGAAAGACCACTAGGGTTTGTCAAGCCAGACTTCTATGGATTCAGAAGAAACTTGATTACTGATGAGGGAAATAGAAATATACTCTAAGAGAAAGATAGTCTACTGCAATAAGGAAAAGACTCAAATCTAATGCTGAAACACACCATTTCCTACCTAGCTTCTAAGCGACTATGTTTCAGAAAGAATGCTAGATTAGCATGTATGAAATTCAACTATCTTAAGCATGTAAATTCAAAGCATCAACATTCTACTACTGTGCATGTAAATGGCCACAACAAATATGTTTTTTCCTTTTTTTTCTTTTTATGGAAAAACAAGTGTGAAAGCTAATCTCTTTTGGTGATGTGGTAGGTGGTTTAGGGATGTTGGTGGATGGTTGGAAGGTTTGAGAGACCTATAGGTGACCTTGTATGGCTTTCTATAGGTTTTCGCCCAATTCAGCCTCAAAACAGGGCACTATAGGAAAACCTACAGGATGTCCTAAAAATCTACATGATTCCTATTATTTCTACAAGATACAGTCGAGAGAAAAACGATGGGTGTTGAAGGTGATGGAAGGTTTAGGGAAGGTGGCTGGTGGATGAAATGGAGTGAGAAAATGCTTAGGATCACTTAGAACTCAAAACCAAGGTTGGGAGATGGTTGGATTTGCTCAACATGCTTGGAGGAGTTTCCATGAAAAATGATGAAATTGGTGAGGGTCTTAGTGAAAGTGAGGAATGATCATGGATGGATGAAGTTGGAAGGAGGTTTCTTGCTATGAGATCTCTCTCTACTTCTGAAACACTTTCAATGCATCAAACAATTATATTTTCCCAAAAATCATGTAAACAAGAAGAATTTTAGTAAGCTAGAAAAATAGAGTTTAATGAGCTAGTTGTCTACTTCATGCATGAGGAAAATTTGCAGAATAAGATGAAATCATTGATGAGATCTACTGTAAGAATGAAGATGGAAGAAATGATAATTAAATCCTACACTTGCAAACTGATCAAATGCTAGTTCAAGTACAGTAAACTCTAAATTCTATGAGAAAGTAGAATTCTGTCTTTTTGGGGCTACATAGGGGTCCTTTCCTCAAATCATGATCCTTGAAGGAAGGGGTGAGGCAAAGAAACCTACTGAAAGCTTTTTTATGATCCTTTTAGCTCTAACATACTTCTGAAGTAAAGCACAAATGGAATCAAACTAGTAAACAAACTAATCAAATCTACACTACGTGTAATGAAATACTTCTAAGCACAATTTGACCATGAATCTATGAAATTAATCTAAGCATATAGATACATCTAGAAGAAGTTTCCAAAATTTCGTGTAAAAACAACCCACTCTCAACAATACAAGCCCACAGGTCAAAAAATCCATGAGACAAAAATCAATTTTTGAAAAAATATTTTGCAATTTCAAAGTTACAAAATGACTTTTGGACTCACAGTTTTTTCATTTCTGTTTGGAGCAAAGAGCTGTGGAGAAAAACTAAGAAAGCTTTCCTTTGAACAATTACACCGTTCGAATCAACCCAAACTCTCCAAGTAATCCTCAAATCCTACTTGTAATTCTTTATGATAGTGTTTAAAAGTTTTTTCAAAGTTTTGACCGTGGGAAACTATGCCCAAAAATTAAACTCTGCGTACACATGGGTTGCATGTGAGAAACCCGTGTATACGATGGCCCCACATGCGACTGTGTGTAAAGGGAACTCACGTGTATGCGAGTTAAAGTTTTAAAATATAAATTAACAGTTGAAACTTGAATTTTTTTGCAAGATGACTATCACTTGGAGGGAAAGAGAGCATACCGCCATAGATAATGAGGTAATGAATGATCAAAATGCATTGGATGCTCTGAGAGGCTATGGCTTACTCAAATTATTCAAAATTACAAATATGAAAGCCAATACATGCTTGCTAGAACTTTTGATCCACTATTGGAGCACAAAGGGTGATGCTTTCATGATCGACCAGGTGCCTCTACGGATTGAGGTCAAAGATATCTATTTCATTACCGGTCTCTTTTAAAGAGGGGAGGTCGTGCACTCGACAGGTAGGATGAGAGGTAGTCTTTCCGTGGAATACTATGTCCATATATATTGTCCTGTACATCCAAAGAACATTGGGAGTCAAATTCCAATCAAACATGTGGAAAGTCTATCCTTGATGATTTTTCTATTTACCATTGCACAGGTAAATGGGTCAGCTTCCCTGCATCAGGTGTCATGAGTATCTATGAGCCTGGAAGTGGAATGTTTTACCACAGTATTTGACTGGTGCACGCCTCTTCTGACTAACATGAAGAGCCAATTGACCTATCTATAGAAGGGTCAAATGAAGAATTTTGGATATGGAATCATCTCGTGTTCATTCTTCTTCGAGAAGGTACCTGGGCTATGTCCCAAAGTATCAGTGTCCATCAACAGCCCTAGAGATCCACGAATGGGTAGATGGGTAGACTTGATGAAGCACCTTGGGGTTGGTGACGTGCCCAGAACGACATTTGATGTTGAGTTTTTCACTTGGTGGGATCAATAGATCATCGCGGTCGATGACTACCCATATGCTGGTATGGATTTTTGAGGAGATCCAGACTTAATGTTACCACAAAATGCAACATGGGGAGACATAGGTAACAATTTTTAAGTTTTTGTGAGATTTTAAAAACAATTTGGATTTTTTAATATGAAATGAACTTGAAAAACAAACATTTTTGATAAGACAAAATACTGACAAAATATAATGACCATGTTCCAAATGTGGGTCCAGTGAGACTTAATGGACTTCCTATGATAGTTGTAGAGGATATGCCTGAGGAGATTCAGTGTCGTGTGGTAGGGGTACCATGGGACTGGGTCCGGATACTTCGGCGTGTAGCCAACACTGTGGTTAAATTTTTAACCGCTCATCTTGAGCCAGCTCGATAGATAGATCTATGTATGACTGGACATGATTATGGACATAAGCCCAAATTTTGAGGGCATCCTGTCCCAATTTTGTATATTATTTTTGAACACTCCATCTATATACAGGCGATTTTATGATATATATATAGATTCGATTTTTTTATGTTATTTAATTTGATGAATGATTAATGTTCCAATCTAATGCTTGATTAGTAATAGAGTCTACTAATGAATTCTCATATCGTGGAATGTGAATATATGTGATATAAATAAATGATCATTGCAACACTCTCACTCTAAAAAATTAGCGATATAAATAAGGATCGCAAACCCGATAAGTGTTATTTAACTGCGACACCACTAGTTGTGAGTCTAGATAAACTACCAACGAATTAATCCAATAAGATATTGCTTCGGATAGTAAATTAAGAACGGTAGTATATTCGGCAATGTTGTTTGAAACAAGGCCAATACATACTCCCCTCAACACCATCAACTAGCCAGATGGATAATAAATCACCCAAGCCGCGGAAGCAAGATTCTCAGTGTTCCTACTTGCACCATCGGTGAATCCAAAATATATTGAATTGTCCATCAATACCTGCCAAAGCAGACAAAAAAATATCAATATCACAAAATTCCAGATAGATATGTACAAAGATACAATATATACAAACAAGCAATTTGTCAGCCGAAGACTAAGAAAAATACTTCTTAAGGTAGAGCCCATTTCTGGGCTCTGCCAACTTGTTCCCTTCAAAGTCAATTAATTCATAAGCCCCTTTTTTCAAAACACGCTTGACTATAAAGGGAAGATACCACATAGATTTGAACTTGCCTACCCCCAGGGTGCCTTTATCTTGGTCATAGACTAAGACAAGGTTGCCTTCAGAAAAAACCCGAGGACAGACAACTTTGTCATATTGAGTTTTAATCCTCTTCTTATGGGCTTTGTTTATTATGGCTACATCTTGACACTTCTCATCAAGATGTTCCAAATGAACGAGGCATTCTTCGAGACTATATGTCTCTAGAAAAATTTCTACAGGTAACTTAAGGGATGGAATTTCACATTCGATAGGGAAGATATATTCCAACCCATAAACTATTTGAAAATGACTAAAACCAATGGCAATCTTAACTGAGGTTTGGTATGCCCAAAGTGTTGGATACAACATGATGTGCCAATTGGATCGAGTTTTATCAATTGTCCTTTGTAGGATGGTCTTAAGGGACTTATTCATGGCTTCAACCTACCCATTGGCTTGAGGATAATATGGAGATGAATTCTCCTCCCCGAAGCCCAACTTGAGAGCCAATTTGGTCATCACTTGATTTTGGAAGTGACTGCCATGGTCAGTGACAATCTCTCTTGGGATACCAAATCGTGAAATAACCTGGTTGAAGAGAAACAAGGATGTTGTCTCACTATCATTTTTTAAAGTAGGCATGGCCTCAGTCCACTTCGTAAAGTAGTCTACGACCACAATGATGTACTTATCATTCCTTGCCAAAGGTGGATTACAAGTAGTGAAATCAATGCCCCACTTCGTAAATGGACTGAGAGTGATAACAAGAAAAGGTGGAGCTATATGCAGATGCATTTTCTGAATATAAACTTGACAAGGATGGCAACGTTTGACCACTTCAATACAGTCTTTGAAAATTGAAGGCCAAAAGTAGCCTGCTCGCAAAAATTTCTGGGTTGTTGCAAGCCCTGATAGCTGACCACCACAAGCTCCATTGTGGAAATCATTAAGTATTGAAATGACTTATTCCAATTTAAGAAACACCTAAGGATTGAATCAACCCCTCTGCAATATAATGTATCACCAATAATAACATAGTTTTTGGCAAGGTGACGTAACTTTCGACACTCATATTTGGAGAAAGCAGGTGGAAACTTCGAAGTCTAGAGATATATAATGATATCTCCATACCAGGGATCCTGTGAAGAAATAAGGAATAAATTTTCGTTGGCAAAATTTTCCTCATAAACAATAGCTTCCTCACAAGGCAGCTTCAAAATCAATTCCGCAAAAACTAATGACTTCTTAGATTTAGCTGACAAGAATTCAAGATCAAACTCTTGCAAAATAACAATCCATTGATTATACTTGCCCCCAATCACTCTCCTACTAAGGACAAACTGAAAAGGATTGACAACCGCTAAGATGAATGTTTTGCGAAGCAGAATGTAACGACGAAGCCGCTGAACATCATGGATAACAACCAAGGCCAGTTTCTCAATGGGAGAATAGCATAGCTCAGGTCCTAATAAGCCTCGAGTCAAGTAGTATATTACATACTCACTGATAGCATCATCCTCCTGAACCAGAACCATACCGATGGTTGATTCTGCTGCAGCGAGATACAAAAGGAAATCTCTGCCATAATCTGGTGGACTCAATAATGGATCAAAGGTTAATGCTTTTTTCAAAGCATCAAAAGATCATTGCATGAAATCGTCCCATAAAAATGGAACTCCTTTCTTAAGAGAACGCATAAATCCTTTGGTAATCTCGGAGTAATTTGCTATAAATCCCCTCAAGAAATTTGCCTTTCCTTGGAGACTTTGAAGTTGACAAATGGAAGATGGGGGAGGAAACTGGATTATTGCCTCATCCTTGAAATGATCAACTCGAATCCCTTCAGTCGATACAATGAATCCTAATAGTTGATCGGATGTGACCGCAAAAACACACTTATTCGGATTCAATCACATTTTATAAAAATGACATATCTCAAAGACTAACCGAAGGTGCCTAGGATGATCAATTCTCTTACGAGAATGAGCAGCTAAGTAATCCAAGTATGCTTCAATAACATGTTTGATGTCTTGGAAAGCATAAGACATGGCCCGCTGAAAAGTAGCTCCAACATTTTTAAGGCCAAAAGGCATCTTCTTGTATGCAAACATGCCCCAAGGACAAATAAAGGCTATCTTGTGCTGATCCTTTGGACAGATAGTAATTTGATTGTAACCAGAGAATCCATCCAAAAATAAAAAAATTTCATTACCCACACATTCATCAAAAATTTGATCAATAAAAGGCATGGGGTAATTGTCTTTTGGAGAAACCCAATCAGTTAGAGGAATTGGATATATGAAACCCGCCTTAAGCAGCTTTTCAACTTTAGCTTTAATAGCTGCTGCTTTTGGAGGATTGACTGGTCGAAGTTTTTGATGAATGGTGTTGGGTAGCAGAGGCCCTGCGTAATGGTTTTGGAGCCCAAAGCCCACAATTTTGGGTAAAAGTATGATAAAGGCCTCGCAAGGTGCGCGAAGCGCGAATTGTAATGAGTCAAGTCAAAGGGTTGTCCGCTCGAAAATAATGTAAGAAAATAGAAAGTGAGTTAGCCTTCCCATGGTCCGTGGACCATGGAAATGTATAAATAGAGCAAGGCTCTATGGTTAGAAGTCAGTTTTGAAGTTTTGATCTTGAATGTTATGGGTTTATGAAGGAAAAAATCTCTCTGCATCTATAAGTCCAAGTCAAGGGTGTTGGTAGATAGAGAGAGGCTCTGCAGCTATGTGCATAGAGGCCTGGTAGATTCCACAGCTGAGTGCGCAGACCCCTGCAGCTGAGTGCGTAGGGTAGATCTGGTTGTACTGATTGAAGATAAATAAAGATAATAATTTCTGAATCATTGTGTGCTTATGTTCTAAACTTATGCACTGTCTTTAAGAATTATGAATGTGCGCACTGGGTTTTATTGTTAAATGGTTGCTTAAAGACTGTAAGAAGAAGATCAGATCTGTAATAAAGTCATATAAATAATAAGATTTGGGAAGTAACTGGTGCGGATTTATGCGAAGGACAGGTAACTATATAGGGTAGCGCAAGTGCGCGGAACGGTTCTCGATCCTTCCAGGTTGCATCAAGACATCCCTAGGGTGTGGAAACCTGGTTCCAGCACCCTCCCATACTACCTAGGGTGAGACTTTAGTCCACGCTCCGTGGATTGTTGCTGAAAGGGCTAGTAGTGCAGGATTTGTTCAGCTAAAACACTTCCAAACCTGGGTCAGGCCCTAACAAGCCAACAAATAGCTCTATTGCTGGGACCGGGATCAACCTAAGGGATGTATAATGTCAGAACACTTGAACCCTATGAGGAAAGAACTTGAAGATTGGTTGGATCAGAAGCTTCATGAGTTTGTGGTGCAGGAAAATAGAAATCCGTAGATATCTGAGGAGAGGTGGCTGGATCGCTACATATACACAGAAATCCATGAGATCTTTTCTTCCTTCTTGATAGAGCTATATGAGTGGATCGCGAGGCTAGCTGATAGTCAAGGAAGGTGCAGACTGGATTAGCCCATCCTGTGGACTCCAGAGTTGGTGCGCAGGCTAGAAGCATCGAAAGATAAAACTGCACGGGTAGTAGATCACTGGTTAGATCGAATAATAGCAGGGTTTATCACCGAGTTCGAGATAGACACAACTGTGAGTTACAGCGAAGCAGAAAGGTGCTTTCGCCAAGGACCACAGGGTAAGTACATCAAATGGTTGAATACTTGGATTAAAATGTTGTTATGTGAGAAATGGGTTATGCGCATCCATTGATGTCTGGGGTAACGCGGAGTGGAAGAGGCTATCAAGGGACTGAAGGATTAGACAATAGTCCTCTAATTTCAATTTTACGAGAAAGCGAGGAGGAGCTCGCAAGGTTCTCTCCAAGAAGTGCAGTCTGATTGATAAAGCAGCGCATTCCACTAGTACCACCACTATCCACACCATCCCCCACTTCACCTATGTCGAACCCATCTTCGCCTACCCCACCTCCGCCACCACCGAGGGTTGGAATGGTGAGTGCGATCAAATTACCGGTATTTAGAGGTGTAGGAAATGAGGAACCAGATCAGTTCTAGTTTGTGGTAAAGGCTATCTGGGAAGCCCAAGGCATAATGGATGATAATATCAAAAAGGCTACTCTAGTAAGCGCACTGTAGGATTGCGCGCTGACATGGTATATAAAGTACTCTAGTGATCACCCGAATGCAGGAATAGCGGTGATCTAGGATGCATTGAACAAAGAATTTAGTCGGCCAAAATTAGAGATGTAGTCGATCATCGGGTTCAAGGAGATCGCGATGCTACCTGGTGAAACCCCATGGGATCTAGATTAGAGATTGAAGAGTACAATCCGCGAGGCTAACATGATGCTGACAAATGCGCAGCACTGCGTGTGGTTTGTGGCATCTTTGACACCACATCTGAGGACGACGCTATCACAACAAAAGATCTCAACCCAAGCTAAAGCATTAGAGACAGCAATGAGGTTACATGAAACTCCAATACAGGATCTAGGGTTGGGAGTTCAGCAAATCCACACGCAACTACAAAACCTATGCTTAGAAATGCAAAGTTTGAAGCAAGAAAGGGCGCCCCGACCGGAGGCGTGTACAGAAGTGGGGTGTATCAAATGCAAAGGTCAAGGTCACGACAAGGATCACTGCCCCATATTCATGAACTATCTGGTGGGAGGGGGGTCGATGCCATTAAGGCTGGAGGTACAAGCAGGGCCAAGTGCGGCACCCACGCTATGGTGCACAATTTGTCAAGTAGGAGGAAAGCACGCAACAGACAACTATCACTTGTTGCAAAAGTATACCTAGACTCCACAGCAGCTGTACTGCAACTTCTGTAGATCAGTGGGTCACGATGAGTGAACGTGTCGAAGCTACGAGCTAATGATGGAGAGGACCGCAACCTATCAAATGCAGGCTATGGCACTGGGTTTCGACCTAGCCGCAAAGCCACGCTGTGGATTCCAAGGACACGGGTGAGGAAGAGGAGGAGTGAGGCTTGGAAGAGGGGGCGGACAATTGATCTATTATAATTGTGGAGGGTCAAGGCACTACGCTCGCAACTGTACTAACCCAACAAGAATATCTTGTCCATAATGTGAGCATTTTGACCATGAAATGGTAGATTTTCTGACGTTGATTGCCCAAATGCACGAAAAGGGGGTACTATAGCCTACGCCAACTCAAAATGTCCAAATGATGAGTTCTGTATCGTGCGGAGAGGACCCCAGCATAAACATGGTACTAAGAAGTGGCGCAACTACAGGGGGAGATGCGAGGAAACAACCCGGAGAAGATGGGAAGGGTCACGATGCTCCTACAAAGGAACCTGACTTTGAGATGGAACAGGTGAAGGGGACATCTAAGGAAGCTCAGAAGAGCTTCACGGAAGTCTCTACTCTAGGTAGTAGGGATCCAATTGAGTCGGGAATGGATCCCTCTATGCTTACTACCTTTTTAGAGACATGTATGAAGCTTCTATGTGACAATAAGGCAGTTAAAGGACTACAAGAGTTGATCACTAGGTGCGCAAGATCAGGGGAGCCGCGTATAGTCCAGAAACTGGGAAAACATGCTCTGCGCACCGAGCTAGAGATGCGAATGACGGTGAAAATCAGTGAGTATGAAATGGATTAGGTCATCCTGGATTTGGGGTCAGATGTGAATGTGTTGGCTAAGAAAACGTGGGAACGCATGGGCATGCCCACACTACAATGGTCTCCCATTCAACTATGAATCACCAACCAACAAAAGATCTTACCGCTGGGAATATTGCAAGGGGTGACAGTGGACATTGAAGGCGTAAGTATGTAGACAGACTTTGAGGTAATAGAAATTATCCATGACAGTAATCCACACCCTAAGTTGTTATGAATATATTGGGCCATGAACATGAATGGGGTCATCAACTTAAAAAGACGAAAGATGACATTTGAGAAAAAGTCACTCCATGTTATAGTTCCGTTGGACCCAGCCGAAGGAGCACGCTACACCGAATCGAGGTGCGACAGGGATAGTGATGATGAACTAGACTACATCTACCAGATAACAGTGCAGGACCAGGATTAGGTGAATCCCAGAGTGAACAGGAGAATCTCATGGGAGCGCGATAGTTCCTGCACATCGGATTTAGATGAGGAGATCGAACGATGGCAGAACCGATTGCATGAAGTCAAAACACTCAACTGTAACATGATGATTAAATCACTACAACGTGTGACAACCGAGGTACGGAAACAGCCAGCGAAGGACGACGCAACAAAGGAGAAAAAGTGGCATGGTGCGACGAAAGAAGCACTGCGTGCGACAATCACACCAGGGTGGCGTGCACATAGGAAGATGAGGTGGAATGAGCGTGAAGGTAGAAGGTAGTTCTGGGTATGAGTTGGAGGACGTCCATGGCGAGCGCAACCAGGGTAGCCACAACGAAGCAGTTCGGGCACCCATCTACAATGGAGGGCACGGCTGTATGCTGTACAACCATCGACCCAACTAAATTTGTGAGTAACAAGGGTTCACTGGGCCAATAAGACCGTAAACAAAGCAGGGTGTGTGAAGAGAACTCTATCCATGGTCAGACGCGATAAAACCACAGAAATAAAGAGAATTTCCCCGACCACTGCTGCTACAGTTCGACTTGAACGAAGGGATCCGGCAGTTGTAGGAAGCCATTCGGTGTAGCAGCATGAGACTTCGCGAACTAGAGGAAGTGGGGGCAAGGCTAAGGAGGAAAAGCGCGAGGCTGGACGAAGAAATTGACAAAATAAAAATAGGAGGCACACAAATGGGCTGTGCAAACATGCAAATGAGGGGACCAGACCTAGCTGGCCCTCCTACGATACTAGAACGAGCCGTGACCCTACTATCATGGTTGCGACTACACCCTACTGAACAAGGGAGCACATATCGTGATGCACTACATGATTCAAAGCTACGTGAAGGGTGCCCGCAGCCCGGGCTAGTAGGGAAAAGGAAGGCTCGCACAAGGGGTGCGACCACCTGACAATCTGTAGGAAGCCCAGTCTCAACGCTCCACATAGTTGAAAGACGGTGTGGGACTATAAAACAATTTGCAGGAAGGTTGTGCAATTTGGCTGTGGCGATCAGGCCTAGTAAAAAGCATAGAACGCGTTCATGTACCAGGGGCTGCGTTGTCGTGTGGGAGGGATGGAAGGTGACCGTTGCAGTTACTGTTCATGACAAGATCTCCCATTTAAGACACCAAGGAGTAGGCGGCAGGCCATTAAGACACAGGGTTGAATGGATTTGCCACCAAAATCGCATTAATAAGCCACGAACGAGCAGCACAGCCGAATTTGAAGTTAAAAGGGTATATAAAGCACAGGTGGCTTGTTACCACACACCCTTTGGCCCTTTGCATAGTAAGTTGTTCGAGGTTCAAATAGAGAGGCATAGGATGAATGAGGTAGTCATAAAAGGAAGCCCATGGTTTAAAGACCTGCTGAAGGTAATACAGGAGTCCCTACTGTTACACTAAAATTTGTCACCATGACTATCTGCAGTTAGTATGGCTCTATCAACTGTCATACTATCCTCCTTGGCAAGTCTCATACCTTTGCTCCTCATGTCAAACTCCAAGAAAGAGAGAAAGCCCTTTAAAAGTCAATTAACACTGGTTACGCAGTTTCTCTTAGCCTTACCTGCATGTACGCACCCCAAGTTCACAATACCTGCGTACTTGTACGCTCTGTCTGTAAAGGGGTGGGTGCGTACTCCTGTAAAGGTCAAAAGGCGCAAGTTTCACTTCAAAAAAGTTACTTGTGGTCATTTCTAGAGCATTCTAGAAGATGGTTTGACGTGGATTGAGCGTCTCCAGATGGTTCATGCATCCCTATGTAAGAGGAACTGATCCCATGAAGAGGGGAGCTATCCCATTGAAAGAGGGGCTTATCCCATTCATGGTGGACCTGATTAACTTCCTCCTAAGCACTATAAATACGGGCATTGGGCCAGAGGGAGGGGAGGTTGAAAGCTGAATATTCCTAAGGGTAGATGCTGCTGAAATTAGGACTCCCTTATAGAGCTTGAGAGGAGAGATTCCCATCCTTTCTTAGCTTCATTTGGAAGTGGGTGAGCTGATCAAAGTAAAGGAAAACTCTTGTTGGACCCTGGGAGGGACCTGTACAACACCAAGGCTCAGGTTGTAATGGTTTCTTTTGTTTCCACTTAATACAATTAAGCTCATTTTTCTCAACAAGTTGTTATACATGATTTGTTTCATATACTCCTTGGTCTTTATGATGAATATGTGTTATTTTATGAGTTATACAGGTGCTATGTAATCGTTTTCTTGTTAGTGAATGCAGGTTTCGAAGAGAAGGAGGAGCTCATCCGGATCGACGAGGCTGGACTGCTACAAAGCGTTGGACTAAAGGTATGTTATAAACACCTGATTACTTGTATTCTAAACGCATATTTAGGGAAAGATAGTGTTTAATTGTCTTGTTTGTCACTAGAAAGCCTTAGCTTCTAGGGACGTCGGTTTTTTCCGCAAAATTGACTCTTTCCGCATGACAAAATGGCGACTCCACTGGGGACTTCCATTGATGTGAATGATTTTTCCTTTGTGTGAAACTTTGATCTGAGATAAGTCGTTTTCTTTCTGGTTTTTGGCTGTCTGACTGTGTATTTGGGTGGCTTAGCTTAGGGTTAAATTAGATTTTAGTTTTTCTTGGTTTTTCTAGAAGTACGCAGCCTCTGCGTTAAGCACAGTGCGTACCTGTATGCACTGCAGCTTTGTGCACAGAGCGTACACGCACCTGTGCAAACAGGTTGCCTGCGTACCCTGTCAAAATTGAGAAAATTTCAATTTTCTCCTTTTTGCCTCTTAGATTTTGGTTATAGGTTGTTTTTACTGCCCAGATCCACTGGTTACCTGCCAAAAATCTTCATCTAAGCTTGTTTCATCAGTGTCAAGAGTTTTAGTGGAATTCGTAGAGGTTCTAGCCTTAGGGTTTGATTTTTGCATTGGTCCTGTAGTGACTTTGGCTTTAGAAGTCGTAAAACCTTGGATATCCCTGGTCTTTGGAGTCTTCTTAGGAGTCGGACCTTTTCATAAAATCTACCTGTGTGAGACACCTACCTTTGTTTTGTCTCTTTGCCGAATCTCGAAAAAGTTTGTTGATTGAACTAGGAATTTCATTTTTAAGAAAAAGAACAAAAAAATTTGATTTTTGTTTTTGACTAGTTTTTGATTCTGCTTTAACTAGTCCTTGGTTAAATCTTGACTGAGTAAAACATCCAGGAGTCATACTTTGTAGGTTTTGGCCTCATTAGATTTGCTTATTAGGTAAATTTCTCTTTGATTTGCTTTTAAGTAGAATTGATTTGATTGTCATAGATTTTTTAAAATTTGATTTTTGATTTTTATATGCTTTGTTAAGTAGGAAAAAAATCCAAAAAATCTCTTTTGAAGGAAAGTTTGCTTAGGTAGCATTTGAGTCTTTGAAAAGAAAAGGAATTTTCGTGAAGTAATTAGTGGTCATGTGTTGTATGCTTTGGAAAAGATAAAGAGATTGTTTCTTTGATTTTCATTGCCAAGAAAGTTGTCTTTATATCAATTTTGCATTCTCTAACTCTCTTAGCTAGGGAATTCATTGAAAAAGAAAAGTAGCATAAATCATCCTAAGTGCATCTTTTTAGTGGATTTGAGTCGAGTCTACACACCATCAGTTTCATCTCCGCTACCTTTTGTCTTAAAGAAAAGCCATAAAAATTAACGCTTAAAGTAAAATCAACTTAGTAACTTTTTATTTACTAGGGCTCTGAAACACCAATATAGATCAGACTAGTGTCTTGGAGTAGGAGAGTAATTAACTCTCCAAGACAGTAAAACCAAACAAGTAGCTTATCTTGTGGTAGGATAAATCCAACTGTTTCATTTGTACTCTGGGAAAGCTCCTCTTAAAGGAGAAGCACGAGACCGTGTCTGAACCAGTGAGGGTATCAATCCTCCTTCATTGGGAAAGACGCCAGATACGCACGTACTACAAATGGTAAACCTCGGATTATTGTCGAGGAGCCTGGGGTCACTTGTCGGTAAACCTTGGATTATTGTCAAGGAGCTGGCAAGGGGATTGAGCTTGTTACTCTGCCCTTGCGTGCTATCGGGTCGTAGACTGTTCCCCTGGGTATATTTGTTGCTGTTGGTAACCTTAGTGACCATTATCTTTAAGATTCTACCAGAGGTGACGGTGGAGGGAAGATCCCACTGTACCTGGAGTAGACGTCGGCTAGACTCACTTGGATTTTCCGGGGCTTCACTTCACTCGAGACGGTTAAAGTGGAGGAACTTGTGCCGGTCTATTCATTAAGCAGGTTGCCGGGGTAACTGTTCCACCCACCACTTCTGTACTGAATTCGGTGATGTTGGGCTTCATCACCAACTAGTGTTTTCGATCTGGAAGGCTATTGTTTGTGTATGGTTTGACGCCCTAGATTCTTTAGGCGTGTAATTCGAATTTGTTTGGTTCTTTAGAGACTTTAGGCAGTTTTCTTTGAGATTTTACTTTGTTTGTGTGTGCAGTAGTTAAAAGTTTTTAACTGTGGCTGAATTACCGAGACAATCCCGTAGACTTCGGGGCAAGTCTCCTGAGATTGTTACCATGGTCGATTTGTTGAGGAAGTCCCATAGACTACGGGGTGAGCCTCCTGAAGACGTCCCGGGTCATTACGAAGGTTTGAAAGTCCTTGTAACTCCTAGTGGCAGTAAAGTAGGTTCACCTGAAGAAGGAGAGTCTTCGTTGGTAGTCCAACCAGATTACCAAAGTCTAGAAACATGTTATAATCCTGAAGCTGTTGCAGTTTCCGAGCTTGCTGGTAGTTTTTCATCTACTAGTGATATAGGCGAAGAACTTGAAATATCTGAACCTGTTACTTCAACTTCTAGTGTTCCTGATTCACCTAGGGTAGAAAGAGTCATCACCAAAAATCTTCCTTTTGGTTTGATAGCTATTGAAGAACTTGCTCCAGAAGAAGAAGTAGGCGTCCCTATCCCTGAAGATCAACCTACTATTAATCTAAGGGAGCGTGAATCCATTTTTTACAGTCCACCTAGAAGTACTACTTGGTATCTTTCGTTAACTAATTATTTGGACAACTCAGGGTCAAGTTTTTCTCCACCTCGTACTCCTTATCCACCCGGAGGTATTTATACTCCTGTAAATATGTCTGGTCAGTCGTCTATGTTTACTCAATCTCCTGAATCTTTCTTGTATGGCAGTCCTTCTGTTCCTGCTGGGTATCAATCACTTTCTGGTACTTTTGCAGTAGCATCTCCTCAACCCATTGAACATGGGTTATTAACTGGACACAATGGTAATAAACCGTTGGACGTAGGAGACATTTACATGATGTCAGGTTCAATTCCCAGTTCTCAACCTCAAGGTGGCCAGTTACCGCCTGGGGGGCAACCTCAATTAATGCCTGGGGGGCAACCTCAAGGTACACAAATTGCGTCTGGGAGGCAACCTCAAGGACAGTATGTACCCATGGTACAATACATTCCTCAAGGTCAACCCCAGCCTCAATATGTACCCCAAGGCCAACCTCAGTATCAATTTATGCCTCAAGGTCAACCCCAGTATCAGTACTTACCTCAAGGGTATCTACTCCAAGGTCAGTACTCAAGTCAAGGTTATTAACCACCCCAAGGTCAATCGTATATTCAAGGTACGGGAAATCTACCTTTCAATTATCAATCCTACCCTCAGTTCGGTTATGGATCTCAATATCCTCAACCTGTCATGGGTCAATACCCCGAAATGAACATAGTGTGGGATCCTTCGCAAGTTCAACAAGTGTTGCAACCAAGCGTGCAGTTGTCATCTCAAACTGGACAACCTTTAGTTTCTGGTCCACCCCAGCAACCAGTCCAGTCTAATGTTCAAACTTCTGTACCTTCGGTAGTTACTCAGTCGCCCATTTCACCTAGTACTCCATCTCAAACGACTGCTGCAACTACCGCAACATCTGTTCAGTCCACCGCACTTACTTCTGGAGTATCGACAGCTCCGGTTTCTACTGTCTCTGCCACTACTCCTCAGACATCTTTACCATTGTCTGGATCCACGATTCAAACTACGGTTCAGATGCCTGTAGGATAGCCTGGTTTAAGTATGGTTGTCACTAGTCAACCACAATTTGTTTATCAACCGTACCAGGGACAGTACCAATAAGGGCCTGCTGTCCAGCAACCGGTTTACCAGTATCAACCGTATCCTGGGTACACTTATCAACAACCGCAACAACCCCAGTACGGTCCGGTTAATCCTGGTTTTCCGGGAGGATACAATATCCCGAATGCGATTCCTCTTCCAAGTTATCCTGGATATCCTCCTCCTGAGACTGGTCTTGTGACCCAGAGTTTTAGGGATCCTAATTGGCAATTGCCGTTTATCGCAAATTTGGATTTACCAGACTTGACGCGCCTAACGAACAATCCAATAAATTATCTTCCGTTCTGGCCGCCAATGCCAAATAAGTTTCCCAGTGACATACCCAAGTTCGAAGGTAAGTCTGGAGAGGATCCGTCAAATCATGTGATGACTTACCACCTCTGGTGTGCGTCAAATTCTATCTCGAATGATTCGATCCGTTTACGTCTTTTCCAGCGTACTCTCATTGGTCTCACGGCCAAGTGGTACATTGAGTTACCACGGGCCTCTTTTTATAATTTTAGTCAGTTAGCTACCTCGTTCTTAACACATTTTCAGTTACCGGTCAGATATGATAATGGCACCGAGTTACTAACTTCATTAAAACAGTCGATGTCTACTTATATTTCCGATCATATTCATGAATGGAGACGTCGAAGGCGATTAGTGAAAGTTTTTATCCCGGACCAAATCTTAGCTAAATGGTTTGTTAAATCATTATTACTGAAGATTACTAAAGACGTGGCTAAGGCCGAAGTAGTTACTGAGGAGCAAGTGATTGCTCAAGCGCAGTACCTTGACTTAGTTTACACTCAGTCAGGTACGTTACACGAAAAGATCCCAGATCTTCCAAAGTCAAATCAAATCGCTGCTGCTCCTTCGGGATCTCATGCTACTGATGGCATGATTGGTACGGTGAATACTAAAAGCAAGAAGAAATCTTCAAAGAATTCTTCACCCATTATAACCTCACCAGACTCCCCGACAAGAGATTCTTCTGCTGAAGTTTCCGCTGATATTCATGTTGTAGAGTCATCTACGGCTAAATCAAAAAACGGTGGGAAGAAGAAAGGCAAGAAGAAGAATAAAGCAGACAAAACTCCAAAGGAGAAAACAGAAAATTTGGAAACCAATGACGAAAAGCGCAAACCTCGATATCCTTGTCTTATTTGTGAAGAGGATCATTTTACAAGAGACTGCCCTCATCGGGCCGAGGTTGCGAAAATCGTCAAGGGTTCCCAAATTCCTGTTGTCTTGAAGGACCCATTCCCGAAAGATAGCAAAATGATAGGTTCTTCCTCGAGTGCCACTGAAGAACCCATATTGATGATGTCTCATGTAAGGATTATGACTTGGTCACACGATTATGGTAGTAAAAGTCCTGTTGATGGATCGAAAGAAGCAAAATCTTCTCAGTCAAATCCATCAACCTCAGCTCCTGGTTCCGATCCACTACAGATCGAGAAACCTAACCCTGACTTAGTAATCAAACCGCCCACCAAGGGTGTACTTCGAAGGTCTGCTTTCAATCCACATGCGAGAGCATCCCAGAATTACAACATTGTTGAGGATTTAGCTGTTTCACCCTCAGCAATGTCGGCTTTAGAAGTACTGCAATCATGCCCAGCACAACGAAAATTACTTTTGTCGGTGATAGGAGATGTTGATGTTCAGGACCCGAACCTCATAATCTTTGATCTAGAAAATAGTACACCGCGTTTAGCTCATCAGATGGCTTTCCAAATCCCAATGATAGTAAAAAACAGGCCTATTCATTGGACTGTAATTGATGAGGGAGCTTCCACGTGTATTATGTCGATACAGTGCTGGAGATCACTTGGTTCTCCTTCACTAAATCAATCCCCGACAATTCTTAAGGCCTTTGATGGCCGTGGGTTCCATCCGTTTGGCATTCTACAGGATTTGCCTATAGGGGTTGAAGGAAAAACTGTTAGTCTGGATGTGGAGGTGGTTGATGCCCCTCTAGACTACAACCTTCTCTTGGGTCGAAGTTGGTCTTACGCTATGACAGCGGTCGTTTCATCGGTCTTTAGAGTAATAAAGTTTCCACATAATGGCAAGATCGTAACCATAGACCAGCTGGCTTACTTTTCATCCGACCCAGCCTCTTCAGAGAGTATCCAGCATGTCGGTAAAACGACTATCCCTTATAAGGATGTTGGCGTAGCATTAGTTAAAGATGTCGGTTTACTGGGAAATTTTCCTTTTACTCCAATCAATGTCGTGTCTTCATTTGCATCTATTCATATGATTACATCAGATACCATTGTTTATGACGATCCTTGGATCGTTCCTTCTGAATCTGAAATAGACTCATTTGGTAATGCTATGCCTTTGAGTCCATATGAAATTGCTTATGAAGCTGTGCAGTCTTTTACCGACCCGTGTTCAACCAAAGTCGACCAAATGAATGTGGTCTGTGAGGAATCACTTTTCACCTCAACCTCGGAGTTAATAACGTTTCCCAAAGTTGTGTCATCTGACGAACAACTTTGTGAAGTCCTATGTGTAGACGATTTACCATGGGAAGATCTCCATCATAGATCTTTGCTTTTACCTGAGGATGATCGTTTTGAAAACGATTTCTCATCAGTTTTTACAGTTGAATATGTCAAAGAAGCTCAGAGTCCAATGAAAGATCCTGATTCAGAGCTGAATTTGGGAAACATCTCTCGCACTGTTCCCATTCACATTTTAGTCAAGCCCGAAATCATTGAAAACATTCATATAGGTGCCTCGTGTTCAGATGATGAAATTCAGATATACAAGGCCCTATTTCAAGAATTCTGCGACGTGTTTGCCTGGTCCTATGAGGAAATGCCAGGAATTGATCCCACAATTGTTGTCCATGAGATCAAAACTTACCCGGATGCTAAACCCGTCCGGCAACGTTTGCGTCAGATTCACCCACGAAAAAGCAGTTGCAATTAAAGCAGAAGTTGAGAAGCTATTGAAAGCAGGTTTCATTTATCCGATCCCATTAACGGATTGGGTATCGGATATTGTTCTGGTTAACAAAAAACAGGGAACAATAAGAATATGCATCGACTATAGGGATATCAATCGTGCTTGTCCCAAAGACAACTATCCAACGCCCTATATCGATCAAATAATTGACGATTGAGCCGGCAGTGAAATATTTTCCTTTATGGACGGTTTTTCCGGTTACAATCAAATCAATATTCTACCTACCGATCAACCAAAAACGGCTTTCATTTGTCCATGGGGGACATTTTCTTATTGCAAATTACCTTTTGGGCTTAAGAATGCCGGAGCCACTTTTCAAAGGGCGATGTCTTATGCGTTTCATGACATCAAACACATTGTGCAACTGTATCTCGATGATTTGCCTGCTCATTCATTACATCGAGCTGATCACCTTGTCCATTTACGTGCAATCTTCATGAGGTGTAGGCATTATCGTATACGTTTGAACCCACACAAATGTGTCTTCTGTATAGAAGTGGGACGATTGCTGGGATTTGTAGTTTCAAAAGCCGGCATTCGCGTCGATCCCTCGAAGGTAGAAGCTATCATGAAATTGCCTCCTCCTTCGAGTCTTCGCCAACTCCAAAGTTTGCAGGGGAAAGCAAACTTTTTACGCCAATTCATTCCTAACTACACCGAGATTACAAAGGGTTTTACCCGGTTGTTGAAACAGAATGCTCAATTCTCTTGGGATGAGATAGCTCAGAAATATTTTGATGCACTCAAGCACGCGTTGACCCATGCGTCGTTGCTGCATCCTCCCAACTACAACCAGGATTACTTTTTGTACCTCGCCGCTGCTCCTTCCACCATTGGAATGGTCTTAGTACAGGAAGATGAACTCGAAATGGAACATGTGATATATTATCTTAGTAGGACGTTAAATCCCGCTGAGCTCAAATATTCACATGTGGAGAAATTGGCCTTGGCATCCGTTCAGGCTGTCCAACATTTTCGTCATTACATTCTTCTCCGTAAAACTACAGTCATTTCGGATTGCAACCCTATGATCTACATTTTGACTAAACAATTGCTAGGGGGCAAGTACTCTAAATGGATCGTTATCCTGCAAGAGTTCGACTTGGAATTTGAAAAATCTAAGTCTAAGAAATCTTTAGTTTTTGCAGAGTTAATGTGTGATTTCCCGCGTGCTGACACGGAAAATGTGGCAGAGGAATCCATTGCGGATGAATCTTTGTTTCTCATCAGCACTTTAGATCCGTGGTATGGGGATATAATCGTTTATCTCCAAACCCAATCCTTTCGGCCTGAAGCTTCAAAGTCAGAACGTCGGAAAATTCGATTCCAGTCCTAACAGTACAAAATTATTGGAGATACTCTTTATCGCCGTGGGGCAAACTTGGTTTTCCGACGTTGCTTAACTCACAAAGAGGCAGAAAGGGTTTTGAATGACTGTCACTCTGGAGCGTGTGGCATTCATATGTCTGGGTATGCCACAGCCCAGAAGGTGTTGTGTGCTGGCTACTTCTGGCCGTCCATGTTTAAAGATTGTATCATTGCGGTCCGAAAATGCCACAACTGTCAAGTGTTTGATCGCAAGATGTGCGCACCACCTGCTCCTCTCCACCCTATAATTTCCATTGGTCCTTTTGCCAAATGGGGTATCGATTTTATTACATGTAACCCTCACTCGGCCAGGGGGCATGCGTATATCATCCTTGCGGTTGATTATTTTACTAAGTGGGCTGAGGCGATGCCTACATTCGAGGCTGATGGCAAGACAGCATCAATTTTCGTATTCAATCACATTATTGCTAGGTTTGGTGTCCCACAAGCGATAATCACTAACCATGGGCGCCATTTTCGAAACATTATGATGACAAAACTTACAAGCCAGCTTGGTTTGCGTCACGATAGCTCAACTCCTTATTATCCCCAAGCAAACGGTCTGGTTGAGTCCATCAACAAAGTTTTAGTTATCATGATCCAACGAATCATTGGTATTCATCGGTTGAATTGGCACAACATGTTATTTTCCACGCTTTGGGCATACCAAACTTCAGTGAAAACATCAACAGGGTTCACTCCTTTCCAACTAGTTTATGGTTTGGAAGTTGCGCTGCCCATTGAATGTGAAATCCCATCACTTCAAATGGCTGTCGAATGACTTCCATCTACTTCCGAAGAGGAGAAGCGTTTATTATACTTAGCTCAATTAGATGAGACTCGACGTAATGCTGCATTGGCAATTGAGACTCATGTAAAACGAATGAAAACTCAGTATGATCGAAATGTGACCCCTCGAAATTTTTCGGAAGGAGACCTGGTGCTATTATATAATCAAGCTAACGATAAATTAGGTGCTGGAAAATTCATTCCTATGTGGCATGGGCCCTATATTGTCAAGCGAAAGCTAGCAAAAGGGGCCTATGAGCTGGTTGACTTTGACGGGGACTCTTTGGGTAAACCCAGAAATGGACTTTACCTAAAGAGGTATTATGCTTAAATGATGAGTGTGGAGATTTTAGTTAGATTAGGTTAGACAATGTTTCTTTCTAGCTGGTGTGTTTGTTAGTTTAGACAGTGTGCTTAGCTTAGAAAGTGTGTTTTTCATCGTTATTCTGCTTATCTTGGTTTTACCCTTGATGTTTGCAGATGTCGATGCCTCTCCAAACATACATTGGATTCGTTGATGGTGCTTGTCATAATACACGAAATATCTCTTCCGCAGCTTGGGTTATCTATTCGCCCTCTGACGAGTTAGTTTCTATGCATGGGGTGAGCCTCGGTCAAACAACAAACAAGATTGTAGAATACAGTGCAGTGATTGAGTTATTATCTGAATCTATTTCGTTTGGGATTCGGAGTTTGATAGTGAGGTTAGATTTTGAACTCGCTGTATTACAGCTTAATAGAGTATATGCCATTAGAAATCCAGTGTTATTAAGGTTATTTTTGAGAGTGCGTCTCTTGGAACGTGAGTTTGATTACATTGAATATCAACATATTCCAAGGTCTTTAAATACATTAGCAGATGCAATTGCTTCTCGAATGTTAGACAGACATTTGCGATAATCATACATGTAAATTTAAAAACATTTAATCACACATGTTTAACAAGATAAGCCGGTAATAATGATATATATAGATAGGAGTGTGTCAAAAATACATCGTCTTCGATCATAGGTTGCAAAACACCTTATGATCGGCAAAAATGATAAGTACAAAAAACAAAAATGTCACATGTGTCTACAAAAACGACCATCCAATCACTGGTGATGATCTCTATACGACACCACTGCACGGGCTACCCTACACAAGAACCTCCTAAAAGGTCCTGGAACTCCGACTACATAGCGCTGAAGCCTGATAGGAATATCATCTATAGTAGTCTCTGGTATATTTGCCGTCGGACGCTCTAGGTCTTGTTCCAACTCAGCTAAGGTCTCTGTAGCCTCGTTCTGTGGGACCGGTGCCGGTGCAACTGGTTGTCTCCTCTCGAAAGGCCGGAGATTGGCTGGACGTCGTGGGCCTACATCTGCATTTTGAAAATTGTCACTGTCAGTTTTGAGACGATATAAAATATATATATATATATATATAGATATATATAGATAATTTAAAAACTTGTGAAAAATGAAGTACCTGTGTCATCCCACTGTTCTCCCGGTGGAAGAATCATGTCCGGATCACCACGAAAATCGACTCCGGCATAAGGAAAATCCTGTATCGAGAAGACCTGGTCCTCTAACCAGTGAAAGTACTCCGGTCTAAATCGGACAACCTCCGTGCCCTCGTCAGGATGACGGGCCATCACCGCAACCCATCGCATCAACTTAGGCTCTCGGGGAAGCCCAGCCTCAACAGTGAGCTGCTGCGGGATCAGCATCGGAACCCTCTCTAGAGCAAAACTCACAACTAAAGGCCCATAACCAAAAGTCTTTAGTTGCCCGTTTTTTGCCCTAGTCAGTTGGCCCTTTAAATTGGCCAACACAGCATCACACCAGTTGAAAATGGTGCCTCGATAGTAGTCAATCGCCATCCGCATTTGGGACCCGGTGGCAATGTGCAAAGCGGCAGTGCCGCAAAGTCTGGTAACTGTAAAGGCAATTACCATAAGTTCAGGTCGGGATATCTTCTTAATTTCTATCCCCCTCTCCTGGTTTTGATTATTGCACCACTCTAGACAGAGACTAGCGATGGACTGGCCACCCGACCTAGTCCCGGACAGAGTCAATTGTTCACCCCTCTTGGGCAAACCAGTGAGAAAGTAAATGTCTGAGGGCTCTATCTCGAGCTGGTGCCCTCCAATGTAAAAGCACTGATCCTGGACGTTCCACCTTTCAACCAGCCACTCTAGAAAGCGCACCTGGGCCCTCATGCCAGGTATGGCCCAGTATTTGTAAAGACCGCATGCCTTTAAAGCATCAATGGAAGGTTGGTGATTAATCGCGGCCAAATCAACATCTCCGTGTTCTCTCTCGTGCCAATCAAGCATGGTGGGCAATCTACACACCATAAAACATCTGTTAGAGTCCATAATTGAAAGTTTTTGGTTCATTTTGGAGAAATTGGAGTTTAAAAATCCACTCCGCGGCGTACGCAGCCCGCCTTTAGAGACAGAGCGTGTGTACGCAGGCTCTCTTAAGGCAAGCTGCGTACGCCCGACATTTTCCCATCTAAGAAAATGTTGGGGTACGCAAGTCACCTATGGAGCACCTGCGTACCCCGAAAAGCGGACCTTGAAACCCCAAGGCCTCCAAAAAATGAAACTAAAGCTTAAAAACAAATTCTAAACGGATGGAAATGCAAGGGAGAATGTTGTAGAATACCTGATGAGACGGCGTTTGATTTCGACGGTCGGATTCTCTGCAATGACCACGGGAAGTTTCTTGCCAAAAGCCCTTTTTCTCTCCTCAACAGTTAAATGGTAAAAGCCCTTTTTATAGGTTTTTTGAGTAAATGAATGTTAAATTTGTTTATTTTCCACCATGAAAAGGTATTTTTCAAAGTATTTTTATCTATCTTAAACAGGTATGAGTAATGTGTTGGTTTTTGTGCAGGATAAAGGATTTTCAGGGAAAATTGTCATTTTTCACAAACAAAAACATCAGAGTCATCTTTTAAGCCCTTTTCTGACTCCTAAAACATGAAAAGATTGCCGAGCGTTTCTTTTACACTCGTTAAAACGGAATTAAAAGACGGTCCCCTTATAGCCCTTTTTCTGACCGTAAAAATAGGAAAAGATTGTCTAGTTTTTGTCGTTTCAAACTCGATACTGGAAATAAAACGACGTGTCCTTGATCGCTTTTTACTTTTCTGGTCAAAGACACTAACTATGAAAGTACTCCTTGGTCGTAAAAAAACCAAGCGGTTCTCTCAAGTATTATTTTATACTTTTTCGGGCTTGGTAGACACAAACTTACGAAAAAGTTCAACCTTGGAGTCTTCTTAAGTTTTTCAGACTCTCTAAAATTGAAAAACATCGAGTTTCTCCTATACTTGACTCGTTAAAATTTCACAGTAAAGGGCTTGTTCAATTACAAACAGGAACGGACCACTCCTTCTTAGTGTTCGAATCTAAACTAAGTTGGACTCATCCGAAGGATGAGCTTATAATCAAGCATATGTTATCCTCCTCAAGCTTGTAAAAATTAAAGAGGTACTTGCCAGAAATGGTGGGGGGAAAGAGAGGAAAATGAGCCTATTTGTCATCCTTTGTCTCAGAAGAAACCTTATCACCACTCTTGAACACGACACTTTTCATTCACCTGGGTTGGGAAATCCTTTGCCTCACAGTTGATTGAACCACATTGAAAGTCTTCGGCCGGGTATTAACTTTGGGTCAAATGTCACCAAGCCATCTGTTGTGTCGTTATGTGTTCAAGAGGTCGCTGCAAATAAACCATTCATCTGCAAAATACCTGTCATCCATCTCGACCATCCCTGAGTCAGTCCTTACAGCTACATTTCTTCGACTTGATTTATGATTTCGTGTTGTGGGCTTGCCTACGACGGATCGCTTTCTATCGACATCAGCACATTATCTAGAAAGATGATCTAGAAATCGTGAGTACCTTGAGATCCACATGCATCAATGGCAGATTTCTCGCCTTCAACGACAGTTTACATCATTGACTTTCGATCGAAGGATTCCATGACATGTTCGACATCAGCACATTCATTCACATCTCATGGATTGTACTGGGTACTTTGAGAACCATTGACATCAATGGTGGTCTCTCTCACACTTGTTAACAGTTTACATCATTGACTGGTAATCAAGTGGTTTCTACCATGCTCGACATCAACTCATTTATTCGCATGGATAGAATCGTACTATTTCAGGAAGTAGAAATGAAGACCCTGGATCTAGTTTCCACCATCTAGGCTGCGAGGAGTTTTGTATTCATTGTATAGTAGACTAACTATAAACAGATGGCTGCATCCATACTGTGTCTACAAGAGTCTATGATTATGATGTACTGCGAAATCATTCCTGTATCAGAGCAGTAGTTAGTTTATTAGTTAAAGTTTTTTATCTGAGTATGGGAATGCTTACCTCAGCGATGATATGATCTCATACATGTATTTTGTGTTGAATACTTGCAAGTTCCAACCAGGCTCTCCATGAGATAATCCTTGAAATTATAAAGTACTTCACCCTTCCTAGATGATATGAAACCCTAATCTACTACAGGCTTTGCACTTTAGGGGGCAATCTGTTACACTAAAATTTGTCACCATGACTATCTGCAGTTAGTATGGCTCTATCAACTATCATACTATCCTCCTTGGCAAGTCTCATACCTCTACTCCTCATGTCAAACTCCAAGAAAGAGAGAAAGCCCTTTAAAAGTCAATTAACTCTGGTTACGCAGTTTCTCTTAGCCTTACCTGCGTGTACGCACCCCAAGTTCACAATACCTGCGTACTTGTACGCTCTATCTGTAAAGGGGTGGGTGCGTACTCCTGTAAAGGTCAAAAGGCACAAGTTTCACTTCAAAAAAGTTACTTGTGGTCATTTCTAGAGCATTCTAGAAGATGGTTTGACATGGATTGAGTGCCTCCAGATGGTTCATGCATCCCTATGTAAGAGGAACTTATCCCATGAAGAGGGGAGCTATCCCATTGAAAGAGGGGCTTATCCGATTCATGGTGGACCTGATTAACTTCCTCCTAAGCACTATAAATATAGGCATTGGGCCAGAGGGAGGGGAGGTTGAAAGCTGAAGATTCCTAAGGGTAGATGCTGCTGAAATTAGGACTCCCTTATAGAGCTTGAGAGGAGAGATTCACATCCTTTCTTAGCTTCATTTGGAAGTGGGTGAGCTGATCAAAGTAAAGGAAAACTCTTGCTGGACCCTGGGAGGGACCTGCACAACACCAAGGCTTAGGTTGTAATGGTTTCTTTTGTTTCCACTTAATACAATTAAGCTCATTTTTCTCAAGAAGTTGTTATACATGATTTGTTTCATATACTCCTTGGTCTTTATGATGAATATGTGTTATTTTATGAGCTATACAGGTGCTATGTAATCGTTTGCTTTTTAGTGAATGCAGGTTTCGAAGAGAAGGAGGAGCTCATCCGGATCGGCGAGGCTGGACTGCTACAAAGCATTGGACTAAAGGTATGTTATAAACACCTGATTACTTGTATTCTAAATGCATATTTAGGGAAAGATAGTGTTTAATTGTCTTGTTTGTCACTAGAAAGCCTTAGCTTCTAGGGAGGTCGATTTTGTCCGCAAAATTGACTCTTTCCGCATGAAACCTACTTAGGTCGATATCCACAACCCAAGATATCCCTAAATCACCCAGGATGCTACGGACCAAGAAGAATCCGCCAGTAGCAGGACCGGTCCAGATGTCTCCGCAAAATCCACGATTCGACAAATTGTCGATGAAGGAAAAAGGCAAAACCATTACTATTGAGAGTGATGAAGAGGAAGAGGATCCTCTGAACTTTGTCGAAGAAATAGAACCAAAAGAAGAAACGGGAGAAGATATCCAGCTAGTAAAGCGACCCAAGTATGTTCCCCAAGGAAAGGGAAGGCCAAGTTACCTAAAGATTTGGATGTTGTTGACAACATACTCATCACCCCATCTCTCCCTAAAGGGGTTCCATTTGAAGGCATGGCAACCGGCCGCATCCCTACTATGAAATTTGAAGATTGGGACCTTGTGGATACTGAGAAGTTTCCCCATTTGAAAACTAGTGAAGTGATGGAGCAAAGCACGGAGGGGGCTGTTACGACACTACAGCCGTAGAAATGGCTGTGAAAGGTAGAAGAGGCTGGGATACTCTGTCTCTTGTCAATTCCACATTTTCATCGGCCCTCCATTATAATATTGGTCATCAGGCAATTTCTGTGCCTGGTACATGATGGGTACTTATGGAGAGACAAACCCGTCCCCATCATGGCAGAGCTCATTCATAAGATCTCTCGGCTTCCCTGTGAAGGCTGGGACCCCATAGAAATCATTGATATGAGTGGTGATGTGATGATGACGGAAGCCCTGAAAAGGAAATACAAATTGGAGAAAAAGCAGAGAGGGTATGCTATTGATAGTATTCCAGACAAACGGGTCTGCATTGCTACCCAGTAGCTGGTAGGAAAAGTGATGAGGAAATGTCGAGGCAACGACATCCCAGTAATAGTCGTCACGCTAGCTAAGCAATGCATAGAAGGGGAACGGTTCAATTGGGCGCAGTTCCTCTGTGACGAATTCCTGACCAACTACAGAAGGAGGGTAAAACCTTCAACTATGTGTGGTTTCTATTATCCATCCTATTGGTTACTAGTTAATTACCTGAAGATAGTCAGTTTCCTTCACTAGACCAGGATTGGCTAGAGGCCGCAAAATACGTGTCGCTCTGGGTGACAAAGGATGTTGCAAGAATCCTCGAAGTCAAGATTTTCTAGATATTGATGGATGCGAACATCCGCCAATGGATCAAATAGCAACCTCGTCTATCTACTGAGGTATATGATAGTGTGAAGAACATAGCCAACTTTAAGGAAGATATGCACCATGTATACATCCGGGTGTGCAAGGATCCCGAGCAGATGTGGACCACACTTCCCTTCATTGCCATCGACGATACTATTTTTGTGGTACAAGATACCTGGACACCAGAGTGGCGCAGACCAGATGCAGTAGGGTGCGATGAGACCACCATCCAAAAATCGAAGGCTAAGGCCAAGCACTTAGCCCAATAGAAGCGGAATGAACAACATGCCGCGGAACTATGGGTAGCCCAGGAGGCAGCACAGGCTTCTACAGGCAAGGTGATCGTAGGAGGGGCTGCCACCACAGAGGATGAAAGCAGCCCGAAGGTCACCACAGAGTTGGGCATGGATACAGGGACAGAAGGGGTGGCGCCAACCACCACCGGTTCGCCCTTAAAACGACCGCGGCTGACAGAACGGTCGAAGTCCCAGAAGAAGACCAAGGCGTCTAAGTTGGATGAGGAACTTGTCACATTGACCGAAGGTGACCTGCATGACATCAGGGATACAGTTCGCGAAGTCACCCAGGAGGCACTCGATGAGGCCATGACGGAGCAGCAAACTACGTTGGGGGTGCTCCGCGCGTAGTTGTAGGAATCCAAAGCATGAGCCTCATAGCCGAGAATCATCGCTACCCATGGAGCTACAGGTATGTCAACAATTGAGCAACTGTTATAGGAAAAAATGGATAATACTATTGCACTCCAGGCAGCAGAATTGATAGCAAAGAATGTGGCGGATAGAGCTGTGGTAGGCCGGCTTACTGGGCTTGGATTAAATTTGGCTGCCCTCCCACGTGAGAGCTTGTACCAGCTCCAGGGCAGTGCAACGATGGAGATCCGTGCTAGGGAAGGACGTGCAGTACAAGTACTTAGTGAGCAGTGAATTAACATAGAACAATTAAGCTTCCAATGTGATGAAGTGGTAGCACAAAATCAGCAGTTGGAGAAAATTGTGGGGGAAGCATGTTGTTGTGCCCCTGAGCTGGAGATTGTGGCAGATTTACCTATCAGCATACAAATCCACAAGTTGACCAGTGGGTTCCATGAAGCAAAGGAGGAAGTCGCGAGGATCTAGTTGGCCCTCAACTTGCAGATCGTAGAGCTGAAACTAAAATCACAGCCCTCTACACCACCGGAGGTCACAGAGTAGTGGAGAGGCATCATTCAATCCAGGCGGGAAACAATAGCACGTGCCATGTAGGAGTGCACTGACTTGTTGGATCAGTCACTTATTATGCTCACTTCACTACAGGAGGACCCAACCTTATAGCAATTGGAAATAGAGGCAAGGGAGCTACAACAAGCCTATGATAATGTCAGGGGGACCACGTAGACAGTTGCTATTATGTAGCGTTTGGCCAAGATGAGGGAGGCCCAGGCTCTCAAGATACAAGTTGACACCGCGCGACAGAAGGAAGCAGTGATTAAAGAACACATCTAGCCTTGGCTTGATGAGGCATTCGTGGTTTCCAACACCATCGAGTGAAAGGTAGCACATATGCAGGAAGTATATGAACCCGGACAAGCAACGGAAACTGATACTGATACATTGGTGGCTCGCGTAGAACTGGTACAACAGATGGCAGAAGACTTTGTAGCGAGTGTAAGCAAAGCACAAAAATTGCTAAATGACCTCTGCGCAAAGATTGCTGCATGAGCCGAGTGACTCGGGATGAGTCACGATGATTATGTTGGGGACCTGTTGGTGTAATGGTTTTGGGGCCCAAAGCCCACAATTTTGGGTAAAAGTATGGTGAAGGCTCTACAAGGTCTACGGAGCGCAAATTGTAATGAGTCAAGTCAAAGGGTTGTCTGCTTGAAAATAATGTAAGAAAATAGAAAGTGAGTCGGCCTACCCATGGTCCGCGAACCATGGAAATGTATAAATAGAGCAAGGCTCTATGGTTAGAAGTCAGTTTTGAAGTTTTGATCCTGAATGTTATGGGTTTATGAAGGAAAAATTCTCTCTGCATCTGTAAGTTTGAGTCAAGGGTGTTGGTAGATAGAGAGAGGCTCTATAGCTATGTGTGTAGAGGCCTGGTAGAGTCTGCAGCTGAGTGTGTGGACCCCTGCAACTAAGTGCACAGGGCAGATCTGGTTGTATTGACAGAAGATAAATAAAGATAAGAATTTCTGAATCATTGCGTGCTTTATCGCGAATCTATCTCTTACTTATGTTGTAAACTTATGCACTATCTTTAAGAATTATGAATGCGCGCACTAGGTTTTGTTGTTAAATGGTTGCTTAAAGAATGTATGAAGAAGATCAGATCTGTAATAAAATCATATAAATAATAAGATTTGGGAAGTAACTGGTGCGGATTTATGTGAAGGATAGGTAACTGTGCAGGGTAGCACAGGTACATGGAACGGTTCGCGATCCTTCCAGGTCACATCAAGACATCCCTAGGGTGCGGAAACCTGGTTCCAGCACCCTCCCATACTACCTCGGTTAGACTTCAGTCCGCGCTCTACGGATTGTTGCCAAAAGGGCCGGTAGTGCGGGATTTGTTTGACTAAAACACTTCAAAACCTGGGTTAGGCCCCAACAAGCCAACAAATAGGTTTGGCGTTTTTGTATGTCTTGATCTTGTGCTAGACTATAGATGGATCGATTGCAGGCATTTCCTCATAAGACCGAGTGAGCACATCCCAAAATTATTTGAAGAGATCGGTGTTGATTTGAATTTCTTCAGGGGAATAGTCAGCTCTGATGAAGACATATTCAATTACGTTAGGATTCCTAGAGATGTTCACAAGTACAGTTCATGAGATAACTGACATGTTACCTTCGGTAGAAAATTGTGTTGGAGCCAAAGGGTTTGAAACTATATAAACATCACTAGTAGACAGATTGGACAAACTAGATTCAACTTCATGCAATGGAGGGAGAAAATATGAACGATGATGTAAATCATCCCATGGTCAATCCACACCCATCATTGCTTCCAAAATCGCTTCTTCAGATGGTAATACTGTATCCAAGCAATCTAGAGTTGAAGTAGAATCGAGGGTCCAAGCTGGAGCCACATCGCCATCTAACTCCTTTAGTGAAAAAGGAGTGGGACAGTTGTCTGCAGAGTTAACGATAGATTGATAAGCGAGTTTCGCTGCAGACATGGGAAATTCCATTCCACCTACCTTCCCTCCATCTAATGTGGTGGTATATGAAGGTAAGGGCCAAGGGTCCGAAAAATAATGAGTTCGAAAGAACTCTTTTCGATAAGGTCCCCTAGAGGATGAAATCGCATTGATTCTAGCTATAGGAGCAGGGAGGTCAAATATACCCATTAACGAAGAGTACATCCCAACTCCTAAATTCTCAATAGATTGACGGGGATTGTCCACCAATGGAATGGTATAATCTTAAGTTGCGTGAGAGTCACCTGGAGAATAATCTAACTGATCAACTCTAACAATCCTCCCCTCATGAGGAAAACATAGGATGCAGAATAATGATGAAACTATGGCATCCATCTCGTAAATCCAATTCCTGCCTAACAAGAGGTTATAATCTAGGTTCACGTCGACGGTTTCTACTTCAATATTCTCTACCTTTCTCCCAACACAGATAGGAAAGGCCAGGATAATCCCATGCGGCCTATGAGAATGTCCATCAAATGTTGTCAAAAGAGTCGGTGAAGGAACAACTGAAGGTGATCCAATGGCCTTCCAACATGACATAGACATCATGCATGTGGAAGCTCCCTCATCTATAACAATATGAAAAATATTGGTCTTTCGATATTTGGACTTTATCTGGAAAGCCATAAGGTGAGGAAGTCTCTTTTTGACATTCCACATATCAAAAGTGAGCACTAAAGAATTCTTTGGGTCTACTATGTCAATTGCCAAAAGAAAAGCACTTCTCTTAGAAGGGTACGACTGGAGTACCTCCAATGCTAACATAGCACAAGGACTTTGAGCCAGATCTTCTACAATGGAGTAGTTCTGGTCTGCCCTGCATTAGGGTTAATAGTCGAGCACTTTGCGAAGCCTTTCAGTATTCGAGGTATAGGCTCAACTAAGGGCCGCTCAATATGAAGTGGTTCTATGGCTTCAGGAACAGATTTAGCCATAGATGTTTCTGATTCACCATAATCACATTCTCGCGTAGTGACGTCGATATGAGAGATCATCATATAAACATTTGTCAAATTTTCCCCTTCTTGGTTGCCCCCAGCAAAGGTACCAACATTAGAATTCACGCCAACAAGTAATTGCTACCCTTGGGGAAAAGTTTTAGTCAGAACAACTTGGGAGCTAGAGGACCCTTGTTGTACTAATAAGCACTGAGCATCGGGCATCTTAGGGCAGAGGTGAGTCACATGATCTCCATTCCATAACTTGCATGGAAATTTTATCTTTTTTTAGACTCTTTCCTACCCTCTCCGGCATCATTTTCGGGTTTTCTTGCATTGCCTTTTCCTTCCTGGTTCTTCTTCTTACCTTGTCCTTTCCTCTTCCCATCGGATTGTTGATTTTCTATGGGGTTAGTTGTCTGGACCGTGTTTATAGAGGTAGGTTGGGAAGGTGTAGGTACAAATGGTACTTCTTGGGTAGAAGAACCAGTTTGTAGAGACAACTGTTGTAATTGATTCAATAGGTTCACCGCGTTAACATCAATCAATCTGACTATACCATCGGCATGGGGACCTAGTTTTGGTTTGGCTAAATCAACCTTAGATCTAGGAGCATTAGGTAGAATTTTCTGAAGAACCCCAGACTAAGAATATATCAGTTCCAATTGCTAGGCTCTGAAAATGGCCTGCTCTTCCATATAAACGCCAGAGAGAGAAACATCCTTTGAGATCTCAAGTTGTAATGATTTGAGAGACCATTTTAGAAGGAACTCTGGTGGGATTTTAGCTTTGATTAGCCTATTCCTCCTCTTCCATTCCTGGATGTGATCCGAAATGTGAGTTGTGGTGTCTTGCTGAAAGTTAGCCAGAAGTTCAGTTTCAACTTCATATCAAATAGGAAACTGAAAATGGTTCAAAATGACATTAGACAAATCACAAAAAGAAGTATAGGTTGTAGAAATTCCCACTGTAGATCACCTGATAATGCAATATAATAAAGAAAAATACTTGATCTACTTATACAAATAATTATGCGGAAGCTTAATCGAATTAAGCAAGATCAATTGAACACATATAACTGATAAGAAGAAATCAATCACACATAACACAAAAGAAATAACCAAGGGAAAGCCTTAGCCTTGTTACGCAGCAATTTGTCACTGTTTGTCACCGTCCCTGTTACCCCTCACCCGCACACTGGAGGACTCATTCTGGGACCTGTGAGAAGTGACATGACCTGAAACCACTTGCATTATATTCCTCTGAGTATGAGCTTCATTTGCCCTGAAGACATCTCCTCCAAAATCCTCGTGAAAACAGCTCTTTTTGCATTAGCGCGGGTTCACAGTTCACTGCCCGCGCCAATGAGGGAAATCCTCCATAAAGGGCGCGCCATTGGCGCTCTGTCCCAAAGTTGCACTCGCGCCAACCGAATTGAGTAAATTTTTCAACGAACAAACTCCCAAAGGTTCTCTTCAACCCATTCACCAACTGAATCTATGTTGAGCTAGGATGGTTTGGCTTCGAATCTCCATAGAAGGGAAAGTGGTTTGCCACCTTTCATGGAAGTTTCCAAGTGATAAAGCCAATCCCATGAATACTGTGGTTGATCCTATCTCTTTCCCTCTCTATCTATAAAAGCTTGCCTCTGTGCCTTGAGCAAGTTAGTTGGAGTGATAGTTAGAATTACAATAGTTCCAGGAGTTTAAGAGTTTGAAGCTGGAAGAGCCTTCTTTACACCCATAAGGCCAAATCTAAGTAAGGAGATTCTTCTCACCCAAAGAGAGAGAGGCTTGTTCCTCATCCCAACAAGCTTTGCAAGACTTGTGTAGCTGACTACCCAGCCAAAGGAGGATTTGATGTCAGAACAATGGTTGTATTCTTCTTTGTTATTCATTAATAATAGATGACTATCATTATGGTCCCACTCTCATTGCTTTATGTTTGATGTTGAGTTATATCTTTTCTGACCGATATATAATTGCATCTACTAGATTTTACACTTGTTTTCATGTTGTTCTTTGCGTATGCAGGTATCCTATCATGGAGATCATGCGGATCGTGACCGGCCAAAGCAAAGGAACGAAGGCAACATCTCTTCGACGAACACTAGCGTTGGAATCCAAGTAGGTTGTCACCATCTACTTTGTATTTGTAGTTAGGAACTTGCGTGATAGCATTGTGTGATTGTTGCTAGACCCGTCTGGGCTAGTAGGGATCGTCTCTGTCCGCAGAGAGGATTTACCTCCACAACAATTTGGCGACTCTGCTGGGGAGATCTTGTTGTTTGATTTGTAAACTTTAGACGGAGCCTGAAGCACGGCCAGGTAGCCTTCGAAATGCTATTTCTTTGCATTAGCGAAGTAGATCAACGCCACTTCAGTCAATCTCCAGTTTGGTTTACGAACTAAACAACTTGGAGTTTGTCTTGTCTCTTTGGTTTTTCTTGTTTTGATTGCTTAGATAGCTTTCTGGGTCGAATTTCTTGCTGTTTCTTGCTTCCTGGTTTGCCTAGATACTGTTCTCAAGCCCTAGGTCACTTGCTTTTGTTTTGATTTAAGTTAACTTGATTAGCGTGCTTTTTAGCCTAACAGTCGCGCTATTGGCGCAAGTTGCTCAAAGACAACCCGCGCCAATCCTATAAAGGCGCGAGTTGCAGCCTGACAGTCGCGCCAGGCCTGTCAACTTTTCAAGTTCGCTTGTCCTTAAGCCCTCTGAGCTTGGATTTGTGTCTGGCTGTGTCTTTTTCAATTACTGGAGTGTGTTTGATCCTGATTTGACTGGTTTTAGACCTTCATCATTCGGGTATTTGCTTTTTTCTATCAGTGTCACATTTTAGCCCTAGGGCATCTAGTGGCTTTGTGCGTCGAGCCTCCCGGAAGTGTTTTGTGTTCTTTGATCATCCGGTCAACATTGTGGTTATTCCTTTGCATTCGCTCAGTAGTTGTCAAAGTTTTTTCTTGTTATTCAAGTGATTTGCTTCTTTATCACTTGGGTTTCACTTGGCTTCGTTTGAGCTTGGATCACATAGCTCACAGGAGGTCTTTGTATTTTCTTTTTGGTTTAAAGGACTGTTTTGGTGTTTTTGGGATCCGTTTGTGTCCTCATTGAGTGAAATTAGTTTTTGCTCAGTGTTACTGTCTCTCAAAGTTCATTTTGTGCACTTTTCCATTGAAAAAGGAAAGCGAATAGTCTTTATTGCATTGCATTAGTTAATTGAAATTAGAAGCTTTTCATTGATTAAGTGATTTAAAACAAAAGAAAAGTTTCATTTATTCGTCATTAGCTGCATCAAAGTGATTCGTGCTTGTTCGTGGTCATTTTGTTTCAAAAATCCTTAACTCTCTCGTAGTTAGCATTCATCGAACGAAATGATATTCTTTGGCATATAGTTTGCATTTAGGAAATTGTGAGAGATTACATATGGTAGGACCTGAAACTAAAACTTAATCAAAGATCAACCATAAAATGAACTGAATGAACTTAAAAATGCATTGGAACATAACGCTCACTGATTAGAGGTCTAGGCTAGAGACGTGCTCCGGCGTCGTTAAACCTAGTCACTGTTGTTTCACACTACGGTTGGGTGATTCCTCCTTTTGTGACTTGATAGTGGTCTAGCACGGATTTGAGCTCCCACGTACCGTCGCGTATATAGGGGAGACCCCACTAGGTTATCATCCTTTATCCATAGGAAGCCGTGTCTACCGTCTTAAAAGCTGTAACGCACCGAACACAGCATTCGGGAAGATTGACTGTCGTACGGGAAGTCCTTGGTTTTCATATGACTGCCAAGGTGTATATGCAGTTTTATGGATTTGTTTGGTAAACCCTTTGCCTAGTCTCTCCAGAGTAGTCACTTTTGATCCTTTTCAGACTCCTTAAAAGAAAAGGCTCACTTGAATAGTTTGTCACTTCGGGCTCACAAAACATTCGAAGGTGACTAGAGTCACCTTTTTGTCCTTTTCTCGACTCTTAAAACATGAAAAGGTCAAGTTGTGTCCTTGCGTCTTAAAATTCATTTGGCCACGATAAACATTACCTGGTTAGATCTTGTGTGTGTTAGTTTGAGTAGGGTCTTTTATCGTTAGACTCCCTTAGGTTTGTTCGAAGTTTGTCATCCTGGCTGAACCGTCGACTCCCGTTCGAAGTGATCAAGGCTCTCCATCTTCCACTGCTCCTGAGGTACCGGTTGTAAGCGATACTCTTCCTGTTATCCCGAGTATCCAAACGATCAACTCTCGCGCTCCGACGATGAAGGTTACGAAATTCATTGGAACCCCATCTGGGAGCCTGACGAGGACGATATTCCCTTCACCCCCCCTGGTGTTTCGTCTCCAATGTCTACCTCTCACATGGATGAGACATCTCCTAGAGTGAGTGAGACACCTGTGGTGTCGAATATCGACACTCCCATCCCAGCTACTTCTCCACTTCCCCCACGCTATCAGTCGTTGAGGGATAGGGTAAGTGCCAGGACTCTTGCTTCGACCATGTGGGATCCTCATATCACTCCCACCATGGGACCTTTTGTTTCACAACCCCATACTACACCTATTACTTCAGTTCCGATGAATCCAACTGTTTGTGTATCACATTCGACTCCGGTTGTTAGTGCCGTAACAGCATCCTCATCTTTGAACACTGGTGCTGGTCCCCCTCACGGTCAAGTGAGTAGTGGCCAGCCGGAACTCTCGCCTAGAGTTGTCCATCCTGCACAAAGTGCTCCGCCCTCTTCTGGTCCCCTTCTAGGAGGGGGGCCATATGATGCCTTTGGACAAGCTATTCAGGATCCGAATGCGCAGGGTCCATTATTTTACTATGATTCTATCGGCCAATACCTTCAACTCTCTCAACCCTTTGCTACTCAACCTATTGTTGAGGTTTCGGTACCATTATCCATTGCTTGGAACCCTGGTACTGCCTCTTTCCATGGGGGCCAAGCAATGCCTGCACAGCTTCAGGGACCACCTAACCAAGGCCAGCCATCTTATGTGCAAACCCCCCAAGGGCAGCAATATTATGGCCAGTCTTACCCAGGACAACCTGGGGGCCTACAAGGACAACCCTATCAGGGACAACCTTTGGCCGCTGGCAGTCTGTCTTTTACCTATCTAACTCAACCTTTGGGTTATCTGGGGCAACCTGGTACCCAGCAAGGTTACCCGTCTGGACAACCAGGACAACCTTATATTCAACAAGGCCAACCTGGTATTCAGCAGGGTTATCCCTCTGGACAAACCAGACAAACTTACATTCCACAAACCGGCAGTCCAACAGGGGTATCCTTCTGGGCAAGGGAGGCAGCCTTACATACAGCAGGGCCAACCCACTGCCCAACCTAGTCATCCTTCTGGGAAAACGGGCCATCTTTCTGCACAGCAAGGCCAACCCACTGCCCAGCTTAGTCATCCTTCTGTACAGGCTGGCCAACCTCAAGGTCAACCGGCCGTCCAGTCCGCTCAACCATCTGCCCCGTAAGGACAATCCTTGGTTGCTCGAGGAAAACCTGGTACCCAGCAGACATATCTGTCTGGGCAAGCAGGTCCGTCCCAAACCCAACCAGGCCAACCTTCTGGCCAGATGGTCCAAGCCCAACCTGTTCAAGGACATTCTTCTGGGACCCAGACTCAACTTGGTTATCAAATGCAAGGTGGGCCACGACCCCAACCTTCCTACCAAGCGCAGCCTTCTTATCAGGCTCAGTATGGAGCTCAGCAAATGTATGGCTACCAGCAACCCCAGGGGCAAACTCAATTTACCCCTTACCAAAATTATCAACAAATGGAGGTTACTCCTTATCAAAATTATCAACAACAGTACGTTTCAGTTGCAGGTCAAGTTGCTAATCCATGGGGTGCTGGGGGGCAGACCTAGGGTCAACTGTCTGCATATGGACAGAATCCTTACGGATAGAATCCATATGGACAGAACCCCTATGGGCAAAATCCCTATGGGCAGAGCCATCCGGACAAAGTCCACGGGGGCAACCACCACCTGGTTGGAACCCTGGTACTACCTCTCTTCCGCAGCCACAAATGTCCTTTAACCCTCAGTTTCCTTTCTTAGCGACGTTGGAACTTCCAGATGTGTCCAAGTTGATGAATGATCCCATTCTTCATAATCCATATTGGCCACCAGTTCCAACTAAAATACCCGGTGATTGCCCAAAATTCGATGGCAAAGCTGGTGAAGATCCTCAAGCCCATGTCATGACCTATCACCTTTGGTGCTCATCCAACTCGTGGCTTGATGACTCCATCCGGCTCCGCCTCTTTCAAAGGACTCTCACCGGCTCAGCCGCTAAGTGGTATATTGAGCTAAATCGCGAAACATTTCAAGATTTCAACTCGCTGGCTATGGCATTCCTAACTCATTTTCCGTTACCCATTCGGTATGAGACAGGGACACATCTCCTTACGTCTCTCAAACAGGACACGACCAGGCATATATCCGATCATATACATGAATAGAGACGACATCGTCGCTTGATCAAATTTTGGATTCCTGATAAGCTCCTGACCGATTGGTTCACGACTTCCTTTGTCCCTGCGATCGTGCGAGACATCGCTATGGGAGCTTGTGTAACTGAAGAACAAGCTATCGCGCATTCTCAGTACCTCGACTTAGTATATTCTCAGTCATGTACTTTATATGATTACTTGCCAGACGCCCCGAGACCCGGAACATCCAAAGCTCTACCAAAACCATCTGTTGACGGAGTTATTGGCTCTGTAAACTCGTCATCAAAGAAATCGATTGCGAACCCTGGGAAGAAAAAATAGAACGCTTCTAATGGAAATACTTCTCAGAGTCCATCTAATTCAGGAAGTACCTCCGAGGTTAACGCCGTTCAGTCCACCGCGGTGGATAAATCCTTGAAAGCGAAAAAGAAAGGGAAAGCTAAGAATAAGACCGAACAGACTAAACAGGACTCCCCTAAAAATCCACCCGAGGAAGGAGCCAAACAAAAACCTAAGTATCCTTGTCTTATTTGTGATGAGGATCACTACACTAAAGACTGCCCCAGGTGGTCCGAAGTTATTCGATTATTGAAAGGTGCTCCTGGGACTCCTGCTGTGCTCAAAGAACCTTTCCCTTCTCAGCAAACTCAAATGGTGGCAGACCCATCTCAACCCTCTTCCTCATTTGGCTCTCAAGTATTTATGGCTGGGACAATTCCCATCCATGTCACTACTCGAGCAAAATAATATCCATCTCCCACCAGGAAAGAGCCGGAGGTCCCCTCCAGCGCTCCTCCGTCCAGTTTTGGTCCTCTCCACATCGAAAGACCTAGCACTGAGACAATCCCCCGACCCCCTCTGAAAGGTGTACTCCGGAAGTCTTCTTACAACCCTAATGCTCATGCTGCCCAGCACTATAGCATTGTGGAGGACTTAGCTCAGGCTCCGTCTGCTATGTCTGCTCTAGAAGTCCTCCAGAGTTGCCCCTCCGAGAGGAAGTCCTTGCTATCGGCCATCGGTGGCATAGACCCAGCTGATTCATATTTGATTTCTTTCGATCTCGAGGGCTATACACCGAGACTACCCCACCAAATCGCTTTCCTTATACAGGTCATCATCAATGGAAAAACAATTCATCGTACAGTCATTGATGAAGGTGCCTCAACTTGCATCATGTCTGTTGCATGTTGGAAAGCCATTGGTTCTCCTACGTTAAGTCAGTCTCCTACGACGTTAGAAGCCTTTGATGGAAGAGAGTCTCGTCCTTACGGTATCCTCCAACGCTTGCCCATCTCCCTGGAAGGGAAGACGGTAGAAGTGGAGGTAGAAGTTGTCGACGCTAATCTCACCTATAACCTCCTCCTTGGACGTAGCTGGACATACGCCATGCAAGCCGTGGCTTCCTCCCTTTTCCGTGTCATTCGTTTCCCTCATCAAGGGAAGATTGTCACGGTGGACCAGCTCTCCTTCTTCGCCTCTTCTTCTGAAGGTAATGTGCCATTCATGGAGCATACCTCTAAATCATTCGAGAGTGTGGGAGCCGGACTCTTTAAAGATCCCGCTCTAATGGGTGTCTTTCCCCTTCCACCTCCGAATCTTGCCCCTATTAACATGATTTCCGTGCGTTCTGATCCATGGGTCCTTTCTCCCGCTAATTAGGAAGAATCTTGGGGCGATATGATGCCGTTGAGTCCTGCCGAGCTCACCTACATCGAAATCGTCGCTGCATCGGCTCCCCCTGCCGAACCTGCTCTTCCGAGCAGTGTTCCCGACTCATATGTTCATTTCCCTTGGCTTGGAGATGATAATACTTCGGATCCACTAAAGGAAATATTTCCTTCCGATGAAGCCATCATAGAGACCATGTCTCTAGAAGAGCCCCCTTGGTCAGATCATCACCACCGCTCTTCGTTTCTCCCTGCCCATCCGGAAATGATCGCATGTCTCGAACGGTTTGCTCCGTGTATCCCATTCCAGCCTCTTCAAACACCTATTCAAATATACCAAGTATCTTCTGAGGGCAATATGGGAAACATCACGCAAACCCAACCCATCGACATCTCTGTGAAATCAGGGATTGTTGAGTACATTTACATAGGAGTCACTTGCACTCTAGAGGAAGCTCAACTCTACACTGATCTATTTCGCGAATTTCGTGACGTCTTCACTTGGTCCTATGAAGAGATGCCCGGCATCGACCCTAGTATAGTGGTGCACGAGATACCTACATATCCAGGTGCTAAGCCTGTCTATCAGCGCTGACGCCCTGTGCACCCCCGAAAGGCTACAGCCATCAAAGCAGAAGTCGAAAAGCTTCTCAAGGCTGGTTTCATTTACCCCATTCCACTGACGGATTGGGTCTCTAATATAGTTCCTGTGAACAAAAAGCAGGGCACTATTCGAGTCTGTGTTGATTACCGTGATATCAATCGCGCTTGTCCTAAGGATAACTTCCCTACACCCTTCATCGATCAGCTTATTGATGAGTGTGCAGGAAGCGAAATTTACTCGTTCATGGACGGTTTTTCTGGATATAACCAGATCAACATCGCGCCTGCTGATCAACATAAGACCGCCTTTATCTCTCCTTGGGGCACTTTTGCCTATAAGAAGCTCCCTTTCGGTTTAAAAAATGCCGGTGCTACCTTCCAACGTGCAATGTACTATGCCTTTCATGATATTCGGCACATTGTGCAACCATATCTGGATGACCTTCCAGCTCATTCAGCCAAGCGTCAAGACCATCCCTCCCATCTCCGCGAAATTTTTCTCCGCTGTCGACACTACCGTATCAGGCTCAATCCTCATAAATGTGTCTTCTGCGTGGAATCAGGCCGACTACTCGAGTTTATCGTCTCCCGATAAGGCATCCGTCTGGATCCCCTCAAAGTTGAGACCATCCTGAATCTTCCTCCCCCTGCTTCTTTGCAGCAGTTGCAGAGCTTGCAGGGCAAAGAAAATTTCCTTAGACGTTTCATTCTGAATTATGCCGAGGTGGCTAAGGGTTTCACATGGTTGTTGAAGTGAGACACACCCTTCCATTGGGATGCTATCGCTCAGGAGTCTTTCAAGCGACTCAAGGGTCTCCTTGTCTCTGCTCCATTATTGCAACCTCCGAACTACTACCGTGACTACACTCTCTATCTGGCCGCCGCCGATACCACTATCGGCATGGTTCTAGTGCAGGATGATGATGACGACAATGAGCACATTATCTATTACCTCAGCCGCAACCTCCTGGATACGCAAAATCGCTACGCTTACGTTGAGAAGTTGACCTTGGCCGCTGTGTGCGCCGTCCACCGTTTCCGGCACTATATCTTGTTGCACTCCACGACCGTGATTTCTGACTGCAACCCGATGACGTACATTTTTTCGCGTCATTTGTTAGGAGGCAAATACTCTAAATGGATCGTAATCCTCCAAGAGTTTGACTTGGCATTTACTGCTGCCAAGTCTAAGAAGTCTCTGGTCTTCGCTGAATTGCTCTGTTCTTTGCCATCTCCTTCTGCACCTTCTCTTTCAGAAGATCATATCCCAGAAGAAACTCTTTTTCTGATCAGCACCCTCGATCCTTGGTATGGGGATATTATTGTGTATTTACAAACCTCCTCGTTCCGCCCTGCCCTATCCAAAGATGCTCGGTGGCGGATCCGCCATCAATCTCAACCCTATCGGATCATAGGAGACACCCTATACCGCCTCGGCGTTGACTCCATTCTCCGCCAATGTCTTACCCTCGAGGAAGCTGAGAGAGTCTTGAATGACTGCCACTCTGGCGCCTGTGGTGGTCACATGTCCGGATATGCCATAGCTCAAACAATCCTTCGCGCTGGTTATTTTTGGCCCTCCATTTTTAAAGATTGCATTCTTGTTGTCCACTCGTGTCATGCATGCCAGATATACCAATGGAAGATGCGTGCGCCACCAGCCTCGCTGCACCCTGTAGTGACCGTAGGGCCTTTTGCAAAATGGGGCATTGATTATACAACCTATAAGCCTCGCTCGGCCGGGGGCATGGGTTTATCATCGTTGCCGTCGATTACTTCACAAAATGGGCCGAGGCGATGCCCACATTAAATGAAGACGGTCATACAGCGGCATAGTTTTTGTTCAATCATGTTATTACGCAGTTCGGAGTTCCACAGGCCATCGTCACAGATCACGGAAAGCATTTCCGTAATCACATGATGACCGAGTTGACAACCCAACTAGGCTTATGACACGATAGTTCAACCCCGTACTATCCTCAGTCTAATGGTCAGGTTGAAGCTGTTAACAAGATTTTGGTAACGATGCTTCAACGTACTGTCGACATGCATAAGTCTAATTGGCATCTAATGTTGTTTCCTGCCTTGTGGGCCTACCGAACCTCTGTGAAGGATGCCACCGGGTTCACTCCATTTCAGCTAGTTTATGGACTGGAGGCTACCCTTCCTATAGAATGTGAAATTCCTTCGTTGAAAATAGTCGTCGAGTTGCTTCCCAACACCACTCCGGTGGAGGAACGGCTCCTTTATCTAGAACGGTTAGACGAGACCCATCGTTTAGCCTCTCTAGCTATCGAAGCTCAAAAGAAGAGATTCAAAACTCATTTTGACCATACCATTTGTCCTCGTTCCTTTGTTGAGGGAGACCTTGTCCTGCTGTACGACCAAGCCAATGATAAGCTGGGGGCAGGCAAACTCGAGCCCATGTGGCTAGGCCCTTACATTGTAAAGAGAGTGTTGCAATCAGGGGCCTACGAGCTAATTGACTACGAAGGTAATCCTCTTGATAAGCCCCGCAATGGGCTGTACTTGAAAAAGTACTATGCATAATTCATGCGCTTCGATTTGGATATGCATGTGTGTGTGTGTGAGTTTTCATGTTTTCGGTTTTGGTGTGAAAGCATGATTGCCCCTTATTGTGTCTTTTTGCTTCTTGTGCAGATGTCAAGTGCACCTTACATTGGTTTCACTGATGGTGCCTGCCGCAGTACTCGTAATTTGTCCTCTGTGGTGTGGGTGATCTACGATCCTCACGGTGAGTTGATAGACCTTCAAGGTGTCTGTTTAGGCTGTACTACAAACAATGTTGCTGAATATAACGCCGTTATTGAATTATTAGCCGAGGCAATTAATATCGGTATTCGTACATTGCTTGTTAACCTAGACTCTTAGCTTCTTGTCCACCAGCTCAATGGGCGATATTCCGTCAGAGACTGTCACATTTTAAGGCTGTACTTACGTGTTAAATTGTTGGAAAGGAATTTTGATTTTATTACATATCAGCATATTCCACGATGATTAAACACATTATCTGATGCATTGGCCAATCATGTATTAGATAGACATTTGCGTAATTTATAATCAAAACATCATACAAGCAAGCACATAAAAGCACAATAATAAACCATAGGCATATGTATATATATATATGTGTGTCATAATGTTTGCATCGTGTGCGTTACAAAACCCAAAAAATAATACATGTTCTGATACATCCTCGGACAACATGTCCCTCAAAAAATATGCATGAAAGAAACCTAGGAGTCTACTCGTGGTGGTGCTCATGATAGCACGTCACCGCACGCACCAAGCATCTCAACAGATGATGGATGCGGGATGGCACCCCCACCGTGTGCCTTTGATATGCGAACGACACATCCGCCAATCTAGCATAGCCTGGAATCCCTTGGGTAAGTCCCTCGAGATTCTGCACCAGCTCTTCCCCCACGGCACCTCTTGCCTATGGGTCAGCTGCAGGTTGGTCCCTCCTCGCTATAGGAGACAAACCGGCTGGTCGCTCTGGGCCCACATCTGCATATATATATATATATATATATATATATATATATATATATATATATATATATATATATATATATATATATACATATAACTGTCATCAGAACATGCATGTATTGACAAAAATAAAATAAAAAAATACATAAAAAACATCAAAAAGAGAAGATCATACCTAGCTCCTCTTCCCATTCCTCCCCCTCTGGCAGTGGGAGGTCTGGGTCCCCCATGAAGTTGGTTCCCGCGTATTTCCAGTCCTCCACCACGATCAACTGGCGGTGAAGCCATATGAAGAACTCGGGCCGCGAAGACATCTGCTGGCCCCCTCCTCCTCTAGGCATCAATGTTGCCCAGCGAGCCATCATAGGCTCTCGTGGTAATGGGTTTGCTACTACAGCTCCCTGGTACTGGAATAACGGTAATCGTTCCAAGAAGAACGATACCACAATCGAACCATACCCAAACTGTTTCACTCCCCCACGCTTACACTTTGTAAGCTACCTCTTGATATTTGTGGTCACTGCTATAGCCCAGTCAAAAATGGTGGGGCTAAGGCATTCTGTCGCCAGTAACAGCTGGTTCTTGCTGGCCTCATGGGGCGCTTGTGCCCCAACTACACGTGTGATGGTGAACAGTATCACCTTGAGAACCAAATCATGGATGGTGGCGATATCCACCTTGGCACTGTTCTTCCCAAATTGTGCCTCTGGGCACACACAAGCCTTCACTTCACCTATTTTCTCTGCGGAAGGCTTGCTTCCGGTCAGAATGGGGCTTGCCCCTCTTCGTGACAGCCCAGTAATGAAGTACACATCAGATACATCCAACTCTAAGGTCTGATCCCGTAGTCGAAATACTTGGTCATCGACATCCCAAGCATCCACTATGAACTGTAATAGCTCTGGTTGACCTCGCAGATAGGAGGTGAGAAAGAATTTCTTGAGATCACAGTCTCTCAAAGCATTCATGCATCCCTCATCCGCGATGGCTAAGTCATCTACGGCATCGTGCTCTCGTTCTTTCCATTCCACCGGCATTTTTGCGTGTTTCCTGCACCCACAAGGATGAATAAATCATTAATGAAACCCTGGTAAGCATATACACCAGACAAATTTCAAAAATGATGGGAAAATTTAAGTGAAAACTTAGGTCGCGCAGTTGGCGCGACTGTTTCTAAAACAGTCGCGCCAATGGCGCGGCACCTTTGGGTAAATCACCCCATTGGCGCGGACCCGTGCCGGATACCCGCGCCAATGGGGCGCAACCCTAAATTTTAAAATCCCCCTTGTGGAGGCTCAATTCAGGAAAAAAATGCATAAAAATAGGTATGGAAATGAAGCTTAAGGGAGCGCCTCTTACCTAAAACTGGCGGAATCTCAAATGGTTGCCCGGATTGGTGGTAATCGCTGCTCAAAGTTTGCACTCCAAATGAACCACTACCACTATGCAAAAGGTAAAAAGGTAAAAGTAATTTTGTTTTTTACATTTTCACCACATTTATAGACTTTTTGACTTGTAATAGGGTTTAAAAAGTTGATTTTTGAATATTTTAATGTACTTTTGGTCGAAAACAGGTTTTACGCTTGTTTCTGGTGCTATGACAAGTCCTTTTTGCAACTTCGGTGGTGAAATGAGTTGTGTTTTATGCTTTTTCGAACTCGGTAAATACATGAAAAAGTCATTATGGAGTTATCTTTCAGCTCTTTTCTAACTCGTTAAAAGTGAAAAGATTGGCAAGTTACCCCTCTTGACTCGTTAAAAGTAAATAAGAGGCGGTCGTCTTTAAACCCTTTTTCGACCGTGTAAAAATGGAAAGATCGTCGAACCCTTATCATTTCCGGTCCGTAAACGGTTACGAAACGACGTGATGTTGATCGCTTTTCTACTTTTTTGGATCGATGTCACTATAATTGAAAAGTACTCCTCAATCGTAACGGTCGGGCGGTTCTTTCGAGCATTGTTTTATACTTTTTCGGGCTCAAGAGACATAACTTTATGTAAAAGGACCCCCCTGGAGTTTTTCTTTTTGCTGTCTTTTCAAACTCTCTAAATAGGAAAAGACGCTGAGCTTTTCCTTTGTCAGACTCGTTTAAACTTAATGACATCGGATTCTGTCGTAATGACGCCCACAACCAAATGCTATCCCTGTCAAGCTTGATAAAAATAACTGGGGTACTCGCCAGAAATGGTGGGGAAAATGGATCCATAATTGTCGTCGTGTCGGCAGTATGTTGCTCTTGAACATGGCACTCGTCTGCGTTTGTGTCGGGGTGGGGACATCTCATCTTGTTTTACACCAGCCTCCATGGGTTTGGGTTATCCTATTCGGCCTCTCATCTGCTCATTGCTTTGTCACCATGACCTTTGCTCATTTGATGTCAAATACTGCCAAATCCATTGTCGTGCCGCCGATATGTTCAAGAGAAGTTGACCTCTGCAGCAATACCACCTCCTCTGATACCTCACATAATTATGCATCACCACAACATATTTCCTCTGTCTCGTGTCAATGATGTGGGAAACACTATGACCCACCTTTGATCAAGATCACTTCCTGTCGACTTCAGCTCATTATCCAGGAAGTTGATCTAGAGACTCCCTTTGGTGCCTTGGAGCCTGCATGCCTCAATGGCAGGTTCTTCATGTTCGACGAGAGGTTTTTATCATTGGCCTCCGATCTAATGATTCTACGGGTGTTCGACGCCATCTCATTCATTCACACACCGTAAATTGTACCTATAGTACCTTGAGGGCCATTGTCATTACTGGTGGTACCTCTCGCGTCTGTTAACAGTTTTCATTATTGACTGGTAATCAGACGATGTTCATGCATGTTCGACTTCAACTCATACATTCGCATGCTTGAACTTGTACTCTGTATGGGTCGAGATGGAGCGCAAGACCCTGGATTTTGTCTATTGAGATCCAGGCTGCGATTTGTGGATTATTATGATTATTACATGACTCATTTACTGGATGGCTACGACCATGCCTGAGTCTATTTATCGATCCTCTCCGGATGGCTGCGCCCATACCTTGGATCTAGATTATTATGTACTCTGTTATGGATGGCTGCGCCCATACCACTTATATCATGTACTTGAGATATCAGTTGTACTTCTTTACGCAAGTTCTCCGGCGGCCGTGTTTTCAGTCACGCATGTTCTTGTAAAGCATTTCACCCCTCTCTCTCTTGGGCCTCATGCTTTAGGGGGCATCTGTTATGCAGCAATTTGTCACCGTTTGTCACCGTCCCTGTTACCCCTCACCCGCACACTAGAGGACTCATTCCAGGACCTGTGAGAAGTGACATGACCTGAAACCACTTGCATTATATTCCTCTAAGTATGAGCTTCATTTGCCCTGAAGACATCTCCTCCAAAATCCTCATGAAAACAGCTCTTTTTTCATTAGCGCGGGTTCACAGTTCACTGCCCGCACCAATGAGGGAAATCCTCCATAAAGGGCGCGCCATTGGCGCTCTTTCCCAAAGTCACACTCGTGCCAACCGAATTGAGTAAAGTTTTCAACGAACAAACTCCCGAAGGTTCTCTTCATCCCATTCACCAACTGAATCTATGTTGAGCTAGGATGGTTTGGCTTCGAATCTCCATAGAAGGGAAAGTGGTTTGCCACCTTTCATGGAAGTTTCCAAGTGATAAAGCCAATCCCATGAATAATGTGGTTGATCCTATCTCTTTCCCTCTCTATCTATAAAAGCTTGCCTCTATGCCTTGAGCAAGCTAGTTGGAGTGATAGTTAGAATTACAATAGTTCCAGGAGTTTAAGAGTTTGAAGCTGCAAGAGCCTTCTTTGCACCCATAAGGCCAAATCTAAGTAAGGAGATTCTTGTCACCCAAAGAGAGAGAGGCTTGTTCCTCATCCCAACAAGCTTTGCAAGACTTGTGTAGCTGACTACCCAGCCAAAGGAGGATTTGACGTCAGAACAATGGTTGTATTCTTCTTTGTTATTCATTAATAATAGATGACTATCATTATGGTTCCACTCTCATTGCTTTATGTTTGATGTTGAGTTATATCTTTTCTGACCGATATATAATTGCATCTACTAGATTTTACGCTTGTTTTCATGTTGTTCTTTGCGTATGCAGGTATCCTATCACAGAGATCTTGCGGATCGTGACCGGCCAAAGCAAAGGAACGAAGGCAACATCTCTTCGACGAACACTAGCATTGGAATCCAAGTAGGTTCTCACCATCTACTTTGTATTTGCAGTTAGGAACTTGCATGGTAGCATAGTGTGATTGTTGCTAGACCCGGTCTGGGCTAGTAGGGATCATCTCTGTCCGCAGAGAGGATTTACCTCCACAACAAGCCTAAAACCCCAACTCTGTATTATCATACAAGTGGAAATCTTGTTCAAATTACAAAAAGAATCAGCTCTCAAGCTATCTAACTCTCTCTGCAATCAAACAATATAGCTCACAGACTGAATAGACATAGAATAAATCCTCCTCAAGCCCTCCAAACCTCCTATTTCCTTGTGCAGTTTTTCTTTGGGTCCAGTGAAGCCACATTTGTGAATTAGCCTCATCAAACTCACTAAACGGGAAGAAGTAACTGTGCAATCCTCAAGGAAAGAATTCCTTCTGTATGCAAGGAATATTCACAATGGAATATTCTAGCAACTGATAGTACACTGTCCCTCCATCTAATCTCAACTAGGTCTCTTTCTGAACTAACATGCATGAGTTATTCATGAGAGAATATTTATTTATCTGAAGTGCAACAGTTATATGCAAGAATGCATTAACTAAGTAAACTCACATTAATTCAACAAACTGTTTGAATTAATCTAACTGGACTTGACTCAGTTAACTGTGCCAACTAATTACAACTCAATATTACAACTCATCCTTATCTCTTTAAGTGATGGATAAATTCCCCAATCAATGGAGAAACTGTTGCATGTCCTCACATAGACTTCATGTTTGATTTTTCACAACTAATTAACTCATGGTGAATTAATTAATTATTTTTCAAATAGCTGGTAAGATCAAATTCGAATTTTACTTCTCTATTTTAGTTTAGGGACTGACTAAAATAGGAAGGTATCCCAAAATTCTATTTATAGAATTGCTATTTTTAGCACTTCCATTTTTCCATCCATTGGTGCTATGTTCAACACTAGCTTAACTGCTATTTTTAGCAGTCTATTTTAGCATTTCGATTTTTATCATTTCTTGTTGCTATTTTCAACACTCCCTCTCAACAAGAAAGGGATTATCAGTAACCCTAATCTTGTCTCTGTGGAACTCGAACTTGTATTTTGACAATTCCTTTGTCAAAATATCTGCATCCTGTTCCTCAGTTGAAACATATAGCAACAACATGATCCTCTTTACCACACAATCTCGAAGATGGCGATACCAGATATCTATGTGCTTGGACCTGTCATGAAAAACTGGATTCTCAGAGAGTTTGATGCAACTCTGATTATCATAGTAGATCACTGTAGGATCCATCCTCTCACCAAACAATCCCACTAGAATCTTCTGCATCCAAATGGCCTCACATGTAGCCTGACTAGAAGCCATGTATTCAGCCTATGCTGAGCTAAGTGAAACTGATCTTTGTTTCTTGTTGTACCAGGAAACTACATCTGAACCAAGGTTGAAGATTCCTCTAGAAGTGCTCTTCCGATCTGATGAACTCCCTGCCCAATCCACATCTGTGAAGCCTTGAAGCTTCACTCCCTCTATCTGTCTATACCATAATCCAAACTGAGATGTGCCTTTGAGGTATCTCAGCACATGCTTCGCTTCCTTCCAAAATAGCTTGGTAGGCTAAACCATAGCTTGACTCAGCTAGTTCACCACAAAGCATAAGTTGGGTCATGTTATCACTGACAAAATTTCAATGCCAAATGTCTTACATTTGTTTGATGGTCAAGCACATAAACCCTTTTTAGCAGTTTCGCAGCGCAACATGTTTTAGGCTGCGCTACAAAATTGGGGATTTGTTCGAATCCATAGCAACTGTCATGCAAAATAGCTCTGGGGAATGCATTTTACAGGAGGCATGCTCTCAAGCTCCTGCGTGTATGCTTGTCATCAGTTCTGAATCTGAAGGGAAATATTACAGGGGAAGGAGTTACTCCAGGACTTTTAAGCACGATGCTGATGTCATCCATTGATCCATCAAGACGCAGAACTGAAACATCAACTATGAAGGTTGACCTTGGGGTAAAAACAAAGACACAGCTTATGGCAGAGAGATCTGAATTTAAGGTTCTGTTGATGACTGTAATTGCTGCCATTGCAGAAACAGAACTTCAAGATCCGAAAGATGATTTTGTCCCAAATTTATGCCGTCATTTTTGCTATGATTTTTCATGTTAATTCAACTGCCTCTCCACCAGTAACAATTAGTCAAGTTGGGGGCTCGATGGGCACTGGGGCCTTAAGTTCTAAGTCACGAAATTCATCCCATGCAAATTTGAAGGAGTTAGATCCTTTGATATTCTTGGATGCATTAGTTGATGTTCTTGCAGCTGAAAACAGAGCACATGCTAAGGCTGTTTTGAATGAACTAAACATTTTTATAGAAACACTTCTTTTTCTTGCTCGTTGCAAACATACTGGTGTATTGACTACAAGGGGTGTGGGCACGCCAGGTACTCCTATGATGGTTTCTAGTCCTTCAATGAATCCTGTTTACTCACCACCTCCAGGTGTTCGTATACCAGTCTTCGAGCAGCTTCTACCTCGAATTTTGCATTGTTGTTATGGAAGCACATGGCAAGCACGGATAGGTAGGGTTATTGGTCTTGGAGCTTTGGTTGGGAAGGCAACTGTCGAGACTTTATGCCTTTTTCAAGTCCGGGCAGTACGCGGTCTAGTATATGTGTTGAAGAGACTTCCTCAGCATGCCAATAAGGAGCGTAGTATTATTTCGAGCAGTTGTAAAGGAAGAGCGAGAAACTCCCAATCTGTCAAAGGTTACCTACGAATGGGCAAGCTTAGATGCCTTTCTGCTAGCTGGCAGAAGCATTACAGCACGGTTGTCTGAGCTTGACATTATAGCAAAACAAGTGGAAGCAGAGTTAATATCAAAAGAAATTGGGTGCCATTTGTTGCAAGTTTTGGAGGCGGTGAATTTTGTTCTTTTTGATTTACGAGGCTTTACTAGGTCATCTCTTCATAACAATCCAAAGCAGTCATACTTGCATCAAGTGCTAAAATCTGCATCTGGAAGTGGAATATTGCTAAGCACAATATATATTGAAGTTTGCCGAAGACTTGGAGTTACTATTGTAAGAGCTCGTGTTGGGGAAGAATTTTTGATATGGCCCAAAACTGAATACACTGAGAAGCCTTCTGTAATCCAGCAGAGAGGAATTGTTCCTTTCTGCCAAGGTCTCGATGTTATTCAGCAAGCGTAATCTGGAACAGGAAAGACCGCAACCTTCTGTTCAGGAATTCTACAACAATTGGGCTACAGCCTCCCACAGTGCCAGGCACTAGTTTTGGCCCCAACCCGAGAATTAGCCCAGCGGATAGACAAAACTATGAGGGCACTTGGTGATTATTTACAAGTAAGAGTACATGCATGTGTTGGGGGAACAAGCATTCGAGAGGATCTTCGTATTCGAGAGGATGTTGTTGTAGGGACACCAGGTAGGGTCTATGATATGCTGCGGCGTCATGCCTTGCGTTCTGATTCAATTAAAATGTTTGTGCTTGATGAGGCGGATGAAATGCTCTCACGTGGGTTTAAGGACCAGATATATGATATATTTCAATTGCTACCGCCAAATCTTCAAGTTGGTGTTTTCTCGGCCACCATGCCTCCCGAGGCACTGGAGATTACAAGAAAGTTCATGAATAATCTGGTTATAATTCTTGTGAAAAGAGATGAGCTTACTCTGGAGGGTATCAAACAGTTTTATGTCAATGTCGAATGAGAAGATTGGAAACTTGATACACTGTGTGACCTGTATAAAACTTTGGCAATCACACAGAGTGTGATTTTCATCAATACTAGGCGGAAGGTAGATTGGCTCACAGATTAAATGCGAGCTCGAGATCATACAGTGTCTGCAACCCGTGGTGACATGGATCAGAACACAAGAGACATCATATTTTTCTATAGTTTTGGACTGTGGGAGCACTGGTACCCGAGTTTATGTGTATGAGTGGGTGCGGAATGATGGCAAGCATCAAGGGAGTCTTCCAATGGTGTTGCGCCCATTTCCTGAAGGTACTGATGGCAAGTCAAGGCAACAGAATGGACGAAGCTCAACAAATCTTCTATGAGATACCAAAATGGGGTTTGAGCCCTGATGTTATTACATACAGCACATTGATGGATGGACTCTGTAAAGCGGGTTTTTCCAGTGAGACAATTAACTTATTTAAACAGATGATAGATAGTGGTCATGTCCCTGATATGATTACATATAACACCCTCATGGATAAATTGTGCAAGGATCACACACCGGAAGAGGTCGAGAGACTATTGCATGAATCTTTATAAAGGTTTTCCATCAAAGCTGTGGCATATTCAACAGTAAGCAACTTCTGTTAAGATACTGCTGAAAGGCACTTGGCAAGATTCAGTACTGGTGAGCGAATTGCAATTGATAAAATGTGGGAGTGACTTTGGCAATAATGTGTTAGGGAAGCTATCTAAGACGGGTTTTGTGGCTGAGCTTGATGAAGCGACCTTAGTGCAATTTTGATAAGAGTGCAGTTGGTATTTAACCTGAAACTCATTTGGTTTAGTGGCCTGCACAATCCTTATTAAATGCACCAGTATTTCTGATATAAAATGGGTTAGGCTTAGCAATTAGTATGGTGCAACTTTCAACTGATGAAGTGCCCCAGGTATTTTCAATAAATTGTTCACATCAATAATCTGGAATTGGTTTGCTCAAGTCAATTGTGAAGCATTTGAGGTCTATTGGATACAACTCTGCAGTTTGTAAGTCAGAGTGGAAGGGAACTGATAAAGTTCCAGGGGGTGAATATGAGTACATAGATGTTATACTGGAAGGTGATGACAGAGCCACTGAACGCCTGATCATTGACATTGACTTTCAGAGTCATTTTGAAATTACAAGACCCATTCTATCATATGATGAACTCAGATATCAAACCTATGGCTGGGCCTACAAATTTGAAGGAGCTGCAAACTTATCGAAATAAAGTCGCAGATTCAAGCATTGTTTATGTAGGCTGTCCGGTGACTGTGGCATAAATGAATACAATTTCAGAATCATAAATCCTCACTCAGCTCTGAAAAGCTTTGGAGCAGTTGAAAGAGTTTTTGCCTTTACACATAAAAGAGGTGGACAGCACATCAAGGACGTGGCCATCTGTTACATTTTGGATAATCAAGGATAAAGGACATGCTTCTTTGGATCCGAATATTTTGAGGCAAACCAAGGACCGACAAACAGGGGCAGTTTCATATGTTTCAGGGAAATGGAAAAGATGTGTCATTGAAGATTAAACATGGGGCATTAAACCTCCATCTCAGCTATCTCAGCTAAATTCCAGATGTCAAAGAACGAAGAGAAGCCATCATGAATATAATATAGAGTTAGAGTCATAGTAGATTTAGAACTCTTAAAAACTACAGTCAGCACTTTGTTGCATTTATTAGTTAGTTAAATGTTGATAGGTGTCATTAGAGGTAGTGATCGAATTCCCCTCATGCTGGAGGAGGAATCTCGATCAATTAGAATAAGAATTCTATATATAGCTGAAACAGCAATGTAATAGGGGTTGGAAATTTGATAAACAAAGCATTGTTTTGGCTTATGTAAAGACAGATTTCAGTAATATAATTTGGGCTTCTTTACTTCTCAGGATTCATGAGGGATTTCTATGTTCAGAATGTATGATTTTATCTTTTCCTTTATGTCTTTTTTACAGTTGCATAGGTGTACAATCACTCAGAATTCACTGATTGTGCTCTGACTTCCTGTGTGCACTTATGAGCTGTGGTTCCATATGTGTGTTGTGTTCTGAACATCTAAATGCTAAGTGCCCTGACTTCTATGTAAAGGCAGTATCATTATTTACTGAGTTGTTGTTGACTCCATAGGCCCAATGGAAACTTGTTTAATGTTTTTCCAGCATTCATATTTGTCACTGTTATTTCACAAGAGTTAGCCATCTTATTCTTAATTAAAATCAATAACCCTTTGAGAGAGCCCTCTCAGGCTAAGGAGGCTAAGCCTTAGTCAAAAGATTGGTTTGAAACAGTTACTCAAAGTCTTCCTGGTCTGCAGCCTTCTAGGGCTTGATTTTGAGATAACATTTTGGTGCATCTGCCGGGAGCCTGAAGATTATTCATTCCCGAAAACATGAAGCTGAACTTCTGAAGGTAGCAGGAGCTCAGAAGGTTTTTGAGGCTGCAAAACTACCTTGGCAACTCCACACATCAAATAAGAAATTGGAAGGTGACTCCACTGCTAGAAGATCAGTAGCTTGATGAAGTTTCAAGATGAATTCCACTGCAAGAATGAATGCCAGGTATGCTCCTATGAATCGGTCTCATATCCCTGGTTTTCCAAATCCTATGCCAGAGGTTGATTGGTTAGAGGATCTTCCGATATTCAAAGATGAAAATAAAGACAATGCTACTCTTCATTTGGTTAGGTTTCATATGCATGTACGCAGTCTTAAGGTTCATTTCCCTGAAGATTGTCTCATGAGGATGTTTATGAGGACTTTAGTAGGAAAAGCATGGTCTTGGTATAAAAGTTTGGAAAATGGTTCGTTATATTCTCTTTCTGATTTCCATGATGTGTTCTATGACATGTATAAAGAGTGTCATCCCTCCTTATTGCTGCTCAAAGATTGTTGTAGACATTCTTTAAGTCTTATTCAATACTTGGAGGATTGTTATGATGATGATAAATTTATGGATGAAGAAATTTTAGAGGCTCTTCATAACAATGCATTTCAGCACCAAGAAGAAAGTATAACATCTCATGAATCGCAGCATGAAGATCAACAGGGGTTTACTTGTGAAAACCATGTTCAATCCTCTGATATTGATGTAGAGATGCAGCAGATTTGTCAGGCTTCAGATCATTATGAGTATGAAATTGATTGCAAACAACAAGAAGAAGTGGGAGATAGCTTTTACGACCCTCAGGCAGAGGAAAAGGTTGGTTTTTTATGTCAAACTTCTCAGCAGCTTACAGCAATAACTGATCATAAGAAAGAGGAAAATTACATTGTTTGTAGGCAGCATTCAGAAAAGCAGTTCGATACCATATCAAAAGAATCTTGTGTGGTTGAGAATCAGCTGTCTAAAGATGTAGAATGTTATGATGATCATCAACATAACCATGTATTATTTGACCCTATAAGTGAATATATGGACAAGCTTTGCACTCCGGTCTTTCATTTTCCTTTGTATTATGAAGATCAAGTATATTATGAGTTGATGTGGTCATCTCACTACCATGGTTATTTTGAGGTTGAATGCAGTCAAGAGCCTCCAATATCAGAGAAGACAATTGATTGGCTTTATTGGAAATATCATGTTGCTTGAGCTACAAGTGGAGCTTGCAGCTGATAGGGTAGGTAGGTAGGAAAGTGCAAATAAGCTCAAGGTGACTGAGCATTTTTTTTTAGTAGTGGTAGATTTCTTTTTCCCACAGTGATCATCAAGTTTAAGCCCGAGGTGAAGGCCCAAGAAGCTGGAAAGGGATGCTTGTCAAGAAAATTTCTGTTTGTCATAAATGGATAAGGCACTGGAACTGCAGGTTCTTAGTGTACCACAAGGGCACACTATCCCAAGTGGAGCCACTATTATCACTGACAAAATTTCAATGCCAAATGTCTTACATTTGTTTGATGGTCAAGCACATAAACCCTTTTTAGCAGTTTCGCAGCGCAACATGTTTTAGGCTGCGCTACAAAATTGGGGATTTGTTCGAATCCATAGCAACTGTCATGCAAAATAGCTCTGGGGAATGCATTTTACAGGAGGCATGCTCTCAAGCTCCTGCGTGTATGCTTGTCATCAGTTCTGAATCTGAAGAGAAATATTACAGGTGAAGGAGTTACTCCAGGACTTTTGAGCACGATGCTGATGTCATCCATTGATCCATCAAGACGCAGAACTGAAACATCAACTATGAAGGTTGACCTTGGGGTAAAAACAAAGACACAGCTTATGCAAGAGAGATCTGAATTTAAGGTTCTGTTGATGACTGTAATTGCTGCCAGTGCAGAAACAGAACTTCAAGATCCGAAAGATGATTTTGTCCCAAATTTATGCCGTCATTTTTGCTATGATTTTTCATGTTAATTCAACTATCTCTCCACCAGTAACAATTAGTCAAGTTGGGGGCTCGATGGGCACTGGGGCCTTAAGTTCTAAGTCACGAAATTCATCCCATGCAAATTTGAAGGAGTTAGATCCTTTGATATTCTTGGATGCATTAGTTGATGTTCTTGCAGCTGAAAACAGAGCACATGCTAAGGCTGTTTTGAATGAACTAAACATTTTTATAGAAACACTTCTTTTTCTTGCTCATTACAAACATACTGGTGTATTGACTACAAGGGGTGTGGGCACGCCAGGTACTCCTATGATGGTTTCTAGTCCTTCAATGAATCCTGTTTACTCACCACCTCCAGGTGTTCGTATACCAGTCTTCGAGCAGCTTCTACCTCGACTTTTGCACTGTTGTTATGGAAGCACATGGCAAGCACGGATAGGTAGGGTTATTGGTCTTGGAGCTTTGGTTGGGAAGGCAACTGTCGAGACTTTATGCCTTTTTCAAGTCCGGGCAGTACGCGGTCTAGTATATGTGTTGAAGCGACTTCCTCAGCATGCCAATAAGGAGCGTAGTATTATTTCGAGCAGTTGTAAAGGAAGAGTGAGAAACTCCCAATCTGTCAAAGGTTACCTATGAATGGGCAAGCTTAGATGCCTTTCCGCTAGCTGGCAGAAGCATTACAGCATGGTTGTCTGAGCTTGACATTATAGCAAAACAATTGGAAGCAGAGTTAGTATCAAAAGAAATTGGGTGCCATTTGTTGCAAGTTTTGGAGGCGGTGAATTTTGTTCTTTTTGATTTATGAGGCTTTACTAGGTCATCTCTTCGTAACAATCCAAAGCAGTCATACTTGCATCAAGTGCTAAAATCTGCATCTGGAAGTGGAATATTGCTAAGCACAATATATATTGAAGTTTGCCGAAGACTTGGAGTTACTATTGTAAGAGCTCGTGTTGGGGAAGAATTTTTGATATGGCCCAAAACTGAATACACTGAGAAGCCTTCTGTAATCCAGCAGAGAGGAATTGTTCCTTTCTGCCAAGGTCTCGATGTTATTCAGCAAGCATAATCTGGAACAGGAAAGACCGCAACCTTCTGTTCAGGAATTCTACAACAGTTGGGCTACAACCTCCCACAGTGCCAGGCACTAGTTTTGGCCCCAACCCGAGAATTAGCCCAGCAGATAGACAAAACTATGAGGGCACTTGGTGATTATTTACAAGTAAGAGTACATGCATGTGTTGGGGGAACAAGCATTTGAGAGGATCTTCGTATTCGAGAGGATGTTGTTGTAGGGACACCAGGTAGGGTCTATGATATGCTGCGGCGTCATGCCTTGCGTTCTGATTCAATTAAAATGTTTGTGCTTGATGAGGCAGATGAAATGCTCTCACGTGGGTTTAAGGACCAGATATATGATATCTTTCAATTGCTACCGCCAAATCTTGAAGTTGGTGTTTTCTCGGCCACCATGCCTCCCGAGGCACTGGAGATTACAAGAAAGTTCATGAATAATCCGGTTATAATTCTTGTGAAAAGAGATGAGCTTACTCTAGAGGGTATCAAACAGTTTTATGTCAATGTCGAACGAGAAGATTGGAAACTTGATACACTGTGTGACCTGTATAAAACTTTGGCAATCACACAGAGTGTGATTTTCATCAATACTAGGCGGAAGGTAGATTAGCTCACAGATTAAATGCGAGCTCGAGATCATACAGTGTCTGCAACCCATGGTGACATGGATCAGAACACAAGAGACATCACATTTTTCTATAGTTTTAGACTGTGGGAGCACTGGTACCCGAGTTTATGTGTATGAGTGGGTGCGGAATGATGGCAAGCATCAAGGGAGTCTTCCAATGGTGCTGCGGCCATTTCTTGAAGGTACTGATGGCAAGTCAAGGCAACAGAATGGACGAAGCTCAACAAATCTTCTATGAGATACCAAAATGGGGTTTGAGCCCTGATGTTATTACATACAGCACATTGATGGATGGACTCTGTAAAGCGGGTTTTTCCAATGAGACAATTAACTTATTTAAACAGATGATAGATAGTGGTCATGTCCCTAATATGATTACATATAACACCTTCATGGATAAATTGTGCAAGGATCAAACACAGGAAGAGGTCGAGAGACTATTGCATGAATCTTTATAAAGGTTTTCCATCAAAGCTGTGGCATATTCAACAGTAAGCAACTTCTGTTAAGCTACTGCTGAAAGGCACTTGGCAAGATTCAGTACTGGTGAGCGAATTGCAATTGATAAAATGTGGGAGTGACTTTGGCAATAATGTGTTAGGGAAGCTATCTAAGACAGGTTTTGTGGCTGAGCTTGATGAAGCGACCTTCGTGCAATTTTGATAAGAGTGCAATTGGTATTTAACCTGAAACTCATTTGGTTTAGTGGCCTGCACAATCCTTATTAAATGCACCAGTATTTATGATATAAAATGGGTTAGGCTTAGAAATTAGTATGGTGCAACTTTCAACTGATGAAGTGCCCTAAGTATTTTCAATAAATTGTTCACATCAATAATCTGGAATTGGTTTGCTCAAGTCAATTGTGAAGCATTTGAGGTCTATTGGATACAACTCTGCAGTTTGTAAGTCAGAGTGGAAGGGAACTGATAAAGTTCCACGGGGTGAATATGAGTACATAGATGTTATACTGGAAGGTGATGACAAAGCCACTGAACGCCTGATCATTGACATTGACTTTCAGAGTCATTTTGAAATTACAAGACCCATTCTATCATATGATGAACTCAGATATCAAACCTATGGCTGGGCCTACAAATTTGGAGTTGCAAACTTATCGAAATAAAGTCGCAGATTCAAGCATTGTTTATGTAGGCTGTCCAGTGACTGTGGCATAAATGAATACAATTTCAGAATCATAAATCCTCACTCAGCTCTGAAAAGCTTTGGAACAGTTGAAAGAGTTTTTGCCTTTACACATAAAAAAGGTGGACAGCACATCAAGGACGTGGCCATCTGTTACATTTTGGATAATCAAGGATAAAGGCATGCTTCTTTGGATCCGAATATTTTGAGGCAAACCAAGGACCGACAAACAAGGGCAGTTTCATATGTTTCAGGGAAATGGAAAAGATGTGTCATTGAAGATTAAACATGGGGCATTAAACCTCCATCTCAGCTATCTCAGCTAAATTCCAGATGTCAAAGAACGAAGAGAAGCCATCATGAATATAATATAGAGTTAGAGTCATAGTAGATTTAGAACTCTTAAAAACTACAGTCAGCACTTTGTTGCATTTATTAGTTAGTTAAATGTTGATAGGTGTCATTAGAGGTAGTGATCGAATTCCCCTCATGTTGGAGGAGGAAACTCGATCAATTAGAATAAGAATTCTATATATAGCTGAAAGAGCAATGTAATTGGGGTTGGAAATTTGATAAAAAAAGCATTGTTTTGGCTTATGTAAAGACAGATTTCAGTAATATAATTTGGGCTTCTTTACTTCTCAGGATTCATGAGGGATTCCTATGTTCAGAATGTATGATTTTATCTTTTCCTTTATGTCTTTTTATAGTTGCATAGGTGTACAATCACTCAGAATTCACTGATTGTGCTCTGACTTCCTGTGTGCACTTATGAGCTGTGGTTCCATATGTGTGTTGTGTTCTGAACATCTAAATGCTAAGTGCCCTGACTTCTATGTAAAGGCAATATCATTATTTACTGAGTTGTTGTTGACTCCATAGACCCAATGGAAACTTGTTTAATGTTTTTCCAACATTCATATTTGTCACTGTTATTTCACAAGAGTTAGCCATCTTATTCTTAATTAAAATCAATAACCCTTTGAGAGAGCCCTCTGAGGCTAAGGAGGCTAAGCCTTAGTCAAAAGATTGGTTTGAAACAGTTACTCGAAGTCTTCCTGGTCTGCAGCCTTCCAGGGCTTGATTTTGAGATAACAGGTCGTATGTTCACCAGATACATAGTGAACCCACCAGCTGCCGATAAATAGTAGCAACTACTACCTCACCTGAAGTAGCATACTCCTTCCTCCAGTTCCCAGCTAGAGGAGTCTGCATGGGTTTGGACTTCTCCATATGGAATCACCTGAGGATCTCATTGGCATACATGCCTTGAGATACAAAAACTTCTCCATAATTCTACCACACCTCCATGCCTAGAAAGTAGTGCATAAGACCCATGTCTTTCCTTTCAAACTCTCTTGCAAGGTCCTCCTTGCAAGAATATATCAGTTGATCATCACTTGTCAAAATCAGATCATCAACATAAAGAAAAATGATCAGTGGCTTACCTTCTACCATGATGTGGTAAAGGTTTGCATCTGCTTCACCCTTGGTGAAGCCCAACCCGATGAAATAGTTGTTGATCCTGGTGTACCAAGAATGGGGTGCTTGCTTCATCCCATACAGAGCCCTCTTAAGTCTGCACACATGCGACTCGCTATCGAAGGTTTCGAAACCTTCTGGCTACTCAATGTACACGTCCTCCTCAATCTTCCCATTGATGAATGTTGTCTTCACATCCATCTAGTGGATCTTCCACCCCATCTGAGTTGATAGTGCCAACATTGATCTAATCGATGAGTACCTTGCTACGTGAGAAAAAGTCTCATCGTAGTCGATCCCCTCAACCTATGAGAAACCTCCTGCAACAAACCTTGCCTTGTTTTTCTCAACACTGCCATCAGCTGCCTGCTTTACCTTGTAAAGCCATCTAGAGCTCACCACTGACTTGTCCTAAGGTCTTGGGACAACATCCCAAACACAGTTCCACATGATGGAGTCATACTCCTCCACCATTGCATCAACCCAGACTGGTTGCTGCGCTGCCTCCTCGAATGAAGAAGGCTCGGAATCTACACACTCCCCAGCCAGGGCCATGTAACTAGTGTACTGCTCGGGTGACCTCCTCTATCTGTGCTGAGAAGATGGTTGTACCACACTCTCCTACGCATCTAGCATCAACATGTCAGCTTTCGTTGAGCGTTTCCGCCCATCTTTGGAAGTATCATCATGAGTGGATGTCTCCACTCCCGAATCCTCTGCATGCAGTTGCTTCACATTAATCTAAGGTTTCTCCTTAGGAACTAAAAGTTCCTCCTCTGCATGCAACTTGAGCTCCCTCTCAAGTGACACTTTCATGGCTTTCTACCCGTCGAACTTCATATACCTGCATACCACAGTCCTCTGAGTGGAAGGCAGGTACACTCGATAGTTGTAGGGTGTATCCATGTACCCCACAAGTATTCCCAACTCAGTTGTTGGGTCTAGATTCTTCCTGACATCTTTGGTCACATGATAGTAAACTGATGATCCAAAGATTCACAAGTGACTTACATGAGGTCGCTTCCCAGAATAGGCCTCCATAGGTGTCTTCATCCCCAGTATATGGTGTGGGCTTCTGTTTTGCAACTATACTGTTGTATTGTGTGCCTCAACCCACAAATGTAGTGGTAGGATTCGGTCATGCAACATCGCTCGAGCTGCTCCCACAATAGATATGTTATTCCTTTCGGCCACCCCATTCTGCTATTGCCACCACTGTTCTACAACCTCCGGTTATTTCTCTACTGGGCTTCCACGATTTTCTTTAATTTTTCTGCTTCCTTAACAATGTTTGCGAGCTTATGATACCAAATGAGAATCTAGCCAATCTATACTTAGAGAGGGCTCTCGCTTTATGATTTAGCTTTGTTTTAAGGGATATTAGGCTAGTTATGAAAGCTTGGGGGGTTTTGATTTTGTTTAGTGGTGGAATTCGGGAGCAGATGGATAGAACAAGGTATTTCAGGCCATTGGGCTATGGAGTCAACTGGAAGATGGCTTAACTGGATCAGGTTGATTTAACAAAGGAGAATTTCACAAGGCAAGATAGCTAAACAAAAGCCAAATGATAACTTCAAATGGGTGAAACAGTCTTGAACAAGGAAGAAGGGCAACTAAGAATCCTTCAACAAAGTCCAGGATGATGGAAAGTGGGTGCTCATTAACAAAAAGCGATTAAGTATTCTTTGTTAAATGGTCACAATGATAAACAATGAAAGCAGGGAGCAGTTAATAATTCCCTACCTATAATAGCCTAGAAGAAAACATTAAGAAAAATAAACGATTTAAGACAGAATGCAGTAAAGCTCTTTCTAAAATACAACTTTTCGTTTATCATTTAGATATGAAACACATATGAGTATTTATTAAACCAAAAAAAATGCAAAAACACAAGATATAGAATACTTATTTGTTTCTCGTTTGACACAGGTATCCTGTAAAAGTCCTTTGCTTTATTGCTTTGTTCCAGCCAACCATACAAAAGTTGTTCAACAACACTTCAATTCCAAAATTCAATTGTCTACAAAAATGTCTAAGAATCCACACTCAATACTTCGAATAAGGAAGTATTTATACAAAATTTACATTGAAATATCTCACAACTAAATGAGATTTATTCTAGGAAAATAAAATATCTGTTTACATAAAAACAAAGACAGATGGTCTCGAATATAGTGACAGAATGTGAACTGATTGTTGTTATCCCTGTTTTCGTTGAAGGAGCTGGAGGTAGGTCCTATGAATGTCCATCTTGTTGTCATGCTAGTAATTATGTGCTGGATATTTGATTTTATCTTTTCACTGATACTCTTTCACCTGTGACTGATACTCTTTACCTGTTTTACCAACATTCATCCATTTTACCAAAATTGACTAAGGTAAATATTTATATTTACTTCACTTTTTACCATGGTAATTTATAGGATATCTGTCATGTTGGTCCACCAATCATCTCTTAGTATTCTTGTCCCTGTCAACTTCCTATAGATTTCATCTGCCTCTGTATACTTGACAAAATTGGGTTGCACTGGGAGTAAGTGTTTCACTTCATGCTCAATGTAAAAAAGGTTCTCCAAACCATCATAGAGAACTTTCCCTGTGGGCAATGCCTTGACTGCAGATGAACTGGCTTGACTGTTAGCCTGATTATGTAATTTGTTGATATACTCAATTTGGACCATTAACTTATCATTGATTACTAAAGGTCTAGGGAGTCCATTCATTTTTAAGATGTCAAATTTCTTCATGAAGTCATATATGGCTTCTTGCATGCTCTGACATCTATGTTTTACGCATTGCATCAGATTTCTTTTGGTCAATACTTTGTTTATTTCGAGGATGGTAGCAGTCCTATCGCCAATTTCTAATTGTTCCAATTTTTGCATGTTCTTAATGTTCAGAAAGTTAATTAATCTGATGGCTTCCTCAGGTTTCCTACCTAGCTCTTCTCTAGTTTTCTCAAATTCTTCAAGAGCAACTTTCACTAACTCAATTTGTTAAAAAATGATTTGAATTGATGACCAAATATCATTGATGGAATCAATGATATTGTTCCACAGTATCTTTCTAATGTCTGTCAAAGGATTTTCAAATGTAAGTTCTTTCTCTAGTGGTTTAATCTATTGAGTCATGCCTTTGTTTTTCCTTACTTCTTCTGCATAATTCATCTTCGATATGTCATATTTCTGCTCCAAAGTAGTGAATTTATCTTTCACTTTCTGCAGTTCTGTGAATTGGAACTTCATTTCTTCCATGGACTTGATCAATTCTTCTGTACTCTAATTTGATGTTTCTTCATGTGGTGTACCTGTACCTATTGCTTCTATGGTTGCAGTTGTTTCCAAAGGAATATTTGGTGCTAGAGTTGTTGCCAATGTGGAAGGGAGTGTTGTAAAAACTACTGGCACTGCAGTTTGAGGCTGTGTGGTCGACTCACTCTACCTATTCTGTAGTGTTTTCACTAATTCTTGCTTTGTTTCCTTTAGTTGCTCATTTAACTTAAGGACTAAGTCCATAAGTTCTTCTTCATTTTTCTTCTCTATCACTTCAGCAGTTTGAGGGTGAATGAGTGGTGGCAACTTCAACTGTTTCCTAAGTGCAGCTATATCTTCATTCTTCTTCTTTATTAGGCTTTATGCTGCCTTGAAATACTTTGGGTCATGGCCCAACTCAATAATTAACTCCTCCAATGATTTTATTTTGTTGCCCTTTGCCTGTGAGGAGACCTTTTCTAGTTTCAATTGGGCAATAGTTTTGCTCAGCGAATTTTGAAACCTATGTGCCATCATTGCCTTGCTAGTCAGTGTAGAGTATACCATATCCCCTGTATGTTTTTGTAGTTCTATCTGATCTATGGGGTGGATGTCTTTAGCTAAGATGTCAAAATCAGTTTTGAGGTAATCTGCCAAGGACTTGGGCTGTAGCACTGTGGACTTTAGAAAGCTCATTTTCATTTTGCCTTCCTTGATGTCAAAAGCTGACATCAATCTGGTTTGATTTGTGGGAGCCATCTTTAAGTATTGAGCATAGGCTTGGGCCTTCATCTTCTCATTCTTTGTCTTTATCTCCTTGAACTTACCCTTTATGTCTATGATCTTCTCAGATGAAGATCTGAGAGATGAAACTTCTATGCTTTGTTGTCTCTCTAGCTCTTACCTTTGTGAGCTTGAAGGTCTCCCACCTGTTGGGAATATATGTAGACTGTTTGCCCCTTCCTTTCTCATGATTTCTATGGTTTCTCCAATGAATTCCTCCTCTGAATATGGACTCATCCTTTTCCTCTTAGCAAAGGGTTGATCTGTAGGTATATTTGGACGGGTAGATGCTTCTCTATCTCTTTTTAAATTCCTTTCCTCATTTAGAGGAGTTTGTAACACTAGAGGATTACCTATGTCTGTTTGAGTTGGGTGTGGCTATGGAGGATCTAACTCTACAAATATTTCAGGCTGCTCTGATACCTCTGGCTATTCAATAGTAGCCGGTTGTTCTACTGTTGAGGAACTTGGTTCCTAAGTTTCCTTTTGTGAAGGATCTTCTGTGGGAGCATTGGTTTCCTGGGCTGGCCTTTGGGAAGACTCTGCATGTACCTGTACAAAGGAGTCTAGGTCAAGTCTCTCCTCCAAATCTTTCATTACATTTTCAACATCAACTTTGTCACTATCTCGTTCTATCAATGTTCCTTCCCTCCCTTCATTCATGTTGGCATACTATTCTATTTCAGGGATTTTGTGATGGATATAAGGTGACAACCTATGTTTCATTCTTCTATCACAGATGAAACTGTGGGGATCATATCTCCAGCCAAATCTCTTCTTTAAATGCATTATGCTCTCTATGATGTCTTCTGCTACTTGCCCTGCTCTCCTGTTGTTGAATACAAATGGGCCTAAGTGATCTTTAATCCTTAATTGGGATTTCTTCTTTGCTTTCGTAAAATGGATTTGATCAGAGTTGATTATTTTCCTGTAATAGTCCAGGGCAAATAATCTCATGGGGACATACTTGGGAAACTTTAATGGGGGCAGTTCACACCCATAGACTCTGATCTCTATGTGATTCTGGTATAAGTACCAGTCACCTATCCTATATTGCTTTGACAATTGAAGGATTCTTTTGATGTCATCACTGATTCTAGGAGGAGAAACTCCTGTTAGCATGGTGGTTACAGGATGGACAAACTGATCAATGAATTCAATGTATGAATAGGGAGAAGAAGAGGGATATTGGAAAATAGAGGTCTAGAAAATAACTGACCTAGGGCTACCTTTTGTATCAAGCTTATGCACAGAGAAAGGAAACTTGTCAGACTGATAATAAAGGAAAAGGTGATATATGATTATAGAATACTTAAATACTCTTTCATTTTCCAGTCTCATGAACTGGTCATGGATTTTCTCAGCAATGAAAGAAACATAGTCATATTTGACAGCAGGATGCTGACCAAGGGTGAAGATAGACATGAGAACTAGGGTTAATTCATCTAGATACTCACTAGTATTGAAACCCATTATAGCAGCAATCATATTGACAATGTTTTGGCCTATACCAGTGAAAAAACATGACAGATAGGGAGGAGGATCTTTGGGTATGTGATCCCTATTTATGAAAGTGTGGCGAATATGGTTGAGTTCAGAACTAGACACTTTGGTGGACTTTTCAAGTAATTCTCCAATGGGAATGGGGATAAGGTTCTAACTTGGCTGAAACTGTAGCATTTCATTGATTGAGTCTGCAGTAATTGTGAAGAGAACAGTTTCATTGGGGGACATTATTGCTCTGAGGTTGGGATTATAATTTGCTTGAGATTGGTGGATAATGTTAATGAAAATGTGTATAGAAGGGAGCATGTACCTTGGGATATTTTATTCCCAAAGGCCTATGGTATCATAGCCATTCATGTAATTGTCCTGGCATTGACAAAATACTTTCAAGGGGTCTTTATCTGGTTCAAGGTCCTTTATTTGAAAATCTTTATTTGCTGAGGGAAAATAATCTAAATCTCTATGAGGAGTAGTGATGGGAGGCACATTGAGGGCCGCGAGAGTTTCCATTTCTAGTTCTTGTGGATTCAGAGATGAAAATGGGGTTTTTTTAGTAAAATGGGTGAAACAGGGGTCCTGGCAGTTCTTTACTGTAAGTCTCACAACTGAATTAGTTGGAATTTTGGGGTTTCAATGTAATTGCAGAGGAATTTTAGTATTCACAGGGTTTCCGGAAGAAACTAGTAAATACCTGTTATAGAGCAACTGGAAATGGAGTATTGGTTGACTGGAAGTGCACTGTGGAATGGAGCGGCGTTGTGCAGTGGCTTTTAGGGTGGCTGATGTTTCAGGTACGAGTTGGTTGATTTCTATTTATTGGTTGCGTGCATGAGTTTTTTTAGAATAAAGGATGAAAAAGGATTAAACTCTGTTTTTTATGAAAAGTCAATCCTTTTGGTGGGTTTATGAAATGGACAGGTTACGTCAGCGGGGGTGATTTGACGTTTTTGTCATTTGCGGGGAGGTGGTAAGCGGGTTTCATCGCACCGCTTATGGAGGGTAAGTGGTATTTGGGGGGAGCTGCGCGATTCCATACGTTGCTCGACACGTAGCATCGGCATTCTTCACAAAACCTCTCTTCATCACATGCTAAAGGTCGACCACAAAGGCACGTGCGATATGCACGATGGCCGTCGTATCTAAGGGATCTGATTGGACGGTAGTTGGGGCAATGATATGACAGATGTATACGGAGGGCGGGGACGATATTAATTAAAAGATTTATTTGTATCAGGGGCGATTTGATTGGTCGTTGAGTTATTAATTAGTCCTGATGACTTAATTAATTCTCATTAGCATGGCGAGGAAGTCGGGTTCTTAATTAACTACAAATTAGATAATTAATCCCGTTTATTATTCAATTTACAGTTATATTTAACCATCGGGGCAGAATATGTGAAATTTGGGGTTTTGTATAATATAATAATACGGGCGTGGGTAATTTGTTTTATTCAGGAATTACATAATAATAACATTAGTGGTTAATATGACCAAACGAATGGGAAAGCACTAAGTCTAATGTTTTCCGAAAGTATTTCATCATACAACATATTAACTTAGGCTAAAATGCATAAAAGTGTTTGTATGAGGAATTATTCAATTTACCTAAGTAACATAGAATTTTACTTACGAATAATTTTATCAAAGGAATGAGTGACTTTATGGGGGGGTAGTGTTGATGAAAGGGACTTAAGTACTTTAGGAATTTCCAATTATTGGGTCGAGGGTCTGGTCCCTCCAAAAGTCAAAGAAATGCTCTAAGCCCCTCCAACTTTGACAATTACCTTTAGTACTTAAGGAATTAGTGAAAATTTAGGGCAAATTAATAGGGAAGTTAATTATTGTGACTTTTAATGTTGATGTGCCTTCTATGTGCTACATGCTTTTGTTAGTGATGAAAATTATAATTTTTAAGCTTTGTACTTAACCATTTCATCACAAATTTATTCTGCAACCACCATCTACTTACCCTACCTACATAACCTAGCATTTTCACTTCTTTATTAGCGTTCACTTAGACTGGCAAACCCTTTTACACTTTCTTTTCTTTTACATATAGTAATCTATCTAATTCTACACTTATTACATCCAAGGGCTCAGATTAGACTGTTGAGCTCCTTTTATTCACTCTACCTATCTACTTATCTGTGAAGTTTACACTGTTTGGTCAGATCTTTATTCTCTATTTCTAAAACATGAAATTGAAAACATGGAATAACCAAGTTTAAACTGTTTGGTTACCATGGATTGTGGCATAGGTGACAAATTGAACACAATCTTTATTATACATAAAAGTAAATAGTAGTGGAATTTAGACTTGCACACTTTCATGGTCTTTTCTTTTTGTTGGGTTCATTTTCTTTCATTTTTTCTGACCTTTTCTTTATTCTTTTTACCCTTTTATTGTTTTTCTAGGGCATACCCTCTTTATATTTTTAACTTTTTATTTTTCATAAATATGGAAAACCTTTGGAACAAGTAAAGGTATGAATATATTTCAAAACTAAACCAAGTCAATCATGATATATTACACCTATTGGTATAGGGGCATAACAGTGGCTTGACTTGGGGATGGCTTTTCCTAGTGGAAAGTCAAGAATAGTATATTAGTGGCCTCTGAATGACTTTTCTTATGCTCTGCAATCTTCTTTTTCTTGCTACTTTATTTGTATGTATGATAGTAATGATTCTGAAGCTTAGGGCCTTCTCTTCGAGCTTCAACTCCAAAATCTTACTGTCCAATCAACGTTGAACATTACAAAGGAAATAATATGTACAATTAGGAACATGGTAATATTAGTAACTAGGATCAAAATAATGCTTCAACATCCGACCATTGGCTGGTCCTCCTTCAAGTTCTGCACCATCTAACTCTTTAAGAAAATAGGAATTGTTTCCTTTGAAATCATATATGATATATGGTCCTTTCCATAGGAAGTCAAACTTCCCATTCTTCCCTTTGTCCTCTCTTCTGGAATCCCACCGTAACACTTTGTCACCAAGGTAGAAATCTTCTGTCGTGGTCCTTCTGTCAGAGATCTTCTTGAGTTTTTCTTGTAGCACTTGGGATCTTTGGTATACCTCCTCCCTGGTCTGCTGTAAATTGATGGTCTGGTTTATCCTTCTTTGTATATCATTAGGTTCCACTTGAACTTCTTGGAGTATCTTAATGACAGGAACTCCTAATGATGAAGGGAAGACAACCATCATGCCATATACTAACTCATAAGGACTGGTTTCAATGGATTTTTTGGTTGTAAGCCTATCTCACCACAAAGCATTGATCAATTTTTTGTTCCAAGTTCTCTTGTTTTCCTCCAACAGTTTTTTGTTGATATTAATTAGACTCTTGTTGGAAGATTCTGCAAGGCCATTCCCTTGGGGGTAGTAGGTTGTGGAATGACCTAGTGTGATATGATACTTGTTGCATAAATTAATCGTTTTTATTGACTTAAAAGATGCAACATTATCTGTGATAATTTTGTTTGGGCAACCAAATCTGAACAGGATATTGGCCTCTAGAAATCCTATAATGACAGTGTTTGTGGCTTTTCTGGAGGGAATGGCTTCTATCCACTTTGTAAAATAGTCAGTTGCAGTAAGTATCCATTTGTGTTGGCCAAAAGAGGGTGGATGAATTTCCCGAATGAAGTCAATACCCCATTGTTGAAAAGGTTTCTCGGTGGAAATAGGATTTAATGGTAAAGGTAACAATTTTCTTTTTCCTTCAAATATTTGGCATTTGTGACAACAAGTTACAAATTTCTTCACATCTGCAAACAAGGTTGGCCAATAGAATCCAGCTCTTAGGATTTTGTCTACAATTGAGTTCCAGTAGAGGTGTCCTCCACAGTCTCCTGCATGAAATTCTTGGAGAGCCTTGTCAGCTTCTTCTTTCGACAAACAATTTAACAAAATGCCTTCATGATTTTTCCAAAATAAAGAATTATCTAAGATGCAAAATTTTGAAGACTTCATTTTCAAAAATCTATTTTTGGTTCTAGACAACCCTAGAGGAGCTTGCAGGTTTTGTAACATATAAATAATATCATCATACCAAGGTGAATCTGAAAAGGCCTGGCTGATCTGTGGAGTCGCCATCTCCTACTCGTTATCCAGCTCTGCAATGAGGTTTATGTCTAGGGCTTGGTAATTAGTTTCTATCATGAGTTTAGCAAATCCCTGACCTTTAATTAGTTTGGTGGTTTTAATCTCTATATCATATTCTAATATTGTAGCTATCCACTTTCCTCTTTTACCATCAATTCCATCCTGAGTTAGGATGTCTTTGACTACTGCATTAGGAACGTAAGCTATAACATGAGAATATAATATATAGACTCTGAAATATTTAAGAGCTTTTACCAATGCAAAAGCATGTTTCTCCATGATTTTGTATTTTAATGACACATCTCTGAGAGCTTTACTAAAAAATGCTATGGGTTTTTCACATCCTTGATCATCTTTTTGTAGTAAAACTGCAGATATGGTATGTTCTGATGCAAAAGAAAAAATGATGAAGTCTCTATCAAACTGTGGGCTGGTGAGGACTAGTGTTCTTGTCAAGGCTATTTTAATATCTTCAAATGATTATTTAGCCTGAATTGTCTAGTTAATGGTTGAATCCTTTTTTAACATGTTATTTAATGATCTAATGAGTTCAACTAAGTCAGAAATAAACCTCCTTAAAAAATTAATCTTTCATAAAAATGTTTGTAACTCTTTAATGTTTATGGGATAGGGAATTTGTAAAATAGCTTCAATTCTAGAGGGGTCAATTCGAATGCCATCCTTAGAAATGATATGTCCTAACAATTTTCCTTCCTCCATACCGAACAAGGACTTCTTTGGGTTCAAAGAAATTCCATATTTCCTGCACTTTAGAAATACTTGCCTGAGGTGCTCCAAGTGTTGCTTATCTAATTTAGAAAAAACAGTGAGATCATCAAGATATATGACAAGAAAAACATTAATTTCTTTTGCAAAGGCAATGACCATTGCTCTTTGAAAAGTTGCTCTGCATTTTTCAATCCAAAGGGAATTTTAATGTACATGAAAGTACCCCATGGTGTTGTAAATGTTGTTTTCTCCTGGTCATCAAGGTGAACTAAGAATTGGTTATAACCTGAAAACCCATCTAAAAGTGAAATTCTAAAAGAACCAACTACCCTTTGCAATATATGGTCCATTTTGGGTAAAGGATATTTATATTTAAGGGAGACCTTGTTCACATTTCTCAAGTCAACACATGATCTTATTTCCCTTGTTTTCTTCCTAGTAGGTACCAGATTGGATACCCATTCTGAGAATCTAATAGGGGCAATAATCCCTGCTTCATACATGTGTTTGATTTCTTTCTCAATTAATGGTAATAGCACAGGGTTAATTCTTTTAAGTTTTTGTTTAAAGGGCTTTTGATTTTCTTTCAGAGGTATAGTGTGTTGAATGATGGAGGTATTATATGATTTCAAATCTTCATAACTCCGGGCAAAGACATCCTGGAATTCCCTCATAAGTTCAACATACTTTAGCTTCTGATTAGGAGGTAAAGACTTTGACAATTTTATCAATTTGGGATTATACTGTGTTCCTAAGTTATACTCTTCAATATCTGCTTTTAATGGTTCCATTTTAGGTTTCTTAGGAATGTCATTAGAATAAAAAATATCTTCTAGATGAGTCAAGCCTTTAGGTAAATAGTTATCTTTTAAGTTGATTACCTTTGTTTCTTCTTCAATTATTTCATCCAGGTCTATTTGTTCCAGGTCTTGAATTTCTTTTTGTGTGAATTTGGTGGGATGAAGCATATTTATTGAATTCTCTCCTGAAATGTTAAGAACTATTTCGTTTATTTTATTAGTCCTAAGGTCTGTATCAACATCCATATTAAGTTTAGAAAATTCCTCATCTAAAGTTAAAAAGTTATTGTTCTGCTTATCACTATCAAAAACCTGCCAATTCTTAAGATTATCAGGGATGGCTGGCCTATGCCTAATCTCAGCAGTAAACTGATGATTAGGTTGAAATAGTAATCTGTAGGTGCTGACAAACATGGCCAAACTGTGGGCTTGCAAGTTGTGTTTTCTAGGAATAGTTGCAAGCTGAGTTTCCAAAAAAGTGTTGAGGATTTCTATGATTGTCCCTCTATAATATCCTAGTCTAGAATCCCTAGTTGAGTAAGTTCCTTTAATCTGTTTAACAATTAATTTTGAATCTCCCCTGGTGGACACTATTATAGCTCCTAATATTTTAACAAGTTTAAGACCTAAAAAGAAAGCCTCATACTCTGCCATATTATTGGTGCATCTAAAATTTAATCTGTAGGCATGGCCTTCAGCATGATCATTTTCTAAATTGTACACCCAAACTCTTGCTCCTGCTCCTAGTTTATTTACAGAACCATCAAAATCTAGATGCCAAAGGATTTCATGTTCATAGTTTGTATCTGGGGTAGTGGGAACTTATTTAACCATGGCATTTGGGTTTTCATTTTCATCTGATTTTTCTTTGTTATTTGATATTTCCTGAATATGAATATTTGATTTTTATTTTTTAATTTCTTTTGGTTTTGTTGCTACAATATCTAAGGTATTTAAAGGACTGGTTTTTTCTTTGTAAAGAATGAAAGAATCCATATCAGAGTGTACTGAGTAGATAGGGAAATTTTGGGGGTTTTCCTGACTACTTACTACATATTTCATTAATGTTTCTCTGTATAGTTTCTTGGGTTGTCCAAAACCTGATATAGTGGCATATGACATATCTAGCTGAAGAGATCCCTGAAGTTTAGCACCCCAGGATCTTGACAACAGCATGCCATATTTGGGTGGTATATCAGCTACCACTATGTCCATTAAAATTGTTTTTGCAGGATATTGAACCAATGAAATACATAAGTCTTTTATCAATCCTAAACATCTCACTTGGCTGGAATCAAAAGAAAACAAATCTTTGTATGATCTAGTGATTTCTAGGTCTAATTTTTCCATGACAGATTTGGGCATAAGATTATGAGATGCACCAGAGTCAAACATGGCATTGTGTAGGATCTTATCATGTATGTTTAAGCTAACATAGAAGGGAGGAATTCCTCCTTCCAATGGTTTCCCATTCACTTCTGGGCCAAAGATTAACTTGGCTTGATCATCAAAAAGATTAACTGAGTCTTCAATTCCAATAATTTTTATGGATTTGTTGATTTAAGTTCGGCAAACATCATGTTTAGCTAATTCAGGCAATGGAACAAAAATTTTCAGCTTGCCAACTTCTATTTCTAGATTAAAGGGCTTTTCTGTTTGGGTTCTTGAATTTCGAGCAACAATGTTTTCTGTATTTTTCTCCTTTTCAGGATAATTTAGAGTTATGATTTGCTGATTCTCCTAAATCAACTTCTGGAGGTTCTTCCACTGTTTCCTTGGAAGGAAGGGAGGTGGAAGGCTGTTCATTGTTTGGTTGATTGTCAGAGATGTACATCTTCAATTATGGGATCAGAAGGATTAGTTTTTGGTCTAGAAAGAATTTGCAGGGGTTTGGTTATTGTCTTACCTCTTTTGGGTTGATTAGGGACTGTCTTCTTGTTTGTTTCAAGAACATCAATTCTCCTACCTCTTAGTGTTACAAGGAAAAGTGTCTACTCAGAACAGCTTATCCCAGTAAGGTGTGATAACTTCCTTAGAAACAAACAAAGTAAAGCTACTTTCATTTTTCCTTTATGAAGTATAGATAGAGAGGAACAAAGAAGACCAACCTCTATCTTGTGCTAATTTCCTGGTTCGATTCCTCTCTTCCTTGATAGTCTTTTGCTACTTGTTCCCTTGCACGCCCAGCTTAACAGAGTACCTCTAAGATCACAGTAGCATAGAACTATACAAAGACATGGATCTATAATCATAAACAATCTAGGATCATATGTAAATTGACCATACAAATGCAGCAAACATAAATGACACAAGAGTATGGAGGAAAACTTGAATAGATTTTATTGATAAACAAGAAAAAACCAAGAGGAGTTACAACCAGTTGTTCTGACCCAACATCAACCTCTCAGCAAGGAAGCCCCTCTTCACCTCATACAAAGCTTAGATCACCCAACAATCTGATGTTTGTCTCAAGAAACCAATAGCAATTCCTTACAATATGCAAAATTCCAGCCTCTGGATCTCTGGGATGAGGGATCCATATATAGATATTTGTAAGGGAGATGAGTCAGCTTATGATTTGATTAGTGTCTTCCCTCTGATATTTCTTTCTTCCACTTGGAGATTGATGATCTCTTACTCATCCTTGGTCGAATTCAGAGAGGCAAGTGTCACAGGAGAAGTTTCTAGAAGCTTCCATTGCCTCTCCACCTCGCGGAATGACACTGCCATTTGTCATTTCCCGCCCATCACACCCCATAGAAGGGCTTTTTGAAATGCAATGCACCCACACAGTGTACTTAGGGGAGATGCAACACACTTGGCCTATGGAGCAGCTAAAATGATCATGTTTTGACCAATTCGGAGCAGTTTTTCATGGAGAACTTCTGGGAGAAGCTGTAATCATTTGACCTTGTTCCTTTAGGGGTTAGAACAACACTTTTAGGGACTTAGGAGCCCTTGGTTTATGGAAATTTCATGCTTTGGGTTGCAGTGCCCAAAAATGTCTATAACAGTTGCCCCCTAAAGCATGAGGTCATTAATCTTTTGATGTAGGGTGAAATGCTTTATTATGAGGATCCGAAGTTCTTTCAAGCTGGGAGGAGACCTGTAATAAGATACAATACAATACATTATCTTCATAATATTTTCATGATCTAGCTGAGGTGGGCATTCCCATGCTCAGATTTATAAATTCATTTTCATGTACATAGGACAGACAATCGTCTGAGTGTAGACTGATGATTCTGATAGAGCCATCATCCCTTTGATTGGATGATTATCTGTGCTGCAATGATGTACATTTGATGTCTTTATTTTCCTGAATATATATCGCAGCCCGGATGGATGAAACTAGATCTGGGGTCTTCAATCTCGTTTGATCTTCACTCGAAGTACAAGTCTATCCATGTGAGAGATGTTCTGGAGTCGAACATGGAAATACATCACTTGATTACCAGCCAATGATATAAGCTGTTAACAAGCACGAGAGGAATCACCGATAATGATAATGACCCTCAAGGTACTGCAGTACAATTCACGTGGTGTGAATAAATGACTTGGCGTTGAACACCACACAAAATCATTCAGTCGAAGGTCATTGATGTAAACCTGTCGCCGGAGGTGAGAAACTTGCCATTGAGGCATGCAAGCTTCAAAGTACTGAATGGGGTGTTCCTAGATCAACTTCTTGGATAATGAGCTGATGTCGACAAGAAGTGATCTGTCACAGGAGGGCCTTAATGAATCCCACGTCAATGACACGGAACGGAGCAAATGATTTTAATGGAGGTGAAAACGATCTGGTGATATAAGGTTCAGGGTTGCGGTCATGAAAGAATGGAGTATAAATGTATTGTAGTGGGTGAGACACAGGTGAATTCTCTGAATGACTTCTCTTAAACATACTGGCGACACTGACGTGATGGATTGGTAGCATTAACCCCGAATGTGGATGGTATGATGGGACCATGGTGATGTGACCGGTGAATGAAACAACCCAACCTGACTTGGATGCGGAGTGAAAATGTCATGTTCAAGAGCGACTTGCTACCAACAAAGTTTCTTCAAGTTTTCTTTCCAATTTTTCCCCAGTCATTGCTGACCAGTACCTCTTTATTTTTATCAAGCTTGAGGAGGATAACATATGCTTGTTCTATAATTTTCCCTTCGGGCAAACCCATCGCTATGTTTTAATGAGCCTAGTGATAGTAAAACTCGTACGTCTATAGACAAGTTTGTTGCTATTAAAATTTTAACGAGTTTAATGACAAAGATAACTCGGTCCTTTTCAATTTTAGAGAGTCTGAAAAGGAACGTAAAGGAAACTCCAAAATTCCTTTTTCGTCATCTAATCCCTTAAGTCCGAAAAACTATAAAACAATACAGAAGGGATGAATTTTCGATACTTTTAACGAGCCGAACAAAACAAGCGCTCGATCTTTTTGTGTAATAATCCCTCAGGTCCAAAAAGATTAAAATTTAGAGGAGGGATAGCACTTCCGGTCCCTTTAACGAGCTGGAAAGGCCAATGGCTCGGCAATCTTTTCATATTTTACGAGTCAATTGAAAAGAGCTTAAAGGAGACTCGTCTTTTGAGGAATGAGTGATAAAATGGGCAGCAACTAATTCCAGTTAAGGTTTGGAATTTTCCAATCACGGCAGTGTTACAAGGATGTCTAACATGATCACTCTTCGCAGTTGTTCCTCAAAATGGGTACACAATCAAATGGAGGTGAATGATCGGCCAATGCAAAAGTGGAGGTGATGGAACAAACACAACCAAGGCTTTAAAGGCTGAAGTATTACATTCACGATGGTTATTTACCAGAAATTGGTTCATTTTTTAATGAGCTTAAACTTTGGAGGAACATGTGCTCATTGCTTATGTTTATTTTTTAATGAGCATGAAGTCCACGCTAAAACTGCTTGATTAGATGGTCTCTTTTTGACTTTACCATAAATAGCTTTGTTCTTTCAAAGATTGTACTGTATTTTCAATTGCTTCATTAAACTAGTCAGAAATGAACAATATATGCTTGAAAAATGAGTTAGAACACTAATATTTTACTTTGAACTAAGTAAAAAGTAATGAAAAAGTGCTTTTACCTCTCATTTTACCATTTCATTTGAACTTTGGTTTGTTGGAGCTTTTGGAGGTGCTTTCACCCTTTGATTTTCATCAGCTGATTTCGGGAGATTCTGTGGACGATTCTCGGCACCGTCTAGACCAGGTAGAAGCTAAACTTGAGCTCTTACATTTCATGCTTTCCATTTTGCATTCTGAGCTTGATTCCTAGTTTTTCTGAGCCTCTAGGGTTTGAAAAACTCGCTCTGCCTCCAACGCACCCTCTGTGTATCGAAAGGTGCATTGGATGTTGGCCTGTCTACTGGCCATTTGACATGCAACGCACCCAGAGCACTATTGTAGGTGCGATGGGTGCAAAGAAGGAATTTTATGCACAGTTTTTGATGGAAATTTTTCCTGTTTCTTACCAAAATCAGGATCTAACTCTTCTCTTGTTTGTTTTTCAGAGATCTTTGGAGTAAGATGACTATTACATGGCGAGAACGTGAGCATGAAGAAGAGGACATGCTTGCCCTACATGATCTGGTTACAGTAAACGCACTACAGAACTATGGCTTGCTGAAGTTTTTTCGCATCTCTAGCATGAGACAACAGATCAACTTGCTGCAGTATTTGCTCAATGCTTGGGATCCTACCAACCAGGTGTTCCAGATCAGGGGAAAATCCATCCCCTTGACGGTAGTGGACATCTATTTCTTGACTGGCTTGTTGAGGTGGGGTGCCCCCATCTCTTTATCAGGTTCGGCCCAAGGAGGTGAATCTGTGAGAGATTATGTTCGCCGGTATTGCAGAGAGGGATCTCAGTCGAGTAGAGATGGCAAGATCATCATACGTGATGTCACTGATAGGTCCCTTAGGACTATTCTGTTCACTTTTGGTAGGATGGATGGTGGTGCGGCTCTTCATGTAGCCAACCGATCTTATATGTAGTATGCATTGGAATGCCTCCAACCGAAGGTTTTCAACTGGTGCGACGCAGTACTTCTTGTGATGAAAGAACAATTGACCAAGGTAAAGAGTGGGAGGTTGAAGAACTTTGGGTATGGTTCTATTTTGACTGCCTTTGCCTTGGAAAAGATACCACTGATGCAGCCGTAGTATATTGCACTCGATTTACCTTCACCGACTGAACCACGTATGCAAAGATGGGTCGACCATATGTCTAGGCATGCTGGTTAGTCTCAAATTTCATTTTCTGATACCTTCTTCAGGTGGTTTGATCATCAGGAGATGGTTTATTCCAAGTATCCATATGCTGGCATGGACTTCTGGGGTGATCCAGATTTAGTACTGTCGGATGGCGAACAGTGGGGCGCCATTGGTAAATTCTTTGCCCACATTCCTATTTATCGTTTTTCATTTATAATGTCCTTGTGCTTTATTTTTTCAAGACTTAATCAAACTCATGTGTTCATGCAGATGTTGGTCCTGTTCGGCCAGTAGTACGCCTGAGAGTGCCAGCTGCCGCCCCAGCAGGAGAGGCTGTTGGAAGGGTTATCCTTCGCGACCTCAATGTGGTCGAGACTCTTGCAGCATTACAGGAGCAGGTTGAGGGCCTCACTCTTGGTATTCCAGATGTGAGGACTAACGAGCTGCCCTCGAGGTTGCAGCGGCATACTACTGGTGTGCCAAGACGATGGACTCGACTCTTACGCATGATCGCACAAGTTGTGACCTGCTATCACAAGCATCATTAGACTATGGTGCCCCCTAGCGTTTTGAGTTTTTTGGTCATTTGACCAATTTTGTCTTGGTTACAGAACATTATGTGTAAACCATAAACAGTTATATATATTTTTGATTTTCGGAGTTTTATTTTGGTTAAGTTACATGATCCAAATGCAAATATTCATGGTATGCTTCTTTTTATAAATGTTGCAAATGTCTATCTAACACATAATTTGCCAATGAGTCAGTTAATGTGTTTAAGTTTCTAGAAATATGCTGATATTGAATAAAATCAAATTGCCTTTCCAAAATCTTAACCCTTAGGAACATGCGATAAATAGCTGGATTTCGTACAGAGTAGATACCAGTGAGTTGTAGTATGACGAGTTGTGAGTCTAGCCTGACAATCAGTCGGCGTATACCATGTGTGATGGCATCAGAGAGAAGTTCTATAAACATGCTATATTCAACGATGTTATTCATTGATCGACCAATACATACCCCTCTGAAACTTACTAACTCGCCGCTTGGATCAAAAATGGCCTAGGCCACGGAAGATAGGTTCCGCGAACTACGACTCGCTCAGTTGGCATATCCAACACATGACTCCAATAGGTTTGACATCTGTAATAAATGTAAAAAGTGGATTACTTGACCAAAATAAACACTTTAGCGAAAACAAAAACAGAACAAAAGCATATAGGTTACCATACTGAATTACACATAGTAACGCTTGAGGTACAACCAGTTACGAGGTTGCACTGGTGGAATTCCGTCATAATCCATTAACTCGTAGGCAGGGAAAATTTTAAGAACCCCCCCTAAATTTATAAATATAATAAATGGGAGAATCTCCATGGTATATAGGAAAAATGGAAGGCCATTTTATCAATAATATAATATGTATATATAATTTTTTGGCGAATCTCTCACCAGGCATGGCGAATATTTTACTCAATTATAAAATCTTGTAAGATCTTGGGGAGTCTTTCACTAAATAATAAAACTTTGTAAAGTCCTAGTGAATCTTAGCATAGGCTACATGCTGGTTTAACTTCCCCATTTAAATAGGCTACATTCCAGGTGAATACCATGGGTCAATACCATGTGCCATTTTTATTTTTATTAATTCTAATATTAGGGTTAATAATGGTTTTTTGCATGGTATTAATAACAATCTAGTCCATGGTATTTGTCCCATAGTATTTTGGCCATAGGTTTCACCTAAATATAACCCATTTTTTGAGTGTTCGTAAATATAAGGTGACTTATGTAGTAAATATAAAAAAATGTTTTATTTGTTTACCATACCTCTCATTTATTTATATTTTTATTAATTTACCATACCTCTTTTACAAATATGGTATTTGGCCCATAGGATTCACTTAAATAAAACCTCTTTCTTGAGCCTTCATAAATAGAACGAGGGTTATGGACTAAATATAAAAAGAGGTTTTATTTATTTACGATACGTCTAGTTTATTTATATTTTTATTTATTTACCATACCTTTTGAGTAAGTATAAAAAGACGTTTTATTTATTTACCATACCTCCACTTTACTTATATTTTTATTTGTTTACACCCTTACATGTATATAAGGTGACTTATGGAGTAAATATAAAAAATGTTTTATTTACTTACCATACCTCTCATTTATTTATATTTTTATTAATTTACCATACCTCTTTTATAAATATGGTATTTGGCCCATAGGATTCACTTAAATAAAACCTATTCTTGAAAATGGGCAAATGGATTCACTTAAATAAAACCTATTCTTGAAAATCGGCGAATGGAAGGTCGTAAGTCCTAATTTCAAGGGCTAAATTTACCTTTTTTACCCTCTCCCTTAAAATAAGGTGGCCTATTTGAGGTGATTTGTAAAAATGTACTATGATACAAAATATTCACCCACTAAAAATTTAAAACCCATTAATTTCGCCAAAGGGCGAACATTCGCCCCAAAAATTATCCTTGCTCGTAGGCTCCTTTTGCTAACACTCACTTAACAATATACAGGTAGATCTAAGGAGGATCTAAGAGCTATCACAAGGGAAATCAGAGAGTTTGTGAATCAGTTGTTTAAATCATAAACAGATCCCGGAGATGGACTGAAGTGGCATTTATCTACTTTGCATTTGCTATGGCAAATGCAGTTTGAATGCTACCTGGCACGAATTCAGACTTCATCTGTAAGTTTATGAAATAGACAACAAGGAAGATAAACAAACAAATTAATTCGTCCCCAGCGAAGTCGCCACTTTGTTACAGGGAAAAGTGTCTACTCAGAACTGCTTATCCCACTAAGGTGTGATAGTTGCCTTAGAAACAAACAAAGTAAAGCTACTTTCGTTTTTCCTTTATGAAGTATAGATAGAGAGGAACAAAGAAGACCAACCTCTGTCTTGCGCTAATCTTCTGGTTCGATTCCTCTCTTCCTTGATAGTCTTTTGCTACTTGTTCCCTTACACGCCCAGCTTAACAGAGTACCTGTAAGATCACAGTAGCATAGCACTATACAAAGACATGGATCTATAATCATAAACAATCTAGGATCAGATGTAAATTGACCATACAAATGCAACAAACATAAATGACACAAGAGTATGGAGGAAAACTTGAATAGCTTTTATTGATAAACAAGAAAAAACCAAGAGGAGTTACAACCAGTTGTTCTGACCCAGCGTCAACCTCTCAGCAAGGAAGCCCCTCTTCACCTCATATAAATCTTAGATCACCCAACAATTTGATGTTTGTCTCAAGAAACCAACAGCAATTCCTTACAATATGCAAAATTCCAGCCTCTGGATCTCTGGGATGAGGGATCCATATATAGATATCTGTAAGGGAGATGAGTTAGCTTATGATTTGATTAGTGTCTTCCCTCTGGTAGTTCTTTCTTCCACTTGGAGATTGATGATCTCTTACTCATCCTTGGTCGAATTCAGAGAGGCAAGTGTCACAGGAGAAGTTTCTGGAAGCTTCCATTGCCTCTCCACCTCGTGGAATGACACTGCCATTTGTCATTTCTCACCCATCACACCCCATAGAAGGGCTTTTTGAAATGCAATGCACCCACACAGTGTACTTAGGTGAGATGCAACGCACTTGGCCTGTGGAGCAGCTGAAATGATCTTGTTTTGACCAATTCTGAGCAGTTTTTCATGGAGAACTTCTAGGAGAAGCTGTAATCAGTTGACCTTGTTCCTTTAGGGGTTAGAACAACACTTTTAGGGACTTAGGAGCCCTTGGTTTATGGACATTTCATGCTTGGGGTTGCAGTGCCAAAAAATGTCTATAACACTTAGGTTGTATTGCTTGTGCACCTCAAAGATGGATGAATCATATCCCTACCTAAAGTCGAATGATTCTCTTGATTGGGTTTGGAACTATTTGAGTATGTGGGCTTCTTGATCATCTTGGCTTAAGAAAACTTCTTCTCCCTCATCCAGCCCCATTAAATTAATTTGAGTATCCTCTTCAGGTTCTTTAGAATGTGAAGCTTCTGCATAGTTCTCCTGGAAAGGGGATCTAATGTTTTGGTCAGGGCCATTATTTCTAGTGTTTTGATTTTGACTTTTCCTAAAATTAGGATTTCTCCCTGTATTGGCTTGCTGGCTATCCAAGGGAGATTTCCTTTAAATTATCTCCACTCTATCTCCTAGTCTATCCATTCCTTTAATTATGGCATCTAGTTTTTGTTCAAAGGGTGAGCTTTCTTCTTTTAATGGTATCCTTCTTTCACTCCTGGCCTTGGATCTTTTGGATAACAGGTTGGCTTCAACGCTTACTGTTATGCTTTGCATATCTTCCAATGTAGGAGGGTTTCATTCTCTCAGCTGGAAAGCCATGTCAAAATCAAATCCATTAGGGAATTTGATTAAGGCTAAACCAGGTGGAGGCCTAAGATCTAGGGGAATGGCACTATACACATTGTTAAATCTTGTGCAATAGTCTTGAACAGTTTCCTAAGGTCCCCTCTTAAGGTTGTCGTATTTAGATAAGATCTGAAGGGGGTCTTTTCTTTTCTCCCATCTGTTCAGGAATTATTGATAGAGCGTTCTCAGACTATCTATACTTTGAGCAGTTAATGCTCTGAACCACGTCCTAACATCTCCAGTAAAGCTTTGCACGAAAATTCTCATTTTCACATCAGCAGTGTCTATTTCATAAGTTTCGAAGTAATCATTCATTCTCTTAGTATGTTGTTGGGTTGTATAGGTTCCAGTACCATAAAAGAATGTGATTTTACTATGGTAGTCAAGGGGCATGGCACTTGGATTAGCTAGCAGCACAAGAGGAGTATATCTATTAGCCATTGATGTAGGTAGTGTTGAAACAAAGACTAGAGTTGGGGTAACAGTAGATGTTTGAGGTGTTGTGGATGGAGAACTAGGGGTTAAAGTAAGATGCGGAGTGGTTTTAGGTTGAGAGATATGAGGGACAGATGATGAGCTAGCAAAAAAAGAAGTGACTACAGAAGGATTAGGGGTTCCTTCAGTGGTAAGATCAGATTGAGGTGAGTTCTGCAAATGTCTATCAATTAACAAATTAGCTCTTTGAACTTCGATTTCTCTAATGAACTCAGGGTCTTGAACAAGGTTTATTAATTCAGAATCAGATGAAGTTCGAAACAGAGAGGCTTCAAAGTACTCATCAAAGGGTAGGTCTTCTAGGAACAGCCAATCAACCGGACAAGATTGAGATCTAAATATGGGTCGAGGGCTAGAAAAACTTTCTTGTCTTCTAACAATTCTGGGGATCAAATTGGGATTGTCAAACACTGGGGGTGGATTAGGGTTAGGATTAGCCCTAGTGTAACGAATTCTTTCTGAAGCCAGATTTCAGGTCTTTAGTTTTGCAATTTCTTATAAAAACATCAAAATAACTTCTACAAAATCTTCAAGATGCAGGTAATCAAACTTTGTATTTCTTAAAGACTTGTTTTGACTGAGGAATTGGTTTTTCCCTAGTATGGTCGCCACTATGTTATCACTCAGATTTTCCCTTATAAGTTATCAAAAGAAGGGACAGTTCGAGGTAACCACAAACCAATCTTTTAAGTACAGAATCTATCCAATCTGTACTCAGAGAGGGCTCTCTCTTTATTATTTAGCTTTGTTTTAAGGGATATTAGGCTAGTTATGAAAGCTTGGGCGTTTGGATTTTGTTTGGTGGTGGAATTCAGGAGCAGATGGATAGAACAAGGTATTTCAGGCCATTGGGCTATGGAGTCAACTAGAGGATGGCTTAACTGGATTAGGGTGATTTAACAAACGAGAACTTCACAAGGCAAGATAGCTAAACAAAAGACAAATGATAGCTTCAAATGGGTGAAATGGTCTTGAACAAGGAAGAAGGGTAACTAAGAATCCTTCAACAAGGTCCAGGATGATGGAAAGTGGGTGCTCATTAGCAAAAAGCAATTAAGTATTCTTTGTTAAATGGTCATAGTGATAAACTATGAAAGCAGGCAGTAGTTAAGAATTCCCTACCTATAATAGCCTAGAAGAAAACATTAAGAAAAATAAATGATTTAAGACAGAATGCAGTAAAGATCTTTCTGAAATACAACTTTTCATTTACATTCAAATATGAAACACATATGAGTATTTATTAAACCAGAAAAACTGCAAAAACACAGGATATAGAATACTTATTTGTTTCTCATTTGACACAGGTATCCTGTAAAAGTCCTTTGCTTTATTACTTTGTTCCAGCCAGCCATACAAAAGTTGTTCAACAACACTTCAATTCCAAAAGTCAATTGTCTACAGAAATGTCTAAGAATCCACACCCAATACTTCGAATAAGGAAGTATTTATACAAAATTGACATTGAAATATCTCACAACTAAATGAGATTTATTCTAGGAAAATAAAATATCCATTTACATAAAAATAGAGACAGATGGTCTCGAATATAGTGACAAAATGTGAAATGATTGTTGTTGTCCCTGTTTTCATTGAAGGAGATGGAGGCAGGTCCTATGAATGTGCATCTTGTTGTCATGCTAGTAATTTTGTGCTGGACATCCGATTTTATTTTTTCAGTGATACTTTTTCACCTGTGACTGATACTCTTTACCTGTTTTACCAACATTCATCCATTTTACCAAAATTGACTAAGGTAAATATTTCTTTTACTTCACTTTTTTACCATGGTAATTTATAGGATGTCTGTCGTGTTGGTCCACTAATCATCTCTTGGTATTCTTGTCCTTGTCAACTTCCTGTAGATTTCATCTGCCTCTGTATACTTGACAAAATTGGGTTGCACTGGGAATAATTGTTTCACTTCATGCTCAATGTAAAGAAGGTTCTCCAAACCATCATAGAGAACTTTCCCTGTCGGCAACACCTTGACTGCAGATGAACTGGCTTGACCGTTAGCCTACTGATGTAATTTGTTGATATACTCAATCTGGACCATTAACTTATCATTGATGACTAAAGTACTAGGGAGTCCTTTCATTTTTAAGATGTCAAATTTCTTCATGAAGTCATCTATGTCTTCCTGCATGCTCTGACATATGTGTTCTAAGCCTTGCATCAGATTTCTTTTGGTCAATACTTTCTTTATTTCGAGGATGGTAGCAGTCCTATCCTCAATTTCTAATTTTTCCAATTGTTGCATGTTCTTACTGTCCAGAAAGTTAATTAATCTGATGGCTTCTTCAGGTTTCCTACCTAGCTCTTCTCTAGTTTTCTCAAATTCTTCAAGAGCAACTTTCACTAACTCAATTTGTTCAAAAATGATTTGAATTGATGACCAAATATCATTGATGGAATCAATGATCTTGGTCCACAGTATCTTTCTAATATCTGTCAAAGGCTTTTCAAATGTAAGGTCTTTCTCCAGTGCTTTAATCTGTTGAGTCATGCCTTTGTTTTTCCTTACTTCTTCTGCATAATTCATCTTTGATATGTCATATTTTTGCTCCAAAGTAGTGAATTTCTCTTTCACTTTCTGCAGTTTTGTGACTTGGAGCTTCATTTCTTCCATGGACTTGATCAATTCTTCTGTACTCTGATTTGATGTTTCTACCTGTGGTGTACCTGTACCTGTTGCTTCTATGGTTGCAACTGTTGCCAAAGGAATATTTGGTGCTAGAGTAGTTGCCAATGTGAAAGGGACTGCTATAGAAACTACTGGCACTATAGTTTGAGGCTGTGTGGTCGACTCACTCTGCCTGTTCTATAGTGTTTTCTCTAATTCTTTCTTTGTTTCCTTTAGTTGCTCATTTAACTTAAGGACTAAGTCCATAAGTTCTTCTTCGTTTTTCTTCTCTATCACTTCAGCAGTTTGAGGGTGAATAGGTGGTGGCAACTTCAACTGTTTCCAAAGTGCAGCTATATCTTAATTCTTCTTCTTTATCAGGCTTTCTGTTGCCTTGAAATCCTTTGGGTCATGGCCCAACTCAATAATTAACTCCTCCAAAGATTTTATTCTATTTTCCTTTGCCCGTGAGAAGGCCTTTTCTAGTTGCAATTGGGCAGTAGTGTTGCTCAGTGAATTTTTCAACCCATGTGCCATCATTGCCTTGCTATTCAGTGTAGAGTAGACCATCTCCCCTGTCTATTTGTGTAGTTCTATTTGATCTATGGGGTGGATTTCTTTAGCTAAGACCTCAAAATCAGTTTTGAGGTAATCTGCCAAGGACTTGGGCTGCTGCACTGTGGGCTTTAGAAAGCTCATTTGCATTTTTCCTTCTTTGATGTCAAAAGCTGACATCAATCTGGTTTGATTTGTGGGAGCCATCTTTAAGTATTGAGCATAGGCTTGGGCCTTCAGCTACTCATTCTTTGTCTTTATTTCCTTGAACTTCCCCTTTATGTCTATGATCTTCTTAGATGAAGATCTGAGAGATGAAACTTCTATGCTTTTTTGTCTCTCTAGCTCTTGCCTTTGTGAGCTTGAAGGTGTCCCACATGTTGGGAATGTATGTAGACTGTCTGCCCCTTCCTTTCTCATGATTTCTATGGTTTCTCCAATGAATTCCTCCTCTGAATATGGATTCATGCTTTAACTCTTAGCAAAGGGTTTATCTGTAGGTATACTTGGAGGGGTAGATATTTCCCTCTCTTTTTAAATTTCTTTCCTCATTTAGAGGAGTTTGTAACACTGGAGGATTAACCATGTCTATTTGAGTTGGATGTGGCTATGGCGGATCTAAATCTACATATATTTCAGGTTGCTCTAATACCTCTAGCTGTTTAGTATTAGTTGGTTGTTTTTCTGTTGAGAAGCTTAGTTCTTGAGTTTCCTTTTGCGAAGGCTCTTCTGTGGGAGCACTGGTTTCCTGGGCTAGCCTTTGGGAAGACTCTACATGCACCTGTACAAAGGAGTCTAGGTCAAGTCTCTCCTCCAAATCTTTCATTACATTTTCAACATCAACTTTGTCACTATCTGGTTCTATCAATGTTCCTTCCCTCCATTCATTCATGTTGGCATATTGTTCTATTTCAGGGATTCTGTGATGGATATAAGGTGACAGCTTGTGTTTCATTCTTCTATCATAGATGAAACTTTGGGGATCATATTTCCAGCCAATTCTCTTCTTTAAATGCATCCTGCTCTCTATGATGTCTTCTGCTGCTTGCCCTGCTCTTCTATTGTTGCATACAAATGGGCCTAAGTGATCTTCAATCCTTAATTTGGCTTTCTTCTTTGCTTTCATAAAATGGATTTGATCAGAGTTGATTATTTTCCTGTAATACTCCAAGGCAAATAATCTCATGGGGCAATACTTGGGCAAATTGAATAGGGGCAGTTCACACCCATAGACTCTGATCTCTGTGTGATTCTGGTATAAGTACCAGTCACCTATCCTATATTTCCTTCACAACTGAAGGATTCTTTTGATGTCATCACTGATTCTAGGAGGAGAAACTCCTGTCAACATGGTGGTTACAGGATGGACAAATTGATCAATGAAGTCAATATATGAATAGGGAGAAGAAGAAGGATATTAGAAAATAGAGGTCCAGAAAATAACTGACCTAGGGCTACCTTTTGTATCAAGCTTATGCATAGAGAAAGGAAACTTGTCAGACTGATAGTAAAGGAAAAGGTGATATATGATTGTAGAATACTTAAATACTCTTTCATTTTATAGTCTCATGAACTGGTCATGGATTTTCTCGACAATGAAAGCATCATATTTGATAGTAGGAGGCTGACCAAGGGTGAAGATAAACATGAGAAATGGGGTTAATTCATCTACATACTCACTAGTATTGAAACCCATTACAACAGTAATCATATTGACAATGTTTTGGCCTATATCAGTGAAAAAACATGACAGATAGGGAGGAGGATCTTTGGGTGTGTGATCCCTATCTATGAAAGTTTGGAAAATATGACTGAGTTCAGAACTAGACATTTTGGTGGACTTTTCAAGTAATTCTCCGATGGAAATGGGGGTAAGGTTCTGACTTGGCTGAAACTGTAGCATTTCATTGATTGAGCCTGTAGTAATTGTGAAGAGAACAGTTTGATTGGGGGACATTATTGCTATGAGGTTTGGATTATAATTTTCTTGAAATTGGTGGATAATGTCAGGGAAAATGTGTACAGAAGGGAGCATGTACCTTGGGAGATTTGATTCCCAAAGGCCTATGGTATCATAGCCATTCATGTAATTGTCCTGAAATTGAAAAAATACTTTCAAGGGGTCTTTATCTGGTTCAAGGTCCTTTACTTGAAAATCTTTATCTGCTAAGGGCAGATAATCTAAATCTCTTTGAGGAGTAGTGGTGGGAGGCACATTGAGGGCCACGGGGGTTTCCATTTCTGGTTCTTGTGGACTCAGAGATGAAAATGGTGTTTCTTTCTTAAAATGGGTGAAAGAGGGGTCCTGGGAGTTCTTTACTATAAGTCTCGCAACTGAATTACTTGGAATTTTGGGGTTTCAATGTAATTGCAAAGGAATTTTAGTATTCACAGGGTTTCTAGAAGAAACTAGTAAATACCCATTATAGAGCAACTGGAAATGGAGTATTGGTTGACTGGAAGCACACTGTGGACTGGAGTGGCGTCGGGAAGCAACTTTCATGGTGGTTGATGGTTCGGGTATGAGTTGGTTGATTTCTACTTACTAGTTGCGTGCATGAGTTTTTTTCAGAATAAAGGACGAAAAAGGATTAAACTCTGTTTTTTATGCAAATTCAATCCTTTTGGCGGGTTTATGAAATGGACAGGTTGCGTTAGCGGGGGTGATTTGATGTTTTTTTCGTTTGTGGGGAGACAGTAAGCGGGTTTCATCGCACCGCTTATGGAGGGTAAGTGGTATTTGGGGGGAGCTGCGTGATTCCATACGTTGCTCAACATGTAGCATTGGCACTGTTCACAAAACAGCTCTTCATCACACGCTAAAGGTTGACCACAAAGGCCCGTGCAATATGCGCGGTGGCCGTCGGATCTGAGGGATCCAATCGGACGATAGTCGGGGCAATGATATGACGGATGTATACAGAGGGCGGGCTCGATATTAATTAAAAGATTTAATTGTATCGAGGGCGATTTGATTGGTCGCTGAGTTATTAATTAGTCATGATGACTTAATTAATTCTCATTAGCATGGTGAGGAGGTCGAGTTCTTAATTAACTACAGATTAGCTAATTAATCGCGTTTATTATTCAATTTACAGTTATATTTAACCATTGAGGCGGAATATGTAAAATTTTGGATTTTGTATAATATAATAATACGGGCGTGGGTAATTTGTTTTATTCAGGAATTACATAATAATAACATTAGTGGTTAATATGACCAAACGAATGGGAAAGCGCTAAGTCTAATGTTTTTTGAAAGTATTAACTTAGGCTAAAATGCATAAAAGGGTTTTTATGAGGAATTATTCAATTTACCTAAGTAAAATAGAAAAGGAATGAGTGACTTTATGGGGGGGTAGTGTTGATGAAAGGAACTTAAGTACTTTAGGAATTTCCGATTATTGGGCCGAGGGTCCGGTCCCTCAAAAAGTCAGAGAAATGCTCTGAGCCCCTCCAACTTTGACAATTACCTTTAGTACTTAAGGAATTAGTGAAAATTTAGGGGAAATGAATAGGGAAGTTAATTATTGTGACTTTGAATGTTGATGTGCCTTCCATGTGCTACATGCTTTTGTCAGTGATGAAAATTACAATTTTTAAGCTTTGTACTTAACCATTTCATCACAAATTTATTCTGCAACCACCATCTACTTACCCTACCTACTTAACCTAGCATTTTCACTTCTTTATTAGGGTGCACTTAGACTGCCAAACCCTTTTCACACTTTCTTTTCTTTTACATATAGTAATCTATCTAAGTCTACAATTATTACATCCAAGGGCTTAGATCAGACTGTTGAGCTCCTTTTATTCACTCTACCTATCTACTTATCTGCCAAGTTTACATTCTTTGGTCAGATATTTATTCTCTATTTCTAAAACATGGAATAACCAAGTTTCAACTGTTTGGTTACCATGGATTGTGGCATAGGCAACAAATTGCACACAATCTTTATTATACATAAAAGTAAATAGTAGTGGCATTTAGACTTGCACACTTTCATGGTCTTTTCTTTTTGTTGGGGTTCATTTTCTTTCATTTTTTATGACCTTTTCTTTATTCTTTTTACCCTTTTATTCTTTCTCTAGGGCATACCCTCTTTACATTTTTTAACTTTTTATTTTTCATAAATATCGAAAACCTTTGCAACAAGTAAAGGTATGAACATATTTCAAAACTAAACCAAGTCAATCATGATATATGGCACCTATTGGTATAGGGGCATAACAACATCAATCCTCACTGCAATCATTTTTTGTTAGCAGTGTATTGACAACAGATACTGCTAGTACTCATTCCCGATGCTTCCCTACTCTTCTTCTTGACATAGCAAATGATTATCATTCACAACGATCAAACAGGAACTCACACAGCCTACACCTCCACGACAGTCTTCATCTTTTTCCTCCACACGAACCTGGATCCTCACAGACCCGAATGCTTCCTCCGAAATCCCTCGATGATCCGGCCTCCACACCTCGGCATCCAACATCGAAGACTTTCCCTCTTCCAGCTACGATTCTCCTCGTAGCCTCCTTGACCCCCTCCTTGCAGCCTCTTCTCAGACGACAAACTCACCGTCAACAACAACTCTTCCTCAAACACGCAGGTTTGTTCCTAATAGGGTCGACGCTTATTAGCCACACGGACTCGGAAAGGTCTTAGCAACTGGATACCAAATATCTCCAACGATTGATCAAATGAAACATAATGGATCAGCACGATTGGCCCTCCAAACCACGCGATGACTTTGCCTTAGTCACGCCTTTCAAATCCTCCACTCAGCGTACATGTCCCTCCTTCCTGTAGCTCTGATACCATGATAAAAAGTGAACATTCTATTAAGTAAATGGCTCTCCAGGTGAGACACCTAGAGAGTGTACAGACATTATATCTATTCAATCAGGAGAACAACCTATTACATATAGGCTTTCACACAATCAGGATGGTTTCAACCACTCCCTAGATAGTAGGATCTGAGACCTAATCTTAGAGTCTCAATCCTATCCTTAAAACAACTAATTGTATCTTTCTCCATTAATTCTAACATTGAAAGGGAATCAACTCTCGTGGGTTTCATAACCCTTCATTCGCATTTTCTTGTAATTATTGTACGATTTCATTTTTAGAATTTTTCTTTAAATTCATATTTATTATTGTTTTTTAAGATGTTAATAACCCTCATTCCTCTATATCTCTTGTATAATACTCCCTTACTGGATTTTCTCATTTATAACTTCATTGTTAAATATGAGTATTTTTTTTTATATACTTGAGTTTTTAGTTTCTAGTTCGAGGTCTCCCATTGACCCTGGTTACCAACTACGAGATTTAGTTCTTGTAAGTGAGTAAAAACATTTAGAGGTTATTTTTTTGGTGTAAGGGTTTTAGTATCAAAATTATCATTTTCGTTCTTCAAAATGGATTTGTTGGAATCAATTTCTATTCATGTGTATCTCTGTATTAATGTATACAACTGTTCTTCTTAGTTTCACCGTATAAACTTTAATTGTGAAACTATGTTAAAATAGAAAACATGTCCACATTCTAGATAATGGCTAATCATTTATCTCTGTTGTACAGGTAGAGGAGACACTTGAACCTTTATGTCTTAACCTCGAGTATTTACCTCTAACTCTTTTTGCTTTTACTCTCTCAGATTCTAAAGCTCATCTTTGTGTTTTGTATACCATTCTTAACATTGTTCAATTATTCTATTTATGTTTTTTTTACATATATAGGTACAAATTCAACCGTAGCATATTCCTATAAATATTTTCGAGTTGGATGAGATTTTGTTTGGACTTACCCATTTCATTTACGAGGTTTGGGGCTCCCAACTCATGGTCTCTTCTTATACATGGATGGGATTTCTCCAGACCAAACTCTAAATTGTATGTTCCTGGAAATATGTATTATATATAATATTTAATGCCTTACATGGCCTATAGTTACTTCGTAACTAAGATTTTTATAATAGGACATGAGCCTCTTTTGTATTAAACTATTGTTTCCTTGATGAGCATAAATTTTATTTTTGCTTTATATATGTTCAATACAGTTCTCATGAGGTTGTAAATACCTCTTGCTACATTTGATTTTCTTACAATAGTATTATAAAAATCCAAAAAACCTTTGTATATTTATTTTGAATAGTTAATACCATAATGTTATGTACATAAATACCCTCATTTCTTTTTTTCTTCTTCCTTTTTGAGTAAATATATTTTTACATCTCGTATATTGTAATTCAGAGAATAAATTATAATAATAAGGAAGTTTTTACAGAGATTTGGAGTTTATTTTCGCTTTTCCCGAGTAAAGAGCTTACCAAAGGATTTACTATTTTATTTATTATTTGGAAATGAGATGTATATAAATAAGAATCTCTTCACACCAATTATATATATATATATATATATATATATATATATATATATATATATATATATATAGTCAATCTGAAGAGATTCTTATTTATATAGATCTTTCTTCCCAACAATAAATAGAATAGTAAAGGCTTTGCTAAGTTATATAAATATAAATATAAATATATATTTATATATATATATATATATATATATATATATATATATATATATATATATATATATATAGATAGATATATATATATATAGATATATATATATATAGATATATATATATATATATATATATATATATATATATATATATTTGCTTAGCAAAGCCTCTACTATTCTATTTATTGTTTGGAAGAAAGATCTATATAAATAAGAATCTCTTCAAGTTGACTATATATATATATATATATATATATATATATATATATATATATATATATATATATTGTTGGAAACTAGATCACTACCGAGAGGGGGGTGAATCAGTTGTGAGACACTTATAAATGTTTCTCCAAATGATTATTCTTTAATCATGCATAAACTAAAATACAAAAACATAGATCAAAGCATCAAATATAAACATGAAACCATGAAAGCAATCAACACAATGGACACAAATATTTTTGGTGGAAAACCCTCTCCAGGGAAAAAAAAACCACCCACTATTGTTGTGCTTCTCAAATATTCTATTATGTCAAACAATTCTTTACATAGAGATTCAAATGGATAATATCAAATGGAGACTCTTTCTCATGCGGATCTACAAACTACCATTCGCTCAAGCCCACTAAGATCAACGATCCTCACCCAGATACTCCTGAAATAACAATTGACTCTACAAAATCCTATCTACTAGAAGCTACCATGACTAACGAGCCTCGCTTAGTTTCTTCCAAACTATCCAACCACCTTTGAATTGAGAAAATTGCTCACTTATATATATTTCTCTAGAGTCCTCTAGTTCCACTCCTCCATGTGGTTCTCATTTCATACATTTTTAGACTCGAACTGAGAACTGCTCAACATGAGCATTATGACAACATATCATCAAGGTACAATATCAAAACTCAAACATCTCCAAAATTGCATCACAAACTCTCCATACACTCCATAAAATAATATGATTAACACATCAAACAAAACCCTCTCTACAACAAATAAAACTACTCACAATTGAATGTTGCACTGAAATAATAAAGTGGAGAACAAGTAAGTAGAAAACAATCTTCAAATACTCCTGCAATAAAACACTAATCACCTCCTCACTTGTTGCACAAAATATTAGCTGAAACATACTTCAGCTAACTGCTGCAACACCAACAAACTATTTTATAAAATTTACATCACACAACTCTCACATAACTTGCACACTCTTCTCCACACTCACACTCATTCAACACATCAAGATAATCAACCATACTATCATTGAGCTTCCTCCAATATATAGATGAACTAAGGTGCTCAACTCAATAATTACTGAGAACTATTGAGCTCCACATTCCCTATTCACATGCTTGATTTGATCTAGATTCATCTCATTTACTTCATCAAGCCACTAACTCCAGTTGCCTTTTGATATTTTCAATGTTAATCACTTTCTAGAAGCTCCCTAACCTTTTCTGACCTTTACATAAAAGGTTCCAAACAAGACAAGTGAGAAAAGCCATTAATTAACCTAAGCACCACAAGGAATGTAGGGAAAAATCACTTCTAGGATGTATACGATACTCTTGTGAAGGAAAATCACATTTGTACATTGTTCCTATGAAAGAAACTAGCATACACCCTCTAAATTCCTAGTTTCCAACTTGTTTAAGCCACCACTTGGAACATAGTTTCAAGATAGTGTGAGGGACACCATGACAAACCTCTAGAACTTGTACAACCTACTCAAGCATCCTCCAACACTTGTAGATCCTCTCCAAGCCCCATGTAAAATGTCATCAACATGAGAGACCTAATCTAGAACATGGAGACCTAATCAATAAGGCTCCTCAACTTTTACTCATGTAGCAGCATCTACAACCCCCGTAGCAACAACATCATGTCATCCAACTTCCTCGAACATTGATAAAGACACCTCCAACATATGTCGCAACATCTCCAATGCTTTCATCACATGTAGAAGCATATGCAACACCTATAGAATAAATCCAATCTCCTGCAGCGACAACATCTTCAAACAACACAACATGTCTAGAATCCATCTCTACTCAGCCGCCAAATCTCCTCCACAAGTAATGTCATAAGTATGTTGACATCAATACCAGTGAACAAGACCATCAAGCCAAACATCCATCACACATGCATATGACAAAAGACACCATGAACCTGTTGACATCAATGCCAACACTACACTGTCAACACACACACACATAATTTTCTCTTATCATTTGTCAAAAATTTACATTGTAAATGACCAAACTTGATGTAATACTTATACACATGCAAAAATAGCCATATATATATAATTTATTTAGCACCAAAAAGAATTCTATGAACCTACTCTAACATATTTAAATATATATCCACATTTACATTGGTATGCATATTTTCTTTCTATATGGAAAATTCTTCTTCTTCCTGGTATTAAGAACAAAATTCTATTCTATGAATTAATCCTACTCTATAGCACAAACTACTTCCTTTCAATCTTTCATTTCTTTGTATAAGATTTCAAATAAAATATAACAATTTCTTTTCTTTTAAATCATGCTTATTATTTAATTTGTGTTGTACATAGTAAATAAATGCATCATAACATTTTAAATTTAATTATTAATCATTTTCTTTTTTTTTCTTAATAAGAAAATAGATACAAAAATTAGGACATCGATTTGAAATAGGTTTCCTGGAAAATTAATAGTCAAGTACTTGGATCCTCCCAACCTTGACACTGCAAAATAGCTAGTGTCTACCTGAACATACTCTTTTGGTGATTAATAACTACCTCCTCCTTACCAACATGAGGCAAGTAGCTATCAGCTCATTAATGAGCTCTTGTTTCCCACTCTTGAGGACATCTCCATGTCTTCTAGGAAATAATTAATTGGCCAATATCATAATTCTTTAATTAAATCTAATCATATGGATTAGATACCTAAGAATTATTGATGAATAATACATACTCCACAATAATTTACAGTCCTAATTCTTTCAACTATTTACACTCAACAATAAATTTTCCAAATTTTTCTTTTAATTACAAAAATAAAACATCACACTTACAATTTTACAATAAATTATTATCAATATTAAATTACTGATAATTAAAATTTCTAATTTTTTTAAACTAACATACTTAACTAAAAACAAACATATACCCATTTTAATTACATAAAATATCAAATTAAGGGAAATCACAAAAAACCCCCATTTTAATTACATAAAATATCAAATTAAGGGAAATCACAAAAAACCCCTATTTCTATGCGCACTGTGATTTAATTATTCCTTTGTAGTGAATAATTAACCACCAACACACACACCACACCTAAAAAACTACAGATCAATTAAGTTTGTCATAAAAAAGTATTCTATGTGAAATTAATCGAGGAAACCGGTTTTTTTATCTCCACATATAATAATGCCAAATGGGCCTTGGTGTTAAGTGCATATAAATCTTATAGATAGAGTATAACCAAATTATAAAACTACTATTTTGTGGAAAATTATAAAATTAATCTCTTTTTAAATATTTACAACTATGTTTCGTTTTATACTCAACGGGAGAACATATGTAATATTAAAATAATGCTAATCATAAAATAGCACACTATGTTTCGTTTTATACTCAACCGGAGAGGATATGTGACATTAAAAATATAGAAGAATATTTCATTTTTCAATAAAATATTTGTACATTTGTATTTTTTTTTAAATAAAAAAAAATGCAATTCCTTCCCTACTTAAATTAAGGTATAATATTTTAACAATACATTTATTTTAATACCTAAAATACTACCAAATTAAAAATCATTTAAAATCCCTGCCTTAATTGTATGTGACATTAAAAATATAAAAGAATATTTCATTTTTCAATAAAATATTTGTACATTTGTATTTTTTTTTAAATAAAAAAAAATGCAATTCCTTCCCTACTTAAATTAAGGTATAATATTTTAACAATACATTTATTTTAATACCTAAAATACTACCAAATTAAAAATCATTTAAAATCCCTGCCTTACTTAAATTAAGGTATAATATTTTAACAATAATTTTATTTTAATACATAATAAAATAATAATAATAAAAATAAAAAAAATAGCTCTAGCAAACACCGAGATGCCTCGTTGTCATCTTCAATAAAAACAAGAATGTTGACCCACATCCGAGGGAGTTTTAAACTATAAAAGATATGTTTCATCATTTTTATATATAAGTGGGCGTTGACTCAATTTTCTAAGACTAAGTTTCATGAGACAATATATTAAAACGGTGGAATTAAGATCCCTTAAAATTTATGCCAAATTTATTTAAATTTGTTAGTGAAACGAAACTTTTCTACTCGAAGATTAATTTTTCTGTTATAACACGAATAACATTGTCCTTAGTGTATATATGATTGTTTTTCTTATGGTTGTTAAGATGGTTTTTTTTGTTTTTTTGGGAATTTTTTAGTGATGCAAAACAAAATGTTATCACCACCAATCCACCAGAACTCCAAACCAATCTCGCTACCAAGCTAGTCAATAACACATCTCCATGTCTTCAGTTGAATCCTCTGCTCCATGATCTAGACAATCTCAACTTCCTCTGAGTTGTGTTGCTTCGTTATGCACCCTATGATTCATTGGCCCTTTAAAGTAGTTCTAATTCCATGTATTTTTTCAATGATACTAGAGTCTAGGCTAGAATGTTACAATCACTGATGCTACTAATCCAAATATCACAACATACTACTTTGCACAACAAAATATAAACAACAATAGATCAACACGTGCACAAATATAGATAGTGTTTTACAAATTTTAACTTCCTAACTTTGTTATATTAAAAATCTGATAATAAAATGGTCTAGGGCTCCCTTACCAAGTGTTATGCAGAATTTTCACAATTGCAGACAAAAGTGAATTCCCTAGACCTAATGGTTTGTTCTAGAACAACATAAGGCAAAATGCATAGAGTTTTCCTTAAAGAAATTAGAAAATGGGAAAGAAGCCTACCTCGGATCTATAGCAAGCCTTTCTTTCCTCCTTGCTTATAAGTTCCAATTCTAGCTCCAAGCACTATAATGAGAACCTATACATATGACTAAAACAATCAAAGGATCCACAATATCCAAGTAGCATAGTCTAACATCTCTATTCAATGAATCAATAAGGCAATGAAATACATGAGTGCAAACATAAAACAACAAATATAGGAAAATGAGATACTCTTTATATTGACAAATATAGGAGAGAGTTTACAACCATAAATAGTAGTTGATTTTGTAGATGTGTCCCCAAGTTGACTTGTTCCTTGTCACAAAGCACACCTTAACATCAACCCTAATGCATGAATATGATGACTCCTTCAAGGTTCAATGCAGTAGCATGAGAGCACTAGCAATCTCCAAAAGGCAACCTAAACCTTGTGGGAGGTGGTAAATTCATAGGATGAGTGTGGTAGTGTATCATTTTTTATCCAATTACAAATTTAGGCTTGAGATCCACTTAAGAGAGGGGATAAGCTCAAGGGATAAGATATTTTACCATAGAAGTAGGATCATATACGAATTCAATATCTCTATCCAAGGTAAATAGTTAAAACCACCTTGGAAGCTTCTGGAAGAGGAAGCTTCAAATTTTTTTTCCCGAATTTCTAGAATCGACGGACATACAGAAGGGAGAAACAAGTGCTAACCAACACTGGTTCCTAAGGGAGCAACATGCGCTGAATGCATGTGACGAAGAGGACAGGCAACGCTAGGGCTAAAAACATTGATTTTGAGTAATTGATTGCAAAATCTCATAATTTTTGGAGGAATTATGTAAGGCTTTGTGAAGGGATGATGACAACATGTTCATGGATATTGATTGATCCATTTTGCAGGCCTATTGACCAGATGTGAAAAAATGGGCTATCACACCAGGGATAATCACTCTCATACATCCAGTAGTACAAAAATACAACTACGAATTGATGTTAACAACTATGACAACCAACTGCCCAAACAAGATACACTAACTATCTTGGTGATGTAGCATAATCTCTCAACATCTCTCAGTCATACCATGAACACATTTTCCCACTCTTTTGGGTCAGATCTGCAACAAATTTAATATGTCTTCATCAACGAACCAACTCCATTAGGTCATTGAACACAACTGCAACTATTCTCTAGATGATCGTTGGTCCTTCGACGCATCAATGCATCGAGACTCCTATCGAGTTGTTCAAAAATCCATTTGTGAACAACTCTCAACGTCCCACTACTCCTCCTCAGCTCCTTTGGGACTTCTTGCCAAAATAACTACTCCTTAGTCCTTCAAGGAAATAGCTCTTAGGGTCTTGCTTCCCACTGGTGTTTTCCTGTGTTTCACGATGAAGAGACACTTATGGCATGAAGGGCTACAACCTATCATTGTCAAAGTCCTACAACAATGAACTTGGGTTGATGTGATCTGCTCCCTTGGCCACCTCTCTTCGTCCTTCAAGATTAAATGTTGAGCTCATAAAATTCTACCTTTTCTAGCAAACCCAAAGTCCTTCTCAAGTCTTCACTTAGGGATTGGGGTGTGCCACTGCAACCCTCCAAAAAAAATGCTCTTTTGGTTGCTCCACCTCTGTCCCATACTAGGACCACATCCACTAGTTACTCACCAACTCAAGAAGTTGACATACCTATCTTGCAACCTCCCTCTGCTCTTCTTGACATTAACACACATGCAACTCTTGTAGATGAACTTGCCTCTTAGGATGTTCTTCCAAACTATCTAATCTGGACTCTACATCCACTTGAAAACTAATATGAACAAGAGGTCAACTAACCTAGCTATCTGCAACACTTATTGCTCTCCTCTTGTCCTCGGTATCTCTCCCTCTTGAGCTCTGGTTAAGGTCGAAGTCAAGCTACTATAACACTTAAATCTCTATTACAAATTTGTGTTCACTTCTCCAAACTAGTTTCCACTCTTTGTTGTCCATCTAAGACTTCCAACCCACTATGTTAGGCCTTGGGATGGTCCACAAGAAACCTTATGTCACTTTGTCTCACAACAACAAGTGATCTGAGCTCTCTAGAAGGAAAACCACCCTTGTTCAACTGCATTTCTCCTTAGAGTAACTGTAGCTAGGGTTGAGAGTCTTTATTAGGCCTCTCGACCCTCCAAATTATTCCTCGAACATGCTACTATAATAGTACTTCCCTACGACCTGAACAAAGATCCAAACACCAAAAAAATATAGCATAGAAAATCACCCAAACTTTCCCCAGAACTGCAACCCTATCCAACAATGTTATCTGCATCCAAATACAAGAGAAACTCCTCCACAACATGTTCCAAACGTGTCCTCCTTGCAAGGTGTCTCAGGTTCACTATCTATTTCAAAGGTAGACTTGAATTGAGGACCACATCCACTAGCTAGTCACCAACTCAAGAAGTTGACATACCTATCTTGCAACCTCCCACTGCTCTTCTTGACATTAACACACATGCAACTGCTATAGATGAACTTGCCTCTTAGGATGTTCTTCCAAACTATCTAATCTGGACTCTACATCCAATTGCAAACCAATATGAACAAGAGGTCAACTAACCTAGCTATCTGCAACACTTGTTGCTCTCCTCTGGCCCTCGATATCTCTCCCTCTTGAGCTCTGGTTAGGGTCGAAGTCAAGCTGCTATAACACTTAAATCTCTATTACAAATTTGTGTTCACTTCCCCAAATTAGTTTCCACTCTTTGTTTTCCATCTAAGCCTTCCAACCCACTATGTTAGGCCTTGCAAGGGTCCACAAGAAACCTTATGGCACTTTGTCTCGCAACAACAAGTGATTTGAGCTCTCTAGAAGGAAAACCACCCTTGTTTAGCTGCATTTCTCCTTAGAGTAACTATAGCTAAGGTTGAGAGTCTTTATTAGGCCTCTCGACCCTCCAAATTATTCCTCGAACATGCTGCTATAACAGTACTTCCCTACGGCTTGAACAAAGATCCAAACACCAAAAAAACATAGCATAGAAAATCACTCAAACTTTCCCCAGAACTGCAACCCTATCCAACAATGTTATCTGCACCCAAATACAAGAGAAACTCCTCCACACAAGTTCCAAACGCGTCCTCCTTGCTTCCTTGCAAGGTGTCTTAGGTTCACTATCTATTTCAAAGGTAGACTTGATTTGATTTTCACTTCGGATGTGCTCTGATGCCTCCAACTTATTTTCTATTTATATGTCATCATTGGGTGTCAAAAACTTAGTTTTTGGGGCTCAAACTAACCTACCTGACCTGAACTTTTCCTTGTGCAACCCACTAGCATACAAATAAATTAATAACTTCATTTGTAGACCTTAAATTTGAGTGCTTTTCATTGCCCCTGATTTCTCTAGGGATATTCTAATGTCTCCATGAGTTAAATCACTCAACCACCTCATGGTTTTGGCCCCACATTGATGGGTACAAAATCTCAAGCTTGGGTTCCAAGCCCAGAAATCCCTTTTTTGGTGCTCCAACCTCCAAACCCTGAACCCTAGGGCTTGGAGTACCTCCCAAGCTACAAATCTCAACAAGATCAAGATGCAAAAATACCACTATGCTACAGGAAATGCTTGGAAAGATGAATAAATAATAAACAAACCTATTCTAACTTGGAGGTAATGAAACGACTGAAATATGTCTTATTCTATTGCAAGGAATTAAATGACAAAAAGGAAACCCTAATTTGATTTGTAGAAAATAAATGATAGAATGAAACCCTAATCTGATTTACAGAAATAACTAGTAGAATGAAACCCTAATATGTTTTTCAGAAAGTAAATCGAGGCTATTGTAGGAAAGGAATTGAATAAAGTAAACCCTATTCTACCTGCAAGAATACAATAAAAATACTCCAAGAATGTTGAAGGTAAATCATTCCTACTTTATGGCACATAACAAATCAAAGACATAGAAGAAGTAGGATAACCTAATTGCAAGAAGGAAACTACAACTTTGAAGGAAAAGTTCCTAAGGGGTCTCTCATCCCCTAAACTTTGTCTTCAAGGTCTCAATGATGTTTTTGAGTGATGAGGGATGAAGGACAAACTTCTGGTGCAATTCTAGAGGTGGTCTGAAGTAATATGTGTATTGTTACAGTATGTCCTATTTTGCTACAAGAAACATCTAAGAGAAATTTTATGAAGTTTATGAGTGGTTTGAAGGGTGTAAAAGGTGGTTTAGGGCTATCAAAGGGTAAATGGGACCTTACAAAGGTCAAGCACATTTATTGAGTCAACTTATGTAGGGAATAAACAAGACTAGAAGCTTCATGTAGCTCGGTTCAACAGAATTCAACATATGGATAGTTTACAAAGATGAAAAGTAGTCAGCGAAAAGGTGATGAGGTGAGAGATATGAATGCATGAAAGAAACACTAATTCAATATATGAAACAATACCATCCATCTTCAAGAAAATCACACATATAACTTATAAAGGAACATGTTTAATCAATTGTCAAACTACACATTACAGAAAGTAAAATAATTGTGGAAAGGATGATTTGAATTTATAATGGAAGTTACTATTTCATACATCAACAAAAAAAATTGTGCTGATAACCACAAGGTACATAATCAAACTTTAGTAAGGAGCTCATTTATAAACCCTGGAAAGATAATTATTTTCTCATGTATAAGACTTGCAGAAAATCACAACTATACTCAATGCACGTAATGGAAATATACAAAATAAGGGGCTTGAGGACTTGGGTTGGGCCCTAACCCAAGGGGACTTAGGTCCCTTGAAGTAAAATAAAACTAAGAATAAGGAAATTATTTTCTTCAACCTCCACAAGTATTCATAAATTAAGCTTAACAATTGAAATAATAGGCATATGTCTCTCTTTGATAACCACTATCATTCTCCTAGAATTTGAATCCATACTGATCTAATAGGATCTCCGATTTATACAAAAAGTGGTTGAGGGGTAGCCTACTTGAAGGGAGGATTGCTTCCCTCCAAAACTCCTAGAAATGTCGATTTGGTTCGCAAGTTTTACCATAGCCATAGGGGAGTAGTGATTGTTCATGAGCCAGTGAAGTTGTAATTAGCTTGTAGAAAAGAAGAAGTCTCCATAATCCTCTCTTTCTAGTATCCAACATGATCTACACAATAAATACTCAATATCCTACACATTTAATGCATCAGGAATATATGAAATAGAAAATATCTCATAACCTTCCTATCAACATATTAGAGCTTGAAAAATACGTTATCAAATGTAGAAGGAAAGGTTTAAACATGCCAAAGGATGGTCATATGGACCTTAAATTATACCTATTTTGGGGGCGCATCACACATTGATGGTGAATGATTTTTCATCCTTGACTAGGTGGTATTGGTTGGATATCTACATGAATATTCCATCCTACATGTACATATAGGGTCTTGTAAATAACACTTAATATATATCAAGGGGAACTACATCTAGTTTTACTACATCAATAAAATCAACATTGATAGAAAATCTAATTTTGCACTATTTGGTTATGATTATTTCCCTATCCCTATTTACCCATCCCAATGGATATGGGCATGGATGATCATGATATTGCAATCCCAATTTGTTGGCCAGATCTACTGTAATGACATTTTCTTGTGATCCTAAGTCGAATGTAGCATCAATATTGATATTCTTAACCTCTATCTTTATATAGAGGATTTTTATATTTTCATTTTCTTCCTATTGTTGAAGGCTACTTAGATTCACCTCCTTCTTCATTGGTGTGCATACACTATTCTTATCCATGTCTGAGTTTCTTTCAAACTAGTTTCTCAAACTAGTGGCCATGAGGTTTTTCTTATTTGCATATTTATTTCTACTCTTCAGGTTGAGTTTTGGGTACAACTTCCAACACTTATCCTATGTATGATTTTTAATGTTACAATGGTTGTAGTGGTTGTTGGCTTCTTTGCACTAGTGTGATGTGGCTGCCATATTTTTAACTATTTCCCATTTCCATGTTAGGGTCCCACCCTAACCCCCTTATTTATGTAATGGGATCACGTCATAGTCAAGAGTCAATAAAGCCCATATTAATAATTGTAAGTGGTTAACCCGAAATTAATGATGGGACCATAGTTAGTTGCAAATGGGCCGTAGTATTAGATCGATGGTATTAATAAAACCCATGGTATTGATCCGTGGTATTGCATTTATGAGTCATATATAAAGGATAGAGACTCCCTGCGAGGAGCATCGTGTCTTATTTTGTAATCGAGCTCTGCTCTATCAGAGGTTTCCCCCTCGAAGAGGAAAGTGAACATTACTCTCTGAATAATAAAATCATTGCTGTTCTATGTTCTGGGTATCTTCTCTTCGCATATTCTGTATTTGGGTATCGTTTTGCAGGTTAAGAGCATAACAAGTGGTATTAGAGCACTTTCCAGGGCCGGTGGGATCTCCATTTCTTAGCAAATTTTTTTTTGGCTAGAGACGTGTTCCAACGTCTTTAAACCACGAGATCTGTCATTGAGCGCATAAACCTGTGGATTTGGGGAGGCATGCACGCAGGAAATACAAGAGGTGGTCACGTCTGTTGGACTCCCTTGTAACCCCTGTGGCTACCCCTTCAAGTAGTAGCGCATTAGACAGAACCGCGCACGGACTGTCTTCCACATACCCTCTGGGTATACCAGAAGCCCCCTAGGCTCCCTTGAAACCTCGCCATAGATAAACCGTCGGCCGTCTTGCGGCTACAGTACACCGAGAACAGCACTCGGAGAGATTACTTGCCCGTACGATAGGGTAGTCGGGTTGTACGGCTAAGGGTACGGTCGATCCTCCTTAGTTAGATCCCTGAAACATTGGGCCGAGTACTATTGCCAAACCCTTATGTATATTGCGATCTGTAGCACTTGACACTCCTCAAGACCATAGTTCCCTTTTATATCAAGGGATCACACATCATCTCTTCCAAATCCGCTTGTGCAAAGGGGTGCAGCAGTAGTAGACATCAGTCCCGCAGTCTCGAGTTCGTAGATCAGCCATTCTGATCTATTAGATCCATCAGATCCGCAGTAGCAGTCTGTTCCGCTGCCCAGAGCTATCCGATCTGCCATTCAGATATCTTAGATCCACCAGATCAGAATCGTTGTGAAGGGTTCCTATACCAGGGTATAATTTTCACAGGACTTTTGGCCGCATTGACATTTTGAGGAATTGGCAACTGCAGTATTGATAAGGAAGGAGTAAAACTCCATTAGGATTTTTCAAAAAACAAAAAGAGTCTGAGATCTTCTGGGGTGCTTATTGGCGATCTAGCCCATCAAAATCAGGACAACGAGCTAAGCACTGTGGTACCATTCAATTCTTAGTGAAAATTTTTTAGGCGGTCCCAACTTTAAAAAAAAAATCAGGTTGGTGTATGGTAGAAACTAGAGCTCAAGCGATGGCCAATGAAAGGATGGACAAACTTGAAGAATCCATGCAAACCGTCCACGTTCAGCTTAACCGACTAAGTAGCCTGGTCGAGGGCATGATCCAGAAGGGCAAGGAGCAAGCCCACGAGGAGGTGTATAATGGCAATGGACACAATGAGGGTGAGTCTAGCCACTCTCCTCACGTCTGGCACACCCACCAACGACCCCGTCAGCGACCTCCCAAGTTGGATATGCATAAATTTGACGGTTCTCACCCGTCGGCATGGATAGCCCAAATGGAGCAGTATTTCAATCTGAATCACATCTTAGATGATGAGACTCAGCTTATGGTGGGGAGCATGTACTTGGACAATGAAAGGTGGCAATGGTGGGAATGGCATCAACGTTGCAATGGACCTTTTAGGACTTGGACCAAATTCACAAAAGCTCTTCAAGACCGCTTTGACCAGGAATATTCTTTTTTGGGTCGTCTTACTAAGCTCCGATAGACTAGTACAGTGGATGAATATATTACAGCTTTTGAAGCCTTAGCCTTCTGCACTTGGGGTCTCTCAGATGTGTTCTACACGAAATGTTTTATCAGCGGTCTTGAAGAAGCTATCAAAGCCCAAGTCCTATTGCACCACCCTCCCACATGGACGGAGGCTTGCAAGGTAGCTCATAACGTGGAATGTGCATTAGCAGCCCAATACAGTCGCCCAAATTTCTCCGCTAAAGGTCGCTCCCCACAGGCTCACAAAATGACTCAAACACTTAAGGTCCAAAAGGTGTCACCAGCGGAAATGGCCGAAAGAAGAAAGCAAGGCCTATGTTACTACTGTGATGAAAAATACTCCCCAAGTCATAAATGCAAGGAGCCCAAATTTTTTCAAATTGATGCCACTGACTACCGCTCAACAGAGGAAGATCCACCACTTGAGGAACATGAGTCGTTAGAAGAAGACAACCAAAAGGACAATGTCTTTGACGAACCAGTTATTTCGTTGCATGCTTTAGTAGGGATTTCTTCCCCTCAAACTCTCAAAATCAGAGGTTTTATTAAACATCGCCGAGTAGTAGTCTTGATTGATAGTGGAAGTACACATAATTTCATCCATCAAAAAGTTGCAGAAGCAGTGCATTGTTTTGTACGAGTAGTTTCTAACTTCCAAGTCCAAATTGCGGATGGAGGCACAATGAAATGTGAAGGCCGCTATGAAAATGTCAAACTTCAAATGGGGGATTATCAGTTGAAAACCCACATGTTTTCCATACACATGGGGGGTTGCGACATTGTCCTCGGCGCTGAATGGCTCCGCACTCTTGGGCCAATCACAATGGATTTCTAGGAGTTATATATGAGTTTTAAGTAGAACAACTACACACATACCCTCCGTGGACTCCAGGCGGGAGCCCCCTCTATCATCAGCTCGCATAGGATGGAAAAATTGTTAAAAAAGAGCAATCATGGAGTTGTAGCTCAATTTAATGCCATCCAAGCAGTCGAAACCACGCCTCCGCCAATTCATCCTGAGATGCAACAGATTTTAAATAACCATCTGCCGATGTTTGACAAGCCTCATGAGCTTCCACCCTCGCGAGGGGAACATGATCATAGCATCACCTTGGTTCTAGGGGCCCAACCCCCAAATGTGTGCCCATACAGATATCCGTTCACCCAAAAGAATGAAATAGAAAAAATAATCAAGGAACTTTTGGAAGCAAGTGTCATTCGTTCTAGCATTAGTCCTTATTCATCCCCAGTGGTCATGGTGCTCAAGAAAGATTGGGAGTGGCAGATGTGTCCCGACTTCAGGGCCCTCAATAAGTTGACAGTCAAAGATAAATTTCCCATCTCGGTGGTTGACGATTTGCTGGATGAACTCAATGGGGCTCAATTCTTCACTAAGCTGGATCTTTGCTCAGGCTACCACCAAATTCGCATGAAGGAAGTCGACATTCCCAAGACTACTTTCAGAATTCATGAAGGCCATTATGAGTTCCCGGTCATGCCATTTGGTCTTTGTAATGCCCCTTCTACTTTTCAGAGCCTTATGAACCACATTCTCAAACCATATCTCAGGAAATTTGTCTTTGTCTTCTTCGATGACATCCTCATCTATAGTTGCACTTGGGCCGCACATCTTCAGCATGTAGATCTACTCTTGCAACTGCTCCGCAAGCATAAATTATTTGTCAAGATGTCCAAGTGTTCGTTTGGCATGGCAGAAGTCGAATATTTGGGCCACATTGTGGGGCGTGAAGGTGTCAAGGTGGACCCCAAAAAGATCCAGGCAATGCAGGAATGGCCTCAACCTAAGACCTTGAAGAGCTTGAGAGGATTTTTGGGTCTCACAGGCTATTATCATAAATTTTTCCGCAACTATGGTCGCATAGCGAAGTCCCTCACCCAAATCCTAAAGAAAAATTCATTCTTCTGGAATGAGGAAGCACAACATGCCTTTACAGCTCTAAAAAATGCCATGTGTTCCACTCCAGTCTTAGCACTACCTGACTTCACCAAATCTTTTGTCATTGGATGTGATGCTTCGGGTACAGGTATTGGGGTGGTCTTAATGCAGGAAGGGCGACCTTTGGCCTTCACAAGCCAACAACTAAGTGGGAGGAATTTGGGCCAATCTACCTACGAGAAGGAAATGATGGCCATCTTACATGCAGTCGAGACTTGGTGACCTTACTTATTGGGGCGACGTTTCCAAATCCGCACAGATCATCACAGTCTTAAATATTTTTTGGAGCAACGCCTATCCTCCCCACAACAAAATAAATGGCTCGCCAAAATGCTGGGATATGATTATGAGATCATTTACAAGAAATGGAAAGACAATAGTGTAGCAGATGCATTATCTCGCCAATTTGAGGAGGAAAGTACTCTGCTAGCAATTTCCCTCCCCATTCCAGAATGGATTGAAGAGGCTCGCAAGGAATGGTTTTCACACCCCGGGCTCTCCCAACTCATTTCTCAATTGCAGGTAGATCCAAATTCCACCAAAGGCTACTCGTGGCAGGATGATATTCTTCGCTACAGGGACAGAGTCGTAATATCCCCAAAATCCACCCTCAAAAGTCGCATTTTGGCAGAATTGCACTCATCTCCCATTGCAGGACATTCGGGCTTTCAGAAGACGTATGCTCGCACCAGAAGATCATTTTTTTGGACAGGCATGAAAAAGGACATCCTTACTTTCGTAGCAGAATGCAATGTCTGTCAATGCCACAAAGGGGAAACCGTCAACACACCAGGCACATTACAACCATTGCCCATTCCGGCATCAATTTGGATGAAGGTTTCTATGGATTTCATTACAGGTCTTCCAAAGTCAGGGAACAAGTCAGTCATCATGGTGGTTGTGGACCGACTGTCAAAGTATGCTCATTTCTGCGCCCTACCCCACCCCTTTACACCAACTTTGGTCGCTCAATCTTTCATGGATCAGATCTTCAAATTGCATGGCATGCCCACTTCTATTATGTCCGACCGCGACCCGATCTTCACCAATAATTTTTGGTAGGAACTCTTCAGGATACAAGGCACTCAACTAAAACTCAATACTTCCTATCATTCACAAATGGATGGTCAAACTGAAGCCGTCAACAAATGTCTAGAAACCTACCTTAGGTGTTTCACTTCAGAAAAGCAACACCTTTGGGTATAGTGGTTACCTCTGGCTGAATGGTGGTATAACACCAACTATCATGCCACCACCAAAATGACTCCCTATGAAGCAGTATATGGTCAACTCACGCCTTCACCTACTTCGTATCTCAAGGGGTGCTCAAAAGTACAAGCAGTGGAGCAACTCCTACAACACCGCGCAACCATGCTCGCCCATCTTAGAGAGAATCTTCATCAAGCTCAGAACTGCATGAAGAAACAGGTAGACCAACATCGCTCAGAGTGCCAATTTCAAGAAGGGGATTAGGTCTTTTTACGGCTACAACCATATAAGCAAACATCACTCAAAGACAAGGGGTGTCAGAAACTATCTCCCAAATTCTACGGACCATATCAAGTACTTCAGCACATTGTAGAAGTGGCTTACAAGTTGGCCTTGCCACCTACTGCGAAAATCCATCCAGTTTTCCATGACTCATGCCTCAAGAAAGTGATTGGGAACAATTACATAATTTAGACCAGTCTACCTGAATTGGACGAAGAAGGGTCCATCTGGCTTCAACCCGAACAGGTCCTAAACACACGATACAAGCAATTGCGCGGCTGCACGATTAAGGAAGTCCTCGTCAAATGGAAAGACACCTCTCCGGAAGATGCAACTTGGGAACCAACCACTATTCTTCAGCAGTTTCCGTAGCTTCAGCCTTGAGGACAAGGCTAGTCTTAAGGGGGAGGGCATTTTAGGGTCCCACCCTAACCCCCTTATTTATGTAATGGGATCACGTCATAGTCAAGAGTCAATAAAGCCCATATTAATAATTGTAAGTGGTTAACCCGCAATTAATGACGGGACCACAGTTAGTTGCAAATGGCCCGTAGTATTAGATCGATGGTATTAATAAAACCCACGGTATTGATCCGTGGTATTGCATGTATGAGTCATATATAAGGGATAGAGACTCCCTGCGAGGAGCATCGTGTCTTATTTTGTAATCGAGCTCTGCTCTATTGGAGGTTTCCCCCTCGAAGAGGCAAGTGAACATTACTCTCTGAATAATAAAATCATTGCTGTTCTGTGTTCTGGGTATCTTCTCTTCGCATATTCTGTATTTGGGTATCGTTTTGCAGGTTAAGAGCATAACATTCCACTTATTTTATCCCTCCATAGAAGTGTCCTGATGCTCCATCTTCTTTGACCCACTTGATTTCCCTTTCTTCTAGACTATGTGATCCAATTACTATGCAAATATAGTAGCCTTAACCACCGATCTAGTTTTGAATAACATCACTTGCTTCCATATATTGTTGTGAAGACACCCTAGATACTTGAGGAGTATGTCTAGGTTATTTTCAGATATAACCAACATTATGGCCATCTTTCTAAACTTTGTGGTGTACTCTTATACACTCCGCCCCTACTTCTACTTGAACTAATTCCATTGGATCCTCTAGTCCTCTACATACCTGATAAGGTAAAATTGTTTTATGTGGGTTTAAAAATCATCCTAGTTAGTCATTGGAGGATCTCTCTCAAACTTCAAGGTCTCCATGTGGCTTTCCCACCAAATTACTATTGGCCCTATAATTTCAAACAAAAGAATGAAATATTCTATTATTCCTCTAGATGATGGACAGTAAAATAAACTTTGAATTTATGTAACTAGTAATTTAAATTCAGAGTATCAATGTCACCTTGATATGTCTTGATGTCTACCTTTGATTCCATTGTGAACAGGGACTATGAATGGTTCTCGACATTCAAATCGGGTTGATGTTTTTTCAGTTGCTTCTTCATCTCCTTCTATATTTATTACTAATGTCCTGATCTCCCCTTTGAAAAAACCTCTACATTAGAACCCCCATATTCATTGAAAATTCCAAGCTTATTTTTTCAGACTTCCATGAGGAGCTTCACATTATGAATTATATTTGTAGCTTGTGCTTACAACCGTACAAACCTCCCCTCTATGAGATCTTGAGGGTTATTGATAGATTCATTGACCATGGTTGGGTTTTTATGGCTTTCAAATTACAAATATTCATCCCTTAAAATCCCAACAATTACCCAAAGAATCTTACTTTGATAATAATATGATCTATAAACTACCATGGATATTTAACTAAATAGTTTTCCACAATAAATATGATAAAATTAAGCTCAAAATATAAAATCTACACTATGAGGACTTATTATTCCTTTGATATCTGGATTTTTTAATTATTTTTTATTGTGTCTGTATGCAAATTATAATTATGAAGAAAATAAATAACAATGAAATAAAAATCACAAAGTAAAATTGACACAAGATATGTCCTGGGAAACCCTTTCAAGAGAAAAAACAACTGAATGGTGAGCATGCTCTTCTCTCTTTCTCTCAATGGAAAATGGATCCAAGTACAAATAAGTGAGGCTTGTGGCATGTGGGATATTGGAGTGCACAAATCCTCCCAATTTTCTCTCCCTATCCCTCTCATCTACTCTTCTCACCTAACAAACAAAATTCCCTTGAATAAAATAGTAGCCCTTTCCTCCTAGTGGCCTAGTTATAACATAACTTGACCTACTAGTGGTTAAGTTTGACTCCTTCAACTCTTAACTACAGTTACAAAATTGACTCTTCTAGATTATTTTTCATAATTATTACATGGATATCCCATTTTATGAATAATAGGAGTTGATGTGGCATCCTCTTGAATTATGGTAGTGGTAACAGGAAGGTCAACTTCTGAGTGGCCTAACTTTTGCATACATACTCGCATTGAGGAAATTCTTATGTTGTTGGAAAGGTGGTGAATAGAATATCAAAGGTATTATGGTTAAATGAAAATGTTTTACCCCAAAACACATTTTTTGATGCCTCAAATTGCTCCCAAAAGGTTTTAGACCCTAATTTTCCAAACTAGGTCCTATTAGTCAAAATGGTCTTATGAGCTTATTCCTCCACTTTTTCCACTTTTCCAAACTAGGTCCTATTAGTCAAAATAGTCTTGTGAGCTTATTCCTCCACTTTTCCACTTTAAATGTATTGAGATTGATTAAAAGAGATATAATGATCCAATTGGAATAAATAAATTACAAATTCACTTCTACGAGGTACAACTCTATAGCCATAGTTATTATTGGGACAAGGAATTCATTAATAGAAATCTCTTAGGCGAAAAAATACAACCTTGGAGGTAGATTTGAAATTCAGCACACAAAATTCTAGAAAATTACCATAACATTTTTGTAGGAAAATAGGGGAATAATTGGGTATAATTGGATAGTAATTTTATAGGTTATAGTTTTTCCCTAGATATTATTTCAAAAATCAATTAAGGAGGAACATACATCTATGATCCCATAATTTTGGTTTGGGACCAGAAATTTATTAGGAAATTAAAAGAAGGTTGTTAGTGGCCTAGAAGATCATAAATACCATGAGAATCAGAAGTATGGGAGATGCTCAAAGGTCCTACAATCATGAATAAGAGGTTATCATTATGAGTGTTAGTATGGGTGATGCTAAGATAGAGCTATATGGTTTTGAGACAATGAAAAGTATCTTAATTGAGGTGATCAATTATAAGGTTGATAATGAAATACTGATGAAGTAATAAAAACAAATTAATACTGATATTTTATATATTAAATAATTTATAAACTAGAATGGGAAATAAATTTGATTTAAAGTAGCAAGAGGAATATAGTTCACAAGTTATTAGGGTCGATGTTGATAATTCAAGGCATTCTATAGGTGTTGTTAGGAAACGACACCACTCACCAACTCATTTGACCAAGAGAGCCTATGTTTCCTCACAATTGGGGAGTGGTCCCTGCTTGTGACTAGTGAAACAATAAATAATGACTCCTAATTTAGATAACTTGCAATAACAACTCAAGAATATTAAGCCTCTAACATTTGGTGGAGAGCATAAGAAGGGATAGGAAGTGAAATCTTGAATATTGGAGATAAGAAAATACCTTGAATTGTTTAATTACTCATTCAACTTAGAGAAATGAATTGTAATGTACCACTTGAAAGGAAAATAAAATTAATGGTGGGAGCAACTTGAGGAATTCAAACACTTAGCTGAGAAGGAAGTACTTATTAGAGAATTACTATGAAAAGAAAATGCAAGAGTTCTTTGATGTCAAGATAGGGAGCATGACATTAGAAAAATATGGTAGTGAATTCACTAAATTCTTGATGTATCTTGGCTTTATGAAGGATGAAAAGCTAAAAATACAAACATTTGTAAGGAGGTTTCCATCATTATATGGTGAAAAAAATAAATTTTACGAGCCTAAGAATTTTCATGAAGCTATTAGGAAGAAAGAGTACCTTTATGAGAAAGGTAAAAGTAATTTTTCCTTCCAAAAAACTTGGGATGATAACAAGAGAGCGAAGGAGGAGAAAAGGAAGAAGGGATGTAAATCTGTGTTTTTTAGGAGAAATTCCAAAATAAATAAGAAAAATTAGATAACCTGGAGTGAAGCAGGAGGAGTTGATTCATTGGCGAAAATATCTAGATTTCAACCCATCAGATGTTAGGGTTTTGAAGCAAAACACATGTATAGGTTATTCCCATATACCTTCAAATTAGTTTAAGAAGATAACACAACAAGATAACATATAAACTAAGAAGGAATGTTTTCTGAAACATTCATGCCATAAGTATCTCTACAACTCAACTAGAACCTCTTCAACATTCAAGAAAATGCATTAATACAAATCACAAGAATAAACTGTAATAGCTTTCCTCGCAATAGTGAAACCACCAACAACCTTTTCCATATCCATTAATCAACTTATATAGACCATACATAAGATATCATAATGTCTAAATTCAATGCATCTTTGATCCAATAGAGGATCGATCCTAAAATTCAAAGGGAGGAAAAATGTAGTTTTTCAAAGTCCTTTTCCTCGAAACAAAAGAAGAATTTTTTTTTTTTTTAATCTTTAAAACTATTTTTTTTCCAAAAATAAACAATATTATCTTTGATAATGATCATCATGAAGTGAAAATAGAAAAAAAAAACACAGGTCGATTGTTGAGTGTGCAAAAGGCTACATAGCAACTGTGATGGGTGACCTCCTGGGAAGTCCTGGTTACCGGGTGCAAGCCCCGGAAGTGATGATTGATGCTATGTGATTCGTTCTCCACATTTCACTAGTTTCAATCCCACTTCTTCACCCCTGTGAGCATCACCCGATGCAATGAGTGCTAAGTGAACTATTCAAAAATCATGAGAAATTAGTCAGTTACGACTACCTCTCATGGAAATGGTCATACGTTTGAATGACTTACTTAACGCAATTGAATCCCAAAAATGATATCTAATATAATGCACTGCGTAAATCCCCCATACTTAAACTGTGCAATGACCGATACTTTGTGCTTTCGAAACTGGCAAGCAACATACCATTGAGGAGGTGAGATGGATGCCACACGTGTTCCATGTGAGCCCATTGAAAACCTGACATGTGGCTTCCCTCCATCATGTGTGCAATAGTGTGGGCATGGCCTACACAACGATTGTGTAGCACCTGTGTAACACCTACACAACGAGACAATGTTTTGGCTATATCTCCCAAGAAGTAATACATGTGTAAAAGCTAAAGGATTTTACTATGGATGATACCCTTTTGAAGATAAACCTCTCCTATTTTCTCCAAATTCTTCCCATCTTCCTAGAAAATGCTCTACAAAATAATGACTTAGAACAGGCAATTTACGAATTGCGAAAAAATAGATTTGAAGATGCATCTGAACATATCAATCTATTGCTCCTGTACAGAAAATGTAAGAGGTTATTTTTCATTGTTTTCTTATTGAGAAAAACCTATTTTAGTTTCTTGAAATTTGGCTCCATGCGTTTGGAAACAGTGTTTCAAAATTATGGCTAAAACAGGGTATTTTGCATAGCACTGTGTAGTGAATCCCAGTATCCCTCCAAGCTCTGTATGGTTTCACACCTCCTCTAGAAAAATGGATCAAAGGGCTAGGATTTAAATGTATATTTGAAGGTGTATAATCCTTTAAGTTATCCTTTCCCTATTTCTAGTGTTCCAAAATCACTGATCCTAGTTTGGGCAACGAACTTCTTCTACATGGGTTATGAATTTAGAGGGGGGGGGGGGGGGGGGGGGGGGGGGGGGGGGGGGGGTGGGGGGGGGGGGGGGGCAGGGTATAATGGAATTATTATGAGGTGTGAATTGAGGGATGAAATGATGATAAATGGCACATGGAAGGATTACATAAAGGTGAATGATGAACATGGGAATGGTTACATGGGAATGGTTACATGGGAATGGTAACATGGGGATATAATATACACCACTAACAGACCTATTAAAATTTAACAAATGAAACTTGACTGCTATGGCTTTAATTTGTGATAAATGGAAACCCCATGTAATGACCCCTTAGACTGTGACAACAATGATCATAGGCTAAATTGACATAAAATCCCCCAAAATGTTGACTCAAAAATCATAATGAAAGTTGTCAAACTCAAACACCCATTCCCATTAATGATAAAGAACTTGATGACCAAATGAAAAAAAACTTTCATAATGACTTCCCAGGCAGTGGTTAGTCAAACTCATAACAGTGAAATTTTTTGTGAGTTTGACCCTTTGTATGATAGCAAAACTATGAATTTTTGAAGACCTTCGACTAATAAATTAACCAAATCTAACATTGGCTCCATTGGGGATGACAACCTCCTTATGAGGTGCCAAGAATGACACCATAGACTAGAATCCTATCCATTGGGCAACGGAAACAATGTGAAAAATTGAGAAAAAGACTAACAAATATCGAAAAATTAGTGACTAGACTGACTGAAAAAATATTAAATAACTGAAAGAATCCTTTCTGACAAACGGATTTACATATGACAACAAAAATCCAGGACCTTATGGCCTTCACCTCGAGCTTCAAATCCCAACTACTACTACTCACACTTGCATTATTCAAAACTAAAATGATCTGTACAATGGAATCTTGCATATGTTGAAAGTATGTACACTAGGTAATCACCTCCTTCCACTATAGCCAGTTAAGCAGAAGGCTACTTGAGTGAGTGTTTCTCATTGTTGCCTTGAACAAGCACAAAAAATGTATGACTGGAAACCCAAACTTGCATTGAGATTGTTGACTACAATCCACAAATGTAAGAACAACCATTTTCCTCGATGGCTGCAACAAATCGATGAAAGGATATTGAAAAACATAAAAACTTACCTATTTTGATGACTACAACAAACCAATAGAAGAATCTTCAATAATATGAAGCATTACCCCATCTTGAAAACTAGCAAAAGGAAAAGAACTCTCCTTGTTTTCAGCCACTAGCTTGTCGATAGCAAAAATATCCACATCCACGAGGTCTCCAACAACATGCTCTTCTTCATAATTTTCTTGTAATATTGGGTGGCTATTATATGGAACATTTTCACTGTCTAGAGCCCTTATGTATGAAAATTCAAAGCTTTGACTTCCACAAGAATCTTCTTGAAATAATAATAATCAGAAAATGAATGAATTGAAAAACAACTCAAAAGAATATCTTGATCTTCTACTTGGTCACTTAAAAATTAGCAAGGATGATGAATATACACATCAAACTCAAGAGAACAAACATGAGATTCATTATCAATAGTGCTATCTACTTTATTTCTAGCAAAAGGAGAAAACTTTATCTACTAGAAATCTTCCTGAAAACAAAATAAGTTTCCATCTGTTTTTAGACTCATAACTAGCTGAAGGGGGGGAAACTTTGATTGTAGAAATCATCCAAATAATTAGCTATTGGATAATTGAAAACTGAAGAAGGTTGCTACAATTTATTATGCATTGATTCTGAGGAGACTATATGATCTTCAATCTCATGGTTACTCAATGGCTACAATTTTCGATTGAAGGAGTCTTCGATATAACAAGTAACAAGGTCTTCAACTAAATAAGAAGGTTGTTGCCAAGTTATGCTAGCTTCAACTTGCTTTCCTGCTTCCTTAGTGACCTCATAATTTTCTTTCAACAATTCAAACGTAGCATAACATAAAGGTAGAGAGTTACCATCAACAAATTCATTGTTTTCTTTATGTTCGAAACTATAAGACTGCTCACCTGATTCAATGATTTCATCATATTCTTCATCGTTGTCACAAGCAGCACATGTAGGCGGATTTCTTTCTTCAAATTGATGAAATTGAAAATCCTCTTGTTGATAACATGCCATTGATTGCTCTTCAGGACTATCTTCAAATGAATAAATAAAACAACCATTTTCTAACTTAGGGTGCCATCAGTAGGCATGGAATCATATACACTATTGACTTTGGTTGAGAAATATTTGACTATCTCACCAGTTGACTCTTTAGGTTCTAATATTCATCCATAATATGAAAATGGTTCATTTTGACCTCCCATATATCAATGAAAACATTCTTGAACTGTTGGAAAAAAGAAATACTTCCAACTGCCAAACCTCTATACTAGTCCCTAACTTCTCCTGAAACAATTTTAGCAGATAACCTTACTTTGCCATCTTCATGATCTACTTCTTCAAGGTCAATGAGGTCAATGATTTTTTCTACATGCTTCAGTGTTATGATCTTACATGTACCATCAAATTGAGGGATCCTCTGACCATAATTTTGTGGTAACTCAAGCAAAAGGGATGGCAGATTTAATGGGGCATACAGGGTTGCAGCCATAACTAAGGTATGAGATGAAGTCGTAGTTGTAGCAGCTGGACTATGATTATTGTTTGGATCTTCTTCATGAAAATGAATACTAAAATGAGATGCATTTTCAACTTCAAGGGAATGATATATACTTCTATAAGTGGACTCATGCGTATATTTTCAATCGACAGTTGGATTTAGTAGATAGAAGAAAATCCTTTAGACATTTTTAGGAAAGGATAGGAAGCAACTGATAAAACATAATACTATACCTTGAAGAAAATTCAAGTTTAAGTACCTGGCTTTCACATATTGTCCTTCCATCCTTCTGCTGACAAGGTATGTTCTTCTCTAAATCTGATTTGAAGTTTTTTGGAGTCACCAGGTGAATGGTTCAACCTTCCTAAGTCTGACTGTTATTCACCATCAACAATAAAATATAAAAATTTGATGATCTTTCCTGGAGAAGATAAAACCTTTCGATCCCTAACAACGACGCCAATATGTTAGCACTCCATAGTTTTCTCCAGGATGAAAGGAGAAAACTCATAGGTAACCACATACCTCTTTTGGTTTATAGACCGGTCTTCTTCAACCTGAGGGGGCTCCCTCACTGAGAAAAATCATATATAAAACTTTTGAATATGATCTTTGACAGAGACCAGTTCAAAAAATGTTTAATTTTTGGTATCGGGGTGGTAGAGGATTCTAGGAAAAACTAGTGATGTGATCATGACCTCCCTAGTCCAACATGCTGATGTATTTTCCAACCAATTTCATGTATAGAAGCTTGATCAATACAACTTCAGAATGAACAACAAATTGTAGTATAGTGAAGATGGGGGTATCAAGACATTCATAAAAAATAGCAGAATAAATGACATTTCATTACTGCAACTTAGATAAATGACTATCCAGAAGAAATACAAAACTTTCAAAGGTATACACATTCCATTTGCAAATTGAAATATCTGGTACAATTAGACATGAGCATATAAAATGAATTCAAGTGAAACTGTCCCATACACCTTCAAATTTGTTTAAGAAGATAACACAATAGGATAACATATAAACTAAGAAGAAACTTTTTTCGAAACATTCATACCATAAGTATCTCTGCAACTCAACAGGAATCTCTTCAACATTCAAGTAAATGTGTTAATGCAGATCAGAGGAATAAACTACAATAGTTTTCCTCTCAATAGTGAAACCAACAATAACCTTTTCCATATCCATTAATCAACTTATATAGAACATACATAAGATATCATAATATCTAAATTCAATGCATCTTTGATCCAACATAGGATCGATCCTAAAATTCAAAAGGAGGAAAATTGTTGTTTTTCAAAGTCCTTTTCCTCAAAAACAAAAGCCAAAAAGTGTTTTTTTATATTTAAAACTAAACTTTTTCAAAAAAGGAAAAATATTATCTTCAACAATGATCAGCATGAACTGAGAATAGCCAAAAGCACAAAGGCTGATTGCTGAGTGTGCAAAAGGTTGCACAGCGACCAATAATTTATGCTTTTGGAACTAGCATGTGGCGAACTATTGAGGAGGTGAGATGGCTGCCACACAGGCTCCATGTCAACCCCTTGAAACCCTGATAGTTGGCTTCCCTCTAGCATGTGTGTAATAGTGTGTGCATGGCCCGCGTAGCAGTTGCACAGCGACTGCGTAGCGCCTGCACAACTAGACAATGTTTTTTGTATATCTCCCAAAGAGTAATACCTGTGTAAAACGTGAAGGAGGTTATTGTATATGGTACTTTTTGAAGATTAAACTCCATCATTTTCTCCAAATGATTCCCCAGCGTACTAGAAATTTCTCTGTAAAACAATGACTTAAAACAAGAAATTTACGAATTGCAAAAAAGGAGCTTTGAAGATGCATTCGAAAATCTAGATCTGTTACACCTGTGAAGAAATGGGAAATGGTTATTATTCACTAGTCTATTTTTGAGAAAACTCTCTTTCTGGTTTTGGAAATTTAGCTCCATGCATTAAGAAGAAGTGTTTCAAATTGATGGCTAAAACAGGGTATTTTGCACAACACTGTGCAATGAATCCAAGTAGCCCTCCATGCTTTGTATGGTTGCACACCTCCTATGAAAAAATGGATCAAAGGGGTCAGATTTAAATTTATAAATGATGATTCATAATCCTTTAATTTCTCCTTTCCCTATTTGCACACTTCCAAAATGACTAATCCTAGTTTGCACAATGGTTACACAGCGACCGTCTTCCACATGCATTATGAATTATGGATTATGAGGATGGTTTGTGAATTTAGGGGGGTATAATGGCATGATGATGAGGTGTTAATTGAGGGATGAAATGATGATAAATGGCACATGGAAGGAGTACATAAAGGTGAATGATAAATCGTGCATGATGGACATGGGAATGGTAACATGGGAAAATAATAGACACCACTAACAGACCTATAAAAATTTAACAAATGAAACTTGACTGCTATGGTTTTAACTTGTGATGTATGGAAACCCCGTGTAATGACCCCCTAGACTATGAAAATAGTGATCATAGGATAAATTGACATACAAACCCCCAAATTTCTAACTCAAAAATTATAATGAAAGCTTTCAAACTCAAACACCCCTTCTCATTAATGATAAAGACCTTGATGACCAAATGGAAAACCACTTTCATAATGAATTCCCAGGAATTAGTTAGTCAAACTCATAACAGTGAATTTTTTTATGAGATTGACCCTTTGTGTGACAGAAAAACTATGAATTTTTGAAGACCTTCGACTAATAAATTAACCGACTCTAACAGATCCTATATGCCTTTGAAGTACTATTGTAGCCAACAAATGTTCACTTCATGATTAAAGGATATAATTTCTTTCTTTTATCCTTCAGTATATGAATATTGTTGGGTGTGTGTTATATTATTTACATAACTAGTCGCACATGCATAATAGGTGAGCGGACCTACCTATGATTTTGTGCATGGGTTTTGCACATGGTTTTGGGCATGATGGTTTTCCGCCCATGGTATTCTATAGATCCATTCAAGGGAAATACAGTTATGTTCGAATATAGGGTTAATGGATTAAGGTTTATGAATTATTTGATGTGTATATATATGTATTGTAACATTGAAAGGAATATAATGAAAAATCAATCTAGTAGTCCCGTTTTCGGGATTGAGGGGAAAATGTTTGTGTATTTTTTTTATGTGCTCGCCATTATATATTTTCTATTTTTAAGAATTCATTTGTAGGTAATCTTTGTACAGGGTTAAAACCTACAAATATATAAAGGATAATCGAAAATTTAGAGTGGGTCTACACTTGGTTTCTTCCTAGTTAATGCTTCTTCAGGAGTCATGTTAACTGGTGGTCTATGGGGACTTTGATTTTGAATGTACATAGCAGTATTAGTTGCTTCACCCCACAAAAATTTCAGCAAATATTGATGATCTAGCATAGCTTTTACACTTTCTTCAATAGATCAGTTATTTCATTCTGCAACTCCATTTTATTCGGGATTATATGGGAATATCATCTCCCACTTAATCCCAAATTCCTTATAGAAATATATGATTTCTTTTGACGTACATTCTCCTTCATTACCAAACCTTAATATATTTATTCTTCTTTGTATAAGATTCTCCACTTCATCTTTGATTTCTTTCAAATTTTATGAGTACTTCATCCTTGGATTTCATCAAATAAACCCAAGTTTTCCTTGAATATTCATCATTGAATGTCACATAGTATAGATGACCTCCAAGAGAATTTGAAGACATGCGACCAAAGACATCAGAATGAATGAGATCCATAATCTCTTTTTTCCTTGAAGCGTTACTTCCAAATGGTCTATTGGTAATTTTACCCAATGCACATCCCTTGCATACTCCTTCATGATCTTCTTCAAGTTCGGGGATTCCATTTACCATTGAATTTAAAGTTGATAAGATTTTGTAGTGAAGACTACCAAACCTTCTATACCAAAGTTCACATGGGCCAAATTCAATGTGAACCAAAGATTGAAAGAGGGGAGCCAATAATTTGTAGAGTCTTCCTTCACGAATCCCAATCATCTCTACATTTTCAATGCTAGTTTATTTTATCCCATACTACAACCTTTCCATCTATGAAAGAAATTATATCTCCCTTATCTTCTAGACATGAATTGGAAAGTAGATTCTTATGTAAACCTAGAAAAAAAGGATATTGTTGAGATGAATACTTCCTCAATTCTACAACTCTAACGAGGTTGATCCTAATCATTTTACATGATAGCTCTTCTTATCACCAAGCTCAACGGATTAAGAAGATTTTCCTATTGACAATTTCTTTAGTTCCTTGTGCTCTGCAGTCATATTCCTTGATTCTCCACTATCAATAACCAAAATATTATCATGTTCAAATGTGCTAGTAAGTGCTAAGAATAGTCCTTCATGCTTTGTTGATGTCTTGGTCAAATCATTCTTGAGAGATAATAAGAGATCCCATAATTGTTTGATTCCCTTCTTGAGATGACTTTCCACCATAGTACACTTCTTTAGGAACTTCTTCAATGTAGTAGAGGTCTTTATCATACCCTTACCCAACCTTAGCTTTGATTCCATGTTGAGAAATTTATAGGGCTATGGATACGATGATTTCTCTTTTCTTGATTGTTGCTTGTGATGTCTTTTTACTTTTATTACTTATTATCTTCTTCTCTTATTATTATGTTTGTTCTTATTATCGAACATCTAGGAAAATAAGAAGAACAATAGTACAAAATAATAGATAATATAGGCTGCAAGTGAGGGCCAAAAACTCTCCACTTGATAGGAAAGCTCGTAAATAGCTTTTCTTCTTATAGATTCTTCAATTGATGAATTCCAAGACCTCTAGACCAAGACCAATACCCTTCCAAGACCAATTCTGACCTTCTTGATAATGTCTTTCCTTTGTCCAAGTAAAACCCAATTAAATCTCTTCCAACAACACAACTTCAACCCCCATCTATAGAATTTCGGCCTCTACTGCAGGTCTGAAATTTTTGGCCCCTGCAACTGCTACTACATCCACACATGTGAGCGAAATTTAGCCTTCCAAGGCCTCCTAACAAATTTTCTCGATTTGTTTCCTTGTCTAGGGCTGGTAGGTGACCTATTAGGCTCTCCTTCCAACAACTTTGATCCTCTTCCTGCAATTTGAACATTTTGACTTTGAAGCAATGAACCCTAGCTTTCCTTCTTTGCACGTGTGAGAGAGAGGTAACCCAAAAATATTCCTTCTTCATCCTTATTCTTGCTCGCTAGCCTTATTATGCTTCTCCTTTGCTTAGATGATGAGAAGTGAATGTGTGTCCAAAGGAGGATGGGTTGTCTCCTTTATATAGGCTTATAAGGTGGACATGGCTCCTCAAAATAGGCTGACTTCTTAGTTGCGAGGCTGACTTGGTTTTGGAGGATATCTTCACACGTTTAAATACAAAAATAATTATTTTTACAAATTACAATGTGCCCAATGGGGTCTTTAACATATGACAATGAGTCTTTTGACTTCTTGACCTAGGACAAACCCTAGAAGCACTCAATGGGTGCTTGACTTTTAAAATAAAAGATACTGAACATAAAACCCATGCTCTAAAATAGAAATAATATTTTTTCCTTTCATTTTAAAATATTCGAGAATCAAAATTACATTTCATATTTATGAAGACTGAACCTAGTTATGCTACCCAATTCTCGTTTTCAACTTCTACAAAGTTATTAATATTTTTTCACGGTATGCATTAGTTTTATTTAGCCCGTATTGTAGTTACAACTTGAATAGTTTATTTTACCATTTCGTTCTCTTGATATGTCTTGTACTATGCATTTCAATGCTTATATTACTTTCTCTCTCCTTAAGGTTATTTCCATGCTAATTTTTTTCAATAACTTGGGTACTTAAAATATTCATATAGAGTTTTTATTCACACGGGTCTCCTTTTTATATTTCTAATTTACTAATATGTTATTTGTCATACCAATGGTGGAATTTGCGTACTTAAAATATTCATATAGAGTTTTTATTCACACTTGTCTCCTTTTTATATTTCTAATTTACTGATATGTTATTAGTTCCTGCCTGGGACTAATAGCGATCGATCGATCGTTGACCTACCATTACTCGATACTTTGACCGGTTTTTTTCGGTGTTTTCGCATTTTAACCTAATTTTGATGCTCCCAATTTTATTCAACAAAATTTTACCCAAATTTTTTGGTTTGGCAAACAATTGAGGTCTTATTGCAACCTTTACGTTGCCCGATGCAAAAATATTGAGGCAATCTTATCTTATCCAAAGTACGCGGCAGGTATATTGCGATCGATGTCGCTCTCCCCAGCATTACTTTCAACTAAAACAATAAATTTAACCCAAAGTTTAGAATTTGACCTCTTATTTTAGACCTCAAGTGTCCAGAGGCAATGTTAGAGATCCAAAGAATTTTTATCCAAAGTCTGAAAGGAAAACAAAAGTAAAGGGAGGTACTTAACTTTCGTTAAAGTTTGATGTCTAGTGTATTAATAGATAGAAACTTTTATCCAAACTTTGATGTCATGTGTATTACACATTAATTCATATGAAATGGAAGACACTTTAACCAAAATTTCATGTTAAATCGTGTCCCACGGCAGAGAAAATCTGTTGCATGTTAGCCTTCTGCCATGTGCATGATGGTTCTTTGACATGCCATGGAGCCTGGCACAAGACTTGTCTCTAATCAGCTTCACCACTGGTCTTTAATATACCAGATTCACCACCCACTTGCTTCTAATCTACTGCTTTGATTTACAGTTTGATAGGAGTGCAGCGAAGCAAAGAACCTATCCATTCCACTACTTTACATTATGGTTTGACAGTTCAATATGGTTCGCTACACTTATCTGTCTTCAGTTAACACGACGATGGCGCAGTTAGTTCTCCCATGTAGAGGTGTTACGGCTAGTTATGTAGGAGGAATAGTAGGTTTAGCCAGTGGACGCTACCGCCTTTGCTCGCATTGCCTGTTGCCAGGGGCCTCAAGGTTCGACTGCCAAATGCCGCTAAGTTATTGTGGGCACCTTCAGGAGAGCTACAGAGTGGCAACGCTCGAGCTCTAGACTCGCATTGGAAAGACGATGGCGTTGTTCTGGACCAAAGAAAAGGCAGCCGCCCCACCCAAGGAGGGGAGGGAAGGTTGGGTGGTGGTGTGCGAGGAGAAGCCCAAGGTGGAGGATGGCATCTTCGGGATCTCCGGATGGATCGGTTTCACCAAGGCTAACAATCTATTATGGTTTGAGAGTTTAATAGGAGTGAAATTTGACAGTTCAATAGGAGTGAAAGAAAGTGAAAGAAGGTAAAGAACGTAACAACCTTGTACCAAAGAATGAAAGAAAGCAATGCAATAAAGTAAAGAACAGAACAACCTTGTACCAAAGAATGGAAGAAATAACCCTACACCAAAGAGTGAAGAGTGACTGCTTCAAAGAAGAAATGACCTTGTAGCAGAGAAGAAATAAGATCCTATCAAACTGTTTCACAAAAGAAAAAATGATAAGTTAGCACAGTTCATAAATTCTGAAACAGAAATTGATAAGTAAATTAGGCATATATTTTCCTTGTAGTCTGTACATATAATGCATTTATATTTTCCTTATAGTCTGTACATATATTTCATTTGTACAATAATTGAATGATTCAAAAACAGTGGAGAAGAATTTGGTAAGTCGGGCATAATTCATGTATTTTCCTTCTCATGGGTACTCTCGAAACAAAGAAATTCATCATATATACCAAATTTCGTTAGGTGCCACTTGAAACAAAAAAGTTGCTCGTGCACTTCCCTCTCGGAGTATTGCAGCATGCTACAGACTCCACGTTGCATGATATGGGCTCCTAGTAGAGTGGGAGTATCGCAGCATCCTATAGACTCCACGTTGCATGATATGGACTCCTAGTAGAGTGGGCACGTGGTGCATGCATGCGGGACATGTTACTGAAAATGTTCTCTAACTTTTTTTACTAAAATACTATTTTACCCACTTATATTTTATTTCAATTATTATTTAAATAAATAAAATTAATATATTATTATTTATATGATTATATATTTATTATTTTATTCAAATGAATAAATTCAGATGTAAATTTATATAAAATTAATATATATAAACAAGTAATTGAAAATAATGCATGTCATGCACGCAGGGGTCTATCCCATTATCCTTCACGGTTTCCACAACATATTCTCACAATGTCAATTTTGTATTTGTATCTTTGCCATATCTCTGAGTGATTAACAATGTAAGCCCTCTATCAGTTTCCATGTTTATTTGGTTTCCGTGCAGATTCTGGCAATGTCAATTTTGTATTTGTATCTTTGCCATATCTTTGAGTGATTAAACAATGTAAGCCCTCTATGAGTTTCCATGATTATTTGATCTTTTGATGGAATGCAGCCCCTCTTATCTTTGATGGAACGCAGCCCCTCTTATCCTCCGTGATTTTAGTAGAGTTAGTAATTGGAAGCAAATACTAGTATTTGAATCTCTTCCCTTTTAACCAGATTTGGAAGGAAATACTAGTATTTGAATCTCTTCTCTTTTAACCGGATTATATAGGCATCCATCCAAAGGCATAGTTAAATATGGTTTCTGCAAGGCTGGCACGTCCTCTAAGTTCTTCAGAGCATGTTTGGAAAATATGGTTTTTGCAATGCTAGTCCATTCTCTGTCTATGGACTTTGTTTTTTAAGAATATGGTTTGGGTGGTATGTTGTGTTCTTAATTTGGATAGTTTTTAAATATAAACAGGCATAAACAAGCGAAAATTGAGACAAGACTTGCATAGACAAGCCAAAATTGAGGTAGGAATCAATTGAATTTACAGCGTCATAACTTCTTTTTAAAAAATATCAAATTTCTACACAACAATGAAAAATGAGTTAAAAACATATTTAGATCAAAGAATATAACCTGAAATTACATGGAAGGGGACCTGAAATTACATGGAAAGGGATTTGTAGCCATATTATTTAGTTGTGACGAGGTTGTTTTTTTATTTATTTAAAAAATAAATATGGTCGGAACAGGAGAATGAGGAGGTGCAATTATAAACTACTATTAAAAAATAAACTAAAAATTACAAAAATCTTACTCAGATTACAAAAATCTTACTCAGTATAATTATATAACCTTACAAAAATCTTACTCAGTATAATTATATAACCTCAAATTACATGGAAGTGGATTTGTAGCCATATTATTTAGTTGTGACGAGGTTGTTCTGTTATTTATTTAACAAATAAATACAGTCGGAACAGGAGAATGAGGAGGTGCAATTATAAACTACCATTAAAAAATAAACTAAAAATTACAAAAATATTACTCAGTATAATTATATCGGTAAAATCTCGGTTAACTGGAATAATATATTGAGAGATATAATAGCTATATATATATGACAGTCATAGTTGTTGTTTCTTTAGAAAACTAAAGAACGTTCCATGGGTAATTACGAATTTATCTTCAACCCGCAATTAAGAATTTATTTTCGACTGTCTATCAAGCTTGTTTATTTTCAATGAAAAAATTAACATATAACCTATAAATAATTTGAATATAAATAATCCAGAAAACTATAACTCCTCAGAGAGGAATGAATGATCAGAATGCTTGTCCACTAGATTGAAGAGATACTACTAGTTCAAGCTGATAAAAAAGTACCTCAGAAAAGACCTGCTCTCAGATGGATATTTTTTTATGCAAAACTTATGGCCCGAACATTTTCTGAGATCGTCCTTTATAGCGTGCATTAAAGTCCCTCAAAGTTACTTGACTGAAAAGCTCATTGAAAGGATTCAAATCAATTTGCCTTCTAGCATTCGCGTCCAATCGTCCTTCCAAACCAGTGCAAAAATAATAAATCCAGAAAACTATAATACCTATAACGAAATACCACAAAACTATAACTAATTCAATTATACATTAAATACCTATAACGAAATACCAATCAACAATTAAGACATTGAGTGCACGACTCTAATACCAATCAACAATCAATAATATAACAAAGATTTTTACATGTATCTACGTGAGCATTCACTTTTCTATCCGGCAGGGACTACCACTGCGTGCAGTTCTTGTTTGTCATAATAATGGTGGAATTCGCGGGTTTATATGAAATTAAAGGTAGTAAGACTAACATAATTTCATCACTTTTGTCATTCTTTATAATATTCCTTCACAATTCCTCCATTACTTTTCCCTAATGGCACATTTTCGCCGGGGCGTGAAAGCAGTGAATGAAGGCAAAATTTGTTTATGTTTGAATGAAATTCTTCTTCCTATTTGGAAGGATATTTTCATCGCCTAAACCATTTGTAATTGTCTACTTATTTAGTTCTAGGTTATTTATCCACGGACTATTTAGTTCTAAATGAGTTCATTTATAAACTTTCTTCTCGGCCTTATGCGTTGGACTCTATATGTTTCAATTGTTTATTTCAAATTTACGAGTATTTACATACAATTATTTATGTATAAGTATATACATATTTATTTAGTTTTCCTTCAAAAGGTTTTGGTTGTATAAAGTATCAAATAGCATGCACCTTTTTTATTCTGAAAACTGTTAAATTTACAAATAAATTACTATCTTAATCATTGCTCTTATGCATATCAAGAAACGTTATATAATACTCTCGTCATTTGTTTATAAATACTATTTTTTTGGATAAGAAATTGGTTTTTCTTTTCATTAGTACAAGTCTACACACTAGTATTTTATTTATACTAGTGATCTACACGTTTTGTAGAAAAAGCTCAATAGTATTATATAACATATATAACGACCAATAATTACATCATATCTGAGAAATAAGTTCGTCTAATCTGAATACAATAAACTCCAGATAGGATTGATCCAATATATCCTCAATATGCCTATAGTCAGAATACAACATTTATACATTGTATGAAGTTACATCCTGATGATAGTATGATGGAGGAGAATATACCACATCATCAAAATTCAAGAAGATATAGGTTCGGTTTTCCACCTGCAAGACAAAATAGTGGCATATACAAAATACAAAAGTATAGAAAATAGGAAAGACATACCTGGGCTTTTGAATGAAAAAAGTGCTATGTACTAGGGAGAGAGAATTCTTGAATAGGAAATCTCTCTGCTTCAAAAATTACCTCCATATTCCAGATGCCCGGTTGTGTGAGAAGACCCTTCTTAGATAGAATATCTGCCTGGACATTTTGAGATCTGTAAATATGACGAATAGAATAGTCCTCCATCTTCCTCCACATATCCATGATTCTATTCTCAGAGACATGGTCAATAATGACTTTGGAATCTCCATAAATCTGAAGTGATTGAATATCTAGGAAAAGACTTATGGAATGAAGCCCAGCCCTATGGCTCTGCTTTTATATTGCAGCCCCTACCACCATTCCAGCAAATTTGATATTGCATATTATCTTCCATGATGATATGTACGCCTGCAGATTTCATTTTGAGCTGCTTCGTCAAAATACACTCTTGGATAAATTGTATGCACTGATAAGGATATGCGGGATTTGACTTGATATTCTGTGAAGGATTTGCATGGATATAGTCCATGGATAATATTATAATATCGAACAGTGTCATGAATGGTTTCTTCCTGTCCTAAAAGAATATATGATTGCTCCACTTCCATATGAACCAGATGACAAGAATGATGACAGGCCTCCATGAATCTTTTTGACCGCTCCACCAAAGATAAACCTCGATAATATAAGAATGAGAAATATAGGGGAATCCAAGATAAGCAGCAAGACGACGCTAGAGTTGTTGAGATGAATGACATTGAAAAAACATATGAAAATTCTTTTCTACATCATATTTACATGCATAACAATATCTAGGACCATGCCAACTTCTCTTCTGTAAATTATCCCATGTTAGGTTTTTATTATGGAATACCAACCATGAAAATAAGATGGATTTTTGTGGACAACCAGACTTCCAATAGATAACTGGAAAGATGAGATGAGATTGATCACATTTAATACTGATAAGATTTGTATATATCTCCTTAACACTTACAGGCTCCATAGCACATTTGCCTTTCGAAATGAGGACATCATCATCCAAAATACGATACAAACCACAGTTCCTCAAACAAACCCTTACCTGCTCCCATTGACATGCCAATTCGCCAGACATGCCCATACAAGTGGAATCCTTCCAAATAGGAATACGGCCTTGCCATGCTTCAATAAGCGTATTCCAGGTGAAGAAACCCTTTCTATGAAAAAAGTGTATAAGATTCTAAGATATATCGATGTAATCTCCATCTCCCATGATCGATACTATGCCTATAAAGATCTTGCTCCCCGATTGTAAGCTCTATATCAAATTTTTTAAGAAAATAGATTCAACTTTACGGAAACTCATCGAGATTGCAGAACCATAACTAGCCCCAATCTTTCCCATTCTGAACCATAATGAAATATCTTTGTTTGCCATGTATTTTTTCTTTATAGTCATGCTCCATGGCCCATCCCCAAAAACTCCCCTCCAAAGAGACTTGCAAATTAATGCCTTTCCGAAAGTCCTTAGGTCGAGAATACCCCATCCACCTAACTTCTTTGGAAAAGAGATATCAGATAATTTAGTTAAATGATATTTCCTTTTCTCCGATTGCCCTCCCCAAATAAAATTAGCAGTAAGCCTGTTCATCATTTGGATGATGCTCGCAGGGATGTAGAATAGATGAGCCCAGTACACTGCTAATTGAACCAACACTGATTGAGTTAGCACAACTCTACCCGCCATGGAAAGACATTTATATTCCCACCCAGAGATCCTTTTATAGTATCTGTCCAGAATCCAGAGCCAATCCGATTTTGAATATCCCATAGCTTTTAACGGAAATCCAAGATATTTCATCCCATCTTTGATGGATCTCACTTCAATCCCGAATAGAGAAGTTAAAAATGCAATAAGTTCCATGTTAGCATCATTATGATAAAAGGATGATTTAGATTCATTCATATGCAAACCTGTAGCTTTTTGAAACCGAATTAATATGTCATAGAGACATGTCCAAGTAAGTTTGCATAGCATGCCAAAAATAAGGATGTCATCCACAAATAAATTGTGGGATATAAAGTTGTTCTTGCATATCTTTAAAGGCCGACATCTATCTTCCAAGACAGCTTCGTTGATGTGGAGACTTAGTGCATCCATGGCCAATATGAATAATAATGGAGATAAGGAACATCCCTGGCGAAGTCCCCTAGCAGCTGAGAAATATGAGGATGGCAAACCATTTATAATGACAACATAATTTACATTATCCACGCATGCCATGATCCAGTTGATCATTTTGGAGTTTAGACCAATTTTTGCAAGGAGACATCTCATGAATCCCCAGTCAAGGCAGTCATATGCCTTTCTAAGATCAATCTTCAGAATAACAGCTTCACTTTTATTTCTCTGCATAGAAAATAAACCTTCCTGTGTATTTGCAACAACATCCAGAATATTTCTACCTTTAAGAAAACCATGCTGGTCCCTGGTTAAAAATCTAGATAGGGTGTCCTTAATTCTCCCAGCAATGATTTTTGAAATAATTTTAAAAGAAATATTGCATAGTGATATAGGTCTGAATTCCTGGAAGGAGGATGCATCCAGATTTTTCGGAATGAGAGCAATAAGAGTAGAAGATATGAGCTGATGAATATTACCTGTTAATCGAGATTCCTTGACCATCCCCAGTAAGTCTGTTTTAATGAGGTCAAAGAAATGAATAAAAAATTCAATCGTCCACCCATCCGGGCCAGGACTCTTGTCTTTCTCAAAATATTTCATGACCCCCAACAGTTCCTCTTCTGTAACTTGCTGGAATAGGGATTCATTTTGGATTGCATCAAACATTTGAGGGTACAGAGCAATCCCCCAATTAATGTCCTCAATCCTACCATCGTCGGTTCTTCTATATTGATTTTCAAAATATTTGACCGCCTCATCAGAGATATCTTGCTGCGAGTGAAGAAAGCCCCCCTTCCCATCATTTATCTTCCAGATAGTGTTTTTTTCACGCCTAGAATTAGCAAATCTGTGAAAAAATTTAGAGTTCCTATCTCCTTCTTTAAGCCAAATGGCCCGGCTTTTCAGCCTCCATGAGGCTTCTTCCAAATCCAAAATCTTCTGTTTTTTCCTCTCCAGATCTTTAATATAACATCGCAAATGAAATGGAAGCAAATGTGCAGCAGGATTGCCCACCCTTATGGAAAGGTGTTTGTGTTTTGGTGACCATGGATTCTATAAGCTAAGATGATAGTTGATAGGATTCTTTTTTCTTTTCTACTTTTTTTCCTTTTCAGGAAACTTTCCACATTGCACATTGTAGGAAAATAATGCACAATTTTGGAGAACTAGGAAACTTTCTGGCTCAGTGCATTGCACAGTTTCTGAGCTCACTGATGGATGACACAATTTATGAGCTCATTGTTGGGTTGCATTCCATGATTGCGGAGTTTTTGAGCTGAAGGTAGAACTTCCAATCTAGATTTCGCAATTCCAATCATCAAGGTTGGCTTGCCCTCATGGATTGCATAGTTTCTGGAGGCAAGCCTAGAACTGTTGTAAGGCAAAGTTAGGAGGTTAGCTTGTGACTTAGAAATATTATCTAAGTGTAAAAACAAGAAAATCAAGTACATATGAAAGGGATAAGTCTCAATAAAAACATGAATACTTGATGATAGTCAAAGGTAAGCTCATGTCAACAAAAAGGAAGGCTCCAAAATCAAAGCATAATCAAAACTTTGGATGGTTGTTGTAGCCACCACAACACTTGGTGACACATTGTTATAACCCTAGTTATTTGTATGGTACTGTCTCATGCAAAAAGGTCTACCTCTTTAGGAAGTATTCTTCAGTTCATTGATCATTGTAGCTTCTTCACTTAGCTTGCATTAAAGATATAGTCCCTACCATTCTCTTCATCGACGACACACTTAACCAAGCCAAGTTAGACTAAGTTGTTTTGATTGGGGATGAGGAGCATATAGATGCACAAGTGAAAGAAAATTTCAGAGTCTGAGTTTTTATCTCTAGTGTTTCTCCACTGCCAGTAAGCTTGGACAGTACCCCAACGGAGTCACTTTAGGAACACAAAATTTTTTCTCCTTCTAGCGAGCCTGGACAGTACCCCGGTGGAGTTTCTTGTTTCACCTCTCTATGAAAGAACCCTCTCTCTTATTTCATCTTTATTTAATTTTTTTTTCATTTGTTCATAGAATTGTGCATAGGAACTTATTGATTTAACGAGGTAGAAGAGGGATCCCCACTTATTGAGAGTAGAAGAGGTTGTCACTTTAGAGAAGGATATTTGTTTATATGTATGACCAACTTGTGAAGGTTTTCCTCCCATCCTTACTCTAGTCTACTTAGCTGACAAGGAGTAATCAAAAAATAAAATACTGATTAGAGTAGGAAGTACTAGTTATAAGTTCAAGCATCGTGATTCCACTAAGTTTTTCTCCAAATATAACATATTTTCCACAAAGTATTATCGAATAAAATATTCTATACTCACGCAACTAGAAGGAGTAAACATATAATCAAGCGTTGATAGTAGAAAAAGTTCCTCGTGGACTTCACCATGCTTGCTTTAGAAACCAAACATGGTCTCATGCGGAAGCTATCCTATGACCGAAAAAAATAATGAAAACAAAATAGCGAAGGAGAAATTAAATTAAGGCAAACAAAAGAAGTCAAAACAACAAAGAAAAAATAAACAACTACTCCTAATCCTAACCTAATCAGAGCATAGGCCAGACTCACGTAAAATAAAACTTCCTATGTAGCCACTAGCGCATTGGCTGGCCAATGTGAGCGAGGGGATTCATATCAAGAATGATATTCAACAATAAAGATAAAAGGAAAGATAGGAAAATTCATACCAAGTCGTTCAAAGTTTGAGAATCCACGTAGAAAAGTATGAAACAAATGTGCATGGAAGACAATCTGTGAATGCATTATGGTGTTTAGACACACTGCGACTTGAAGATATGCAATGACAAAATTTTGAACTCCGAAGCTGGGAGAACATAGAGAAAGAAGAAAACTTTTTTTTTCAACCTTTCTCACCAGGTATGAATCCTCTAATGACTAAGAGATAGGCTCATGTAATGCCGATGGAGGATGAAATTTTTTTGAGAGAGATTGATTTTCAATGTGTGTGGTAGAGTGATGAGGAGCCTTGAAAGATAAATAACTATTATAATCATAATTATAACTTATCTCAGGATGGAGAGGACCTGGCATAACCATCAGATTGGGTTGAAGTGCCTTAACAACTTGAGGAAGTTCCAAATCATTAGAAGGTAGATCATCGAAGACCCATGGGTTAGAAAAATCAACAACAGAAAAATTAGAATCATGATCAGATGAATGAGTGAAAATATCATGACAACCACGATTAGAAAATTGAAGATCGAAAATAGAGGCATCCTCATGATCTGATGAATCATAAAGAGGGGAAGATGGAAAAAAAGAAATCTCACCCTCTAACATTTCAGAATGAAGAGATGATAGATTGGGGGCATTTAAAAGAGAAGATTTTTCTTCTCCGCATTTGGATGAAAAAATGACATTCCACGAGTTTTGAAAATGATTGAAAGTAATAATATCATCAGAAACTAAATTTTCACAAGATTCAATAGGAATGACAGAATCGAGGAAAATTTCAGGATAATGGGGGAGAGGGGCAGAAGGAGAAAAATAATACTTCATCACAAATTCTTGTTCAGATGTGGACTCCCACTCATAGCCATCATAAATTACATCACAAGTTTTCTGCTGAACACCAAATCCATCCAAAAATTGGTCCTCATGAATATTAGAGAAAAATTCGAAATGGGGGAACATAACAACATACAATCTAGAGGACCAATGGAAACAAAGGGTTGAGGCCAAGGTGATAACACTTCATCGAAAACATCAGATTTGTAGTCCAAAATTGCATTGGAATTCTGAATATGTGGGGTGGGAGAAGATGGTGGTAAATCAGTGGATGAATTCTCAAATTTTCCCACCTCAACCTATGGAACTGGAGTTGTTTGATTAGAAGGAGACAGAGAGTCACTCGGAACAACAACTTCATCCATCATAGATTTTGAAGCTCTAATACTGCAGTATGTTGGGAGACTTTTGAAAGATTCATATTCATGTGGATTCATTGAAATGTGAATAAGAAATTCAAATTTCTCTTTCATTAAATTCCAATCAACATCATCTTCATAAAATTCAAAGAAAAAATGAATGAAACAATCGTGAAAACCATCAAGACATTCATCGGGTGCTTTTCGCAACTGCATAATTTTCTTGAACACGGATTTGTAATCACACCTATCAAAGGTGTGGAAAAGTTCTATAGAAAGATGTTCAAAAGAGTATATGGAAGTGACAAGAAATGTGTAACACCATTCCCTTACGTGCACTTCGAATGTAAGAGTGAAAAAGCAACAACCAACTTCCTCGCAATGAATATTGTGCTTTGTGTACCATTCAAGGAAATGACGAGTGTGCTCAAGAAAGGTTGTTTCACCATCACGATTGAATTTAAAATTTGACAAGTCATTAATGATTTCCACTGGCACTTCTAATTTATAAATTTTAGAAAATCATGTCGGGGCTAAGATATTGGAGGAAGCCATTAATGAATGCGGGAAGTTCAAATAGACTTCATGGGCTCAACTTGTCATCTTACCCTCCTTCTAGTCCTAGAAATGTTGATGGTGCTAGACCCACCAACATTCAGGGGATATCCCTGATATTTATTCCCAACTAGACCTCACACCATTTGGGGTAGGAGTCCCAACAGTGGGGTGTTAATTATATTCCTTGGTTGCGAATATACATAGAGTGGTGCACTGTGTCTTTGTTGAGAACAAGTGTGTGACCTTGCGGAAAGTCAAGTGTGATGCATGAAGGTTCCAACACACAAAGGGAAAAGGAATTGAGCCCCTTATAAGCCTGTAATAGTACACAGCTTGAAAGGAACACACAAGCATAATGACATCACCAGATAATATGTGGAATAGTCCACAAGTTAACAGTGACGAAGTAATACAAGAACATGCATTCAACAAGATTCATACAAATGAAAACGAAATAGTTCATCAACATAAGCATAAGTTAAATAACATACATTGCAAATAAAACAAGAATAGTCCTACCATATTCACAACATATGCATGAAAGCATGTCGACTTTAAGATTTTATTAAAAGTGAAAGTTCCAATCATACATATACCATTGACAAACCACTAGCCCCAATAGTGGAATGTGAAGTCAACAACACCTATGCCTCCAAAGAATTATAATCCCTCTATGCTACGGAGAAGCCAAGGCTCTCAAAAAACTCCCAAGATCTTTCTAAGTCTAATCCTAGCCAAAAGATTGGCTACCAAAATCCCCTTACATGAGTTATGAGGTTCTATTTATAACAAGAGGGGATGAATCTTTAACTCCTCTTTGTGACCTTTGGACTACGCTCATGACTCTTCAACTTCTTTACAAAATAACTCATTACATTACATCATGACTCTTCAGATCCCAATATTAACACTTAGAATTCCACTTACAAGTTAATTACAAATAATATTATAATGTACACTTGTACTCATATAAGACAAAATAGGGTAGAGACAACTTGACAGCCTAACAAGACAAAATACTATGATGCTTGAGTTTGGGGAAACTCTATCTCAATAACTTCCACTTGATGTTTGTCAATCACGTAGCGGTTTAAGCCTGGTACAAGGCGATGACATCCCCAAACTGTGTGATGGTGTTTGACTGGAAGAAGACTCTAGCCTCCATGGCATCCAGGTACAATGATTTAAATCCAGTTTCTACTTCCTTCCGAAGCATGATCAACAATGTTCACACTTAGACAGGGCCACCAATGTAGATGTGCATGTTCAGTCTATTCTCCTCAAAGTCCTCCTTGGTGGAAATCTATCTCAGCTACTCCAAGTATTCCTGTATCTCCTTCCTGACCTGGTTCCTAGGTTTGGCTTCAGTGAGTGAGCCAACTGATGGGATCTTTTGGGTCTTCACCAAGGAATCCATACTATTGTATATCTGTGCATACGAGGCCTGAATGTTTCCAATGAATGAGACGAATTGTTTGTTGTTCTGGATTAACATCAACACTCTGGATTTCTCTAGCTCTATTGGCTTCATCTTCTTACCCAAGTCAAGAGGTGCCCCTTTGTATCACATGTTCCATTCGTGCATGGCAACGATTGCAGCTTGCACATTTCTGAGAGTTTTAACAAAGTACTTACACTACTTTTGTAGGCCATGCACACAAGCAACTTCCTTATGCATGGTAGCCAACACCTCATAGAGATCATGTATGGTCTCTCCAAGTGTCGATACTTCATTAAGTATCTTTTCTTTCATTTCCTTCAAGTGGACCTATGAGTAAGCTGTGTTTTGGGCTACTGTGCAGAGTTGTTCAACATCTTGCCTTGCAACCTACATGTCCTTTGCCAATTACTTATTCTTGCCTATCATACACTAAGTGTTTGACTTTACTGCACCTATAAAGGCTAAGTTAGTTGAGGTAATGGCTTCAGGATCTCTCCTGTTGTCAACCACAATTACCCTTTCTCTCATAAAAGCAGGAGATGCAAGATCATCCAGAAAATTCTTCTTAGAAATTTGTAAAATCCTCTTTTGGAGTTCATCATATGATAGATTGTAGATGTCCATAACTGAATCATCGTTAAGAGGAACAACTTCCCCTTCCTTTCCTGGATCTGACTCTGCTTCTAGAGGTGGTGGAGACATAATAGTGATATGTTGCATGCTAGGCATCAGGTCGAGATCTATATTTTGTGGATATAGTTTCACCTTCATGTCATCGATCTCTATCAAATTTTCAATATGATGAGCAAGCTACCAATCCTATATCTGTCCGCCCTCCTCCTCTGCTGCTTTCTGGTTCTTTTCTTTCTCTTCAACTTGTATCTGCAATGTTTCTTATGCTAATGTGTGTTTCCTTTCTTCTTCTTATGGATTCTACTTCTCTTCTTGTTCTTGCTTCTATTTTTCTTCCTCCAATATCATTCGCTATTCTTCCCTCTTCTTCCATTCTACTCTCTACATCCTATTTTTCCTCATTACCTCAATTTCTAAATCTGCTTTCATAACAACTGGGTCCTCTTTCATCTTGCAGATTCTTTCTCCCCCTAGACTGTCAGCGACCTTCCTCTTCCCCTTATCCTGCATGGGGTCGTTCCCTTATGCTATCACTACTTCTAGAGTTGCTTCCTTCTATGGAGTGACCTATGAAGTTCCTGCAAAACTGATTGGCTTACGAGTCTTGGAGGCATTATAACAATTCTTCCATGAATCCTCCTCCTACCAATGAAATTTCATGTTGATCCACTAAAAGTGAGTTCTCACACAATTCTTGCAAATACCATGGGGACAATATGGATTAAAGTCTAGAGAACCAGATGCAAACTTCTTTATTGCATTTTCTACAGTATATGTGACTTTCAAGTTCTTTATCTCATACAATCCAATTTTCATAGGAAGAGTGGCCAAGATGCTTTCTTCTTCCTGTGCAAAGTAGGTGATAACCCTGTGGCGATATGATATCACACTTCTTGCATGACGAGCTTGTTGGTGGCATACCATGGAAAAATATGTGGCATATTCTCTCTGCCGAACTCTCTAAGGAAGGTTCCATCTGGTGAGGCAAACCAATCTGTGATCTCTAATATTGCCTCCATTTCAATAGGCGACATGCAAGGTGGTTCTTCCTCAAAGATTATCCTGTATAGTAGAATGAGGAAGTGGTCAGTTAGCTTCTCTATAACCCCTTGATGGTTGCAATTCAAGAGCATCTTATAGTGTATGTGCACGAAAAATTATCGCGGTGACAAAGCCTAGTTCATACAATGAAATGCATTATGTGAACAAATTGCATCCAATAAAGATGCATACATATAGAATATTTCTTTCTCGCCCCTTGGAGGATTCAATGTGTTACCTACATGGATCCTTAACTCATGAGCCAACAAATATGGCTAGTTGAGTAGCTTCCAATTATTCACAGCCTCATTTAGAAGGACTACCCATCCTTCCTAAAAGGTTCTTGTGTTCTGCTCACCATGGATTCTGCAAGCTAAGATGATCAGTAGTTGATAGGCCCTCCTGAGAGACCTTGTCTAGTATGTGTTGGTGGGTGTCTATTGAAACTTTGCTGGCTCCTTCACCCAGCTCTTAACAACATATTTTTTGAACACATAGCTATTGGTGGCACATAAGAGTGAATCCATGTGTGCTTCTCACTCAGGAAAATGGTGCATATGTTAGTAATCTGCCACGAGAAAAGTAGCAAGCCTTCATCCACTAGTAATGCTCAAAGTCATGGTCTTCAGATAAATATGTGAGATAATTTAGTTGATGACATTTTCACATGGGAAGGTTGGATATCTACATGTACAACCCTATGTATCCCTAATATATAGGCATTAATTTATACCCACAGATCCTCTAGATCTATTGTGAAGTCCTTTGCTAAAAAATATTCATTTACTTTCTGCCAAGTAAGGTCTGAGTCCTTTTCTACATATAGTTGAGTGTCTGAATATGCTGGCAAGTTTACTGGAATTTGCTCAATTGCTTCCCCAGTATTGCTTTCACTGGTATCTTTTGAAGTAGTTGTCTTAGGTGCCATGGTAACATTGACTACTGTAGAGAAGTGCTCAACAACTATGGTACCAGTGGGACAGAAAAGACACTCACAACAAGAAAACATTAGCCTTTTGCAAATTTATCTTCACAACAAGATCAAGCAGCAAACTAATGCACTAGTGAGAAAAAATGGACAATTTTCTTAGGAAAGTTAGGGAGATTGGTAGTTGGAACTACGTATTACGTAGTCCCAGCAGCCAAGGGGTAGCTTGAGGCTTGAGACTACACAATGTGCAGTCCACCCTAGGCAATGACTGCAAGAGACTATGCATTGCGTAGTTTTAGTGTCCAAGGAGTAGATTGAGCCGTGGAAATTGTTGAGCCTCAAACCTGCACTTCTTTACACATCCTCTCAGCCTCCTTTTCCTATTCATTTCCTTCTTTTGCCACTCATTCCCTCCATCAAATTTCTCAAATCATTGTATTTTAGGACTTTTTACATGGTTTGCTAATTATGCTAATGAATGTTGTTGGTTTAGAATTTTGGTTCAAAGTGCTGCATTTCCGCAGCTCACACAGGGTTTCCGCAGCTGATCCCGGTTTCCGCAGCCAACCCCGGATTTCGCAGCTATTTTATTAAATGATATGTTCCAGGTGTCCTCCGGGAATAAGAGCCACATGGGCAAGTTCATGGAACCAAGGACATGGTTTGTGTCCTTCCAGCTCACCCAAACCGGTCATAAAAACCCGTGGTCAATGAGGAGGCAAATACGGTCAACAGAAGTCATTGGCGGTGGCACGGCTCTGCGTGTTCTGTTTTGGAGCATGTGAAGAACAGGTGGCATCTTCCTCAGCCACGAAGACAGTGGGAAACATGAATCCAACAACATATTGAATGCCCACAACGACCGTTGCCTAAATCCGAGGACGCAACAAGATTACGTGTTTTTACACAGCTGCTTGAATAGCTTAGTTTTCGTTAAGTTAGTTTGCTTTCCTCTGTTATAAATAAAGCGTCTTTGAACGCTAGATAGTTAGTCGTTGTTGTAATCGCTTTGTAATTTTGAGCTCCCCACTGTACTTTTACATTTGCTGTCAATACATGAGAAGACTGTTTTACACTTAAGCGTATAACTGCTCCTTGAACCGGCTGAAGTAGGCAGAGGGCCCCTATTTACTGAAGCCCTGTATAGTAATCTTTAATTTCCTGCATTTCTCTTTCTTGTTTCATGTATAATAGTTGTACAGATGTCTTTTAATTGCTGCGTTTTTATTTCTTTTCAACATGTATATTAGCTGTACATAAACTTTGAATTCTGCTGATTTACATTTCTGCACTTTTGTTCATGACTGATCAGTGTGTTATGCAGGTTTCTTAGGCAAGCCCGGGACAATTTTCTTTCTTTTCTTTTCATAACTAGTGGCATGTGTGATCATCTTGTCTAGGCTGCTGACCTTTATTTTTCTGTAGTTTTATTTTCATTAGTATCATTTCCTTAACTTGCACTTTACTTTCTGCTCAGTAGTTATCAAGTTGTTCATTTATTGATGGTTCTTTTTCTATAATCAACTAACTTTATTGGAGCCAAAATATCACTTAGTGCAACTTGGTTTATTTTGCTTTAAGACTCACATTACTGACCTGTTCATAATTGTTCTCACATGATTAAGAAAAGGTTAAAATAGTGTGATTTGTCTCACTTAAATTTCACATTGATTATATTTAAATAAAGAGTTAAAATAGTGTAAAGTAGTGTAAAGTAGTTGTTCTTGCTTTTAATTGAGTTAATATAGATTTCATTTTCATTTTCATCAGCAGCAGAGATACTGGGCCGATGCCATTAGTCCTTTATTTGATTTTAAGCTTTGATTTTATTGCAGTTGTTGTTCAAGCTTTCTTGTAGAATACTTTTTAAGTTTTGAGAAATCATTTAGAGCTCACCACAATCACCCACATTTCACTTGCTTTATTTCATTTCCATCACATCACAGTAGGAAAGATACATTTGAAAACAAACTTAGAAAAAAAACTAAAAATGACAAAAGACTAAGAAAACAGTTGCCTAAGTACATATAGTACACCTCACTTCATCAGCTTACGAGCCCCGGGTTGACATTTAAAAGTTGCAATTTAGACATCACTAAATTGACCAAACATTTTGGCGCCATCGCTGGGGAAGTGAAATTAGGTAGCCAAATTCTTAAAAAAAAAAAAACAAGAAAATTTCAAGGAAGGAAAATTGATAACTTCTCAAAGTATGCTCTCCTCTTGCACTTAATGTGATCTGGAGGATCAAAAAAGAGAGAGTTATTGGTTTAATAGTTTCTTGAGTATGCTCTCTTCTTGCACCTAGAGTGACCTGGAAGATCAGAAAGAGAATTGCTAGCCCGACTTGAAGAAAAATAAAAAATGACATGCATAGAGCAAGAGATTCTAGGGGAAGGTTTTTAGCTAGAGCCAAAAGTTCGATTTTTACAACTCCATCCACTTCAAGGAATAGACAAGAGACACCTCCATCATCTCCAACTTACACTCCTAGCCCTAGGATTCCTGGAATTCAAGAGGAAGGAGTCGACTCTCTCATAACTTCCATCGAATCTGAATTAGAAGGAGATCCTTTCCTTTCTTCTACGGAGAGACAAATTGTAATTGAAGAAGTAGAATCATCTGAAGAAGAGGGAGAAATTCCTCCTCATACACCTTTAGTAGAAGAACCGGAAGACTCTGAAGTCTCCAGGGAAACTACCATGACAGAGGAAGGAGCAACTGGATTTGGTAGAGGTAGAGGTAGAGGAGGAGGAGGAAACAATGGAGGAGGTAGAGGTAACATTGGGGGAAATAGGGATGGGGATAACTCATTCGGGTTTCCTATAGTTGATGAGGACTCTTGAGCTACAATGAAAAACATCTCACCATCTGTCCTCCCAAACTTTCATGGGTTTAGGAATGAGGACCCTGAAACATTTCTATTTGAGTTTGAGGTAGTGTGTCGAACTTATGATTATTTGTATGACTCTCAAAAACTCAAACTGTTTCCTTCAACATTGAAAGGAGCAGCCTTGAAATGGTTCATGGGATTACTCACTCAATCCATTAGGTCTTGGAATGATATGAAACAGGAATTTTTGGAGAGGTACCTGGACTATTGTATGCCCACCAATCACAAGGATGAGGTATTCAAAATGACACAAAAAGAAGATGAAAACTTGGAGGAATTACTTGAAAGATTTCAATATAATCTGAAAAGAGAAAAAATGAGTAACTTGGATGAGGAGACCTTGAAAGCCCTTTTACTAAAAGCCATTAGAGATGAATGGATAGATCTTTTGAATATGATGGGAAAAGGAGATGTATCTCAACTTCCACTTTCTGACATAGCAGAATTATGTGTCCATCTCTCAAGGGGGAAATCCAAAACTAAAAAAGGGCCTAGAGATCCTTCTCTCATCAGAGCAAATAAATCTGCAACTGGATCGGTAAGTAGGGCTGAGATTGGCAACATGCTTGATGAATTCAAAACTGATATCTTAGGGAGTCTTAGTGAGCAACTAGACACCCTTAAGATTCACAATAAGCATAAAGCAGAAGCTGAGGCTTTGGCCATCTTTTGCCTAAAGTGTAGGAAGAAACATGCTCTAAGGGAATGTCCCTTGGATGCAAAAGTTGTAGAAACATGTGTAATTTGTTCAGAGAATCATGAGACCAAGGATTGTCCTTCAATTCCTGGGCTCAAAGCTGTCTTTCAAGAAGATCCAAATACAATCGAATCTCTCTGTTTTGTTGCAAGGAGACCTTGGCAGGGGCAAAAAAGTCAAGGGTTTAGCAACTCTATGAATTTTCAACCCCAACCAAATTGGAATCCTTGGCAACAACCTTGGTCCCAACCTCAAAATCCTTTTCAATCTTGGGTACAAGGTATGCAAAATCCTTATGGGAGATTTGCTCAATTTTACCAATATCCTCCATCTTTTCAAAACCAACAAGCTCCATAGCTTCTAAATCAAAATCCACAACTATCATTGCCATTTCCACAACAACAACCTTCTCAACAGAATCCAAATTCTCAACTCTTGCTTCCATTCCAACATAAGTCAAATCAACTTCCGTCTCAGCCATTGCCAAACCCCAATAATAAAAACCCTCAAAATGCCTACATGATGGAAGGACAACAATTTCCTACCTATATGATTGTTCCTCTCAATGAAGTACAACTCAGATCAGGTAGAGTCCTAGATAAACCTTCTATAAATGCTCAAAAGCAAAGCATTTTTGAGGAAGAGTCTCTTGAAGCCAATAAGGGTTCTGAAGCATCTCTTCAAAACCCAAACACTCAAAAAGAAAAAGAAAAAGAATTCACCCCCACAACTCCCATAGTTGAGCAACCTGCATCTTTATCCACACCTCCTTTTCCTGAAAGATTACAAATTGACAAAGGAGTGGAAAAACAAATTTGGTTGCCTGACTATAATTTTCTAGATGAATTGAAGAATGTCTGTATCAAGATTCCCTTGTTACAAGCCATTAAAGAGATTCCTATTCTAGCAAAAACAATAAAGGAGTTGAGTTTTAAAAGACCAGGAAGGAAACCAAGAGATACCAGAAGGATCCACCTGGTAGTAAAAATTGCAGATATCATGATGGGAAAAATTACTATGCAGAAATATGTAGATCCCGGTAGTCCAATTGTTAAAACACATATCAATGGGGTAGAAATACCAAATACTTTGATTGATTTAGGGGCTGCTATCAACATCATGAGTAGACAGACTATGGAACAGCTAAAACTTCCTAATCTTCTTTTTACACCTACTTTATTGCAACTTGCAGATCGATCAATTATTAAACCAGATGGTGTATTAGAAGACATTCCAGTCTCCTTAGACTCTTGGGAATATCCAGTGGATTTCATGATTTTAACTCCCAAGAGTAATCTAGGAGGACATCCTCTTATTTTAGGAAGACCTTGGCTAGCCACAGCTGATGCTTTCATAAGTTGTAGGACTGGGGATATGTATATTTCTGATGGTAATTCGACAAAGAAGTTCAATCTGTATCCTCCAGCAAAAGCAATTACAGAAATAGGAGATAATGAGTGGGTTGATGATGAAGATACTATACAACCTGTCTTTACCATTTCTGAGATCAGTGAAGATAGTCAAATTCTGAACACATTAGAAAATTTTGAACCATCTTCAGAATATGACCACACACAATTTCAGTTGGATTCTGACATTGAGTGTCTATCATCTAGACAAATGTCTATTTTCTCTATGGAAGAGTTTGGTAGTTCTGCCATTGAGATTTTTCCAGGAAAAACACTGAATATCAACAAAAACTTGGAAAAATCACAACAGGAAGAGCTAACAAAAGTCTTGCAAAAGCATTCTATTGCATTTGCATGGGAATATACAGATATGAAAGGTATTGACCCGAAGACTTGCATTCATCACATCTACATTGAGGAAAATAGTAGACCAATCAGACAGCCTCAAAGAAGGATGAATCCAAACCTTAGGGAGATAGTGAAAGAAGAGCTCCAAAAGTTACTTAATGTAAACTTCATTTATCCCATTTCAGATAGCCGGTGGGTTTCTACTTTGGTTATAGTACCTAAAAAGAATGGTAAATGGAGGGTTTGCATTGATTACAGGGAATTGAACAAAGCTACTTTGAAGGATCACTTTCCTTTGCCCTTTATTGATCAAGTATTAGATACTTTAGCAGGCAAAAAGTATTTCTCATTTTTGGATGGTTTTAGTGGTTACAATCAGATTCAGGTAGCACCTGAACATCAGGACAAGACCACATTTACCTATCCATGGGGGACTTTTGCTTACCGAGTACTTCCTTTTGGATTATGTAATGCACCCGCAACATTTCAAAGGGCAGTACTAGGAATCTTTTCTGATCTAATTCATGATTTTGTAGAGGTCTATATGGATGATTTTACAGTTTATGGTAACTCATTTGAAGAGGCATTAGAAAATTTGGAAAAAGTCCTTATAAGATGTAAAGAAACAAATCTTTCATTAAGTCATGAAAAATGCTTTATGATGTTTACTGAAGGGATTGTTTTAGGACATCATATTTCAGGAGATGGAATTAAAGTTGATAGATCAAAAGTTGAAGTCATCTCCAAGTTACCTATTCCAAATTGTCAGAAAGATTTTAGAAGTTTTCTTGGATTTACTGGATATTATAGAAGATTTATTGAAAACTTCACTAAGATAGCATCTCCGCTTTTCAAATTACTTACAAAAGACTATGAATTCAATTGGGATCCTGACTGTCAATCTGCATTTGAAACTTTAAAAACAAGAATATTTGAAGCACCCATTTTGAGAGGGCCAAATTGGAAACTTCCTTTCCATATTTCTATAGATGCTTCAGATACAGCTCTAGGAGCTGTGTTGGGTCAAAAGGATTTAATTCCTTATGCCATTTACTACACCAGAAAAAATTTGACTCCCACTGAGTTAAATTATACTGTGACTGAAAAAGAGTTCTTAGCCGTTGTTCATGCAATCAACAAGTTTAGACATTATATAACAAGCTATGAAACTTTTGTCCATACTGATCATTCTGCAATTAGATATCTCATGAACAAACCTGTTACTAATGGCAGAGTTACAAGATGGCTTTTACTTTTACAAGAATTCAATATTACTGTGTTAGATAGACCAGGAAAACAAAATACAGTAGCTGATTTCTTGTCTAGAATCCAAAATACTAATGAAGATTCTCCTGTAGAGGATAAGTTTCCAGATGAATATTTGTTTGCAGTAACTACTAAAACTCCTTGGTATGCAGATATTGCTAAATATTTGGTTACAGTGAAGCTACCTCCACACTTATTTCCTAATGAGAAAAGGAAAATCATTCAGGAAAGTTCAAAGTATTCATGGATTTCTAATGAATTGTTCAAAACAGGGCTAGATTGTGTGATCAGAAGATGTGTTCGAGAAGATGAAATGCATGACATCCTTAAAGCATGTCATGATGAACCGTGCGGTGGACACTTTGCTGACAAGAGGACTGCCTATACAATCCTTTCTTTAGGATATTATTGGCCTTCTCTCTTCAAAGATGCAAAACAATATGTTAGAAGGTGTGACAGCTACCAAAGAGTTGGCAAACCAACTCTTTCAAATGAAATGCCATTACAGCCACAGGTACTCATCGAACCCTTTGAAAAATGGGCTTTAGATTTCATTGGACCCATTAATCCACCATCTAAGCAAAATAAGTATATATTGGTTTGCACTGATTATGTTACTAAATGGGTAGAAGCAAAGGCATTGCCTTCTGCCACTGAAAATTCAGTTGTTCAATTTCTTTTTGAGGATATTTTTACTCGTTTTGCTGTCCCAAGAGAAATTGTGACAGATCAGGGAAGTCAATTTACATCTAACTTGATGGAGAAGCTGATGGAAGAATACAAAATCAAGCACAGAAAATCTACTCCATACCATCCGCAAGCAAATGGTCAAGTGGAATCTACAAACAAAGTTCTTGAGAGCATCATAACCAAAACTGTTCATCTCCACAGAAGAGATTGGGCAGAAAGGCTTCCTGAAGCCTTATGGGCCTATAGAACTACATGGAGGAACACAACAGGACATTCTCCCTATGAACTTGTTTATGGGAAAGAAGTCCTGCTCCCCATTGAGTTTCAAGTCAAGACCTTCAAGATGGCAGTTCAGTTGGGGATGAATCTATCAGAAGCCCAAAAGCACAGAATGGAGCAGCTGAATGAGCTAGATGAAATAAGACAAGATGCAATTTTAAGAACCGATCTAGTTCAGCACCAAAGAGCTAAGTGGCATGATAGATATATCAAAGAGAAAAAGTTTCAAAAGGGAGATTGGGCGTTACTGTTTGATTCCAAGTTTAAAGACTTCAAAGGGAAATTTCAGACTCATTGGCTTGGACCATATGAGATTGATGAAGTCTTTAGCAATGGAGCAGTTCGAGTCAAGACTATTGATGAGCTTCAAACTCCTCTCATTGTGAATGGCCACCGATTGAAAATTTATCATAAGCCACTCTCAAAAGAGGACTTTGTCAAAATGTTTCAAGAAAATTCTGCAATGAGGCTGGTGGGGAAGAGTCCTTCTCCTCCATCAGCCTAGTCTCTGTTTCTTTCAGTTAAAAAAAAATAAAAAAAAAAATATCTCTTGTATAAGCCTGAAAACCAATCTTGAATTGGCAGTCTTATACAGAAAATATAAGGTGAAAATCAGGGGCACCTGACACTTTATATTTTCCAAAAAAAATCTCTCTCTCTCTCTCTCTTTCCATCTCATTCGCCATTTCAGTTCATCCACCTCACTTCCATCTCCATCTCCATTCCACTTCATTTTCATTCCATTTCATTCATCTCATTTCATTTCCACCAGTGAAGTCCCTCTCAGGACTATTTCATTTAGTTAAGTCTTCTCTAACTATTTTTTGTACAGTCAGAAGGGTGTTGTTTCAGTTTCCGCAGCTGGAAACCGTTTCCGCAGCTCAAACCAGTTTCCGCAGCCAGAAACGATTTCCACAGCTAGCACACTCTATCTCTACAACCAGGATTACTCTGTTTTCAAAAATCATAGTCAGAGGTATCATCATCACCAAGGGCAGCAAGGATATGAGGCATTTGCAAGATCAGAAAGCAATAATGAGTCAGCAACCTTAATCAACAAATGGCAAACTTATGAAGGTATGATCAAAATCTTTTCCAAACAACAATTTAATGTCATTTTATGCATAGTTATTAAATCATGGAAAGAGCCACTAAATGCAATGATTCGCCAAGATCATCCCACTCCTCCTCCATGATAATGCTTCATCCACCTCATACCTTTCTAACGGTCCCCTAATCATCATTAATTCAAAACTTGAAACGGGGCTGCTCCTCCATTACTGGCCGTACCTCTGTGACATAACCCAATGTACCACGGCTCTCCTTACCATCATTTCCGCAGCCAACGCTGAGACGTGTGCGTAAGCCACCCGACTCTAAAGGATTCGGCCGTTATTCCGTCCACTTATCACTCCATTTCCACATGCATTGAACTCATTTCTTGTGTTTGTCTTCTACTCCCTCGTACTCACACCATTTCCACTCTCATTTCCGCTGCAAACTCCACAGCTCTGTTTCAAACCTCGATTACAGTTCTGCAATACGCCTTGCATTACGTTACGGCTACTCCACTTACAGCCGTAATCCACCTATTTTTTCTCGTGAGCATCCTCCTTGAGCATCCACACACAGTCAAAGCTTCAGCCGAAGTTGAGAGCCGAAGATGGGGAAGCTGCTTAGAGCTGAACCTGAGGGTCCGAAGTATTTAGAAGGGTATCCACAGACGAAGGAAGCATTAAAGAAAGCAAAGTGGTTGAAGTTTACTCAAAAATTCAGAGGGTATAATAAGGAGGTAACGAAAGCATTTGCTCGATCCTTCAATGGACACACCGTGGAAGTAGGGGACCTGAAATTCACAATAACAGAGAACACCATAGCAACAGCAACCAGTCTACCTCAGGAGGGAGAAAGATGGTTTAAGAACAGAGGGCTGGAAGATCAGGGATGGAAAGACATGCTTAAGAACCCAGGTATGGACACTTCAATATTCACTAAAGGGATTCCTGTGCATGTAATTAAGGAAGAATGGACTGCATTGTTATTACTTGTTCAAAAGTTTATCACATGTGAGGGCCGCTTTGGCACTATGTATATGTACCATGCAAGGATTATGATGAATTTCATGGAAGGCCATGCCCTCAATTTACCCTACTTTCTGTTAGCAAGCCTAAAGAAAATGAGTTCCACTGTCCAAAAGCATGTAGGCCATATTGAACCCCACTTCTATCATCACGGGTTCATTAGAATTCTCATAGAAGAGGAATTGAAGAATAACAAGGATACATGGGAAAAGTTTCTAATCAGAAACCATTTCCAAGAGGTGACTGAAGCCTCTAGCAGTTCCCCTAGAATTCCAAAAAGAAGTAGGAGAAGAAAAAGAGATGTTGCAGCCCAAGATCCTCCTACAGTAGAAACTCAAGAAATTGCTCAAGAAGAAGAGGAAGAGGGAGATAAAACCAAGAAACAGAAAAAGGATAAAGGGAAAACAATTGTTCAAGAATCATATCCATCACCTGAACCTTCAGTAGAAGAAGACTCTCAAACCTTGGCTGATAGACTAGCACAACTTCAAGCTGCTGCCCTCTCAAAGAAGAAACAGAAAGAAAAACAGAGTGCCCAGCAAAAGAGCACTAGTGCACAAGTGAGAAGAAGCAGTAGACTTAAAGAAAAAATGAGTGTGACTAAAGAAAAACAATCACATTTCATTGATTTGGGAGAAGGTACACCTGAAAAGGCTCCAACTTAGCTTGACCTTGAGTCGAGTCCTCCACGTGTTGAGTCCACTCCTCCACGTGAAGAGAGTCCCTTTCAGCCAGAACCTCAAACAGAATTTGATTTTGAACATAGCCCAAGAAGAACACCTGAAATTGACCCTGACCAGCAGGAGGTATACAATTATTTGGAGACCTTGGAGCAATCAGTTGCAGGACCAAGCACTATATTGCCTCTTGATGAACAAGTCCAATCTTTAAAACAAGAGGTGTTTGAGCTAGAAGTCCTGAACCGGCATATTAAACAAGAAAACGAAGCATTGAAAGAACAAAGCAAGGTGGACAAAATTGTCCATGACAATACCATGCTTCACTTAGGACTCTGGCAGAAGAAGAAAAGAAAATTGAAGAGAAAATGTAAGAAGCTGAGCAGGGCATTGATCAATTTGAAATTCAGGTGTTTAGTCAGAAAACCAAGGACAATTTTGGCAGCAAGGAGAAAGAGAAGAAGGCTAGATGTTTTGGCAGAAGCATCTGAGCACATGGATTGAAAAACAATGACAAAGTTTTGGTTGCATGAGGACATGCAAGACCTTCACAGTGGGGGTATGTTGAGCCTCAAACCTGCACTTCTTTACACATCCTCTCAGCCTCCTTTTCCTATTCATTTCCTTCTTTTGCCACTCATTCCCTCCATCAAATTGCTCAAATCATTGTATTTTAGGACTTTTTACATGGTTTTCTAATTATGCTAATGACTGTTGTTGGTATAGAATTTTGGTTCAAAGTGCTGTGTTTCCACAGCTCACACAGGGTTTCCGCAGCTGATCCCGATTTCCGTAGCCAACCCCGGATTCCGTAGCTGTTTTATTAAATGATATGTTCCAGGTGTCTTCCGGGAAGAAGAGCCACATGGGCAAGTTCGTGGAACCAAGGACATGGTGTGTGTCCTTCCAGCTCACCCAAACTGGTCATAAAAACCCGTGGTCAACGAGGAGGCAAATACGGTCAACAGAAGTCATTGGCAGTGGCACGGCTCTGCGTGTTCTGTTTTGGAGCACGTGAAGAACAGGTGGCATCTTCCTCAGCCACGAAGACAGTGGGAAACATGAATCCAACAGCAGATTGAATGCCCACAACGGCCGTTGCCTAAATCCGAGGACGCAGCAAGATTACGTGTTTTTACACAGCTGCTTGAATAGCTTAGTTTTCATTAAGTTAGTTTGCTTTCCTCTGTTATAAATAAAGCGTCTTTGAACGCTGGATAGTTAGTCATTGTTGTATCGCTTTGTAATTTTGAGCTCCCCACTGTACTTTTACATTTGCTGTCAATACATGAGAAGACTGTTTTACACTTAAGCGTATAACTGCTCCTTGAACCGGCTGAAGTAGGCAGAGTGCCCTTGTTTGCTGAAGCCCTGTATAGTAATCTTTAATTTCCTTCATTTCTCTTTCTTGTTTCATGTATAATAGCTGTACAGATGTCTTTTAATTGCTACGTTTTTATTTCTTTTCAACATGTATATTAGCTGTACATAAACTTTGAATTCTGCTGATTTACATTTCTGCACTTTTGTTCATGACTGATCAGTGTGTTATGCAGGTTTCTTAGGCAAGCCCGGGATAGTTTTCTTTCTTTTCTTTTCATAACTAGTGGCATGTGTGATCATCTTGTCTAGGCTGCTGACCTTTATTTTTCTGCAGTTTGATTTTCATTAGTATCATTTCTTTAACTTGCACTTTACTTTCTGCTCAGTAGTTATCAAGTTGTTCATTTATTGATGGTTCTTACTTTCTGCTCAGTAGTTATCAAGTTGTTCATTTATTGATGGTTCTTTTTCTATAATCAACTAACTTTATTGGAGCCAAAATATCACTTAGTGCAACTTGGTTTATTTTGCTTTAAGACTCACATTACTGACCTGTTCATAATTGTTCTCACATGATTAAGAAAAGGTTCAAATAGTGTGATTTGTCTCACTAAAATTTCACATTGATTAGATTTAAATAAAGAGTTAAAATAGTGTAAAGTAGTGTAAAGTAGTTGTTCTTGCTTTTAATTGAGTTAATATAGATTTCATTTTCATTTTCATCAGTAGCAGAGATACTGGGCCGATGCCATTAGTCCTTTATTTGATTTTAAGCTTTGATTTTATTGCAGTTGTTGTTCAAGCTTTCTTGTAGAATACTTTTTAAGTTTTGAGAAATCATTTAGAGCTCACCACAATCACCCACATTTCACTTGCTTTATTTCATTTCCATCACATCACAGTAGGAAAGATACATTTGAAAACAAACTTAGAAAAAAAACTAAAAATGACAAAAGACTAAGAAAACAGTTGCCTAAGTACATATAGTACACCTCACTTCATCAGCTTACGAGCCCCGGGTTGACATTTAAAAGTTGCAATTTAGACATCACTATATTGACCAAACAGAAATGCGCAATGGGAAATTGGGCCAGCATGTACTGTGCACTGCATAGTCTCAGAGGCTAAGCCTCAGCTTGAGCTTCTGAATTGTGCAATGCCCAGCTATGCAATGTGAAAATTGATAAAGGAAAGTGTGGGTCTGCCCGGTGGAAGGGTGGGAAACAAGAAGATCTAAGTGATGATGTGAGTTTCATTACATATCTGGCTAAGTATATATGGATCAATGTAAATCAAGTGCAAAAATTAACAAACAAAAGGAATTATAAATGTGTGAAGTGAGTCGCCGTAACGACGATCGCTAGTGTGCAAAAACAAGAAAACCAATGCAACACTTATGAAAGGAAAATGAAAAACTGAAACAAAAATTATATAAGTTAATACAAGTTAAAAATTCAGCAACCATGAATAGAAACAATAAAAACAACACCTATAGAAGTGAAATGAGTAAAAGCGGCAAAAGACGACAAAACCAAAACACACTTGAAAAAGCAATGACCACTCCGTCAAAGGTTCCTTGATCTCCTCGGGAATGTTAGAGCTCCAATATTGAATGCAAAAATGATCTTTACGAGAATATATTAAATATATTTGGGTGGATCGGGGTTTATGACGTGCATACCTAAAATCAAGGAAAAATCTAGACTTTGCAGAAATTTCTAAAAATAGGGACTATGTTAGCTTCAGGAAATTGATGATGAATCCCTACTTTCTATGGATTTATTTTTTTCCTTTTTCCTTTTTCTTTTTTCTTCTTTTCTTTTTGGGGAAACTTGCCATGCACACTACTCGGAAAGATTGCGCAATTATGGGGAATTGTAAAACTTTATGGCTCAATGCACAACACAACTTCTAAGCTCAGTGTTGGGTTGCCTTCCATGAATTCGCAGTTTCTAAGCTCAAGGTAGAACTTCCAGTATGGATTACACAATTCCAATCATCAAGGCTCGCTTTACCTCATGGATTGCGCAGTTTCTGGAGGCAAGCCTAGAACTGTTGTAAGGCCAAGTCATGAAGTTAGCTTGTGACTTAGAAATATTAGCTAAGTGTAAAAACAAGCAAATAAAAGAACAGATGAAAGGGATAAGTCCAAATCAAAACATGAATATCTGATGATAGTCAAAGGTAAGCTCACGTACACAGAAAGGAAGGCTCCAAAATCAAAGCGTAGGCAAACTTTTGGAAGGTGGTTGTAGCCGTTACAGTATTAAGATATATGTGTGTGTGAGTGTATGTCAAGAGATATTATTTGTCTTCATATTTCTTTTCCGTTAAGTAAAATTCTGCTTCTAGCTAGCATCAGAATTAAAATTTTACTCTATGAAAGAATACTCTATAGCTTTGACTATTTCTTTTTCTTCTTCCAATTCATGTATACTATTTGATTTCCATTATATAGAGTAGGTAAATAAAAATAGCATTTAAAACTCCAAGTAAAAATAAATTTTCTTTTATTTTATTTTTCCACTATGTAAAAATTATATATAACAAATAACCAACTCCAACCTCTTGACAAGTAGATAAATATAGAAGTTAGAGATACCGACATGAAACAAATTTTCTTTTTCTCTGGAAATTAATAGTCAAGAAATTGGCTCCTCCCAACCTTGACACTACAAAACAACCAATGCCTCCCCGAACAAAATAGGCCTGCAATTTATTTCTATATCTATTTCCTTCTTATCTTTAGTCTCTTCTCCCCTTCGAATGAGACAAAAGAAAGTAAAAACGAAATATTTTATCCAATCCCATCTACCACTCTTTTTTATGATTATTGATTGCTTCCACCTAGTTAATAGGTGGAAGGTACTTATCAATTTATTAATGAGATTTTATTTCCCACTCCTGAAGACAACTTACTCAATTAAATATAATCATCCAGATTAGATTGCTTGGACTTAATGATGGGTAATAAATATTCCACCATAATTTGCAACCTCATCTCTTTCAACCATTTGTACTCAATTTTTTTTCCATACTTTCTTTATTTACAAATTTAAATAATCATAATCACAAATTTATAATCAATTATTATCAATAATAAATTACTAATAATTCAAATTTCCAATTGAATTTGAACTAAGACATTAAGCTAAAAAACAAATATATACACATTTAATTACATAAAATATCAAGCTAGGGGATATCACATAATATCACCATTCCCCACTACAATTGTAACTTTCCAAGGTTCTCATTGTATAATTGTATATACCATGGCTTGGAACCATTCTCACAACAACTTGCATATGGATTATTATGTCAAATCCTTATAATTCCATGAAGCTTAATATGAGTATTGAATGTGGTTTTGTTATTGTTACATAACAATGCTCACACTTTGCATATGAATTATTACACTAAGTCCTTATATTATTGTGATACTTAGTATGATTATGTATCATGGGCGTTGATATTTTGTTGGTTTACACTTATCATTGTATTATCCACCCTTCCAGATATTTCTATAGGTGTATATGTCTAATCCTTCAAGGTCTCCATGATTAATAACTCCGACCTGTACATGTCAAACTTTGGGGACTCCACGTTTAGCACCTTTGACCTACCACTTTGACAATATAGATATGTACTGATTTAATCAACGATTGTGATCGATTTTAGGGTTTTACTAGGAGGTAAAAGTTTATTCTGACATTGTTCACGTTCATTTGTTAGCCTAACGCTTCCTCTATGAAAACTCTTCCTCCATGTTATTTGTTTCAATATGTATGTGTTTAATGGTAATTTTTTCTGTCCGTGATAGAGTTATTGAGTTATATGAACTATTTGTTTCCCATTCGGTTCCAAACCCCGTCAATTTCTTCTAGAGGTAACTCTAAAAAAATATTGATAGTTTTTCTCCTTTCCAAACATAATCTTTAACAAGGGTTTGTTGAAGTTTTTCACTCATCTTGGAATTTAATTTAAGGTATAAATAATTTGTTTTCTTCTAGTGTTATTTCTATAATATACCAATAATTAACCTAAAATATTTTAGTTCATTATACGGTTTTCTTGTAGGTTAATTTTTAGTTGATAATGGCCATCAATTAAATGGATTTCCTTTGTCTCATACGTTGTTATCCCTTGTTAGAGGCAAAGATGTGCAGCAATCAAAAAAGAAAAAATACACAACAAATAACCATACACAGGAGACAGCAGATTAACGTGGTTCACCCAACCAATCTGGGCTACGTCCACCAAACATAGGCATCGGCAATTCTTTATTATCAAACAGGAGATTACAAAATAATATTTTCCTCACAAACTCTCACTCTCCAATATATGTACGGACATGTATTTTTATAGCCAAGAGAATCTAACTGCCTCATAAATCCTCTCACATCAAATATAGGATGCATTAACTCTCTCCCAACAACCTGGAGCTAATCTAGCAACAAATTCCTATTGTTGTCACACATTACAGATTTTTGCCTATTTTGTGAAACAAAAATCTCAACAATCTCCACCTTGACAACAATTAGCCTGATACCCTGTTTGTTTATTATTTTATCTTTTCTGCAAGCCAAGAGAAGCCAAACACCAATGTAGCTTCTCTAACAAAACTGGTTTCGTGAACATGTCTGCACAATTCTCCTTTGTATGCACCTTTTCAAGAGAGACTCCCCTTTCAGTGATAACCTGTCTTACAAAATGGTACTTGATCGGTATATGCTTTGATTTACTATGATAGGCCGGATTCTTAGCCAAATGTATTGCACTTTGACTGTCACAAAATAACTTGATGTTGTCCTGCAGCCTACCAAACTCACCAAACAAACCTTTCAACCAAATCGCTTCTTTGCAAGCATGAGAAGCAGCAATGTATTCTGCTTCAGTAGTGGATAAAGCAACAATATTCTGCAACTTTGACATCCAACTAATTGCTCCACCTGCAAGAGTAAAGACATACCCTAATGTTGACCTTCTCTTATCCAAATCACCTGCAAAATCGGAATCAACATACCCACAAACAAATTCACTACTCTTATTGTAAGTGATACAATAACTACTTGTGCCTCTCAAATACCGAAGCACCCATTTCACTGCTGACCAGTGTTCTTTACCCGGATTTGCCATATACCTGCTGACAACCCCAACTGCATGTGAACTATCTGGTCGTGTACACACCATCGCATACATTAAACACCCTACTACATTAGCATATGGAATTCGAGACATAAATTCATTTTCTTCATCTGAATTAGGACATAAACTCGAAGAAAGCTTGAAATGGGAAGTGAAATGGACTAACACAGGCTTCACATTATTCATACCAAACCTCAAAAGTATTTTCTCAATATACTTTTGTTGTGATAACCATAGCTTACCATTGCTCCTGTCTCTGAAAATCTCCATGCCCAAAATCTGTCTTGTTGCTCCTAGATCTTTCATATCAAATGTCCTTGCCATCTGAGCCTTCAACCTGTTGATTTCTTCTATGCTTTTGCTTGCTAAAAGCATATCGTCAACATACAATACTAAGATAATGAATATGCCATTATTTAACTGTTTAAAATAAACACAATTATCATATTCACTTCTAACATATTTCTGACTCAACATGAAAGAATCAAACTTCTTATACCACTGCCGAGGTGACTGCTTCAGGCCATATAATGACTTTTTAAGCCTGCAGACAAATTTCTCATTGCGATGCTGAACAAACCCTTCCGGTTGTTCCATATAAATTTCCTCATCTAAGTCTCCATGTAGAAATGCAGTCTTAACATCTAATTGTTGCAACTCTAAATCAAGCAAAGCCACTAATGCTAACACAATTCTAATTGAAACTATTTTAACTGGTGAAAAAATCTCATGAAATTCAATGCCAGCTTTCTGAGAAAACCCTTTTGCAACCAGCCTCGCTTTGTACCTGTCTTCTATATCATTCACACCCCGTTTCAACTTGAAAATCCATTTACACCCCACAGTTTTCCTGTCTTTCGGAAGCTCAACCAGATCCCATGTGCCATTCTTAACTAAGGCCATCATTTCATCCTTCATGGCTGCTTTCCACTTGTCACTTTCCGAACCTTCTATTGCTTCCTGATAGCACAGAGGTTCATCGTCATTAGCAGTAAATGCAACAGAAGTGACATAATCATCATACCTTCTCGGTGGCCATTTGATTCTTGTCGACCTCCTTAAGGATGTTTCTGGCGCTTCCTTGATTGGCTGACTACCATCTGTAGGAACTTCTTGATGATCAGTATCTGAGACCTGTTCATGATCTATACCTGAACCCTGTTCATGTTCTGATTCTGAAACCTGTTCATGACTAGTATCTGAACTATGGTCATCATGACTATCATTAGAAATGCTATCAAACTGAATGTGCTGAAAGTCAGATACATCATCCTGTTTCAATATACTACCTACATCTAATTGTACAAGAGAGGATTCATTAAACTTTACATCTCTGTTGATGATGATTTTGCAGGTAGTAGGATCCCACAATCTATATCCCTTTGTTCCAACACCATACCCAACAAAGATATACCTTTTAGACTTTGGATCTAATTTAGTTCGTTGATGTTTAGGCACTAGAGCATATGCATCACAACCAAACACTCTGAGTTTAGAATAGTCACAAGGGTGACCTTTCCATACCTCTTGAGGAATCTTGCAGCCTATCGCCGTTGATGGAGATCGGTTTATCACATAACAAGTTGTTGCCACCGCTTCCGTCCACAACTCCTTTTGCAACCCAACGTTACTCAGCATACTCCTTGCTCTCTCTAGAAGAGTCCTATTCATGCATTCAACAACTCCATTTTGCTGAGGAGTATAAACCGTGGTATTATGTCTCTCGATCCCTGCATCCTTGCAATAACTGTCAAACTCTTTGGAATTAAACTCACCACCATTGTCAGTTCTTAACATTTTATTGTTCTACCAGTGTTGTTTTCTACCAATGCTCTAAACTGCTTGAAAACTGAAAAAACATCAGACTTCCTTTTCAACATGTAGACCCACACTTTCCTAGAAAAGTCATCAATAAATGATACAAAATAAGACGAGCCACCATATGAGGTTGTAGGGGCTGGTCCCCAAACATCTAAATGGATATAATCAAGTATGCCTTTACTAGTATGTTTGCCTATTTTAAACTTTTGCTTACTTTGTTTTCCAAACAGACAATGCTTACAGAAATCTAACTTTCCAGACTTTAGATTTGGAAGTAACTTGTGATCAGCCAAAATTTTTAACCCTCTTTCACTCATATGCCCTAATCTTTGATGCCATAAGTGAATGGAACTACTGTCATATTCAGACACTGTAGACACCTAATCTGACCCTGTACTTCCTTCTAACTGAAATAGATTTCCTACCTTCTTAACTTTCATAACTAGTAAAATACCTTTGTAAATTTTCATTACTCCACCTTGAATTACAGTTTTATATCCATTTGAATCAAGTGCTCCTAATGAAATCAAATTTTTCCTTAAATTTGGTACATGCCTCACATCAGTTAACATTTTAGTTGTCCCATCAAACATTTGCAGTTGTATACTCCCAATTCCCACAATATTACATGTTACATCATTACCCATGTACACAACACCATCATCAATTGATTTATATGTCTTAAACCAGTCTTTATGAATACACATGTGGTTTGATGCACCGGAATCCAACAACCACTGTTTACCATGATTTGACACATTAACTGATAATACTTCATCACTCATACCTGAACATGATGCCGAACCTGTATCTGTCGTATTTGCCTCCTTCTTCTCTGTCAAAGAATCTTCTTTAGAAGTTTGCTGTTGTCGCTTCCAGCAGTCCTTCTTTAAATGTCCTGATTTGCCACAAAACCAACACTTTACCTTACTCTTCTTCCCTTTCGACTTTTAACATGAGTCGCTCGGTCTACTGGAGCATCTTTCTTTCGAATGACCTCTAACCATCATAGCTTCTGATGTAGAGGTTTCTGAATGCGACCTTCTCCTTGTTTCTTCCAATAATAAAGATGCAACTACATCATCAAACTCAATAGTTTCTGATGAACTAAGACTTATAGAAGTAACAAAATGATCCCATGACTCGGGCAACGAGCACAATAAAGTAATAGCTTTATCCTCGGATTGAATTTTTACTTCTATACTTTGTAATTGCACCAAAAGAGTATTAAAAGCATTTAAATGGTCAGCAATCGATGTACCTTCCTTCATTCACAAACTGTACAACTATCGCTTTAGGAGAATCCTGTTGGTTAAGGATTTAGTCATGTACAGTTTCTCCAGTTTCGTCCATAAACCAGCAGCTATCGTCTCCAACACGATATTAAACAGGACATCATCCGCCAGACACAGTCGAATAGCACTTATTGCTCTTTCATCCATCTCGGCCCACTCATTATCTGTGATGTTGTAAGGCTGTTTGGATTTTCCAACAATGCCTTTGCCACACCATGTTGGACAAGCAAATCGTACATCTTCACCTTCCAGATCTCGAAATTATTTTTGCCATTAAACTTCTCAATTTCAAACCGGGCACTCTGAGTTTTCGCCATCTTGTATCAACCAAAAAACAATAATCTCCAAAACTAACCAGCAATTAATATATATAAAAACTGCCTATGCCTGATAGCCTTTGCTTTTTATTAAAAAATAAACTTTCTGCCCTTTGTACTTCACAGAAAAATTTCTGCCATATGCACTTGTCAAAAAATGTAATATACTTCTTTTAAAAAACCTCAATGCTCACAAAAGTGCGGTCCTTTTAAAACACTCAACAAACTTACAGCACATAAATATTCACGCACCAGGTAATGTATATCACATACGCACCAGCAGCATATTACAGCACATAAATATTCTAAAGCGCATCCACCTATGATTTCAATGCATTCTTTACGCAGGTGACACCTCCGCCATTCAACGTTGTCACTTAACACCTCCGCCAGTGTACCAGCAACGCACCAGCAGCAGTTACATATAATAAAATCCTCCACGCAGCAATGTATACCACCGCACGCCGCCTGATCCAGTACACAGGCACCACCATTTGCACCAGCAAGTAAGGGAGTATGCGCTCCACCTCCACGCAACACCAGGCAATCAACTGAATACACCAGCAGCCAAGGGATTATACGCACCTCCAGCATGCAAACTCAGCAATCTCCACGCAGCAGTGTTGCTTGTCTGGTCAGCGCGCTGGTATGTTGGCCGATTCACCTCCACGCAGGTAAGAAAAAACTCTACGCAGGTTTGAAATACCTTCCAGCACCCTCACGCAATGAATAAACCAGCAGCAATCAATCAGCAATAATTTGGTTCAAGAACAGGTCCAGCCTGCACCACCGTTGCCTAATCCAACACACAGGCACACCAAACAATACGCAGGACAGACTGATCACCATCACTCCTCCGCTGCGCGCTCCTCCAACATGCTCTGATACCACTTGTTAGAGGCAAAGGTGTGCAACAATCAAAAAACAACAAATACACGGAAAATAACCATACACAAGAGACAGCAGATTAACGTGGTTCACCCAACCAATCTAGGCTACGTCCACCAAACATAGGCATCGGAAATTCTTTATTATCAAACAGGAGATTACAAAATAATATTTTCCTCACAAACTCTCACTCTCTAATATCTGTACGAGCATGTATTTTTATAGCCAAGAGAATATAACTGCCTCATAAATCCTCTCACATCAAATATAGGATGCATTAACTCTCTCCCAACAACCTGGAGCTAATCTAGCAACAAATTCCTATTGTTGTCACACATTAGAGATTTTTGCCTATTTTGTGAAACAGAAAATCTGAACATCCCTTAGGTAAAACCTTATTCTGTTACATCCATTTTCTCGTTTCATTTCCATTATTTGATTGACACTATAAATGAACCAATACGATTTTTTTTTTTCTTTTTAATAATATATGTATAGTTAGGGATTTTGAAAGGGAATCGACTCTCGTGGGTTTCATAACCCTTCGTTGCCATTTTCTTGTAATTATTGTATGACTTCATTTTCATAATTTTTCGATATATTTGTATTTTTTTTTAAGATGTTAATAATGCTCATTCCTCTATATCTCTTGTATAATACTCGCTTAGTGTATTTTCTCATTTATAACTTGTTTATTAAATATGGGTACTTTTTTTATACTTGAGTTTTTAGTTTCTAGTTCGAGGTCTCCCATTGACCTTGGTTACCGACTACAAGATTCAGTTCTTGTATGTGAGTAAAAGCATTCAGAGGTTATCTTTTTGGTGTATGGGTTTTAGTGTCAAAATTATCATTTTTGTTTTTCAAAATAGATTGTTTGAATGAATTTCCATTCATTTGTATCACTGTACTAATGTATATAATTGTTCATTTCTTTTTTTCACCGTATAAATTTTAATTGTTAAACTATGTTAAAATAGAAAACATGCCCACACTCTAGTATAATGGCTAATCAGTTATCTCCTGTACACGTTGTACTGGTACAAGTAGAGGAGACACTTGAACCCTTATGTCTTAACCTCGAGTATTTTACTCTAACTCTTTCTTTTTTTACTCTCTCAATTTCTAAAACTCATCTTTGTGTTTTGTATACCATCCTTAACATTATTCTATTTATGTTTTGCATTATAGATATTGGTACAAATTCAACTGTAACATATTCCTATAAATATTTTCGAGTTGGATGAGATTTTGTTTCGACTTACCCATTTCATTTACCAAGTACGTGGCTCCCAACTCATGGTCTTCTTATACATGGATGGGATTCTCCGTTTGAAGACCAAACTCTGAATTGTGTGTTCTTGGAAATATATAATATTTAATGCCTTACATGGCCTATAGTTCCTTCGTAACTAAGATTTTTATAATAGGACATGAGCCTCATTTGTATTAAACTATTATTTCCTTGATGATCATAAACTTTATTTTTTCTTTATATATGTTCAATACATTCAATACACTTCTCAATTCTCATGAGGTTGTAAATACCTCTTGCTACATTTGGTTTTCTTACAATAGTGTTACAAAAATCCAAGAAACCTTTGTATATTTATTTTGAATAGTTAATACCATAATTCTATGTATATAAATACCCTCGTTTCTTTTTTTCTTCTTCCTTTTTGCGTACATATCTTTTTACATCTGGTATTGTGTAATTCAGAGAATAAATTATAATAATAAGGAAGTTTTTACATAGATTTGGAGTTTATTTTCGCTTTTCTAGAGTAAAGAGCTTACCAAAGGATTTATTGTTCTATTTATTATTTGGAAATGAGATGTATATAAATAAGAATCTCTTCACGCCAATTTTATATATATATATATATATATATATATATATATATATATATATATATATATATATATATATATATATATATAGATACTCTCATCTAGAGTAAATAACTTAGCAGAGTCTTTACTATTCTATTTATTGTTTAGAAGAAAGATCTATACAAATAAGAATCTCTTCAAGTTGACTATATATCTATATATATATAGATATATATATATATATATATATATATATATATATATATATATATATATATATATATATATCTATATATATATATATATATATATATATATATATATATATATATATATATATATATATATATATATATATATATATATATATATATATATATTGTTGAAAACTAGATCACTACTGAAAGGGGGGGTGAATTAGTATTGAAGACACTTATAAATGTTTCTCCAAATGATTATTCTTTAATCATGCATAAAATAAAATACCATAACATAGATCAAAGCATCAAATATAAACATGAAGCCATGAAAGAAATCAACACAATGGACACAAATATTTTTGGTGGAAAACCTCTTGAGGGAAGAAAACCACGCACTGCTGTTGTGATTCTCAAATATTCTATTATGTCAAACAATTTTTTACATAAAGATTCAAATGGCTACTATCAAATGGAGACTCTTTATCATGCGGATCTACAAACTACCATCCGCTGAAGGCCACCAAGATCAACGATCCTCGCCCAGATAATCCTGAACTAACAATTAACTCTAAAAAACCATATCTACTAGAAGCTACCATGACCAACGAGCCTCGCTTAGTTTTTTCCGAACTATCCAACCACCATTGAATTGAGAAAACTACTCACTTATATATATCTTTCTAAATTCCTCTAGCTCCACTCCTCCATGTGGTTCTTGTTTCATACATTTTTTGACTAGAACTGAGAACTGCTCAACATGAGCACTACAACAACATGTCATCAAGGTACAATATCAAAACTCAAACATATCCAAAATTGCATCACAAACTCTCCCGACACTGCATAAAACAATATGATTAACACATCACCTAAAACCCTCTCTATAACAAATAAACTTCTCACAATTGAATGTTGCGCTCAAACAATAAAATGGAGAAAACTTTAGTAGAAAACAATCTCCAAATACTCCTGCAATAAGACACTAATCACCTCCTCACTTGTTGCACAAAATATTAGTTGAAACATACTTTAGCTAACTGTTGCAACGCCAACAAACTGCTTTGGAAAATTTACATCACACAACTTGCACACTCTTCTCCACTCTCACACTCATTCAACACATCAAGATAATCAACCATACTATAATTGAGCTTCCTCCAATATATAGATGAACTGAGGTGCTCAACACAATAATTACTGAGAACTACTGAGCTCCACAATATTTTTTCACATGCTTGATTTGATCTAGATTCATCTCATTTACTTGATCAAGCCACTAACTCCACTTGCCTTTTGATATTTTCAATGTTAATCACTTTCTAGAAGCTCCCTAACATTTTCCGACATTTACATAAAAGGTTCAAAACAAGACAAGCCAGAAAAGCCATTAATTAACCTAAGCACCATGAGGAATGCGGGGAAAAATCACTTCTAGGATGTATACGCTACTCTTGTGAAGGAAGCTCGCATATGTACATTGTTCCTATGAAGGAAGCTAGCATATACCATCTAAATTCCCAGTTTCAAACTTGTTTAAGCCACCACTTGAAGCAGAGTTTCAGGGCAGTGTGAGGGACACCATGACAAACCTCTAGAACCTGTACAACCTACTCAAGCATCCTCCAACACTTGTAGATCCTCTCCAAGCCCTGTGCATAACATCGTCAACATGAGAGACCTAATCCGGAACATTGAGACCTAATTAGTAAGGCTCCTTAACTCTGACTCATGTAGCAACATCTCCAACACCTACAGCAGCAACATCATGTCATCCAACTTCCTCGAACATTGATAGAGACACCTCCAACATATGTCGCAACATCTCCAATGCTTTCATCACATGTAGAAGCATATGCAACACCTGTAGAATAAATCCAATTGCCTACAGCAATAACATCTTCAAACAACACAACATGTCTAGAATCCATCTCTACTCAGCCTCCAAATCTCCTCCACTATTCATATCATAAGTATGTTGACATCAGATCCGGTAATGAAAAAGGTATTATAGACTTTATGTGAAGTTGCTTATGTTACTTAGTGCAATGGATCGAAAAGATTGCAAATAACATAAACACATAAGCAAATTTAAAATGCATTCAAACACATCGGCACAAAAAATTTAATAAAGGAGCTCACCAGACTTCCTATCTAGATCTCCTAGTCCTTCAGCTTCTAGTGTTGACTACTTTATTTTGTCTTCAAAATGATTTTATAGGTATGAACTAAAAAACAGAGACTCAAATGAGAAAATGGACCTCACCATTGTGTTCAGCTCGAAATTTCGAGTCAAACGAGTATAAACTTGACCATATTTGGCCACTGTGACCTCCAGAACCCTTGGAATGAGCAAAACCACCTCTGCTTTCTACAAAACTGCTTCTGCCTACACAAAACCACCTCTGCCTGCACAAAACCGCCTCGGTCTGCACGCTGGTGGTTTGACTGTTCGGCACTTGTACAAAGTTTAAAAGAATTTTGGGCCGCTTGGTTTACCAAGCCCCACCCTTGGCATTGTGGTTATCGAACTGTGTTGAAGTCGTTGCATATATATGGTTTTGGTGGGTCAGAGGTTCGAAAACCCTGCCCGACCGTTCTACCGTTGGTTATGGTAACATCGTATGTGGTATATATTATATGTTCGGTGGTGATATATGACTATGGTTTGGACTATATAACTTTGCTTGTCATTGCTTATTGTATGGTTCGATTGATTCATATATGGTGTATGGTTTAACACCGCCCGTTGCATGTGGGATATTTCATCAAGAGGTCTGGTGGCCAATGGGTTGACCTTGGTCGTCTTCCTTTTATTCTGGCAAGAACCTGTAACACCATAAATACAATGTCATCCCGAATCCTAATAAGACCTGTGGTAGCTCATTTGTTGAGCTAGTTTCAGCGAAGACTTAGCCTTTCTGGGATGTTAGGGGTTCGATCCTTCCTGATCCCCAAAATTTTGGAAATTAGGTAATGTTGGGCAAAATCTGTGTTGCCATGTGTTAGCATTAGATTGGCCCATATCAACAAATCACACTATGACATGTCACCTCCTCTGCTGACATCATCCAGGACAAGTGGTGTATTCCAGGGATGACACGTGTCTTGCTGAAATCACCCTGTTGATCATTGACCGTTGACCTTTGCCTTTGTGACTTTTTGCCCTAATTTTCCATAAACTTTGACTGGTTTTAACTTCTTCATCCAGACTCTGATTTATGCATCATTTGCACTATTGGAATCATATCCACGAGCACTTCGACTTGATCCTACCTTCATCTACATTTGATGACTTTGATATGGAGGCAAAACTAGATCCATTTTGGATCACTCCTCCCCACTGGAAGCTTTTGTACCACCAAAAGTTGGTTTTAGTTATCGAGTAAGTGAGGATAAAGTTACTTCACTTTTCCAATCTCTACCCATCATGATTTACTTGGATTTGTACCTTTGAGTCCCACTCGAAGATACTCAACATTTCCTTTTTGCGAAGTACTTACCCTCCTTTCAAGAACCGTATCCTCCTGTAGCTCATTGAGATACTTGGGCAAAAGATCTTGAATAGAAGGTAACTAACTTGCTCTTCGAGATCTTCAATCAATGAAGGTCCATACAATGCACAAGTTTTCAACATTTATGATGGAATAGATCTGCATATAAGTTGGTAGATCTAGGCGGAAAGCATTTTCACCAATTTTGTCAAGTATTTTGGAAGGACCATATCTAATTGGTTTCAACTTTTCACCTTCCCCTTGTAGTGTTTCTTTGTTGATGTACAACCAGACTTGATCACCAACTTGAAAACTATTCTCAACTCGATGCTTGTCATGTCACGCCTTATACTTTTCTTGGCTTCTTTCCAACTGTTCCTGTACTGCCTGGTGAATTTCCTAGATTTGTTCAATGAACTTGGTTGCTTTGTCCACATCACTATGTCCATCAACTGCTATGTCTTTACTAAAGAAAAAATCCAAGGGAGACTTTGGTACAAAACCAAAACAAGTCTCAAAAGGAGATCTTTGAGTAGATGAATGTTTTGCATGGTTGTAAGCATGTTGCACATAACACAAATGCTCATCCCAAAGTTTGGGATGCTTGCTACAATATCCTTGAAGCAACTGTATCATTGTCATGTTGACCACTTTTGTCTGTCCATATGTTTGCAAATGAAATGTCGTGCTCTTCTTTAAATTTGTGTCCATTAACTCCCATAAACTTGACCAAAATTTCCCAACAAATCAAGAATCTCGATCGGATACAATAGAAGTGGGTAACCCAAAATGAACCCATACATTTTGAAAGAACAAATTTGCAGTTTGTTTAGCTGTGACCTGTTTATTACATGGTGTCAAAATACACATCTTACTGAACCTATCCACAACTAGATACAAATAATCATGACCATTTCTAGACTTTGGCATTCCCCCAACATAATCCATGGAAACACTTTCCCAAGGATGAGAAGGAATTGGAAGTGTAGTATACAAGCCTAATTTTCTATTACCTGGCTTGCTTGCAGCACACATAGTACATCCTTTAATATATCTAGAAACTATCTCATTCATTTGTGGCCAATAGCAGAATCTTTGTAATTGTGCAATTGTTTTACTTACACCAAAATGACCTGATATGAGAGAAGTATGTGCTTCTCGAATTATATTAACTCTTTCAGTTTGTGGAATGCATAACTTTCCCAAATGATATAAGAGTTTGTCCTTTATGAAATAATCCAATTATTCTACCTACTTGCCATGACTTAAAGTTGCATATACATCCTTAAAATCTGTCTTGAGCATATTATTCAATGTAACTTTCATGAATTACCGAATTATGCTTAAGTATTGTGGATGCATTTATAATTGGTCTTGATAACATGTTTGTAACCTTATTATGTATCCCTTTCTTATATCTGATAACAAGATGAAATTGTTGTAGAAAACCCATCCACCTGTAATGTCGTGATTGTTGCAATTTAGTTTGTGAGTGTAAGTATTGTAGTGGTTGATGATATGTGTGTATGATTGTTTCTTTACCCATTATGTAATGTTTCCACTTTTCAACACTCTAAACTAATGCATATAGTTCCTTATCATATGTAGGATAGTTAACTACTACTAATGTGAATGTATCAGAATGAAAGCATACAGGCTTTCTATGCTGCATCAAAACTGCCCGCATGGCATATTTACTTGCATCTGTCTCGATCTCGAATGGACGTTGAAGATCTGGCAGTGCTAGTACTGGCATTATACTGATCCTTTCTTTCAATGTGTCGAAGGCTTTGTGTTGTTTGCCTCCCCACTGAAACACCTGTTTCACACTTGTCAAAGCATGTAAAGCAGCTGCAATCAAAGAAAAGTTAGCAATAAACTTTCTCCAATATTGTGCTACCCCTAAGAAACTTCTAACTTCTGTAGCAGTATTGGGCTTAAGCCAATTTACAATGACTTTTACCTTAGAGGGATCTATCTTCAATTCACCACCCCCTACAATATAACCCAAATAATTCAAATATGTTCTACCAAATTCACATTTTGATAGTTTTACATAGAGATTTTCTCTTTTCAAAACATCTAAAACCTGCTTTACATGCTCATCTGTTATCGGGAAAAGTTTCTACTTAGAACTACTCTATCCCACTAAGGTGTGACAGCTACCTTAGAAACAAATAGAGAAAACTACTTTTGTATTCTTCTTTATGAACTATAAACAAAGAGGAATAGGATGAACCAACCTATGTCTTGCGCTAGTCCTTCGATCCAGTTTCTCTTCTCTTTGACAGCTTCCAGCTACCTGCTCCCTCACTTGCCCAGCTTCACCAAGTACCTGTAAGATCACAGAAGAAGGAAACTATACAAAGACATGGGTTTATATTCATAAATAACTTAGGATCAGATTTAAGTTAACCATACAAATGTAACAAGCATCAATGAAACACAAGCATGGAGAAGAAACTCAAATAGTTTTATTGATATACAAGAAGATCCAGGAGGAGTTACAACCGATGATTCCTAACCCAGCATCAACCTCCCAGCAAAGAAATCCCTTCTTCAAACCCAACAAAGCATAGATCACCCAATTCTCTGATATGTATTTCAAAACCAACAGCAATTCCTTACAATGTGCAAAATTCCAGCCTCTGGATCTCTGGGATGAGGGATCCATATATAGATGTATGCAAGGAGGATGAGTCAGCTCATGAATTGATTAGTGGCTTCTCTCTGTCAGTTCTTGCTTCCACTTAGAGACTGAAAGCCTCTTACCCATTCTTGGTCGAATTCAGTGAGGCAAGTGTCATTGGAGAAGATTCTGGAAGCTTCCATTGTCTCTCCACCTCGTGGAATGACTCTGCCACTTGTCATTTCCCGCTCAACGCACCCTGGTAGTGTATTTAGGTGCATTGCAATGCACCTAGCTAGTGGACTTAGGTGCTATGCAACGCACTTGGCTAGTGGAGCAGCTGAAATGATCCTGATTTGACTTATTCTGAGCAGTTTCTGGTGGAGAACTTCTGGGAAAAGCTATAATTTGTTGACCTTGTTCCTTTAGGAGTTAGAACAACACTTTTAGGGACTTAGGAGCCCTTGGTTTATGGACATTTCATGCTTAGAGATACACAAAAATGTCTATAACAGTTGCCCCCTAAAGTATGAGGTCGTTTGTCGGGTGAAATTCTTTATTAGGAGGATCCGAAGTTCTTTCAATGCTGGGAGGAGACTTGTAATAAGATACAATACAATACATTATCTTCATACTGTTTTCATGATCTAGATGAGGCGGGAATTCCCATGCTCAACTTTATAAATTCATTTTCATGTACATAGGACAGACAATCGTCTGATGGTAGACTGATGATTCCGATAGAGCCATCATCCTTTTGGTAGGATGATTATCTGTGCTGCAATGCTGTACATTTCAATGTCTTTATTTTCCTGAATATATATCGCAGCCCGGATGTGTTATCTCAAAATCAGATCCTGATAGGCTGCTGGTCAGGTTGACTCTAAGTAACTATTTCAGACCTACTTTAGGCTGAGGCTTAGCCTCCTCAACCTGAGAGGGCTCTCTCTTAAAGGATTAATGATTTTGATTAAAGATAAGATGGCTAACTCTTATAGAACAACTGTGAAAAATATGAATGCTGGAAATACATTAAACAACTATCCATTGGGCTTATGGAGTCAACAACACCTCAATATAACAGTGAACTCAACCTTACATAGAAGTCAGGGCACTCAGCATTTAGACATTCAGAACATAACTCATATGGGACCACAGTTTATAAATGCATACAGGAAATCATAGCACATTCAGTGAATTCTGAATGATTATACATCTATACCACTGTAAAAATTATGGAAAGGACAAGATCACATATTCTGAACATAAGAAATCCTTCATGAATCCTGAGAAGTAAAGTCAAAATTATATTACTGAAAATGAGTCTTTACATAAGCCAAATACACGCTGTATTATAAAATTTTCCAACCCTCATTACATTTCTGTTTCAGCTATATATAGAGCTCTTATTCTAACTGATCAAGATTCCTCCTCCAGCATGAGGGGAATTCGAAAACTACTTCTAATGACACCTATTAACCCTTTAACTAACTAATAAATACAACAAAGTGTTGACTGGAGTTTTTTTTAGAGATCTAAATCAACTATGACTCTAACTCCATATTACATGCATGATGGCTTTAATTACAATGGTTCTCGTTCTTTGACATATGCTCCCCTTTAGTTTGGCCATAATGGATGTTCAAGGCTCCATGTTTGATCTTTAATGTCACATCCTTTCCAATACCCTGAAACATATGAAACTGCCCCTGTGTATCGGTCTTTAGTCTGCCTTAACATGTCCGGATCCAACGAAGTATATCCTTTATCTTTTAATTACCCCAAAATGGAGCAGACTGCCACGTCTTTGATGTGTTGTCCACCGTTTGCATACGTGAAAGCCAAAATTTTTGCAAACTGTTTCACATATCCTGAAGTGTGGTAAATATGAAATATGCTCACTTTATGAAAAAAATCTAAAGTTGGATTCGAATGCATATTATCTCCACGTGTCTTGACCTTGTTGACTATTGATAGCTTCAGATGATGCCTTGTATGCCTTTTAGACGTTTCCCTTTCAAAATTCCCGCTTATAATTCAAAACTGCTTGATTTGCGTTAAAATCGTCACCTTCAGCAGTTTCGTAGCGTGCTACGAAACTGCTGAGTTATTTAAAACAGCTTGCTTTTAACCCGAGACCTTTATTAGCCGAGTACTTGATTGCCAAAAACTCCTTTAGACTTTCCACATGTCGAATAGGGATTTATATTTCCTCATAAAGATAAAATCAAGCAAATTTTAAAAATTTTAAAACAAAATCTTACTTGAAATGAAAATTCATTTAGCAGGTAGCTGACTTAGCTGTGCCTTCAGATCTTCAATTTGTTTCTTCATAGCCTTATTCCCAGCTCTCAGTTGCATATTGATCCTTCTGATGTACTTGGCTTCTTTGATTGCTGGTACTGTCCATGTGTGAAATTGTGAATGGCCATCAACCACTAAATTCAACTGGGCTTCTAGAGTTTCATTCCCTTTCCATAGAGCTTTATAATACTTTGCGTGTATGACTGCATGTTTTCTAGCAGCTTTCTTCAATTTGGCAATCTCATATTTAGCTGATTCTAATTGGCTCTTTATGGCTGCTATATTATCTCCTTGAGATGTGATGACTGTTTTGCCTGCATTTTTCTGTGTCTCTTCCCCTGTTTCCTCTGTTCTTGGCAGTGCTTCCTGTACTTGCTGGAATCTCCTTGTCATAGGTCTTCTAGGTTTAAAAACGAACTCTTCAGCTGGCACATCAAATATAAGCCTTTTTGAGGCCTTGGATTTCTTGGTGCTTTCTTGTTCTGACTGCATCAATTCGATTTGAACTGGTAGAGACTGCTCGAATTCAATAGCCTATAATAAATCATTTAAACTTGCCTTGGACAATGGACTTTCTTCAACTGCTATAGCTTTACCTTTTTCCTTATTTATCTGACTTCTTGTTCTTACCCTTGAGACTACTTCAGATGTGCTTGTTTCAGGTACAGTCTTTTTACCATGAGCTTTCTCCTTAGTTGATTGCTGAGGTTGATCTTGGATGATAAGTGGCATCACTTGTTTTCTTACTTGTGACTTTGGAACTCTTTTAGCTCTTGCTTCTGTTTGGAGCTCAGCTATTGTAAAATCTCTAGCAGGTGGTGGAGTGAGGCCAGTCTAGCTTTTGAATCCAGCCGTAAAAATGAATGAATTCCAGTCTCTGTCTATCTTTTGGAGTCCATCTAAAACCAATAGTTTAATCAAACCATGATGAAACAAAGAGGTTTCACAATCCTCTTTCCTCAGCTGTACCTTATCACACATCTTACTCAAACTACGGAACAGATAAAAAGGTAAGTCTATGGAGACCTTCCCGGTGAAATGCAAAAGGAGTTTAAAATGGTAAGAATAAACCTTGTTATACCTTCCTTCACAAGTCAGATATTTCTGTATGCAGGTGAGTAAGTGAGCATAATATTCTTTGACATAATTCCTGGGCACTGCCTTACTTAAATCTTCATTTACATAATCATCCTTCAAAAACTCCTTGCAAGGATTCATGTCAAATTTGAAATTTTTAAACCATTCCTCTTTTCCTCGTGGGATCTCTGTTACAGTAGATATCACTTCTGGTGAAACCTGCAATTCTAACATGGCTACCTTTGAATTCAAGCCTGTGAAGTTAAGTGCAAATTCCTTAGTTACCTGTGCGTTTCCTCCTTGTAACTTTTTGCAAAACTTCCAGCACCCGGCCTTTTTAAATGCTTTCTTCACCTCTTCGTTTCTCAGCGTTATATCCAGGCCTTTAGGTTCAATCCTTAGACATTTACCAGATCTGTGCTCTTTTTTCTCCATTGATTCTTCCATATCTTCACAAACAATGACTACCAGCTCCGGTTGGAATTGTGATTCGGCTTCTATTTGAATTCAGCCTCGCTTGATTATCAGCCTCGCTTGAATTTTGAATTTTCCCATTTAAAACCTTTCAATATGTAATCTTGCAGATTTCTCACTCATGCAAGACTTACGGCCATCATTAAGGTTTATGCACGGTTTTCTTTCTTGGGAATGATAATTCGTGCGTATCAACAGATCTAGTGGTGGTGATAGTGGCAATGAGTGGTGACATGTGATAAGAGGGGTACATGAGCTGACATGAGAAGACATGGCCTATGACACACCTAACAGACTTGACATTTCGGGAAAGATTCGCTGCGGAATGTACGAATCCATGATTTCGCAGCGCTGTCAGTTTAAAATTTTAATGATGCGCTGCGAAACTGCCTAATTATGATACGCTGCGAAACTGCCTAACTATGATTGCGCTGCGAAACTGCGTAATTGGCATTGCGGCTGCGAAATTACAAAAAGACACGGTGACTGACATAAGATAACCGGTGGCTATAGAACAATGGTAGATGGAGGGGAACCAATGGGAGCTGAGAATAACTTGACTCAAAAACTCATCAAAACTCCAGACTCTAAGGGAAAAAATTAAAACCAAATTAAACTAACACTGACCTTCATCATCGGGCTAGGATGGAAAGTTACATGTATCAATTTTAGTTCTAAGTGATAACAGTGGCTCCACTTGGGATAGTGTGCTCCTGTAGTACACTAAGAACTCGTATGTCCAGTGCTTTGTCCAATTTGTGAAAACATAGATGAGGTTGACAAGCATCCTTTTCTAGCTTTGTGAGCCTTCACCTCGGGCTTGAGCTTCCTGTTCAGCTTGTCATTTATTTGCAACAAAGAAAGACTAATAAAACGGTTATGTACAATGTTGTGAGAAACATGGCAGAGATTCAATCAATTGTAATGCTTTAGGAACCTGCCATTAACAGGTCCTCCAGCATACGGTGTTCCATCAATCTCTTGTAGAATGTAGGTGTTATTCCCATGGAAAGCAGAAATTTGATATGGCCCTTTCCACAAATTTTCAAATTTACCATGTTTACCTTTCTCTTCAATTCTAGCTTCCCATTTCAAGACTTTATCATGAATCTGGAATGTAACATCTTTGATCTTTTTGTCAAATGCTCTTTTGATCCTGTTCTGGTTTTGTTGATGACTGTCAAACACCTCATTTCTTTTCTCTTGCAAAGCTATTAGCTGATTAATCCTTCGTTGTATAGCATTTGGTTCCTCTTCTAGTCCTTGAATCAACTTCATTACTGGTACTCCAAGGGATGTTGGAAATATAGCCTCTGCCCCATATACTAGCTCATATGGTGATGTTCCAATGGACCTCTTTGTGCAAATCCGGTCAGCCCACAAAGCATATTTCAGTTTCAAATGCCAAGCTTTTTTATTTTCTTGCAGCAGCTTCTTAATGATTCTCACAAGGCTCTTGTTTGATGACTCAGCCAAACCATTTCCCTGTGGATAATAAGCAGTGGAATGTCCAAGGGAGATGTGATACTGGTGACAAAAATTAATCATTCTTTTGGACTTGAAAGCTTGAGCATTGTCTGTAATGATCTTGATTGGGCAACCAAATCTTGATAATATATTATTTTCTAAGAAAGAAATAATCACTGAATCATTTGCTTGCCTTGTGGGTATTGCTTCTATCCATTTTGTAAAGTAATCGGTGGCTGTGAGAATCCAGCGATGTTGTCCTGATGAAGGAGGATGGATTTCCCCTATGAAGTCTAATCCCCACTGTTGGAAAGGTGCTTCAACACAAATAGGAACCAGGGGCATTGGCATAAGCTTTCTCTTTCCTTCAAAAACTTGACATTCATGGCATGTGGCTATCTTTTTATAGATATCTCTAAACATAGTTGGCCAAAAATAGCCAGCTCTCAAGACCTTGTTTGCAGTGGCTTTCCAATAGTGATGTCCTCCGCAATCCCCTTTATGAAACTCATCAATTACTTTATTAGCTTCTTCTTCAATGAGGCAGTTTAATAATATTCCTCCTGCATCTTTCCAAAACAAATTTTGGTCATACACAAAATATCTGAGAGATTTCAATTTGGTAAACCGAGCTTTGGATTTTGAAAGATTATCAGGAGCTCTATTATGCTGCAAAACAAATGCTATATCCTTGTACCATTCTGAGATCAAGAATTTCTCATTTATTTGGACCAATTCTTCTTCATTTTCAGAAATTCTTGAGATTTCTGTGCTTAAATTAATATCAATACAGTCCAAATTTGACTGAGTCAACAATTTGGCTAGGCCTTGACCCTTTACCAACTTTGTGGGTTTGATCTCAATGTCATACTCCAACAGTTTTGCTATCCACTTTCCCCTTTTTCCATCTGGATCAGCTTGTGTAAGAATATCTTTTATAACAGCATTTGGGACGTAGGCAACAATGTGAGAGTGTAAAACATAGATTCTAAAATCCTTAATTGCTTTCACCAATGCATAGGCTTGTTTCTCTAAGATATTATATTTCAATTCAGCATTGGCTAATGTCTTGCTAAAGAAAGAAATGGGTTGTTCAGTACCTTGACTTCCTTTTTGCAATAAAACTCCAGCAATTGTGTCTTCAGAAGCGAATGTGAAGATAAGGAACCCTTGGTAAAATCCGGGCTGATGAGTACTGGCGCTTGAGTAAGTGCCTTCTTGATCTCTTCAAATGATTTCTTTGCTTCAACTGTCCATTTAAATTCTGCTCCTTTCTTTAACATCTTTGTTATATTCTTGACAACTTCAGCAAAATTAGGAATGAATCTTCTAACAAAGTTAACTTTCCCAAGAAAGGATTGAATTTCCTTCTTACTCCTTGGTAAATCTAATTTTTGAATTGCACTAACTCTATTAGGATCAATCCTAATTCCTTCTTCAGAAATAATATGACCAAGCAGTTTGCCAGAAGTTGAGCGAAAATACTTTTGGTTGGGTTTAGAGAAATACCAAACCTCCTACACTTCAGTAGGACCTTTTCAAGGTGCTTTAAGTGATCTTCTTCCCTTTTTGAAAAAACTGTGATGTCATCAAGATAAACCACCACTGATTTGTCCTTTTCTTCAGCAAAAGCAATATCCATTGCTCTCTGAAAAGTGGCTCCCGCGTTCATGAGGCCAAAGGGCATTTTTGCATACATGAATGTTCCCCATGGTGTAGTGAAGGCCGTTTTCTCCTGATCATCTGGGTGAACAAGAATCTGAATGTACCCTGAGAAACCATCAAGCATAGACATCCTTTGTGAACCAACAATGTTTTGCAGAATGAAATCCATTTTGGGGAGGGGGTAATTATCTTTCAATGAAGCTTTGTTTAAGTTTCTGAAGTCTATACAAATTTTGATCTCTCCATTCTTTTTTCTGACTGGTACCAAGTTAGCAAGCCAATTTGAGAATCTGATTGGGACAATAATTTTAGCATCAAAAAGATTTTTCACTTCTTTTTCAATCAGTGGCATTAGAAGAGGATTAATTCTTCTTAGCTTCTGCTTAAAAGGCTTTTCATTATGCTTAATAGGAATGGTATGTTGTATGATTGAAGAGTCATATTGTTTCAAGTCAGCATAGCTCCATGCAAAAACATCAATGAATCTTTTAATCATCTCAACATATTTAGTCTTCATATCAGCTGAAAGGAATTTTGAAATCTTGACTATCTTAGGCATAACCGAGTCTCCTAAATTGTAGTTTTCTACTTCTTTTTCATTAGCTTGTAGTCTTGGTGCTTTGAACACATCATTTTGATAAAATAATTTCTCAAGGGGAATGAGGCCTTTAGGAATTAAGTTGTTTTGCAATTGTAAGACTTCAGAACTTTCCTTTGACTCTATTAACATATTCTTCTGATCTATCTGATTATGTTCAAACTCTCCTTTTAATTCAATGAAGTTCCTTACATGTTGATCATCCTCAACAACTTTCCAATTTGTGATATTATCCGGTATAACTGGTCTATGGCGAACCTCCACTTCATAATTTTCAGAAGAGTGCTTAGGAATGATAAAGAGACTGGCTGAAACGGCAAGAGAATCTGCAATAGAGTTTTGATCTCTAGTTTTGATGCTGAAGGAATAGGATTGAAATTTTTCCAACATCTCCAACACTAAATTTCTGTATGCTCTCATCCTCGTATCCTTAGTTTGATATGTACCTTCTACTTGTTTAATTATCAATTCAGAATCTCCACAAACAGCAATGTTTCTAGCTTTCAATTTTATCAAGGCTTCCAAACCTAAAATCAGAGATTCGTACTCAGCCATATTGTTGGTACAATCAAAGTTTAATTTGTATGAGAGAAACTTACTTTCTTCAGTTGGACTAGTGATCCAAATCCCAGCTCCTGCCCCTTCTTTTCCTGCTGATCCATCAAAGTATAATGACCAGCAGCCCATGATGTCTCTTTCATCTCCTTGCTGCCCTTCTTGACACTGATTTTCTGCAGGTTCATCTTGTGATTCTTTTCCAACTGATTCATTGAAAAGGATAGCTGATCCAAGACCAGTATCACATGAGTAAATAGGAAAATTCTGAGGCTTGTCTTTGCTGCTTACCATGTAGGCCATCCTTGTTTCGCGATACAACCTCCTTTGTTCACCAAACACTGGGATGGTAGCATATGTAAGATCCATCTGCATTGTGCCCTTGATTTTTTCTGCCCATGACCTTGAAAGAAGCATCCCAAACTTTGGTGGAATGTCTGCAACAACAATGTCCATAACAATTGTTTTTGCTGGAATTTGTGTGGGCCCCACAACAACATCTTTTATCAAATCAATGCAATGGACTCTTTTTGAATCAAAGGAAAATAAATCCTTATATGGCCTAGTTACCTCTAACCCCAGTCTTTCCATGATTACCTTAGGCATGAGATTATGTGATGCCCCCGAGTCTAACATAGCATTATGTAGAGTCATATCATGAATGCTAATGCTTATGTAGAAAGGGGGAAACTCTTCATTTTGTTCATCCTCAAGTCTTGGACCCAAACAGATAATGGGATTATCTTCTTGTACATTTAGGATATCAGCCACTCCTGGTTGTGAATTAAGCATCTCCACAATTTTGCTTCTGTATTTGTCTACCTTGAGAATTTCATTAAAAGGGACTGATATCTTAATTTTTGCAATCTCATTCTCAAGATTAAAAACAAAAGTAGTCTTGTCAATTTCTTTAGGAGGAGAAGGAATTTGAATGTCCTTTTTGACAAGAGGAGAATCATCCTTACCTTCAACCACCTTTGATTTTTCCTTTTTATCTTCAGCTGTCCTTGAGGTATTCTTCTTGGGCTGTGCTTTGTTTGTTGTAATAGGAACATCTCTATTCCTAAGGTTGTACTGCTTTTGCATCTCAAAAATAGCGTGCTGATAGCCCTTTAAAAAATCTGAAGGCTCTTCTCTTGATTTTATCATACTGGACTCATCATGTTCCTCCTTAGTCAAGAAAATCCCTGACACTTCTTCATCAAAACAATGGATTGATTCCTCAGGGACTTCAGGTTCATCTTCTTCATCTACCAAATTTTGTTGGAAGGGAGGTCTCACTGGAGGATCTGCCTGCTGATTTCTGTTGTCTCTTGGTCTTTGCTGATTCTGAGGTCTTCTGAACTGAGGGTTCCTGAATTGAGGTTCCTGCTGTGCTGGAGGAGCAGAAGCATTCCCAAGAGCTAGTCGGTCCATCAATTTCTCCATAGTTTTCATCATTGTTTCAAACTTGTCTTCTTGAGCAAAGGTAGAAGGTTTCTCTTCTTCCTTCAGCTTAGCCTTTGCCATCTTTGATTTCTTAGCAGCAAGCATATTCACCTCTACCTTAATTGCATCATTTTGCATGTCAGCAAGAGAGGCAGACTCCCTTTCTCTGAGTAAAAGAGAGAAATCTGAATCAAATGATTCAGCATATCTCAACTGTGCCAAAGCTCCAGGAGGTTTCAAATGAGCTGGAATAGAATTGTATATTTTGTTAAACCTCTTAGAGAAGTTTTGGACAGTTTCTTCTAGAGCTCTTCTAAGATTGTTGTATTCGGTAAGGGCTTGGACAGGGTTGGTTCTGTTTCCCCATTTCCTTAGAAAGCTATCTTCAAATTCAACCCAACTATGAATGCTTCCAGCTCTAAGGGCTTTAAACCATTTTCTGACTTCCCCAATGAAAGTTTGAGCAAACAATCTTAGTTTTACATCTTCATCATCCACTTCTTCCCTGTCAACAAAATCATTGAACCTATCCACATGTTCCTCTGCTGTAATATCTTCATCTCCTCCCCATGTTGGAATTCTGGCAGCATATTTTCTAGGAAGATCATGTAAAATAGCAGAGAGAGCTAGAGGAGCATACCTATCAGGTATAGCCATAATGAATGGAGGAGCAGTGATAACAGGTATTGTATGACCGGTGGGAGCAGAACTAGTGTGAGATAGTGTCTGAGGACTATTTGGACTAGCAGAGGCAGAAGATAAAGTATTGGTACGAAAAGGACTATTTGGACTTTGCAAACCACTGACAAAGGAACTCCAATTTGGGAGAGGTAAACCAGTTTTGGATTTGAGCAAAACTTCAAAAGGATCAAGCTCTTTGAGTTGATTCAAATCTTCCTCTTCTAACAGTAATTCTGAAGTAACAACCTCCCAAAACTCTTCCTTATCTTTTTGTGACACTAAGGATGAAGTATCAATGCCTCTTTTTTGTAAATCTAAAATAATTCCAATAAGTTCTTCTTCGTTCTCAGACCTCAACAATACCTCATGAATTTTATCATCTACAATTTTATCTTCAGGACTTCTAGAAAATTCAGGGAACAAAGATTTTGATACAGATGAAGTACCTGGTATATCAGGAAATCTTTGCCTGCTCCTTGAGATGGTGTTTGGATTATCCACAGGAGTAGGTGGATCTGGGTCAGGATTACTCCTTGTATATCTTCCTCTCGAAGCCACCTTTTTAACTTTAAGATTGTATGGAGTCACCAAGGTAGAATGCAGCCTCAAAAACCTTCTGAGCTCCTGCTACCTTCAGAAGTTCAGCTTCATGATTTTGGGAATGAGTAATCTTCGACTCCCGGCAGACGCACCAAAATGTTATCTCAAAATCAGATCCTGATAGGCTGCTGGTCATGTTGACTCTAAGTAACTATTTTAGACCTACTTTAGGCTGAGGCTTAGCCTCCTCAACCTGAGAGGGCTCTCTCTTAAAGGATTAATGATTTTGATTAAAGATAAGATGGCTAACTCTTATAGAACAACTGTGAAAAATATGAATGCTGGAAATACATTAAACAACTATCCATTGGGCTTATGGAGTCAACAACACCTCAATATAACAGTGAACTCAACCTTACATAGAAGTTAGGGCACTCAGCATTTAGACATTCAGAACATAACTCATATGGGACCACAGTTTATAAATGCATACAGGAAATCAGAGCACATTCAGTGAATTCTGAGTGATTATACATCTATACCACTATAAAAATTATGGAAAGGACAAGATCACATAGGACAAGATCACATATTCTGAACATAAGAAATCCTTCATGAATCCTGAGAAGTAAAGTCAAAATTATATTACCGAAAATGAGTCTTTACATAAGCCAAATACACGCTGTATTATAAAATTTTCCGACCCTCATTACATTTCTGTTTCAGCTATATATAGAGCTCTTATTCTAACTGATCGAGATTCCTCCTCCAGCATGAGGGGAATTCGAAAACTACTTCTAATGACACCTATTAACCCTTTAACTAACTAATAAATACAACAAAGTGTTGACTGGAGTTTTTTTTAGAGATCTAAATCAACTATGACTCTAACTCCATATTACATGCATGATGGCTTTAATTACAATGGTTCTCGTTCTTTGACATATGTTCCCCTTTAGTTTGGCCGTAATGGATGTTCAGACTCCATGTTTGATCTTTAATGACACATCCTTTCCAATACCCTGAAACATATGAAACTGCCCCTGTGTACCGGTCTTTAGTCTGCCTTCACATGTCCGGATCCAACGAAGTATATCCTTTATCTTTTAATTACCCCAAAATGAAGCAGACTGCCACATCTTTGATGTGCTGTCCATCGTTTGCATACGTGAAAGCCAAAATTTTTGCAAACTGTTTCACATATCCTGAAGTGTGGTAAATATGAAATATGCTCACTTTATGACAAAAATCTAAAGTTGGATTCGAATGCATATTATCTCCACGTGTCTTGACCTGGTTGACTGATGATGGCTTCAGATGATGCCTTGTATGCCTTTTAGACGTTTCCCTTTCAAAATTCCCGCTTATAATTCAAAACTGCTTGATTTGCGTTAAAATCATCACCTTCAGTAGTTTCGTAGCTCGCTACGAAACTGCTGAGTTATTTAAAACAGCTTGCTTTTAACCCGAGACCTATATTAGCCGAGTACTTGATTGCCAAAAACTCCTTTAGACTTTCCACATGTCGAATAGGGATTTATATTTCCTCAGAAAGATAAAATCAAGAAAATTTGTCAAAATTTTAAAACAAAATCTTACTTGAAATGAAAACTCATTTAGCAGGTAGCTGACTTAGCTGTGCCTTCAGATCTTCAATTTGTTTCTTCATAGCCTTATTCCTAGCTCTCAGTTACATATTGATCCTTTTGATGTACTTGGCTTCTTTGATTGCTGGTACTGTCCATGTGTGAAATTGTGAATGGCCATCAACCACTGAATTCAACTGGGCTTCTAGAGTTTCATTCCCTTTGCATAGAGCTTTATAATACTTTGCGTGTATGACTGCATGTTTTCTAGCGGCTTTCTTCAATTTGGAAATCTCATATTTAGCTGATTCTAATTGGCTCTTTATGGCTGCTATATTATCTCCTTGAGATGTGATGACTGTTTTGCCTGCGTTTTTCTGTGTCTCTTCCCCTGTTTCCTCTGTTCTTGGCAGTGCTTCCTGTACTTGCTGGAATCTCCTTGTCATAGGTCTTCTAGGTTTAAAAACGAACTCTTCAGCTGGCACATCAAATCTAAGCCTTTTTGAGGCCTTGGATTTCTTGGTGCTTTCTTGTTCTGACTGCATCAATTCGATTTGAACTGGTAGAGACTGCTCGAATTCAATAGCCTGTAATAAATCATTTAAACTTGCCTTGGACACTGGACTTTCTTCAACTGCTATAGCTTTACCTTTTTCCTTATTTATCTGACTTCTTGTTCTTACCCTCGAGACTACTTCAGATGTGCTTGTTTCAGGTACGGTCTTTTTACCATGAGCTTTCTCCTTAGTTGATTGCTGAGGTTGATCTTGGATGATAAGTGGCTTCACTTGTTTTCTTACTTGTGATTTTGGAACTCTTTTAGCTCTTGCTTCTGTTTGGAGCTCAGCTATTGTAAAATCTCTAGCAGGTGGTGGAGTGAGGCCAGTCTGGCTTTTGAATCCAGCCATAAAAATGAATGAATTCCAGTCTCTGTTTATCTTTTGGAGTCCATCTAAAACCAGTAGTTTAATCAAACCATGATGAAACAAAGAGGTTTCACAATCCTCTTTCCTCAGCTGTACCTTATCACACATCTTACTCAAACTACAGAACAGATAAAAAGGTAAGTCTATGGAGACCTTCCCGGTGAAATGCGAAAGGAGTTTGAAATGGTAAGAATAAACCTTGTTATACCTTCCTTCACAAGTCAGATATTTCTGTATGCAGGTGAGTAAGTGAGCATAATATTCTTTGACATAATTCCTGGGCACTGCCTTACTTAAATCTTCATTTACATAATCATCCTTCAAAAACTCCTTGCAAGGATTCATGTCAAATTTGAAATTTTTAAACCATTCCTCTTTTCCTCGTGGGATCTCTGTTACAGTAGATATCACTTCTGGTGAAACCTGCAATTCTAACATGGCTACCTTTGAATTCAAGCCTGTGAAGTTAAGTGCAAATTCCTTAGTTACCTGTGCATGTCCTCCTTGTAACTTTTTGCAAAACTTCCAGCACCCGGCCTTTTTAAATGCTTTCTTCACCTCTTCATTTCTCAGCGTTATATCCAGGCCTTCAGGTTCAGTCCTTAGACATTTACCGGATCTGTGCTCTTTTTTCTCCATTGATTCTTCCAGATCTTCACAAACAATGACTACCAGCTCCGGTTGGAATTGTGATTCGGCTTCTATTTGAATTCAGCCTCGCTTGATTATCAGCCTCGCTTGAATTTTGAATTTTTCCGTTTAAAACCTTTCAAGATGTAATCTTGCAGATTTCTCACTCATGCAAGACTTACGGCCATCATTAAGGTTTATGCACGGTTGTCTTTCTTGGGAATGATAATTCGTGCGTATCAACAGATCTAGTGGTGGTGATAGTGGCAATGAGTGGTGAAATGTGATAAGAGGGGTACATGAGCTGACATGAGAAGACATGGCCTATGACTCACCTAAAAGACTTGACATTTCAGGAAAGATTCGCTACGGAATGTACGAATCCATGATTTCGCAGTGCTGTCAGTTTAAAATTTTAATGATGCGCTGCGAAACTGCCTAATCATGATACGCTGTGAAACTGCCTAACTATGATTGCGCTGCGAAACTGCCTAATTGGCATTGCACTGCAAATTACAAAAAGACACGGTGACTGACATAAGATAACCGGTGGCTATAGAACAATGGTAGATGGAGGGGAACCAATGGGAGCTGAGAATAACTTGACTGAAAAACTCATCAAAACTCCAGACTCTAAGGGAAAAAATTAAAACCAAATTAAACTAACACTGACCTTCATCATCGGGCTAGGATGGAAAGTTACATGTATCAATTTTAATTCTAAGTGATAACAGGATGGATGAAACTAGATCTGGGGTCTTCAATCTCATCCGATCTTCACTCGAAGTACAAGTCGATCCATGTGAGAAATGTTTTGAAGTCGAACATGGAAAGACATCGCTTGATTACCAGTCAATGATGTAAACTGTTAACAAGCGCGAGAGGAATCACCGATAATGATAATGACCCTCAAGGTACTGCAGTACAATTCACGTGGTGTGAATAAAGGACTTGGCGTCGAACACCACGCAAAATCTTTCGGTCGAAGGTCATTGATGTATACCTGTCGCCGGAAGTGAGAAACTTGCCATTGAGGCATGCAAGCTTCAAAGTACTGAATGGGGTGTTCCTAGATCAACTTCTTGGATAATGAGTTGATGTCGACAAGAAGTGATTCGTCATAGGAGGGCCTTAATGAATCCCACATCAATGACACGGAACGGAGCAAATGATTTTGATGGGGGTGAAAACGATCTGATGATATATGGTTCAGGGTGGCAGTCATGAAAGAAGGGAGTAGAATGTATGGTAGTGGGCGGGACACAGGTGGCCTTTCTGGATGACTTCTCTTGAACATGTCGGCGACACTTATGTGATGGATTGGTAGCATTAACCCCAAATGTGGATGGTATGGCATGACCATGGTGATGTGACCGGTGAATGAAACAACCCAACCCGACTCGGGCACGGAGTGGAAGTGTCATGTTCAAGAGCGACTTGCTACCAATAAAGATTCTTTGAGTTTTCTTCCCAATTTTTCCCCAGTCATTGCCGACCAGTACCTCTTTATTTTTGTCAAGCTTGAGGAGGATAACATATGCTTGTTCTATAATTTGCCCTTCGGGCAAACCCATCGCTATGTTTTAACGAGCCTAGCGATAGTGAAACTCGTTCTCGTCTAAAGACAAGTTTGTTGCTATTAATCTTTTTAACGAGTCTAACAACAAAGATAACTCGGTCCTTTTCATTTTTAGAGAGTCTGAAAAGGTACGTAAAGGTAACTCCAAAATTCCTTTTTCGTCATCTAATCGCTTAAGTCCGAAAAAGTATAAAACAATATAGAAGGGATGAATTTTCGATTAGCTTTAACGAGCCGAACAAAACAAGCGCTCGATATTTTTGTGCAATAATCCCTCAGGTCCAAAAAGATTAAAATATAGAGGAGGGATAGCACTTCCCATCACTTTAACGAGCTGGAAGGCCAGAACTCGACAATCTTTTCATATTTTGCGAGTCAGAAAAGAGCTTAAAGAAGACTCGTCTTTTGAGGAACGAGTGATGAAATGGGTAGCAGCTGATTCCAGGTAAGGTTTGGAATTTTCCAATCACAGCAGTGTCACAAGGATGGCTAGTGAAATCACTCTTCGCAGCTGTTCTTCAAAATGGGTAAAAAATCAAATGGAGGTGAATGATTGGCCAATGGAAAAGTGGAGGTGACAGTGCAAACACGACCAAGGCTTTAATGGCTGAATGCTACATTCACGGTGATTATTTACCAGGGGATAGTTCATTTTTAACGAGCTTAAACGCGGGTGGAAACATTTGCTCGGTCCGGGTTTATTTTTTAACGAGCTTGAACCTCGCGGTAAACACTGCTCGATTAATCCAGTCATATGATAAGAATGTCTCATATAAAAATGGCAACTTTTAGATTTTTGCCCCACATCCTTTCTTTATGCAAGTTAGGTGACGACTAATCCTACGAGTTTAAAGGGTTAGAGGTCCTAAAAATTTAAAAAATAAATAGCCGCCCATCGCTTGCACTCCAAAAGGTTTGCATGCCCCCAGGTATAAAACAGAGCTTCAAAGTTACCTCTACTTCACTTCCGCCAAAACATTTGTTTTACCGAGAGAGGCCTACCTCTTACAGGTTACCCAAAGATTGTTCTATTCACACAGCAAACAAAACACTTCTTCGGCGATGTCTACCGAGATAAACAAAGGTGAGCGACGATGCCCGCCAACTCACATAACTTTGACAAGAGAATCTTATTCTAGAATAACCCCTCTTCCAATCACAGACGGGGTACAGACTAGTCATATTCTCCCGCGGAAACCTACCCTATACCCGAAGTTTTCCTGCCAAAGCAGACCAGGACGCATGCCCCCTGGGTTTCAGTCATATCCCTCTGAATTACTTGCGCTCATCGGGAGGATGGACTGGGGATTGAGACATTTCTTGCGTGAAGAGACCATTTAGGGACGGTATATGACTATTTGCTATGCGTGATCCGGGAAATGAAAGCTGGTCCACGAGCTTGACCACTCTTCCTTCGTGCGGAAAGCACATTACTCTAAAGAGTGAGGAGACAATGGCTCCCATGCAATAAATATAGTCTCGTCCAAGGAGTAGGTTATAATCCAAGGGTCCTTGAACTACCATTACGTTCATGCGAACTGTCTTCCTTCTCAATGTTATGGGCACATCGGGAAGGATCCCTAAAGGTCGACTGGTTCCTTTATCAAAGCCTGTTAGATTTCTCATCTCAGGCAAAAGCGATGGCGAACCAAGCGCTTTCCAAGCAGTAGAGGAAAGGATACTCACAGAAGCCCCCTCATCTATGATGGTACCAGCCATGACCATTCTATATATTTGAACGATAATTCGAAATGGTACACTTGCTGGTAAACGGGGTCTGCCTAGTTGATTCCAGTCGAAGGAGACAACTAGGTTGCTTGGAGGTGGGACTGAATAGATGGCCGGGTATGGCTCTGATGAACTTCCTTCCTGTGGTAAAGGAATGGGTGGATTGCCCCCATTCTCATCGGAGTCTATGTTTATGAAGAGAATTTGGACGGTGTCATCCTTGTTCTCTTCAGTGACTGTACCATCTGAAGATAAAACCTCTGAAGGCAAGACCGGGTCAACTGCCGCCTCAACCTTTTTACTTTCGTCTGGTATGGATTCAGTTGGTTTATCTTCAATGATAGGTGCTTCAGCCAACCACTTGAGCGGGCTCGCTGGATTCTCAACTAGTGACGGACTCGTCAAGAGTTTTTTATATCAAGGAGGGAGTCGTAACAGTGAAACCGGATGATCATCCAAAACTCTTTTAGCTTCGTCTAAGAAGGGACAACGGTGGAGGGCATGATTGCCTTCGCACAGTTTACAAGGAAATCTAGCTTTCCCTTTTTGTCTTGGGGCTTCACTTTCACTAGTTGACGGTGTGCTTTCAACATGATCACCAGAGGTTGACGACATTGGGTTGTGCAAACGAGGAGACCAGTCCCTTAGTATCCGGGGGATGCAAGGACAATCTCTGTGAAAGTGGTCTCCTTTGCAAATGACACATGGCGATTTAGGCCTGGTCAGTGCAGTGTGTGGATTTTCGTTAGACAACACTCATTTTCCCCCATTCGCCTTTGGCTCCTTCTTCTTCTTCTCTTTCTTCTTCTTTTCCTTCTTCTCCTTAGGAACATGGCTTTTAGCTTTATCAGTTCCATCAAGTGAAGAGGAAAGAGGAGAGGAAGAATTAGAGGAAGTAGAAGGCTGGTGGGCAACTCTGGACTCGTCTAATTGCTGATTCGATTGTTCAGGAATGGTGGTTTTATGAACGACATTGGTTGAGAAGAGCCATACTGGCAAGCCAATTGTCAGTCCTGGAAGCGACAATGTGGCCATATGGGGCGCACCAACATCTCCCCAAGAGGAGAAGGGACTAGGATTTCCACCAAGGGGAATTCCTTGGTTGGTAGGCTCCATTTTCTCAACCCAAGATCAACACAGGAAAAGGGTATGAATATTCTGTTTAAAATAAATTTTAACACGCTTTGACACAACTTGTTTTTTCAGTTTTTAAGAGTCAAGAAAAAACAAAAGATGACTCTAGTCTCCTTCGATTTTTAATGAGCCTGAAGTGACAAGTGCTCAGATGGACCTTTTCCGTTAAGGAGTCTGAAAAGGAACAAAAGGGACTGCTCTGGAGGTCTAGGTAGAGGGAGTACCAAACCAATCGCAAAACTGCAGAATACTTTTTACGGTACGGCAGTCAATCTTCCCGAATGCTGTGTTCGGTGCATTGCGATCAGTAGGGCGGCCGACACGGCTTCCTATGGATAAAGGATTTAAGCCTATAGGGGTCTCCCAATATATACTCGACGGTACGTGGGAGCACAAGTCCGTACTGGCGCTTATCGTCTCAAAGTGGAGGAATCACCCAACCATCAGTGAGGACAACAGTTACCAGGCTTTACGACGCCGGAATACGTCTCTAGCCTAGACCTCTAAATGTTGTGCGTTAAGTTCCAAAGCGTTGTTAAGTTCATTGAATTTATTTTAAGTTGATCTTTCTTATGAAGTTTTCCTTTTGGGATCACCACGAGATGTAGATGTAATTCCTAAAATGCAATCTAAATATGACAAACAAACTTTTATCTCTTTTCAGCAATGAAAATCCTAGCTACTAAGGGAAAAGAAAGACACAATCTTTTCGCAAAGAGCAAAGAGCACACTGTAAATGCACTTTCCTAAATCAAGCCAAACAGACTGTCAATATGCAAATGCACATGCGTGTGTTTTGTTTTTCACTTTCTTAATATTGATGCCTAAAAAGAAAGTTGATGTACAAATCTGAATTTTCTTTCAAGCGACAAACACAAACAAGCTTCTTTTCGAAATTAAAAGGTAGGGATGATTATGACACTTTATGATTTTGAAATAAATACTCGTTTCGACACTAGAAAGTCACAAATTCAAACCAAAGGCAAAAGTAAAAGCATAATCGACTATCAACAGCAAATAAACTTCCTCCTATGATCAAAATTGACACTTGCAACAGATCTAAATCAAAGGACGACAGTACGACTATTCTACTTTTGCAATGGAAAACTGTAAATGATGCAACAAACACATAAAAAACATCTACAGTTTCTTTTGTACAACTGAGGCGGAATATCAGTAAGGAAAAGGGGTTTGAAACAGTGAAATACTGATCACAGGCTGCAAAAAATAGAGACAAAACTGGAAAAAATGAAGCAAAGAACCTCAGCTGCACAAGGCTAGGCTGATCAGCGCACCTGTTACACAGAGAAACTACATTGCAGCGCAGGTAGCCCTCTCAGGAAGTGCGTTGAAATGCAGAACCTCTTCACAGAGCCTGCACTGGGGAAGAAACGAGAATTCTATCCGGGTTCTGGGTCACAGTTTGCAGTTTAATCTATGGTTTTTGGCCGAGTAAAAGCAATCAGAAATGCACAATCAGAGGTAGGTCTAAGGGGGGTTCTAAGAGCTATCACAAGGGCAATCAGTTAGTTTATGAATCAGCTGTTCAAATCATAAATAGATCCAGTGAATGGATTGAAGCAGCAGATCTCTACTTTGCATTTGTTAATGGCAAATAGTTCGATTGCTACTTCTAAGTTTATGAGACAAACAACAAGAGAAACACAAACAAACTAACTAGACACGTTCCCCAGTGGAGTCACCATTTTGTTATCGGGAAAAGTGTCTAAATAGAACTACTCTATCCCACTAAGGTGTGACAACTACCTTAGAAACAAACAGAGAAAACTACTTTTGTATTCTTCTTTATGAACTATAAACAAAGAGGAATAGGATGAACCAACCTGTGTCTTGCGCTAGTCCTTCGATCCAATTTCTCTTCTCTTTGACAGCTTCCAGCTACCTGCTCCCTCACTTGCCCAGCTTCACCAAGTACCTGTAAGATCACAGAAGAAGGAAACTATACAAAGACATGGGTTTATATTCATAAATAACTTAGGATCAGATTTAAGTTAACCATACAAATGTAACAAGCATCAATGAAACACAAGCATGGAGAAGAAACTCAAATAGTTTTATTGATATACAAGAAGATCCAGGAGGAGTTACAACCGATGATTCCTGACCCAGCATCAACCTCCCAGCAAAGAAATCCCTTCTTCAAACCCAACAAAGCATAGATCACCCAATTCTCTGATATGTATTTCAAAACCAACAACAATTCCTTACAATGTGCAAAATTCCAGCCTTTGGATCTCTGGGATGAGGGATCCATATATAGATGTATGCAAGGAGGATGAGTCAGCTCATGAATTGATTAGTGGCTTCTCTTTGTCAGTTCTTGCTTCCACTTGGAGACTGAAAGCCTCTTACTCATTCTTGGTCGAATTCAGTGAGGCAAGTGTCATTGGAGAAGATTCCAGAAGCTTCCATTGTCTCTCAACCTCGTGGAATGACTCTGCCACTTGTCATTTCCTGCTCAACGCACCCTGGTAGTGCATTTAAGTGCGTTGCAACGCACCTATCTAGTGGACTTAGGTGCTATGCAACACACTTGGCTAGTGGGGCAGCTGAAATGATCCTGATTTGACTTATTCTGAGCAGTTTCTGGTGGAGAACTTCTGGGAGAAGCTGTAATTTGTTGACCTTGTTCCTTTAGGAGTTAGAACAACACTTTTAGGGACTTAGGAGCCCTTGGTTTATGGAAATTTCATGCTTAGAGCTGTAAGGCACAAAAATGTCTATAACATCATCCCATGTTCTACTGAAAGCAAGAATATCATCTAAATAGACTATTACAAATTCATCAATGAATGGTCTAAATACATCATTCATGACCCGCATGAATGTAGCTAGAGTGTTAGTTAAGCCAAAAGGCATAACCATCCATTCATAGAGTCCTTGCTTTGTTTTGAAAGCAGTCTTCCATACATCCTGTTATGCAACTCTGATTTGATGGTAGCCGCTTCGCAAGTCCAATTTAGAGAAGTAAACTACATCTTTTAACTGATCTAACAAATCATCAATACAAGAAAGAGGATAATGATTCTTTATTGTGATTTTATTTAATGCTCTAAAATCAATGCACATTCTCCACAAATCATCATTCTTTCACACTAACATAATAGGTGGTTTGCACGGTGGTGTGCTTGTTCAAATAAACCCTTGATCAAGCAAATCCTTTACCTGCTTCTTTATTTTTGCATTCTCTAGAGCTTATAACCTGTACATTCTAGTGTTAGGCAGTCGAACATCTTGCTGCAAATAAATCTCATGTTCTATCTCTCGCTTGGGTGGAAGCCCTTTAGGCTCTTGAAATAGAATATCATAATCAGAAACAACTTTAACTAGATCTGCTTTCTGTTTAAGATTACAGCCTTGGAAAGCATCGGATTTATCAATATCTTTTGCTTTTACAATCATAAGTAAAAATTGTTTACTTGAATTTACAATTATTTTCATCTATCTTGAATTTATGAGAGAGAATTTATCTTTAAGTTCATAAGCCCTTACAATATATTCAATTCCATCCTTAGTGAGTTGATACTTATTTTTAGTTCGATAGAAGATATCATTTCTATCATACAAGTATGGACTTCCTAATACAATTCCACATGTCCAATGGGACTATGTCTAACTCAACCTCATCTACAAACTTTAACCCAATAGAAAAATGAAGTTTACATTGTTTCTTAACTTGTAGTTTAGTTTTATCACACACCCACCCTAATGGATATGCCTTTTTATGAGGTTTTGTTTCTAGACCCAACTTCTTTACAATTGCTTCAGAAATCAAATTAACTTGTGATCCACTACTAAATAAAGTATCAATTTTAGTATGCTTGGAAATGACTCTAATGTGAAATAGCTCATTTATTTTCCTCTAATCATTATCATTATCAACAAAATGTGAAGAAGTACTTGTAGATGCTTTAAAATCTTTACCCTTTATACTTGTAGCTGTAACCATTGTCTCGTCACCTGAATATAATCCCAAGTCCTTTTGAATAGTAGGAAAATTCTTCCACTCTTTGCTCCGAAAATTCTTAGGCTTCAATTACGGATGCAATGACCAGCAGTGTGCCTCATCGTGGCCTTCCTTCTTACAATGAGTGCATGAAGGTTTATCTTTCTTCACAATGTTTGTTTTCTTCTCCTTCCATTTAAGTTTCTTCTTTCCTTTATTCTTGCTTTCAATAGGTTTGGATGATTTCCCAACATCTTGGGTTACATTTTTTCCTCTAGCTTCTAGATGAGTTGCTTGAACCGATACATCATCTAAGCTAGTTGGATTAAACATAAGTATGGTATGCCTCAAATAACTATGAATACCACCTATGTATTTCAACAATGTCGTTGGTGAGTCCAATGATATGCCTAATGTTAAAGCTCTCTTACTGAATTCCTGAGTATAACTTTGAACACTTTGACCTTTTAATTGACATAGTGTATGCCAACTCATCATTTCTTGTTGCATATAAGTCAAAGGATAAAATTTCTTTTTAATAGAAGAAACAATTTCATTCCAAGTTGAAATGATTTTACCATGCCTTTTGAGATCTGCTTGTGTCTTGCCTTCCCACCATACAAGTGCAGTTCCTCCAAGTCGAAGGCTAGCAAGCTGGATCTTCTTCCTTTCTGAAACAACTTTCTGCACCCTGCAATACACTTCAATTTGTCTTATCCAATTATCAAGCTTTTCAGCGTTAAGTTCTCCATCATAAATTGGCAAATCAAATTTTACATCTAATTTGATCAAAGAGGATTTCTTCTTTTTCTTCTTAGAAGGACTAGATTTATGAGAAGAAGAGGATGATGATAACGATGATGGTGATGATGGAGGAAATGGTGGAGGAAGCATTTCTACCTTTCCCTCATCTTATTGATCTTAGGTGATGAAGTGCCTTCATCTTTGTTCTTCTTAAACTCGTGATACATCTCTTCCACCATTGCACGTATCATCATGAAACTATCCAGAAATTGAGATTCTAACCCAAATGGGGATTCATCTACCATCCTTCTTTGTGAAAAGATCTTTCTAATCTCTGGATTTGCCTCAACAAGTTCACCTTAACCTCGTTTGAGCCTCAACCTAGTAAGCATTCAAATCTTCACACAATCTTGTCAGACCTTAAAAACCTTGTTGTTCTGATACCACTTGATCCACTAATGAAAAAGGTATTATAGACTTTATGTGAAGTTTCTTATGTTACTTAGTGCAATGGATCGAAAATATTGTAAATAACATAAACACATAAGCAAATTGAAAACACATTCAAAGACATCGACACAACAAAATTTAATAAAGGAGTTCACCAGACTTCCTAGCTACATCTCCTTGTCCTTTAGCTTCTAGTGTTGACCACTTTATTTTGTCTCCAAAATGCTTTTACAAGTATGAGCTCAAAAAAAGGACTCAAATGAGAAAATGGACCTCACCCTTGCGTTTAGCTCGAAATTTTGAGTCAAACGAGTATAAACTTGACCATATTTGGCCACTATGACCTCCAGACCCCCTGGAATGAACAAAACCACCTCTGCCTTCTGCAAAACCACTTTTGCCTGCACAAAACCGCCTCTACCTGCACAAAACTGCCTTGGCTTGCACGTTGGTGGTTTGACTATTCGGCACCTGCATAAAGTTTAAAATAATTTTGCGCTACTTGGTTTACCAAGCCCCGCCCTTGGCATTGTGGTTATCATACTGCGTTGAAGTCATTGCATATATATGGTTTTGGTGGGTCAAAGGTTCGAAACTCTCGCCTGACTGTTTCGTCATTGGTTATGGTAACATTGTATATGGTATATATTATATGTTTGGTGGTGATATATGACTATGGCTCGGACTATATAACTCCGCTTGTCATTGCTTGTTATCTGGTTTGGTTGATTCATATATGGTGTATGGTTTAACACCACCCGTTGCATGTGGGATATTTCGTCAAGAGGTCTGGCGGTCGGTGGGTTGACGCCGGTCGTTGGCCTTTTATTCCAGCAACAACCCATAACACCATAAATACAATGTCATCCCGAATCCTAACAAGACCTGTAGTAGCTCATCTAGTGAGCTAGTTCAGGTGAAGACATAGCCATTCCAAGAGGTTAGGGGTTCGATCTATTGGGTTGTGTTATATTCTTTCCACGACTAGCCCATGTAGTTAACTGGGGGATTAGGAGGGGGGCGAAGCTCCCCCTTGTTGCGCCAATTGCGTAGCGGGGGGAGTCATAGGGGGTTTGACGGGTGCAGGTAACCCCACTCTATGAGGTTCAGGGTAGCACCCCAGAAAATTTTGGTTTTAGACCCTATGTTAGGTTGGCTGGACCCACCTATGGTTTTGTGCATGATTTTCGCACATGTTTTTGGACGCGATGGTTTTCGTTCCATGGTATTGGATGCTTCGGCATGTATAAATATGTATTGTAACATTGAAATGAACATAATGAAAAATCAAGCTGGTAGTCTCGATTTCGGGATCTAGGGGAAAATCTTTGTTGATATGTGTTTTATGTGTTATGCTCTCGCATTGTTTATTTTCTGTGTTTTAGAATTTGTATGCAGGTAATTTCTGTACGGGGTTAAAACCTACATTTGGTATCAAGGCTATTTTGGCTTCAAGGGGATGCCCTTGTTGCTGAGGGGTTCGCTCGGGCCTGTGGTAGACCTTGTTCAATGGGAGATCTGCGAGATTGATTTTGGTGGTGAAAGAAGATGGCAAGTAGTGGAAAGATAGAGATCGAGAAATTTATTGGTTAGAGTTTTGAGTTGTGGAAACTGAAGATGGAGGATCTGTTGGTGGATAAAGATCAGTGGATCACGGTAGATCTGGGTACTAAACCAATGGGAGTGTCTGATGAAGAATGGAAGACGTTGGATCGGAAAGCAAAGAGCACAATACGATTGTGTGTCTCAGATTCAATATTACTGAATGTATCAAGGGAAGTTACGATGAAGGCTTTGTGGGATAAGTTAGGGACCTTGTACCAATCTAAGTCTCTAGTGAATACATTGTTCTTGCGGAAAAAGTTGTATAACTTGAGGATGAAAGATGGAGACTCGGTGACAAAGCATTTGAATGCATTTAATACCATGTAAGTTAGTTAGCGTCTGTTGATATTAAAATTTTAGAGGAAGATAAGTGCATCAGTTTGTTGTGTTCCCTACTAGATTCGTGGGATAGTCTGGTTATTGCAATAGGTAGCAATGCACACTGCCTTGCAATTTGATGAAATAGTCTCATCCTTGTTGATGGAGGAGATGAGACGGAAAAATATGGAGAGCCAGAATTGTGATGCCTTGTTTGTACGAGGACGGTCCCAGAACAAAAACAAAAATAAGGCATCGAGTGGGAGACCTAAATCTCTAGGAAAACCTATAAAGGTGGTGTGTTGGAAATGCGAAAAGGAAGGGCACTACAAAAGGGACTGTAAATCTAAAGCTCCTAACAAAGGAAAGGGATCTGATGATGCTCCTTCTGTAGAGGCGAAAACCACCTCAGATGAGGTGGGGATGTGTACTTTTCTTCTTCAAGTACACATGTAGATCATGAGGCATGGTTGATTGACTCAGGTGCATCCTTTCACTTCACTCCCCATAGAGAGTGGTTCTATGAGTATGAGAAATACGATGGTGGTGATGTCTTCTTAGGGGATGATAGGAAGGCTAGAATTGTTGGTTGTGGAAAAAGTAAAGTTGAAGTTGCAAGGTGGAAGGGTTAGAACACTTCTGGGTGTTCTGCATATTCCTGCATTGGCTAGAAATCTTATTTCTATAAGCAAGTTGGATGATGCAGGTGTAAAAATAATGTTAGAGCAGGATACCTGCGAGATGGTTCGGGGAGCACTGGTATTGATGCGGGGAGTTCGGATTGGAAATCTGTCCAAGTTGCAAGGTAGCAAAGTTGTTGATGGGTGCAATAGCTCTGTGGTTCTTGAAAGTGGAGCAGAAAATCTAGTGGTCTCTGGAGAGAAGACCATGTTGTGGCATCAAAGGCTTGGACTTATCAGAGATAAGGGCCTTCGAGTACTTCATGGTAAAGGTATGGTGGAAGGTTTGAGTAATAGATCTCTGGATTTTGATTTCTGTGAAAATTGTGTATATGGGAAGCAGAATTGGGTGAGTTTCCTCTCTTGTGGTAAGAGGGCGAAACATATATTAGAGCTTGTGCATAGTGATGTGTTTGGACCAGTGAAGATTCTATCACTGGGTAAGTCTGTGTACTATGTATCATTTATAGATGACTTCTCAAGGAATACATGGATATATTTCCCTAAGAAGAAATCTAAAGTCTTTGACATGTTTAAAGAATTCAAGGCTTTGGTGGAAAACCAGAAAGAGAAGAAGATAAAGGTGCTGAGAACAGATAACGGTGGAGAGTTTTGTAGTAAGGAAATTGAATAATTCTGTAAGAAGTGTGGTATAGCATGGCAAAAGACTACTCCATATACACCTCAGCAAAATGGAGTTGTAGAAAGAATGAACAAGACGTTTATGGAAAGGGCAAGAAGCATGCTTAGTGGTGCCGGGTTAGGATAGGAATTCGAGGCAGAGGCGGTGGAAACATCATGTTACCTGGTCAACAGATCACCTTCATCAACGTTGGAGGATAAAACTCCAAAAGCGGTATGGACTGGTAAGAAACCCTCTCTTTCACATCTGAGGGTATTTGGATGTGATGCACATGTACATGTTCCAGAGGAGAAACAAACCAAGTTGCATAGTAAATCTTAAAAGTGCGTCTTTATTGGGTATAAGGATGGTTTAAAGGGTTATAAGCTTTGGAACCCAGTAACAAGGAAGGTTGTGTACAAATGAGATGTGGTGTTCAGAGAGGTGAAAGATGTTATTAAACATGAAGTCCAACCAAAGGAACTTGAGAAGATAGAGTTTGAGCTAAAGGAGGAAGAAGCAGAGTCTACAACAGAGGAGGAATCAGAAGATGAAAAGCCACAAACTCTAGGTGTGAGAAGATCAGAAAGAAGGAAGCTAGAGGTATAGTCCATCTATTTTTTGTTCAAATTTTGCTTTATCTATTACTGATGATGATCCTAGAACTGTGAAAAAAGCAGTAGACTCAGAGGATGGAAAACTCTGGAAAGAGGTCATGATTGATGAAATGGCATCTTTGCACAAAAATTAGGCTTGGGATTTGGTAGAGTTTCCAGCTGGAAGGAAACCCATTGGCAACAAATGGGTGTTCAAGAAGAAGATAAATACAGAAGGAAAGGTGGAGAAATACAAAGCTCGGTTGGTAGCAAAAGGTTATTCCCATGTGCCAGGAATTGATTTTGGTGATATTTTTTCTCCTGTTGCCAAGGTAACTTATATTAAATTACTTTTATCTGTTGCTGCTGCTTTTGATTTTGAGGTAGAACAGATGGATGTGAAGACAACATTTCTTCATGGGGATATGGAAGAAGAAATCTACATGAAGCAACCTGAAGGCTTTGTGGTGAAGGCTAAGAAAGCACTGGTATGCAAGTTAAAGAAGTCTTTGTATGGGTTAAAACTGTCACCAAGGATGTGGTATTAGAAATTTGATACATTTATACGGGGACTTGGCTTCACCAGAAGCAAAGTAGATCACTGTATGTATTTTAAATTAATTGGTGACCTTGTTATTTATTTGGTCTTGAATGTGGATGATATGTTGCTGGTTGGAAATGACAAAGAAATTATCCAGGATTTGAAGACCCAATTGTCCTCCAAATTCGACATGAAAGATCTTGGTGCTGCAAACTATATTTTGGGCATGTAAATTAAAAGAGATCGGACAAAGAGAAAGCTATGTAAACTAGAGGAAGTATGTCGAGACAATATTGTAGAGATTTAATATGAAAGATAGTAAACTGGTGAAGGTTCATATTCCTGTAGGTGTAAAGTTATCTGTTGAAAAGTGTCCCAAGACACAAGAAGAGGAAGAGGAAATGTCCCATGTTCCATATGCAAGTGCAGTCGATAGCCTGATGTATGCAATGGTCTGTATTAGACTAGACACTGCACATCCAGTGGGAGTATTGAGCAGGTTTATGTCAAAACCAGGAATGGAGCATTGGACAACACTGAAGCGGGTTTTTAGGTATTTGCGTGGCACTATTGAATATGGTTTGTGCTACCAAGGAAGACCAGGATTGGACAAAGTGTTCGATATTCGTGGCTTTGTTGATGCAGACTGGACTGGAGATCTCGATCAGAGAAGATCTACAAGTGGGTATGTGTTTAACCTATTTGGAGGTGTAGTTAGTTGGATGAGTAAGAAACAATTTGTAGTGGCACTATCAACTACAGAGGTAGAATACATGGCAGCCACTCATGCAAGCCAGGAAGCAGTTTGGTTGTAGAGATTGTGTTCAAGTATGGGGTTAGTACACGAAGCTATAAGGATAGATTGTGATAGCCAAAGTGAAATTTTCTTGGCAAAGAACCCTGCATATCATTCAAAGACAAAGCACATCGATGTTAAATATCACTTTTTGAGGGATATGATAGAAGACAAAAAGGTGTTGCTGGTAAAGGTGGACACTTTAAAGAATACTACAGTTGCATTGACAAAATTTGTGAGCTCTGAGAAGTTCTCTTGGTGTAGAGAAACAATGGGCGTTGCAGGGTTGGATAAATCACTAAACTCTCTTGTGGCCCCTTGTGGAAAGAAAACAATAAGTGGGAGATAATCCTCACTGATCCCAAAAATTTTGGAAATTAGGTAATATTGGGCAAAATCTACGCTGCCACGTGTTAACACCAGATTGGCCCATATCAACCAATCACACTACAACACGTCACCTCCTCTGCTGACATCATCTACGACAAGTGGCGTATTCCCAGGATGACACATGTTCTACTGACATCACCCTGTTGAGCGTTGACCATTGACTGTTGAGCTTTGACTTTTTGACATTTTGCCCTAATTTTCCATAAACTTTGATTGCCTTTAACTTCTTCATCCGAACTTGGATTTACGCACTGTTCGAACTGTTGGAATCGTATCGATGAGCACTTCAACTTGATCCTACCTTCATCTTTAATTGAAGACTTTTACCTAGAGGCAAAAGTAGATCCATTTTGGATCATACCAACCAACAAGACCATCAAGCCAAACATCCATCACACATGCATATGAAAAAGACAACATCAACCTGTTGACATCAATGCCAACACTACACTGTCAATACACACACAAAAATTTTCTCTTATCATTTCTCAAAAAATTACACTATCAATGACCAAACTTAATCTAATACTTATACACATGTAGAAATAGTCATATATATATATATATATATATATATATATATATATATATAATTTATTTAACACCAGAAATAATTCTATGAACCTAGTGTAACATATTTAAATATATATCCACATTTATACTTGTATGCATATTTTCTTTCTATATGGAAAATTCTTCTTCTTCCTAGTATTAAGAACAAAATTCTATTATGTGAATTAATACTACTCTATAGCACAAACTACTTCCTTTTGGTCTTTCATTTTTTTTGTATAAACTTTCAAATAAAATATAACAATTTCTTTTCTTTCTGCCAAATCATGTTTACTATTTAATTTGTATTATACATAGTAAATAAATGCATCATAACATTTTAAATTTAAATATTAATTATTTTCTTTTTTTTCCTTGATAAGGAAATAGATACAAAAGTTAGGATATCGATTTGAAATAGTTTTCTTGGAAAATTAATAGTCAATTACTTGGATCCTCCCAACTTTGACACTGCAAACTAGCTAGTGTCTACCCGAACATACTCTTTTGGTGATTAATAACTAACTCCTCCTTACCAACATGAGGCTGGTAGTTATCAAGTTATTAATGAGCTCTTGTTTCCCACTCTTGAGGACATCTCCATGTCTTCTAGAAAATAATTAATTGGCCAATATTATAATTCCTTAATTAAATTTAATCATATAGATTAGATGCCCAAGAGTTATTGATTAGTAATATATATTCCACAATAATTTACAATCCCATTTCTTTCAACCATTTACTTTCAACAATAAATTTTCCAAAATTTTCTTTTATTTACAAAAATAAAATATCACAATTACAACTTTACAATAAATTATTATCAATAATAAATCACTGATAATTAAACTTTCTAATTTTTAAACTAACATACTTAACTCAAAAACAAACATATACCCATTTTAATTACATAAAATATCAAATTAAAGGAGATCACAAATAACTCCTATTTCTATGCGCACTGTGATTTAATTATTCTTTTGTAGTGAATAATTAACCACCAACACACACCTCACATAAAAAACTACAGATCAATTAATTTTGTCGTAAAAGAATTATTCTATGTAAAATTAATCGAGGAAGCCGGTTTTTCTAACTCCACATATAATACTGCCAAATGAGCCTTGGTGTTATGTGCATATAAATCTTATAAATAGAGTATGAGCAATTTATAAAACTACTATTTTGTTGAAAATTATAAAATTAGTTTCTTTTTAAATATTTACAACTATGTTTCGTTTTATACTCGACACGAGAACATATGTGATATTAAAATAATACCAATGACAAACTACTATGTTTCGTTTTATACTCAACCGGAGACGATATATGACATTAAAAATATAGAAGAATATTTCATTATTCAATAAAATAATTGTACATTAACTTTGTATTTATTTTTAAAATAAAAAAGTGTACTTCGTTACTTAAATTAAGGTATAATATTTTAACAATAAATTTATGTTAATACCTAAACTACTACCAAATTAAAACTCATTTAAAATCACCGCTATTTTTACAATAAAAAAGTGTACTTCCTTACTTAAATTAAGGTATAATATTTTAACAATAAATTTATGTTAATACGTAGACTACTACCAAATTAAAAATCATTTAAAATCACCGCCTCACTTAAATTAAGGTATAATATTTTAACAATAAATTTATTTTAATACATAAAATACTACCAAATCAAAAATCATTTAAAATCAACTCCAGTGATAACCAACATCTAAGCATATTTTTAAATATACAACTTGTCAACTATTATTCACTAATCAATATTAAAACGACTCCTCTCTTAAATTAAATTGTCATGAAAATACAATCCCAATGACGCAAGCGTAAGTGTTCATGCCTGCGCACTGCTTCATGCTACTCACAACAACTTCGAATTCTGGCTAGATACAGGGTCGCTCTAATATATTTATAAAAAGTTTTATGGCTTTAATGTATTTATAAAAAATTTCTCCGCATTGTTCAAGCTTAATTGCATTCATTTTGCCATCTAACTCTACAACGTATTTAAGAAAGTTAATAGAGATTATTAACAAATGAGTAGATATTTAATACTAATGCATGTTTGAATCATATACTCTCGTTGTCATCTTTAAAAAAAAATAACTCTAGCAAACACCAAAAAGGCGTCGTCTTGAATAAAAAAAAAATGTTGACCCACCTGTAAGTGAGTTTTAAATTATGAAACATATGTCTCATCATTTTTATATATAAGTGGGCGTTGACTCAATTTTCTAAGACTAAGTTTCATCAGAGAATATATTAATACAGTGGAATTATGATTCCCTTAAAATTTATGCCAAATTTATTAAGATTTGTTAGTGAAACGAAACTTTTCTACTCGAACATCAATTTTCCTATTATAACAGAAAGTCATAACATTGTCCTTAGTTTATATATGATTGTTTTTCTTATGGTTGTTAACATGGTTTTTTTGGGGGAATTTTCGAGTGATGCAAAACAAAATGTTATAATGTGTTGTTCACCAGGTTCACCATCAATCCACCAGAACTTTCAACCAATCTCGCTACCAAGCCAATCAATACCACATCTCCGTGTCTTTAGTTAAACCCTCTGCTCCATGATCTAGATAATCTCAACTTCCTCTGAGTTGTGTTGCATCGTTGTGCACCCTATGAATCATTAGCCCTTTAAAGTAGTTCTAACTCCATGTATTTTTTTAATGATACTGGAGTCTAGGCTAGAATGTTACAATCACTGATGCTACTAATCCAAGTATCACAACCTACTACTTTGCACAATGAAATATAAACAACAATAAATCAACACATGCACAAATATAGACAATGTTTTACAAATTTTAACTTCCTAACTTTGTTATATTGACAATTTGATAATAAAATGGTCTAGGGTTCTCTTACCAAGTGTTATGTAGAATTTTCAGGATTGCAAACAAAAGTGAATTCCCTAGACCTAATGATTTGGTCTAGAACAACATAAGGCAAAATGCATAGAGTTTTCCTTAGAGAAATTAGAAAATGGGAAAGAAGCCTACCTCGGATCTATAGCAAGCCTTCCTTTCCTCCTTGCTTATAAGTTCCAATTCTAGCTCCAAGTGCTATAATTAGATCCTGCACATAGGACTAAAACAATCAAAGGATCCACAATACCCAAATAGCATAGTCTAACATCTCTATTCAATGAATCAATAAGGCAATGAAATACATGAGTGCAAACATAAAACAACAAATATAGAAAAACAAGATACTCTTTATATTAACAAATATAGGAGAGAGTTTATAACCATAAATTGTAGCTAATTTTGTAGATGTGTCCCTAAGTTGACTTGTCCTTCCTTGTCACAAAGCACACCTTAAAATCAACCCTAATGCATGAATATGGTGACTCCCTCAAGGTTCAAAGAAGTAACATGAGGGAACTAGCAATCTCCAAAGGCAACCTAAACCTTGTGGGAGGTGGTAAATTTATAGGATGAGTGTGGTAGTTTAGGAATTCTTATCCAATTACCAATTTAGGCTTGAGATCCACTCAAGAGGGATGATAAGCTCAAGGGATAAAATAATTTACCATAGGAGTATGATCATATAGGAATTCAATATCTCTATCCAAGGTAAATAGTTAAAACCATGATCCGGATTTAAACAGGAACGCAACAAATTACAGAGATAACCACATACACAAAGATGCAGCGGAAATAATACTTCATTTCATTAATGGAAAATACTGAAATATGCTTACAACCAGAAATGGAAATAAACCAGCTAGGGCGATGGTAGCTTATCTCTGAGAAGAGATGTGATGGCTACATGCCTCTGAATTGTATTACAATGAGGCTCGAAGGCCTATTTATTGTTGAGAAACAATGGAAAACCCTTAACATTCCAAAACCTAACCCTAGGAGATGAAACGCCAAACTGTGGGCCCCGTTTGGGGTAAATTGGTACATCAACTTCCCGGGGTCGTAACTTTGGCATATATCTCTGTTTGACGCGTACAATAGCTCACTAGAAAGATCCATCCGAGCACTATCATTGTTGGAACAGGCAACATCGGTGCATGGAACCCATGTTGCCCCCGGATTCCCAAAAAAACGTCGTTTAGGGCCTCAAAACGGCTCCGGAAGTTCAGGACTCGAAAAACTGCTAAAAATGCTGAGAAAGACAATGGTGGGGGTCCAGGTGGACTTGGCAGGTGGCCACCAATATCCACCTGGATCATTCCTCCCCCCTTAGGAAGCAATGGTCCCATTGCGTTGAGCTCCTCCATGAGATGAGGAAACTTCTGCTGAACTTGTTCCCTGGTGAGCCACTGCAGGAGCTCCTGAATCTGCCTCTTGATTTCATCGTTCTCCAGAACGGAGCGCCGATAAATTGGTCCATTGGGTAGCGGCGCACCTGGGGTCAGATCGATGGAGTGCTTGACTTGACAGTGCAGAGGAACCCCTGCCGGGGAGGTGAAGATGTCCTCGTACTCCTCCACAACCTTGTCCATCTGTAGTTGTCGTGCAGAGGGACCCCGTTTGGAGGCTGCGGCCACTGTCTTCTTCTTTCCTTGAGGGCGTATCATCAGGAAAACAAATTTCCTGGTTTTGGAAATAATCTTACTGCATTGTTTTGCAGTAATCAAAGAGATGGCGGCAGGTGGTGCTACCTCTGGTATCCTGAACAACTTACTTCCCAATGTAATAATAACAGCACGGGGCCTTGATTCGTACACAGCATGTCGCTTCCACAAGTATGGTTTTCCTAGTAATACATCACAAACTTCAAGGGGAGCAATGTCACACAATACCTCATCCGTGAAGGGCTTGATGTTGTATGGAAGGCGACACTGCCGGCTCACGCGAAGATCTCGTCCTTGGTGGAGCCACCCGCTGGTGTATGGTTGTGGATGTGCTGTGGTCGGTAAGCCCAACCGCTTCACGACCTCTGCCGAAATGAGGTTCTTTTGACTCCCGCTATCAACAATGAACTGTATCGAGGAGCCCTTTACCCACATCTGGGAGTGGAAGAGATGCTCCTCCTCCTCTGGATCTTCGGGTTCATTTTTCTGGATCTTCGTGGTAGCAACAGTGGCGCTGGGATCTGCATCAATGATCTGCTTCCCTTTTTCATACCCCTTATCGGGTTCTGACTCAGAGTCGGAACATGCATCTGATTCTGAAACCTTTAGCTCAGCCACCAGTGACTGCTTGGCCCCACACTCACTTGTGTTGTGAGTGGAGCTCTTATGGAACTCGCACCATTTTCCAGTGTCCTTTCTCGGCTTCGCGCCGCTGTTCTTTGCTTGCAGCTTCGGCTAGTTGTCTTGGGCTGTCCCGCCTTGGCTTTGTCCTTTGTTCTGTGGTTTAGGGGCACCTTTCCCCTGCTTTGGATTCGCAGATCCAAAGTCTCGCTTCTTTTGTTTAAACTTCTGCTCGACCTTGACGGCATATCGGTATGCTGCGCCGAGCGAGGGGATGTTTAGGAATTGTATTTCTTCCTGAATGTACTTGTGCAGGCAGCCACGGTATTTGAGTATCAAATGTTGCTCCGAATCCTTGATACCCAACTTTGTGCGAAGGGTATGGAAAAGATTGGTGAACTCTGGCACGTCTTGGTCCCTTCATAAATAAATTAATGAGAATTTATTTCCCACTCCTGAAGACAACTTACTCAATTAAATATAATCATCCAAATTAGATTGTTTGGACTTAATGATGGGTAATAAATATTCCACAATAATTTGCAACCTCATCACTTTCAACCATTTGTACTCAATTTTTTTTTCCATATTTTCTTTATTTACAAATTTAAATAATCATAATCACAAATTTATAATCAATTATTATCAATAATAAATTACTAATAATTCAAATTTCCAATTGAATTTTGAACTAAAACATTAAGCCCAAAACAAATATATACACATTTAATTACATAAAATATCAAACTAGGAGATATCACATAATATCCCAATACAATTGTATTTATTCACCTTTCCAAGGTTCTCATTGTATAATTGTATATACCATGGCTTGGAACCATTCTCACAACAACTTGCATATGGATTATTATTTCAAATCCTTATAATTCCATGAAGCTTAATATGAGTATTGAATGTGGTTTTGTTATTGTTACATAACAATGCTCACACTTTGCATATGAATTATTACACTAAGTCCTTATATTATTGTGATGCTTGGTATGATCATTAAATGTGGTTATATTTATTATTATATACCAATGTATCATGGGCGTTGATATTTTGTTGGTTTACACTTATCGTTGTATTATCCACCCTTCCAGATATTTCTATAGGTTTATATGTCTAATCCTTCGAGGTCTCCATGATTAATAACTCTGACCTATACATGTCAACCTTTGGGGACTCCACGTTTAGCACCTTTGACCTACCGCTTTGACAATATAGATAGTGACTGATTGAATCAACGATTGTGATCGATTTTAGGGTTTTACTAGGAGGTAAAAGTTTATTCTGACATTGTTCACGTTCAACGCTTCCTCCATGAAAACTCTTCCTCCATGTTATTTGTTTCAATATGTATGTGTTTAATGGTAATTTTTTCTGTCAGTGATAGAGTTATTGAGTTATATGTACTATTTGTTTCCCATTCGGTTCCAAACCCTGTCAATTTCTTCCAGAGGTAACTCTAAAAAAAATTGATAGTTTTTCTCCTTTCCAAACATAATCTTTAACAAGGGTTTGTTGAAGTTTTTCACTCATCTTGGAATGTAATTTAAGGTATAAATAATTTGTTTTCTTTTAGTGTTAATTCTATAATATACCAATAATTAACCTAAAATATTTTAGTTCATTATACGGTTTTCTCGCAGGTTTATTTTTTAGTTGATAATGGCCATCAATTAAGTGGGTTTCCTTTGTCTCATACGTTGTTATCCCTTAGGTAAAACCTTATTCTGTTACATTCATTTTCTCGTTTCATTTCCATTATTTGTTTGATTAACACTAGAAATGAACCAACACGATAATTTTTTTTTAATAATAGATGTATAGTTAGGGGTTTTGAAAGGGAATCGACTCTCGTGGGTTTCATAACCCTTCGTTCCCATTTTCTTGTAATTATTGTACGACTTCATTTTCAGAATTTTTCTATAAATTCGTATTTTTTTTTAAGATGTTAATAACACTCATTCCTCTATATCTATTGTATAATACTCGCTTAGTAGATTTTCTCATTTATAACTTGTTTGTTAAATATGGGTATTTTTTTTTATACTTGAGTTTTTAGTTTCTAGTTCGAGGTCTCTCATTGACCTTGGTTACCGACTACAAGATTCAGTTCTTGTATGTGAGTAAGAGCATTCAGGGGTTATTTTTTTTTGGTGTATGGGTTTTAGTGTCAAAATTATCATTTTCGTTCTTCAAAATAGATTGTTTGAATCAATTTCTATTCATGTGTATCACTGTACTAATGTATACAATTGTTCATTTCTTTGTTTCATCGTATAAACTTTAATTGTTAAACTATGTTAAAATAGAAAACATGTCCACACTCTAGTATAATGGCTAATCATTTATTTCCTTACACAGGTAGAGGAGACACTTGAACCTTTATGTACTCTAACTCTTTCCTTTTTTACTCTCTCAATTTCTAAAACTCATCTTTGTGTTTTTTATACCATCCTTAACGTTATTTTATTTATGGTTTGCATTATAGATATTGATGCAAATTCGACCGTAGCATATTCCTATAAATATTTTCGAGTTGGATGAGATTTTGTTTAGACTTACCCATTTCATTTACCAGGTATGTAGCTCCCAACTCATGGTCTCTTCTTATACATGGATTGGATTCTCCATTTGAAGACCAAACTCTGAATTGTGTGTTCTTGGAAATATGTATTATATATAATATTTAATGCCTTACATGGCTTATAGTTCCTTCGTAACTAAGATTTTTATAATAGGACATGAGCCTCATTTGTATTAAACTATTATTTTCTTGATGAGCATAAATTTTATTTTTTTCTTTATATATGTTCAATACATTCAATATAGTTCTCAGTTCTCATGAGGTTGTAAATACTTCAGAGGTTGTAAATACCTCTTGCTACATTTGGTTTTCTTACAATAGTATTACAAAAATCCAAGAAACCTTTGTATATTTATTTTGAATAGTTAATACCATAATTCTATGTATATAAATACTCTCGTTTCTTTTTTCTTCTTCCTTTTTGCGTACATATATTTTTATATCTGGTATTTTGTAATTCAGAGAATAAATTATAGTAATAAGGAAGTTTTTACATAGATTTGGAGTTTATTTTCGCTTTTCTAGAGTAAAGAGCTTACCAAAGGATTTACTGTTCTATTTATTATTTGGAAATGAGATGTATATAAATAAGAATCTCTTCACACCAATTAGATATATATATATATATATATATATATATATATATATATATATATATATATATATATATATATATATATATTCTCTCATCTAGAGTAAATAACTTAGCAGAGTCTTTACTATTCTATTTATTATTTAGAAGAAAGATCTATACAAATAAGAATCTCTTCAGGTTGACTCTCTCTCTCTCTCTCTCTCTCTCTCTCTCTCTCTCTCTCTCTCTCTATATATATATATATATATATATATATATTGTTGAAAACTAGATCACTACCGAGAGGGGGGGTGAGTTAGTAGTGAAGACACTTATAAATGTTTCTCCAAATGATTATTCTTTAATCATGCATAAAATAAAATACCATAACATAGATCAAAGCATCAAATATAAACATGAAACCATGAAAGAAATCAACACAATGGACACAAATATTTTTGGTGGAAAACCTCTAGAGGGAAGAAAACCACCCACTGTTGTTGTGATTCTCAAATATTCTATTATGTCAAACAATTATTTACATAAAGATTTAAATGGATACTATCAAATGGAGACTCTTTCTCATGCAGGTATACAAACTACCATTCGCTGAAGGCCACCAAGATCAACGATCCTCGCCCAGATACTCCTGAACTAACAATTGACTCTAAAAAACCATATCTACTAGAAGCTACCATGACCAACGAGCCTCACTTATTTTTTTCCGAACTATCCAACCACCATTGAATTGAGAAAACTACTCACTTATATATATTTTTCTGGAGTCCTCTAGCTCCACTCCTCCATGTGGTTCTTGTTTCATACATTTTTTGACTAGAACTGAGAACTGCTCAACATGAGCACTACGACAACATATCATCAAGGTACAATATCAAAACTCAAACATATCCAAAATTGCATCACAAACTCTCCATACACTGCATAAAATAATATGATTAACACATCATCTAAAACCCTATCTATAACAAATAAAACTGCTCACAATTGAATGTTGCGCTCAAACAATAAAACGAAGAACAATTTAGTAGAAAACAATCTCCAAATATTCCTGCAATAAAACACTGGTCACCTCCTCACTTGTTGCACAAAATATTAGCTGAAACATACTTTAGCTAATTGCTGCAACGCCAACAAACTGCTTTGGAAAATTTACATCACACAACTTGCACACTCTTCTCCACTCTCACACTCATTCAACACATCAAGATAATCAACCATACTATCATTGAGCTTCCTCCAATATATAGATGAACTAAGGTGCTCAACTCAATAATCACTGAGAACTATTCAGCTCCACAATCTTTGTTCACATGCTTGATTTGATCTAGATTCATCTCATTTACTTGATCAAGCCACTAACTCCACTTGCCTTTTGATATTTTCAATGTTAATCACTTTCTAGAAGCTCCCTAACATTTTCCGACATTTACATAAAAGGTTCAAAACAAGACAAGCTAGAAAAGCCATTAATTAACCTAAGCACCACAAGGAATGCGGGGAAAAATCAATTCCAGGATGTATACACTACTCTTGTGAAGGAAGCTTGCATATGTACATTGTTCCTATGAAGGAAGCTAGAGTATACCCTCTAAATTCCCAGTTTCAAACTTGTTTAAGCCACCACTTGAAGCAGAGTTTCAGGACAGTGTGAGGGACACCATGACAAACCTGTAGAACCTGTACAACCTACTCAAGCATCCTCCAACAATTGTAGATCCTCTCCAAGCCCCGTGCATAACATCATCAACATGAGAGACCTAATTCGGAACATGGAGACCTAATCAGTAAGGCTCCATAACTCTGACTCATGTGGCAGCATCTCCAACACCTGCAGCAGCAACATCATGTCATCTAACTTCCTCGAACATTGATAGAGACACCTCCAACATATGCCGCAACATCTCCAATGCTTTCATCACATGTAGAAGCATATGCAACACCTGTAGAATAAATCCAATCGCCTACAACAACAACATCTTCAAACAACACAACATGTCTAGAATCCATCTCTACTCAGCCTCCAAATCTCCTCCACTAGTCATGTCATAAGTATGTTGACATCTGATCTGTTAATGAAAAAGGTATTATAGACTTTATGTGAAGTTGCTTATGTTACTTAGTGTAATGGATCGAAAAGATTGCAAATAACATAAACACATAAGCAAATTTAAAACGCATTCAAACACATCGACACAAAAAATTTAATAAAGGAGTTCACCAGACTTCCTAGCTACGTCTCCTAGTCCTTTAGCTTCTAGTGCTGACCTCTTTATTTTGTCTTCAAAATGCTTTTACAGGTATGAGCTAAAAAACAGAGACTCAAATGAGAAAATGGACCTCACCATTGCATTCAGCTCAAAATTTCAAGTCAAACAAGTATAAACTTGACCATATTTTGCCACTGTGACCTCCAGACCCCCTGGAATGAGCAAAACCACCTCTGCCTTCTGCAAAACCGCTTCTACCTACACAAAACCACCTTTTCCTGCACAAAACCGCCTCAGTCTGCATGCTGGTGGTTTGACTGTTCGACACCTGCATAAAGTTTAAAATAATTTTGGGCCACTTGGTTTACCAAGCCCCGCCCTTGGCATTGTGGTTATTGAACTGTGTTGAAGTCATTGCATATATATGGTTTTGGTGGGTCAGAGGTTCGAAACCCCTGCCTGACCGTTCTACCATTGGTTATGGTCACATTGTATGTGGTATATATTATATGTTCGGTGGTGATATATGACTATGGTTCGGACTATATAACTTCGCCTATCATTGCTTGTTATATGGTTCAGTTGATTCATATATGGTGTATGGTTTAACACCGCCCATTGCATGTGGGATATTTCATCAAGAGGTCCGACAGCCAATGGGTTGACCCTGGTCGTCTTCCTTTTATTTTGGCAAGAACCCGTAACACCATAAATACAATGTCATCCCGAATCATAACAAGACCTACGGTAGCTCATCTGGTGAGCTAGTTTCAGCGAGGACTTAGCCTTTCTGGGAGGTTAGGGGTTCGATCCTTCCTGATCCCCAAAATTTTGGAAATTAGGTAATATTGGGCAAAATCCGTGCTGCCATGTGTCAGCATCGGATTGGCCCATATCAACCAATCACACTACGACACGTCACCTCCTCTGCTGACATCAGCCAAGACAAGTGGTGTATTCCTGGGATGACACGTGTCTTGCTAACATGACCCTGTTGATCGTTGACTATTGACCTTTGACTTTGTGACTTTTTGCCCTAATTTTCCATAAACTTTGACTAGCTTTAACTTCTTCATCTGGACTCGGATTTATGCATCGTTTGCACCATTGGAATCATATCGACGAGCACTTCGACTTGATCCTACCTTCATCTAAATTTGAAGACTTTGATATGGAGGCAAAACTAGATCCATTTTGGATCACTCCTCCCCACTAGAAGCTTTTGGACCACCAAAATTTGGTTTTAGTTGTCAAGTAAGTGAGGATAAAGTTACTTCAATTTTCTAATCTCTACCCATCGTGCTTTACTTGGATTTGTACCTTTGAGTCCCACTCGAAGATACTCAACATTTCCCCATTGCAAAGTCCTTATCCTCCTGTAAAGAACTATATCCTCCTATAGCTCATTGAGATACTTGGGCAAAATATCTTTAATAGAAGGTAACAGACTTGCTCTTCGGGATCTTCAATCAATGAAGGTTCATACAATGCACAAGTTTTCAACATTTATGATGGAATAGATCTGCATATAAGCTGGTAGATCTAGGCGGAAAGAATTTTCACCAATTTTGTCAAGTATTTTGAAAGGACTATCTACTTGGTTTCAACTTTTTACCTTCCCCTTGTAGTCTTTATTTTTTGATTTACAACCATACTTGATCACCAACTTGAAAACCATTCTCAACTCGATGCTTGTCATGTTGTGCCTTATATTTGCTTGGCTTCTTTCCAGCTGTTCCTGTACTGCCTGGTGAATTTCCTGGATTTGTTCAATGAACTTGGTTGCTTTGTCCACATCACTGTGTCCATCAACTGCTATGTCTTTACTAAAGACAAAATCCAAGGGAGACTTTGGTACAAAACCAAAACAAGTCTCAAAAGGAGATCTCTGAGTAGACGAATGTTTTTCATGGTTGTAAGCATGCTGCACGTAACGCAAATGCTCATCCCAAAGTTTTGGATGCTTGCTGCAATATCCTCGAAGCAACTGTATCACTGTCATGTTGACAACTTCTGTCTGTCCATTTGTTTGCGGATGAAATGTTGTGCTCTTCTTTAACTTTGTGTCCATTAACTCCCATAGACTTGTGGTGGGCTCCAGTATTGTAGCAATAATGCTACAACTCCTGGAGCTTCCTTCTCTAATTTTATCAACCCGGTAGTTCATAACAAACTTGGAAGCGACAGTGCTGTATGCACAAGTACTAGCTCTTGTCGCAATTGTCACTTGGTCAGCTGGCACAAGTCCACTAGGAGCTTAAGCCAACTTATATGAGCTCTTAGAAGAAGCTTTTTAATTGATGGATGAAAGCTAACTCGAAGGAAGCTAATCTAATTGCAAAAAGAAACTGAAAGCCAAAAAGAAACGCAAACCCTAGCAAACCCTAATTCTACCAACTAGTCCTACTGACGCAAAGGAGAGCATGCAAACTACTGAAAAAGATGCCATTACTTCTAGGAAGGTAAAATGCATGTGTCTAAGTTATCACTATCTGAAGAAAACATCGTTTTGTATTTTTGATTAAGTTATTAGAATTATCATGCATGTGCTTTTAACTAGCTTTTCACTGTGCAGAGGTGGATCAAGGAGGAGAAGCGCTTAGGAAAGGTTCAAAGAGGGTCTAAAGGGTCCCTAACACCCTTCCAGAGAGTCTCACAAAGTTTGGCTGCCAAGAAACCGTGTTTGTGAGCTTCTACAGGAAGTCTATAGGGGTTTCTACAGGATGTTCTGTAATTCTTCTACAAGATGTTTCGAAATGGGATTTTGGAGCATGGATGGAGGGAAAAAGATGGAGGAATGAGTATGCAGGTGAAATAGGGGTGTGAAGAGGTCTAGGACTTGGTGGATGAGGCTAAGGAGCGATTGGATTTGTTCAAGGATGGATGAAACGATGTTTACAAGAAGATGAGAATCATGGCAAAGTAAGCGAATGAGGTAAATGTAAGGTAAGGGTTCTGAGTGAAGGATGAAACAGGTAGGTTGGATGGAGTATGTGTAGGTAAGGAAGGGTAATAGGTACTCTGCAAGTGGTTTTTCAAACTGACCAAACAAAGACATGCAAGAAAACAAAGATCTAGTTATAAAACTTATGACCTAGTTACTTCACTCTAATCTGACCTAACAGCAAAAGGAAATGAACAGAAGTTTATTTGCAGTGAAACCATGTGAAACAACTATGAAACTAAGTGATCATAAACCTAAGCATGCATCCAAACTGATATCAAGTTCTACGAACGAGATTCAAACACTAATGATTGCATGGTGAAGCAAAGAAAGTGTTTTTGTTTGGGACAGCATGGTTACTTCAACTCCAGCCCCTGATCCAATAAGGAAGAGGTGAAACCAAAAGCATTTGCTGACCCTTTTTTGGAGCTTTTTCCTGTTATTATCCTACCAATATATTCTAAACATAAACAGCTACTTTAACCATCAAAAGAAATCTAAATAACGAAGCAAGATCTAAATCTAAATAGCAGATTTTATTTTAAGAATGCAGCAAACACATAAAGATAAACGAAGGAGGTACTGGGCGCTTGAGATGGGCCCTACCCCAAGAGCTAGAGCCTCCCAAGAGAGATTTAGAGCTGGTGCAAAGCTGAATTCATCTTTATTAATCAAGAATGAAGAGTTACATCAAAACTGTCCACAAGGAGAGCTTGAGAATGAGCTGAAAGCAAAGCTAATCTATTGCATACAAATCGAATTACAAAATGACTACAACAAGGCTATGAAATGACTAACTACTAGCTACTATCTACTGGCTAACTAGCTAACATCCACTGGCTACACTGGCTAACCAAAATGAGGCCCTAAGCCTTCTTATTTATACAATTTGAGGACCCAACAGTCCTCCTAAAATTTAGGGACTTGGCTGCCCAAGACTTGTAGTTAACAGCAGTCCTACTTGACTTGCTTGGCTACCCTTGTGCTCATTGATTTGGTGGCCTTTGAACTCCGAGCTGATGGTGGAGAATTCGAGGTAAGGGCCCATAAATGAGGGGGACACCTTCCTACAAATCCTCTAGCTTGTTCTCCCACGAATTTGGCTGCCAAGTGCTCATTAAGACCTTCAATTTTGTCTCCAAGTGGACCAAAAAGGCTACACAAAGCACCCATTAGACTTGTTGGCATAATGACTAACCAAATTCACTCTATTAACATAAAAATAATCAAAAACATGCAATAAACCAATGAGAATGGTGGATTAAGTCAACTTAGGAGGTTGAATGAGCCCAAATAATTGTCCATTTTTGGGGCTCATCATCACCCCCTACTGAAAGTGTTGCTCATCCTCTGAGCAACCAATCTCTCTCCTCGTCTTTGATGGCCCTGGTGCCTTCTTTGGCTAACATCTCGGCTGATTTCTCCCTTGGCTTCCCTCTTTTCAAACTTCCTGTAGAAACAGTTCTCTGTCTTCCTGTAGAAATAGTCCGCTAACAGTTCTCTGTCTTCCTGTAGAAACAGTTGGCACTATCTTAGCCTGCTTGGCTGAGGGTGCTTTTCCTTTCAGCTTGGCTGTGGCAGCCTTCGTCTTCTCGCCCTTCTGCTCTTCTTCCTCACTGTCTGCTGCTTTTCTTAGTGAATCCTCAGCCTTGTTATGAGTGCACAAGTATATGCAATCATATGGAAGAAATGGTGCCCTTGGCATTTCCTAAAACCTACAACCTGAGGGAACTCGTATGTTTTGTAACAAGGAAGTTGGTTAAATTCACAAGATAAGCCATGGTCATGTTTCCAAGCAACAGGAATATGATAAAGGTGTTTCCTCTGGCTTTTTCAATAGCAATAGCTAATACATTACCCTCCACAAAAAGAGTAACAGGAAGCAATAAAAGCGCAGCAATTGGTGCCATGTACATGAGCAAATTCATAGAGTGAAGCTTCTCTGCCTCAGAGGTAAGCAGGAGCCCCTGAACAACTGATTTCAATGCTCTGGCAGTAGTTGATCCTAGGCGAACCAAAAAACCAAAAAGGTGGAATAATGGCTCACTGTTGCTTGCAATAATGATGCCAAATACCACAGGCACCAAGGCCATATAAACCACAGAAGACTCCCTCTTACATGTTATTATAAATGCAAAATATTGCTGTGAAGAAGGGAGTTGTTGCCCCAATAGCTTGATTGAAGGAGACTGGCAAATAGCGCAGAGAAATATTGCCACAAACAACCGAGAAGGAGAAAATGAAGCTCAGTGCCAATATCTCAAGAAACTGTCTCCTGGAGACGATGAACTGCATTGGTACAATCTCTAACCATGAAATTGCCAGAAAACCATAAAATGAACAGGCACACATGTGCAACATTGTGAGGAATATTGGGTATCTGCATCCAAAAAACTAAGTAGGCATTTGTTAAGCAATAGCACACCAATATTGGAAGAGTACCAAGCTGCAATAATGAGAGCTGTTGTAATAGTCTGGGACACAGGAAATGCACCATATTTTCCTTCTCCTGTTGGAGTTGGAGGTATGTCAATAACTTCTTGTTCAAGCTTTGGATTACTGCCCCGCTTTGCAATTGTTTCTTCCGGGGTGTTTGTGTCTTTATCTCACCTGCAGCTTTGGCCTCAACAGCTTGTCCGGTTTCTTGCTTTTCCTGTGGCTTCTCCTGTGATTTTTCCTATGATGGTCTTCCCTGGTTTTCTTACCCTTAGCTTTCTTCCCCTCTATTTTCCTCTCTGCCTCGATGTGATCCTTGTCCTCGCTGCTGGATGAGGTGAATTCTTTGGCCAGAGACTGGATGTCATCACCCTTGGACATATTGTGGAAAACCTCCCAAGAAATAGGGACAGTATAAGTATGGAGGGCATCTTCTACAAGGATCTTGATAAGCCCATGATGGGCCAGCTGGTCTGGTGCTCCCTCCTTCAATTTCGTGCTACACTCAACTAATGACTATAGGAGGAAGTATGGAATGCTCAATTTTTTTGTTTTGAGGGCAAATACATCGTGTGCCTGAGCTCTGTTAACAAGTGGAAGTGATAACCATACACAATGCTAAATCGCCCATCACAGGTAATATACTTCATAATTTGAAGGCTGACCTTGCTACAAAAAGGATGTAAGCTGGCTGGTCTGGTTTGGTGAGAGTGCCCTGTTTCAATGCTCTGAGCAGAAAGGGACTGCTTTTTTATGCTTTCCTCTTTTGATCCTTAGGACAAGATTTCTCGGGTGTTTGTATTTCAACTTTGCACCAATTCCCTGGTTATAATGCTTTTGTTGCCCAAACCCGACTGTCAAAAGGGAATCAGGCTCCCAGAGACAAAGTGTAGAGCTTCATCCTCAGCATGCATACAATCACATAAAATTCATATTCTTCATGCATAGGTTAACCCTCATAGTGTTTTATCGTTTCTAACAGAGGAATTTCTTAACATGAACTGTGGAAGAGAATTTGACGCGGAACCAACTAAAACATTCCATGTAACACACAAGAAAACTACTATTCTGGATTCACAAGCAGGCTTGTTTCATACATTCTTATTCAAAACAGTTTAATTCACCACCTTTCGAAATATCATGCATGGGAATGGTGTTTTCCAGCCTACCTTTCTTCAATCTCCAAACTGGATGAAGAAAAACTCGGGCTTTTCTGCTCTGGACGACTTTGCTATAGTTTCATGTAGGACATCTTCTTGTAGAAACGCCTATAGAGTGCCCCTGCACCTCTGAGTGAGCCCGATACGCTGGAGAATTGTGAACCAGGCCATAAATCTCAATGGAGGACGATGGGTTAATCATTTTGTGGAAGGAGAGGATGCATACTTCAGTTGAAAATGTTGCAAGTGCAAGTTAACAGCAGTCTGTGAGTTTCAGCTGAGCGTTCGTTAATTGCTGCATGGTTCACGTGAGAGAGTGAAGTGGCCAAGTGTACGTGGCCACATGCAATTGGAAGTGTTGTTCCCGAACTGCGTGTTTTACCCCTGTAATAACTGCCGTGAATTGAACTGAAGTTTAAACGGCCAACACTCCTGGTTGCTTTAATTTTCATGTAAGTCAGCTATCCATGTGTACTGCGTGACTTCCAGCTGGGTGCTAGAGGAGGCAATTGACTTAACCTTGCTACATTCGTGGCTTAATTCCACCATTCCATTAATTCATGCAATTTTTAAATTAAATTTATGCAATAGAAGAATGAGTTTCAGTCACATACCTCGAAGTTGAATGGCTGCCGTGAGTTGCTGTGGCCTGTCATTGCTGCATGCATTGGTTTTTCTGTTTGCATGTGGCTTTGCTGCTAATCTTTGATTGTTTTTTCCTTATGCAGGTATCCTCTGGCCAGATCCAAGCTGCATGCAATTGTTTCCACGTTCAGATCTGCACCTTCAAGCTGTTGTTGCTGCATGGTCACAACACCAGAACTTGTTTTCACCATTGCTCTCAAACGGTAAACTGGATTGATCTGAAACTCGGTGAACATGTTCCTATCATCATTATACATCTCCCATAGCAAAATCGTGATCAATGGATGCATTGATTTCGAGAAAAATGGAAAATGGCTGAATATTTCAGAGCTCGATTTCTCGGAAACCGTGCATCAGAATTGGCTGAAACTGCTTGGGTAGGTTACTATCACCCATGTGCATCTCCCCATGAAACAAGTTTTGAAACAGATGCACGGATATGGAGAAAATGAAAAAATGGCTGATGGTGATGGAGGCTGATTTCTTGGAAACCGTGCACTGGAATTGGCTGAAACTGCTCAGGCGTGTTGCCATCACCCTTGTACAATTCCCCATAAAACGGTTTGTCAAATGGATGCATGGTTTTCAAGTTATGGCAAAAACAAATTTTGTTCTATGGATTTTTGCTTCAAGGCACTTTGCATGTGTTTGCATGGAAGGGAAAACTGAGCTTGGGCTGTGATGCAGGTATGGAGATGATGGAGGAGGAGTTGGAAGATTGCATGAGGACTTCTGAACCCTTGAGGAAGCTACCATGTTCGCCAAACCACTTTTTGAAATCCATGTCTAGTTTCCCACAATTTCTACAGGAAGTTCCTGTAGAAGCACAATGAGAAGCACAATGAGGTGGAAAAAATGATGGAGAAAGGCAAGGGATGGACACACAAGTGCTTGTAGGCCTAATCAACAGATTCCCACCATCAGATTCACTTTTGAAATTGGATTTGGCTCGTCCAAAGGTTCTACAGGATGTTTCCTATAGAAATACAGAGCTTCCTGTAGAAGGCACAAAAAATTCCTTTGACCTTGATTTAAGTGCTCCTCCTGTCATGAAACGTCCTTCTTGCAACCTGCAATGTCATTGCTGCAACATGAAATTATTCAATGGAGATTAGCTTTATTTTTCTTTTTCTTTTTCTCTTTTTTTTTTTTTTTGAAAAACAACTAGGGCACCTCATGGAGGTTTTCACCCTAATTGCCTGCCTTGGGCGCCTCCAAGGGAGGTTTTCACCCAAAGATCTTATTCTCTTTTCTCTTTTTTTCCAACCCATTGACCGCCTCATGGAGGTTTTTAGTCAATGAGCCAATCTAAGGCGCCTCCGAGGAGGTTTTCACCTTAGATTTCTATTTTCCTCTTTTTTCATTTTTTTCTTTTTCTTTTTTTTCTTTTTTTTTTCTTTTTTATACCCTACCCTACTTGAAAAACAAAATCGTTCTCAAGTATAAGAATACTTCCAATGGAGCCATGTGCACTTCAAGATTAGAGACAAGATGATGTGGAGGCTCGAAATGCATGCTTGGATAGGTATCCAGATCTCAGAGACCAAATGTTCTGGCTTTGAAGGGATCAAACATAACTTAGGAAGAAAGTACCGCTGCAACTTAGTGACCTTCTAAAACCATATCTCAATATAGCTTTGATATCCTTGGTCGTCTTGCTGATTTGGATCATTCTTCATGTCACCTTCTATCATGACCTTCTGATCTTCCTCTTTTTGTTGAGCTTTCTCTTGAGTACATGGAGGATTTGATGATAACCATGAGGGAACTCTCTCGATCTCTGATTTAGATCTCTTCTCTTCATCAAGTGAAACCCATGGTTCTTTGATCTCCTCTTTTGAATCTTCCTTTGCTGGATGTGATCCTTCAATGCTTTCAAGATGATCTCTTTTTTGCAATGCTTCTCCTGAGCTATGGTGAAGATCATTGAGCTCGAGAGGAGTTGTTTGCATATGTTGTGCCTCAGATTTGCAATGGGGTTGAGCTGCTCCATTGTATGGCTTTGGAAATGGTACGGGTAGTTGAATGGAGGTGTGAAATTGAGATGGAGATGGATGGCATTGTGGTTGGGTAGGCATTTGGGGTTGCCTTGGTGGAGGAGGAGGCGATGGTTGTGGATGAGCAGGTGGTGGAGGAAAATGAGCGGGATGAGAGTTGTACTGGGGCCTCCACTCCTGATAAGGTGCATTCCATTGAGGCTGTGGCTGAGCATAAGCGTGAAATGAATGAGCAGCTGTTGGGCATAATATGGATCTGTGAAGGAACAAGGAGGAGGTGTGAACTAGGAAGGATGAGCAGGGGGACCCCAAGAAGGCATGAAAGTGGCTTGATAGGGGTCATAATAGGTCTCGGGTGTCCCTTGCAGTTCCTGCTGGTAAGATCTAGGTCCATGCGGCCAACTTTGGTTCATGTAATAGAGTGATTCAGTGGCTCCTTTGGCTCTCTGATATGCAGCTTTGAATTTGGGTAAGGAAGGGCACTGATCTGTAGGATGGTATTCTTCACAGAAAAAACACACTTCTATGGAGTACAATGGACATTCGTTCCTAGGATGCTTTCTAGTGCACCTAGGACAAAAAATGGCCAAAGCCCTCTTGGCTTCTTCTTGCTTCTTTTGGATCCGCAAGGTATCCAGTTGCATGGCAAGAAACTACCTCATATCACTCTTGAAATCTTCCAGCTGATTTGCAAATTCATCTTTGGATAAGGGACTGCTCCCAACATTTCTGCTTGTAGCCATTTGCTCCAGAGGAATGGTTTCTTCTTCTTCTCCCCTAGAGGTTCTTTAAATATGCCTTGATGTCCACCCAGGGGTTCTTTAATCACAGCCATCGAAGAAGAGAGAACGTTGGCTGTGTGAAGCAGTGGGGGTGTTGTGCAATCATTTTTCTAACTTATCTCTACTCCTACAAGGCATGAAATGAAATCTTTTTGGTTGATTTTTGCTTTTTTCTACTTCTACTTGCAAAACTGAAATAGATTGAACTGCAACTAACTATCTTGCTAAAATGAAAATGCGGAATTGAAATGAAAGCAGGAAAGGACTAATCTATTTTGCTCAAATGAAATTGCAGGAATTGAAATGCTAATCTACGCTTGCAGAAATGAAATTGTGGAATTGAAATGCTAATCTATGAAAGCGGGAAAGGCTAATCTACTTTTGCATAAACGAAATTGCATAATGGAAATGAAATAAACTACTTAGCAGAAGATTGTAGTGGAAAATAGAAGAAAAGCGACAATCACCAATACTCTGATGCTTCCCCGGCAACGGTGCCAAAAAGATGGTGGGCTCCAGTATTGTAGCAATAATGCTACAACTCCTGGAGCTTCCTTCTCTAATTTCATCAACTCGGTAGTTCGTAACAAACTTGGAAGCGACGGTGCTGTATGCACAAGTACTAGCTCTTGCCGCAGCTGTCACTTGGTCAGCTAGCACAAGTCCACTAGGAGCTTAAGCCAACTTCTATGAGCTCTTAGAAGAAGCTTTTTAATTGATGGATGAAAGCTAACTCGAAGGAAGCTAATCTAATTGCAAAAAGAAACTGAAAGCCAAAAAGAAACGCAAACCCTAGCAAACCCTAATTCTACCAACTAGTCCTACTGACGCAAAGGAGAGCATGCAAACTACTGAAAGAGATGCCATTACTTATAGGAAGGTAAAATGCATGTGTCTAAGTTGTCACTATCTGAAGAAAACATCTTTTTATATTTTTGATTAAGTTATTAGAATTATCATGCATGTGCTTTTAACTAGCTTTTCACTGTGCAGAGGTGGATCAAGGAGGAGAAGCGCTTAGGAAAGGTTGGGAAGGTTCAAAGAGGGTCTAAAGAGTCCCTAACACCCTTCCAGAGAGTCTCACAAAGTTTGGCTACCAAGAAACCGTGTTTGTGAGCTTCTACAGGAAGTCTGCAGGGGTTTCTATAGGATGTTCTGTAATTCTTCTACAGGATGTTTCGAAATGGGATTTTGGAGCATGGATGGAGGGAAAAAGATGGAGGAATGAGTATGGAGGTGAAATAGGGGTGTGAAGAGGTCTACGACTTGGTGGATGAGGCTAAGGAGCGATTGGATTTGTTCAAGGATGGATGAAACGATGTTGTACAAGAAGATGAGAATCATGGCAAAGTAAGCGAATGAGGTAAATGTAAGGTAAGGGTTCTGAGTGAAGGATGAAACAGGTAGGTTGGATGGAGTATGTGTAGGTAAGGAAGGGTAATAGGTACTCTGCAAGTGGTTTTTCAAACTAACCAAACAAAGACATGCAAGAAAACAAAGATCTAGTTATAAAACCTATGACCTAGTTACTTCACTCTAATCTGACCTAACAGCAAAAGGAAATGAAAAGAAGTTTATTTGCAGTGAAACCATGTGAAACAACTATGAAACTAAGTGATCATAAACCTAAGCATGCATCCAAACTGATATCAAGTTCTACGAACGAGATTCAAACACTAATGATTGCATGGTGAAGCAAAGAAAGTGTTTTTGTTTGGGACATCATGGTTACTTCAACTCCAACCCCTGATCCAATAAGGAAGAGGTGAAACCAAAAGCGTTTGCTGACCCTTTTTTGGAGCTTTTTCCTGTTATTATCCTACCAATATATTCTAAACATAAACAGCTACTTTAACCATCAAAAGAAATCTAAATAACGAAGCAAGATCTAAATCTAAATAGCAGATTTTATTTTAAGAACGTAGCAAACACATAAAGATAAACGAAGGAGGTACTGGGCGCTTGAGATGGGCCCAACCCCAAGAGCTAGAGCCTCCCAAGAGAGATTTAGAGCTGGTGCAAAGCTGAATTCATCTTTATTAATCAAGAATGAAGAGTTACATCAAAACTGTCCACAAGGAGAGCTTGAGAATGAGCTGAAAGCAAAGCTAGTCTATTGCATACAAATCGAATTACAAAATGACTACAACAAGGCTATGAAATGACTAACTACTAGCTACTATCTACTGGCTAACTAGCTAACATCCACTGGCTACACTGGCTAACCAAAATGAGGCCCTAAGCCTTCTTATTTATACAATTTGAGGACCCAACAGTCCTCCTAAAATTTAGGGACTTGGCTGCCCAAGACTTGTAGTTAACAGCAGTCCTACTTGACTTGTTTGGCTGCCCTTGTGCTCATTGATTTGGTGGCCTTTGAACTCTGAGCTGATGGTGGAGAATTCGAGGTAAGGGCCCATAAATGAGGGGGACACCTTCCTACAAATCCTCTAGCTTGTTCTCCCACGAATTTGGCTGCCAAGTGCTCATTAAGACCTTCAATTTTGTCTCCAAGTGGACCAAAAAGGCTACACAAAGCACCCATTAGACTTGTTGGCATAATGACTAACCAAATTCACTCTATTAACATAAAAATAATCAAAAACATGCAATAAACCAATGAGAATGGTGGATTAAGTCAACTTAGGAGGTTGAATGAGCCCAAATAATTGTCCATTTTTGGGGCTCATCAACTTGACCAAAATTTCTCGACAAATCGAGAATCTCAATCGAATACAATAGAAGTGGGCAACCCAAAATGAACCCATACATTTTGAAAGAACAACTTTGTAGTCTGTTTAGCTGTGACCTGTTTATTACATGGTATCAAAATACACATCTTACTAAACCTATCCACAACTACATACAAATAATCATGACCCTTTCTAGACTTTGGCATTCTTCCAACATAGTCCATGGAAACACTTTCCCAAGGATGAGAAGGAATTGGAAGTGCAATATACAAGCCAAATTTTCTATTACTTGGCTTGCTTGTAGCACACATAGTACATCCTTTAATATATCTAGAAATTGTCTCATTCATTCATGGCCAATAGAAGAATCTTTGTAATTGTGCAACTATTTTACTTACACCAAAATGACCTGATATGAAAGAAGTATGTGCTTCTCGAATTATATTAACTCTTTCAGTTTGTGCAATGCATAACTTTACCAAATGATATAAACTTTTGTCCTTTATGAAATAATCCAATTATTCTACCTGCTTGCCATGACTTAAAGTTGCATATACATCCTTGAAATCTGTCTTGAGCATATTGTTCAATGTAACTTTCATGAATTACTGAATTAGGCTTAAGTATTGTGGATGCATTTATAATTGGTCTTGATAACATCTCTGCAACCTTATTATGTATCCCTTTCTTATATCTGATAACAAGATGAAATTGTTGTAGAAAACCCATCCACCTGTAATGTCGTGATTGTCGCAATTTAGTTTGTGAGTGTAAGTATTGTGGTGGTTGATGATCTGTGTGTATGATTGTTTCTTTACCCATTATGTAATGTTTCCAATTTTTAACACTCTGAACTAATGCATGCAGTTCCTTATCATATGTAGGATAGTTAACTACTACTGATGTGAATGTCTCAGAATGAAAGCATATAGGCTTTCTATGCTGCATCAAAACTGCCCCCATGGCATATTTACTTACATCTGTATCGATCTCGAATGGATGCTGAAGATCTGGCAGTGCTAGTACTGGCATTGTACTGATCCTTTCTTTCAATGTGTCGAAGGCTTTGTGTTGTTTGCCTCCCCACTGAAACACCTATTTCACACTTGTCAAAGGATGTAAAGGAGTTGCAATCAAAGAAAAGTTAGCAATAAACTTTCTCCAATATTGTGCTACCCCTAAGAAACTTCTAACTCCTGTAGTAGTATTGGGCTTAGGCCAATTTACAATGACTTTTACCTTAGAGGGATCTATCTTCAATTCACCACCCCCTAAATATAACCCAAATAATTCAAAGATGTTCTGCCAAATTCACATTTTAACAGTTTTACATAGAGATTTTCTCTTTTCAAAACATCTAAAACTTGCTTTACATGCTTTACATGCTCATCCGATGTTCTAATGAAAACAAGAATATCATCTAAATAGACTATTACAAATTCATCAATGAATGGTATAAATACATCATTCATGACTCGCATGAATGTAGCTGGAGCGTTAGTTAAGCCAAAAGGCATAACCATCCATTCATAGAGTCCTTGCTTTGCTTTCAAAGCATTCTTCCATACATCTTGTTTTGCAACTCTGATTTGATGGTAGCCACTTTGCAAGTCCAATTTAGAGAAGTAAACTACATCTTTTAACTGATCTAACAAATCATCAATACGAGGAAGAGGATAATGATTCTTTATTGTGATTTTATTTAATGCTCTAAAATCAATGCACATTCTTCACGAACCATTGTTCTTTCGCACTAACACAATAGGTGATCTGCACGGTGATGTCCTTGGTCGAATAAACCCTTGATCGAGCAACTCCTGTACCTGCTTCTTTATCTTTGCATTCTCGAGAGCTTATAACCTGTACATTCCAATGTTAGGCAGTGGAGCATCTTGCTACAAATAAATCTCATGTTCTATCTCTCGCTTGGGTGGAAGCCCTTTAGGCTCTTGACATAGAATACCATAATCAGAAACAAGTTTAACTAGCCTTGGAAAGCATCGGATTTATCAATATCCTTTGCTTTTACAATCATAAGTAAAAATTGTTTACTTGAATTTACAATTATTTTCATCTATCTTGAATTTATGAGAGAGAAGTTATCTTTGAGTTCATGAGGCCTTACAATATATTCAATTCCATCCTTAGTGAGTTGATACTTATTTTTAGTTCAATAGAAGATATCATTTCTATCGTACAAGTATGGACTTCCTAATACAATTCCACGTGTCCAATGGGACTATGTCTAACTCAACCTCATCTACAAACTTTAAACCAATAGAAAAATGAAGCTTACATTGTTTCATAACTTGTAGCTAAGTTTTATCACACACCCACCCTAATGGATATGCCCTTTATGAGGTTTTTTTTCTAGGCCCAACTTCCTTAAAATTGCTTCAGAAATCAAATCAACTTGTGATCCACTATTAAATAAAGTATCAATTTTAGTATGCTTGGAAATGACTCTAATGTGGTATAGCTCAATTCTTTTCCTCTGATCATTATCATTATCAACAAAATGCGAAGAATTACTTGTAGATGCTTTAAAATATTTACCTTTTATACCTGTAGTTGTAACCGCTGTCTCGTCACCTGAATCTAATCCAAGTCCTTTTGAATAGTAGCAATATTCTTTTGCTCTTTGCTCCCAAACTTCTTAGGCTTCAATTATGGATGCAATGTTGGGTCCCCATAATACTAGTGATTACCCCATTACTATTGTAGTTATACCCCTTATTAATATTGTTGTGCCCTTATTGCCCCCATATTGTTATTACTGTGCCCCATAGAATCCCTCTATTGTTATTTTTGTGGCTTTATATTATTATTGTTAGGTCGGTTGGATTATATTGTGACTCCTTAGACTCCTATATATAGAAAGGAGGTTTTTTCATTTGAATCATCCAAGAATTGTTCATTTATGTAATGTAAAGGAGGTTTCCCCCTCGAAGAGGTTGAATTCAAAGGCGTTGATCTATCTTTTCTATCTTTTCTTGAGCTGGTTTCATAACATTTGGTATCAGAGCTTTGGATTCTAGAGTTTCGCTGCTCCAAACAGGTCATCGTGGCATTTTCATTATAACTTTTTTTCTGTGATGTTTCTGAAGTTGAAAAACAAACCCATTTGAGAAGAAATCGTGCTAAACCGTGGGTCCAAATTTCAGAGCTTTTCGCGCTATATTTGCGGAGATATGATCTGAGGAAGTTGGTCTTTTTGCAGACTCCTGAATTACATTCCAAATAGGTGACCTGGGGAAAATTGTCATAACTTTATTTCTGAGCATCGTATTGAAATTTCATAAGAACGTACAAAAAGAGGACGGACTGTAGCTTTCTTGTATATATTTTTTAGATTCTAAGGTTGAAACAGTGACACATGGTACTTCATACAAGTCTACTCTACTGAACTAGTCTACAATAAGGTCACTACGGGAGATTATGCATAACTCTTTCTTGGAGAATCCAATTTGGATCAGACTAGTGGCATTGGAAAGAGGACACAAAAGGCTACTACAGATCACAATTTCAGAACTGGATGATTTGAAATTACAGAGATACATCAGATTCAATATCAGACTTCTACAAAGTGAAAAAAGGTGTGTAGTTTTTTTTTAAATTTTTGTGTAAGCTTGGTTTGAAGGAATTCAAAGGGCATAGTAAAGCATTATTATCAGTAATTTATGCCCCGAGGAAAGAAAATGCAAACACCTAGTAAGCAACCTGAAAGCTCTAGCATGACTTATGAAGAAGAGGAAGAAATGCAACATGATATAGCAAAATTACGAGACCAAGTGCAACAAGTGTCACTTGCACAAAAAAGAACAGAATCTAAGATGGATGGTTTAAAGAAAGATGTAGAAGCTAATATGGATGGTTTAAAGAAAGGTGTAGAAGATAAGAAGGACGATTTGAAGATAGATTTGAAGACAAACATGGAAGAATTGAAGAAGTTGCTACAAGAAAGGGTCACTAATGGTGAAAGGGTAGTAAAGGAAACTCATGATGAGAACAAAAGAAATGTTAATCATGATTCCATAGACTCTAATGTTGGATCGAAGACCCACCATATTCCAAAAATCGATATGAGGAAGTTTGATGGCAAGGATCCCGCAACATGGATATTACAGATGGAGCAATTCTTCGATCTCAATAATGTGAAAAACACACAAAAGGTATGTATGACAACTTTATATTTGGAACCAAATCAGTTTGTATGGTATCAATGGCTTTGCTCTCGTAAATAATTTATCACTTGGGCAATTTTTATGGAAGAATTGATAGCACATTATGAGGATACAAAAAGCAACACTTTTTTTAGCCAATTGATAAGTCTCAAACAAAGGGTTCAATAATGGAGCACATTGAGGAGTTCCAAAAATTGAACATAAGGGTAAAAGATATTCTAGAGGAGCATAGGATTGATGTGTTCATAGGGTCTTTAAAGGATAATATCCAACATGATGTTCACCTTTGGGAACCTGATTCATTAGAGAAGGCATTCAGGTTAGCAAGAAAAATGGAAAGAAAAATTATGGCAACCAGGAAGCATACCACTCACAACTATAAAGACGGAAGTGTTGTTGCCCCTAGTCTTCCACAACCTATAAGGTTGACACCACAACAATTGGAAGAAAAAAGAGCAAAAGGGCTTTGTTACAGTTGTGATAGCAAATACACTAAAGGTCATAAGTGTGCTGAGAAGAAATTATTCTACATAGATTATGAAGAGGAAGAAGAAAAGGAGCAAGAAAGGTCAAAAGAAGAGGATATACTCCAGGAACAAAGCCTAGATGAAGAACAAATAAATCCGACCATATCTTGTAATGCATTGGTGGGAATTACCACTCCTCAAACCATCAAGATAGAAGGACAAATCAAGAAGAAAAAGGTAATAGTGTTGATTGATTCAGGAAGCACCCACAATTTTATTCATTGTAAGGTAGCAAAAGAATTGAATTGCTTCCTATATCCAGCACCAGAGTGTCAAGTGATGATTGCAAATGGAGGAACAATAAATTGCTCGGGAAAGTGCCATAATATCAAGCTATCCATGGGAGAATATGTATTGACTAGCCCAATGCTTTCCATTCCAATGGGAGGTGTTGATGTTGTACTAGGAGTCTAATGGCTACAATCCTTGGGTACAATAGCTTTTAATTTTCAAGAACTTTTCATCAAATTTTCTACAGAAGGAAAGGAAGTTGAATTATGGGGTATTGCAGGGAAACCAGGAAAGATAATTAGCTCTAATGGTATGACAAAGCTTCTAAAAAAGGAGCAAAGAGGTGTAATTGCACAATTATGTTTGCTAGATGTTTCCACATCGGAATCATCTCTTTCTCCAGATCTCCAAAAAGTCCTAGACAATCATTCCAAGGTATTTGAGACTCCCAAAGGTCTCCCACCTATGCGTGATCATGATCATGCTATTCATCTAATTCCAAAAAGTGTTCCTCCAAACATCAGGCCATACAGATATCCCTATGTCCAAAAGAGTGAAATTGAACGTATGGTTGCAGAAATGCTAGAGGCTGGTATAATTCAACCGAGTCAAAGTTCTTTCTCTGCTCCAGTAGTATTGGTGCACAAGAACGATGGATCATGGCGCATGTGTCTGGATTATAGGGAGCTCAACAAGCTCACTATTAAAGATAAGTTCCCCATTCGGTCATTGATGAATTACTGGATGAATTGCATGGATCAATTTACTTCACCAAGTTGGATCTTCATTCAGGATATCATCAAATCAGAATGAAGATTGAAGACATTCCGAAAAACATTTAGAAATCATGAGGGTCATTATGAATTTTTGGTCATGCCTTTTGGCCTTACCAATGCACCTTCAACATTTCAAGGTTTGATGAATTCAATTTTCAAACCATTCCTTAGAAAATTTGTGTTAGTATTTTTTGATGATATACTAATCTACAGCAAGTCTTGGAAGGATCATGTTGAACATGTTGACGGGGTGCTACAACTATTGGAGGAGAAACAATTATATGCAAAAAGATCCAAATGTTTCTTTGGAGTCTAGGAGGTGGAATATCTGGGTCATATTGTATCTCATGAAGGAGTTAAGGTAGACCCTAGCAAAATTAAAGCCATTAAGGAATGGAAAATCCCCACATTCATAAAGCATCTGCGAGGATTTCTCGGGTTGATAGGGTATTATCGCAAGTTTGTTAAGAATTATGGGAGAATAGCAACACCTCTAACAACATTATTGAAGAAAGATGCATTTTCATGGACTCCGGAAGCAACAAAGGCCTTTGAACATCTTAAAGAGACAATGTGCCAAGCACCGTCTTAGCTACACCGGTCTTCACAAAAACCTTTATTGTGGAATGTGATGCTTTAGGAAATAGAATTAGTGTTGTTCTAATGCAAGATGAAAGACCCATTGCTTTTGAAAGTCATCCAATCAAGGGAAAGTTTTTAAGCAAAGCTATTTATGAGAAGGAAATGTTGGCAATACTCCATGCACTTAAGAAATGGCAACCCTACCAAATGGGAAGACACTTCAAGGTAAAAACGGATCATGATAGCCTTAAATACTTTTTAGAAAAAAGATTATCCTCTGAAGAGCAACAAAAGTGGGTCACAAAGATGTTGGGTTATGACTATGAAATCATCTACAAAAAAGGGAAGCAAAATGTGGTGGCAAATGCACTCTCAAGAAAGGATGAGGATGTGGAAGCATTGTTGTGTGCCATTTCTATTATCCAACCAGATTGGATAAATGAAGCAAGGGAGGAATGGAAGAATGACGAAGAAGTGTGGGCACTTATTCGAAAGTTACAACAAGATTCCAGTACATCTGATACATTTAGCTGGAAAAGTGATTCGTTATGGTACAAAGATAGCTTATATCTATGTAGGAATTCCCAGCTAAAACAAAAGATTCTTATGGAATTGCACACTTCTCCCTTAGGAGGGCACTCAGGATTTTTAAAAACTTACCACAGGGTTAAGAAGGAATTTTTTTGGGATGGCCTTAAATCAGATATTCAAAAGTTTGTGGCGAAATGTTTGGTTTGCCAAGAAAATAAAGTTGAAACAATTAAGACACCGGGTCTATTACAACCTTTATCCATTCCAAGCCAATGTTGGGAGGAGGTTTCAATGGATTTTATCACAGGTTTACCGAAGTCTGAGGGAAAGAGTGTCATCATGGTGGTAGTTGACAGACTTACCAAGTATGCACACTTTTGTGCATTATCACATCCATTTAAAGCCAGTACAGTTTCTACTGCATTTATGGAAACAATTCAAAAGCTACATGGAAACCCAAAGATTATTGTAAGTGACAGAGATCCCATTTTCACTGGAAATTTTTGGACATAATTATTTTCTTGTCTTGGTACTCAGTTAGCTCATAGCTCATCTTATCATCCTCAATCTAATGGGCAAACTGAGATAGTAAACAAATGTTTGGAAGGATATCTTCCTTGCTTTGTATATGATAAACAGACACAATGGGTCAAATGGTTGCCTCTGGCTGAATGGTGGTATAACACTTCCTTCCATACAGCAACAAAAATGACCCCATTTATGGCACTTTATGGGTATCAACCACCATCCATCACATCATATTTAAGAGAAAATTCTAAGGTTCAGGCTGTGCAACATCACATTGAACATAAACAACATGTCCTCCAACTCTTAAAGGATAACCTTGTGTTGGCACATAATAGAATGAAACAACAGGCAGATCAACATCGCAGTGAAAGAAGTTTTGATGTAGGTGATTGGGTATTCCTACGGCTACAACCATATAAGCAAATGTCCCTCAAGCAAGCTAAGAAGGATAATAAATTATCTCCAAAGTATTATGGTCCGTACAAGGTGTTACAAAAGATTGGTACTATGGCATACAAATTGGAGCATCCTGCAGCTTCTCGATTGCACCCAGTTTTCCATGTTTCAGGTTTAAAGAAGGTTACAGGCGAGAAGCTCCCAGTTCAAACAATATTGCCATAACTTGACGAGGAAGGAAAAATTATATTGGAACCGGAAGCAGTCACAGAAACAAGAACTCGACAGCTATGAAATCGATCAATTTCAGAGTATCTTATCAAGTGGAAGAACTTATTCGCTGAAGATTCCACATGGGAGGATGAGAATTTTGTGCAGAATTATCCAGAACTACTCAAGCGTTGAGGACAACACTTTTTTGAAGGAGAGGGGTATGTTGGGTCCCCATAATACTAGTGATTACCCCATTACTATTGTAGTTATACCCCTTATTAATATTGTTGTGCCCCTATTGCCCCATATTGTTATTACTGTGCCCCATAGAATCGCTCTATTGTTATTTTTGTGGCTTTATATTATTATTGTTAGTTCAACTGGATTATATTGTGACTCCTTAGACTCTTATATATAGAAAGGAGGTTTTGTCATTTGATTCATCCAAGAATTGTTCATTTATGTAATGTAAAGGAGGTTGACCCCTCGAAGAGGTTGAATTCTAAGGCATTGATCTATCTTTTCTATCTTTTCTTGAGTTGGTTTCATAACATGCAATGACCAGCAGTGTGCCTCATCGTGGCCTTCTTTCTTACAATGAGTGCATGAAGGTTTATCTTTCTTCACAATGTTTGTTTTCTTCTCCTTCCATTTAAGTTTCTTCTTTCCTTTATTCTTGCTTTCAATAGGTTTGGATGATTTCCCAACATCTTGGGTTACAATTTTTCCTCTAGCTTCTAGATGAGTTGCTTGAACTGATACATCATCTAAGTTAGTTGGATTAAACATAAGTATGGTATGCCTCAAATAACTATGAAGACCACCTATGTATTTCAACAATGTCTCTAGTGAGTCCAATGATATGCATACTGTTAAAGCTCTCTTACAGAATTCCTGAGTATAACTTTGAACACTTTGACCTTTTTACTGACATAGTGTATGCCAACTCATCATTGCTTGTTGCATATAAGTCAAAGGATAACATTTGTTTTTAATAGAAGAAACAAATTCGTTCCAAGTTGAAATGATTTTACCATGCTTTTTTAGATCTGCTTGTGTCTTGCCTACCCACCATACAAGTGCGGTTCCTCCAAGTCAAAGGCTAGCAAGTTGGATCTTCTTCCTTTCTAAAACAACTTTCTGCACCCTGCAATACACTTCAATTTGTCTTATCCAATTATCAAGCTTTTCAGCATTAAGTTATCCATCATAAATTGGAAAATCAAATTTTACATCTAATTTGATCAAAGAGGATTTCTTCTTTTTCTTCTTAGAAGGACTAGATTTATGAGAAGAAGAGGATGATGATGACGATGATGGTGATGATGGAGGAGATGGTGGAGGAAGCATTTCTCCCTTTCCCTTATCTTCTTGATCTTTAGGTGATGAAGTGCCTTCATCTTTGTTCTTCTTAAACTTGTGATACATCTCTTCCACCATTGCATGTATCGTCATGAAACTATCTAGAAATTGAGATTCTGACCCAAGTGGGGTTTCATCTGCCATCCTTCTTTGTGAAAAGACCCTTCCAATCTCTGGATTCACCTCAACAAGTTCACCTTCACCTTGTTTGAGCCTCAACCTAGTAAGAAATCAAATCTTCACACAATCTTGTCAAACCTTAAAAACCTTGTTGCTCTTATACCACTTGATCCATTAATGAAAAAGGTATTATAGACTTTAATAAAGGAGTTCACCAGACTTCTTGGCTACATCTCCTCGTTCTTTAACTTCCAATGTTGATTGCTTCATTTTGGTCTTCAAAATGCTTTTACAGGTATGAGCTCAAAAAAAAAGACTCAAATGAGAAAATGGACCTCACCCTTGCATTTAGCTTGAAATTTCGAGTCAAACGAGTATAACATGACCATATTTGGCCACTGTGACCTCCAAACCCCCTGGAATGAGAAAAACCACCTCTGCCTTCTGGAAAACCACTTCTGCCTGCACAAAACCACCTCTTCCTGCACAAAACTACCTCGGTATACATGCTTGTAGTTTGACTATTCGGCACCTGCATAAAGTTTAAAATAATTTTGGGCCGCTTGGTTTACCAAGCCCTGCCCTTGGCATTGTGGTTATCGGACTGCGTTGAAGTCATTGCATATATATGGTTTTGGTGGGTTAGAGGTTTGAAACTCTTGCCCGACCGTTCCATCGTTGGCTATGGTAACATTGTATATGGTATATATTATATATTCAGTGGTGATATATGGCTATGGTTTGGACTATATAACTTCGCTTGTCATTTCTTGTTATCTAGTTCGGTTGATTCATATATGGTGTATGGTTTAACACCGCCCATTGCATGTGGGATATTTCGTCAAGAGGTCCGGCAGCCAGTGGGTTGATGCTGGTCGTCGGCCTTTTATTCCGGCAACAACCCGTAACACCATAAATACAATTTCATCCCGAATCCTAACAAGACCTGTAGTAGCTCATTCGATGAGCTAGTTTCGGCGAAGACTTAGCCATTCTAAGAGGTTAGGGGTTCGATCTATTGGGTTGTGTTATATTCTTTCCATGACTAGCCCACATAGTTAACTGGGGGGTTAGGAGGGGGGCGGAGCTCCCCCTTGTTGCACCGATTGGGTAGCGGGGGGGGGGGTATGTAACCCCACTCTATGGGGTCTGGGGCAGCACCACGGAAAATGTTGGTTTTAGACCCTATGTTAGGTTGGGCAGACCCACCTATGGTTTTATGCATGATTTTCACACATGTTTCTGGATGCGATGGTTTTTGGTCCATGGTTTTGGACGCAATGGTTTTCGGTCCATGGTATTGGATGCTTTAGCATGTATAAATATGTATTGTAACATTGAAAGGAACATAATGAAAAATCAAGCTGGTAGTCCCGATTTCAGGATCTAGGGAAAATCTTTGTGTATATGTGTTTTATGTGTTATGCTCTCGCATTGTTTATTTTTTGTGTTTTAGAATTTGTATGCAGGTAATTTATGTACCGGGTTAAAACCTACATTTGGTATCAGAGTTATTTTGGCTTCAAGGAGATGCCTTTGTTGATGAGGGGTTTCATTCGGGCCTGTGGTAGACCTTGTTCAGTGGGAGATCTTCGAGATCGATTCTAGTGGTGAAAGAAGATGACAAGTAGTGGAAAGATGTAGATCGAGAAATTTATTGGTCAGAGTTTTGAGTTGTGGAAACTCAAGATGGAGGATTTGTTGGTGGATAAAGATTAGTGGATCACAGTAGATCCGGGTACTAAACCAACGGGAGTGTCCGATGAAGAATGGAAGAAGTTGGATCAGAAGGCAAAGAGCAAAATACGATTGTGTGTCTCAGATTTAGAATTGTTAAATGTATCATGGGAAGCTACGATGAAGGCTCTGTGGGACAAGTTAGGGACTTTGTACCAATCAAAGTCTCTGGTGAATAAACTGTTCCTGTGGAAAAAGTTGTATAACCTGGGGATGAAAGATGGATACTAGGTGACAGAGCATCTGAACGCATTTAATACTGTGGTATGTCAGTTAGCATCTGTTGATATTAAAATTTTAGATGAAGATAAGTGCGTCAACTTGTTGTGTTCTCTACCAGATTCGTGGGATAGTCTGGTTATTGCAATAGGTAGCAATGCAACTACCTTGCAGTTTGATGAAATAGTCTCATCCTTGCTGACGGAGGAGATGAGATGGAAAAATATGGAGAGCCAGAATGGTGATGCCTTGTCTGTATGAGGATGGTCCCAAAACAGAAACAAAAATAAGGCATCGAGTAGGAGATCTAAATCTTTAGGAAAACCTGTAAAGGTGGTGTGCTGGAAATGCAGAAAGGAAAGGCACTACAAAAGGGACTGTAAATATAAAGCTCCTAACAAAAGAAAGGGATCTGATGATTCTCCTTCTACCGAGGCAAAAAGCACCTTAGATGAAGGTGGGGATGTGTACTTGGCTTCTTCAAGTACACATGTAGATCATGAGGCATGGTTGATTGACTCAGGTGCATCCTTTCACTTCACTCCCCATAGAGAGTGGTTCTACGAGTATGAGAAATACGATGGTGGTGATGTCTTCTTAGGGGATGATAGGAAGGCTAGAATCGCTAGTTGCGGAAAAGTAAAGTTGAAGCTGCAAGGTGAAAGGGTTACAACAATTCTGGGTGTTCTGCATATTCCTGCATTGGCTAGAAATCTGATTTCTGTAAGAAAGTTGGATGATGCAGGTGTAAAAGCAATGTTCGAGAAGGATACCTACAAGATGGTTCGAGGAGCACTAGTATTGATGTGGGGAGTTTGGATTGGAACTCTGTACAAGCTGCAAGGTAGCATGGTTGTTGATGGGTGCAACAGTTTTGTGGTTCCTGAAAGTGGAACAAAAAATCTAGTGGTCTCTGGAGAGAAGACCATGTTGTGACATCAAAGGCTTGGACATATTGGAGAGAAGGGCCTTCGAATACTTCATGGTAAAGGTATGGTAGAAGGTTTGAGTAATAGCTCTCTGGATTTTTATTTCTGTGAAAATGTTGTATATGGGAAGCAGAATCGGGTGAGTTTCCCTTCTAGTGGTAAGAGGGTGAACCATATATTAGAGCTTGTGCATAGTGATGTGTTTGGACCTGTGAAGGTTCTATCAATGGGTAAGTCTGTGTACTATGTATCATTTATAGATGACTTCTCAAGGAATACATGGATATATTTCCTTAAGAAGAAATTAGAAGACTTTGACAGGTTGAAAGAATTCAAGGCTCTGGTGGAAAACTAGACAGAGAAGAAGATAAAGGTGCTGAGGATAGATAACGGTGGAGAGTTTTGCAGTAAGGAATTTGAAGAATTTTGTAAGAAGTGTGGTATCGCACGGCAAAAGACTACTCCATATACACCTCAACAGAATGGAGTTATAGAAAGAATGAACAAGACGTTGATGGAAAGGGCAAGAAGCATGCTCAATGGTGTCGGGTTAGGACAAGAATTCTGGGCAAAGGCGGTGGAGACAACATGTTACCTGGTCAATAGTTCACCTTCATCAGTGTTGGAGGATAAAACTCCACAAGAGGTATGGACTGGTAAGAAACCCTCTCTTTCACATCTGAGGTTATTTGGATGTGATGCATATGTACATGTTCCAAAGGAGAAACAAACCAAGTTGGATAGTAAATCTTAAAAGTGCATCTTTATTGGGTATAAGGATGGTTTAAAGGGTTATAAGATTTGGAACCCAGTAACAAAGAAGGTTGTGTACAACTGAGATGTGGTGTTCAGAGAGGTGAAAGATGTTACTAAACATGAATTCCAACCAAAGGAACTTGAGAAGATAGAGTTTGGGCTAAAGAAGGAAAAATCAGACTCTACAGTAGAGGAGGAATTAGAAGATCAAGAGCCACAAACTCTGGGTGTGAGAAGATCAATTCGAGAAAGGAGGCAGCTAGAAAGGTATAATCCATCTGATTTTTTTTCAAATTTTGCTTTATCAATTACTGATGATGATCCCAAAACTGTGAAGGAAGTAGTAGACTCAGAGGATGGAAAACTCTGGAAAGAGGCCATGGTTGATGAAATGGCATCTTTGCACAAAAATGAGGCTTGGGATCTAGTAGAGTTGCCGGCTGGAAGGAAACCCATTGGCAACAAATGGGTGTTCAAGAAGAAGACAAATGCAGAAGGAAAGGTGGAGAAATACAAAGCTCGGTTGGTAGAAAAAGGTTATTCCCAGGTGTCGGGAACTGATTTTGGTGATATTTTTTCTCTTGTTGCCAAGGTAACTTCTATTAGATTACTTTTATCTGTTGCTACTACTTTTGATTTTGAGGTAGAATAGATGGATGTGAAGACAACATTTCTTCACGGGGATCTGGAAGAGGAAATCTACATGAAGCAACCTGAAGGCTTTGCGGTGAAAGCTACGAAAGAACTGGTATGCAAGTTAAAGAAGTCTCTGTATGGGTTAAAACAGCCACCAAGGATGTGGTATTAGAAATTTGATACATTTATACATTTAGTCGGTAGCCTGATGTATGCAATGGTCTGTAGTAGACCAGACATTGCACATGCAGTGCGAGTATTGAGTAGGTTTATGTCAAAACCAGGAATGGAGCATTGGAAAACAGTGAAGTGGGTTTTTAGGTATTTGCGTGGCACTATTGAATATGGTTTGTGCTACTAAGGAAGACCAGGATTGGACATAGTGTTGGATATTCGTGGCTTTGTTGATGCAGACTGGGCTGGAGATCTCGATTAGAGAAGATCTAGAAGTGGGTATGTGTTTAACCTATTTGGATGTGCAGTCAGTTGGATGAGTAAGAAACAATCTGTAGTGGCACCATCAACTACAGAGGCAGAATACATGGTAGCCACTCATACAAGCAAGGAAGCAGTTTGGTTGTATAGATTGTGTTCAAGTATGGGGTTAGTACAGGAAGCTATATCGATAGACTGTGATAGCCAAAGAGCAATTTTCTTGGCAAAGAACCCTGCATATCATTCAAAGACAAAGCACATCGATGTTCAGTATCACTTTGTGAGGGATATGATAGAAGACAAAAAGGTGTTGCTGGTAAAGGCGGACACTTTGAAGAATACTGCAGATGCATTGACAAAATCTGTGAGCTCTGAGAAGTTCTCTTGGTGTAGAGAAACAATGGGTGTTGCAGGGCTGGATAAATGACTAAGCTCTCTTGTTGCCCCCTATGGAAAGAAAACAGCAAGTGGGAGACGATCCTCACTGATCCCCAAAATTTTGGAAATTAGGTAATATTGGGCAAAATCTGGGCTGCCACGTGTCAACACCAGATTGGCCCATATCAACCAATCAATCTGCGACATGTCACCTCCTTTGTTGACATCATCTAGGACAAGTGGTGTATTCCCGGGATGACACATGTCCTACTAACATCACCCTGTTTAGCATTGAGCGTCGACCATTGACTGTTGACCTTTGACTTTTTGACTTTTTGCCCTAATTTTCCATAAACTTTGACTTCCTTTAACTTCTTCATCTGGACTTGGATTTATGCGCCATTCGCACTGTTGGAATCATATCGATGAGCACTTCAACTTGATCCTACCTTCATCTTCAATTGAAGACTTTTATCTGGAGGCAAAATTAGATCCATTTTGGATCATAGCAACCAACAAGACCATCAAGCCAAACATCCATCACACGTGCATATGAAAAAAGACAACAAGAACCTGTTGACATCAATGCCAACACTACACTGTCAACACACACACACATAATTTTATCTTATCATTTCTCAAAAAATTTACACTGTAAATTACCAAACTTAATCTAATACTTATACACATGTAGAAATAGTCATATATATATATAATTTATTTAACACCAAAAATAATTCTATGAACCTAGTCTAACATATTTAAATATATGTCCACATTTACATTTGTATGCATATTTTCTTTCTATATGGAAAATTCTTCTTCTTCCTAGTATTAAGAACAAAATTCTATTATGTGAATTAATACTACTTTATAGCACAAACTGCTTCCTTTCGGTCTTTCATTTTTTTTATAAGCTTTCAAATAAAATATAAGAATTTCTTTTCTTTTTTCCAAATCATGTTTACTATTTAATTTGTATTGTACATAGTAAATAAATGCATCATAACATTTTAAATTCAAATATTAATCATTTTCTTTTTTTTCCTTGATAGGGAAATAGATACAGAAGTTAGGATATCGATTTGAAATAGTTTTCTTGGAAAATTAATAGTCAAGTACTTGGATCCTCCCAACTTTGACATTGCAAACTAGCTAGTGTCTACCCGAACATACTCTTTTGGTGATTAATAACTGCTTCCTCCTTACCAACATGAGGATGGTAGTTATCAAGTTATTAATGAGCTCTTGTTTCCCACTCTTGAGGACATCTCCATGTCTTCTAGGAAATAATTAATTGGCCAATATTATAATTCTTTAATTAAATCTAATCATATGGATTAGATGCCTAAGACTTATTGATGAGTAATACATATTCCACAATAATTTACAGTCCCATTTCTTTCAACCATTTACATTCAACAATAAAATTTCCAAAATTTTCTTTTATTTACAAAAATAAAACATCACAATTACATTTTACAATAAATTATTATCAATAATAAATTACTGATAATTACAATTTCTATTTTTTAAACTAACATACTTAAATGCTTCACATGTAGAAGCATATGCAGCACCTGCAGAATAAATCTAATCGCCTACAACAACAACATATTCAAACAACACAACATGTCTAGAATCCATCTCTACTCAGCGTCCAAATCTCCTCCACTAATCATGTCATAAGTATGTTGACATCAATACCAACCAACAAGATCATCAAGCCAAACATCCATCACACATGCATATGACAAAAGACACCATAAACATGTTGACATCAATGCCAACACTACACTATCAACACACATACACACACATATAATTTTCTTTTATCATTTCTCAGAAATTTACTGTAAATGACCAAACTTAATGTAATACTTATACACATGTAGAAATAGTCGTGTGTGTGTGTGTGTATATAAGTAATTTATTTAACACCAAAAATAATTCATTCTATGAACCTAGTCTAACATATTTAAATATATATCCACATTTACATTGTTATGCATATTTTCTTTCTATATGGAAAATTCTTCTTCTTCATAGTATTAAGAGCAAAATTCTATTCTATGAGTTAATACTACTCTATAGCACAAACTACTTCCTTTCAGTCTTTTATTTCTTTGTATAAGCTTTCAAATAAAATATAACAATTTCTTTTCTTTTTGCCAAATCATGCTTACTATTTAATTTGCATTGTACATAGTAAACAAATGCATCATAACATTTTAAATTCAAATATTAATCATTTTCCTTTTTTTTTTTCTGGATAAGAAAATAGATACAAAAATGAGGATATGGATTTGAAATATTTTTCTTGGAAAATTAATAGTCAGGTACTTGGATCCTCCCAACCTTGACATTGCAAAATAACTAGTTTCTACCTGAACATACTCTTTTGGTGATTAACAACTACCTCCTCATTACCAACATGAGGCAGGTAGTTATCAGCTCATTAATGAGCTCATGTTTCCCACTCTTGAGGACATCTCCATGTCTTCTAAGAAATAATTAATTGGCCAATATCATAATTCCTTAATTAAATCTAATCATATGGATTAGATCCCTAAGACTTATTGATGAGTAATACATATTCCACAATAATTTACAGTGTCATTTCTTTCAACCATTTGCACTGAACAATAAATTTTCCAAAATTATCTTTTATTTAAAAAAATAAAACATCACAATTACAAATTTACAGTTATTGATAATTAAAATTTCTATTTTTAAACTAACATACTTAACTCAAAACAAACATATACCCCTTTTAATTACATAAAATATCAAATTATGGGAAATCACAAATAACTCCTATTGCTATGCGCACTGTGATTTACTTATTCCTTTGTAGTGAATAATTAACCACCAACACCTCACCTAAAAACCTATAGATCAATTAAGATTGTCATGAAAAAAATTATTCTATGTGAAATTAATCGAGGAAGCCGGTTTTTTTATCTCCACATATAATACTGCCAAATGGGCCTTGGTGTTATGTGCATATAAATCTTATAAATAGAGTATAAGCAAATTATAAAACTACTATTTTGTAGAAAATTATAAAACTAATTTCTTTTTAAATATTTACAACTACGCTTCGTTTTATACTCAACGGGAGAACATATGCGATATTAAAATGATACTAATCACAAAATAGCACACTATGTTTCGTTTTATACTCAACCGGAGAGGATATGTGATATTAAAAATATAGAAGAATATTTCATTTTTTAATAAAATATTTGTACGTTAACTTTGTATCTATTTTTTTAAATAAAAAAGTGAAATTCCTTCCCTACTTAAATTAAGGTATAACATTTTAAGAATAAATTTATTTTAATACCTAAAATACTATCCAATTAAAAGTCATTTAAAATCACTGCCTTACCTAAATTAAGGTATAATATTTTAACAATAAATTTATTTTACTACATAAAATACTGCCAAATCAAAAATCATTTAAAATCAACTCCATGATAACCAACATTTAAGGATATTTTTAAATATACAACTTGCCAACTATTATTCACTAATCATTATTAAAACCACTCCTTTCTTAAATTGTCATGAAAATACAATCCCAACGACGCAAGCGTAGGTGTTCATACCTGCGCACTCCTTCATGCTGCTCACAACAACTTCGAACTTTCAATGGCTAGATACAGGGTCGCTCTAATATATTTATAGAAAGTTTTTTAGCTTTAATGTATTTATAAAAAATTTCCCGCATTGCTTATGCATAATTGCATCCATTTTGCCATCTAACTCTACAACTTATGGTTTCAAAAGATTATTACATGGAATGCAATTTGTTGGTATAAAAAGAGTTTGTTTGGTCCCTTGAGGTTGTTTGACACTATTGATTTAGTGTTTGCGTTGACAAAGTCGTAATGGGTATTGAAAACATAAAAATCCCTAAATCAATATCATTGGCTACCCGCTTACCGCGTAGGCTTTCTACTTAGTTGATATTTGATATTTGTATTTTATGTTATTTAGGAAAGTTGATATTTGTATTTTAGGTTATTTAAGAAAGTTGATAGAGATTATTAACAAATGAGTAGATATTTAATACTAACGCGTGTTTGAATCATATACTCTCGTTGTCATCTTAAAAAAAAAAAAAAAAAAAAACTCTAGCAAACACCGAGGCGTCATCTTGAATACAAAAAGAATGTTGACCCACCTCTAAGTGAGTTTTAAATTATGAAAGATATGTTTCATCATTTTTATATATAAGTGGGCGTTGACTCAATTTTCTAAGACTAGGTTTCATTAGAGAATATATTTAAACGGTGGAATTATGATCCCCTTAAAATTTATGCCAAATTTATTTAGATTTGTTAGTGAAACGAAACTTTTCTACTCGAAGATCAATTTTTCTATTATAACACAAAGTTATAACATTGTCCTTAGTTTATATATGATTGTTTTTCTTATAGTTGTTAACATGGTTTTTTTTGGGAGTTTTCGAGTGATGCAAAACAAAATGTTATAATGTGTTGTTCACCAGGCTCACCACCAATTCATTAGAATTCCCAACCAATCTAGCTACCAAGCCAATCAATACCACATCTCCATGTCTTTAGTTGAACCCTCTGCTCCATGATCTAGATAATCTCAACTTCCTCTAAGTTGTGTTGCTTCGTTGTGCACTCTATGATTCATTGGCCCTTTAAAGTAGTTCTAATTCCATGTATTTTTTCAATGATACTGGAGTCTAGGCTAGAATGTTACAATCACTGATGCTACTAATCCAAGTATCACAACATACTACTTTGCACAATGAAATATAAACAACAATAAATCAACACGTGCACAAATATAGACAATGTTTTACAAATTTTAACTTCCTAACTTTGTTATATTGACAATCTGATAATAAAATGGTCTAGGGTTCTCTTACCAAGTGTTATGTAGAATTTTCAGGATTGCAGACAAAAGTGAATTCCCTAGACCTAATGATTTTGTCTAGAACAACATAAGGCAAAATGCATAGAGTTTTCCTTAGAGAAATTAGAAAATGGGAAAGAAGCCTACCTCGGATCTATAGCAAGCCTTCATTTCCTCCTTGCTTATAAGTTCCAATTCTAGCTCCAAGTGCTATAATTAGATCCTGCACATAGGACTAAAACAATCAAAGGATCCACAATATCCAAATAGCATAGTCTAACATCTCTATTCAATGAATCAATAAGGCAATGAAATACATGAGTGCAAACATAAAAAACAAATATAGAAAAACAAGATACTCTTTATATTAACAAATATAGGAGAGAGTTTACAACCATAAATTGTAGCTGATTTTGTAGATGTGTCCCCAAGTTGACTTGTCCTTCCTTTTCACAAAGCACACCTTAAAATCAACCCTAATGCATGAATATGGTGACTCCCTCAAGTTTCAAAGCAGTAACACGAGGGAACTAGCAATCTCCAAAAGGCAACCTAAACCTTGTGGGAGGTGGTAAATTTATAGGATGAGGGTGGTAGTTTAGCAATTCTTATCCAATTACCAATTTATGCTTGAGATCCACTTAAGAGGGATGATAAGCTCAAGGGATAAGACATTTTACCATAGGAGTAGGATCATATAGGAATTCGATATCTCTATCTAAGGTAAATAGTTAAAACCACCTTGGAAGCTTCTCGAAGAGGAAGCTTCGAAATATCTTTTATTTTTCCCAAATTTTTATAATCGACACACATATAGAAGGGAGAAACAAGTGCTAACCAACATTGGCTCCTAAGGGAGCAACATGCACTGAATGCAGGTGACGAAGAGGACAAACAATGCTAGGGATAAAAATAATTATTTTGAGTAATTTATTGCAAAAACATAGAATTTTTGTAGGAGATATGCGTAAGGATTTGTGAAGAGATGATGACAACATGTTCATGGATACTGATTGATTCATTTTGCAGGCCTATTGACCAGATGTAACAAAATGGGCTATAACACCAGGGATAATGGCTCTCATACATCCACTAGTACAAAAATAAAACTACGAATTGGTGTTAACAACTATGACAACCAACTGCCCAAACAAGATACACTAACTATCTGGGTGATGTAGTGTGCTCTCTCAGTGTCTCCCAGTCATACCATGAACACATTTTCCCAGTCCTTCAGGTTAGATCTGCAACAACTCTAATGTGCCTGCGTCAATGAACCAAATCAATTAGGTCATTGAACACAATTGCAACTTCTCTCTAGATGATCGTTGGTCCTTCAATGCATAAGCACATCGAGACTCCTATCAAGTTTTTCACAAATCCATTTGTGAACAACTCTCAACTTCCCACTACTCCTCCTTAGCTCCTTTGGGAGTTCTTGCCAAACTAACTACTCCTTAGTCCTTCAAGGAAATAGCTCTTAGGGTCTTTCTTCCCGCTGGTGTTTTCCTGTGTTTCCCGATGAAGAGACACTTATGGCATGGAGGGCTACAACCTATCATTGTCAAAAGTCCTCCAACAATGAACTTGGGTTGATGTGATCTGCTCCCTTATCCTCCTCTCTTCATCCTTCAAGAACAAATGTTGAGCTCACCAAATTCTTCCTTTTCTAGCAAACCCAAAGTCCTTCTCAAGTCTTCACTTAGGCTTGGGGTGAACCACTCCAACCCTCCAAAAAAAATTCTCTTTTGGCTGCTCCACCTCTATCCTATACTAGGACCACATCCATAACTAGTCACCAACTCAAGAAGATGGCATACCTATCTTGCAACCTGTCGCTACTCTTCTTGACATTAACACACATGAAACTATTGTAGATGAACTTGCCTCTTAGGATTTTCTTCCAAACTATCTAATCTGGACTCTACATGCACTTGCAAACCAATATGAACAAGAGGTCAACTCACCTAGCTATCTGCAACACTTGTTTCTCTCCTCTTGTCCTCAGTATCTCTACCTCTTGAGCTCTGGTTAGGGCCTAAGTCAAGCTGCTATAACACTTAAATCTCTATTACAAATTTGTGTTCACTTCTCCAAACTAGTTTCCACTCTTTGTTGTCATTCTAGACCTTCCAACCCACTATGTTAGGCCTTGGGATGGTCCACAAGAAACCTTATGGCACTCTGTCTCACAACAACAAGTGATTTGATCTCTCTAGAAGGAAAAACACCCTTGTTCAACTGCATTTCTCCTTAGAGTAATTGTGGCCAGGGTCAAGAGCTTTTATTAGGCCTCTCGACCCTCCAAATTATTCCTCGAACATGTTGCTATAACAGTACTTCCCTATGGCCTGAACAAAGATACGAACACAAAAAAAATAGCATAGAAAATCACCCAAACTTGCCTCAGAACTACAGCTCTATCCAACAATTTTATCTGCACCCAAATACAAGAGAAACTTCTCTACAACATGTTCCAAACAAATCCTCCTTGTTGCCTTGCAAGGTGTCTCAGGTTCACTACCTATTTCAAAGGTAGACTTGATTTGATTTGCACTTCGGATGTGCTCTTATGCCTCCAACTTCTTTTCTATTCTTTTTGGGGCTCAAACTAACCCAAATGACTTGAAATTTTCCTTGTGGAACCCACTAGCATACAAATAAATTAATAACTTCTTTTGTAGACCTCCAATTTGAGTGCTTTTCATTGCCCCTAATTTATCTAGGGATCTTCTAACGTCTCCATGAGTTAAACCACTCAAATACCTCATGGTTTTTTCCCCACACCAATGGGTACAAAACCCCAAGCTTGGGTTCCAAGTCTAGAAATCCCTTTTTTGGTGCTCTAACCTCCAAACCCTGAACCCTAGGGCTTGGAGTACCTCCCAAGCTACAAATCTCAACAAGGTCAAGATGCAAAAATACCACTATGCTACAGGAAATGCTTGGAAAGATCAGTAAATAATAAACAAACCTATTCTAACTTGTAGGCAATGAAACAAAAGAAATATGTCCTATTCTATTGTATGGAATTAAATGACAGAAATGAAACCCTAATTTGATTTGTAGAAAATAAATGATAGAATGAAACCCTAAAATGATTTACAGAAAGTAATTGGCAGAATGAAACCCTAATATGCTTTCAGAAAGTAAATAGAGGCTATTGTAGGAAAGGAAATGACTAAATTAAACCCTATTCTACCTGCATTAATACAATGGAAATACTCCAAGAATGTTGAAGGTAAATCATTCCTACTTTATGGTGCATAACAAATTAAAGACATAGAAGAAGTAGCATAACCTAATTGCAGGAAGGAAACTACAACTATGAAGGAAAAGTTCCTAAGGGGTCTCTCATCCTCTAAACTCTGTCTTCAAGGTCTCAATGACGTTGTTGAGTGATGAGGGATGAAGGGAAAACTTCTGGTGCAATTCTGGGGGTGATCTGAAGTAATATGTGTATTGTTATAGGATGCCCTATTTTTCTACAAGAAACATCTAAGAGAAATTTTATGAAGTTTACGAGTGGTTTGATGGTTGTAAAAGGTGGTTTAGGGCTATCAAAGGGTAAATGGGACCTTATGAAGGTCAAGCACACTCATTAAGTCAACTTATGAAGGGAATAAACAAGACTAGAAGTTTCATGTAGCTCAGTTCAACAGAATTCAACATATGGATAGTTTACAGAGATGAAAAGTAGTTATTGAAAAGGTGATGAGGTGAGCGATATGAATGCATGAAAGAAACACTAATTCAATATATGAAATAATACTATCCATCTTCAAGAAAATCACACATATAATTGATAAAGGGAATATGTTTAATCAATTGTCAAACTACACATTACAGAAAATAAAATAACTGTGGAAAGGATGAGTTGAATTTATAATGGAAGTTACTATTTCCTACAAAAAAAACATTGTGCTTATAATAACAAGGTACATAATCAAACTTTAGTAAGGAGCTCATTTATAAACCCTAGCTCTTTTCTCATGAATAAGACTTGCAAAAAATCACAACTATACTCAATGCATGTAATGGAAATATACAAACTAAGGGGCTTGAGAACTTGGGTTGGGCCCTAACCCAAGGGGACTTAGGTCCCTTGAAGTAAAATAAAACTAAGAATAAGGAAATTATTTTCTTCAACCTCCACAAGTATTCATAAATTAAACTTAACAACTGAAATAATAGGCATACGTCTCTCTTTGATAACCACTATCATTCTCTTAGAATTTGAATCTGTGCTGATCTAATAGGATCTCTGATTTATACAAAAAGTGGTTGAGGGGTAGCCTTCTTTAAGGGAGGATGCTTCCCTCCAAAACTCCTAGAAATGTGGATTTGGTTCAGTAGTTTTCCCATAGCCATAGGAAAGTAGTGATTGTTCATGAGCCAGTCACATTGTAATTAGCCTGTAGAAAAGAAGAAGCCTCCATAATCCTCTCTTGCTAGTCTCCAACATGATCTGCACAATAAATTCTCAATATCCTACACATTTAATCCATCAGGCATATATGAAATAGAAAATATCTCCTAACCTTCCTATCAAAATATTAGAGCTTGAAAAATACATTATCAATTGTAGAAGGAAAGGTTTAAACACACCAAAGGATGGTCATATGGGCCTTAAATTATACCTGTTTGTGGGGGCACATCACACATTGATGGTGAATGATTTTTCATCCTTGAATATGTGGTATTGGTTGGATATCTACATGAATATTCCATCCTACATGTACATATAGGGTCTTGTAAATAACACTTAAGATATATCAAGGGGAACTACATCTAGTTTTACTTCATCAATAAAATCAACATTGATAGAAAATCTAATTTTGCACTATTTGGTTACGATTATTTCCCTATCCCTATTTACCCATCCCAATGGATATGGGCATGGATGATCACGAGATTGCAATCCTAATTTGTTGACCAGGTCTACTATAATGACATTTTCTTGTGATCCTAAGTCAAATGTAGCATCAATATTGGTCTTCTTAACCTCTATCTTTATATAGAGGAGTTTTATATTTTCATTTTCTTCATATTGTTGAAGGCTACTTAGATTCACCTCCTTCTTCATTGGTGTGCATACACTATTCTCATCCATGTCAGAGTTTCTTTCAAACTAGTTTCTGAAACTAGTGACCATGAGGTTCTTCTTATTTGCATATTTATTTCTATTCTTCAGGTTGATTTTTGGGTACAACTTCCAACGCTTCTCCTATGTATGATTGTTGATGTTACAATGGTTGTAGTGGTTGTTGGCTTCTTTGCACTAGGGTGATGTGGCTGCCATATTTTTAGCTATTTCCTCTTGCCACGTATTCTATCCCTCCATAAAAGTGTCCCGATGCTCCATCTTATTTAACCCACTTGATTTCCCTTTCTTCTGGACTATGTGATCCAATTACTATGCAAATATACAAGCCTTAATGACCGATATAGGTTTGAATAACATCATTTGCTTCCATATATGGTTGTGAAGACCCCCTAGATACTTGAGGAGTATGTTTAGGTTATTTTTAGATATAACCAACATTATGGCCATCTTTCTGAACTTTGTGGTGTACTCTTGTACACTCTGCCCCTACTTCTACTTGAACTAATTTCGTTGCATCCTCTAGTCCTTTACATACTTGATAAGGCAAAATTGTCTTATGATGGTTTAAAAAACCTCCTAGTTAGTCATTGGAGTATCTTTCTCAAACTTCAAGGTCTCCATGTGGCTTTCCGATGAAATCACCACATGGCCCTATAATTTCAAACAAGAGAATGAAATCTTTTATTATTCCTCTAGATGATGGACAGTAAAATAAACTTTGAATTGTTGTAACCAATAATTTAAATTCAGAGTATCAATGTCACCTTGATATGGCTTGATCTCTACCTTTGATTCCATTGTGAACATGGACTATGAATGGTTCACGACACTCAAATCGGGTTGATGTTTTTTCAGTTGTTTCTTCGTCTCCTTCTAAATTTCTTACTAATGTCCTAATCTCCCCTTTGATCAAACCCCTACATTAGAACCCCCATATTTATTGAAAATTCCAAGCTTATTTTTTCAGACTTCCATGAGGAGGCTCACATTATGAATTATATTTGTAACCTGTGCTTACAACCATACAAACCTCTCCTCTATGAGATCTTGAGGGTTATTGATAGATTCATTGACCATGGTTGGTTTTTTATGGCTTTAAAATTACAAATATTCATCCCTTAAAATCCCCACAATTACCCAAAGAAGATTACTTTGATAATACTATGATCTATAAACTACCATGGATATTTCACTAGATAGTTTTCCACAATAAATCTGATAAAATTAAGCTCAAAATCTAAATCTACACTATGAGGATTTATTATTCCTTTGATATTTGGATTTATTAATTATTGTTTATTGTGTATGTATGCAAATTATAATTACGGAGAACATAAAGAACAATGAAATAAAACTCATAAAGTACATTTGACACAAGATATGTCCTAGGAAACCCTTTCAAGAGAAAAAACAATTGAATGGTGAGCATGCTCTTCTCTCTTTCTCTCAATGGAAAATGGATCCAAGTACAAATAACTGAGTCTTGTGGCATGTGGGATACTGTAGTGCACAAATTGATCCACATCCCTCTCATCTACTATTCTCACCTAACAAACAAAATTCCCTTGAATAAAATAGAAGTTATTTCCTCTTAGTGGCCTACTTATAACATAACTCGATAACCTACTAGTGGTTAAGTTTGACTCCTTTAACTCTTAACTAGAGTTACAAAATGGACTCTTCTAGATTATTCTTTATAATTATTACATGGATATCCCATTTTCCATGAATAATAGGAGTTGATTTGGAATCCTCTTGAATTATGGTAGTGAAAACAAGAAGGTCAACTTCTAAGTTGCCTAACTTTTGCATACATACTCCCATTGAGGAAATTCTTGTGTTGTTGGAAAGGTGGTGAATAGAATATCTAAGGTATTATGGTTAAATGAAAATGTTTTACCCCAAAAAACATTTTTTGATGCCTCAAATTGATCCCAAAAGTTTTTAGACCCTAATTTCTCAAACTAGGTCCTATTAGTCAAAATGGCCTTGTGAGCTTATTCCTCCACTTTTTCCAATTAAAACGTATTGAGATGGATTAAAATAGATATAGTGATCCGATTGGGATAAATAAAGTACAAATTCACTTCTAGGAGGTGCAAGTCTATAACCATAGATATTATTGGGACAAGGAAGTCATTCATAAAAATCTCTTAGGCGAAAAAATACAACCTTGGAGGTAGATTTGAATTTGAGCACACAAAATTCTAGGAAATTACCATAACATTTTTGTAGGAAAACATGGGAATAATTGGGTATAATTGGATAAGAATTTTATAGGTTATAACTTTTCCCTAGATATTCTTTCAAAAATTGATTAAGGAGGAACATACATCTATGATCCCATCATTTGGGTTTGGGACCATAAATTTAATAGGAAATTAAAATAAGTTTGTTAGTGGCCTAGAAGATCATAAATACCATGAGAACTAGAAGTATAGGAGATGCTCAAAGGTCCTACAATCATGAATAATAGGTTATCATTATGAGTGTTAGTATGGGTGATGCTAAGATAGAGTTATATGGTTTGGAGACAATGAAAAGTATCTTAATTGGGTGCTCAATTATAAGGTTGATAATGAAATATTGATGAAGTAATAAAAACAAATTAATATTGAAATTTTATATATTAAATAATTTATAAATTAGAATGGGAAAGAAATTTGATTTGTAGTAGCAAGAGGAACATGATTCACAAGTTATTAGGGTTGATGTTGATCATTCAAGGTATTCTATAGGTGTTTTTAGGAAACGACACCACTCACCAACTCATTTGACCAAGAGAGCCTATGTTTCCTCACAACTGGGGAGTGGTCCTAGCTTGTGACTAGTGAAACAATAAAGAATGACTCCTAATTTGGATAACTTGCAATAAAAACTCAAGAAGATTAAGCCTCTAACATTTGATGGAGAGCATAAGAAGAGATAGGAAGTGAAATCTTGAATATTGAAGATAAGAAGATACCTTGAATTATATAATTACTCATTCAACTTAGAGGAATGAATTGCAATGTAACACTTGAAAGGAAAAGAAAATTAATGGTGGGAACAAATCAAGGAATTCAAACACTTAGTTGATAATAATATCTCTTAGAGGAAATTTAAAAGGTACTTTCAAAGTAAGTACTTATTAGAGAATTACTATGAAAATAAAATGCAAGAGTTATTTGATGTCAAGATAGGGAGCATGACATTAGAAATATATGGTAGTGAATTCACTAAATTATTGAGGTATCTTGGCCTTATGAAGTATGAAAAGCTAAAAATACAAACATTTGTAAGGAGGTTTCAATCATTATATGGTGAAAAATTTAAATTTGATGTGCCTAAGAATTTTCATGAAGCTATTAGGAAGAAAGAGTACCTTTATGAGAAAGGTAAAAGTAAATTTGCCTTCCAAAAAACTTGGGATGATAACAAGAGAGCGAAGGAGGGTAAAAGGAAGAAGGGATGTAAACCTATGTTTTTTTTGGAGAAATTCCAAAATAAATAAGAAAAAATAGATAACATGGGGTGAAGCAAGAGGAGTTGATTCATTGGCGAAAATATCTAGATTTTAACCCATCAGATGTCAGGGTTTTGAAGTAAAACACATGTATATGGTCTTCCCTTGAAAGAGACAAAATGAGGATTGTACACCACACTTAAGGAGATGATACAGTGGAGGACATCGATAGAAACATTCATAGGATTTATGAATCATTGGAAAAAAAACTAGGTTGGTCATCAATCACATAGGATTGAAGTTGAAGGTAAGATAAATAACCATCCCACTACCATTTTAATTGATTATACAACTATTCATAGTTACTTCTATCCTCAACCTATTGAAATTAAAAATTTAAAGAAAGACAAGAATGAAAAGACTTGGTTAGTTCAATCAGGTACAAGAGCTAAGTGAAGAACAACTATACCTCTAGAGGAATGTCAAATTAACATTAATGTGTTAAGCACAACTACAAATTTGAAGGTCATACCATTGGTTTATATGATTTTGTGATTAGTATGAAATATTTGGAAAAACATCAATGGAACCCTAGATTGTTATAATAAGGAATTCAATTACCTTAATGAAGAAGATAAAGAAGGAAAGATGTAGGGAACTCCTAGGCCAATTCGTTTGAGGGAGATATCAACCATGAAATTAAAGAAAAACTTTAGGAAACAATGCAAAATTTATGAAACTCATATGGAAGAGGTAGCCACGGACAATATCATGAGTTGAAGATCATTGGGTACTTAAGGAATTTGAATATCTATTTGTACATATCCTAGGTTTACCACCTAAAAGGGATATTGAATGTTCTATAGAGTTGCCATCATGTCCAAAATTCCATATAAAATGAGCACTCTAGAACTTAAGGAATTGCAAATGTAGTTGGAAGAAATTTTGGAAATAGTGTACATATGTCCAAGTGTGTCACCCTAGGGTTCCCTAGTGCTCTTTGTTAGAAGGATATATGGTACACTAAGGTTGTTTATTGATTTTAGGAAGTTAAACATAGTAAGAATAGATAAAAGGTAATATTTTCCAAGAATAAATGACTTGTTGGATCAACTAAGAGGAGATAAAGTGTTATCAAATATTGATATAAGGTCAAGTTACAATTAGGTAAGAGTTAACGGGGATTAAATTAAAAAGACGACATTTAGAACTCAATATGGACACTCTAAGTTTTGGCGGTTACCATTTGGGTTATCTAATTCACTAGGTATTTTCATGTTCCTTATGAATGAAATTTTCGATAATTATTTGGGTCAGTTTTTCATTTATTTTTTGAATGAAATCCTAGTATATTTGAAATATCAAGAAGAAAATGACCAAAATTTGAGGATGGTGTTTATAGTACTCAAATAACATTGTCTCTATGCCAAGTTGAGTAAGTGTTTTTTTATCAAAGTCAAATTCAATATTTGGGTCATTTCATCTCAAACAAGGGAGTCAAAATAGACCCAAGGAAAATCAAAGCAATCAAAGAGTGATAAAAAAAAGAATGTGACAAAGGTTATATCCTTCATGGGATTAATAGGTTACTATAGGATATTTACTAAGGGGTTCTAAAAAATAGTTCTTCCTCACACTTATTTGCAAAAGTATGTGAAATTTGAGTGGTATCATAAACGTGAGGAGGGATTTCAGCATTTAAAAATGCCATTAAAAAGCACACAAATACTAAGTATTTTTATCCAAATGAAGATATTATTGTGTGCATTGAAGCATGTAAGGAGAGGCTTGGAGGAGCGCTTGTACAACGTGGGCATGGGTTATGTTATGAATCAAGGAAGCCAAAGGAGCATGAAAGAAATTATGCTATAAATGATTTAGAGTTGGAATGTATTATACATTCCTTAAAAATGGAGGGGCATTGCCTCATGATAAAAGGATTCAAATTGAGAATATACCACAAAGGTTTGAAGCTATTGTTTAGAAAACCAATGTTAAATGCCATAAACATTACATGGCTAAAATTTATAGCTGATTATGACCTTCAAAAAAAGCATATAAAAGATAAGGAGAATAAGGTGATTGATGCACTAAGTAGAAGGGTGAATACAATGCATACCATAGGCATAAGTGTATGCAAGTATGATTTAAAAATCAGAATTTTAGAGGATACAAGTTGTGATTAGTAATACATGAAAATAAAAGAACTACAACAAAATAATTTATAGTTGAATTATACGAATTTTGAGCTAAAAGAAGATACAATATTTAGGTACAAAGGTAGATTTTATGTGAAGGGGTCAAAAGGTATCGTGTTGAATGAAATGCACAAGGTACCTTATGCTAGACCCCTAGACTACAAAAAGATAATTTAAACCATGAAGAAATAGTAATTTTGGTTTGGTATGAAAAATTAGGTGGCTAATTATATATCCATGTGTTTAGAGTTCCAAAGAGTTAGGTTTGAGTATAGAAAAACAATGGGATTACTACATCTAGTACCCATCCCTAAGTGGAAATGGGAAATTGTTATGATCGATTTTATTACAATTCTACCAAAGGTAGTGAGGTAGCTCATGATTCTATCACGATGGTTGTGTATAAACTCATTAACGCTTCCCATTTTATTTCAATGAAATAGAAAAAATAGGTAGAAAATATATTGTTGAAATTTATATGAGAGAAATATCTAAGCTACATGGTGTGCCTAAGGAAATTATTTAAAAAACGAATCCAAGTTTACATCAAAATTTTGGATAGGTTTATTCAAGGGATTTTGAACTTGTTTGAATTTCAGTACAACACCCCATCCATAATTAGATGGTTAGATTAAAAGATTCATTTAGACAATTGAAGATATGTTGAGAATGCATGTGAGAGACAAACTATAAAAATGGAAATAATTTTTGCATTCGGTGGAGTTTGAATATAATAATGGCTATTGAGAATATTTTAATATGAGTCCACGTGAGGCCTTATATGGAAAAGAATGCAACAAACCCTGTATTTGGGAAAACCTAGTGGATAGAGCCATTGTTGGGATATACCTACTTACAAAAATGGAAGAATAAGTAGTAAAAAAAAACTAGAAATTGAAGGTTTCATAGGATAGATAGAAAATATATGCATAGAAGAATAAATTAACAATGCAATTTATATTTTGTGATTAGATATTCTTGAGAGTGAAGGAAAATAAAATTTCATTGAAATCGGGTAGCTGTGCAAAGTTGGCAGTTAGATTTTGTGGGAAATTTGAAATATTGGAGAATTGGTTGGTTGCATATAGGATTGCATTAAAAACATCCATGCATATTCATAATGTGTTTCATATTTTATTACTTAAAAGGTATATTCTTGATTATAGTGATATAAGTAACTATAATACGATTCAGGTGGAGCCAGAGCGAGACTTTCAAGTCTAACCAATAGTAATTTTAGATAGGAAGGTCGAGGTGCTTTAGAATCCAAGCCTCTTATTAGTAAATGTGTAATGGACATATTATGGCCTTGAGGATGCCACATGGGAGCATGAACATGGTATGAGGGTAGGTATCCTCATCCTTTCAAATAATTTTGTTTTTATATGTGTGTGTGTATGTGCGATGCTATGTGATGCACTGCGGAAAATGCATAAATAATGGTAGGGGAATGTAATACCCCTATCTCCACCCCTAAATTGTAAATGAATATGTATATATGATAATTTGGCTAGTGAGCCTATATAAGTTAATTAGGGTGGTAAGATGAGAACTACTTTAGGTTTGGTGTGTCCATGTACATATCTATTTTATGGTAAGCATTTCTATGTTCAAATGTTTTGGGGCCAACTATCCTACTTTTATAAATATGAAATTACATGCATATTGATAAAATACACCATTGTTGCATAGAAAGTTAGACAAGTGAGTATGTGGGCCTAATAATCCACGAATGTGAAGGGGGTCCATGGATAAGTAATGAAAGGAATTAGGCCTAGGTGGATACGTTATATCAAAATAAAACTAATTCATAAAGTGTACATGTTTTTATTCAAGGTCCATAAATTGACTTTGGAGAGTTCCATGTGTCAAAAAAGTGGCATGCACATAAAAGTGAAGTTGGTTAATGTAACTAAAAAAACAATACGTCATCTAATTATGAGATGAAGGTGAATAGATTCCTTGGAAGAGAAATAGGGATGAAGGCTTGTCTAATCTAGGAGGAAATTGGTGGCCACCTATCTATTCCTCCTAGAACTCCAGCTAGTTTCATCAATTTTCAGGTCCTAAACCTCCAGAGTTGTTTTGACCCCCTAAATGGTGTTTTTTTGAGGTCCAAAACACTTGCCGAAAATATTCTAGTACTTAGATAGACCTTTCTAACAAGGTATAATACGCACCAAAGGAAGATCATATGAACAAGTTATGACGCCCGGAAGTTCGTTGTCCAACTAACCCCAACGAGGCCCACAAACTCTTGGCGTTCCATCTCCTAGGGTTATGGTTTTGGTTGTTTATGGTTTCCATTTATTGTTCAATAATAAAAGGGCCCCTGAACCTCGTTGTAACATAGTTCAGAGGCAGGTAGTCGCCACATATCTTCTTAGAGGTAAGCTACCATCACCCATGATAGTTTATTTCCCTTCTATATGTAAGCATCTTTAAATTCTTTGATATTAATGAAATCAAGATTTATTTATGTTGCATATCCATGTTTACGTTTTTATCTGTATTATGTTTTGTTCTTGTATAAGTCTAGATCGATGGTATCAGCATGGTCTTCTCTTTCTCTGTTTTTTGTGTGTGTCCCCAATGAGGTTAGGGTATAAGGAGTTAGGACTTGAACTGGTTGAGCCTTTGAAAGACCGACTCTTCCGACACCGATGACTTCCCATGGCAGAAGAACATAAATATGAAGGAGCAGGAGATCCTATCAAACTATTCCTCAGAGAAGCCCTTGAGCAACATAGTAAATAAATGATGGACAACTTTGGCCAGATCCTTCGTGTTGGGATGGGGTCCCCTAGGTCAGTATTGGGGTTAAATATAACCCAAGTTTTGATACATTTTTGTAATTAATGTAAAGTCTCCACGATTTTTGGATGCGGAGCGCGTAGAGGATTATGAGTCAAATGGGTTTAGCTCCTTATTTTATGTAAAGTTTGAGTCTGTTTTGAGATCCACCCATGGTTCGCGGACCATGGAATTGTATGAAAAAGGCTATAAATAGGTGTGTATTAGAGAGCCTAAGGCATGATGTTATGAAGAATTAATAAGCAATGGGTCAATAGAAGAGAAGTGTTAGTGAAGAGAAGTGGGTCAGATAGGCGAAGAAAGGCTCTGTAGCTGAGTGCACAGAGGCCTAGGTAGAGTTTGAAGCTCGATGTGCGGACCCCTGGAGCTAAGTGCACAGGGTCGTTTTCAGTTTGTAATCCCGAACTGAAGATCAATAAATACGATTTCTGAAGAATTCTTGTGTATATCTGTTTTATCTATGTTTCCGTTAATGCTATATGTTTTTTATGAATAATTCGTTTTATGAAATATTGATTGAATGTTGCACGATTCTCTTGAATAACTTTTAATGATGTACGCAAAGCATGTTTATGAATTTTCATGAAGACTCTGATGAATTCTTTGATGTTTACTAATAACCTGAGTAAATCTCCACAAACCCTAATTTAGGATTGCCTTCTGATGCACGTAAGTAGATAAATTAACAGCTAAATGTCCTCAAAGACTAATCGTAGACCTTCGCGAAGGTCTGAGGGCTGTTTAACGGAGTTACAGTTGCGTGCCTTAGGAGTGTATCAATTTGTGCAAAGGAAGATCTGAGGCACTCGAAGATATCACATTAGTATCTGGATGCAGAAACTTGGTTCTTGCATCCCCCCAAACTACTTCGGGGGAGACTGCAGCCTGCTCTACACGGGTTGTTTCTGAAAGGGAAAGTAGTGTAGGTATTTTTTGGTTGGCGCAACTAACTCTAAACTTAGGTCAGGACCCCTAAGGTAAGAAATGGTTCTATTTCCGGGACCAAGATCTTCTTGAAAGAGATGTGTGATGTCTCATAATTGGAATTTGACCAAGAAGGAAATTGAAAAGTGGTTGGATCAGAACATTCACGAGTTTCGCGATGCAAGAAAACTAGAATCTACGCCTGTCAAAAGAAGTGTGGTTGAATAGGTGTCTATATACAGAGATACACAAGATCTTCTTCTGCACCTTCCCCATTGATCTGTATGAATTATTGACTAAATTAACAGATAGTCAAGGAAGATGGAAGCTAGATAGTCCTATAGTGCGAACTCTGGAACTAGTGCGACGAATAGAAGCTTTTGAAAACAAGATCATGCAAGTTGTTGATCATTGGCTTGATTGGATTCTAGGAGGATTTGTTACATAATTTGTAGTTGATACCTCAGTCAGTGATAGCGAAGCAGAGCCGTGATTTTTCAAAGGACCACGAGGTAAGTATTTAATATTGTTGAATACTTGGATTAAAATGTTGCTATGTGAAAAACGGGTTATGCCATTGCCTTGATGTTCGGATCTATGCGAAGTGGAAGACTCTTTAGAGATAGAGAGAGATCAGGTCCTGAATATAGTCTGTTAATTGGACCTTCTTCAAGCGATGATGAAGGAGTGGTGCAAGCTTCACCATGAAGTGCTTTCTAGTTGATAATGTAGGGTTTTCTGCGAACACATCATCCATCCACTCTGCCTCCACCTCCACCTCCACCTCAACTACATACACCTTCACCTACACCTTGACCACCACCATTCAACATGGCGAACACAATGAAGTTGTCGATTTTAAAGGGCATCTAGAGTGAAGATACAGAGAAGCTTTGATTTTTTGCGAATGTTGTGTGGACATGATTACTGATGATAATATAAAGGAGGCACAATTGGTTACCGCTCTACAGGATCGCGTGATAACTTGGTATATTAAGTATTGTTTTGATAATCCTCTTGCATCTGTATCAGAGACCAAGGCGGCTTTAAACAAGGAGTTTAGTAAGCCTAAGTCTGACTCATAGTCAGTAATTGGATTCAAGAAAATTATGATGAGGGTCGATGAGATGCCTTGGGAATTGGATCAAAGATTGAAGTGTCAGATTTGAGAAGCTAACATGCAGCTCACAGATAGTCAACATCGCAAATGGTTTATAGCTTCACTGCTGCCCCACCTGAGAATTTCTCTGTCACAGAAGAAGATAGGAACACACACAAAAGCCTTGGAAAGCACGGTCCAGTTTCATGCGATGCCTATTTAGGATGCGACCTTGGGGCTACAACATATCCACTCCTAGTTGCAGAACCTACACCTAAAAATACAAGGCTTGAATAAAGACAAGGAAACTAAACCAAAAGTGCATGCAGAAGTCTGGTGTTTGAAGTGAAAGAGACAGGGGCACGATAAACATCACTATCCCATTTACTCGAATCATATTACAGGAGGAGGACCAATTCCCATGAATCTAGAAGCTCCAGCAGGGCCAAGTATGGGGGTTGCACTATTTGTCATGTTGCTGGACAACATGTGACGAATAATTGTCATTTACTTCAAAAGTTTGTTCAAACACCCCAGTAGTTGTTCTTTAACTTCTACAAATCGGTGGGCCATGATGAGCGCCACTGTCATAGCTATGAACTGATGATGGAATGAACACCTACATACCGATGCAGGTAGAAACTCGGCCTCCAGAATAGTGTGCCGCAGGAGTACGTAGAGGTTATCAAGGATGAGGATGGGGCTGAGGAGGAAGAGGACCTCGTAGAGGTCATGGTCAGGTCATCTGCTACAAGTATGGATATCAAGGGCACTACGCACGAGAGTTTCAGATTTAGACACGCCCATCATGTCAATACTGCACTCAGTTTGACCATACTATAGAAGAATGCCCAGTGCTGATAGCTAAAATGTAAGAGAAGAAAGCACAACCTTAGCAGCCTACGCAAAACTTATAGATGATGAGAGCTGAGCCCCTCGAGGAAGATCAAAGTGTGAATATAGTGCTGAGGAATGGAATAAGGATTGGCAATGAGCCTGAAGTGGATGGATGGGTCTGCAAGGCCCCAGAGAAGGAAGTGGGTTTTGATCTAAATCATGCGAAGGAAACATTTATGGAGGACAAGAAAAGCTTCGCTAAGGCATCCACCTCAGGAAGTCAGGTCAAGGTGCAAGAAACCAGCGTGCCTGTAGAGGTTCACCCCTCTATGTTTACTATGTTTTTGGTGACCTGCATAAAACTGCTGTGTGATAGAAACGTTTTGGAAGGCCTGCAAGAGTTAATAAAAAATGCACCAGAAAAGAGAAGGTCCCTGATGGACACCGGGTATTAATAAAAATTGGCAAACAGAAAGCACGAACAAGGCGCGAGATGAGGCTCACCACGCAGATAGGTGATTATGAGATGGACCAGGTCATCTTGGACTTGGGGTCCGATGTGAACGTTTTTCCAAAATAAACATGGGAAAGAATGGGGAGACCTGCATTGTAGTGGTCTCTGATTTAGATCAGAATAATGAAACAACAGAAAATCATCCCCATGGGATGATTATATGGAGTAACAGTTGATATAGAAGGCACGAGCGTGATGGCCAACTTTGAGGTGATATAGATCGTTGATGAAAGTAATCCATACTTGATGCTCCTGGGAATTGGCTGGGTCATTGATATGAATGGGGTCATCAATATAAAGAACAAGAAAATTTCATTTGAAAGGAAATCGCTTCAGGTTGTAGTATCATTGGACCCTATAGAAGCGGTGCACTATACTGAACCAGCCCACGATTATGAAGAAAGTGATGATGAATTGGATCAAATCTATAAAATAATAGCACGAGACTAGGACTGGATCATTCCAACGACAAATGGATGGATTTCATGGGACCGAGAGAGTTCTTGTACCTTTGATTCAGATGAAGAGTTGGAGAATTCGCATAATTGTTTGCATGAAGTATCCATTCTGTGATGCAATATGATGACAAAGTCGTTGTGCTGTGTTTCATTGGAGTTAAGGAAACTAAACTATTATGATGGTTTAACTAAGGTAGATAAGTTTTTGGATGCATTTGAGCGCGAAGTCCCTGAGGATCACCACTAACAAGCATTAGATTTGACACTGCGTGCTATGCCTACATGATGGTGGGGTGCGCATAAAGATAGTTTTGATGGATGGCGTGATTACAAAAGAATGATGAGATTATGGTTTGGGAATCCTAACACTCGATTGACTGAGAAATATAGCAGGAAGGATGATTTGCATGATCAATTAGAAAAATGGACCAAAGCATGGGGGACAAAAATGCAGCAAGAGTCAGTGCACATATTTTGCCATACTTTGGATACAATTCCAATAAACTGGTATCTGGAAACAGAGCTTCGCCATGGCACTGCGGAGTGGGATAGATTGAGGGAAGGGTTCTTATTGACCTTCATATTTGAATAAGGCTTCACAAGCATTGATGAAGCACTACAAAAGATTAAGGAATTTATCTTCAGAACGTCGCAAGAACCTATGGAGTGGATCAGACCAGACTGGAGTACCTAGCTGCGTAATGTGCCAAAATTCTATAATGTGATCGCTGAAGAGGAGGACAAATATCCAAGAAATTATAATATTCCGGAGGCAGAAGGGCATCACGAAGTCGAAGGCGCACAAATAGACAATCCAAAAATCACTGTGTCGTTGCAAACAAGGCAAGCAAACATTGGTACTAAAGCAGAACCGAAGTTTTCCAATATTGGAGATTATTGGGACGATGCTACTATGGATAAAGTTGTTGAGTTACTCCGTGAATATCAAGATCTCTTCCCTACCAAGTTTTCGGATTTGAAGGGCATAGTTGGCGATTGGGGCATTATGAAAATCACTCTAAAGCTGGACGCGAAGCCTATTAAACAAAGGTCATACTGCCTTAATCCTAAATACAAGGAAAAGGTTTGTCTAGAGTTGGATAAGATCCTAGAGGTAGGCATTATAGGACCAATTGAAGAATGTGATTGGGTGAGCCCAATGGTGGATCAGGAGAAGAAAAAAAGGGTGAGATATAGATTTGTGTAGACCTGTAGAAGCTTAATGATGCATGTGTCCATGACCCATTCCCAACATTGTTTATTGATGAAGTGTTAGACAATGTTGGAGGGAAGAAGGCCTACTCATTCAGTGACGGGTTTTCGGGGTATCATCATATTAAGATCTCACCTGAGGATAGGAGCAAAATGACCTTCGCAATGGAGTGGGGTTGTTTTCAATACACTATGATGTCGTTTGGACTCAAGAATGCACCTATGATATTTTCCTGCGTAGTCATCGCAACGTTCAAGGAGTTCATTCATAAGTTCCTGGAAGTGTATTATGATCACTAGACGGTGTTCGGATTAGTAAAGGGCCACGTAGCAAGCCTGCGTCTAATGTTGGATATGTATTGCAGATATCAGATCGCGCTGAACTTGAAAAAATTTATCTTCTCTGTTCCCTTTGGGATCTTGCTGTGTCACGTGGTGTGCAAGTAAGGATTGATGGTGGACCCTATAAAGATTGCAGTAATTGTGAATTTAGAGGCCCTGGGGAATGTTAAGAACCTACATGCAACACTAGGACATACGAGATACTACATAAAATTTATCAAAGCATATGCTCAAATTACCGTGCCCATGGAGAGACTATTGAAAAAGGACGCAACATTCTATTGGGATGAAGAACTTAGCTGTATTGAAGGAAAAGATGGTCACAACATTAATCTTGGTATTCCTTGATTGGAAAAAGGAGTTTCACGTACATGTAGATGCCTCTTGCATTACGTTGGGTGTAATGTGAACACAGGCCGACAAAGGAGAAATGGACCATCCTATAGCCTTTGCGAGTAGAAAATTATCAAAGGCTGAGAATAATTACTCAACGACTGAGTGCGAAGGATTGGCCATGGTGTACACACTGCAGAAAATCAGGCAGTATTTGTTAGGAGGGAATTTCAAAATGTACACAGATCATTCTTCCTTGAAGTACCTGGTCAATAAGCTTGTGTTGGGGGCAAGATATGTAGGTGGTTGCTACTATTCGAGGACTAGGACTTTGAATTCATTGTGAATCCAGGGAGGTTAAATGCAGGACCTAACCATCTGTTGTGGATCCAGATGGGTGAGGAACCTACTAATCTGAATGAAGGACTACCAGATGCGTAGCTCGCTGTGGTGCGCATAGTAGATAATAATTTTGCAGATATTATTCACTTCTTGACTACGGGGATGGCAACGGAAGGGTATACAAGTTAGCAAAAGAAGGAATTAGTAGTTTGCATGGAAGAATTTTTAGTTATTGCGGGACATTTGTATAAGATGGGTGTTGATGAGATATTATGAAGATATGTGCTGGATTTTGAGAGGGATAGCATTCTCACTGAAGCTCATGGGGGAGCTATGGGAGGTCATTTTGCAGGAAAGGAAACTGCACAGAAGATTTTTTGCACAGGTATATGGTGGCCAACACTACACAAGGATTCCAAGGCGTATTGTAAGGTCTGTGATGCATGCCAGAGAATGGGCAGACCATCACGAAGGGATGAATTTCCGTTACATCCTCAATTATCTTTGCATCCATTTGAGAAATGGGCAATTGATTTTGTTGGGCCAATTCAACCCTTAGGAAAGAAAATAGGTGCACGCTATATGATCACCGCGATGGAATATCTATCCAGATGGGCGAAAGCACATCCAATTAAGCACTGTATAGGGGCTACAACAAGAAAGTTTTTCTTTAAATATGTCTTAACCAGATTCGATTTCCCGAAAGTGTTGATGAGTGATAGAGATATGCACTTTCTGAAAGAAACAATCAGCGCATTGACTGAAGAATTCCAGGTATACCATAAGAAGAGTACACCAAATCACCCTCAGGTCAATGGAATAGTTGAAGCCTTTAATAATATTTTGGAGAACGCGCTGACGAAGATCTTCAACATACGGTGAAATGACTAGGACGTGTGTGTACCCGCAGTACTATGGGCTTATAGGACTACTTGAAAGAAGATGACAGGGCAAATGTCGTTCAGATTGGTATATGGTGTTGAAGCTGTAATGCTGATGGAGTATATTATGCATAGTCTGCGCATAGCAGCTCTCACAGGTATGGCGGATCATGAGGCCTTGGAGGAACAACTCACGCAGTTGATGGAGATCAACGAGGATCGATTTTTGGCAGGACATCATTAGAAAGTATAGAAGGAATGTGAAAAAGCATGGCATGATCACCACATCAAGCTTCGCATATTCAAGGTAAATGATCTGGTCTTGTTATATGATAGTAAATTCACTAAGTTTCCAGGTAAATTCCAGATGCATTGGCTAGGGCCATATATTATCAAATAAATCACCGATGGAGGTGCAATTAAGATTGCGAAGCTAAATGGGGAACCTTTTTTGGGAAGAGTGAATGGGAGCAGGTTGAAATTGTATACTAGGGATCTTGAACAATGACTAATGACTATATGGCAACAGGATAGTCTTAGTGCTCCAAGAAGTTGCAAGGGAGTGCGTGACTATAAACTACACTGCCAAGTTTGGAGGACAACACAATGAGCAAGCTACGCAGAAATTGACGAAGTTGCAACCTATGACATTGCACGCAAGAAGTTGCACCATGGAGGGAAGTGTCACTCAGCACAAAAGAAAAGTAACCGTTGGAGTCACTGTTCATGACTTGACAGAAGAAGATGGTTAAGAAGAGTGAGGTGGTGGCATTTAAGGAAAAAATATTTGAAGATGTTCCACCAAAATAGCATTTATTGTAGAAATTTGGGGGGAAATATTGGATTTGAATTCAAAACTACCTATAAATTACACATTTAGGTCCAACAGGGAACACTTTGCACTCTCAGAATTGTTAGTGAGATTTTTTGTCTATCGCCTATGAACCGATCGTATTGGGAAGATTTAGTCGTGAGCCCCAAATTTTCTAAATTGTCTGAGCTAAACTAGAGGTTTATTCTAGAGAAAATGCTTGGCCCAAGTCCTACTAAAATTGTGAGTACTGGCGATGTTGTCTCTATGGGAGCTTCCCTTGAAGTTTTAAGTATGGAAGGTCTGGCTCCTATGCCTACAACACCGAGGTCACCTAGGCCAAAGTGTACCCCTACCATAGAAATCCAAACAGCCAAACCGAAGAAGGAAAAGCTAAAGATGTTGGTGTCAGTGCACACGTCCCCTAGAAAGCATATTGAAATGCGGAAACTGAAGAAAGATAAGCAACCAGAAAAAGTAGTCGACCTGGAGGCAGAAGAAGGCCAGGGAACAAAAGACATTGATACTGAAAGAATAAAACCCATAACTAGGCTACACGAGTATATCTCTCCGAGGAAGGGAAAGATGAAGGTCATGAAGGACCCAAACTCTGAGAAATTCACTATTTCCATGCTCGTGCTACCTAAGCAAGTTCCTTTTGAAGATCCGTCGCTCACGCGGATCCCATTGTTGAAAATGGAGGATGGGGACCTCGCAGATCACACTAGGTTTCCCCACTTGGAGATAGATAATTATATGATAATATTTTATTATGTTGAATTAGGTGTGATAGAATTAGAGACGGAGGAATCGATCCATAGTGTGGAGCACTCGGGCTTACTCAATCTGTTATGGGTACCCCATTATGACCGCGCCACCATTAACATATTTTGTGTGCACCAGCTACTCACATTGGTGCATGATGGGTGCCTATGGCTAGGAGGGCCTATATCCATCACATATAATCTTATTCATAGGATCACGTACCTGCCTTATAAAGGCGCAAACCCAGCCAAGCAGTTTTGCGGAAAGACGTGGGAAAAGGACCTTCCAGAAAGAATGAAGAGAGATTACGACCTCGTGAAGAAGTCGCGAGGGTATTCAATTTTGTCTATAATAGACCCTGCCGTTTAAATAGCCACCCAAATCTTAGCAGGGAAGGTGATGAGGAAATGTCGCGCGGATGAAGTTCTAGCGCCTATAGTTTCCCTAGCTGCACAGTGCGTGAAGGGTGTACAATTTAATTGATCAAGATACCTCTGCTAGGAGTTCCTAGCAAATTGTCGAGAGGCCCAGGATGAAATAAAGTTGTTTCATTACGCTTTGTTATTGTTTTCCATTGTGTTAGTTGCATGGTAACTGCCGAAGGATATCTAGTTTCCTCCACTTGAGGAAGGATTTCTAGAGGCCACGCAGTTTTCTTCTTTATGGTCTACCAAGGATGTCGCGCAGATCGTGGAGATGAAGATATTTTGGTTCCTCATGGAGATGGATCTCCACATGGCCATTAATCAACATCCGAGGTTGTCTCCAACCTTGTTACGCAGCTGTTGACCTACGTGCATTCAAGGATGACTTCCACAGGGTGTATATCCAGGCATAGAAGGATCCAGAGTAGAAGTGGCATGACTTGCCATATTTGGTAATGGAAACAAATGTATAGGAGGTCATTGGAAAGTGGCCTGTGGAGTGGCATACCCCATCATACTTAGTTTCGGTACCAAGCATGGGTGCAGAGTGTTATGTGACATAGAAAAGGAAGGAGGTAGCCAAGAAGGTTGCGCATAACCTAGCTGTGCAGAAACAGAAGGAATCGACAGAGATGGCTCGAGTGGAGTAAGAACGCGCTACCACAGAGAAGGTAGAACAAGAACAATGCGAGTCACAAAAAGGTGGCAAGTCACCTTCACCAGAGATAGAGGAGGAAGAACTTTCAAGGCAAGGTGACGGAGGAGATGAGAGGTAGAGCATCCCATTCATTCTAAAGAAACGGGGCCAGGAGCAACAGGAAGGTCCAAGGAAAAAGCGAAAATCAAATAAGTCACAGGTGGATCCAATGGTTGTCACAAAAGGTGATCTCGATGAGATTGGGGATAAAATCAGGGATACCACCATCGAGGTGCTACAACAGTTTGAGCAGCATTACATGCAGACGTTGAGGAGCATCCAAAAGGATTTGTGTGAGCTGCAGATCTAGGCAAGAAGAATACAGGTGGGCACTAGACAAGCGAGTGCGAAGCAGGGGAGCTTAGCACCTAGGACAAGCAAAGCAGAGGAATTAATAATGACCCTAGATCTTAGAACTATAGCATTTGTAGATGGTTCCCTTCATGCATAGAATGCTGATGATCGTATCATACTCAATACGATCAAGAGCATTGGATTGAATATAGTGGCGCTCTCCAATGAGACCATCCATGTGCTGCATGCAGGGGTGGTAGATGAATTGAGAGCCTGGGAGTAGCATGCCCTCAACCTCATCAGTGAGTACAGAGTGAACAATGAGTAGATCTTCGCTGAAAAGACACAAGATCTTAAGGAAAAGGAGACACTACTGGTGAAAAGTTCACGACTAGAGTCAACAGTCAGTAAGGTAGGTAAGATAGTGCCTGAGCTCCACATCCTAAGGATGAACAACTAGAAGCAAAGATCAGAAAAATAGCCACCGTGTGCGTGAAGGTAAAGCTGAGGTTAGCTTAGTTGATTTTGAGCTCAATATGAAGATCATAGAGCTGCAGTTAAAGTTGCAACCCATGACTCCGCCTGAGGTCCGGGAGTAGCGTGGAGCCACAATAAAGGAAGGAATGGCCCCTTTGGATGCCACAGTTGCTGACTGTATGGAATTGTGCGAGCAAGAAATGGAGTTAGTGACCAATCTGCAAGAGGATCCAAACCTGCAAATGTTGAATATAGAAATAATAGAGATGCAGTGGCAATACAATGAAGTTAGGGTGACTACGCGCTCTATAGCATGAGTGCAGTGCCTTGATAAATAGCAAGAAGGAAAGAAACTTGTAGCACAGGTGGAGGAAGCACAGAACCAACTGCATGAAGTTTTGATGCTACGTTGTAATATGATGACCAAGTCACTATGCTATGTGTCATCTGAAGTCAGGGATCTACCTCATTATGATGGGCTAACTGATGTGATTGGTTTTTGGATGCATTTGAAAAAGAAGTATTGGATAAACATTGCTTCCAGGCCTTGGACTGGGTACTATGCGCTATGTCGGCAAGATGGTGGGGTACGCACAAGGATAGCTTCAGTGATTGGCGGAACTATAGGAGGATGATAAAAATACATTTTGGGCAGTCAAAGTACAGATGACAGATAAGTATGATGGAAGAGACGACCCGTGCGATCACCTAGCTAAATGGAATAAGGCTTATGGCGAAGAACCCCAGCCTAAATGGGTGCATCTATTTTGTCATACCATGGGTGTCATACCAATGAATTGGTACATGGAAACTGAGCTTCGCCATGGCATGGAAGAATGGGACATCCTGCTCCAGGGATTTTTAATGACGTTCAGCTTTGAGGATGGGTTTGACTGTATTGACGTGAAACTGTAGGAGGTTAAAGCAATGATCTTTAGGATACCACAAGATCCTTTGGACTTGATCCAACTTGATTGGACTACCCAGTTGAGTCATGCACTAGAATGTTATAATGTGACCATTGAAGAAGAAGATGAGGATCCCCGAAAAGTTAATATTCCAGAAACTGAAGGTCACCGCAAGGTTGAAGGTCCACAGATAGAGGATCCTAACATAACCGCACCGCTAAAAATCAGGCAAGTCAACATTGGCACGGAGGTGGAACCAAAATTTTCAAATATTGGGGACTATTGGGATGATGTGACAATAGACAAGGTTGATGAGATCCTCTGTGAATATCAGGATTTGTTCCCCATAAAGTTCTCTAATCTAAAAGGGATAATAGGAGACATGGGTGTCATGAAAATCACCTTGAAACTGGATGCGAAGCTTGTAAAATAAATACCTTACCGCCTTAATCCTAAGTATAAGGAAAGGGTTCGTGGTGAGTTGGATAAGATGCCCACGACAGGAATTATTGAACTAGTAGAAGAGTTCGATTGGGTAAGCCTGATAGTGGTTTAGGAAAAGAAACAGAAATAAGAAATAAAGATATTCATGGATCTCCAGAAGCTGAATGATGCTTTTGTGCATGACCCCTTCTTGACCCCGTTCACTGATGAACTCTTGGATAATGTAGGTGGACAAGAAGCATACTCTTTCACTGATGGGTTCTCTGGGTATCATCAGATAAAAATCGTGCCTAAAGATAGAAGCAAGATGACCTTTGTGATGGAAAGGGGATGTTTTCAATATACTGTAATACCTTTTGGGTTGAAGAATGTGACAATAATATTTTCACGCATAGTCATTGTGGCATTCAAAGAATTCATTTGTAAGTTCCTGGAAGTGTACTTTGAAAATTGGACAGTGTTTGGATTGGTCAAGTGGCATGTGGCAATTCTATGCTTAATGTTAGATACATCTCAAAGATACGAGATCACACTCAATCTGAAGAAGTGTTTGTTTTGTGTCCCTTTTAGGATCCCGCTAGGGCATGTGGTGTGCAGAAAGGGATTGATGGTATACCCTGTGAAGATCGCGGTGATAATCAACTTGAAGGTGCCAAGGAATGTGAAATAACTGCGCATGACCCTTGGGCATACTAGATACTATAGGAAGTTCATCAAGAGCTATGCTCAGATCATTGCACCCATGGAGAAGTTATTGAAAAAGGAGCTATGTTCTGTTGGAATGATGAATGCCATAAGAGCTTGGATGTGCTAAAAGAGAAAATGATCACCATTCCAATCCTAGTCTTTCTGGACTAGAAGAACGAATTTCATGTGCACGTGGATGCCTCATGTATTGCTCTAGGGCTGTGCTAACACAGGCGGGTGAGGGGGAATTGGATCATCCGATAGCATTCGCGAACAAGAAGTTGTCCAAGGCTAAGAAGAACTATTCCACTACAGAGCGTGAAGTACTAGCCATGGTATACGCACTCCAAAAGTCCAGGCACTATTTGCTGGGTGGACATGTTAAGATGTATAGAGATCATTCTGTGTTAAAATACCTAGTTAATAAGCCTGTGTTAGGGGGGAAGATCTGCAGGTGGTTGTTATTATTCCAGGAGTATGATTTTGAAGTTATTGTGAAACCTCAATGATTGAACGCGGGACCAGATAATCTGTCGCGCATCAATATAGGAGAGGAGGCTGCTAAGTTGGAGGAAGGACAGCCTGACGTGTAGATTTTTGCGGTATGCATCACCGGTAGTCACTTTGAGGATATCATACATTTCTTGACAATAGGGATTTCTCCAGAAGGGTATACAAGCCAACAGAAGAAGGAGTTAGTAGTACACACAACAGACTTCTCTGTCATTGCAGGACATTTGTATGAAATGGGGTCGGATGAAATATTGTGATGCTATGTACCTGACTTTGAGCGAAGTAGCATCCAAGCGGAGGCCCATGGAGGAGCTGCAGGAGGACATTATGCAAGAAAAGTGACAACGCAGAAATTTTTGCATGCTGGATTATGGTGGCCAATTTTGCATAAGGATGCAAAAGAATATTGTAGGGCTTGTGACGTATGTCAAAGGACAAACAGGCCATCATGAAGGTATGAACTATCATTGATACCGCAGGTGACATTACAACTATTCGAGAAATGGGCGATTGAATTTGTGGGACCAAGTTAGCCTTTGGGAAAGAAAACAGGTGTGCGGTACATCATCACTGTGACAGAGTACTTGACCAGGTGGACATAGGTACAGCCTATGAAGGACTGTACCGGTGTGACAATAGCAAAGTTTCTCTTTGAATACGTATTAACGAGATTAGGTTGTCCAAATATCTTGATGAGCGATCACGATACGCACTTCCTTAATGTAGTAATCAGCACGTTGACGAAAGAATTTTAGGTGTATCATCAAAAGAGCATGCCTTATCACCAGCAGGCCAATAAGAATGGAAGCAGTCAATAAAATACTGGAGAACGCACCGACAAAGGTCTGCAATGCTCAGAGAAGTGACTAGGATGTATGCATACCAGTGGTGCTATGGGCCTATAGAACAACTTGCAAGAAGTTGACTAGGCAAACTCCTTTCGGACTTGTGTATGGCGTAGAAGTTGTGATGCCAATGGAATACATTGTACCTAGTCTGTGCATAGTGACAATCACAGGAATGGCGGAATGCAGAGCCTTGGAAGAGAGGCTCACACAGCTAGCAAAGCTTGAAGAGGACCGATTTCTAGCTGGATTTCACCAACAATTTCAAAAGCAATGCAAAAAGGCATGGCATGATCAGCACATTAAACTGCACACCTTCCAGGTAAATGATCTGGTTTTTCTATATGACAACAAGTTTGATAAATTTCTAGGAAAATTTAGGATGCACTAGCTGGGGCACTATGCCATCAAAGAGATTACCAATGGTGGAGTAGTTCAGTTGGTTAAGTTAAATGGGGAGCCCTACCTAGGAAAGGTGAATGGTAGCCGATTGAAGCCATACATAGATGATCTGGCTAGGTGACTATATGAAGGAAGCATAGTCTTAGCGTTCCAAGCAGCTGAAAGGAGGCACGGGACTATAAACTACACTGCCCGGGTCAGGGAACTGCGCAATGAAGAAACTGTGAGGAATGAGGAGATGTCACAGAGACCACATGAGAGTGTAGAGGGCTGTGCTACCTGGGATGAAACCACGTAGGTCGGCTGGAAAGTGATCGTTAAAGTCACTACTCATGATTTGGCGATGAAAAAACGGGCAAATGGAGCGGGGGGGGGGCAGCATTTAAGATGAAATTTATGGGCAAGATCCTTGAAAATTTGCCGCCAACCTAGCATTAATGAACCAATTTTGGGGGGAATGGTTTGATTTGAATTCAAAATGGTCTATAAGTTACAGGTGACTTCCTAACGCAGAGCACTTGGCATTTTGAACATTGAGTTGTTGAGCTCTTAGACGCATATGAACCGTGAATTCTTTGAAGCCCTAATAGTGAGTTCGACATTTGAACAATTACAAAAGGAGACACAAGTACTATTGAATAACATCATGTTGAATCTGGCAGAAACCATATATATTGGGGAAGCAGTGACAGCCGAAAGGGTTATGCCATAGGTTGCTATGGAAGTAGAGGAAACTTCTCTGGAGGATGCAGAGATATAGAAGTCACCATGGTCGCCTAAACCAAGGCCTACCGAGACCCAGGAAGGCGTTAAAGGAAAGAAACGAAAGTAGGCCACAACACCACTGGTGCACGCATCACCTAGGAGAAACCCGTCAAAGGACAAGTCCACTGCTCAAGAAAAGGGAAAAACCATTAACCTGGAACTGGAGGAGGAAGCAATTGAGGATATCCAAATGGACGATGAAGATCTTGGGATAGAAACATGCGACGTTGAAGCTGAGGGGTCTAACCCCATTACTAAATTTCCTGAGTACATCCTTCCACGTAGGGGCAAGGCCAAGGTGCCTAAGGAAATTGACGAGAGAAATGTCACATTTTACACACCTCTACTACCGAACAAGATTGTTTTTTAAGGACCGTGCTTGGGGTGGATTCTAATGTTGAAATTCGAGGATTGGGAATTAGCTGACACCGAGAGATTCCCTCACCTGGCCATAGACGAACTGATGCACAGTGTCCTCCATAAGACCACCGGGGTGACCATGTTGGAACCACAGAAGTGGATCAAAGGAGTTGATAAGGCAGGACTGCTCAACTTGCTATGGGTGCCACACTAAAATCGCACACCCACTACCTTGCTGGTAATCAAGTAGCTGCTATGCTTGGCACATGATGGGTGTCTGTGGCTGGAGGAGCCAATACCCATCACTGATAGACTGATTCATTGAATCATGAGGTCACCATATTCAGCGGAGGATCCGGTTATGATGTTTGGTGGAAAGGTGGGCAAACTGGCCCTCACAGAGGCCATGAAGAAGATGTTCATATTAGTAAAGAATCTGCACGGCTATGTGATTACAAGTATTTTCGACCCTGCGGTCAAAGTGGCCATACAAATATTGGCAGGGAAGGTCATTCGAAAGTGTCACTTTGATGAAGTACCGATGCCTATCGTAGCTCTAGTTGTCCAATGCGCGGAGGGGATTCAATTCAATTGGGCCCGCTACCTCTGTGGTTAGTTCCTTGCGAACTACCGCGAGGCACAGGATCTCAACAAGACCTTCCACTATGCATGGCTCTTATTGTCCATCGTGCTGGTAGCCTGGGAGGTACCCGAAGACAGCTAGTTTCCCTCGGTCACACCAAACTTTCCTGAGGCCATGAAGTACACTTCGCTATGGGAAACTAAGGATCCTCAGTGGATCAAAGATAGCAAGATCTTTTGGATCTTGATGGAGATGAACGTGCACATGGCCATCAACTGCAAGTCACGGTTGTCGCCTACTATCTTTGATAAATTGCAGTTGTATGCAAAATTTAAGGTTGATTTCCACTATGTATCCATAAGGGCATGGAAGGACCCCAAGTAGAAGTGGCATGACTTTCCCTATTTTGTGACAAATGATATGATTCAAGTGGTTATTGATAGCTAGCGAGAAAAATCGCACACTACCTCAGACTTAACGGCGAGATCTAGTAAGATAGCCACACAACAGAAGAAGGATGAAGCCAAGCTGAAGATGGAGCAGTTGGCTGAGAAAAGGAGGAAGGAGGCTAAGGATAAGACTAAGGTAGGCCATGCTGTGACACAGGCGACAGGTGGACAGACATGAGGAGAGGAGCACAGCTCTGATAAGGAGAGATCACCCTCCCCAGAAGAAGAGGATGAAGAGGATGATCTGATAGAGTAGGGGGGAGCGGACCCACAGACACCTCCATTCTGTATCAAGCGTCCAAAGCCATAAGAAAAAGTAGGGCCATGGAAGAAGTCCAAGGCCAGCAAGAAGTCAATGGACTTGATGACCCTGAGAGAGGGGGATCTGAACGACATTGGAGATACAGTGCGGGATTCCACTGTGGAACTGCTGCAGCAAGCATTGGGGGCCATTTAGGTGAATCTGTGAGAGCTGCAGATTTGGGCAACACAGACCGGCATGGCATCCATCAGTTTGGCCATTGGTACATCAAAAGCCACCAGGATGCTACATGCGAAGGACTCCCGAGCCATAATGCTGCCAGATGGAGCACTGACGATAGAGACTGAAGCTGACAGGCCTACTATCAGCGCACTCAAGGGAGTAGGGTTGAACTTGGCAGTGCTTCCTAGCAAGGCACTCCACCTGCTGCAGGATGGGGTGATCGCGGAAATGAGGGCCCGCGAACAACGTGCTTTGCAGGTGATTAGCGAGTAGAATATCAACAATACTCAGATGGGTGTGCAACGAGACTCTGTCGTCGCATCCATGATGGAACTCATTGACACGAATCAGCACATGATTAAGGTCATGGAGGAAGCATGCTGAATGGTTTCGGAGTTGGCCATTCCTGCGGAAGAACCGGTAGATGTGTGCGTTCAAAAACTTGCTACGAGGGTGTGTAATGCTGGCACAAAATTGGCAAAGTTTCAGTTGGAGTTGAACCTCCAAATTGCAGAATTGCAGTTGAGGGCCCAGCCTTTGACTCCATCGAAAGTCAAGGAATAGTGAACGACTGCTATAACAGAGGAAATAGCACCAGTAAAAAATGCAGTGATAGACTACATAATGCTTTTTGAATAGTCGTTTGAAGTACTGACCAACGTACAAGAAGACCCTACTGTGAAGAGGCTGCAAACAGAGGTGTGAGAGCTGCAATAGTGCTACGATGAGGTAAAAGGGGCAGTGCATACTATTTCCCTCACACAGAGACTCATAAAGCGATAGGAGGCCAAGGCATTGAAGGAGCAGGTAGATGCAGCTCAACACAAAGAGGCAGTGCTGAAGGCACACTTGAAGCCTTGGTTGGATGAGGCCTACTTGATCATGACCTCCATTGAAGGAAATATGGCTAGTCTACAAGAGACTTAGCAGAAGCTTCATGCTGACAATGTAGGGCCAACAATAGAGTCGTTGGTCGAGTAAATAAAGCAGGCGTCTGCGTAGTGCACAGCCCAGGTACCAGTCATAAAGGTCAAGGTGGGGGGTCTTCACGCCAATATTTCTGTGCCTACAGAGTGACTCAAGGGCAAGTCACCATGTTTGTGTTGGGGGCTTGTTGAGAATGGGTTCCCCCAAGAGCCAGTTTTGGGGCTAAAAGCCCATGTTTGGGGAAGAAGGCCCAAATTTTGTAATAAAGATGAAAATCCTCCACTCTTTTTTTATGAAGTCTCAAGTTGACTGTAAAGCTCTACCCATGGTCAACGCACCATGGGATTGTATAAAAAGGGAGTCTGAGAAGAGTCTAAGAGAGTAGTAGTAGAGAAAAATAAGTAAGAAGAATTTTGGGGTAAGAAGTTCTAAGTGTCCTTGGGTCTTAATGTAGGTAGAGGCTTTGTAGCTGAGTGCACCGAGGCCTAGGGTGGAAGCCCGCAGCTGAGTGTATGGACCCCTACAGCTGTGTGCATAGGGTGGATCGAGTCTATACTAAACTTGAGATATCAATAAAGAGAAGTAATTTGAAAATCACTGTATATTTTGTCTCTGTTTAATGCATCTAACTATATTATGATACAATCTGGGTTTACATTATAATGATTATTTAATGCGCAAATGTATTCAATTATATCTATTAAATGAATGTAAGCAAGAATAAAGGATTATGCGAAGGTAACTGTAAATGCATGGTAAATTAGGTAACACTTAAGATAAATTTTGAACTTATACAGTAACACAGTCACAACGGTGTGTAAGTGCATAGAACTCGAGTTAGGGTTGCGCGAAGATCAATTGGGTACCATCGCGAAGGTAATAAAAGATGGAAGAGAAGAAACATCGATAAGCCCTAGAAGCTTATCGATGTGCACAAAGGTAGGATCAGGAAGTATAAATTGACATCACAACCATCTTAGGGTGTAGAAACTTGGTTCCTACATCCCCCCATACTGCTTCGGGTGAGACTTCGGTCAACGTTCTGTGGGCTGATGCCGAAAGGGCTAGTAGTGTAGGGATTTGCTTGCCTAACTAATGTTTAACGTGGGTCAGGGTCCATCAAGCCAACAATAGAGAGGCTGACACCAATAGAGCTCAACCCAAGTTGTATTGAACATGTGATGACTGATAGGATCATGGACTCAAATATCAAGAACACTTTCCAGTATTGGATCCATCTATATCGATTTGTCAAAGCAAGCCAACTCCTCACCAGGAAAAGCAGATCACTAGGGACTAGGTTCAACAAAAATTTACTCACCTCATGGAGTCTATATACACATTGGGAACCGTTACTTCCTAAGGGGGTAGAACTGATCCAGGTGGATATTGGTGGCCACCCTCCTATTCCACCTGGACCTCTAGCTAGTTTCATCAGTTTCCTTGATTATAGCAAAATTTACTACTTTTAGCAGTTTTTCAGGTCTTGAATTTCCGAAGCTGTTTTGACCCCTTAAACAATGTTTTTTTTTAAGTTTATAGTAGAATCGTAGCTGTAGGTAGGGGCTTGCCGCAAATATTTTAGTACTCATAGAGACATTTCTAACAAGGTATCATACGTTCCAAACAAATATCATATGACCAAGTTATGACTGCGAGAAAGTTGGTTGTCCAACTAATGCTAACAGGGCCCACAGACTCTTGTCATTCCATCTCCTAGGGTTAGGGTTTGGGTTGTTTATGGTTTCCCTTTTTTGATTAATAATAAAAATTCCCTTAAGCCTCATCGTAACATAGTTTACAGGCATGTAGCTTTCACATCTCTTCTCAAATATAAGCTACTATCGCTCGAGCTAGTTTATTTCCCTTTTGTATGTTAGTATCCTTCAGTTCTTTGATATTAATTAAATGAAGATTTATTTCTACTGCATCTCTGCATTTATGTTTATATTTGTATTATTTTCCATTCCTGCATAAGTCTAGTTCATTGTGACATAATGGACTCAGACTAAAATCTGAGGATTTGGGGAAAAGGGGATAGGTTCTCTAATATGAGGTCTATGGGATACCTAGAAAGCCATGAGGTATTTGCAACTCTTGGAAACCATAGGGATTTGGAACATCCATGTGATTTGAAATCATTTATGAATGATCTCAGTTAATTAATGTAGGTATTACAGACTCATGAGTTGGGATATGCCTATGTTATTTTAAGCAACGGATCGATAAGATTGCGAAATACATAGGCATTGGAAAACAGTAAAAGAAACACACCAAGCAAATGCAAAAACACAAAAATTTAATAAGGAGTTCACCCAATCCTCCTGGGCTACGTCTCCTGGTACCGTTTTCAATGGTGGCCTTTGCTATTGTGTCTTTAAGCAGAGTTTTTACAATGAGGAGCTCAATTTGAGTCTCCTGTAACATATAATGCTCAGTAGGGTGGTACTTGGATTCCCCAAGCCACTAGAGTACATAGACTCCCCCTTACTGAGTCTCGACATCAACTGGTCTTAATGGGATGAATCCAATTTGGTACTCAGTTCCCGACCGATATCCTCACAGGGATTTCTTAAACCTCTCAATCTTTCTCGGTTCTGTCTGCTCAATGTTGCCTTAGCTCTGTAGGTTAGCTCAACTTCTCTGTTCTCTTCTTATTACTTCACTCTCTATTCTGTCTCCCCTATGCTCTTTGTCTATTCGTGGCATAAAGCCAATCTGTCTTGTGATTGTTCGCTTCCCCTTTTGGCTCTTCAGATCGCCTGCCTCTATCCACTGGAATTCCTTGCTTCTATGTCATCGACACTGTGTAATGTTTCACAGAGAGGTGGCCACTTGTCCCCTCACGAACTGAGCGCCAACTCTTCCTCGAACGGTTGTTATTTCAGTTATTCTGTGAAATGGTTCATCCACCAGTTGAGCGGTCATGTCAGACCCAAAATTTCATATGCCTCAGCCTATTCTTCCCCCAAATCTGGTCCTTCGTTGGGTGGATTTTCTGTCGTTGATCTGGGGCCTACAGATCCTACGGTCATTACTTTAATCGCACGGGTGCACTGCTTGACCATTACCCTGTGATGAGAGCGGTTTTCTCTCTCATCCACCAGACATGCATCATTCAGTGTATGGAATTGCACGATCCCCTGCCAAAACTGCTTACCGCTTAAAGTTCTTGCGATATCCCGCCAGTTTTGGGCGCGGGACCCACCTTCTGACGGTTTCAGTATTTCTGCACGGTTTTCCTTGTTTTTCACATGACCAAGTGCCGGGGCTTTTCCTTCTCTGAGGTTTTCATCATGTGATACACGATTAGCGCTTTGCACCACTGCGCATCTCCATGGGCGAATAGTCAGTGCGCTTTGACTGAGGGTCCTTGTTGTTCTGTGTTGGCTACAACTACCACTGTCTAGAGGTCCTTCCTGATAGCTCGTTGTTCACAAGATTTTGGAGTCTGACATAATTTGAAATAGTCATAGAACTCTGATAATTTTCAAGGATCCAATTCGGATCACGACCTTCCCACTGAAAAAGCTTTTGGACCACCAAAAGTTGGTTTTTCAAGCGTCAACTAAGTGAGGATACAACTTTCTCACCTATCCAATCTCTATCCAATTTGCACTGCTTGGCTTTGAACCCCTGAGCCCAATTCTAAGGTACTCAACATCTCCCCTACGCGTCATTCTCACCTTCCTGTCCAGAACTATGTCTTCCCAATTCTAAGGTACTCAACATCTCCCCTACGCGTCGTTCTCACCTTCCTGTCCAGAACTATGTCTTCCTGCAATTCATTAAGATATTCAGGTAGCAGGTCATCAATAGAAGGCAATTGACTCTATTCTTCAGGATCTTCAATTAACGAAGGTTCAAATAGTCTCAAGCTGTCTACATTGACGACTGAGTAGATGTGCATATAAGCTGGCAAATCAAGGCAAAAATCATTCTCACCAATTTTCTCAAGGATCTTGAAAGGTCCATACCTTATTGGTTTCAGCTTTTTACCTTCACCTTGCATCCTGTCCTTGCTGATATACAGCCAGACTTGATCACCAACTTGGAAACTATGCTCCATCCGATGCTTGTCATGCCTTGCCTTGTATTTGGCCTGGCTCTTTTCTAGCTGTTCCTATACTGCCTGATGGATCTCTTGGATTTTTTCAATGAACCTAGTTGCCTTGTCCACATCGTTGTGTCCCTCAACTGTTGTGTCTTTACCAAAGACAAAATCCAAGGGAGACCTTGGTGTGAAACCAAAACAAGTCTCAAAAGGAGATCTCTGTGTGGAAGAATGTTTGGCTCAGTTGTAAGCATGCTGCACATAACACAAATGTTCATCCCAAAGCTTAGGATGCTTGCTGCAATGTTTCCTGAGTAACTGGATCACTATCATGTTGACTACTTTTGTCTGGCCATCAGTTTGTGGATGGAAAGTTGTGCTTTTCTTCAGTTTGGTGTCCATCAGTTCCCACAGACTTGACCAAAACTTTCCCACAAATTGGGTGTCTTGATCAGATATAATGGAAGTGGGTAATCCAAAATGAACCCATACATGTTGAAAGAACAGTTTTGTAGTTTGTTCAGCTGTAATCTATTTATTACAAGGTATCAAAATACACATTTTGCTGAACCTATCCACAACAACATATAGATAGTCATGACCCTTCCTAGATTTAGGTAGCCCTTTAACAAATTCCATGGAAACACTTTCCCAAGGATGAGAAGGAATTGGTAATCGAGTGTACAAGACTAGTTTTCTATTGCTGGGCTTGCTTTTAGCACGCATAGTACACCCTCTTACATATCTAGAAATTGTCTCATTCATTTTTGGCCAATAACAAAATCTTTGCAGCTGTGCAACTGTTTTTCTTACCCAAAAGTGACCTGATATTAGAGAAGTGTGTGCTTCTCAAATTATCTTTACTCTTTTAGATTGTGGAATGCATAGCTTCCCACAATGATATAGGAGTCAGTCCTTAATATGATAATCCAATTCTTCTACTTGTTTGCCTTGACTTAAAGTTGCATATACATCTTTAAAGTCTATATCTTGAGCATATTGTTCAATCTAGCTCTCATGTAACACAGAATTATGCTTAAGTATAGTAGATGCATTTATAATGGGTCTATATAACATATCTGCAACTTTATTGTGTATGCCCTTTTTATAGCTGATGACTAAATGAAACCGTTGTAGAAAACCCATCCATCTATAGTGTCTTGATTGCTGCAACTTAGTTTGGGAGTGTGGATATTGAAGTGGTCGATGATCAGTATGTATTAGTGTCTCTTTTCCCATTAAGTAATGTTTCTACTTTTTCACACTCTGTACTAGTGAATATAATTCTTTATCATATGTAGGATAGTTAACTACTGCAGAATTAAATGTCTCAGAATGATAACATATGGGTTTATCGTGCTGTATCAACACTGCTCCCATGGCATAGTCACTGGCATTCGTTTAGATCTCAAATGGTCTTTGAAGATCTGGCAGTGCTAGTATTGGTGCTGTACTAATCTTTTCTTTCAAGGTGTCAAAGGATTTCTGATGTTTGCCTCCTCACTAAAACACCTTGTTCAATCCTGTTAAAGCATGTAAGGGAGATGCAATTAAGGAAAAGTTAGAAATGAATTTTCTCCAATATTGTGCTGCTCCTAAGAAGCTCCTAACGTCTGTAGCAGATTTGGATTTAGGCCAGTTTACAGTGACTACCACCTTAGAGGGATCTATCTTCAATTCACCACCCTTTACTATATGTCCCAAATAATTTAAAGATGTTTTGCCAAATTCACATTTTGAGAGTTTAACATAAAGTTTTTCTCTTTTCAAAACATCTAGTGTCTGCTTAACATGCTTTAAATGTTCTTCCCATGTTTTGCTAAATATCAGAATGTCATCCAAACACACAATAACAAAATCATCAAGAAAAGGTCTAAGTACATCATTCATTATTCTCATGAAAGTAGTAGGAGCATTAGTTAAGCTAAAAGGCATAACCTGCCACTCATACAATCCCTGCTTTGTTTTGAATGCAGTCTTCCATGCATCTTGTTCTCCAACTCTAACCTGATGATATCCACTATGCAAGTCTAACTTGGAAAAATAAACAACTTCTTTCAATTGATCTAATAGATCATTTATGTGAGGAAGGGGATAATGATTTTTGATTGTTATCTTATTCAATGCTCGGTAACCAATGCACATTCTCCACGAGCCATCTTTCTTTCTCATCAAAACGATTGGAGATCCACATGGTGATGTGCTAGGTTTGATGAACCCTTTCTCGAGCAACTCTTGTACCTGCTTCTTGATTTCTGCATTCTCTAAAGCGAACAACCTGTACATTCCAATGTTAGGCAATGGAGCATATTGTTGCAAATTAATATCATGCACTATTTCCTTTTTGGGTGGTAGACCTGTAGGTTCTTGAAACAAGATATCATACTTGGAAACAACTTTTTCTAAATCAGCTTGTTGTTTAGCATCATAGCCCTCAAATACATTGGTTTTATCAGGTTTCTTTTCCTTTACAACCATGAGTAAAAATTGTTTGCATGAATTTATAATTCATTTCATCTACCTTGAGTTTATGAGAGTGTAATTATTCTTGAGCTTATGAGCTCTTACGAAGTATTCAATTCCATATTTAATGAGTAGATACTTGTTCTCAGCTCTATAGAAAATAGATTTTCTATCATACAAGTAGGGACTTCCTAAAACAATTCCACATATATCCAAAGGAATTATGTCTAACTCAACCTCATCTACAAATGCTGAACCAAAAGAAAACTTGAGTTTGCATTGTCTAGTCACTTATAGTTGTGCTTTATCACTTAACCATCCCAATGGGTATGGTTTCTTGTGAGGTGTAGTCAGTAATTCCAACTTCTTTACAATTGCTTCAGAAATTAAATTTACTTGTGAGCCACTATCAAACAAAGTATCAATCTTTTGATGTTTGGAAATAACGCGAATATGGAAAAGCTCATGTCTTTTTCTCTCATTTTCTTCATCAATAGTAGATTGTGCAAAATTACTAGTAGATGCTTCAGAATTCTTACCTTTTATACCTATGGCTACAATGGTTGTTTCATCTCCTCAGTCCAACCCCAAATATTTCTGAATAGCTACAATAGTCTTCTTCTTCTTGCCCTCGAACTTCTTAGGTCTCAGCTCCAGATGCAGAATCCAATAGTGCTCATCATCATGCCCATCCTTCTTACAGTGAGTGCATGAAGATTTGATTTTCTGTGTAGTGTTGGTATTCCTTGCTTTCCATTTCTGTTTTCTTTACTCCTTATTCTTGCGTGCAGTGGGTTGGGATGATCCCCCAACTTCTGGGTTCCCATTCTTTCCTCTAGCTTCTAGATGTGTAGCTTGAACAGATACCTCATATATACTAGTGGGATTAAACATGAGGATAGTGTGCCTCATGTAGCTATGTAGACCACCGATGTACTTCAATAGAGTCTCAAGTGAGTCTAATGAGATTCCTAGAATCAAATCTCTCTTCCTAAATTTTTTGGTGTAACCTTGTACACTTTGCCCTTTCAATTGTCGAATAGTTTGCTAGCTCATCATGGCTTGTTGCATGTAGGCCAATGGATATAACTGCTTTTCGATTGTAGAAACAAATTCTCTCCAGACAGAAAGAGTCTTACCATGTCTCTTCATGTCAGCTTGGGTCCTGCCTTCCCACCAAACCAAGGCAGTGCCTCCAAGGCATAGGCTGGCCACTTGAATCTTACTCTTGTCTTAATCAATACTCTGCACTCTGCAATAAACATCAATTTGTCTAATCCAATTGTCCAGCTTTTCTGCATTCAACTCCCCATCATATATTGGTAAATAAAATTTAACATCTAGTTTAATCAAAGATGTCTTCTTATGTTCAGGGCTATTAGGAGGTGTGAGAAAGTTTTCTTCTTTCCCTTTGCCTTTTGAGTGGTCATGGAGGAGAGACTCTTCTTCTCCTTTATCTTGTTTGGAGCCTGATGAATCTTCATCTTTATGTTTTCTAAAGTCCTTATACATTTCCTCTACCATGGACCTTATGGCCAAGAAACTATCTATAAATTGAGGGTCTGGCCCCACAGAACCTTCCTCCGACATTGTCTTCTGAGGATAGACTCTTCCAATTTCAGGATTAGTTTCGACCAACTCTCCTTCTCCTAATTTGAGCTTTGATCTAGTTAGCATTCAACAGCTAAATCCAGCACAATCTTGTCTAACCTTAACAACCTATAGCTCTGATACCACTTGATCTGAAATCACTTATGAATGATCTCAGTTAATTAATGTAGGTATTACAGACTCATGCGCTGGGATATGCCTATGTTATTTTAAGAAACGGATCAATAAGATTGTGAAATACACAGGCATTGGAAAATAGTAAGAGAAACACAACAATTTAATAAGGAGTTCACCCAATCCTCCTGGGCTACATCTCCTGGTCCCCCTTTCAGTGGTCGCCCTTTCTATTGTGTCTTTAAGCAGAGTTTTTACAATGAGGACCTCAATTTGAGTCTCCTGTAACAGACGATGCTCAGTCGAGTGGTACTTGGATTCCCCAAGCCACTAGAGTACACAGACTCCCCCTTAACGAGTCTCGGCCTCAACTAGTCTTAATGGGATGAGTCCATTTTGGTACTCAGTTCTCGACCGATATCCTCACAAGGATTGCTTGAACCTCTCAAGCCTTCTCGGTTTTGTCTGCTCGATGTTGCCTTAGCTCTATAGGTTAGCTCAACTTCTCTGTTCTCTACTTCTTGCTTCACTCTTTATTTTGTCTCCCCTCTGCTCTTTGTCTGTTTGTGGCTTAAAGCCAATCTGTCCTGTGACTGTTCACTTCCTCTTCCAGCTCTTCGGATCACCTGCCTCTGTCCGCTGGAATTCCCTGCTTTTGTGTCATCGCCACTGTGTAATGTTTCACAGAGAGGTGGCCACTTGTCCCCTCATGAACTGAGCCTCAACTCTTCCTCAAACGGTCGTTATTTTGGTTATTCTGTGAAATGATTCATCCGCCAGCTTAGCGGTCATGTCGGACCCAAAATTTCATATGCCCTAGCCTATTCTTCCACCAAATCCGGTCCTCCATCAGGTGGATTCTTTGTTGTTGATTTGTGGCCTCCAAACCCTACGATCATCATTTTTATTGCACAGGTGAGCTTCTTGACCGTTACCCTGCGATGAGAGCGGTTTTCTCTCTCATCCGCCGGACACGCGTCATTCAGTGTATGGCATCGCACAGTCCCCTGCCAAACCTGCTTATCGCTTAAAGTGCTTGCAATATCCCGTCGGTTTTGGGCGTGGGACCCGCCTTCTGACGGTTTGGGTATTTTTGCATGGTTTTCCTTGTTTTTCACATGAATAGGTGCTGGAGCTTTTCCTTCTCTGAGGTTTTTATCCTGCAATACACGATTAGTGATAATTGTGTATCAGAAATGGCCTCTGTTTTCTGATCTAGACTCCCCAATAGCTAATTTGTGCCACTGCGTGGTCTCCATGGGCCAACAGTCAACGCGTTTTGACCGAGGGTCCTTGTTGTTACATGCTGGCTACAACTGCCACTGTCCAGCAGTCCTTCCTGATAGCTCATTGTTCACAAGATTTTGGAGTCTGACATAATTTGAAACAATCATAGGACTCTGATAATTTTCAAGGATCCAATTCAGATCACCATGAATAACCAAGTTGGATACCCTGGAAGGATAGTGGCACGATGCAATAAGCTATAGGTGCAAAAAAGGGAGTGCACTACCCAGGTTGTGTGGCTAATGGGGAATATATGACTATTGGTAGGAGGCTTTTGGGTTTGGTGCCTTGACCTGGTTATGATGGTACTATTTATGTACCTCACTTTAAATAAGTCACTTTCCATGTGGAATCAAGACCCCAGCTCAAGGGTGATTGATTTCTGAGAGAATATGAGTGACATAGTTTATGGCTAGGTGGAATGTCTCAGGTATGTTGCTAGTCGATGCTTTCTTAAAAAGATGTATTTATTTCAATGCTTATTTCTCAATATAATAATTCATGTATTTTCATTTTTTCCATGAGCATTGTTTGGTCTAAAATGCGGATGCAAATTAGAGTTTCATTTACTATCAATCCAGGTAAGTAACCTTCAAGGATCATCCAATATATATGGACTTAGAGACAAACTAAACTAATCTAGGTGAAGAAATGCCAAATCTCCCTTACAGGAGGTCTTTCATTGGGATTTCCAACACCTATTTAGTCATTTAATCAAAATTAAATCTAATGACATTGTGACAAGTGTAAGAAATATTAAAGCTCCCTTACAGGAGATTGTTCATTAATATTTCTAATCATCTTAATCAACAAACTATTTAAACTAATGAAATTAAAACACTTAAATCTAATTCTAATTGATTGCATGAAATATTAAAGCTCTCTTACAAGAGACTATTCATTTATATCTCAAGCATATGAATCAGTAATTTAATCTAATTAAATTCACAAACAAACATAAAATTAAATTTTACCAAAACAAAATGAGCATGCAAGTGAGGCAACAGGGTCCCTCCATAGCTCCACAAGCACACCTAGAAAGAAGTCAAATGTAGAAGAAAATCCAATCCACTTTATTTATCATCAATTGCAAATTGCAATTTCAAGCTCCAAGTTCTACATTCCAAGAGGTCCTAAGCTCTACATTACAATGATTCTAAAATCTAAAATTACAAATGAAGGACTAAGTTTCTAAATTCTAAAGTTTAAGATTACAAAATGAAGATTACAAATGAAGGATATAACACTCCTTTTTATACAAAAACTATGATAACAAACTCATAAATGTAGACCCACTATTCCCTCCTTTGACCCACATATTTCTCAACCAATGGTGACACATAACCCTATCCTCCATGATCTCCTCCATGAGGTCCACGATCTTCTCAAATTCAAATTTGAACATAGATTGCCACATAAAGATGCCTTGGAAGTTTCCTTTGTACCTACACATGTCAACAAACTAATTCTAATTGTTAGGTATAAGTATAAGCATATTATTTTCTAAAGTTTAGCCATAAATCCACTTAAAAATGTTAAGAATTAATAAACTTTGGAAAAGCATAGTCATAACACAATGATGAGGTAAATGTAATGATGTGGATGTGGAATGGAGGTGAAATGAAGGTAATATGGAAGTAATGTGAAGGTATTGGTGAATAATGGAGTGAGAATAAGGAGTATTTTGAGGCCCAACAAGCATAATAACTTGATGATGTCGTTTATGCAATTATATTTCTATGCATGAGAGCATTGCATAGTAGAACGCATTATATGTGCATACCAAACGTTAGAGGAAAAAATTTGTCAAGTCTTTCCATTGCCATACTCCCTAGCTTGAGTTCAAAAAAATCTTACATTTTTCTTTCACAGTAATTCTATGACAAGTACTTTTATAAGTACCTTTTAAATTTCCTCCTTGAGATCTTTCTCTCATCTAAGTGTTTGCATTCCTTGATTTGTTTCCACCACAAATTTTCTTTTCATTTCAAGTGGTAAATTGTAATTTGTGCCTCTAAGTTGGATGAGTAATTATACAAATTGAGGGATTTTCTTATCTCTAATACCCACACTTTAGGTTCCTCTCCCTTGTTACCCTGAACATTTAATGTAGGAGGCTTAATATTCTTGAGCTTTCCTTGCAAGCTATCCAAGTCAGGTTTCATTCTTTGTTGTTGCACTAATGATATGTTGGTACCACTCCCAAATTTTGAGGAAACATAGCCCTCATGGTTGAATGAGTTGGTGATAGATGTTTATGCCTAATAATAATCCTATAATGTATTGAATTATTGGAATCCTCCCACCTAACTTTTCACATGTTCCTTTTCATATCTTGAATCAAATTTATTTCACGTTGTCCTTTGCAAATTATTTAATATCTATAAATTTATTATTAATTTTTTGTCATCCCTTCATTATTATTTTCCAGCCTTCTCCATATAGATATCCTCTTATAAGTTTCAATGTAAGTATGTTTTCTTTACACCCATGTCATGTCTTTCTATTTACGAGTAGTTGTTATAGTTGTAGTTATCGTAGTAGTGTCTATATTAGTTATCAGTGAAAATTAAGGTCTCCTAATCATTAGTTCCCTTAACCTGAGAGAAACAATTCACTTCTACGTGATCCTTGTACCTTGAAATCATCCCACAAACTATCCAACAAAGTATTCTTTTATTTATGAAAACCCACTTACATGTGACAAGCTTCCTAGTTGATGGAAAAGGTAGTAATTCCTAAGTTTTTCTCTCCATCAGGGATTTGTACTCCTATCTCATAATTGTTCCCCAAGAGGGATTCCATTTAACCTATTAATAGTTCTAAGTGTATGGTCCCATAATAAAATAAAAGTTTTAGGATATGAAGGTTCCATGATAGTTAGAAGTTATGAAGGAATGACAAAATATAACCTCATTTTTCATGGGCTTATAAGATCACCAACTAGATCGCATATTTCTTGAAGTGTTTCTTGTACCCATCGATGCCTCTTTCCTTGACATACATATTGTTGTTATTGTTAGAAAATATTATATTTTGAAATATGTTTAGAAACATAATATGAAAAATTATCATTGAGATTTGCACAATTAGAGGTGGAAATGGTGAAGTCGGGTGCTTCAGATGTGGCTACAAGTGATATTATTCTAACAATTCCATTGATAAATAAGGTATTTGATGAATATTATAATAACCAATGTCTCTTAACTCCCTCTGGATATGCCAAAAATATGCACTCCATGCTATAAGGTTCTATAGACTTCTTCCTCTCTAAGGGAATTCTATTGCAAATATTATTATCATTCATGTCAAAGATAAGGGGATACTACTTAAGTCCAAGATAAAGATTGGAAAAGAATATTGTAGGAAATATTGTCTTAGGACTTTTTATTCTCCAATTGGATACCATATCTTTGATGGAATGTTTACACCAAATACCTAGCTAAAATAGGAGAATGTGATATATGGTTGCAAATCGATTATAATACCTTTCCAATGGCATATTTCGCTCCCTGTAATTCCTTAGGCACAAGGAAATAATAAATATTTTATCAGGATGACTCACCTAAACTACAAGAAACCTGTCCCAACTAGTTTTACAAGTCATCCACATAAGTGAATGTACAAACACTACAAATAAATGTAATATGAGTTCATTTTAACATAATTTGATTGAAGAACACATCTAAGGTCGCAGGGGGAGTTGAGGAATAATTTTTGGGGTGATTCTTGGAGTCTAAAGGTGGAAGAAATAATGTGATTTATAAAGTGAATGACTCATTTTGGAATTTTAGGTATATCCTTTCATCCATAATGCTTCATACCATGAAACTTGGAGGAAATATGTAAAATATCTTCGTGTAATATTTTTTAAAATATTAGGCATTGGTTCAATATAATTTTGGAGATATGCTTAAAAGGAATTTAAGATTCCTAAATGCTCCTGAAATCAACTTCAAATAGGTTAGATAGGAATTTTTGCTATAACTTTTGTTATGGGGTTTTTGAGATCATAATTAGTGGAGGATATAGATACAAATTATTATAGTTCTTATGATTTGAGTTTCAGACCTTGATTCACCATAATTTGAGAGATATGGCGAATTGAAGTTAAGCTTCCTAGATCCTCGTGAAATCTTCTTCAAACATGACAACTTGTTATTGTCGCTATATATTTCTTTCTATGATGTTTAAAAATATGAAATGTAGAGGAGATATAGGAGATATATCAAGTTAACGTGTTATAAATTTCAGGCCTTGTTTCACTATAATTTTAGAGATATGATTTGAGGAAGTTAGTGTTCCTGAATGCTTATGAAATATGCTTCAAATAGATTAGCTTGTCATTTTTTTTTATAACTTTCTTTCTGAGATGTTTCTAATTGTGAAATTTGGATGAGATAGAGAATATATGTCTAGGTAACTTTGGTATAAAATTCATAACCATATTTGCAAAAGTGAATACATGACATGTTATGCAAATTTGTTCTTGGGAAGAAACTAAAAGAAACAAGTTTTAAGAGAAGTGGACTTGGTAATGGAAGAATCAACAAGTATACCTAGTGAAGGCAGAAGCAAATAAAAAAGTTGGTGAAGAAAGAAGTAGAAAGCATAAGAAACTAACATACATTTTGAAGATCCAATAAATTAGTTTAGTTCCTACGAATATTTACAACAAAATGGATTGGTGTCTCATGTAGTTTGTTTTCTACAAAGCAACATATGATATTAGTGTCTCTTCTAGGTTTATGCCTACAAAGAAGTAGAGGAGATTGGTGTCTTGTAGGTTGGTGCCTACAAATTGATGTAGTAGTAGGTTGGTTCCTACAATATCTTTCATATAAAGAAGTTTTGTGGTTTTCTTTAGTAAGGGATTCGACGTATAGCTTGTGATAGTTTTTCAGTTTATTATATGAATGTTTTATGATGTTTGAATGGAATTTAATTATTGAAAACTTTCATTATATTGATTCACCCCCATCTTGGTATAATTGTGAATTCAAACAAATTTTTTCCTATGCTTGGGATCCCAAAACCCTAAAGTGTGAAACATTTAGTTTCTTCCCTACAAATGCATCAAAAGAAGTGATTCCCTTTAAATATATGTGTGGAATTATATTTTAAAGGTAGCCTACATAGTTAGGTACTTTAACCCACAACTTAGGAGATAAATATCTAGCATGAAGCATATAATTCACCTTCTATTTTAGTGTTCTATTTTTCCTCTCTACATCTCCACTTTATTTTGGAGTTAAGGGAACTATATTTCATATTCCTTTTCTTGATTCCAATAAAATATTTTCAACATCCTTGCTTATATATTCACCACCATTATTAGTCCTAAGGTTTTTAATCCTCTTCATGTCTAATTTTCAACAAGCTACCTAAATTTTTCGAGATTCTCTGGGAGATTTTATTTCAAATTAAGAATATACACCCATGTATATCTTCACAAATTAACAATGAATTTCAATACATTGCTGATACCAAAACCCATTGGCCTGTTTCCGTGAGAAGGTAGAGGCCAGGTAGGTAGCTATTCCCTTTCATTCCAGTAGAGGCCAGGTAGGAGGTAGCTATTCCCTTTCCACTTTTTCCCCATTCCATCTTTTGATCAACCGACTTTTGAGGCGACTGATGCTGTAACTCTGCTGTCGATTTATCGCTCACCCGACTGTAAGGAGGGTGAGGGCCAGGACCTTACGCAGAGCAGCCTAAAATAGTCTAATATTGTCACTATGCACGTGAAGGAGTTAGGAGGCTCTACTAGAATTACCTGTCCCAACCTTATCTTCAATATGTTTCAAAGTATGCATCCCAAGAAAACTATATCCAAGGATAACATATTCCAATTTTTACCCATTTAAATATTAACAATATGGAAAGTAGAGAAAAAATATATTATTCAAGTTTGGGCATAGAAATCACTAAAATAATTGGTTTCTTTTCTTTCTATCTATGCCACAAGATTTTGTCTGAGTCATTAGTGTTAAGACCATGGAGAGGAAGTATTGTAAGGTGCTAAAGTTATTTGGATTCAATTAAATTGGCTCATTCTCTAGCTGATGTCCTCTCAAATTATTTTTCTTTCCAAATAATTACTCCAATTTTGCATAAACTTCATTAGGAGTTTTACACCCATCTAAATGAAATGACATATCAAGGGAGATATACAAGCAAATGGTCCCATATTCCTCATCCATCTTGTTGAAGCAATTTTGTTTTTGGATGGTTGTTAGAGGCCCAATATTAGCCCCCATTGTGATCCTATATAGTCCCTTACTAGACAAAAATAGTTGAATCTTAGGCTTATAAGAAAAATATTTGAAAGGAGCGATCATTAATAAGACCTATCTCATTCTCTTTGGGATATTCTAACATGTTAAATCTATACTTATTCATCCCAAAATTACATATTCTTTAATACCATGCAGTATTTTAAGCACAAGAACTAGATCTAAGTGTGAAAAAATAGTAGACTATCTACTACAAAACAAGAGAGAAGAGAGAATCAAAATTGTTAAGAAATTAACTAATGAACTAAGGACACAATTCAAATTGCTCATAAAATTTGATGATATATTGTTGTTTAATATGACTACAATATATAGACTCTCCAAGGGTGAGAAACCATTTGAATTAGGTTGGGATTCCCTTGTGCATGCAATTAGTTATTTAGACTAGTTTCCTAGAATATGAAAAAAGCCAAAAGGGTGAGAGACTATTAAATTAGAAATATATTTAATAAAAGAGTTAATTGAAAGGAAGTGGACCTATAAATCATTTAGGATTGATATAATAACTCACATGTTTAATTAGAACTCATGCAAACTCCAAAAATGGAATTGAAAGTCAACAAAAAAGCTAACAGTGAGTGGATAAGGTTGTGGATAACGTGGTAGTGACTAAATTTATGAGGAACTACATACTCACTCTAGGAAGGACTATGCAAGTGTTAATATGAATTAATGGATTGTAATAAGCCATGTCACAACACAATTAGTGCCCAATCACTACCACACATGTCATCTTGGGGGTCACCCCCTACTAAAAATAGACTTACTAAAAATAAAATATCGTAAAAAATAAGAAATTATCCCAAATGATACAGATTGTTTAGTAGTGAAAAGAAATGGTCATATGTGGCTCTAATAATGTATGGAAGAGAGTCAAATGGTGGCCGGAATATAGACCCCGATGAAGTCATGATGAACTCTGAGTACCATGTACCCAATAAATAATAACAATTAACTAATAAAAATAATTAAATAATCACTAATAATTAAATTAATCAATATAATTAAATCATTAATAATAATCATGTCTCAACATAAACACTAAAACAATGCAATTTTGACATTAATATGTCTTAAAATTAACATAGTTGTAATATAGTAGGCTATAGTTTTAATGTATATGTGACACTAATTTGATATAAAATTTTCTATATATGATGCAAAATGAATAATAATAACACATCCTTAAAATTAACATAGTTGTAAGGTAATAGGTTGCAGTTTTAATGCATGTTTGACACTAATTTGATATAAAAATCCTTTTATAATATTATTATGGTGCAAAATAAATAATTAGAACACATCGCATAAGTGATGTAACATAATGCTAAAAAACTGTAATAGGATGAGAAATGATTTAGGATCTATATTTTGATGTTATCACAATGTTGATAAGATGTGCATATGATACAAGAACAACACCCAATATGACATCAATATCTAGATTAACACACTAAAACACAAATGTGACACATACATAAATTAGATGTAAACATAACACTGATAATATCATAATATGTTATTAAGCAATAACACTGGATGTGACTTGATTCTAAGTCAACGCTCTTCACATCGTCTTTTTTGTTACTATAAGAAAAGCTTATAAAATGTTTATTTATGTCATTAAACAATATTATATGATGAGAGTTGATACTAAACGCTCTTCGTATCAATTTTTTTGCTGAAAAAAATGCTTATAAAATGCATATTAAAAAAAATAACATGAAAAAACTAAATTATTAAGATCACAATGGCAGTGTTTTGCACCACCCATTCAAGAAAAAGCAAGATTCATGTATCATCTATATGCAAAGGGCAATGTAATATAATAACAAAATTAGAGAGAGATTCATTTCTATTTAGAAAAAACGATTACTATAGTCCGTCAGCTGTGAAGGGACTAAAAATTAACAAAACTTGGAATAATTTTTAAAGAGGGTTATTCCACCGTTTTAATCTATAACATGATTAAACTAAAATTTTAGAAAATTGAGTCAACGCCCACTTAAAATAAAAATGAACATATGCACAATATACAACCCTATTTTATTGTTGTTGAAAAACTCATTAGGGATGTGGGGCTTTGGGACAACTCTATATATTTTTACAATATCACAACGAGGTATCTAGGTGTTCTTTTTTTTTTGGTTTTTTTTTAAAGATGAGAACAAGAGTATTTTATTCAAACGCTATTAAATATCTATGCGAAGGAGAGTAATTCAAGGATATTTATGTTTTCAAAGCCCATCACCACATACACAACACAAAATTAGGTCATACAAGCACAAGCTTGGCTATTCTCTATTTATAGCACAAACAAATTGACTTTGTGTATACACTTATTTCAGGTCATTGGTCTTCTTCCTTCTTGCTTAACTTGTTTGCCTTTTTGAGCAAAGATTTCAGATTTCTTACCCTTGTTTAACTTTGATTCTTCGCCTTGTGGACATCTGGAGGATGTATGTCCATTTTGCCCACATAACCAACAAGTAATTTTATTCCACTTCTCCTGCTTGGCTGTGCGCAGGTGAATATCAGAGGGATTATAATAGTGTGTTCTGGGAACATACTTATAATACCCTTTCTTTGTTCTGGAGGCTTGGCCTCGTACTGGTTTGGAATATTTTTTCTTGTCCTTTGGATATTTTCTTCTGTTTTTGTAGAAAGTTTCTTTAAACTCTCTCTTTGCTCTTTTCTTAGCTTTCCTTCTTTTTACCAAAGGATCATCCGCTGTAAGCCCATACTTGCTGCAGATGGACTTCTTGTTTGGCAATCTGGAAAGTTTTTCTAGAGATTTATTTACCTTTGAGCTTGTGCAAAGACTTACCAATGTCTTTGTAATGTGAGCATATATCCCACCCCATGTGTATGACTCAAAAGGTAGCTGAAAGACTTCTTGCAATCTAATATATCTACAAATCTGGATGGCAAGGATGCAAGAAACACTTGTTTCCATAACAGGTTCTTAGAATCTTTGACCTCATAAATCCTCTGCATCTAGTCTCTGTGGAAGTCTTCATATTGGGACATTTTGTGGAATTTTAGATTCATCAAAATGACTTCATTTTTATCAGCAATTTTTGTTTCACTTCCACACTAATGCTCTAAAATCATTGATATTAACGCACCTATCATATTGCTGGTAACTATGCCATCAGAATTATGAATTACATCTTCTTTCTCATCTTTAAGAACTTCTGCTTCCATTGTTTGAATGAGCTTAGGAGAAGATTCTGTCTCCCACCACCTGAGGAGTGTCCCTGTAAAACATTGAATAATTGTCCTACAAGCATCAATTTCACTTTTCCCTCTAAGACACATGAGTTTATACTCTGTATACATCATGTCAATCATCTGCCTGATTTGGCCGACACTCATGTTATCTATGTTCCACTCTCTGTGGGAATCTAGGAAGAAGGTGTGTGCTTCAGGAAGTTTTCCTTTTCCTTCAATGTCAGGTGCTGGATATTTGGTGAACCTATGCTCAAGAGGTTCATATATGGGAAAGATTTGTGTATCCTGACTTTTCTGTTCTTTCCCCTTTTGTTCTACTTCATCCTTAAATAAGGATGCAATGGTTATCTTTGTTGTAGTCTCAGAATCTGAAGAGGAGACTACTTCTTTTGGAAATAAAGCTGGAAACCTGTTAACAGGATCCTGAATCTTTATACTTCTTTTTACAAGAAAGGAGTTTGGAACTGGTTTTTCAACTTTTGGCGGATTCATCTTTTCAACTTTATCTGTTAAACCAGTTATGAGATGTTTAGTTGTATCTAAATGATCAACTAACTTTTCTTCTACTCCTTCTATCTTGGATAAAGATTCTCTTGCATAAGAACAAATCAAACTAGAATCAAACTGTACATTGTTCAAACATTTATTTACATCATTGATTGATACTTGCACAGTATCAATTTGTTCCTTGACTTCTGCAGATTTTGCTACATTTATTTGTAAGCCTTTTAATGCAGTATTTGCCCAATTGAGTTGTTCACTGGCCTTCTGTATTCTTCCATCAATGCCTAGAGCATTGTCATCCTTCTGTACTATTGGTATGGCTTTGGCTGTATTTTGATTTTCTCCAATCATAATTCCTTTGAAAGGAGGAAATGTTGGATGGGGTGGAGTTTTAAAGCAAAAGGTTGGAAAAGAGGAACAAGTGGTTCAATTTGCATTTGGAGTCTAGAATCAAGCTGAGTAAATTACTCCACAGTAGACAAGGAAGTCAAGGCAGAATGGAATTGCATCAATAAGTTTGAATTTTATCTCATTAACAAATCTTTTCTGCTTAGAACTGATGCATCTGCTTTGCAGAAGGTGTTAACAAAAGACATCAAGAAGGCTGGAGAAGCCAAGTTTGCCAGATGGCAAGCTCTTTTTGCAAACTTTGATTTTCAGGTGGAACATATTAGAGGAAAGGACAACAGTCTCCCTGATTTTCTTAGTAGGGAATATATTGAAGATAAAGATCATGTCATGATGATCATCACTGAGTGGGACCAGCACCAAAAACAAGAAGTACTAAGGACCATCCTAGATAACCAAGACTGGGAAGAATACAAAAGAAATTGGAAACCCACCTGGCAGCTGAGAAACACAAAGGTCCTGGACGCCAACTTGCAGCCTCATACTGACATCTAGCACTTTGTACCCGAAAGAAAAGTGTACCCTAAAGGTAGCAAATGGATTCATGACATGATATATGATAAGTCTAAAAGAGATGCTGGGATTGTGCACCAAGTTTTAGAACAGAACTTTCATGATATTGCTGGGATTTGGTGTCACGGAGGGCGTAGTACTGGCATTTATGAAAAATACTTTTGTATTTATCGGACCAGAGATCTTTGGAATGAACAAGGACATTGGCCTGTTCAGCCCTGTGCTCGTTGGCCTCGAAATGATCCAAAGATTATATTTCCTGACACTGTGTATGATTTTGCAGGGTATAAAAAGTTATGGTGGGACTTCCTAAATATTGATGACAAGGAAGAGACTCACTATACAAAGCTAAAATTTAGCACATTAGCCGCTTCTCAGAGAAATCAACAGTGTCAGTGGTTTCGAGAATGGTGGAGTGATTATGGGGTATGCAGAACTGCCATGGATCCTGTATACCATGAGGCGTACAAAAGAAAATATTGCGATTGGTGCCAAGAACATGGTATTGGAGAATGTTTTCATACCATATACAAAACTGTTAAAGACATGACAGACAAAGAATGGTCTCCATTCCATAACTTAAACTATTCACTCCAGGAATATATGAGGGAACACTTAGAATGGTTAGTCTTAACCAAAGTGAAACATCAAATTGTTTTGGGAAAACCAATGATAGTCCGCAGGATATACACTAAAGCCTGGGACGACCTGTTGTATAAAAGAGATAGATTCCCTGATTTAAAGGTATTTTGATGGTTCACATGGGCTTTCCAGTAAAAGTATCCATATTGTAAATACAAGTACCAGTCACAAGGGCTTAATTGTGACCAGATTTCCCATGGGCTTTGCTGTACTAAAGTTTCCACTGTGTAAATAATCTTTCCCGTGGGCTTTTATGAAAAGCATCCACTTTGTTTTGTCGATATCATAATTTTCTCGTGGGATTTGTCGGACAGGAATCTGCTGGATGGATGATGCCTTGGCATTACCCGAAAGCAATAATTCCATCCACTCGGATTGGAATCTTTGTGCGGATGTTGCCCTGGCAGTACCTAAAAGTAATGATTCCATCCACCCGTAGGTCAGTTCACGGATGATCCACAGTAATGCTTGTCCCCCCTCACTTCCTATATAAGGAGGGTAAGGCTCATTGCTGAGGCATTCAGAGTTTGAGTCAGTCTGAGTCTTTGAGAGTTTTGTGTCGTCGAGTGCCTCTCCTGCTCTGCATCTGCGGACGTTTAGTCTGATCTGCTTGCATCACAAGAAGAACTCAAGTCCTTAGGTGATTTGGGAGCCTGCGCATCAGTGTGCTCGGCACTAGTGAGAACCTAAAGTGGCTGAATCATATTAGAAAGTCATCTAGTCTATATGAGTTGAATTCATATTCTGAGGCAGAGCCTATATTTCGCCAGGTAGCCTTCGGTATTGCTTGTTCCTTGAGAACAACATATAGTCCGATAAAGGCGAAGATAGTCAATCTCTGTAAAGAATCTCTCTATAAGAAGCTTTATCCATTCTGAAATAAAATGAGTATAGCGTTCTCCATCTGAATACTTTGCGCATATATAATGTCTGTTGTGGTAGTAGTTATCTCTGAAGCTTACATCCAAATTTCGTAAGAAGTTCGCAGGAAGTTTGCCAAAGGAACGAACGGACGCCAAGGTCATTATTAGGCGAGAAGCCATTGTTGGGGCCATGAGAGCATGAAAGTTCTGAGTAGGTTCACCAGGAGTCAATAATCAGAGATAATCGAAGAGACACAGCAAGGCCAAGTCAGCAGAGGAAGCGATAGCAGCATAGCGTGCGACACTGTAGCAGCACTGTAGCACCAACACTGTAGCAAGTTGTGTAACACCCCACTGTAGCAAGCTTGTGACCAGAAGCCCCTGCTAAAAATTGGTATCAGAGCCAGTAACGTCTGGTTCAGAGGTCGGTATTCTAAATCTTATACTCATTAAAAGAATGGACCCTCCCTGGAAATCAATTTCTTTCCGAGAACTAGAAGAGAGAGATTCTAAGGCTGAAGAAAACCCTTTAATGGATATGTTTGCAGCAAGTTCCAGTCGTGTCCTAAATTCTACCGAACTTGAATATGAAGAACCCCAACCTTCTGCCCGATGGGAACTACCTGCTATAGCTCCCTCAGAAGTATATAGTGATCTTTCTGTTTTCCATTTAAAAGCAGCTACTAGAATTAGCATTAAAGAGTCTGTGAGCCAGATTCAAGAAAATGCCGATAGTATTCAAGCCATTTCTCTGTTAAATCCAAAAGAGTTACAGGCAGAGGCCAAGAGACTAAAGACAAATTATCTGCACTTAGGATGTATACGAGTAGGAATCAATCCTTTAATCCATAAAGGATTACATACTTTTGTGTTAGCTACTATCCGCGATCTGACACATAATAAGTACATTGATTCCTTAATAGGTGGAATAGTTGCTCCTTTGTCTAATGGCCCAGTCTATTTTGACTGTTACCCAAATTTCTCTGTCTATACATTTGATGAAACCATTGACTAGATCTTACAGCTCCAGATCCAAACCACTGGTTTCGATATGCACAAAAAGAGAAACAATATAGCCATACAGACCAAGGCCTGTTTTCGTCACACCAATACGCTGTGGCCAGCCATTCGCCATACTCCTAGTCAAGATTCCAAATCTAGTATTGTTGTTCTGACTGATCCCAAAAATCAAAAAATAGAACACCAAACTATCAGATGGGAAGACTTGACATTTCCATAACATTGGGTGGTGAATAATCCTAAGCCTCTTCTGCCAAAGAATATCACCTCTGCAGATATTATAGAAAAATTTTCTTCTGTTGTCAGATATTTTCCTAGAAGATCCATAATTGACGCCGAAGAATTGAAGTCGCCTGTAAACTATCCAAATATTACAAAGACCCTGCCACTGTAGATACTACTTCTTCCAATTCTTCTTTTTGTAAACATGATTCTTTGATTGAGTTAGCACAACTTGTAAATTATCACTCATTAGAAGTAAAATGCCCTGAATGCCAAGAGAGTATAAATCTGCTTACATTTGCTGAATCTGCATTACATGCCAATCATAATCCTAGATCGGGTACCGCTCCTCCTTCAACCTCTGTCAATCCATGCCCGAATCCCAAGTGCTCAGATATACCTTTCCCACATGAGCAAGATACAGATCATGTACTCATGATGCATGAAATTGTGACATTAGAAGGAGAAGACCCAAGGCTGACTGAGATGATGTGCCTAATGTGACCTGCTAAGCCTAGATATGGCCTAGGAGTCCTTGAGTAGGCAAATCGCCTGATACCAGACTGCAGATTCCGCCCAGTTCCTGCCGACTGCAAAAAGCCTGCAGTAATGGAAATACATAAATTCTACTCTCTCATGGATGGATGCCTGAAATCAGAGATTAGTGCAAAATGGATGAAGGCCATGTTAAATTGGGATTTGTACACTAATCCACAGGCAGATGCATTTGACAAAAATTATACTCCTCAAGAGAAGAGAGATTTTGCTGAAGATTGGAAACATTTTATGGAAATCAATAACACATGGATATCTTTCTACTCTTGGAAAGATAATATTTCTCCATTAAATGTTTTTACTGGTTCCACAAGTACTTCAGCAAATAAGCATGCTTGGACTGCACTAGATGGAACAAAAGTTGAAACTCCATCAACATTTCCTCCTTTCAAAGGAATTGTGATTGGAGAAAATCAAAATACAGCCAAAGCCATACCAATAGTACAGAAGGATGACAATGCTCTAGGCATTGATGGAAGAATACAAAAGGCCAGTGAACAGCTCAATTGGGAAAATACTACATTAAAAGGCTTACAAATAAATGTAGCAAAATCTGCAGAAGTCAAGGAACAAATTGATACTATGCAAGTATCAATCAATGATGTAAATAAATGTTTGAACAATGTACAGTTTGATTCTAGTTTGATTTGTTCTTATGCAAGAGAATCTTTATCCAAGATAGAAGGAGTACAAGAAAAGTTAGTTTATCATTTAGATGCAACTAAACATCTCATAACTGGTTTAACAGATAAAGTTGAAAAGATGAATCCGCCAAAAGTTGAAAAACCAGTCCCAAACTCCTTTCTTGTAAAAAGAAGTATAAATATTTAGGATCCTGTTAACGGGTTTCCAGCTTTATTTCCAAAAGAAGTAGTCTCCTCTTCAGATTCTGAGACTACAGCAAAGATAACCATTGCATCCTTATTTAAGGATGAAGTATAACAAAAGGGGAAAGAACAAAAAAGTCAGGATACACAAATCTTTCCCATATATGAACCTCTTGAGCATAGGTTCACCAAATATCCAACACCTGACATTGAAGGAAAAGGAAAACTTCCTGAAGCACACACCTTCTTCCCAGATTCCCACAGAGAGTGGAACATAGATAACATGAGTGTCGGCCAAATCAGGCAGATGATTGACATGATGTATACAGAGTATAAACTCATGTGTCTTAGAGGGAAAAGTGAAATTGATGCTTGTAGGACAATTATTCAATGTTTTACAGGGACACTCCTCAGGTGGTGGGAGACAGAATCTTCTCCTAAGCTCATTGAAACAATGGAAGCAGAAGTTCTTAAAGATGAGAAAGGAGATGTAATTCATAATTCTGATGGCACAGTTACCAGCAATATGATAGGTGCATTAACATCAATGATTTTAGAGCATTGGTGTGGAAGTGAAACAGAAATTGCTGATAAAAATGAAGTCATTTTGATGAATCTAAAATGCCACAAAATGTCCCAATATGAAGACTTCCACAGAGACTGGATGCAGAGAATCTATGAGGTCAAAGATTCTAAGAACCTGTTATGGAAACAGGTATATCTTGCAGCCCTGCCATCCAGATTTGTAGATTATATTAGATTGCAAGAAGTCTTTCAGCTACCTTTTGAGTCATACACATGGGGTGAGATATATGCTCACATTACAAAGACATTGGTAAGTCTTTGCACAAGCTCAAAGGTAAATAAATCTCTGGAAAAACTTTCTAGATTGCCAGACAAGAAGTCCATCTGCAGCAAGTATGGGCTTACAATGGATGATCCTTTGGTAAAAAGAAGGAAAGCTAAGAAAAGAGCAAAGAGAGAGTTTAAAGAAACTTTCTACAAAAACAGAAGAAAATATCCAAAGGACAAGAAAAAATATTCCAAACTAGTATGAGGCCAAGCCTCCAGAACAAAGAAAGGGTATTATAAGTATGTTCCCAGAACACACTATTATAATCCCTCTGATATTCACTTGCGCACAACCAAGCAGGAGAAGTGGAATAAAATTACTTGTTGGTTATGTGGGAAAAATGGACATACATCCTCCAGATGTCCACAAGGCGAAGAATCAAAGTTAAACAGGGGTAAGAAATCTGAAATCTTTGCTCAGAAAGCCAAACAAGTTAAGCAAGAAGGAAGAGGACCAATGATCTGTATGAAATGTGGTTCTCATGCACACAAAACAGAGCACTACCCGAATGTTACCATCAAGGAAATTGCACAATAGCATCAGATAGAAGAATCATCTTATGACTCTTTCAGTTCTTCTTCTGCAGAAGAACTACAGGCTCACATGGAACAATATTCAGATTCTGACTCTTCAGATTGTTTATGTTCTGACTCTGAAGAATGTGCTTGTCATGCCCAATATGATTCTGATTCTGAATATTATAGTGAATCAAGTGAAGAAGGGGAAAGCCCAAGCCCCAAAAAGAAAAAGTCCTCATGGCAGCAACAGAAGAAGACGAGCTGAAAATTTTATCCCAAATACGTGCCATGGAGGAAGGAGACATGAAAAACCACCTGATCGAAGCTTTTACAGATCAGCTCAAATCCAAAGCTTCCAAAGAATCAGGTAAGAAGTCCCTATTCATTGATGCTTCATATGAAAGAAATACAAAATCATTTCAAATGCATCATCAAAAACCTGGTAGGGTGAGATCACTCACTCTAGGAGAAGTGAGCCGTGAGATTCATAATCTCAAGGCAGAAATCTCTGCAATGAAAACTCACATTGCAGAACTGAAGAAAGGTAAACAAGTGGCAAAAGAAGAAGAAGATGATCAGCCATGGGATACTGCTCAATATAGCAGTAACCAAGAAGTCCAGGTTGCTGAAGGAATAAAGGATCCTAATTTTGGATTCAGAGATATGAGATTATTAACTATCTCCTATCAGCAACACCATGTCAAAGTAAATGTCTGCATAAAAGGGAAAATGTTTGGAATGGTTGCTCTTTTAGACTCTGGAGCAGACATAAATATCCTTAGCATGAAAAATATTCCAGCAAAATATTGGGTAGCTGCAGAAAGAAAGGTAGTAGGCCTGGGTAACAAAAAGCTCCGATATGAGGTACCCAAAGCCTCTCTCTACTTTGATACTCACTGTGTTTATTTAAAATTTGCAGTAGCTGACATTCCAGTAGATTGCATACTTGGCAATGTCTTTTTGGCAGCAGTAGAACCTCATGGGTCACTCAGACTCAAAGGAGGAAAAGCTGGATATTTTATATCAGTCCCCACATCTAAAGGGACAAGGAAGAAAATTGAGCTTCCATATATTTCAAATCCCAGAATTTCAACAATGGTCCAAACTGTACAGAATTTGGACAAGGCAGAAGCCAGACTTTTAGATCTAAAAGATCTGAAATCTACTCTGAGAATTGAAGAACAACTTAAGCAACCTCAGATAAAAGGAAAGATTGAAGATCTGAAGAAACAGATTGAAGAAGAATGTTGCTCAGAAGAACCCAATGCATTTTGGCATAGGAAGCAGCACACAGTGGAGCTCCCTTACAAGGAAGGATATGCTGGTAAACCTTGTAAGAGCCGAGCAATACCTATGAGCAAAGAATACAAAGATCTTTGTGAACAAGAAATTCAGCAGCTCCTGAACAGAAAATTGATAAGAGAATCAAACAGTCCCTGGAACTGTTATGGATTCTACGTAAACAAAAGAGCTGAGAAAATTAGAGGCATCCCAAGGCTAGTCATCAATTATAAGCCTCTAAATTCAGTCCTAGCTGATGACACCTATCCAATACCTCATAAAGGGGATTTAATTCGAAGGATAGCAGGGGCCAAAATCTTCTCCAAGTTTGATCTGAAAGCAGGATTTTGGCAAGTGGCCATTTCTGAGAAGGATAAATTCAAGACTGCCTTTAGTATACCAGCAGGACATTATGAATGGAATGTCATGCCTTTTGGATTAAAGAATGCTCCATCAAAGTTCCAAAAGGTAATGGACAGTATTTTCAAGCCATATTTTGATTGGCTAATTGTATATATAGACGATGTATTAATTTTCTCTAAAACTATTCATGATCATTTTAAGCATGTAAATATATTTAAGAATTTGGTTAAGCACAATGGCTTGGTGATTAGCAAAAAGAAGATAGAATTTTTCTAGACTTCTATCAAATTTTTGGGCCACACAATCTGTAATGGGCAGATTTCTTTGCAGAAACATGCACTTGAGTTTGTAGACAAATTTCCAAATGTCATAACAGACAAGAACCAATTGCAAAGGTTCTTAGGCTGCCTCAACTATGTCAGCAACTTCTATCAGAACTGTGCCAGTGACAGAAGATTATTGAATAAAAGACTGAAGAAGAATCCCCCAGAATGGACAGATGTCCATACACAAGCAGTCCAGAACATCAAAGCCAAGGTAAAATCCTTGCCTATTTTATATGTCGTTGATGATCTTGCATACAAAATTGTTGAATCCGATGCAAGTAATATTGGATGGGGTGGAGTTTTAAAACAAAAGGTTGGAAAAGAGGACTATCAATTGTAGAGTTAGATGGAAAAATAGATACAATAAGCTCAGGTCAACGACTCTGAGCTTTCTGTAAATTCATGCTCTATGTCCCATTAAGTGTCTCCACAGAGTTCTAGATTGCTATGTTGATAATATGAACAAGTGCGTAGAGATGGGCAACTACACGTGCATCGTTGGAGCACCTGGGCCTATCATGGTTGTCCCCATGTCCTTCAACTCAAACTCTTCTTCCCTGAGGAACCAAGAAGACGATTACATAGAGCAACAACACAGTTGTTCGAACATGACACCTTTCCTCGTAGTCTGAGCAGTCCTACAGACCATTATCATCTTCAAAAACTTGGTGCGAGGAAAATCGATAAAGAAAGGCCTTGTTATTTTTCTACCTCTTTCAAGAGGACAACTAACCAATGTCTTTTTCCACGAAGCCAAAGTTGTATTGGGGTTTAGAACAAAAGGACAAATTTCAATGCTGTGTAAAGGAAAGACCATGAATTCGTCCATGTGACAAATGGAAAATAAAGCAGAAGTGGTTTTAATGTTGATTGGTGAATAGTTGTAAATAAAATCCCCTGGATCATCTTACATAATAAATTGAGTGGTCTTAATGCTGATTAGTGAATGGTAATTGGGTGGTTGCATATAAGCTAGATAATGAAATATTCTTTTTAGTTTTATAATGTCGTTTTTCTTGGGTTGTTAGTTTCTTTTTAATAGTACATGTCTAATGCACTTAGAATAAAAAAAAAATTATACCTCTTTTATATTAGGTTGTATAAAAGAAATATATATATATATATATATATATATATATATATATATCTATATATATATATATATATATATATATATATATATATATATATATAGAGAGAGAGAGAGAGAGAGAGAGAGAGAGTTAGGTTTATTTAGTTTTATGAATTTGATAATTTTTGGTAAAATAGTGGTTTTACAAGTTGATCTTCTTTTATGAATTTTATAAGTTTCATGTGCACATAACATTAAGGCTTATTTGACAATATTATATGTGGAGATATAGGAACTCTATCTCTTGGACCAATTTCCTATACACTAGCATATATCCATCTTAATTTCGAATCAACCAAGTGATGAGAGGGATTAAATTTATCAAGATGCAAACTCTATTTTAGTGAAAAGGGTAGAGAGGGATCAAGTCTGTCAATATGCAAACATATTTTTGAGTGAAAAATATGAGGAAAGAGTTGCACCTTGAGAGATTTGATTCCTCTTAGCTCTCAATAAATCCAAAGTTAAGATGGATCTATACTAGTTTTAAGTGGCATACTAATAAAGTGTTTTAACTATAAGAAATTTTTTATTTTCACTTGTTTTATATAATATATACATAATGGACATTGAAATGTTTTAGTTATGATTCACATTCTCCACATTAAAATGTTTGTACATCTCTCATATTTGCAAGTAGAAAGCATATATCCATGAGATAAAATGTTTTACTTATAAGTTTTTTTTTTTTTTTTCATTTTTTCTATTTAATATATACATAGTTGACTCTCCACAGTGGATATGGAGACAAAGCACCTCACTTGAGCTCGAGATGAAACCCAATACAAATATAAGGGAGGGGAGGTTTCCCTCTACTTAGTAGCCTGCATGCATATCAACTTTTCACATCTATAGATGGGAGCAAGGTATTTTGGAAGACATTGCAGTGAAACATATTTTGTTCTTGTGAGAAATGGGAAAGGTACACTCAACTTGACTTTTATACAGTGAAGGAAGTTAGTTGTCTATTATGGGAGTTATGGCTAAATCTAAGCAAAGAATGTTAAGGGATGGCAAGAAGGAGATCAACTAGTAAGGAGAGAGTGCCTTTGCATGCATTTAAGTAGCGAAGCATGGTGGGTGGAAAATGAAACGAGATCTCTCATATTGGAAGAATTGATCCATGGAAAATTGAGGCTTGAGGGTCTAATCCTTATGCTGGGTGGAAACTATTTAGGAGTCTCTCTCCATCTCGAGAGCCATATTGTAAAACTTCTAGAAATTGTAGCTTTGGATTTCTCTTTATTTTTTGTTTTTGCTACTTTCTCTGTAACGTTGAATGATCATTAAGTTTTCAAGCAAAACTTTTACCCTTGTGAAGAGTGTGTTAATTTCTTTTAAACTTTGACATGCTTTTCTTTTCGTTGGTATACGATTGAATTATATGATTTGGTCATGATCTTGCAAGAGCTTGAAGACTTATCTCAAATCCTAATGATAAATGGTTGATATATGCCTTTGTTGTATTGAAAATCCAATATCTTGATTTCTTACATTTGTTCACATCAAATTATTTTTTTTATTATGAGCAAAATTGAAACCATTGTAGATTTATTGGCTCAACTGTGGATATAAACATGTGCGTTGTGATTTTTATTCTTGCACAGTTTCTATTAGTTTTAGATTGAAATTTGCTAGTGGCATGGTGTTTTCATATATTATATGATTATGAATTATGAATCATTTAATCATTTTTAGGACTTTGTTATAACATGTAACATCTCAACTCAATTTTATTGATTATACTATTAGAAGGTTGAGGGTTTGATACTACTTGTTGAAGCGATGAACAATATTGAGTGGGGGATGAGTCAGTATTGTGCATTATGATCATCCTTTACCAATTCTTTCCTTTCCTTACAAATCTTGATTAATTCAATTATTTGTAGAAAATCACAATGTATATCTATCAAAAAAATTTAACAGTAAAAGGATCTGTTAAAAATGCAACAAAAAAATCTTGATTTAATTTTGTCCTTGAACTAAATTAGGAATAAACTTGTAATTCCACATCAAAAGACAACTTGTACGAGTTAGCTAAGTTAATTTGACTAAGTTGGATTAGTTAATTCGAATTGAGGGTCTAACATGAGTCATGTAGAGTGTCTCCTACTTCATAGGAGCTCTGTTTGAGTTTATTTTGAGTTGCAATTAGTTAATTTAGTGTAGGTGAGTTAAAGTCAGTTAATCTGGTTCCAACTAATGGAGGAACTAGTAGGAGGTTAAAAAATGCGGTGTTGTTTCTTGTGTTCAACCAGTTAATTGATGATTCACTCATAAATAACTCATGCATGTCAGATCTGAGAGTTACCCAGTTGAGATTGGAGTTCAAGGGAGGTGTACTACCAGTTGTATAATCATTCAAATTGTACAGGTGGTTCATGCAGTAAGAGGAAGGCCTATCAGGATTGTGAAATTCCAATTGAGGAATTTCCCTACTCAATAGGGGGCTAGTACTCAATGAAACAATGCAAGGAAATATGGACTTGGGAAAGCCAAAATTTGGTTAAGTATTAGCCTAGGCTTGTCTAGGAAGTTGTGAGACAGATAGATATAGTGCAGAGGTTGCTCGGGCTTGAGAAAAGCATTGTAATCTTGTCATATTTTATTACTAATGCAATATACAGATAGCAAGGGTTTTTAGTTGTGGGTTTCCCTAGGAAATCATTGTGTAATTTATTGATTGAATTCTTTCTCTTGTATGCTTCATGATTTATCGATCGATTAATTGTTTCCACTAATGACTAGAGTAGATTCAAGTATTTTTTTTAAGAAAATTATATAAGAAATTTGAATCTACAAGGAATTTGTACATGGTATAAGAGCATAAATCACTCTAGAAGATGAGAAGACGAGTTTGTCTTTTGTAGGTTAAATCAAATTTGTAGTATCATTCTTCAGAGCGAGCAAGATGTCATTCTATGGATTGAGACTCGAATATATCCTTGAGGGTAGCTCGAACATATTTCTTGGAAGGACATGATTGAGGCAGTGCTGGAAGACAATAGGATGAAGGAATTCATAGAAAAAGATATTCCTAAGCCTCCAACAATAAATGATTAATATTTAACAGGGTGGAGGAAATGTGTTTTAAAGGTGAGAAGGATCATACTAAAAGGAGTTTGAGATCATATTATCTCAAACCTTTATGGGAAGGATACACCATATTCAATGTGGCAAGCCTTGATAAAATTGTTTCATAACAACAGTGACCATAGTAACTTGGCACTGAAGAACAAGCTTCAAAAGATCAAGATGGAGAAGGACGACACAATACCACAATACTTGAGTAGGTTCACCAAATGTGGAGATGATATTGGGAGTGTCAGTAGTACAATTGTTGAAGATGATTTGTCTAGCCTAGCACTTCTAGGCCTTCCTAAGAGCTAGAAAAATTACTAGGATTTAGTAAATGGGAGGGAGCATCTACCAAAGTGGGAGTGTTTGTGTTCTGACTTGGTGCAAGAAGAGATAAGGTAGAGCACCAGAGATGGAACCTAATCCAAGCATAATGATGAGGAGAACTATTCCTTAAATGGAAAGGCGAAGAAAGAGAAGGAATGAAATTAGAATCCAAAGGAGATACCAGTCAGGGCAGTAAGAAGAAGGACTTATCTAATATTAAATGTTCTTATTGTCATGAGCTAGGACACTATGCCACGAAGTGTTCGCACAAGAAGGCCGACAAGAAGCCCTAAGGAGGAGTAGAAAGTGAAGCTCTTGGTTCACAATTTGAGTTGGATTTGACCCTCATTGCTTTCATGGTGACATCATTGATGGGTATTGTGTGGTATCTAGATAGTGGAGCCTCATTCCATATGATGGGAAACAAATAATTTTTCAGTGACTTGGAGGAGAAGGACCTCCAGTTGCACATCAAAATGGGAGATGATGGAAGGTATAACATGACCTACATCAATACTCTTACTTTTTGGGGGAGTCTGGTTCTCCTCTGACATTAAAAGATGTCATGTATATTATGAGTCTGAAGAAGAATTTAGTTTCAATTGCTATGTTGGAGGACCGTAACTATGATGTGATATTTAGTAAAGGAAAGGATTTCCTAGCCACAATACAATTGAAGCGGATTGGGGTTCAGGTGAAGAACCTCTACAAATTGGATGTAGAATATTGTTCTACTTTGAGCACAAAAGAAAAGAAGGTGCAGAGCTGAGTCATCAGTGAATTATGACATAGATGATTAGGTCACTTGCATCACAGACCTTTCAAGATCATGCAACATATTTCTATAGGACTTCCCAAGGGTGCACTAGAGTAGAGAGATACATGCAAAGAGTGTACATTGGGGAAGTACACCAAAGCCACCTTTCATGATAAGGATAGTCAAGCACAAGCAATCCTTGAAAGAGTTCACTTAGATGTGTATGGACCATTCTCAATAGTCTCCAAAACCAAACACATGTATTATGTAATATATGTAGATGCTTTATCACATAAGTGCTATATTTTCTTTGCATAGAAGAAAGATTAGACGTTCTATAACTTTTTTGAATTTAAAGCACTTTTTGAGAAAGACGCTGGCAGGAAAGTGAAGACTCCCAGGAGCGATAATGGTGGAGAATATGTCTCGAATGAATTCAAGAACTTCTTTGCATCAAAATGCATTTGACGGGAGTTAATAGCACCACATAACCCACAACAAAATGGAGTGGCTGAAAGGAACAACATAAGTATTGTGGGAGTTGCACAGACGATGTTACATTATTAGGGCCTACCATTTCACTTCTGGGCTGAAGCATGCAACGAAATTGTATAAGTGTAGAGAAAATGTCCTCATCGGATTCTCATGATGAGTACACTAGAAGACTATTTTTCAGGTAAGAAACCAGATGTGGAACACTTTAGGATCTTTGCTTCATCAGTTTATTGTCATGTTACCAAGGATGCAAGGAAAAATCTAGAGCCAACAGTTGAGATGGGCATATTTGTGGGGGACACTAATACACCTGACAACTATTGGGTGTACCTTCCATATCATAGGATGAAAATGGTTCATAAAGATGTGAAGTTTGATGAAGAGACAACCATGATATGTTCCCTTGATAGGGAGCTTCAGTTTCATGTAGATGAGGAGCTTTTAGCTACAAAGGAAGAATCTCAAGATGATTTCGAGCAACCACATGCAAAGGAGTGGAGAGTGGAATCACCCACTCATCTAGATACTTCCATAGACGGAAGGAAGCATACCAGAGAAGCTGAAAAATTGATTCATGATGCTAGATATAATGTTAGAGAACCCACATCAAAACGCAGGTATAGGAGATCACAATATTGGTAGAATGGCTACATGGCTATGATGAATGGCAGTGTAGAGATTGAGCCATCCTCATTTGAGAAAATAGTGTAGAAACCAGTATGGGTTGATGCCATGGTAGAAGAGTATGAGTCCATTATCATAAATAGTGTTTGGGAAGTGGTCCCAACATGAGTAGACTTGTCAGTGGTGAGTTCCAAATGGATTTACAAGGTAAAGCAAGTAGTAGATAGGAATGTCAAGAAACACAAGGCCAGATTTGTGGCCAGAGGGTTCTCTCAGATGGAGGTAATTGATTACGAGGAGACCTTTGCTCCAATAGCAAGGTACTCTTCAATCATATCTATTCTAACACTTTCAATGCAGATGGGATGGAAGATACATCAAATGGATGTGGAGACATCATTCCTTAATGGAGTGAATGAGGAAGAGGTGTACATTGAGCAACTAGAAGGATTTGGGACCTTCAACAGAGAGTTTCATGTGTGATGTCTCAAGCAAGCGTTGTATGGATTGAAACAAGAACCAAGTGCTTAGTAAACCATGATTGACAACTATTTCATGGGGTTGGACTTCGCCAAATGTGGAACAAATGCAAAACTTTAACATATTTTGGTTGAAGGTAAATTATTGATTATAACATTATATGTTGATGATTTAATTCTAACAAGTGATGAGAATTTGGTAAAATCTTGCAAAGAGTATCTTGTAAGAGAATTCAAGATGAAGGACCTAGGGCTCATACATTATTTCCTTGCTATGGAAGTATGGAAAATAGATGAGGAATTGTTTGTCCCTCAGGGAAAGTATGCCAACGAGATACTAAAGAAGTTCCACATGGAGAGAAACAAACCCATGGAAACTCCTCTAACAGGGAATTGGAGGAAGGAAGATGCTACTTCAGGTGAAGTAGTGAAGGCTACTTGTTATAGGTAGTTTATGGTTGTGAATACAATCCCTTCTACAAATAGGAGAGATTTCTCTAGTCCTATGAGAGGATCTAGCAACAAACTAGACAAACAAATGCAGGCTTTCCTAGTTTATTTTGGAAAATGAAAAGTAAGGCAGATAACCTACCTCACTCTGATGTTAAGCACTCGTTGGTGTCATCCTCAACCTTCTCTCTTCCAAGTCCAATCCTCTTTATGCCTTTTTGGGTGGGCATCTTCGAGGAGGATCAAACAAAAGAGACAAGCACATACATAGAATAATTCATTCTAACATAAACTACATGAAAAATGAAGGAATATCATGCTAAATGAATAATGATTTATACACTTATGGAAAGTAAACACCTGATGATTTTTTAATAGAAATGAGGGAAGCATACAACTATATCTTACTTGATGTTGGAAGCCTCCTTTGTGGTAGATTTCCAAGTCCAAGCCAATACCTTCAAGCACTCCTTCTCCTTTTTAAGATGGGTAACATTTAGGCATAGCTTCAGCATAGGAATGCAACCAAGCAATGACCAACCAGTTGGGGATGGAAGGGATTTCATTTATAGGAAAGGAGGGGGAGTTAGGGATTCACAAAAGTGGGAATAAGGTCCACATCTTAAGGGGAAGATCCCTAAAGGTAGGATCAATGACTCAAAATTGGAGAACTCAACCATATCCTTATTCAACAATATTCAACTCGACATTCTCAAGGATTCTAGTATGAGAAGCTTCTCCTCTACTTTAGGAAAAAATGCAAGAAGAGGTTCAATGTGGTTTTTCCTATCAAAATCCATGCTGATAGCGCTAGGTCATTATGAAACAACAAGCCATCAACTCGAGCCAGCTATGGTGCAAAAAATGTTGATCCTGAAAACTGGGTTTCTAGGCAAGCTTCTTTAGGATTCTCTCACAGAAACTTTTCTTCCCTTCTTCAAGGATGCTTTTGTATCTATTTCGTGGTGAATACACTGATAGCTTTCATCATTTTGGAATTTTAGGATATGGGATGGGAAGTGTGACAAAATGCTGTGTAACAGATGCCCCCTCAAGCATGAAGGCAGAACAAGGAGTGATGGGTGAAATGCTTTACAAGTCAAGGTAAAGACTGGGAAAAACACTATCAGGAGACCTGCAAATCTATTGGGTTGTGTTACATTCTTTCCACGACTACCCGGTGCATGGGAAGGTCATAGGGGCGGTGGTTTCCCCCCTTGTCAGGGGTTATTAAGGGGGACGGTAGCCCCCCCTTCACAGGATACAGGGTAGCGGCCCGAGAATTTTTTTTCAGACCCTATATCAGGAGGGTAGACCTACCTATGGTTTTGTGCATGTATTTCGCACATGGTTTTGAGCATGATGATTTTCTCTCCATGGTATTTTGTAGATTCGGGCAAGGGAACTACGATTATGTTCTAATCCAGGGTTAATGGATTGGGGTTTATGGATGCTTCAACGTGTATATATATGTATTGTAACATTGAAAGGAACATACTGAAAAATCAATTGGGTAGTCCCAGTTTCGGGATCCAAGAGAAAATCTCAATGTATATTTGTTTTATGTTTTATGCTCTCGCCATTGTTTATTTTCTATTTTTAGAATTTGTATGTAGGTAATTTCTTTACAGGGTTAAAAAATATATTTGGTATTAGATTTGTTTTTACCTTCAAGGGGAAACCTTTGTTGTTAAGAGGGTTTTTTGCCCGAGCCTGTGGTAGATCCTGTTCAGTGGGAGATCTTCAGGATCGATTCTTGTCGTGAAAGAAGATGGAGAGCAGTGGAAAGATAGAGATCTAGAAATTTAATGGTAAAATTTTTGAGTTGTGGAAACTCAAGATGGAGGATTTGCTGGTGGATAAAGATCAATGGATCGCGATAGATCTGGGTACTAAACCAACAACAATGTCAGCTAAAGATTGGGAAAAGTTGGATCAGAAGGCAAAGAGGACAATACAATTGTGTGTCTCAAATTTAGAGTTGTTGAATGTATCGGGGGAAGCTTCGACGAAGGCTTTGTGGGAAAAGTTAGGGGCTTGGTACCAATCTAAGTCTCTGGTGAATAAATTGTTGCTATGGAAAACGTTGTATAACTTGAGGATGAAAGATGCAAACTGGGTGACAGAGCATCTGAACTCATTTAATATTGTGGTAAGTTAGTTATTATCTATTGATATTAAAATTTCAGATGAAGATAAGTGCATCAGTTTGTTGTGTTCTCCACCAAATTCATGGGATAGTCTGGTTGTTGGAATAGGTAGCAATGTAACTTCCTTGTAGTTTGATGAAATAGTCTCATTCTTGTTGTCAGAGGAGATGATATGGAAAAATATGGAGGGCCAGAATGGTGATGCCTTTTCTGTATGAGTACGATCCTAGAATAGAATAAACAATAAGTCCTCGAGTGGGAGATCTAAATATAGAAGGAGATCTAAATCTCCAAGAAAACCTGTAAAGGTGTGTTGGAAATGCATAAAGGAAGGGCACTACAAGAGGGACTGTAAATCTAAATCTCCTAAGAAGGGAAAGGGATCTAATGATGCTCCTTCTATAGAGGCAAAAGCTACCTAAGATGAAGGCAGGATGTGTACTTGGCTTCTTCTTCAAGTAGACATGTAGATCATGAGGCATGGTTGATTGACTCAGGTGCATCCTTTCACTTAACTCCCCATAGAGAGTGGTTCTTCAAGTATGAGAAATATGATGGTGGTGATGTCTTCTTAGGGGATGACAGGAAGGCTAGGATCATTGGTTGTAGAAAATTCAAGTTTAAGTTGCAAGGTGGAAGGATTATAACACTTCTGAGTGTTCTGCATATTCCTACATTGGCCAGAAATCTTATTTCTGTAAGAAAGCTAGATGATGTAGGTGTAAAAACAGTGTTCGAGAAAGATACCTGCAAGATGGTTCGGGGATCACTGGTATTGATGTGGGGAGTTTGGATTGGAACATTGTACAAGCTTCAAGGTAGCACTGATATTGATGGGTGCAATAGTTATGTGGTTCCTGAGAGTGGAGTAGAAATCTAGTGGCCTCTGGAGATAAGACCATGTTGTGGCATCAAAATCTTGGACATATTGGAGAGAAGGGCCTTCGAATACTTCATGGTAAAGGTATGTCTAATTTCTCTCTGGATTTTTATTTCTATGAAAATTGTTCATATGGGAAGTAGAATTAGTCGATTTTCCCCTCTGGTGGCATGAGGGAAAAACAAATATTAGAGCTTGTGCACAATGATGTGTTTCAACCTATGTCGGTTCCATCACTGGGAAAGTCTATGTACTATGTATCATTTATAGATGACTTCTCAAGGAATACATGGATATATTTATTCAAAAAGAAATTTGAAGTCTTCCACGGATTTGAAGAATTTAAGGCTCTAGTGGAAAACTAGATAGAGAAGAGGATAAAGGTGCTAAGAACAGATAATGGTGGAGATTTTTGCAAGAAGGAATTTGAAGGGTTCTATAAGAAGTGTGGTATAGCACAACATAAGGCTACTCCATACACACCTGAGAAAAACAGAGTTGTAGAAAGAATGAACAAGACGTTGATGGAAAGGGCAAGAAGCATGCTCAGTGGTGTCAAGTTAGGACATGAATTCTAGATAGAGGCAGTGGAGACTGCATGTTACCTGGTCAACAAATCGCCTTCATTAGCGTCGGAGGATAAAACTCCACAAGAGGTATGGACTGTTAAGAAAACTTCTGTTGGAAATAATACTGGGGGGGTGAATTAGTATTAGTCAAGTTAATAATATTTTTCCATTTCATACTCAATTTCATATACGCTACTTCAATGAAGGTAACCCGCGTGTGCACGCAACTGTGTTTAAGGAAACAAGCGTATATCCAACAAACTAATGATTCAGTTAATTCATCATATGTTGATCTTTAATCTATGCATGAGTACTTTATTAAACATTAAACAGTAACCATGTGCAGTTAATAACAGAAAGAACCATCACACATAAGCAACACACATGAACACCAAGATGTAAGGTGGAAACCCAATGTGGGTAAAAACCACCTGCTGTTGTCGTCTTTGTCTTCTTTTAATAATAAGAAAATCTATTTACAACATTGTACTAGTGCAAACTCATACCAGTATGCAGGCTTCTACCTGTAGAAGGCTACAACCTTCTCTCGTTCTCCAGCTTCTACTGGAAGGGAGCTACAACCCCCTAGCTCTTGTACTAGCCGATATGTTTACTAGCACATTGGTGCCGACCTATAGAAGGCTACAACATTATCTCTTCCTCTAGGTACCACGTTTCATAAATTTTTAGACTGGATACTCCTGGAACACAACACCATAATCTGAAGGCCATGTTTCATCCAATTTTCATACTGGACCCATCAACAACATTGAAGTTCAAAATCAATCACCACTACAATACAACTATCAATTACATCTGCATCAACCAATCACTGAAACTCAATCATCACTCTCTGAATCAACCACAATTGAATCAATCAATCCCCATGAATCTCTAACACAACTGAATCAAACACTTACTGAACCTCTGTCACAACTGAATCAAGAATTCATTCAAACTTAATCAAACTCAATCAAACAACTAGAACATATAGATCACTGTAACCAATACACAAATCTGAGTTCATATCACTACGCTATAAGCCAAACCGTGTGTATACATAGCTTCCTTGAAGCAAACCAGCGTATAGAGCTGCAAACACTTTTTTGCACTTCCAGACTTCAGATTTTTTTATAGTCACACATAGAGGATAAAACATGTGTTAGTGATCAGATCTAGCCCATCCATTATCAGATCAAATAATAATAAGTCATTATGATCCTGATATTTCATCCATCAACATTGAATCTAATCACAATCAACCAATCTGAATATGCAGAATACTGTCACCAGAACACAATGCAGAACCCTGAACACTGCAACGACAAACAGAACCCTTATAGATCATACTTCAGAAAAATATATGCTACATCCATAAGCTGAACTAGCATGTATATGCCCTTTTTATCAAGGGGAAACAACATAAAGATTTGCAAATTCCATTCTGTGATCTATACGCTAATTTTGTACGCTGAACCAGCGTGTATACGTTGTTTTACCAAAGCCAACTTGCGTACAGATCTGGAAATGCTAACTTAAAGCATCACAACTATTTCAGACTTCATTCATCCCCACATTATCACATTTACATAATAAAAACATGCATCAGTATTTAGATCTAGAATGTTCAAGATCAAACCACATAATGCTAATACATCTAATCATTCATGATTCTGGTCCATCAATCATCATTAGCCATATAGGTGCATCCTTAGTTCATATCAGAAACCCATAACTTGCATACTTGATCTCACATCTCATCAGATATTCAATAATTGCTTATCTTGGCCTAATGATCTTCTCCTCATTTTATAATTTTAGGCCTTTCTTAATACGAAGGACCAAAACCACTTAGGACCAATACCTTGGACCAAATACCTCGGATCAATACCACTGACTAAATACCTTGGGTGAGATACCTTGGATCTAAGAAATACCTTGGACCCAAAAACTTGTTTTCCCAAGATATACACGCTTTTCCTTCTGTGAAAGTGCATGTGTATGTATACACTCCTTTTTCTCAATGAACCTGCATGTATAATACAAGGTGAACCTGCATATACCTTTATTTCTTCATTCTGTGTAGCCTGAATTGTAATTCTTTTCTATTAACATGCGATACGTTGATCTTTCATCTGAGTGAGTTGCCATCAAGGACAATCCCTGTATCATAATGCCAACAACTTCTCTTTCATATATGAGGGTATTTGGATGTGATGCATATGTACATGTTCCAAAGGAAAAAAGAGAAAAGTTGGATACTAAATCTGAAAAGTACATCTTTATTGGGTATAAGGCTGGTTTAGAAGGATATAAAATTTGGAATCCAGAAACAAGGAAGATTTTGTACATTCGAGATATGGTGTTTAGAGAGGTGAAAGATGCTATTAAACATGAATTCCTACCAAAGGAAATTGAGAAGATAGACTTTGAGCTAAAGGAGGAAGAATCAGACTCTACAGCAAAAGAAGAATCAGAAAATGAAGAGCCACAAACTCCAGCTATGAGAAGATAAGTTCGAGAAATAAGGTAGCCAGAAAGGTATACTCCATCTACTTTTTGTTCAAATTTTCTTTATCTATTACTGATGATGATCCTAGAATTGTGAGGGAAGCAGTAGATTTAGAGGATGGCAAACTCTTGAAAGAGGGCATGGTTGATGAAATGGCATCTTTTCACAAAAATGAGGCTTGGGATTTTGTGGAGTTGTCGGTTGGAAGGAAACCATTTGGTAGAAAATGGGTGCTTAAGAAGAAGAAGATGAATGTAGAAGGAAAGGTGGAGAAATAAAAATCTTGGTTTGTAGCAAAAGGTTATTCCCAGGTGTCGAGAATTGATTTTGGTGATATTTTTTCTCATGTTTCCAAGGTAGCTTATATTAGATTAATTTTATATGTTACTTCTGGTTTTGATTTTCAGGTAGAAAATATGGATGTGAAGACAACATTTCTTCACGGGGATCTAGAAGAAGAGATCTACATGAAGCAACCTAAAGACTTTGCGGTGAAGGGTAAGAAAGAACTGGTATGAAAGTTAAAAAATTCTTTGTATGGGTTAAAATAGTCACCAAGGATGTGGTATCAGAAATTTGATATATTTATACGGGGACTTTGCTTCACCAGAAGAAAATAAGATCACTATTTGTATTTCAAATTAATTGGTGACCGTGTTATTTATCTGGTCTTGTATGTGGATGATATGTTACTAGTTGGAAATGAAAGAGAAATTATCTAGGATTTGAAGACCCAATTGTCCTCCAAATTCGACATGAAATATCTTGGTGTTGCAAACTATATTTTGGGCATGGAAATTAAATGAGAAAGGGTAAAGATGAAGCTTTGGTTAAACCAAAGGAAGTATGTCAAGACACTATTGCAGAGGTTTAATATGCAAGATAATAAACTGGTGAACGTTCCTATTCTTGTAGGTGTAAAGTTATCTTATGAACAATGTCCCAAGACACAAGAAGAGGAAGAGGAAATGTCTCATGTTCCATATGCAAGTGCAGTAAGTAGCCTGATGTATGCAATGGTCTGTACTAGGCCAGACATTGCACATGTAGTTGGAGTATTGAGAAATTTTATGTCAAAACCAGGGAAGAATCATTGGACAACAGTGACGCGGGTTTTTAGGTATTTATGTGGCACTAGTGATTATGGTTTGTGCTACCAAGGAAGACCAAGATTGGATAGATTTTGGACATCCGTGGCTTTGTCGATGCAGACTAGTCTGGGTATTTGGATCAGAGAAGATCTACAAGTGGGTAATATGTGTTTAACCTATTTGGAGGTGCAATCAATTGGATGAGTAAGAGATAGTCTGTAGTGGAACTTTCAACTATAGAGGCAGAATACATGGAAGCCACTCATGCAAGAAACAAAGCAGTTTGGTTGCAGAGGTTATGTTCAAGTATGGGGTTAGTATAGCGAGCTATAAGGATAGACTGTGATAGCCAAAGTGAAATTTTCTTGGCAAAGAACCCTACTTATCATTCAAAGACAAAGCACATTGATGTTCAATATTAGTTTTTGTGAGGGATATGGTTGAGGACAAAAAGGTGTAGTTGGTAAAGGTGTGAACTTTGAGGAATACTGTAGATGCATTGACAAATCCTGTGAGCACTAAGAAGTTCTCTTGGTGTAGAGAAACAATGGGCGTTGCAGGGCTGGACCAATGACTAAGCCCTTTTATGGAAACAAAACAACAAGTGGGAGAATGTTGGGTTGTGTTATATTCTTTCCACGACTACCCCACACATGGGGGGGCTCATGGGGGGTGGCAACCCACCTTGTATGTTTCGCGGGATGCTACTGGGGGGTCATAGGGGGGTTGGTGGGGTAGTGCCTAGAGATTTTTTTTTGGACCTGTTGAAGCCACAAAAATTGGGTCTACAACAAGGGGGATACCCACCCGGTCCGGACCTTGGTAAGAAGCTCCTTTTCCATTTGGGATGGTCGGTCCGACTGGGGATATGGGACCAGTTTCCCAATTTATGTGTGTGTGTGTTGAGAATTGATATTTCTTTTCTAATAATTCCTAAGTAAAATTATTTTATTCTAAATCTACTCTAACAACATGCAAATTGTATTCTAATAAATAGAAATGTCTAATTCTAAAACTAACCTGGGATTTAATCTTTCGATTATGCGATCTAAAATAGTTTCTACAACAATTGGTAATAAAGATCATTCAATTTCTATAAGAAAAGAATTCAATAAAGATGAGTTGTTTCATATAAGAAGTTAGTTGAATAGTTGTGAAAAACATATTGCATAATACGTCATTCATATATTGAGCACAAATAGAATAGCCATCAATGTACAAACGTGCCAAATGATAACTCAAGCATTCAGGCATTGATATATAAATAACTAAACATGAATATCACTTAAACACATAAGCATAAACCATTAGGAGATAAAAGTACCATTGATAAAAAGTTCTACTCATGAGCTTCAACAATAATGATCTATCTCGTCTTAGTTCAACATCTACTAAGAGTACAAAAGTGCAATTTCAGTAGTAGATATTAAACACAGATATTAATAAAACTTGTTCCATTCATTCATCAAAACCTCCTCTAAGGGTGCAGAAGTGCATGTTCTGAGGAAACGTTTTTGACAAATTTCAAGACCCTTCTCTAAATGCATGAGAAGGGTTGAAATACTACTAGCTAAATCCTAAAAATAGTCTATTACAAAAATATAGGACGCGGTTTAAATGACCGTCCTAATCTAAGGCAAAAATATAACTAAAATTGAATCTAAAAATTACTATCTACATATATGTTCTCTGTGGTCGCAAGCATTCAGCATCGGCTTGAGGAGAGTTAGTTGGCTGACATCTGACTTTAGTTGTCCTGTGAAAATAGAATTAGCAAGCGCTGGCGCTATCTTCTCGGCAGAGTTAGTGAGGCATTTGAGAGTCATGCATTGACTCTGTGGTTTAACCAAGTACTGCTAGTAAGAATCCCAATTCAACTTAGTTAACCTATTAATGGACTCTGCTCTTTCTTCAGCCTTTTTCCTTTAGTTGGTCTATAAATGTTGTGCATTTGGGAGAAATTTACACAACATTTAAATATATCCCTGATAAATACCACTGTTTTTAGAACTCGATTTTTTCTTTTAGCCTTTAGCACTTTTTCTTGCAATTTTTCACACTTTCTGGTGATTGAGTGTTCAAAGGCTTTCCTTCTCAAGGGGTTTTTCCCGGCGCATCGAAAACTGCCTCTGTTTCTTGATCTGGGCTACCCTGGTGCTAGTTTTCACCTCTTGCGCATTTTGTTAGATGACTTCGGAAATCGGAGTTTCTCCTTCTTTTCCCATTATACTCTGAACATTGCTACATATATCTTTTTGTTTTCCACTCCTGCAATTTACGAAATCAGGAAAGAGTAATGATATGAATAAGGTGATGAGAAAGCTTTAAATGTTGAAATCATATAAAATATATCACCCTACGTGAACTGACTTCTTGATCAGATCGAAACCTTATGTCATTAATGATCATCAACTAACTCATTAATGCGCATGACTTGACATCGGATTACGAAAAACCTTTTTGGAACGATGTGCCCTACAGATCTGCGATAATGCGATTTTGCGATTTGCTTCGCAATATCGCAGATCGCAATATCGCTAATCCATTATGTTTTGACAATCATTCATTACCATGTGTTTCTGTGAAATGCAATTTGTGAGACTCGTTATCATATATCTCCAGCTTTGAAGTATTTCACCTTAAGTGATGTTTGAAACATATGAAAACTGTGATGCGATGAGTTCCTTCGATGTGCGATCTTGCGTCACGATTTCGCATTTGTAGGAGTTTGCTTATATGATGTCATTATTTCCTTTTTGCAATGCGATGCTTTTATCATTGAGAGAGAGATTTTGTTCGAACTTATCATAAACTTAAGTCTTTTTGGATTTTTGCGTATATTCTCCTAAATTTATGATAGTAAGTTTATTCAAAAAGGAAATACAAGTTCTAATTTATCATTATTTTCTAGATGAAGGGTCCCCATTTATTTAGTATTGATGTCAAAACTAAAATAAGAAGGGGGGTTGTTGCTGGCCACCACACTTGGTGATTCACTTGGAAGAACCAGTTATCTCTGATTTTCTTTTGAATTTTCTAAACTTCCAAAACAGAAAGGATTTTTGGAAAATCAAACTTTATTATAGAAAGATAAAGTATATCATGCTTTTAGTTGTTAATGATAGTTTGTTTCTTCTATGTTAACTTTAACTTTTTACTTCCTAAAGCTAGTCATTGTATTTACATTGGGCACTAATTAGTTTGTAAAGATAAAAACAAAGTATCCTCTATAAATTAGTGTTAAATATGCTCACTTGTCGTAGGTAGAGCCTTTGCTACCAGCAGGCATTCATAGCCTCGACAGGGTTACCTATTACCCAACAATGATCCTATATCCTACTTGGAGAAATATACAATTTTCAAAGAGAAATCCATATCCACACTTATTGCTTTTATTTTCTTTTAATTCTTAAAGAAAAATGCCTTGGTTTGGTAGCCAAATTATGAAAGTGCCACTCACTTGATTTATAACTTTGTTGAACAAGTTGTTTCATGATGAGACCCCTTATCTTTTGATTGCAACAATCTTGCGTCATTGTCCTATTTTGGTATGCAGTTTTGGCAAAGTCAGCAAGCTATAATATCTATGATCATGATAAGTTGGCTCGTGATGAGACCTCTTATTCTTTAAGTTTAAAGTGTATCATTCGATTATTCCTTGAAGATCATAATTCTCTAGGTGGGGAGGAAGTCATTGGTTCCTTAAGAATAGCTCTGGATGACAATTATAGAGTTTTTGGAAAGATTTTTCTACAGAGAATCCTTGTTTTTGTTATTGATGCTTTTCATTGACTGATATAAAACAAATTCCTACTAAAGGTTTCTTTTTATCAAAATTCACAAAGTTAAAACTAATATCATCTCCGAGATTTTAACCTTGGACTGTAGCTTTCAATAGTAATGACCAATTTTCCAAATCAATTCTATTTATACAAGTGACAAAACAAAATCTAAAAGAAATGCTAGTCTTTTTGATGAATTCCAAATGTAACCATTTACAACTGGTTTTATTATCTAAATCAAATGAAAAAATAATCTACAAAAATAAGAAAATATTCTTCTATGGAAAGTGTTTTTTAAGGATTTGCCCATTAATAGGTAAAGATTCTCTTTTCCCTACTAAATCTTGCAACATAAAAGTGGATGGGCCTATGATTTCCACAATTTGGAATGGGCCAAGCCACATTCGTTGGGACTTCGTATGTTTGCCTTTTTCTTTGTGAGCCTTATCCCATTTTAAAACTAAATCTCCAATTTTAAAGTCCTTTCTGGATACCATGTTTGAATCAAAAGAAGCTTTTACTAATGCTTGATGATGAGCATGAGTTATTTTAGCCTTTTCTCGTTGTTCTTCTAGCTTAAGAATTTGCAGTTGTCTTAGCTGTAAGGATGAAGTTGGTGTTTCGTCAATAAACTAAACTAAGGCCAAAGAGGGAATTGCTAGATGAGTTGGGAGAACCACTTCCTTCCCATAAACCAAATTAAAGGGAGAAGTGCCAATGGAGGCTTTCTGTGTTATTCGATCTGCCCATAAAGCATACATCAAAGCTTTGTGCCAATTCTTATGATTTTGGTCAATGGTTCGCTTAATAATTCTGATTAAATTTTTATTTGTTGATTCAGCTAACCCATTCCCCTATGGGTAATAATTGGCAGAGTATTTGAGTTTAAAACCTCTTTTGAGTGCAAATTCAGTCATAGTATTGCCAGAAAAGTACGATGCATTATCAAACATTAAAGCAGAGGGTAAACCAAACCTGGTGATTATGAACTGATCTATGAAATCGATGATTTGTTCAGCATTAGCTGTCTTGAGAGGAACAACTTCTACCCATTTAGTAAAATAATCTGTAGCTGTAAGGATATACCTACGCTGTTTAGAAGAGTGAAGAATGATCTCACCTATTATATCCAGTCCCCATTGATGAGAAGGTTGATCGATATTGACTAGTTGCAAGGGAAATGATGGTTTCTTTTGTCTTCCAGCAACAGTTTGACAAATTTGACATTTCCTTACATAGCTATGCGCATCTTTAAATAGTGTAGGCCAATAGTACCCTGCGTGCAAGATCTTATGTGTTGTAGCATCTCCAACATGATGTCCACCTACCAGTCCATCATGGAGTTCTTGCAACACTTTTTCAACTTCAAATTTCTCAAGACATCGAAGTAGAACAAAATCATAATTCATCCTAAAAAGTACATCGTTTACAAGTTGATATTGCTTAGCCTTCAATATTAGAGCTCTTTTCTTTGTATAATCCAGGTTTGAAGGAGCATATCAATTCTTTAGAAAAAATATGATATCAACATATAATGAATCAATATCGTTTAGGCTTACCTCATACATTTGTACTTCTGAAGATGGTATTTTGGAAATAAGTGATGCTCCGGCTAGCATTTTGCAAAAGCCTTGACCTTTTACAATATTTGTTGGTTTAATTTCAGCGTCGTATTCTTGTAAGGCAGTAACCCAATTTTCTCTTCTCTCACCCACATCTTTCCGTACTAAGAGATTTCTTACTGTTGGAAACAGTACTATGATCTTTGTATGGGTTTTAAGCAGAAAGGGTCAAAAGTGCTTGATCACTTTGAAAACAGCATACGCTTGTTTCTCTACGTCAGAATAATTTAATTCGGCTCCTTGTAGATTTGAACTGAAAAAGGAAATTGGGGCTTCTACCTTATCTTGATTTGCTTGAGTGAGTATCACATCATATGATCTTTTAGAGGCAAATGTATACAAAATGAAAGGATCGGAAAAAAATGGAGTTGCTAAAGATGGGGCGTTTACAATCAGTTGCTTAATCAGATTGAATGCTTCATATTCCTCTTGGCCCCATTTGAAGATTGAATGATTTTTAATCATTGCTTGTAAGGGACATACAATCCTTGAGAAGTCTGGCACAAACCTCTTGACAAAGTTAATTTGTCCAAGGAAGGATTGCATGGCCTTCTTGTTATGAGGCAAGGGTATTTCGGAAATCTCCTTAATTCTATCGCGATCAATATGGATTCTAGATTTTGACACTATAAATCCAAGAAGTTTTCCTTCACTTAATGCAAAAAATGACTTTTTTGGATTAAGTGAAATCCCATACCTTTGGCAACATTCAAAGATTTGCTTTAAGTCTTTGAAATGATTACCACATTTCTTAGAGTATACAATTATATCATCCAAGTAGATTACTACTGATTTGTTTACTAATCCCTTAAATGCGATGTCTGTGGCCCTTTGAAATGTGGCACCAACATTGATCAAACCAAAAGGCATCTTTTGTTATGCATAAGTACCCCATTTGGTTCTGAAAATAGTTTTTAATTGATCATCAAGATGGACCAAAACTTTGTTGTAGCCAGAGAAACCATCCAAAAAGGACATTAATTCTGATCCTGTGACTGCTTGCAAAATTTTCTCCATGGGAGGCAGGGGAAAGTTATCCTTTTGGCAGGTTTTGTTCAGGTTTTGAAAGTCAACGCAAATTCTAATGTCTCCATTTTTCTTTCTGATGGGAACTAAATTAGAAACCCATCTAGAATGTCGAATGGGAAAAATAATTTTGGCTTTGAATAGTTTGTTGAGCTCAGACTTAATCCGGCTTTCCAAATTAGGATGGATTTTCCTCAGCTTTTGCTCGATGGGTTTTTCATCGGTTATCATTGGGATAGTATGTTGGATGATATAAGTGTCGTAAGTCTTTAGATCATCGTAGTTCCAGGAAAAGACACTTTTGTATTGTTTCAAGAGATGGATATAATCTAATCTTTCTTCTTTGGTTATGCCAAGACCTAAGTTGATCTTCTGCGGCTTGGTATCAATTCCTAGATTTACTAATCATAGTTCAGAGTTGAACTCTAAAGTTTTGAATTGGTAGATCTCTTGAATAGGTCTTTCAAATCATATAGGTCTTCCAACTTGACCACTGACTTTGGTATAGCATTATTAGTTCTTTCTTATTGCAACTATTCTTCATGTTGGTCCTCGTCAATTATCTGATTAGTGTAAGATCCTTCTGATGTGAGGAAGCTTACAATATTAAGATCATCGTTGAAAATTCTCCAGTTTGTAACATTGTTAGGAATTGAGGGTCTAAAGATTAATTCGATTGAAAATCTGTTTGGTCTATAGTCCTCTGAGGGAATGAGCTTGGAAGCTACGTTTGCCAAGAGGTCAGCACTAGCATTTTGGATTCTGGAAATTGATGAAATATTGAATGCTATAAAATGTTTAGTTAGATCTTGCACTAAAGATTGATAATGCTTTAAATGACCTGATAGGCAATGTATAGTATTTCGTACTTGTTTAATTACAATTTGAGAATATCCGAAGACTTGTAGATACTTAATGTTTAATCCAATTTCCTTGTATAATCCTTGGGCTAAAGCCTCGTACTCTACAGTGTTATTGGTGCAATCGAATTCGAGTCTACAAGTTATCATAGTTTTGTTTCCCTCTAGACTAACTAACATGCATCCTGCTCCTGCTCCATCGTTAGACTTTGAACCGTCAAAAAATAACTTCCAAAATAAAGATTTATTTATAGGACTATCTATAAAATTAACACATTTAGAACTATCTGTTTGGGAAAAAATTTCTACTTGAGATAAAACAAAATTTTCTAAGTAAGGTGAAGTATGAGCATTAAAATTTCCTAAGAAAGAATCAACAGAATAGTTTCCAATTATATTGTTGCTGTATGCTAAAGGTTCATTTTCTCTTTCCAATTCTGTTACTATGTATTTTTGATTTCTTTCTCGCTCAACCTTTATCTGATTTGGTTTACCATTATAAGGGAGCCACATATGTGACCAGTCAATAGCAATGTATCCATGAAGCTTTTTAGACCAATCCCTGCTAAGAATTAAGCCATAAATTTCTGGAATGTCTGCAACTAGAATGTCAATAACTTGACATATCTTTGGATTCAATGACAGCCTTATGGTAACTCGATTTAGTTCACCAATCACTTCAACCTGCAACTAGTCCAGCCGAACTATACGTATTGTAGAATTTTGCGGCTGAACGTTCATCTTTGCACATATTGATTTGGGCAAGATATCAGATGAAGCTCTTGAATCTACTAAACAATTATGCAAGTTTTTGTTGAAAACTTCATAAGTAAGAAGAAATCGGGGAGTATGAGATCTGGACCTTCCTCCAATTAAAGCGATATCATTTGGATCAACTTTATTAGTCACATTAGTTGGAGGTCTTCCCATCTCATGGGAAGCTTGTGAGATTACAGTTGAAGGCAGAGGTGCAACAGGTATCACGTGTAATTCTTTTAAAGGGAGCTTTTGTTGATGTTTTAATTTTATCAATTCATGAAAGGTAATATTAGCCCTATTTTTCTTCATGTCTTCTACAATATTATACTCCATTTCATCAGAAACTATCAAGGTTTTGGATTGAGTTAGTGAATCGGATTGGACTGGGCTTGTTTGAGTCGCTTTGGGTGACGTTTTCTTACCTGTGACTTTATCTTTAGATATCGAGCTTGCACTCTTCTGTTTAGGAGTTGGTTGTGGAGGATCTAGTTGATTTCTACTTTTGGTACTAACCGGTGATGCCTCTTGATCCTCTTCGTCAGGGAGAATGAAGTCCCACATTCCTTGCACTTCTACAACTTCTTCTTCATTAGTGGGCTCTTCATTGGAAACTTCCTCTTCTTCTTCTTCTGATTTTGCATTTGTAATAGCATTGGGAGGCTTTAGATTAGTCGAAGGATTTCTTCTATAAGGCTTGTAAGGCTTTTTAGAAGAAGTCTCTGCTACTTGTTTCTTAATATTGACCATATCATTAGACATGGTTTTCAAAACTTTCTGCAATCCTTCTAAATCGAATGGGTCCTTTGGTTGTTTTTTCTTGGGCTCTTCTTTGAACGTGTGTTAGGGTCCCACCCTAACCCCCTTATTTATGTAATAGGATTAAGTCATAGTTATAGTTAGTAAAGAGTTAATAAAGCCCATATTAATAATTGTAAGTGGTTAACCCGCATTTAATGATGGGACCATAGTTAGTTGTAATGGGCCATGGTATTAGATAGATGGTATTAATAAAAACCATGGTATTGCCCCATAGTATTGCATGTATGAATCCTATATAAAGGATAGAGATTCCCTGTGAGGAGCATCGTTTCTTATTTTGTAATCGAGCTCTGCTCTATTGGAGGTTGCCCCCTCGAAGAGGCAAGTGAACATTGCTTTCTAAATAATAAAATACTTGTTGTTATTTCTCACTATTCTATGTTTTGGGTATATTTCTTCACATATTTGGTATTCTGGTATCGTCTTGCAGGTTAAGAGCATAACAACGTGACCTTCTTCGATTTTCGTTCATCAACAAATGTTTTTCTTCTCTAGGGCTATGATACGTTTTGCTACCACTATCACTTCTTTCATATTATCAGCCAAAGTTGTTTTAGTAGCCCTATCGACAAAGATCACTATGATTGATGGTATCACAAATATGTACCATTCACTTCGAACTTCTTCGCTAGGCTTGGAAGCGGCACTAATTTTATTCAAAAGTTTGTTGAAACGTGAGTTAAAATCCTTGATAGGTTCTCTTGTTTCGGTCTTAAGATTCGACAGGTCATTGATCAATGTCACAGTAGACCTATCATCACCGAACTTAGTCAAGAATTGTTCTTGGAAAATATCCCAACTAGTGATAGATCTAGATGGTAATGAAAGATACCAGGATCCGGCTGCTCCTTGTAAAGTGTAAGGAAAGAGTCAGACAATAGCATCTTCATTAGTGACTCCATTGAGATTTATAGATAACATGAAGTTGTTGATGTGTTCTTCTGCTAGCATTCCTACTTCAGGATTAAACTTAGGTAGCCTTTTTTCAGGATGGGCGGGTAATTGACTCAAGGGTGCAGGCATTAAGACTGCCCCTGGGTTATTCAATGGATTTTGGGCCATCGTTGAACCACTAATAGAAGAAAGCGTAGAAGATGTTCCTTGCAGTTGAGAAGATGAAGATATTACAGTTCTAGATGATTGTGAAGGAGACGTTGAAGTTCCAGTAGTGTCTTGGACAATAATTTGAAGTGGAGGAGTGGATGGTTGACTTCACAGTGGAGAGGTTGAGATGAATGATGATGATGAAAGAGTCTCACTATCAGAACCTTTAGGTGATTTCCTTTCTCTCTTCCTTTTAGGTAGAGGTAATTTAGTTGGTTCACTACCAAAATTTTCACTCTGCAATCGGGTAAGAGGATGAGAAGGGTTATAATGCAAAGTCACACTACCTTGAGATATTTCAGATTGTTGGGGCGATATAGAAAATCGTTGAATTTTATGGATCAAAGATTCAACTTTAGGAGGTTCAATAGTCGATTTCTTTGAAATTTTTGGGTTGGTGGCAGTGGTTGTTGTTTTATCAAATTCTCACTCAAGATTTATAGATTCTAAGTGCGATGGAGGAGTCAGGGGAGATGATGAGGGTGATTTACTCTTAGAATGGTATTTGGATTTAGATTTACTAGACATTCATAGTTCGGTCCCTCCTTCTAGTGCCAAATATGTTGAAGCCCCGAAAATCAGGTCTATAACAAGGGGGATACCCACTCGGTCTAGACCTTGGTAAGCAGCTCCTTTTCTGTTTGGGATGGTGGGTCCGACTGGGGATATGGCACCAGTTTCCTAATTTATGTGTGTGTGTGTGTGTTGAGAATTGATATTTCTTTTCTAATAATTTCTAAGTAAAATTCATTTATTCTAAATCTAATCTAACAACATGCAAATTGTATTCTAATAAACAGAAATATCTAATTCTAAAACTAACCCGAGATTTAATCTTTCGATTATGCGATCTAAAATAGTTTCTATAACAATTGGTAATAAAGATCATTCAATTTATATAAGAAAAGAATTCAATAAAGATGAACTATTTCATATAAGAAGTTAGCTGAACAGTTGTGAAAAACATATCGCATAATAAGTCATTCATATATTAAGCACAAATAGAATAGCCATCAGCATACAAAAGTGCATTCAGGCATTGATATATAAATAACTAAACCAGAATATCACTTAAACACATAAGAAGAAATCATTAAGAGATAAAGGTACCATTGATAACAAGTTCTACTCATGAGCTTCAACAATAATGATCTATCTCTTCTTAGTTCAACATCTACTAAGAGTACAAAAGTGAAATTTCAGTAGCAGCTATTAAACACAAATATCAATAAATCTTGTTCCATTCATTCATCAAAACCTCCTCTGAGGGTGCAGAAGTGCATGTTCTGAGGAAATATTTTTGACAAATTTCAGGACCCTTCTCTAAATGCATGAGAAGGGTTGAAATACTACTAGCTAAATCCTAAAAATAGTCTATTACAAAAATATAGGAGGCAGTTTAAATGATCGTCCTCATATAAGGCAAAACTAAAACTGAATCTAAAAATTACTATCTATGTATATGTTCTTTGTGGTCGCAAGCATTCAGCATCGGCTTGAGGAGAGTTGGTTGGTCGACCTTCGACTTTATTTGTCCTACGAAAATAGAATCGGCAAGAGCTGGTGCTATCTTCTTGGCAAAGTTAGTGAGGCATTTGAGAGTCATGCATTGATTGTGTGGTTTAACCAAGTACTGCTAGTAAGAATCCCAATTCAACTTAGTTAACCTATTAATGGACTCTACTCTTTCTTCAGCCTTTTTCCTTCAGCTGGTCTATAAATGTTGTGCATTTGGGAGAAATTTACACAACATTTAAATATATCCCTGATAAATACCATTGTTGAGGAATTTAGACTTCTGTGATCCATAACATTGTTTAGAAAATCTTCGGCAAAATCACATAATCAATCTTTTGTCGACGCGTTTCGAACCAACTAGTGTGGTTCATCGAGAACTCGAGTTTTGATTTTAGCCTTTAGCACTTTTTCCTGCAATTTTTCGGACTTTCTAGTGATTGAGCATTCAAAGCCTTTCCTTCTCAAGGGGTTTTCCCCGGCACATTGAAAACTACCTCTGTTTCTTGATCTGGGCTTCCCTGGTGCCAGTTTTCACCTCTTGTGTGTTTTGTTAGATGACTTCGGAAATCAGAGCTTCTCCTTCTTTTAACATTATACTCTGAACATTGTTGTGTATATCTTTCTGTTTTTCACTCCCGCAATTTACGAAATTAGGAAAGAGGAATGATATGAATAAGGTGACGAGAAAGCTTTAAATGTTGAAATAATATAAAATATATCACCCTACATGAACTGACTTCTTAATCAGATCAAAACCTTATGTCATTAATGATCATCAACTAACTCATTAATGCGCATGACTTGACATCCATTATGAAAAACATTTTTGGAACGACGTGCTCTACAGATCTGCAATAATGCGATTTGCTTCAAAATATCGTAGATAGAAATATCTCTAATCCATTATGTTTTGACAATCATTCATTACCATGTGTTTCTACAAAATGCGATTTGTGAGACTTGTTATCTCATATCGCCAGCTTTGAAGTATTTCACGTTAAGTGATGTTTGAAACATATGAAAACTGTGATGCGATGAGTTCCTTCGGTGTGCGATCTTGCATCGCGATTTCGCATTTGTAGGAGTTTGCTTATATGATGTTGTTATTTCCTTTCTGTGATGCGATGCTTTTATCACTGAGAGAAAGATTTTGTTCGAAATTATCATAAACTTAAGTCTTTTGGATTTTTTGTGTATATTCTCTTAAATTTATGATAGTAAGATTTATTCAAAAAGGAAATACAAGTTCTAATTTATTGTTATTTTCTAGATGAAGGGTCCCCACTTATTTAGTATTGATGTCAAAACTAAAATAAGAAGGGGGTTTGTTTCTGACCACAACAGGACCCTATATTAGGTGGGCAGACCTACCTATGGTTTTGTGCATGTATTTCACACATGGTTTTGGGCATGATGGTTTTCTGTCCATCCTATTTTGTAGATTTGGTCAAGGGAACTACTGTTATGTTCTAATCGAGGGTTAATGGATTATGGTTTATGGATGCTTCGGCATGTATATATATGTATTGTAACATTGAAAGGAACATAATGAAAAATCAATCTAGTAGTCTTGGTTTTTGGATCAAGGAAATCTTTGTGTATATTTGTTTTATGTTTTATGCTCTCACCATTATTTATTTTCTGTTTTTAGAATTCGTATGCAGGTAATTTATATACAGGGTTAAAACCTACAAAATAAAGCATGATATAATATATCTGACATATTTGATGTAAATATGCCTAATAATACATCTCTGAATCAGAATCTAAGAATAATGAATCCATGGCATGGAAAGAGCATCCGAAGAGAACAGATCATGTGTATAGATTCACGGCATGGATGTAGCCATCCGAATAGAAGGGATCATATGCATGGACCCACAGTATGGAATAATCCATCTGAATAGAAGGGATCATATGTATGGACCCATGACATGGAAGCAACCATCCATTTAGAAGGAATCACGTGTACAATCATGAATAACTAATAACTCCACGCAACATAGATTTATCGAACCAAACCTAGGGTCTTCATCTGTTTCTCGATACAACCAAAGTACAAATCCTACCATGTGAATAGACGCTTCAAAGTCGAACATGATAGAAAACCAGCTGATTACTGGTCAATGATGTGTATCTTTAACAGGTGTTACACAATATTTTGTAACTCCTCCTGCACTTACCTGTGACATATCGTGAAGTGCCTAAAACATGACCATTATACAATATACTTATCCATGTATACAACTCATATCCATCCTTTAACTTTTATTGGAAAATGTCTTGAGCTTTCCATGAAGAAATAGCTCTTAAAACCCTAAAATGAGGGTCATTGTTCTTATGAAGCTAAAAACTGTGATGGTCACTTGTTGCACCGTTTTTGACCCGCATTGGCATCACTATGTTCCCTCGCATACTCACAATGTCCCGAAGAGGTAATTTTCCCAAAGAGGATGAGAAGCTTCGTGATCTAGAAGCTTCCAGAGTGGCGAGCTAGAGGTGGTTATGGATAGATGGGGCCGAATCCTCCTAACTTGACATCTTTGTCTTATCCCTATGAGCTACCTCCTTGAGATGTGGGCCTAATCCTATCTTTGGAGGAGTCCCAAATCCCTCTCCCATCTTATAAATTCCTCCTCTCCCATTCCCACATGGTTGGTATATGTCCATTTACACCCCTATGCTGAGCTTGTGGTTAGAGGCTATTCATTAGACTTGGAGAAGGAGTGTTTGGAGAGTTTCTTGGCTTGGACTTGGATTACCACTCAAGGAGAGCCTTTCAACATCAAAGCTATAATTGTAATCTTCCCTTTATTCTTTAAATAATATACAACTTCTGGTTCATCTTCCCAAAATATAGATGTTCATGAATGTATTAGCTTGGCATTCCTTGATCAGCTAAGTAGGTTATTATTGGATTTTCTATTAGTTTTGGCATGCTTTCTTGTCTCTTGATCACTTGTGCAGGTACATAAGTGCTGAGAGAAGCAGGAACAAGTCTATGACACAAGAGGTTTGAGGCTCTCAACAAAGAAAATCAAAATAGCATCAGAATGAGGTAGGTCATCCATCTCATTCTACTTTTTAATTATAATATAGGAATATTTCTACTTGATTGTCACTTTAGTTGTTAGACCCACTCATTGGGCTAGAGGGATCGCTTTAGTACACAGAGAGGATTAACCTTGTCAAAAAAATGGCGATTCTACTGGTGAGCCTATGAATCTTTCCTTCCCTTTTTTCACCTTGTCTTTTGATGAGTTTGATCAACCATTCATTTTTAGACTTCATTGCTTGTCTGTAGTCAGTGTAACTTTTTGGTATATGTCTAAAGATTGTTAATTTGAGCTGTTCTTGAATATTTTGAGTTTCTTTTTTGTTTCCTTGACCATCTCTTGTTTGAACCTATTAGTCACGATGATATCATGGGTTTGTTGATTACAATAGCAATATCAATACTTTCCTCCTGTCAGGTCCGATGGTTGCAGAAAATTAAGAAATTTAGGGTTTCATTTCTGATTTTCAATTATGTTTTCCTTCTCCCATTGATTTAACAATGTGATCTTCATTGACTCTATTATTGTCTAATTTCAATCACCTTTTAACTTGGTTTGAGTGTCCTTGAAGTTTGATTAGCCTTTTACAGTTTCTGGGTCTTCTATGTCAACCTTCGTCCACTTGTTTGTCTTCTCATCAGTTATCAGAGATCAATTACCTGTGTTAAGAGTCTTTGTGTGTTTAGACATCCTTTGTAGATCACTTTTGGTTCTTGTGTCTTGAGTTGTTTTCATTAGTAGTTACTGTGGAAGTTTCTTAAGTTCTCTTTGACAAACGATAGATTACATATTGATTGTCTCATTGGAATTAAAAGGAAGTATTTTCTTTGAAGTTTGCGTTTCGAAAAGTAAACGTGAAAGTGTTATTCTTTTCCTAGTTTTTGAAGAATTTTGAGTTTCATTCAAATAATTTATGTAAAATATATTTTCATATTTGTTGGCTTGCTTGCATTCTCTTTTACTTTTTCACTAGGTTACATTAGTTGCATTTTGAAAAAGAGAAAAAATCATCATTATATCTTAAGGAAATTTTTCTTTAAGGTTTGTTTTGGCATTTCATTTTCTTATCATATGAAAGATTAGATTTCATATTTTGCATTTAGCATTTCAAGATCATCATGGATGCACTTTTTCATTTGGTTTGATGCATGATTTGAGTGATCTTCTTCCCTACATAGATAGCTTTCATCGAATTGAAGGATTTCATTTCATCATCTCGTTTGCATTTTAGGAACATGTAACATCGTTAAGGCCTTGATATTGAAACATAATTCCAAGATAAACTTTAAAATATATCAATTAATCTAAGAAGAATTTGAAACATTAACTTTCATATTAGTGGTCTAGGCTAGAGATGTGTTCCGACGTCTTTAAAACTTAGCAGCTGTCATTTGCTTCGGCATTAGATAGTGCTAGCATGGACTTGTGCTCCCCGTATCATTGCGTATATCAAGGGAGACCCCATAGGTTGCAAACCTTTATCCATAGGAAGCTGATTATTCCACCCTGTAAACATGATACACCGAACACAGCATTCAGGGAGATTTCCTGCACATACGTCAAGTCCTTGGTAAATTTATTTGTTGAGGTGTATATTGTAGTTCACGGTTACTTGGTACTCCTTTTACCTAGATTCACCTGAGCATTCATTTCGATCTTTTTTGACTCTTTAAATTTCAAAAGATCATCGAGCAACTTGCCCTTTTAAGCTCTCTAAACCAGTGAAGGCAACTAGAGTCACCTTTTTGTCCTTTTCTTGACTCTTAAAACATGAAAAGGAAAAGTTTATGTTTCAAATTCTAAAACTAATTGACCGTGGAACGACATCCTTCCTGTGGAAATACTCCTTAGTAGATCTTAGGTTGATACCAATGGCGACATTTCCTGAGTCTACCAGTCAAGGAAACCCCTATGATGGGAATCCTAGTCATTTTCCTTCTTTTCGAAATATTGCTGCTCCCTATATGGCAACATTGTCCCTTCCTAGATTGACCATTGGTGTGCTAGTTTGGTTGTTTTCGACCTCGATGATTCCGAGTGTTGAAACTTCTTTTCAACCGAGTTCTCCTCCACCTGAACAAAATCAACCTCATGTTGATCCTAAAGTTGACCCCTTCCCTTCTTTGCATATTTCTTCACATCATTCTTCCTCTTCGCCTAGTGAAAGTATAGATTCTAGTAACTAGGCAACTAAGAAGAATAAGAGTAAGATGAAGAAGAAGAAACGAAATAAGAAAGTGGGCAACCAAGAAGTCATTGCTATGGATGCAACTGATGTATGAAAATATTCCATTCAGCCTCAAAAAGTAAAATTCCCTTACATTTTATGTAAGGGTGACCACCTTCTTCGGAATTGTCCTAGTATTCCAAAGGTATTAGAAGTGTGGTCCACAGGTTCACATCGACCTTTTTCATCAGCCTCTTGTGATCATGCGAGTGATAAACCTTCAACTAGTGACAATAAAACTCATGGGAAAAAGGGAAAACTCAAATTTCCCTGTAATTTGTGTGAAGGTAATCATCCCATTCACATTTGTCCTTTAATAGATGAAGCTTCCAATGAGTTGGAAAACCTTACAGCTTCTCAATCTTGTCTTCCAGTTGGTTATCGCAAGCTTTACCCTAATCCTTCACTAGTTGATCTAGTGATTGATCAATAATCATCTTTGGTCAACCCCACTCTCTCTGAAAGTGAGCCTCGTGAGCCCATTTCTGACCAACCATTGGTTGAGAAAATGGTAGACTTGACTCCACCTTCAGTTAACCATACATTTCTAGTAGAGAGTGAACCTCATACTACTCAGGTTCTTCTGGTTTCTTCAGTTTTGAATGAACTTGAGGTAAATCCTCATGTTCCCGAGGTGCATGAGAGAATTTCTCTTGTTCACGTCCAGCAAGGGGGAGTCTCTCATGTTCCTATGACAACCCCTCCAAGTAGTTTAGTCACTTCTTTTGATTAGAGTCGACAGGTAGGATATCACCTTCTGTCTTATGTGCTTTTTCAGATTACAGTACAGGCTTACCATATGGCCATACCTAGCACAGTCATAGACGAGGGTGCATCTGTTAGTATTATGTCCTCAACTGCTTGGCAAGCTTTGGGTTATCCTCAGCTTGTCCCCATCACCCAGAATCTATTAGCTTTTAACAAAGGAACCAGTCAACGATTAGGGATCCTTCCTAAGTTTCCTATTACTTTAGGAGGGAAGACTATTTATATAAACATGATGGTTGTCCAAGGCCCTTTAGATTTTAATCTACTCCTTGGTTGTGACTATGTTTATGTCATGGGAGCTCTTGTTTCTTCTCTCTTTTGAGTGGTGTGTTTCTCGTATGAAGGAAACATTGTGATCATTGATCATCTTACATTCATTTGTCCTGATTCAACTCCCCATCAACCATCATCCATAAATGGTTCTTATTTTCAAGCGGTATCACCCCCACCATAGGTTTATTATGTGGCCACTTGTTCCATGCCCACATCTAATGATGATCTAATAGATGATGTTGTACACCATGTACTAGGGGAATTAGATCCTGATTTTTCATTTGGTTCCCTGGACATGTATCCCTTCCAGTGTGTTGTTCTCCCATATGATGAGAAACTCTTGGAATCTATGGCCTCTTTTGGTCTATGATCAAGGGAGTGGAGCATAGTTTCTTCTCATGTTTCAAGCTCCTTAAGAAATGAAACAAGGGATTTGGAGCAGAGTTCCTTGTCTTCTGTCAAGCTCCTTAAAAAATGAAACAAGCGATTTGGAGCAAAGTTCCTTGTCTTCTTTCAATATCCTTGAAAAATGAAACAACGACCTTGGAGTAGAGTTCCTTCTCATGTTTCGAGCTCCTTAAAAAATGAAACAAGGGATTTGGAGAACAATTCCTTGTCTTGTGTCAACCTGCTTAAAAAATGAAACAAGGGATTTGGAGCAAAGTTCCTTGTCTTGTGTCAAGCTCATTAAAAAATGAAACAAGGACCTTAGAGAAAAGTTCCTTATCTTGTGTCAAGCTCCTTAAAAAATGAATTAAGGGATTTGGAGTAGATTTCCTTGTCTTGTGTCAAGCTCATTAAAAAATGAAATAAGGACCATGAAGATAGTTCTTTTACTATGTCAAACTCATTAAAAAATGAAATAGGTTCCATGAGGATAGTTCTTTTACTATGTCAGACTAGTTAAAATGAAATAGGTTCCATGAGGATATTTCTTTTTCAATGTCAATCTCATTAAAAAATGAAATAAGTGTTATGAGCAAGGTTCTTTTCCTGTGTCAAGCTCATTAAAAAACGGAACAAATTCCCTTCCAATTCGAGTCTTTGATTAAATCTTGTAAAATCCTAGTTGAGTCTTTCACTTGATCTTGTAAGTGAACCTTCATTCATCCACTTGTTAGTAACCAACGGTCTACTTAGGTGAAGGAAATGAAGCTTGGGGGGGCATGTACCTCAAATCGATTCATTATGCTAGGGGCATGCAAACTCATCTCATGCATAGTTTATCTTTGTTTCAAGCTTGTGTAAAAATGAAACCATTTTTCAAGCATAGTTCTCGTGTTTCAAGCTTGTGTAAAAATGAAATTATTCTCACTTTACATCTCATGGTTGTTGTTTTTATCAGCCTGTTCTGTTAGATGAGCCTTGGTTTTTTCATTCCATCTTCACCATCTCTTTGGCTGGTCATATGCTTTCACTTGGCTTTTTACCCTTGCCCGAGGAACATCTGTGATGAGTGGTCTTATTAGCCAGCCTCTTGACCATTACATGTTTTTAGTTGTTCCATCATTACCAGAACCAGTTGTTATCCTTTTATGCCACTCATTCCTCTAGGAAGAGTCATATTTCAACTCTTTTCAGACTCCAAAAATATGAAAAGATTGTCGAGTACTTGTCTTTTCAAACTTGTTAAATTAAATGAATTGAAATCACCTCAGTATACGTTTACCCTGTTTTTGAGTTGAGGTTGACTATTGACGAAAAAGGTACACCTTGGTCAACATGGTCAAGAGGTTCTCTTGAATACTATTTTCTACCTTTTTGGATTCGAGAGACAAATTACGAAAAGCGACAGGTTGGAGTTTTGTTTTTCGTTTCTTTTTCAAACTCTCTAAACATGAAAAATACACCGAGTAATTCTTCTGTCAGACTCATAAAACTTAAACGATGAAATACTTGTCACCATGACGAGACCGAGTTTCTCCTTCCTAGGACTCGTAAAACTTACTAGGATGGATTCATCCGAAGGGTGAACTTATACGACAAGCATATGGTATCCTCTTCAAGCTTGTGATAAAAGTAATTGGGGTACTCGCTAGAAATAGTAGGGGAAAAATGAAGATGAGACATCCTTTGTATAGGCAACATTTCACTCTTGAACATGACACTCTTCTACTCTCATGTCGGTTTTGGGATATCCTCACTTAGTCACTTATCCTCCTGGGTTAGGGTGATCCATTTTTCCTCTCATTTGACTATTCCATTATGTCATCATGACCTTTAGTCCTATTTTGAATCAAATGTTTCCACACTTTGAATTCATGTCACCAATGTTCAACAGAAGTCCAATATGAAATTATTTACCTATACCATATTTGAGCCATTATTATAGTCCTAAATATTATTCCACTTATTCCTTGTTTTGTGTCGATGATGGGGGATTCATCATTGGCCTCCTTCAAATGGTCACTTCGTGTCGACTTCAGCTCATTATCTAGGAAGATGACTTAGAAACTCCCTTTCAATACCTTAGAGCTAGCATGCCCTAATGGCCAGTTCTTTGCATCCGACAACATGTATTCATTATTGGCTTCCGATCAGGTGATTCCATGAGTGTTCGACCTCAACTTAATTATCACATTCACATATTGTAATGTTTTACCCTAAGATCCATTTTCATTATTGGTGGTTTCTCTTGTACTTGTTAACGATCCACATCATTGGCTAGTAATAAGATGGTTTTGTAGCATGCTCGACTTCAACACGTTTATTCGCATGTTAGGATTCGTACATTGATCGGGTTGGGATGGAGCGCATGATCCTGAGTATTGTTTGTTATGACTCAGGTTACATGGAGTTATATGTCATTCATGATTGTACACATGTTTCTACTATACATATGGTTGTGACCATACTGTGAGACTTTATATTTATGATTATCCTTGTTATCTAGATGGTTGCACCCATACCATGGATCTTTTCATATAGTCTTCATCATCTAGATGGCTACATCCGTGTTGTGGATTCATGTCTTGATCTTAGATATGTATATGCATCCTTGATTTGCAAGTCTCCTCAAAATGTGTGTCCTTGTCCTTTCCAAAAGCTCGTACAACATCTCAGCCATCAGTCCTTGTTCTGCCTTCATGCTTTAGGGGGCATCTGGGACACATTTTTTTGCCACGCATCCTCCACATCCTAGTGACATACCTCAAAGTGCCCGAAAAATGATCATTAAATAGTATACTCATCCATGTATATGACTCATATCCCTCCTTTAACTTTTCTTGGGAAATGCCTTGACCTTTCCCCGAAGAAATAGCTCTTAAAACCCTAAAATGAGGGTCATCGCTCTTATCAATAAAAAACCATGATGGTTTCATGTTGCACCGTGTTTGACCCATGATGGCATCACTATGTTCCCTTGCATACCCACGATGATCCCAAAAAGGTAATTTTCCCAAAGAGAATGAGAAGCTTCGTGATCTAGAAGCTTCCAGATCAGCGAGCTAGAGGTGGTTTCGGATAAATGAGGTCGAATCCTCCTAAATTGATCTCTTTGTCTTATCCCTATGAGATACCTCCTTGATATGCGGTCCTAATCCTATCTTTGGAGGAGTCCCAAATCCCTCTCCCTGCCTATAAATTCCTCCTCTCCCATTCCCACATGGTTGGTCTATGTCCATTTACACCCCTATGCTGAGCTTTCGCTTAGATGCTATTCATTAGACTTGGAGCAGGAGTGTTTGGAGAGCTTCCTGGCTTGGACTTGGATTACCACTCAATGAGAGCCTTTCAAAATCAAGTCTATGGTTGTAAGCTTCCCTTTATTCTTTAAATAATATACAACTGCTAGTTCATCTTCCCAAAATATATATGTTCATGTATGTATTAGCTTGGCATTCCTTGATCAGCTAAGTAGGTTATTATTGGATATGCTATTGGCTTTGGCATGTTTTGCTATCTCTTGATCACTTGTACAGGTAAATAAGTGCTGAGAGAAGCAAGAACAAGTCCGTGACACAAGCGGTTCGACGCTCTCAATAAAGGAAATCGGAATAGCACCAGAACGAGGTAGGTCATCCCTCTCGTTATACTTTTCAATTATAATCTAGGAAGATGTCTAGTTCATTTTCACTTCAATTGCTAGACCCACACATTGGGCTAGAGGGGTTGTCTCTATCCGTAGGGAGGATTAACCTTGTCAATGACAGACACTAGAGAAACCAATGTTGGCATTATGATATAGGTGTTGTCCTTGATGGCAACTCACTCACAGTACAATTTAGATTTGATAAAGGGCAACTCAAATTGTAATAGGTCAATTAAAAGGTAATAGGGTATTGGTACAGAAGAACAGTAAGTTGGAACAAAGGTCTACTAATCAGAATCAAGAAGCTGAAGGAAAAGGATGTTGTAAGGTAGTTTAAGCTGTATACGCAAGTTCACCTTGTCGAAGTAGTGTATACACGCATTTTCACAAAATAAAAAGAGCGTATATGTATGCATGCATTTTCACAAGAGGAAAAGCACGTATGGGTTGGAAAATCAAGGAAATATAATATTAAAGAATACCAAGGGTCAATACCATGGTATTAGCCCACAATATTGAGTGGAGTAATGATTATTTGATCTCATCCAAGAATGCCATAGGTTCTAAGTGTTGTTTTGGTCTGAGGTATTGAGAAAGGCCAAAAACTATATAAGGAGGAGAAGATCAAAGGGCCATGTGTGAAAGTGAAAGGGTTTCTCAAGAATACTTCTATTTGAAGTATATTTTATGTTGCAGGGGCTATGATTATGATATAATCTGAAATATTTTGTGCACCTTGAATTCAATGTTGGATCAAGATCATGAAACCTGAAATGACTTATCATTGAATGATCTGATATTGAATGGGCTAGATTTGATTTCTTTCACATGTTTTATTCTTTAGATGTCATGAGCTGGGTATGTTTGAAGTCTAGAATAGCAAAAAGGTTGTAAGTTTTTTTTTTATAGATCTATACGTTGGTTCACCTTGGTGAAGGCACGTATACATGTTGGTTCAAAGTTTGTAAGTAGCGTATGCAAAAGAAAAGCCTGTTATTCAGAAATGGTTGATCTATCTGATCAGTATTGCTGGTTTACTGCTGTCTATCAATGATGTCTTCTTAGATCTAAAAGTATAACTAAATTCATAAGGAGATTGCGTCTGATTGATTGATTGATTAAGTGAGAAGGGTGATCTTTGCTTTTGACTATCTAGATCTTTATAATTTTACAGTAGATGTTAAAAATATTACTGGTTGGTATAGATTTGATTTAGGATTTTTTATGGAGGTATACGCGGGTTTGGTTAAAGAAAGTTAGCGTATACACATAAGTTGAGTTCATTAAATTAGCATATGCATTTTGATGTATGATTTATTAAGGTTGCAACTAGTTTTGAATGATGATGCAGTTTTCTGGGTTCAACATAGTGTTCTGGTGACAATGATTTGATTTTTCAGATTGACTGATTATTGGTTGATGCAGTTATTATTATAGAGTTTGATGTTCAAAGTTTCTGATGGGTCCAATGTGAAAATTTGATAAAATGAGGCCTTCATATTGTGTTCCAGGAGCATCTAGTTTGAAAATTTATGAAACATGGTCCCTGGAGGAAGAGAGAAGGCCATAGTTTTCTGTAGGCCGACACCTATGTACTAGTAAAAATATCAGCTAGTACAAGATCTAAGGGGTTGTAGCTCCCTTGCAGTAGAAGTTAGATAATGAGAGAAGGTTGTAGCCTTCTGTAGGAGGGTGCCTGCGTACTGGTATGAGTTTTCACCAGTACAAGATTGTAAACATATTTTCTTTATTTTAAAAATAGAAGACAAAGAGGACAACAACAAGTGGTTTTTCTCCTACATTAGGTTTCCACATTAAATCTTGGTGTTCATGTGCATTTCTTATGTGTGATGGTTTATTCTACTATTACTACACATAGTTATTGTTTAATAAAGTACTGATGCACTGATTAAAGATCAACACATGATGGAATGAATAAATCACAAGTTCTCTGGGTATATGTTGGTTCCTTAATAACAGTTGCATGCACATGTGAGTTCACTTCACTGAAGTAGAGTATATAAATCTGATTATGAAGTTGAAAAATTATTGAATTGTAAATACTTATTCACCCCCCCCCCCAAGTATTATTTCCAACAATTGGTATCAGAGTAGGTCCTTCAGAAGAAGCTTGATCGCTTGAAGGTAGATTTTTCAAGATGAACAATCATGAAGGCATGGGATCTATCAGACCACCAATATTCAATGGGAAAAACTTAGTATATTGGAAAATAAGAACCAGAGCCTATCTTCAGTCGCTTGGAGCTGGTGTTTGGGAAATTGTGGAAGGAGGATACCAATTTCTAGCAGCAATACCTACAGATACATTGTTAGGCCCCTATACTACTAGTGTAACCCCTTATTGTTATTAGTATAACCCACTTATTATATTGACATACCCATGTAGTGCCCATATTGTTACTATTGTGCCCCATAGAAGCCCACCATTGTTACTGTTGTGCCCTACAATATTATTGTTATGTAGGCTTTGATTGTATTGGGACCACTTAGACTCCTATATATAGAAAGGAGGTATTTTCATTTGTATCATCCAAGAATTGTTCATTTATGTAATGTAAAGGAGGATGCCCCCTCGAAGAGGCTGAATTCTAAGGCGTGGATCTCTCTTTTCTATCTTTTTGTGAACTGGTTTCATAACATTTGGTATCAGAGCTTTGGATTCTAGGGTTTCGCTGCTCCAAACAAGTCATCGTGGCATTTTCGCTATAACTTTTTTACTGTGACGTTTCAGAAGTCGCAAAAAAAACCCATTTGAGACTAATTGGCGCTGAACCTTGGGTCCGAATTTCAGAGCTTTTCTCGCAATATTTTCGGAGATATGATCTGAGAAAGTGTAAAAGGGCTTTGTGACATAGTGGAAAGAAAAATTATGGAAACCAGGAAGCATACCCCTCACAACTATAAAGATGAAAGTATTGTTTCTCCTAGCCTTCCACAACCTACAAGGGTTACACCACAACAATTGGAAGAAAAAAGAGAAAAAGGGCTTTGTTACAATTGTGATAGAAAATGCATTAAAGGTCATAAGTGTGCTGAGAAGAAATTATTTTACATAGAATATGAAGAGGAGGAATAAAAGGATCAAGAAACATCAAAAGAAGAAGATATGTGTCAGGACCCCATCCCAGAGAAAGAAGAAATGAATCCAACCATATCTTGTAATTCATTGGTCGAAATTACCACTCCTCAAAATATCAAGATAGAAGGACATATCAAGAAGAAAAATGTTCAAGAAGTGAAAAATCGCATTGAGCATCAAGAAATGAATCCGACCATATCTTGTAAAGGACTGGAAGAAATTACCACTCCTCAAAAGATAGAAGGACATATCAAGAAGAAAAAGGTTTTAGCAAAGAAAGATCACATCGAGCATCAACAGCAAGTTCTCCAACTTTTAAAGGATAACGCCACTTGGGTGCAAAATCAAACGAAACAACAGGTAGATCAACATTGTAGTGAAAAATGTTTTGATGTAGGTGATTGGGTATTTTTACTGCTACATCTCAAGCAAGCTATTTATGAGAAGGAAATGTTGGCAATACTACATGCACTTAAAAATGGCGACCTTACCGAATGGGAAGACTCTTCAAGGATGAGGATGTGGAAGCATTGTTTTGTGCTATTTATATTATCCAACCAAATTGGATAAACGAAGCAAGGGATTAATGGAAGAAGGACAAAGAAGTATGGCCACTAATTCAAAAGTTGCAAAAGATCCCAATTCAAGCAATATTGCCAGAAATTGAAGAGGAAGGAAAAATCATATTGGAACCTGGAGCAGTCACAGAAACAAGAACCCGACAGCTACGAAATCGATCAATTTCAGAGTATCTCATCAAGTGGAAGAACTTACCACTGAATATTCCACATGGGAGGACAAGAATTTTATACAGAAGCATCAAGAACTACTCAAGCATTGAGGACAACGCTTTTTGAAGGAGAGGGGCATGTTAGGCCCCTATACTACTAGTGTAACCCCTTATTGTTATTAGTATAACCCACTTATTATATTGACATACCCATGTAGTGCCCATATTGTTACTATTGTGCCCCATAGAAGCCCACCATTGTTACTGTTGTGCCCTACAATATTATTGTTATGTAGGCTTTGATTGTATTGGGACCACTTAGACTCCTATATATAGAAAGGAGGTATTTTCATTTGTATCATCCAAGAATTGTTCATTTATGTAATGTAAAGGAGGATGCCCCCTCGAAGAGGCTGAATTCTAAGGCGTGGATCTCTCTTTTCTATCTTTTTGTGAACTGGTTTCATAACATACATTAGGTAAGAAGTTATATGAAACCAATGCCAATTCAGTCAATACTTTATTGGGAAGTCTGTCTAAATTAGAATTCGTCAAAGTCATGCATCTCAAGACAACCAAAGAAATATGGGATAAAATCATTCAGAGCTACGAATGAGTCTCTCAAGTAAAATGTGCTAAGCTCCAAACTCTTAGAATTCAATATGAAACTCTCAAGATGCATAGTGATGAAAGTATTGCTAGTTAATTTTTACAAGTAGATGAGATTGTCAATTGTATGAAGAATCTGGGTGAAGAAATAAAAGAAGCTACTTTTGTAGAGAAAATTTTGAGATCTTTGTCGTCTAAATTTGAGTCAAAAGTATATTCCATAGAAGAAAAGAAGGATCTTCAATCTATTACTATTGTTCAACTTCATAGAATTTTAACTGCCTTTGAAATGAGGAAAGGAGGTCCATTAGATAATAGGGAAGCAACTTTCAAAGCTTTAGCAAAAGGAAAAGAAAAGGAAGATCTCGATGAATCATAATATATTTCAGAAGAAGATGAGGTAAACTTTGTCAAGAAACTTCAATAGGGTTTTGAAAGATTCAAAGGTAAGCTTCCATTCAAATGTTTTTCTTGTGGTAGAGTTGGCCATTATGCTGCAAAATGTCATCATAAAGAAAATCATGAAAAAGGAAAGGAGTCTGCAAAAATTAATATAAAACAATTTGTTAATAGAAGAAGTTACTAGTGATGCACTATCTAATAGTGATGAAGATGAAAATGAACAAGATTTTAAACTACTCATGGCTTATGACAATGACGACTTCATGGATGCCTTAGAAGAGGAAGATTCTCTTGAGGAAATCATTAAACTCAAAATGTATTTGGAAGAAAAGAATATGATCATAGACACTTTGACACATCAACTCACTGAAAGAGAAAAACACAATGAAAAATTAGAATGTGAAGTAGTGGGTCTAAGAAACGAACTTCAGAAGACAAAATCTCTTAATCTTAGATTTGCTAAAGGATCATAAACTTTAGATGAAATCATCAAGGTTTAAAGATCTCCTCTTATAAAGACTGGTCTTGGATATACTGAACAATCATCCCAATCACAAAAGTTGTCAGCCACCACTAGAAGCTCTCTTGATGTAGCAAAGACCAATGAACAGTATGTCAATCATCAGAAAAAGCTTAAAATTACTCATCATGTAAATCATGCTCAATTTACTCCAAGGATAAAGATAAATAGAAGCATCAACCAAAAGGTAAAAAATACCAAAAGATTATATGATCACAGAAACTTCTTTAATGGAAAATTATTTTCATGCCATAACTTTGGGCATAAGGCTGCTCAATGTGTTTCTTACAAAACTATCATGACTAGAGAAGTGTTAGTGTCAGTATTTGCATCCTTCCATAAGATGATCAAAAATCCTTTTTTCATATGATATTAGTGTCCCACGCAGAAATTGTTGTCATTCCAATAGGTCATAATTCAAAAATTTACCCCATAGACCCTACAACACCTTCCTACATCACTATTAAACCCATCCCTACCCCTACACTATCATTTCCTAGTCCCTAAACCCTTTTTCCATAAAACCATGAGACCTAGGTTTCCAAAATTCCTAGGCAGCCTCTACCATAAACTTGTAATTTAATTAGCATTCCCAACTTCCTTTACATTTTCACCTCCTATCACCTCCCATGGCTCCATAATCCCTCCCCTCATCTCCTAAAATTTTTATAGCCTTATCCCTGTTCCCTATTCCTATTTCTGCTTCCCATTCCCACCCACCTTATCCCTAGGGTTTCTTAACCAAACACTATGGAGGAAGAAAAAGACAATGAGGAAGAAGACCAAATGCCAAGAAAGAGGCCTAGGACTAGAGGGCTGAAAAGAGCTCTAGAACTAGAGAAGTAGAAAGAAGTTGAGCTAGCCAAGGAGCTTACCTTAGATGAGAAATTTGCCATAATGATCAATGAAAACAGGGAGAATTGGTTTCAGAGAGTTGACAACCATCTTGAGAATCTCTTGAAGAAATCAAAGAAAGACAATGACATACAGAGGAGGATGGCAAAGTATTATTGCCAAAGAAACCAAATGGCAAGGTCAAAACTCAAGAAAGTGAAGTCAAACATTGAAACCCTAAATATGCAAGAGGAGAAGAGAAAACTTTATATCCTTTTTGAAGCCTCTTTCCATGCTTGATATACTTCATCAGCATTTCATGTATGAATTTTGACAATTTTCTGGGCATTTTTTGAAATTTTTGTGTTTTTGTGCAAACTTTGACAGTTTTTGCACGGTTTGATTGTCCTATGCACAACACCCTTGGCATTGTGCACAGTCTAGAGGCATCCAAATGAAAAACCAAGAACCCCATTGGGTTTAGAAGGCAGTAAGCATGTGATTTTTACTATTGACACACCAAAATTGGGCAATCTGACAAGGAGAAATGACCAGAAACACCTCAAAAATCACATTTCTGCCCTCTTTTTCAGCTAGGCATTGCACACAGGAGCAGTTTTGGGAGATTTAATTTTTATAGGGTCAAACCTTATCATGTTTTGGAACCAAGTAAATTTTTGGAAACTAGATAGGACAGGCTTTCTAATGAGCTATCCTCAGCTCAATTTGGACATCGGGAACCCCTTCAAAATTCAGCTGGACGATAGCATTGTGCACAGACCAAAGGCGCTGCGCATAGACCACTGGTGCTATGCATAGGACCAAAAACTGACATTTTTCTACTTTTTCACGCTTTCTCAGGTACTCAAGGAATTTTATGAAGTTTTACTGATGTAATTGGTCAAAACTAATGTAATTATGTCTTTTAAAGTTACCTAGGGTAAATACATTAGGTGAAAACTCTTTTTGTGATGTAATGAATCAGTGTCCAAAAAGCAAGGGATGAGCCAGTTTGACCTCCCTACACTCTAGGTTTCAGTTCATATTTTGTTGGAACAAATCCTTAGCTCATGGATTCGAACCCTGAGGATTGGAGAGGTTGTTTGATGGCTATATCTATCATTTCTTGACTAATTTCACAAGGTTGGAAGTTGTTGTATTGATCAGAGACAATAGTGTAATCAATATTTGGTAGAAATTTAATGAATGAGTTGCAGCTATTTTGATGCAATACATGTGGTATGGAATTTTGACATAGTTTCTTCTTATTTTTCATATGTTTGAATGTTTTGTACTCTCATGTTTCATTTCACTTCCATGATATGTTGATTTTCATGTTGATGAGCATAATACAACTTACATGCTCTGTTTTTGGGAAATCTTTATAATTTGTCCATTTCCTTTAGTTTAGAAAGAATGCATGCTTGTCTTTCTCTTTCTAGCACCTCACCAGTTTGATCCATCTCACTTAAGAACCTTAAAGTGTTTGAATGTCTACCTACCTTGCTCCAACAAATGTCTGCAATGATACCCTCATTTTCCCTAACCTTGTCTCTTTAACCTAATCCTCATCCAACAACCCAATTTCAAATAATCAAACCCTTCTGCACATCATAGCTAGCCTAAAACCCTAATTCATCCAACCTCTTAGCTGTGATTTTGTGGGGAGAGCCCTCTCCGGCTTGGTAGGACTAGATACTAAATCAAAAGGTTGGTTTCTGGTTACCTCAGCTGGACTCTTCCTCAACCTTGGAAATCTAGAGGAGTGATAACATACTACCATCATTGCTGGGGAAACGAGAGACCTTATCTTCTCTAGGAAAGAGTTACAAAGATTAGATCTGATTGCTGATGGTGAAGAGTGATCTGACACATATGAAGGTTGAACCATTCACTTGGTGACTCCCACTTGATATGAAGACTCCACTGGTAGTAAGATCTAGAAATCGAAATGAGTTCTCAGTCCAGAAGGTATTCTCCTATACATCAAGATCACATTTCAAGCTTTCCAAATCATATGCCTCAGGTAGATTGGCAAACATACTTACCAAAATTCAGGGATGGAAAAGGTGATTATGCTACATTTCATTTAATAAGATTTCATATGAATGTGCGTAAGTTGAGGATTAATTTTCATGAAGATTGTTTAATGAGGATGTTCATGGTCACATTAGAAGAAACAACACGATTTTGGTATGAAAGCTTGCCTCCTGCTTATATTTATTCTCTCAAGGATTTTCACTTAGTATTTTTTGAGAAGTATAGAGAAGCCTATACTTCATTGCTTTTGATTGAGGGTTATTGTTGATCTGAAAATGGGGCACTTAGGCTTCTTGTCTAAGTTACAAGCACCTCTCCCACTTCCAAAGCTTAAATATTCCCAAGTCTATGATTAACCAATGCGTAATTAAATATGTGCTTGAAAATAAGGAGTATGCTTATGGTTGTTTTAAATTGTTTATGTGTTGTAAATTGATTTGCTTAAACTGATATAAAACATATAACAGTGAAACACTGCAGCAAATGAGCATCACCCATAAGACAACAAATTTAATATGGAGTTCACCCAAAACTCTTGGGCTACATATTCTTGAGCTCTAGTCAACTCAACTAGGCTCTCTCGGATTATGGTCTAAGTTCTTTTACAAGCTCCACACTCAACTCCACTGGTTTACACAAAACACAATGGGTTCAGAACACCATCTTATCCCTTGGCTCTGAAGCTCTTGGATTTCTGGCTCTAGGCTCTGGCTCTGGCTCTGGCTCTAGCGCTCGGCTCTAGCTCTGGCTCTTGTCTCTGGCTCTGGCTCTTCGGCTCTGGCTTTGGCTTTCTGCAACTTTCAACTCTCTAGATTTTCACTTGACCTCCAAGTGACTCCAAAGACTCCATCAACTGCTCTGCACATTAGCTTTTTGCTCCCTCTACTCTCTTTCTTCTACCTCCTTTGAGGTACTTTTCTAGATTTTTGGCTTCCTTAGCCATTTCTCTACGATTAATTATCCCTCTGTGACTCTGCGACTTCTCTGCTCCCTGTCAGTTAGACTAGCCATCTGGCTCTACAGCTCCATGGCTTCAAAATGCATCATTTCCTATAAAAACACCTACTTGCAGTGTGGTATGATGATCAAGAGTGGTTACAAAGGTTTCGGGGCCTTCTCATAGGCAAAAACCCAAAAAATGAGAAAATCCTATTACACATAGAATGTCTGCAAAATACACTATCGGACATGATTTTCGGACTTGAAATCCCATTCAATCGCCCATAAAATCCATATCGGGTCCGCCATTAGGCATTATATCGCATCGTATTAACGTATTGGGCGAGATCCCAAATACATGGCAAAACATTCAAAAACCCGAAAAAAATCCTTTTTATCGGACTTCAAATTATATCGAAATCGCCCTAAAATCGCATTGCGTCTGCCTTTGGCCACTATCGCAATCCCCATCGTTCATTTGTGATATCTCCGATCAATGGTCGATATCCAATTTCGAGTGGCTTAGCAGTATAGGGGTTACCCAACCAAAAAGGTGGTTTTCCTCTCTCCTCTGCCAGCCACGTGTCGACTAGTGTGTGGGGGCGGGCGGAGCCAGCCCAATACTGCTTTTCACCTAAGGCCCCTCCGAAATCCTGCCTTATCAAAACTCAAACAACATGGCACCATGTTTATAATCCCCTTTCGGGTCTGATTTATCACTTTGGGGAATTTCCTTTGTATTTCGGTTTTTACACTGAAACTCAGTGCTTATTGAACCATGCCTATAAAGTCCATCGGGTCCTGCGTTATCACCCCTTTTACATCACTACGAGGCAACGTTACGATGCGATATATCGCAATCGCAAGTTGGGTTGGCTCGGACAGTCCATCCTTTGCCTCATGGCATCACCGATGCCGATCCGTCGATATCGGCGATCGCAATATTGCATCAACCCAGAGTCCTTGCCTTAGGTTATATGCACAAGCCTACCTCCAACTAGATATGTTAGGGATCGGCAATCGGGGGTGTTATCACTCAGATTTTCCTTGAAGTTGTTGGGAAGAGGAAAGTGGTCTGAGGTAACCACAAACCAAATTTTAGATACAAAATCTATCCAATCTGTATCCAAAGAGGGCTCTCTCTTTATGATTTAGCTTGGTTTTGAAAGATATTAGGCTAGTTGCGAAGTTTAGGAGTTTTGTTTGAGTTTGGGTGGTGAGATTCAATAGCAGAGGGGTAGGACTGAGTTTTTTAGGCCATTGGGCTAATGGAGTCAAAGAAGATGGCTTAACTGGATTTGGTTTCTTAACAAAAGATGGTTTCACAGGGCCAGATGGTCAAACAGGGAACAAATAAAGACTTAAAATAAATGGAATGGGTTCAAAATGGGTGAAGGGTAGTTAAGAATCCTTTAACCTATTTGAAAAGGGAACTTGAATGATTACTAATAAAATAAGTTGAGTATTCTTTACTAAATAATCAAAGTGTATAAACTATAAAACAAGAGCAATTAAGATTTCACTGTTTATTCTAGTTCAGAAGAAAACATTGAGAATAATAATGATTGAAATAGAGTGCAATCAAGCATTTTCTGAATTACTCTTTTCCGCTTATCATTCAGATACGAAACATAGATGATATAATAAAGAAGGAAAACTTTAAAACATAAGGTATAGAGGACTTATTGATCCCGTGTTTGATTTGAGAAATCTGTGGAAAGTCCTTTGCATCAATTCTTTATCCAGCAAGCCATAGAAAAGTTGTTCCAACAACACTTTATTCCAAAATAATCAGTATTACAACAATGTCTAAGAATCCACCCTCAATACTCCAATTGAGGGAGTATTTATACAAAAAAAATTTACAATGAAATATCTCATAACAAAGTGAGATATAAACTGGGGCGACTAATCATATCTTTCAAGAAAAGAGGGCCAGAAGACCTCATAGATGACAGATAAGGCAACCAAATGGTTTTCTATCCCTATCTTCGAGAATGTGCTGGAGTTAGGCCCTCTAATTTGGCCTCTTGCTATCCTTGGTGTAATTATGTGCTGGTTGCTCTATTTTGACCTCCCTACTGATACACTTTACCTCCATCTGATACTCTTTATCTGTTGATCTCTTTTCATCCTCTTTACCTTCATTGACTGTAGTAAAAATCAAAATTTACCTTTTACCTAGAATAAATTACAAAATTTCAAGAATTTCTTCCCACCATTTTGGCTGTGGTATTCTGGTTTTTTGAAGCTTTCTAAGGGTTTCATCTATTTATGTATACCTGAAAAATGTAGGTTGAATTGGGAACAAGTTCTTTAGTTCATGTTTGACATAGAACAAGTTCTCTAGGTTGTTATTGAGAACTATGCCTGTAGGCAATGCTTTTATTCCTGATGCACTTGTTGATGAACCTACTTGGTTGCTTGCATACTAATTCAATTTCTCCACAAAATCTTTATGCCTCATTAATCTATCATTGATCAAACTTTTCCATAAGATCATTAATCTCTGCCCGCATGTCATAACATGTTCTTTCTAAATTCTGCATCAAAGTTTTCTTGGTTAATACCCTTTTGATTTCCAAAATGGTTTCTGTTTTATCATTAATGCCTAATTCTTCCAGTTTTTCTTTATTTCTAGTATTCAAAAAATGTATGAGCCTGTTGGCTTCCTTAGGCATTTTTCCTAATTCTGCCTTTGTTCTTTGGATTTCTTCTTGGGCCACCTTCACAAGATCAATCTGCTCAAAATTTACTTGGATGGATGGCCAAACATCATTTATGGATTGAGTGATGTTGGCCCAAAGAATTTTCTTGATTTCTGACAAAGGCTTGTCAAAAGTAAGATCTTTCTCCAATGATTTCACTTTGTTTTCTAACACTTTAATCTCTCTTGTCTTTTCGGAAACATTTATCTTTGAGAGATCATAGCTTTGTTCCATTTTTGCATATTTCTCCTTTACCTTATTTAGTTCTGAAACTTGTAGTTTCAGGTCCTCCATTGATTTTATTAGCTCTTCTGTGCTCAAATTAGTAGTATTGCCCTATGTTACTCCTATTGTTCCTGTTATTGCTGTACCTGTAACTGCCTCTACTGTGACTACTGGAATATTTGGTGCCAATGCTACTCCAAGAGTTGATAGGATTGTTGTTTATACTACTGGTATTACATTAGGAGGTTAGGAGGTCAACTCTCCCTGCTTATCCTTCAATGCCTTTTCAAGTGCTTGTTCAGTATCATTCATTCATTCATTGAGCCTTAGGAGTAAATCCATCAGCTATTCTTTAGATTTTTGGTTTATAACCTCATCAGTTTGTGGATGCCTTGAAGGTGTCAGTTTTAGTTGCTTCCTTAGGGCAGCAATATCTTCATCCTTCCTTTTGATCAAGGCTTTTGTAGCCTTCGCATCTTTGGGATCATGGCCCAATCCAATAATTATTTCTTCTAAGGATTTTAATCTATTACCTTTGGCTTGAGAGGAGGCCTTTTCCAAGTGTAGTTGAGTAGTAGTATTGTCCAAAGAATTCTGTAACCTGTGAGCCATCATTGCCTTGCTAGTCAAGGTTGAGTAAATCATTTCTCCAGTTTGCTTATGCAACTCAATTTGATCCAAGGGATGAATATCCTTTGCCATGACTTCAAAATTTGTTTTGAGATAATCTGCTATTGATCTAGGCTGTTGTACCTTTGGCTTAAAATAGCTCATTATCATCTTTCCCTCTTTGATGTCATAGGCTGACATCAACCTCTGTTGATTTTTAGGAGACATCTTCAAATATTGGTTATAAACCTGCAGCCTCAAGGGATCATTCCTAGCTTTTATTTCTGTGAACGTTTTCTTAATGTCTGAGGCAGTGGCATGAAAGAAGATATCTCTGCACTTTGCTACCTTTCTAGCTCCTGCCTCTGAGAGCTAGGGGATGTTCCTCCTATTGGGAAAGTTTGCTCGCTTTCCACTCTTTCTTCCGTCTCACTATCTGTATTTTCTTCAGCAAATTCCTCCTTTGAAAGGGGATTTAATCTCTGTCTCTTTGTTCCAAGTTGTCCTGATGGTTCACTGGCAGGGGTAGTTTTTTCCTTGTCTCTATTTTTGTTTCTTTCCTCATTTAGAGGAGTTTGCAGAACTGGAGGCTCTCCTATATTGATCTGAGTGGGAGGAGTCTGTATTTGAGTCTGTTCTCTAGAAGTTTCAGGCTGCTTGGACATTGTAGGTTGTTCAGTGTGTTGAAAGCTAGTCTCTAATTCCTTTCCCTTGGATGACCCTATAGTTGGTGTACTTATTTCCTGTGAAGGTTGCTGACAGGTTCTAGCACTAGAGGCACCAACTCCTGATCTTTGAGATAACTTAAATGGTACCTGCCCAAAAGAATCCAAGTCAAGTGTTTTATCAACATCTCTCATAACTTTCTCAAAATTGACCTATTCACTATCATGCTCTACTAGGGTACCTTCCCTCCATTCATCCATATTTGCATATTGTTCAATTTCCGGAATCCTATGGTGAATATATGGGAACAACCTGTTCTTCATTCTTCTATCACATATAAAATTGTTACGATCATATGGTTTCCACCTAAAACTCTTTTGTAACTTAAGATGCTCTTCTAAAAAATTTATGCTTCTTTCCATGCTTCCCTAGTGTTGCAGGAAAAAGGGCCTAGTTTGTTCTTGATTCTAAGCTAAGCTTTCTTCTTGGCATTACAAAAATGGACTAGGTCTGCATTTATCATTTGCTTGAAATATTCCAATGCAAAGAGTCTCATTGAAACATACTTTGGTAGCTTAAAAGGGCAGAGTTCACATCCATAAATCTTGATTTCTGTGTGATTCTTATATAAGTACCAATCACCTATCCTCTACTACTTGGAGAGTTGGAGGATTTTCTTCATATCACCATTTATCCTAGGAGGGGAAACCCCTATCAATAAAGTGGTTTCTAGATGGAAAAATAGGTGAATGAACTCATTGTATGTGTAAGGGGTCTCAATGGAATTATGGAAAATGGGACTCCAAAAAATGATAGACCTTGGATTGCCTCTAGTGTCAAGTTTCTTGACAGGGAAAGTGAATTTGTCTGACTGATAATACAATAGAATATGATAGATGAAAGTAGTGTATTTGAAGACTCCTTCATTGTCCAATCTTAGGAATTGGTCATGAATTTTTTTGGCAATATAAGAGGCATAATCATATTTAACAGTAGGGGGTTGTCCAGGAGTAAAAATTGACAACAACACTAAGGTTACCTCATCAACATACTCTTTGGAGTTGAATCCCATGATGGAGGCTATCATATCAACAATAACTTTTCCTATATCTGTAAAGAAAACTTGTAGATAAGGAGGTGGGCCTTTAGGCTGATGTTTAGGGTCCATGAACATCTGATAGATGCGATTCAGCTTTGATTGAGATAATTGGGGAGCTTTTTCAAGTAAGTATCCATGGAAAGGGAAGTGAGAGCGTGACTGGAGTGGAATTGCAGCATTTCATTGATGGACTGAGTAGTTATGGGAAAAAGGACTGTTTGACTTGGGGACATGACTGCTCTTTGGTTAGGGTCATAATTGGCACAACAGTGATGAATTATATCTGGGAACACATGGACTGAAGGGAGGAAGTACATGGGAAGGTTGGATTCCCACAGTCCTAAGATGTCAGAGCCATTAAGATAGCTGTCTCTAGCTTGGCAAAGGTTTTAAGGTGGTTTTCATTACCGGATAAGTCTTTTATCTGAAAATCTTTATCAGCCATGGGTAGATAATCTAAATCTTTGTGAGGAGCATTCATGGGTACGACATTTAGAGCTATAGGGGTTTCCATCTCTAGTTCTTGTGGATTCAGAAATGGAATTTGGGTTTTCTGTGAAAAATGGTCGAAACAACGGGTTTTGGGAACCTATATAGTGAAACAAAGACTGAATTTATAGTGAAATTGGTCTTTTCTATGGAATATTCAATATAAAACCAAAATTTGCAAGGTTTTGGTGGAAATGGGTAAATACCTGTATTGGGGAAGTGAATAGTGCAATGGCGAGATGGATAATAGGTTTCGGACGGCGTTCCTGCAAATTTTCTAACTAAGTGGCTGTTGAAAAGCTTCAGCGGTTGACTTGGACATTGTTTTTCATGGGAACAAATTTTTTCGTATGAAACAATGAAATTGACATTTTGCCGATTTTATTAACAAAATCAAGGCTGGCGGGGGTTTATTATTATTTGAGGGATGACATCAGCATGACATGACACTTTTTCGTATGTGGAGGGTGGTAAGTTGTATGTGATTGCACGACTTTTGGAGGCGTGTGGGTTTCGGCTGGGGGACAGCGATCCCATTGATTGCACGATGTGTGGTGGAGGTACGGGAGGAAAATTTCCTAGTGATTGCGCGTTAATGCGTGTGTCGAGCTATAAAAAGGGTCTCTTTCACCTCTAATTACCTCACATTAATTTGTCAATCCAGGAACGTTTTGTTATTTCAAAGAGTGTCTCAGTCTGATGCTATCATTTTCCAGAGTAATGCTAGTAGTATAGTGCTCAAAAATACAAGAGTAAACAGATGTTTTTTTACAGCAAACTACTTTTAAAGACTAAACCGTACATTCAAAAAACTAAGAAATTTACTAGTCAAGGGTTCAATAGCAGTAACTCATCCCTTTGTAAACTGATGGGGCCAAAGGAAATTAGGGAACAGATCATTGATCTGGGGGCCAGACAGCAAATTTCAATGCCCGCTACAGTCTTAGATCGTTCTTCACACCAAAGTAACAATAATGAAAATCACAGGAAATGGAACGACAAATAAGAAATGGAACCGCAAATAAGAAATGGAACAGCAAACCTGAAATGGAACAGCAAACAGGAAATTGTAACAGCAATTAAGTCTAATAAGAAGCAACACCCTAGTCTACAGGATCAAATGCAATAATCGTGTCCTACAGAAATCAAATGGAAACCCTCTACCTTTAAGGATGAATCGAACAACACACAGAAATGGAACAACACTGATTAAAAATGGACTATAGAACAGCGCTTGAAAGCCACTCATACATGCACATGGCACACCTTAATAGTAATCTGATTTTGGTAATCTGGTTATCAATCTCAGTTATAAAGAATACGACTGTATTTCATAATGGAACAACAACGTCTATAGATTCAACAATCGCAAGGAAACATAATCCCTAAGATGAGTTCAGTAATACCAATGAATAAGTGTACACACAGATACTCTGTAATTGAACAGCAACAATATTCTGTAAAGACCAGAAATATTATATCAACACTTAAAGGAACAATAATACGTTGCAAAGTTAATATAATGGTTCTGTCTTCAGAAATGATATTACTCAATAAATCAAACATAACAGAGTTGTGATGTAAAATAACAGAACATATCAGATTACCAAATAACGCTGATGAGAAAACCACGCATAAACAAAAAGTAATAGTACATGAGCAAATGTTCCTCTAGGGCCGGGTCCTTAGCCTCCAAGGGTACACCACTTGAAGTTATTCCAGAATAAAAGATGAAATAGCAACCGAGTTTGTATTAATGCATAAGACAAAATTACAGCGGATCACTTCTCAATCGAGAGTCGATGATCAAAGTCTCAACTTTAAGAGAAATTACATGAAAACATAACAGACTATCCCCCCAAGCTAACAATGCTGCCCCTTTTTATAATGGCGAAGGCGGAGTTGTCTAGGTGCAAAAATAGTTAAAGCAGCGATCCCTCAAGATCAAAGGATCCTAAGGGATTCGCTGAATCGTTGGCTCTCAGTTATCTCTTTACTTTCTTGCGCCAAGCCGATATCTCCATTTCCTTTCCAGGGCTGATGTGCTTTGATTTGGTTTGCTTTGTTTGCATACAGTTCCCTGTCAAAGGGACAAAGGTTAATTTGGCCTTGTCCTTTCCTTTGGAATGGTAGTCTTTCATTTTTCCTTCTTCCTGCATAAGAAAATGACAATTGTCAGTGTTTTCATTTTTCACATTAATCTTACAAGTTTTATTACAATTCCTTATCATATACCTAGTTCATGATGCAATAGGTTTGTAAGTTTGAAAGAAAAGATGCCAAAATAATCACCAAAAACATACCTTATTTAGTACTCCACACACCCCTCTGCTTACCCTTTTTCATGCCCTCATGAAAACATTGTAGTTGACATGTAACACAGTGAGAGAGTAGGCTGGAGATGGAATCTCATGTGGAGGTCTACAGCCATGATGCATAACTAGGTGTTCAAAAAAATGGCCTGTCTAACCCTTAGGCATCTTCTACAGGGCTTGGTATCCAGGTGCAGGGTGCAAAATAATTGGATTCTGGAACCTATATCCTAACCAGGATGGCCTTGCCCTCAAAATGGTTTCCCCATAGAGGTGCAAGCGGTTGGTGGCTAACTTAAAATTTTCATAATTAAATGGTTCCCTGAGTTGGATATTCGGATTAGAGATCTCGTATCGAAATTTAACCGCATCAATGGCAAGGTCTTTAATAGTGAAAAAGTATTCTATTCCCTGCTGATTGATTGTTGTATGAATGGTCCTAATGCTTCAATTATTCCTGGAGTCCCCATGATGTTCTTATGTTCCTTCCACAACTGTACCGGATCCCTAGGCTCAGATCTTACCCACAAGTCTAATCCGTTTTCTTGTCTTTGGAAAGCATTATAGGCTTTATGCCATTTAATTTGATTAACCCCAAATGAAATAAATGCCTGTAATTGGATATCCCCAAAAAAAGGGCTGGGGTTCTGCTCAGTCTCCTGGTCTAACACAAGGTTATGCAAATAAAACTCACATAGTAATCTTTGAACCTTTACCCCATAGTGCTTACAGCAGTTTATAAAATCATCGATGGTATTAATTTGTATAGGGGTGCCTGCTTTAACAGCCTTTATTTTCAATTTCAAATATCGTTCCACTAAAAACAAGGCATAATTCTTAGCAGGGGCTCTACATGCTAGGACGTCATTGTACAGAGAGCATAAGGTATCCATCTGTTTGATAGCTATATCTAACCTACGAGTTACTTTCGCGAATTTTTCTTCTTCCCTTCGCCACCCTTCAAAGGCCTGTGTTGGGTCCCTATAATACTAGTGATTACCCCATTACTATTGTATTTATACCCCTTATTTATATTGTTGTGCCCCCATTGCCCCCCATATTGTTATTAATGTGCCCATAGAATCCCTCTATTGTTATTTTTGTGGCTTTATATTATTATTGTTAGCTCGGCTGGATTATAGTGTGACTCCTTAGACTCCTATATATAGAAAGGAGGTTTTGTCATTTGAATCATCCAAGAATTGTTCATTTATGTAATGTAAAGGAGGTTGCCCCCTCGAAGAGGCTGAATTCTAAGGCGTTGATCTATCTTTTCTATCTTTTCTTGAGCTGGTTTCATAACATTTGGTATCAGAGCTTTGGATTCTAGGGTTTCACTGCTCCAAATAGGTCATAACATTTTTTTTGTGACGTTTCAGAATTCGAAAAAAAAACCCATTTGAGAATAAATCGCGCTCAACCTTGGGTCCGAATTTCAAAGCTTTTTGCATGATATTTTCGGAGATATGATTTGAGGAAGTTGGTCTTTTTGCATACTCCTGAATTACACTCAAAACAGGTGACTTGGGGAAAATCGTCATAACTTTCTTTCTGGGCATCGGATTGAAATTTCGCAAGAAGGTACAGAAAGAGGATGGACTGTAGTTTTCTTTTATATATGTTTCAGAGTCAAAGGTTGAAACAGTGACACGTAGAACTTCGTACAAGTTCGCTCTACTGAACTAGTCTATAATCGGGTTACTGCGGGAGATTGTGCATAAATCTTTCTTGGAGAATCCAATTTGGATCAGACTAGTGGCATTGGAAAGAGGACAAAGAAGGCTTCTACAGATAAAAATTTTAGAACTGGATGATTCGAAATTACAGAGATACATCAGATTCAATATCAGGCTTCTACAAAGAAAAAAAGGTGTGTAGTTTTTTTTAAATTTTTGCATAAGCTTGGTTTGAAGGAATTCAAAGGGCATAGTAAAGCATTATTATCGGTAACTGATGCCCCGAGGAAAGAAAATGCAAACACCTAGTAAGGAACCTGAAAGCTCTAGCATGACTCATGAAGAAGAGGAATAAATGCTACATGATATATCAAAATTACAAGAACAAGTGCAACAAATGTCACGATCACAAAAGCTAACAGATGCTAAGATAAATGGCATGGAATCTAAGATAAAGGGCATGGAAGCTAAGATGGATGGCATGGAAGCTAAGGTGAATGGCACGGACGGTAAAATTGATGGCATGGATGATAAGATGGAATAATTGAAGTTAAATATGAATAAGTTGCTACAAGAAATGGTCACTAAGGGTGAAAGAGTACTAAAGGAAACTCATGATGAGAACAAAAGAAATGTTAATCATGATTCCATAGACTCTAATGTTGGATCGAAGACTCACCATATTCCAAAAATCGATATGAGGAAGTTTGATGGCAAGGATCCCGCCACATGGATATTACAGATGGAGCAATTCTTCGATCTCAATAATGTGCAAAACACACAAAAGGTACGTATGGCAACTTTATATTTGGAACCAAATCAGTTTGTATGGTATCAATGGCTTTGTTCTCGTAAACAATTTATCACTTGGGCAATTTTTACGGAAGAATTGATAGCACATTATGAGGATACAAAAAGCAACACTTTTTTTAGCCAATTGATAAGTCTCAAACAAAAGGGTTCAATAATGGAGCACATTGAGGAGTTCCAAAAATTGAACATAAGGGTAAAAGATATTCCAGAGGAGCATAGGATTGATGTGTTCATAGGGTCTTTAAAGGATAATATCCAACATGATGTGCGCCTTTGGGAACCTGATTCATTAGAGAAGGCATTCAGGTTAGCAAGAAAAATGGAAAGCAAAATTATGGCAACTAGGAAGCATACCATTCACAACTATAAAGACGGAAGTGTTGTTGCCCATAGTCTTCCACAACCTACAAGGTTGACACCACAACAATTGGAAGAAAAAAGAGCAAAAGGGCTTTGTTACAATTGTGATAGCAAATACACAAAAGGTCATAAGTGTGCTGAGAAGAAATTATTCTACATAGATTGTGAAGAGGAAGAAGAAAAGGAGCAAGAAAGGTCAAAAGAAGAGGATATATTCCAGGAACAAAGCCTAGATGAAGAACAAATAAATCCGACCATATCTTGTAATGCATTGGCGGGAATTACCACTCCTCAAACCATCAAGATAGAAGGACAAATCAAGAAGAAAAAGGTAATAGTGTTGATTGATTCAGGAAGCACCCACAATTTTATTCATTGTAGGGTAGCAAAAGAATTGAATTGCTTCCTATATCCAGCACCAGAGTGTCAAGTGATGATTGCAAATGGAGGAACAATAAATTGTTCTGGAAAGTGCCATAATATCAAGCTATCCATGGGAGAATATGTATTGACTAGCCCAATGCTTTCCATTCCAATGGGAGGTGCTGATGTTGTACTAGGAGTCCAATGGCTACAATCCTTGGGTACAATAGCTTTTAATTTTCAAGAACTTTTCATGAAATTTTCTGTGGAAGGAAAGGAAGTTGAATTAAGGGGTATTGCAGGGAAACCAGGAAAGATAATCAGCTCTAATGGCATGACAAAGCTTCTAAAAAATGAGCAAAGAGGTGTAATTGCACAATTATGTTCGCTAGATGTTTCCACATTGGAATCATCTATTTCTCCAGATCTCCAAAAAGTCCTGGACAATCATTCCAAGGTATTTGAGACTCCCAAAGGTCTCCCACCTATGCGTGATCATGATCATGCTATTCATCTGATTCCAGGAAGTGTTCCTCCAAACATCAGGCCGTACAGATATCCCTATGTCCAAAAAAGTGAAATTGAACGTATGGTTGCAGAAATGCTAGAGGCTGGTATAATTCAACCGAGTCAAAGTTCTTTCTCTGCTCCAGTAGTATTGGTGCACAAGAAGGATGGATCATGGCGCATGTGTCCGGATTATAGGGAGCTCAACAAGCTCACTATTAAAGATAAGTTCCCCATTCCTGTCATTGATGAATTACTGGATGAATTGCATGGATCAATTTACTTCACCAAGTTGGATCTTCGTTCAGGATATCATCAAATCAGAATGAAGATTGAAGACATTCCGAAAACGGCATTTAGAACTCATGAGGGTCATTATGAATTTTTGGTCATGCCTTTTGGCCTTACCAATGCACCTTCAACATTTCAAGGTTTGATGAATTCAATTTTCAAACCATTCCTTAGAAAATTTGTGTTAGTATTTTTTGATGATATACTTATCTACAGCAAGTCTTGGAAGGATCATGTTGAACATGTTGACAGGGTGCTACAACTATTGGAGGAGAAACAATTATATGCAAAAGATCCAAATGTTTTTTGGAGTCCAGGAGGTGGAATATTTGGGTCATATTGTATCTCATGAAGGAGTTAAGGTAGACCCTAGCAAAATTAAAGCCATTAAGGAATGGAAAATCCCCACATCCATAAAGCATTTGTGCGGATTTCTTGGGTTGACAGGGTATTATCGCAAGTTTGTTAAGAATTATGGGAGAATAGCAGCACCTCTAACAACATTATTGAAGAAAGATGCATTTTCATGGACTCCGGAAGCAACAAAGGCCTTTGAACATCTTAAAGAGGCAATGTGCCAAGCACCGGTCTTAGCTACACCGGACTTCACAAAAACCTTTATTGTGGAATGTGATTCTTCAGGAAATGGAATTGGTGCTGTTCTAATGCAAGATGAAAGACCCATTGCCTTTGAAAGTCGTCCAATCAAGGGAAAGTTTCTAAGAAAAGCTATTTATGAGAAGGAAATGTTGGCAATACTCCATGCACTTAAGAAATGACGACCCTACCTAATGGGAAGACACTTCAAGGTAAAAACGGATCATGATAGCCTTAAATACTTTTTAGAACAAAGATTATCCTCTGAAGAGCAACAAAAGTGGGTCACAAAGATGTTGGGTTATGACTTTGAAATCATCTACAAAAAAGGGAAGCAAAATGTGGTGGCAGATGCACTCTCAAGAAAGGATGAGGATGTGGAAGCATTGTTGTGCGCTATTTCTATTATCCAACCAGATTGGATAAATGAAGCAAGGGAGGAATGGAAGAATGACAAAGAAGTGTGGGCTCTTATTCGAAAGCTACAACAAGATTCCAGTACGTCTAATACATTTAGCTGGAAAAATGATTCGTTATGGTACAAAGATCGCTTATACCTCTGTAAGAATTCCCAGCTAAAACAAAAGATTCTTATGGAATTGCACACTTCTACCTTAGGAGGGCACTCAGGATTTTTAAAAACTTACCACAGGGTTAAGAAGGAATTTTTTTGGGATGGCCTTAAATCAGATATTCAAAAGTTTGTGGCAGAATGTTTGGTTTGCCAACAAAATAAAGTTGAAACAATTAAGACACCGGGTCTATTACAACCTTTATCCATTCCAAGCCAACATTGGAAGGAGGTATCAATGGATTTTATCACAGGTTTACCCTGTTAGAAAATTATATATTACGGAGCAATGGAACACATAAAATATTGCAGAAATATAAACACAGAAAACGCACAAAACAAGAGAGACACAGATATACGTGGTTCACCCAGTTTGGGCTACGTCCACCCCGAACAGCCAGTCCTTCCTTTCTATTATCTAGCAAAATGAAGAGACACAACCTACAACAAATCCACTGTAATATCCTCTGTTTTCTCTCACAGTCTCACCTCTCTATTCCTCGCTCACAGAATACACATCTATCTCACAGCCTCAAATACAATACCCTCATACAAAGAGAGGGGTTTCCTTCTAGGGCAAAAAACCCTAAACTAAACATAAGTTCTACCGTCAGATCATCCGCCTAATGAACGGCCCAGATTGACTAGAAATTACTATACTTTTACAAGGCAATTTTACAGTTGTCTTTAGCTTCGGGGGCGCTGCCCCCGAAACCCCCCGCCAGGGGGGGGCTCCCAAAGGTCGCAGCCGCCCCCCCCTGCAGTGAATATTTTACGGGCGGCAACCCATTTCAAGTTGGGGTCCTATGTGGCGATACCTTTGAATATAGAAGATAATCAGGCTCCACACCCAACAATCTCCCACTTGGAGACTGATTGTAGCAACTCCACCGCTGCTCCATTTGCTGGACAATGACTCCTCTTTGGACCTGGCTGTTTCTCATCTTCATCGTCATCCTTGAAGACCAACTGAAACTGATCATATTCTCAGTTTCTCCCTGGTTACAACTTTTGTTAGCATATCTGCAGGATTCTTGCTAGTGTGTATCTTTTCCAGCTTCAACTCTCCATCTTCCAACACTGATCGTATGAAATGGTACTTGAGCTGTATGTGTTTAGTCCTGGAATGAAACGCTGAGTTCTTTGCAAGATGAATGGCACTTTGGCTATCACTGTATAACGTGCCCATATCATGCTCCTTACACAATTCACCCATAAACCTTTGTAACCAAATCACTTCTTTACTAGCCTCTATAGCAGCAACATACTCTGCTTCTGTTGTTGAAAGTGCAACAACACTTTGGATTTTTGAAACCCAACTAACAGTTGTTCCTCCAATAGTAAATACATATCCTGTAGTGCTCCTCCTGTTATCTCTGTCACCTGCCATATCTGCATCAACATATCCCTGTAGGGAGATGTTTGAACCACCAAAGCATAATGCTTGATTTGTGGTACCTTTCAAATATCTGAGAATCCATTTCACTGCCATCCAATGTTCCTTTCCTGGATTGTTCATGTACCTGCTTACAACTCCCACTGCATGTGCAATATCAGGCCTTGTGCAGACCATTGCATACATTAAGCTTCCAACTGCTGATGCATATGGAACTTTAGACATATAATACATGTCTTCTTGGGTCTTTGGGCACATTTCCTTGCTAAGTTTGAAATGGCTAGCAAAAGGTGTACTAACTGGTTTTGCATTGTGCATGTTAAATCTTTTCAACACCTTTTGTATGTACTCATTCTGAGACAATGTTAATTTACAATTTTTCCTGTCTCTAGTTATTCTCATACCAAGGATTTGTTTCGCAGCTCCCAAATCCTTCATTGCAAATGAATTTGCCAATTTTCTTTTGAGCACATTTATTTCCTGCATGTTAGATCCTGCAACAAGCATGTCATCTACATACAATAACAATATAATATAGCTGCCATCATTTTGCTTTTTCAAATAAACACAATGATCAGAGTGAAATCTAGTATAACCTTGTTCAGACATAAACTTGTCAAATTTTAGATACCACTGCCTTGGAGCCTGTTTTAAGCCATACAAGCTCTTCTTCAACCTGCACACTAGTTTCTCCTTCCCTTTCACCTCATATCCTTGTGGCTGCTGCATATATATCTCTTCCTCCAAATCCCCATGGAGAAAGGTTGTCTTTACATCTAACTGCTCAAGGTGCAAATCTTCAGCTGCTACAAGACTTAAAATAGTTCTGATTGAAGTCATTTTAACAACAGGAGAAAATATTTCATCAAAATCAATACCTTTCTTCTGTGCAAACCCCTTCACCACAAGTCTAGCTTTATACCTCTGTTTTCCTCCATCTTCTTCCTTCAGCCTGTAAACCCATTTATTCTTCAATGTAGTTTTTCCTACAGGCAACCTGACTAAATCCCAAGTCTGGCTATGCATTAAGGAGTCCATCTCTTCTTCCATGGCTACCTCTCACTTCTTCCTGCTTTCAACCTGCATTGCTTCTTCATAACATTCGGGTTCACCGGAATCAGTCAGCAATAAATAATATAATGAAGGAGAGTATCGTTCAGGGGGTCTGCTTATCCTGGTAGATCTTCTAACACCACTTTCAGGTGTTTTGGGTGCCTGTTGTTGTTGTGGTGGTTGCTGTTGTTGTGGTTGTTGATTATTATTATTTTCAGGCACCTTTACTTTTTCAGTGATTTCATCAAAAACTGCGTATTCCTTGTTTTCCTTTTCCTGTTTCTTTTCCTGCAACTGATTCTTATACAAGACCTTTTCATTGAATATTACATCTCTGCTCCTAATGATTTTGTGATTTTCTTAATCATATAAGAGATAACCAAAATCATTAACACCATATCCAATAAAGGTACATTTATTTGACTTTGCCTCAAGCTTTGTTCTATTTTCTTTATCAATATGGACAAAGGCCTCACAACCAAAAGGCTTTAAAATAGAGTAGTTTACCTTTTTACCTGTCCATGCTTCCTCTGGAACACCACCATCCAAGGAACTTGAAGGCCCTCTGTTTATTAGATAAACAATAGTATCTACATCATCTACCCAAAACTGTAAAGGCAATCCTGCATGCAATCTCATGCACCTTGCACGCTCCATGATTGTTCTGTTCATCCTTTCTGACACACCATTTTCTTGTGGTGTTCTTGGAACTGTCTTCTCTCTGCGAATTCCATGCTCTGAACAGTACCTATCAAACTCTTTGCTACAATATTCACCTCCATTGTCTGATCTAGGACACTTCAATTTATTTCCTGTCTCAATCTCAACCAATGCTTTCCATTTCTTGAAAGTATCAAATACATCAGATTTATTCTTAATACAATAAATCCAAGTTTTTCTAGTTGCATCATCAATAAAAGTAACATAATAATGAGAGCCACCAAGAGATGATACCTGAGCAAGTCCCCATACATCTGTCTGCACAAGCTCTAATTTTTCATTCTTCTTTTCTTTCCCAACTCTGAGAAATCTGACTCTCTTCTGTTTTCCATAAATGCAATTCTCACAGAAGTCCAAATCAACATTCTTCAAACCCGGCAACAAATTCCTTGAGTGAAGAATCTTCATCCCCTTTTCACTCATGTTTCCGAGCCTATGATGCCATAATGCTGCATCTGCTCCTTTGGAAGTTAAAGCATTAACAGAGTTAGAAATACCATTGCATAAATACAATGTACCAACCTTTTCGCCTTTTGCTATTACCAGGGCTCCTTTGGTGACCTTCCAAGCTTTATCTGTGAAAGTTGTCACACAACCTTCACCGCCTAACTGCCCTGTTGAAATCAGATTTTTCTTTAGATCTAGAACATGCCTTACCTCCTTTAATAGCCATTGGTTTCCATTCTGCTGTTTTACAAGAACCTTACCCATTCCAACGATTTTACAGGGTTTATCATCACCTAGATGAACTTGTCCAAAATCTCCTTGAACATAGTCATGAAAGTATTTCTTATCAGGTGTGGCATGGAATGAAGCCCCTGAATCTACCACCCAGGAATCAGTAATATTTTCAAAAGAAAGAATCAAAGCATCTTGTAACACCTCACCTGTCACATTTGCTTCATGATTGTTTTCTTGATGTGCATCTCCTTCTTTTCCCTTCCGAGATCTACAGTCTTTCTTTACGTGTCCTTTCTTTCCACATTTCCAACACACTATCCCCGATCTGGACTTGGATCTGCCTTTCCTTGATTTACTGCAATATCCTGAGCTCTTTCCTCTTTCCATTTTTCTTCCTCTAGACTCTGCACTCAAAGCATTTCCTGATGTCTCACCGGAGCTTTTCCATCGCATTTCCTCGCTAAGGATAGCACCGACAACATCATCAAACTTTAAAGTACTAGATCAAAAAACGGAGTTACTAATGGCCATTACCAAACCATTCCAACTTTCTGGTAATGAGCACAAGAATAACAGAGCTCTAACTTCATCATCAAAGTTTACCCCTACAGAACTTAACTAACTTGTAACTGTATTAAAATCATTTAAATGGTTTGCAACAGATCCACCTTCCGACATATTCATCTTAAATAACCGTTTCATAAGAAATACCTTGTTTGAGGCCGAGGGTTTTTCATATAGTTTCGACAACGTCTGCATCAAACCCTCTGTCGTGGTTTCCTTCGAAATGTTGAAGGCGACTGATGCAGCAAGGCACAACCGTATTGTTCCAAGTGCCTTTCTATCGAGAAGGTTCCATTCTTCGTCTTTCATACCCGTCGGCATCTTTGTTTTTCCGCCCAATGGTAGGTATAGATCTTTCTGATATAGATAATCTTCCATCTGCATCTTCCACAGCGAGAAGTTTTGGCCGTTAAATTTCTGGACCCTAAACTTACCATCTTCCGCCATTGCTCCCACTCGAACCAGGAACCCTTCTTTCCTGCGAGTTTATCAGCCAAATAGACCTTCGGCTCTGATACCAGTTGTTAGAAAATTATATATTACGGAGCAATGGAACACATAAAATATTGCAGAAATATAAACACAGAAAACGCACAAAACAAGAGAGACACAGATATACGTGGTTCACCCAGTTTGGGCTACGTCCACCCCGAACAGCCAGTCCTTCCTTTCTATTATCCAGCAAAATGAAGAGACACAACCTACAGCAAATCCGCTGTAATATCCTTTGTTTTCTCTCACAGTCTCACCTCTCTATTCCTCGCTCACATAATACACATCTATCTCACAGCCTCAAATACAATACCCTCATACAAAGAGAGGGGTTGCCTTCTAGGGAAAAAAATCCTAAACTAAACATAAGTTCTACCGTTAGATCATCCGCCTAATGAACGGCCCAGATTGACTAGAAATTACTATACTTTTACAAGGCAATTTTACAGCTGTTTTTAGCTTCGGGGGCGCTGCCCCCGAAACCCCCCGCGAGGGGGGGGGGCTCCCAAGGGTTGCAGCCGCCCCCCCCTGCAGCGAATATTTTACGGGCGTCGTTGCCACCCCCATTTCGAGCTGGGGTCCTATGTGGCAATACCTTTGAATATAGAAGATAATCAGGCTCCACACCCAACATACCCAAGTCTGAGGGAAAGAGTGTCATCATGGTGGTAGTTGACAGACTTACCAAGTATGCACACTTTTGTGCATTATCACATCCATTTAGTGCCAGTATAGTTTCTACTACATTTATGGAAACAATTCAAAAGCTACATGGAAACCCAAAGATTATTGTAAGTGACAGAGATCCCATTTTCACTGGAAATTTTTGGACAGAATTATTTTCTCGTCTTGGTACTTTGTTAGCTCATAGCTCATCTTATCATCCTCAATCTGATGGGCAAACTGAGATAGTAAACAAATGTTTGGAAGGATATCTTCGTTGCTTTGTATCTGATAAACAGACACAATGGGTCAAATGGTTGCCTCTGGCTGAATGGTAGTATAACACTTCCTTTCATACAACAACAAAAATGACCCCATTTATGGCACTTTATGGGTATCAACCACCATCCATCACATCATATTTAAGAGAAAATTCTAAGGTTCAGGCAGTGGAACATCACATCGAACATCAACAACAAGTCCTCCAACTCTTAAAGGATAACCTTGTGTTGGCACAGAATAGAATGAAACAACAGGCAGATCAACATCGCAGTGAAAGAAGTTTTGATGTAGGTGATTGGGTATTCCTACGGCTACAACCATATAAGCAAATGTCCCTCAAGCAAGCTAAGAAGGATAATAAATTATCACCAAAGTATTATGGTCCGTACAAGTGTTGCAAAAGATTGGTACTATGGCATACAAATTGGAGCTTCCTGCAGCTTCTCGATTGCACCCAGTTTTCCATGTTTCATGCTTAAAGAAGGTTATAGGCGACAAGCTCCCAGTTCAAACAATATTGACAGAACTTGGCGAGGAAGGAAAAATTATATTGGAACCGGAAGCAGTTATAGAAACAAGAACTCAACAGCTATGAAATCGATCAATTTCAGAGTACCTTATCAAGTGGACGAACTTATCCGCTGAAGATTCCACATGGGAGGATGAGAATTTTATGCAGAAATATCCAGAACTACTCAAGCATTGAGGACAACACTTTTTTGAAGGAGAGGGGCATGTTGGGTCCCTATAATACTAGTGATTACCCCATTACTATTGTAGTTATACCCCTTATTTATATTTTTGTGCCCCCATTGCCCCCCATATTGTTATTAATGTGCCCATAGAATCCCTCTATTGTTATTTTTGTGGATTTATATTATTATTATTAGGTCGGCTGGATTATAGTGTGACTCCTTAGACTCCTATATATAGAAAGGAGGTTTTGTCATTTGAATCATCCAAGAATTGTTCATTTATGTAATGTAAAGGAGGTTTCCCCCTCGAAGAGGCTGAATTCTAAGGCGTTGATCTATCTTTTCTATCTTTTCTTGAGTTGGTTTCATAACAGCCTGGCTTTCGAATAGATTGACATTCCTTAGTTGTTGCTGTAGTTCTTCATACCTTTCTTGAGGAACCGTTTGTTCTATGAGCTTTTCTACTACTTGCTGAGCTTGTGTCAAACCCTCTTGTAGGGTTACCATCCTTGAATCACTATCCCACATGGTAGTGGTGACCGAGAGGTTTACTTGAATCTTCCTATTGCATTTTTTCGTGGCTCGCATTCCTTCAGGGGACTGTGCCTCTGTCTGTACTTCTTTGTCACAGGCCAATACATTATGGGTAACAGTCAAATGTTGTTCCTTTTGATTTTGAACAACAGACTACTCCTCAACAACATTTGGAATAGCAGACTGCTTTTTAATAGGGTTTTGAACAATAGGATGGACTCTGGTCCTTCGAACCTTTTTCTTGAGAGGTTTTGCTGTAATGGTTGCATGTCTCTCCCCCGAAGTCCTTTTTACCCTTTTTCATGTTTTCAAAATCCTGATCTATTGTCGAAGCTGAACTATTACATTCAGTAGTCTTTGCTATTCTTTCCGTAATCTCTTAATTTCCTCAATTTCCTTAGAAGGAACAACAGACTATTTACTGTGGCTTGGACTATGATCTGGATCAATTCCCTGATTTTCTCTTTGGGGTGCTTCTTCATTGCTCTACTCTGGTTGCTCAGGGGCAAGAACCCTAGCTGGTTTTATTATTTCTTGGGTGACTTCTTTTTCTGCCTCCCCTTCTTCCAGAATTTCTTCTGGTGTAGTCTGGCTAGGAACGGATTGTTCCTGTTCTGCATCACTTCTCTCTCCTGTCACATTTTCATCATGAACAGGCTAACTCTCTGTTTCTACCTCCTCGGCACGTAATTCTTCAGGTGCATTTCTATCCTGAGCAGAGTGTTCTTATGGTTCTTCTTCAACATGGAGATTTGGTGGGCTGGGAGGTTGGCCATATTCACCCATATTGGCCAAAAATTTGGCCAATTCATCTTCTCCCAATGGATTCTGCAATGTGTTGCCTTCATGCTGTTCTGTTTCCTCCTCTTGCTCAAGTTGCTCGGTTTCTTCCTCCATTTCTCCTTCCTCATTTCCCCGCATTCCTTTCTCATTTTCTTCTCCTTCTAATTGTGGGGGTTGCTCATCCCCTGAATCGTTTTCCTCTACTGGTTGGCTGGTATTTCCTTGGGACTTTTCCATCCTCCCTTTAATCCGTGCTAATCAGACCGATTTCCTTCATTTTTCTGGACGCTCTGATGTACTAGTGGCATGTTTACGTTTTGGGGATGGTGTGGTCAATCCCCCATCTATCATGGAAATTAGCTCTTCCCAGCTGCTCTGTTGTTGGGTAAGGCTATGGCTAACTATTAATTGTATTAACCCATGGTGACTGACGACTGATTCTACATGATGTGCCTTTTTCATGCTCCATGCAACATCATGAAGTAATGAATTTAAAAATGCAGGTAAGTTTACAGAGCATTTTTTCTTTAATACGGCTAAAAGTTTAAGGTGTCGTGGTCTTACCACGTCTTTCCTGCCTTCACAGGTGATGTAGCTCTGAATAGTCTTCGCCAATTCTGCCCACGGTTCTCCTAATGTTGCTGGTAGAACCCCCTTTCCTCTATTTTTCAGGCTCTGGCCTTCCTCCTGGAAGGTTTCTATGATATTCTGCAATCTCTCCTTCTTTAACGTCCATACAAGTCCAGTGGCTAGCAGTCCCGAGACCTTTGCTATTATATCATTAGTGACTGCTATATGTCTCCCCCTTACTGTGGAGTGATCTTCTTGCAAGTTCTGCAAGCATTCTATTGCTACAGTCTCATTGGATTCCTGTAAGCGATTGAGATAAGTTAACCAACCTACTCTTGCTAGGATTTCCCGTGTAGCATCAAAGACTGTCAACACCTGTGGCTCTCTCCGAATCAATCTTCCTCCCATGTTTGTGGTTTCCCTGTAAAATCTCAGAATTTGACAATGGAACAACAAGCTGTTCACGCTGTTAAAACACAGAGAAACTAACAGACGTAGGACTTGCTCAAAATCTAAAGGGCTTTACTAATGCCGCAGAGCATACTATGGAAATGGCTTAGGAACAACAAGCCATGCAAAAATAAAAAATAGTATACCGTTGAGCCGTGCTATTCCCAAGTATGCAATTTCCCAAATAGTGGTCTGACACGTAATCTAGGGAATGATGAGGTTAACCTCCCCCCCCCCCCGCGCAATGTGATAGGCCATCCCGGCCATCAAATAAAGGAGTGGCGTGCCGATCTGCCCTGGAACAGAGTCATAAAGGAACAACGTATGGAAATATGCCATGTTTACAAAAGTAGCAGGTTACCGAAATCGAGGTGCAAGGTCGGATCGCTTAATAAGTGAGAGACTGCTGTGATATGATGCGAGGCTGGGAAGATAGGATAGTTGCCGTGCATACAAAGTCTCATGCGGTCATTTTCAACTTTTCTGTCATGATTGGTGATAATAGATTTACATGCGTTTTATGGTTCAGGAAATAATATACATTCTTCTTATGTGACTTATTACTAAGGTATAAGAAACAGAAGGGTGCTGATAATTACCTATTGGTGTAAGTAATGTGACTTCAATACCATTAACAGTGCTCTGTTGCCGACAGGTGTCCATAACTTTGGAAGAGTTGTTTATTTCACCCATGGAACCATGATCCTTTGTGTATGCTTAGGAGATGTTGTGCGATGTCAAAATGTATGCCATTATGCTGGCTTGGTGACTAGTTAGCCATAATTCCATTCATGAGGAAGGAGCGAAAGGTGGGCAGGCCAGCTCGTGATGAGACCTCCTGTTCCAAAGGTTCTTAATTTGATATACCTTTTGGACCATATACCTAGTGTGGTGGCCATAGTGGGAATGCCACTTCACTTTCTTCCTCATGATCATGGTAGGCTGGCTCTTGATGAGACCCCCTATCCTGCATTTGACAACTTATATAACCAAGTCATTAAAACATCATTTTTCGCTCTTTTTTATTTATTTTTCATAAAGTACTTTCCCATTTATACACAAAGGGTGGTTCAACACTCATTAAGAGTAGGAATGGTGGAAGACGTCTTAACATCTCAATAGGAACATGTAAACCCTTTGCTCTTATTCCTGAATAATAATCGAAGAGAATTGTGAAAATTTTATAAGGAACCAACATGATAAAGATAACCAATTAGAGCAGAGTCAGTGGAACAATGACAACAAAAGATAATGGGTAAGTGTGTCCTTCCCTTTTTCCTCTCACCAATTCAGAGCAATTTCTTATAAAACTAGCGATTTTATAATTTACTGATTTCAGTATGTTGTCATTTTGTATCCATTGCATAAGTGCATAGCTATGTTCAAAAAGACTTGAAAGAACGGGAACAGTAGGCATCCTTAATTTAGAACAGCAAGGGCAACAAGCGTAAGTAAAAGGAATACGAGGATGTTGTTGTTTCAAAAAGGAAGTGCAAAAGAACACAAGTGGTGTTCCTTTTGAAAGAGGAACAACAAAAAATCAAAAATGTTATTCCTTTGGAAAAGGAACAACAAAAAACACAAATTCCATTCCTTTGGAAAAGGAACAACAAAAATCGAAAATGTTGCTCCTTTGGAAAAGGAACAACAAAACACACAAATGTTGTCCTTTGGAAAAGGAACAACAAAAACTGAAAATATTGTTCCTTTGGAAAAGGAACAACAGAACACACAAATGCCATTCCTTTGGAAAATGAACAGCAAAAATCAAAAGTGATGTTCCTTTGGAAAAGGAAAGGAACAACAAAAGCACAAGGTAAGAAAAAGAACAACAAAGTTAAAGCAAAATGAATGGCTGATCCAAAAGGTGTTGTTCCTTTGAAAAAGGAACAGCAAAATGGAAATGTTGTCCCTCTGAGAAAAGGAACAACAGAAAACAATAAAATTGTTGCTGCTCCAAAAAGTAACAGCAAAGTGTTGAAAAAATAATTCAACAAAACAAAGAAATTATGTACAAAGTGTGAAAAGAGATAAATCACTTAATGAATCATAGGTGAGGAAGACTTCTCACCCTCCCCCAAAATTTTCATATCAGAGTCTTGGCGTAGCTGCTGGCAGAAGGACTCCCGAGTGAGTGGTTTGCGATAAAGTTGAACTCATGGCCATTTTCCTTAAAGTCATATCCAAAACCATGATTAGAGTAAGAGTACCATTGTCATGTACCTTCTAGATTTCGTATGGTCCCAACCAATGAGTCTGAAGTTTCCAGGGAATGTCCTGAAACCTAGAATCGTACAAAAGTGCCCAGTCTCCATCGTGGAAGACTTTATTTTTAATGAGAGCATCATGCCATTTAGCTTGTTTTTGTTGGATCAGTGTAGTGTTTTGCAGTGCAGAGAGCCTGATTTCATCCAGCTCATTGATCTGCTGTAATCGATTAATCTGTGCCTCGGTTAGATCTAAGCCAACTTCCTGTGTTGTTTGAAATGTTTGGATTTCAAATTCTATGGGGAAGATGGGTTGTTTTCCAAACACTAAATGATAAGGTGAGTAACCGGTGGTACTTCTCCATGTTGTTCTGTAAGCCCACAGTGCTTCTAGTAGTCTGGCAGCCCAATCACGTCTATGTGACGCAATGGTTTTTGTTAGGATTGCTTCTATTATTTTATTGTTGCTTTCTACCTGACCATTTGCTTGTGGGTGGTATGGAGTAGTGATTTTATGCTGGACATGATATTTTTTGAGTATTGCAGCTATTTTGTTCCCAGCAAACTGTGGTCCACCATCTGTAATTATATCTCTTGGAAGACCGTAGTGCACAAATATATGGAACAGGAACTGTATAACAGAATTCTATGTATCTCTCGGCAATGCCTCTGCTTCAACCCATTTGGTGACATATTCTGTTGCCACCAAAATATATGTTTTCTGGTTCGAGGGTGGGTTAATTGGTCCAATGAAATCAAGGGCCCATCGTTTGAATGGTTCAATGACTAGCTGTGGGTTAAGGGGAATCTCATCGGACTGACCAGGCATCCTGCTCTCTGGCAACTGTCACAAGCTTGGACGAATTTCTTTGCATCTTTGAAAATTGTAGGCCAATAATACCCTATTTGCAGCACCTTATGTCCAGTTCTGCGATCGGCGAAATGTCCGCCACATGGTCCATCATGGCAGGCTTTTAAAATGTCAAAGATTTCATCCTCCCGAATGCATCTCCTGATATGCATATCTGCCCCTGTGTGGAACAAGTAGCGTCCAACCCAAGAGAATTGAGCACTCCGCTGAATAATCTGTTTTCGCTCATTAGGGATTAGATGTTTCAGTAGTTTACCTACTGCTAGGTAATTGGCAACATCAGCATACCAGGGCATTTGAACATCGACAGCAGACAAATGCTCATCTGGAAATTGATCTTCAACTGCTACTGCATCGATTGGCTTTGGCGTTCGTGAGAGAAAATCGGCTACAGGATTTTTGTTTCCAGGTCGATCCTTGATTGCAATATCAAATTCCTGCAATAAAATCAACCATCTAGTTATTCTTCCATTTGTGACAGGCTTGTTTGCTAAATATTTTATGGCAGAATGATCTGTATACAAGATAACGAGATATCCAGTAATGTAATGTCTGAACTTATTGACAGCGTGTATTACAGCTAGAAATTCTTTCTCAGTAACAGTGTAATTTAATTTAGTAGGGGATAAATTTTTGCTAATATAATAAATTGCATATGGTTTTTTATCCTCTTCCTGCCCAAGGACTACTCCAATGGCTGTATCTGAGGCATCTGATGATATCTGAAATGGAAAATCCCAATTTGGTCCTTGAAGGACTGGGGTTGTGGACACAAGCTTCTTCAGATCCTGGAAAGCACGTTCACATTTTTCTGTCCAAAGAAAATCAACATTACCTGTTAGTGCATACAGAGGTGCAGAAATATGTGAAACATGTTCTATAAACCTCCTATAATAACCAGAAAATCCAAGAAAACTGCGTACCTCCGTTTGAGTGGTAGGAGTGGGAATAAGTAAAATTATTTAGATTTTGGCTGAGTCTACCTGGATGCCAGCTGCTAAAATATAGTGTCTTAGAATAAGTCCTTCAGTCATCATCATATAGCATTTTTCATGGCTTAAACAAAGCCTGGTAGCAATGCAGCGTTGTAGGACTTTTTCTAGTGTGTCCAATGCTGGATCGAAATTGTCTCCGTGTGGTGTAAAGTCATCCATGTATACTTCAAGTCTTTCATTTATTAAGTCTGAAAAAATGCTGAGGATAGCACTTTGGAATGTGGCAGGAACGTTACATAAGCCAAATGATAGAACTCTATAGGCAAATGTTCCCCAAGGACAAGTAAAAGTGATTTTGTCTTGGTCTTCAGGGGCAATCTGGATCTGATTATATCCGCTGAAGCCATCTAGGAAGGAAAAGAATTTCCTTCCTGCCAAAGTGTCTAATACTTGATCGATGAATGGGAGAGGGAAGTGGTCTTTTTGTGTTGCTTTATTTAGTTCTCTGTAGTCCACACAAATTCTCCATTTCCCATTCTTTTTTGGTAGCACCACAAGCAGAGAGACCCATTTACTATCGGATATAGGATAGATGAAATTGACATCTAAAAGCTTTTGAAGTTCAGCTTTTACCACATATTTTAGATGAGGATTAAGTCTCCTTTGAGGCTGGCGAATAGGTCTCACATCTTTTTCTATGTAAATGTGGTGTGTACATAATTGGGGATCAATTCCTTTCATATCAGGGTAGTCCCATGCAAATGATTATTTATATTTCCTCAGTAAATGGATGAGCTTCGTTTCTTGTTTGGAGGTGAGGTTGGCATTAATGTTTAAGGTTTTTCCCGGTTCAATTTCCACAACTTTACTATTTGCAACAGAGGTAACAGGTATTGTTTGATCATGTGTATCTTTAAGAATATCTTCTTCTAATTCGTTATTGAATGCTGCCTCTATCATGTGACATTGTGTGCGGGATCTGAGTTTAGTTTGACTAATAAAATTATTAATGGCATCATCTTCTGTTTGGTCTTTAAAATCAAGTGCCTCTTTTATAGTTAATGGAGATCTAATGTTATTACTAAGGTATGATACAGGGTGCCTATTAGTTTTCATTATTGTAACACTTGGTTGTGCTGGAGGATATAAAGCTAAGTTCTTGATATTCTCTCCTCTAGTTATGGTCATATTGCCTTGTCAACAGCCAATATAAGCATCAGCAGTTGCAAGCCAAGGTCTACCTAAAATCAATGGGTGTCCATCAAGTCGGTTTTTTGGATTTATTATCAGAAAATCGGTCGGATATTCCTAGGAGTCAACAGATACCATGACATCATGTAGTGTGCCCTCTGGCCTAACCACAGAACGGTCAGCCAGTTCTAGTAAGGTAGAGGTGGGTTCTACAGATGTAATGCCTAGCTTTTGGCAAGTAGTAGTTGTTAAGATATTGATTGCAACTCCTAGATCAACTAAGGCATTCAGAAAGGTTTGACCATAAATTTGTATGGTTACTATTGGATTTCCTGGGTCTTCATATTTAATGGGTGTTCTTTTCCTGATAATAAGTTAGATAGAGTGCCAACTACTTGGACTCTTGGATTGTTTGCTATATTCCTCCTTGGTTTCTTTACACACAATTCTTTGATAGTCTTTGCATATATCGGGAGGAATGCAATTTTTATGTACAAATTTTGTAATTCTTCAAGAATGTCAAAATCAGGATATTGTATAGGTCGAGGTATGATTAATCGTTCTGGGAACGGGGGAGAGGATGTGGTTGCTTGGTTATGAGTTTGTTGTTTTTTCACATCCTCTTCTTGTGACAGTTGTTCTCTAGGTAACTGATTTTCAACATGGGCTGTCTTATCTCCCTCGGTTTCAATAATACGCCTAGATCTTAGCTGAAGATCATTACACTCCCTCATATCGGCTCCTATTTCTGGTGTTTCTACTATTTGGACAGATTGGACCGGTCTATTATTTGGGTTAGTGTTGGGTTGGGCTGGGAGTTGTGGTCTCAGGTTAGACTGGGGGTTTTGTTGTAAGGTTGGCAGTGTAGGTTAAGTGAGCGGAATGGTTCCTACTAGATGCATCGGTCTTTGCCAGTTTGTTTTCCAGGCTGGACTTTGTGAAGTAGGAGGGGTCCATTGTGCTGGGTATGCATTACTTTGCCAATATGGTGGGGCATAGGGAAATTCGGCTAATTTGATTGGCTTGCTTGATTCGGCCATGGGGTTGATGAAGGAAATGACTGTGGTGACCAATTTGGAAACGGGGGTTGAGGTTGATTTTGCCACATATTATATTGTTGAGCATTATACTGTGGGGATTGAAAAGAAGAAATTGGGTTTGAAAACATACCATATTGTCACAGCTACCACTAACAGTGCTGATTGAGCAGATACACTGATTCTGGCTCTTCTTCTGCTTCCTTGTATACTGATTTTAATCCGGGAAGTGAGGGACAACTTTTCGTAAGGTGGTCTTTTGTGCAGATGGCGCATGTTTGGACTGCATCTAGTGGAGACTCCTTATGGCTATGTTTCTTCCTGCATCAGGGATAGAAGATTGCCAAATTATGTTCTGCCTCCATTTGCTTTTTTTTGGCCTGCATAATATAAAGTTGTGTAGTTAGCGTCCCTAGTATATAAATTTTAAAATTTTCCAATAAATTTCCAATTTCTGCACGCGTTACTCCTTCTGCCAAAATTTTATTATCTCTTACAAGCCGATCATGTTCTACTAGTTTTAATCTTGTGCTGCCTCTCGAGCTCCTGATACATAAATCAATAATGTCAGCAAAATTTTCCTAATAAATATCTCCTTTCCCCATAATGTTTAATGTTTCAATCCATTGTTCCTTCATACCCCTAATTAATGTTGTTTTTAACACATTATCAGGTAAAGGTAGGGATGCATAAGGAGATCTTTGAAGATTATACTGAAAACGTTCCACATACTCCCTTAGTGTTTCATTTGGTCTAGCTACCATCTGGTATATTTTGTCTTTTAGTTCTCTAGACCTGCAATAGTCTTGATATTGTTTTAAAAAATATTCTTTCATTTGATCCTAGTTATTTATAACTCCACCACTTAATCCCACTAACCATCTTAAAGCTGCCCCTTTTAATGTAGAGGGAAATAATTTCAGTTTCTGGGGGTCGGTGGTGTAATCATATCCCCTACACAGCACATCGAATTCAAATAGGAATGCATTCGGATCCTCTGATGTAAGACCATGGAATGTAGGGATATGATGAAGAGGAATTGCTTTCATAGGTGCATTCGCTGCAGTATCCACTATGGGGTATTGCAATGTAAAGGTTTGGGTGTTTGGCTGGTTTTGGGCCATTTGGTAAAATATATGCCAATAACCTTCTGGGATATCAGGGAGGGTATTCCTAGGTTGAGAGGGAATGGCTTTAATAGGAATGGTTTTAATAGCGCTTCCTTTATCTAGGATAATGAGAGTGCCTAATGTCTGAGGAGATTGGGTTTCTTCAAAAATTATCTTTGCAGCACTTCCCTTATCTGGGCTATTCAATGGTTGAGTTGTCCCAAGAGGAGACCTTGGTTCCTCAATTTCCCCTGTCTCTCCTCTTCCTTCACAAAGATTGCTAAAATTCCCTTCTTGCAATAGTTCTGGAGTAGAATTTTCAATTTCTTGAAAATCCTGCTCTTCAGTTTGACTATGCACCTCAGCAAAGGCTATGGATGGTGATCCTGTGGCCTGAAGGGAACCAATAGGCTGTCTAGAAATAGCTTTTCTGGGTCCTACTGAAGGCTAAGATTCTGATTTCTTAAAAATTTCATCTATAAAGGTTGACTGGCCAAGGGTCACCGGCCCCTTAGCTTTTTCTGGATTGGGTAGAGGTTTGGAATTCTTTTATCTGAAGGAAATAAGACAGAGGAGCAGGGCTATTACGTGCTCCACATGTAGGTTCTTACCTTCCATTTTTAAAACCCAATTCTTCCCTAGAAGGATCTTACACTACTCTGAAAAGAAACAAATGGCTACACTCTTTCCCTGGCAACGGTGCCAAAATATCGAGCTATAAAAAGGGTCTCTTTCACCTCTAATTACCTCACGTTAATTTTTCAATCCAGGAAAGTTTTGTTATTTCAAAGGGTGTCTTAGTCTGAGCCTATCATTTGCCAGAGTAATGCTAGTAGTATAGTGCTAAAAAATACAAGAGTAAACGGATGCTTGTTTACATCAAACTACTTTTAAAGACTAAACCGTACATTCAAAAAACTAAGAAATTTATTAGTCAAGGGTTCAATAGCAGTAACTCATCCCTTTGTAAACTGATGGGGCCAAAGGAAATCAGGGAACAAATCATTGATTTGGGGGCTAGACAGCAAATTTCAATGCCCACTACAGTCTTAGATCGTTCTTCACGCCAAAGTAACAATAATGCAAATCACATGAAATGGAACGACAGATAAGAAATGGAACAACAAATAAGAAATGGAACAACAAACCTGAAATGGAACAACAAACAGGAAACTGTAACAACAATTAAGTCTAATAAGCAGCAACACCCTAGTCTACAGGATCAAATGCAACAATCGTGTCCTACAGAAATCAAATGGTAACCCTCTACCTTTAAGGATGAATCGAACAACACACAGAAATTGAATAGCACTGATTAATAATGGACTATAGAACAACGCTTGAAAGCCACTCATACATGCACACGACACACCTTAATAGTAATCTGATTTTGGTAATCCAGTTATCAATCTTAGTTATAAAGAATACTACTATATTTCAGAATGGAACAACAACATCTATAGATTCAACAATTGCAAGGAAACATAATCCCTAAGACGGGTTCAGTAATACCAATGAATAAGTGTACACACAGATACTCTGTAATTGAACAGCAACAATATTCTGTAAACATTGGCAATATTATATCAGCACTTAAAGGAACAACAATACGTTGCAAAGTTAGTATAATGTTTCTGTCTTCAGAAATGATATTACTCAATAAATCAAACATAATAGAGTTGTGATGTAAAATAACAGAACATATCATATTACCAAATAACGCTGATGAGCAAACCATGCATAAACCAAAAGTAATAGTACAGGAGCAAGTGTTCCTCCAGGGTCGGGCCCTTAGCCTTCAGGGGTACACCGCTTGAAGTTATTCCAGAATCAAAGATGAAATAGCAACTGAGTTTGTATTAATGCATAACAAAATATTACAGTAGATCACTTCTCAATCGAGAATCAATGATAAAAGTCTCAACTTTAAGAGAAATTACATAAAAACATAACAGACTATCCCCCCAGGCTAACAATGCTGCCCCTTTTTATAATGGCGAAGGCAGAGTTGTCTAGGTGCAAAAATAGTTTAAGCAGCGATCCATCAGGATCAAAGGATCTTGAGGGATTCGCCGAATCGTTGGCTCTCAGTTATCTCTTTACTTTCTTGAGCCGAGCCGATATCTCCATTTCCTTTCCAGGGCTGATACGCTTTGATTTGGTTTTCCTTGTTTGCATACGGTTCCCCGTGAAGGGGACAGCGGCTAATCTAGCCTTGTCCTTTCCTTTGGAATGACAGTCTTTCATTTTTCCTTCTTCCTACATAAGAAAATGAAAATTGTAAGTGTTTTCATTTTGCACATTAATCTTATAGGTTTTATTACAATTCCTTATCATCTACCTAGTTCGTGATGTAATAGGTTTGTAAGTTTGAATGAAAAGATGCCAAAATAATCACCAAAAACATACCTTCTTTAGTACTCCACAGCATGGTCACCAGGGGGGGCGTGATATTGATACCGACAGTTGGATGATGGGGACGAGATCGAACGGTGGATGGGAGTGGGGTAGGATGGAACTTTAACTACGACGGGCTCGATTTAATTAATAAGTTAATAAATCATATCGGGGTAAGTTTGAATGGTAGGGAGGTTCTTAATTAACTAGATAGTTAATTAATTCCTTTTTGCGGAGCGGGGAGATTAGGTTATTAATGAATCTCAAATTAATCCATTAATCCCTTTTTAACTGTGTTTATGGTTATAATTAACCGGGGCAAAGTATATAATAACTATGGGATTTTAGTATATAATTAAATAATACGAGAAAGGGTGGAACTTTATTCGGGAGTTATATATTATGTGTTTAAAAGTTAATATGACATAAAATGAGAATAAGCGCTAAGTAAAACATTAGAGAGTATATTTAACTTAGGCTTAAGTGAAAAGGGGATTTATGTAATATTGTGTAATTTTCCTAAGTAAAATGGGATTTTACTTAGGAAAAGACTTATGAGAATGAATGAATGATGGTTTTTAAGTACTTTAGGCTTTTAGATTATTGGGCCAAGGGTCCGGTCCCTCCAAAAGTCAAAGAAATTCTCTGAGCCCCTTTAATTTTCAAAGACCTTAATACTTTAGGGGGAATTAGTGAAATCTTTAGGGAAAAATGTGAAGGGAAGTTAATTATTTGACCTTGTTTTGCTTGAACTGCATCAAGTGTAATGTCTGCCTTGCACTTGTGATAAAAGTGAAAATTAACACATTTAGAGACATTATCCATCACAAGTAATTCTGCAACACCATCTACCTACCCTACCTACTTTAGCCTGACATTTTTTCTTCTTTATTAGGGTGCACTTGGACTGGCAAACCCTTATCACACTTTTTCTTTTACATATAGAAATCTATCTAAGTCTAACCTTATTACATCCAAGGGCTCAGATTAAATTGTTGAGCTCCTTTTATTCACTCTACCTATCTACTTATCTGCCAAGATTAAACAGTTTGGTCAGATTTTATTCTCTATCTCTTAAACATAAAATTGAAAATATGAACTAGTCAAGTTTAAACTATTTGACTGTTCACCAATTGTGGCATAAGTTACAAGTTGCACACAATTTGTTTATTACATAAGAGTAAAAAGTAGTGGCATTTAGACTTGCACACTTTCCTTGGTATTTCTTTTGGTGGGGTTCATTTTCTTTCACTTTTTTGACCATTTCATACTTTACACCCTTTGATTTTTCTTTTAGAGTATACCCTCTTTACATTTTTTAAATTTTTTGATTTTTTGACAATATGGAAAACCTTTGCAACAAGAAAAGGTATGAACATATTCACAGCTCATTAAGTCAATCATGAAATATGACAAGGTCTATTGGTATAGGAGCATAACACCGGCTCCACTTGGGGATGGCTTTTCCTGGTGGAAACTAAAGAATAGCAGGTCAGATGGCCTTTGAATTACTTTGATTGTGCTATGAAATCTCCTTCTACTTATTGCTTTATTATATGTATGACAGTAACACTTTTGAAGCTTAGGGCCTTCTCTCTGGGCTTCAACTCCAGCAAGTTACTATCCAATCCAAACTGTGACATTACCAAGGATATAGTATGTACATGTTAAAATCAAAATACATTAAAAAGTAGGATCATAGTAATGTTTCAACATCCGACCATTAACTGGCCCTTCTTCTGTTTCTGTGCCATCCAAGTTTTTCAAATAGTAAGTATTGTTCCCTTGTAAGGCATGGATAATAAAAGGTCCTTTCCATAGGAAGTCAAACTTCCCATGTTTTCCCTTATCCTCTCTCCTGGAATCCCATCTTAAAACTTTGTCTCCAAGGTAGAAATCTTTTGCCTTGGTTCTTTTATCAAATATTTTCTTAAGCTTCTCTTGTAACACTTGGGATCTCTGATACACTTCCTCTCTAGTCTGCTGCAAATGGATGGTCTGGTTTATCCTCCTTTGAATATCATTGGGTTCCACTTGAGCTTCTTGAAGTAATTTCATTACAGGAACTCCTAAATATGAAGGAAATACAACCTCCATGCCATAGACTAATTCATAAGGACTAGTTCCAATAGATTTCTTGGTGGTGAGTCTGTCTGCCCATAGTGCATTAGTAAGTTTCTTGTGCCAATTTTTCTTGTTTTCCTCCAATAATTTCTTAATAATATTAATTAGGCTTTTGTTGGAAGACTCAGCTAGACCATTACCTTGAGGGTAATAGGCTGTGGAATGACCTAAGGTGATATGGTACTTATTATAGAAACTTATCATTTTCTTGGATTTGAAATCAGTAGCATTATCAGTTAGGATTTCTCAAGACAGCCAAATCTAGACAATATGTTGGTTTCTAGGAATCCTATAATCACTGTGTCATTGGCTTGTCTAGAAGGAATGGCTTATATCCATTTGGTGAAATAATTTGTGGTAGTGATAATCCATTTATGTTGGCCAGAAGAGGGAGAATGGATTTCTCCAATGAAGTCCAGGCCCCATTGTTGGAAGGGTTTTTTAGTGGAAATTGTTGTTAGGGGTAAAGGTAATAGTTTTCTCTTTCCTTCAAAAATTTGACATTTATGGCAAGTAGTGACAAATTTCTTTACATTAGTAAACAAGTTTGGCCAATAAAATCTAGCCCTTAGGATTTTGTCTACAATTGATTTCCAGTAAAGGTGTCCACCATAGTCTCCTACGTGAAATTCTTTGAGAACCTTGTCAACTTCTTCTTTTAATAAACAATTTAATAGAATACCTTCATAATCTTTCCAAAAAAGAGCATTATATAAAATACAAAACTTTGAGGCTTTTGTTGGAAATAATACTGAGAGGGGGGGGTGAATCAGTATTATCAAGTCAAATATTCCATTTTTCAAATCTAGATAATATACGCTACTTCAGTTAATTAAAATCGCGTATATACGCAACTATGTAGAAGGAAACCAACGTATACAATGCAAACTTATAATTTACTTTATCTTTCAGAAGTTGATTATTAATTTGTGTATCAGAATCAAATAACCAGTAACAAGAGACAGTAAAACAGATCTGAATACTATCACACACACAAGAACACAAGATATAAAGTGGAAACCCAATGTGGGGAAAACCACGTGCTGCAATTCGCCTCTATCTTCTTTTAATTAGAAACTTCTTTTTATAATGTATTGGAGTAGTCCTTTACCACTACGCAGGCTACAACCTGTAGAGAGCTACAACCCTCTCTCGTTCTCCTGCTTCTCCTAGAAGGGAGCTACAACCCCCTTAGCTCTTGTACTAGCCAAGATACTAGTACGTAGGTGCTAGCCTACTGAAGGCTACAACCTTCTCTTTCTTCCAGGGACCTTGTTTCATAAATTTTCAGACTGGATCCATGAATATCAATCAATCATCAAGTATATCTATTGTTTTCATTCACTAAACCACCGTGTATATGCTCTTTCACTTCACTGAACCTGCGTACAGATCTATAAAGGATAATTCATTCTTTCAAATATTCAGAGACTAATTAACCCAGATTGTCAGATTTATAGATCAAGCATGCGCCTCATATAATAGATCAAAATCATACAAAGATACTATTATTCAAGCTTAAAGATTATGACCCATCAATAGAACTTATCCTTCTTTATGCGCTAAGTGTCCTCCTTCATTCAGATCTAGATCTGCACCATAACCCCAATCACAAATATTTCAGATCTAGCACTTATTAGATATTAAATTCATTCAGATTGATTTCCTTGCCAAATGATCTCCTTCCTCTTTTATAGTCTTAGGCCTTTCACAATACCACGGTCCAAAACCATAATAACACAATACCATGAACCCAATACTTGGGGTCAACACTTTTGGATTCAATACCACGGACCAAAACCATAGGATCAAAAACTGTCGGACTAATACCATGAGCCAACTATGAAAGTGCGTGAACTTTTCTCTTCATGAAAGGAACTTTTCTCTACATGAAAAAAACTTTTTTCTACATGAAAGTGCGTGAAATTTTCTTTACATGAAAGAACCTTTTATCTTCATGAAAGTTCGCTAACTTTTCTCTACATGAAAGAAACTTTTATCTTCATGAAAGTGCATGAAATTTTCTCTACATGAAAGAAACTTTTATCTTCATGAAAGTGCGTGAACTTTGCTGCACTATAATTTATCATCTGAGATGAGTGGGTTGCCATCAAGCGCAACATATGTATCATAATGCCAACAATCTCCCCCTTTGGACTTGATGGCAACAACAACCAAACACTCTCCCCCTTTGTCATCAAGGGCAATGGGCAGACCAAGATAATCTCTTTCCTAGATAAACTTTCCGCTGCCCATACTCCCCCTGAGCGCCTGCTGAAATCTCTGAATGAGCTCCCCCTTTGTACATGCCATGGTGCACCAATCTGTCCATGCTCTTTTTGAAAACATGATGAAATCTCTACTCTGCTGAAATATGCTTGTTCATGCTCCCCCTGACTGTAAGCAAGTTCTGCAAAAAGATGTTCTACAAGAAGAACATGACTCTATACATCATAAATGGCCTTCCTATCACCAAAGACTCATACATACATCTATCTCCCATCACAATGGTGATATACCAAAAGTTTACATATGATAACATAAGAGAATAACATCATTCATCCCAGGCATAGTGGGGAAACCAACATAGGCCGTTACATGACCTGACACCATAAAAGAGATACATCACATAGAGACGAAATATCTAGAGCAAGGCTTATGAAAGTCACAATAACTGATAGCAGCAACATCTGTCAATCACCATTCAGATCAGCAACCATGATTTCCTTCTGTTCTCCCTCTGCATTTGTTCCACCTGAATCCAACAACAGTTGTGAACTAGAACCAAAAGCTTTTGAGATAATTCCAACAATGCATCATTAGAAGTTTATCTGCTCCCCCTGAACCTATGCCAGATGGTCTCTGTCAGACCCATACCAGATTATCTTCAACCAGAGCCTGTCCCTACTGATATCCATCAAACCTCCATATACGTGACTGTCTCTGCACAAACCTACGTATGTACGTGGATCCTCCTTAGGCAACTCACGTACCCCCATTTTTCTCTGAAACAGACAAGATTTAACAGCAAGATGATGCATCAACTACACCCAGCTTTTGTCTGAGGTAGTCAAAATTTTCCCTGGGCAGTGGTTTGGTGAGTATATCAGCAACTTGTTCCTTAGAGGGAACATACTCCAGCTTGACCTTTTGTTCCAGCACTTGTTCCCAGAGGAAATCATATTTGATAGGTATGTGCTTGGTCTTTGAATGCACAACTAGGTTCTTTGAAATGCTGATTGCACTTGTATTATCACATAAGATGGAGATAGGTGGTGTACAAGTTATTTGAAAATCCTGCAAGGTTTGCATCATCCAAAGGAGTTGAGTGAAACAATATGCAACAACCACATATTTTGCTTCAGCTGTAGATAAAGCAATCGAACTCTGTTTCTTGTTGAACCAAGATACTAATCTGGAACCCATAAAGAATGCTCCACCACTTGTGCTCTTCCTGTCATCCACGCTTCCAACCCAATCTACATTTGTATAAGCATGTAGAGTGAGATCTATATCTCTAGGATACCATACGCCATAGTTTTGAGTTCCTTGAAGATACTTGAAAATTCTCTTTACTGCCTGAAGATGGGTTTCCTTAGGATTTGCCTGGAATCTTCCAACTATTCCCACTGCATGCATGATTTCTAGTCGAGTACCTGTCAAATAAAGAGGACTTCCAATCATGGATCTATAGGTTGGTTGATGCACTACTACTGATTCATCATTTGCACTGAGGCTGCATCTTGTAACCATAGGGGTACACACTGGTTTTGCATCTTCCATGCCATATTTCTTTAAGATCTACTTGAGATACTTGGTTTGAGACAAAAAGATACCGCCTTCATTTTTTTGGATTTGCAATCCAATAAAATATGTCAGTTCTCCAATCAAAGACATTTCGAATTCTTTCTGCATCACCAAGGCAAAGCTTTGACTCATAGCTTCTTCATTGCTGCCAAAGATAATATCATCTACATACACAACAAGTATTAGCAATTTGTCATTTTCAATTTTTATATTAAGATTTCTATCTGCTGATCCTTTTGAAAAACCCTGTTGATGAATATATTTGTCCAAACGGTAGTACCAAGCCCTTGGAGCCTGTTTAAGACCATAGAGAGCCTTTTTTAGTCTGCATACAAGATTTGGATCATTCCCAAGGATGAAGCCATCTGGTTGCCCAATGTACACTTCTTCTTCTAAGTCTCCATTCAGAAAGGTTGATTTCACGTCCATTTGAAATACTTTGAACTTCTGAAAGCTTGAGAGAGCAAGGAACATTTGGATGGCCTCAAGTCTAGCAACGGGAGCAAAAGTTTCTTCAAAGTCTATACCTTCTTGTTGAGCATACCCTTTACAAACAAGTCTGGCCTTGTTTCTAATCACTTCCCCATTTTCATTCAACTTGTTTTTAAAGATCCATTTTGTTCCTATGACATTCTTATCTTTTCGTCTAGGAACCAACTCCCAAGTGTTATTCTTTTCAATCTGCTCAAGTTCTTCATCCATTGCCTTGACCAAACATTCATCTTTGCATGACTCTTTTACATTTTGTGGTTCAGTGGAGGAGAGCAATGCCAAATAGCTTGAGGCTTCTGCAATTTTTCTTCTTGTTTGTACACCTGCCTCTTTCTGCCCCAAAATTTGAGATTCTAGATGATTCTTCTGAACGTACCTGGATGGAGTCTTCTCTTCTATCCTTATATATTCCTTTGGTGCCTCTTGAGGTTCTTCCTCATCATCAGTCTGATTTGAAGGGTAGTCTTCATCCTCTTCAATATTTTCATAATTTACTTGCCTAGGAATGTTTCCTTCTTCATCAATCACTACATCAATGTTGTCAACAATTCTTCCAAGTATTTTATTGTAACACTTATATGCTTTGCTGTGGGGAGAATAACCAAAAAGTATGCCTTCATCTCCTCTAGGTTCAAACTTGCCAAGATGTTCATCATTATTCTTAATATAGCATTTGCTTCCAAAGATTATGAAATGTTTTACCAAAGGAGTCTCACCATACTAGAGCTCATGAGGATTTTGAGTGCTGTTTACACGGACATTTGTTTTGTTGAGAATAACAAACGCAGCAAATGCAGCTTCACCCCAGAAGGTTGCGGGTGTTCCAGACTCATTAAGCATAGCACAAGCCATTTGTTGAACCATTTTGTTCATCCTTTCCACCACTCCATTTTTCTGAGGAGTCCTAGCTGTAGAGAATTCCCTTCTTATTCCATGTTCTTCAAAGAATCGAAAAATTCATTTGAGGTAAACTCCCCACCTCTATCAAACCTGAGGCACTTAATTTTGTGATCTAATTCATTTTCTGCCAAGGCTTTGAACGATTTGAATTTTTCGAATGCTTCGTCTTTGTGCTTCAAAAGTCCTATCCAAACCATCCTCGAGAATTCTTCAATGAATAATATAAAGTATTCTTCTCCTCAAGGTGATTTTGTCCTAGATGGATCACATATATCTGTATGCACTAGTTCAAGAGGCCTGCTCGTTGATCCTTCCTTCTCAGGGAAGTTAGTTATGGTTTGCTTACCAAACTGACATGATTTTCATATTTTATTTTCTGGAATTCTAATGTCTGGAAGACCATGAACTGCCTGGTATTTGCATGCTTTCCTTATCTGTGAAAAGATTAGATGCCCCAACCTCCGGTGCCATAACCAGTGTTCAACATTCTTGCTCAAATAACATTGTTGTTTTCCTTCTTCAAATATGTATAAATTATTTGAAGTTCTTATGCCTTTGATCACTATTTTTCCTGTATCAAGATCACGAACACTACATCCATTTGATCAAAATATTACCTCAGTTCCTTGATCACACATCTGACTGACACTCAGTAGATTATGCTTCAAGCCATCGACATACATAACATTTCTAGCTTTGACTTTTTCTTTCAACTGAACAGTGCCTTTTCCTTTTATGACTACAGGGGTATCATTTCCAAAAGAAACTTTCTTTCCCTTTTCTAAAGCACTATATGATTGAAGTTTTTCCTTATCACATGTCATATGCTTCAAACATCCATTGTCAATATACCATTGATTTTCTTGTCCTTCTGTATAAAAGGCTATCCCACATCTTTCTGGTTGTGGTTCCTTCATTCTCCATGTTCTCGCACTTGAGGCTTGTTCCTTCTGAGTTGTCTGCCGAAACCTTCTCCTGCATTCAGAATCTTCATGACCGAAGTTATTACAAATAGAACATTCAATTTCATTTTCAAGGACGGAAAATTGGTTATAGGTTCTTTTCATAATTCCAGTCATACTTCTTTGTTTTTGAGCTTCTCTGGTCATGATTGTCTTATAGGCAACACATTGAGCTGCTTTGTGGCCAAAGTTATGGCAAGAGAAACATTGGCCATTGAAGAAACTCCTACAATTATCAAATCGACCAACCAAATGATTGTAGTTTCTATTGTCATCCATTTTTGAGGCAAATTGAGAAGATTTTACCTGTGGCTGGTTGTAGCTTTTGTTCATCCTTAAGGTGGATTGCCCCCGATTTATCTGGTAGTCTTTGTTTATTCTTGATGTAAATCGTCCCTGTTTTACCTGGTGATCTCCATTGGGCTCTTGCTCATTCCTCCTTGCTGCATCAAGATAACTTTTTGAGGTGGATGGTTTCTGTGCTTGAGATGCTTCTTCATTATATCCTAGACCTGTCTTGATTAGTGGGGAATGCTGCACATTGATAATCTCATCTAGAGTTTCAGATCCTTTAATAAATTTAAGATTAAGAGCCTTTGTTTTCTCAATCTCTTTTCTAAGACCAACAATTTCACATTCTAACTTCTCAAGAAATTTTTCTTTTTCAGCAAGTTGGAATTGCAAAGTATTAATGATCACATTCTTCTCTTCTAAACATACTTTGAGTCTAGAAATCTCTTCATAAAAACCATCTTCATCTATAGCATCCATGTAATTATCATCTTCAAAAGCCATTAAAAGTTTATAATTCTTACCTTTTTCATCTTCTTCATAGCTCAGAACAATCTTGTCCCATATTTCTTTTGCGGATTTATACTGCATAACCTTGATGAATTTTGATTGAGATAGACATCCTAATAGGGTATTGACAACCTTCGCATTTGTTTCATATTTCTTCTTCTCAGCCGGATCTGTAGGAGTTGTTGATGGAAAAGTGTACCCTGTATCTATGATATCCCAAACTTCTATACCAAGAGATTGAAGATAGGCAGTAAATCTTACCTTCCAATATATGAAGTTTGTCCCGTCAAAAATCGGTGGCCTGATAGATGCTTCTCTCTCGTAGTTGCTCATGATGATGGATCTTCCTCCAAGCAATCAAGCTTCTTTAGAAGGACCTGCTCTGATACCAATTGTTGGAAATAATACTCAGAGGGGGGGGGGGTGAATCAGTATTATCAAGTTAAATATTCCCTTTTTCAAATCCAGATAATATATGCTACTTCAGTTAATTAAAACCACGTATATACGCAACTATGTAGAAGGAAACCCGCGTATACAATGCAAACTTATAATTTACTTTATCTTTTAGAAGTTGATTATTAATCTGTGTATCAGAATCAAATAACTAGTAACCAAAGACAGTAAAACAGATCTGAAGACTATCACACACACAAGAACACAAGATATAAGGTGGAAACCCAATGTCGGTGAAAACCACCTGTTGCAATTCGTCTCTGCCTTCTTTTAATTAGAAACTTCTTTTTACAATGTACTGGCGCAGTCCTTTACCAGTACCCAGGCTGCAACCTGCGGAGAGCTACAACCCTCTCTCGTTCTCTAGCTTCTCCTGGAAGGAGCAACAACCCCCTTAGCTCTTGTACTAGCCAAGATACTAGTATGTAGGTGCTGGCCTACTGAAGGCTACAACCTTCTCTTTCTTCCAGAGACCTTGTTTCATAAATTTTCAGACGGGATCCATGAACATCAATCAATCATCAAGTATATTTGTCGTTTTCATTCACTGAACCAGTGTGTATATGCTCTTTCACTTCACTGAACCTACGTACATATCTATAAAGGATAATTCATTCTTTCAAATATTCAGACACTAATTAACCCAGATTGTCAGATTTATAGATCAAGCATGCGCCTCATATAATAGATCAAAATCATACAAAGATACTATTATTCAAGCTTAAAGATTATGACCAATCAATAGAAAATTTCCTTTTTTATGCGCTAAGGTTCCTCCTTCATTCAGATCTAGATCTGCACCATAACCCCAATCACAAATATTTCAAATCTAGCACTTATTAGATATTCAATTCATTCAGATTGATTGCCTTGCCAAATGATCTCCTTCCTCTTTTATAGTCTTAGGCCTTTCACAATACCACGGTCCAAAACCATAATAACACAATACCATGAACCCAATACTTGGGGTCAACACTTTTGGATGCAATACCACGGACCAAAACCATAAGATCAAAAACTGTCAGACTAACACCATGAGCCAACTATGAAAGTGCATGAACTTTTCTCTTCATGAAAGGAACTTTTCTCTGTATGAAAGTGCATGAATTTTTATCTATATGAAAGAAAATTTTCTCTGCATGAAAGTGCGTGAACGTTTCTCTACATGAAAGAAAATTTTCTCTGCATGAAAGTGCGTGAACTTTTCTTTACATGAAAGAACCTTTTATCTTCATGAAAGTGCGTGAACTTTTCTCTACATGAAAGAAACTTTTATCTTCATGAAAGTGCGTGAACTTTTCTCTACATGAAAGAAACTTTTATCTTCATGAAAGTGCGTGAACTTTGCTGCTCTATAATTTATCATCTAAGATGAGTGGGTTGCCATCAAGCACAACATATGTATCATAATGCCAACAACTTTCACCTTTAAAACCCTTTTCTTTGTTCTGGATAACCCTGGAGGAGCCTACATGTTTAATAATACATAAGTTATATCAGCATACCAAGGTGAATCTAAGAAGGCTTGGCTGATTTGTGGAGTCACCATCTCCTATTCATTATCCAATTCATTAATGTCTATGGCTTTACAATTTGTTTCAATCATGAGATTGGCCAATCCCTGTTCTTTTATAAGCTTTATAGGTTTTATTTCAATATCATACTCCAATATAGTAGCAATCCATTTACCTCGTTTTCCCTCAATTCCATCCTGGGTTAAGATGTCTTTGACAACAACATTTGGTACATAGGCTATTACATGGGAGTACAATATGTAGACTCTAAAGTCTTTAATAGCTTTTACAAGTGCAAAAGCTTGTTTTTCCATGATTTTGTATTTTAGTGGTGCATCCCTAAGTGCTTTACTAAAAAAGGCTATGGGTTTTTCACATCCTTGATCATCCTTTTGTAGTAAAACAACTGCTATGGTGTGTTCTGATGCAAATGAAAATATTATGAAGTCTCTATCAAACTTTGGACTTGTAAGGATTGGTGTTCTGGTCAAAGCCATTTTAATTTCTTCAAAGGCATGTTAGGCTTCAATTGTCCATTTAATACTTGAATCCTTTTTCAACATATTATTAAGCAGTCTAATTAATTCTACTAAATTATATATGAATCTTCTCAAAAAGTTAATCTTTCCTAGGAAAGCTTGAAGTTCTTTGACATTTCTAGGGTGGGGTATTTGCAAAATAGCTTCTATTCTAGCAGGATCAATTCTGATTTCCTCTTTGGAGATGATATGGCCTAAAAATTTTCCTTCCTCTAGACCAAATAAGGACTTCTTAGGATTTAAAGAAATACCATATTTTCTGCATTTTAAGAGCACTTGTCTCAGATGATCCAAATGTTGCTGATCTGATTTAGAAAAACAACCAGGTCATCTAGATATATAACCAGAAAATCATGAATTTCTTTTGCAAATTCTATGTCCATTGCTCTTTGGAAGGTCGCCCCTGTATTTTTAAGTCCAAATGGCATTTTGACATACTTGAATGTGCCCCATGGTTTTGTAAAAGCAGTCTTTTCCTGGTCATCAGGATGAACCAAAATCTGGTTATAGCCTGAGAACCTATCCAAAAGTGAAATCCTAGAAGCACCTACTACCCTTTGTAAAATGTGATCCATCTTAGGTAAAGGGTAATTTTCCTTCAAAGAAACCTTATTTATATTTCTTAAATCAACACATAATCTAATTTCTTCAGTTTTCTTCCTAGTAGGTACTAGATTAGACACCCACTCTGAAAACCTGATAGGAGCAGTTATCCTTGCTTCATACATTCGTTTGATTTATTTTTCAATTATGGGCAGCAGTATAGGGTTAATCCCTCTGAGCTTTTGTTTGAATGGTTTTTGATTTTCTTTCAGGCGTATAGTATGTTGAACTATCGAGGTGTCATATGATTTTAGGTCTTCATAGCTCTAGGCAAAGACATCCTGGAATTCTCTCATTAGATCAACATATTTGAGTTTTTGGTCAGGGGGCAAAGATTTAGATAACTTTACCATTTTTAGATTTTCTTCAGTTCCCAAATTATAGTCCTCAATATCTGCTTTTAATGGTTCCATCTTAGGTTTCTTTGGAATATCATTGAAATCAAAGAGATCTTCCAAAGGAGTTAATCCCTTAGGCAAATGATTGTCTTTTAAATTGATTACTTCAGATTCTCCTTCAATAATTTCATCAATATCCATTTCTTTAAGATCCTGCATTTCTTTGTTGGTAAATTTTGTTGGGTGAAGCATTTGAGTTGCACTTTCTGCTGAAATGTCTGTTTCTATCTTATTTGTTTGATCAATCTCACTAACTGTATCTACATCTATGTTAATGCTACAAAAATTTTCATCTAAGGTTAAGAAATTGTTAATCTGCATATCACTATCAAACACTTGCTAGTTCTTCAAATTGTCAGGCATAGCTGGTCTACGTCTAATCTCAGTTGTGAACTGATGATTAGGTTTGAATGGTAATTTGCAGGTGTTGGCAAACATTGCCAGACTATGAGGTTGCAAGTTATGTTTTCTTGGGATTTTGGCAAGCTTAGTTTTCAAAAATGTATTGAGAATCTCTATCACTATATCTTTGTAATATTTCAATCTGGCACCATTTGTTGAATACTGTCCTTTAATCTGTTGAACTATTAACTCAGAATCTCCTAAGACAGATACCCTAATTGCTCCTAATCTTTTATTCAATTTAAGCCCTAGCAACAGAGCTTCATATTCTGCCATATTATTGGTGCACCTAAATTTTAATCTATAGGCATGGCCTTCAGCATGATAATTTTCAAGATTGTGCACCCAAACTCCTGCTCCTGATCCTAATTTGTTAACTGAACCATCAAATTCTAAGTGCCAAAGAATTTCATGTTCATAATTAGTGTTAGGAGTTTCAGAAATTTGTTTAATAGGGAGATCTGGTTTTTTAGTTTCTTCCGGTTTCTCTTGGGTGTCTGATGTTTCATTGTTCTCAAAAATTTCTTGTATTTGAACACTAGATTTTTCATTTGTAATTTCTTTTGGTTCTGCTGCTAAAACTTCCAATTCATTTGAGGAATCACTTTCATCATTGTAAAGAATGAAAGAATCCATATCAGAGTGTACTAAGTAGATAGGGAAATTTTGGGGTTTCTGCTGACTATTTACAATGTACTTCATTAAGGTTTCTCTGTATAGTTTATTGGGCTGACCGAACACTGAAATAGTGGCATAAGACATGTCTAATTGTAGAGATCCTTGAAGCTTTGCACCCGAAGACCTGGACAATAACATGCCATAATTTGGTGGAATATCTTCTACTACTATGTCCATTAAGATTGTTTTGGCAGGATATTAAACTAGTGATACACACAAGTCTTTGATTAATCCTAAACATATGACCTGACTTGAATCGAAAGAAAAGAGGTCTTTGTATGGCCTGGTGATGTCTAGGTCTAATTTCTCCATTACAGATTTAGGCATTAAGTTATGAGATGCACCCGAATTAAACATTGCATTATGAAGTATTTTATCACGTATGTTCAAACTTACATAGAAAGGAGGGATTCCTCCATCTACTGGTTTTCCATTCACTTTAGGGCCAAAAATCAATTCAGGCTAGTCATCAAAAACGTTTATTGAATCTTCTTTAACCAATATTTTGAGTGATCTACTGATCTGGCTTCGGTAGACATCATGTTTAGCTAATTCAGACAATGGAACAACTACTTTTAATTTTCCTACTTCAATTTCCAGATTAAAAGGTTTTTCAGTCTGAGTTCTTGTATTTCGGACAGTTGGATTCTCTTTTTCTTCAATATTCTCTGTGTTTCTCTCTTTTTTCAGGAGTGGGGTTATGGGCTGAAGTTGTTTCCAAATCAACTTTTGGAGGTTCTTCTACGTTTCCTTTGGAAGGAATAGAAGTGGAAATTTGTCTGTTATTTGGTTGATTATCAGATACATCTTCAATAATTCAGTTAGCTGGATTAGGATCTGTTCTGGAAAGAATATGTATAGGGGTGGTATTGGTCTTACCTTTGTTAGGCTGCTTTGTAGCTTTCTGTTTATTGGTTTCAGGGATATCTATTCTTCTTCTCCTCAGGTTATATTGTTTGTGGACTTCATAAATGGTTGTATCATATCCCTCCCTAAAGTCAAATGATTCACCTGACTGAGTTTGGAATTGTTTAAGGATGTAAGCTTCTTGATCCTCTTGGGTCAAGAAAACTTCTTGTTCATTGTTGAGTCCCATTAAATTTATTTAAGTATCTTCTGTTGGTTCATCAGAAGTTGAGGCTTCAGCATAATTTTCCTAGAATGGGGGCCTAACGTTTTGATCAGGACCAATTTTTCCAGTGTTCGGGTTTTGGTTCTTCCTGAAATTTGGATTTCTCCTAGTATTGCTTGGTTGACCATCTCAAGGGGATTTCCTTTCAATCATTTCTACTCTATCTCCTAGTCTATCCATTCCTCTAATAATAGAATCCGGTTTCTGTTCAAAGGCTGAGGGTTCTTCTTTCAAAGGTATCCTCCTTTCAATTCTGGCTTTAACTCGTTTGGATATCAGGTTGGCTTCAACACTGACAGTTATACTTTGCATATATTCTAAAGTTCGAGGATCTCTTTCCCTAAGTTGGTATGCCATATCAGAATCAAATCCATTAGGGAATTTGATCAATGCCAAATCTAGAGGAGGTCTAATATTTTGAGGAATAGCATTGTAAATGTTATTGAACCTAGTGCAGTAATCTTGCATAGTTTCTTGTGTTCCTTTCTTTAGGTTTTCATATTCTAATAAGATTTGGAGAGGATCTTTCTTCTTTTCCCATCTATTCAAGAATTTTGTATAAAGAGCTTGTTGGTCATTGATATTATTTGCAGGGAGGGCTCTAAACCAGGTTCTAACGTCTCCAGTCAGGGTTTGAACAAATATTCTCATTCTGACATCATCTGTATCTATCTCGTATATCTCAAAGTAGTATGTCATATTTTTGGTATGTTGTTGTGCAGTGTAAGCGCTAGAACCATCTAAAGGGGTGATTTTACTTTGATAATCTTGGGGCATAGCCCCTGGATTGGTTGTTAATACCAAAGGAGTGTATCTGTTTGCCATTGTAGTAGATAGGGTTTAAACAACAACTGGGGTTGGTCTTGGAGTGGTGGGTGGAGGGGTGGAAGGGGTGGTTTGAGGTTGAGATGTCTGAGGTGTTGTTGATGAACTTGGAGAGGTTGAAGTGATCACAGAAAGGTTTGGTGTTCCTTCAGAGGTAAGCTCAGATTGTATGGAATTCTGTAAATGTCTGTCAAGATGTGAAGTGACAACCTCAAGTTGTAAATCTTCAATAAATAATGGGTCATGAACTGTGTGGGCTAACCCAGAATCAGAAAAGGTTACAAATAAAGAGGTCTCAAAATACTCATCAAAGGATTCATCCTTAAGGTAAATCCACTTCACAGGATAGGATCTTGATCTGTATAGAGGCCGAGAAATAGCATAACTCTCTTGGCTTTCTTGTCTCCTAAGAATCCTAGGGATCAGATTAGGGTTTCCAAACACAGTTGGTGGATTTGGATCAGGGTCAACTCTAGTGTAATGAGTCCTTTCTGAAGCTAGGTTTCTAGGTATGTTTTGGTCTTTTCTCTAAATGGGTTGGACAATACAACTTCTAGAGTTTCTTTAAGAGGATTTAGGTATGGGATTTGAACTTTCTTAAAGACTTATTTGATAAGAGGAATTAATCAAGTATTTGAAACTAGATGTTCAATCCATAAACTAGACCGGAGATAGACTGAAGCAGCATTCATTTACTTATGCAATTGCAAAGCAAGAGTAGTTCAAAGGCTACCTGACTAACTTCAGGCTCCGTCTGTAGCTTATAAAGTAAACAATAGTAACAAACAAATTATTCAGATCCCTAGTGGAGTCGCCACTATGTTATCACTTAGATTTTCCTCGAAGTTGTTGGGAAGAGGAAAGGGGTCTGAGGTAACCACAAACCAACTTTTAGATATAGAATCTAGCCAATCTGTATCCAGAGAGGGCTCTATCTTTATTATTTAACTTGGTTTTGAAAGATATTGAGCTAGTTGTGAAGTTTAGGAGTTTTGTTTGAGTTTGGGTGGTGAGATTCAATAGCAGAGGGGTAGGACTAAGTTGTTTAAGCCATTGGGCTAATGGATTCAACGAAGATGGCTTAACTAGATTTGGTTTCTTAACAAAAGATGGTTTCACAGGGCCAGATGGTCAAACAGGGAACAAATAAAGACTTAAAATAAACGGAATGTGTTCAAAATGGGTGAAGGTCAGTTAAGAATCCTTCAACCTATTTGAAAAGGGAACTTGAATGATTACTAATAAAGATTAGTTGAGTATTCTTTACTAAATAATCAAAGTGAATAAACTATAAAACAAGAGCAATTAAGATTTCACTATTTATTCTAGTTCAGAAGAAAACATTGAGAATAATAATGATTGAAAACAGAGTGCAATCAAGAACTTTTTGAATTACTCTTTTTCATTTATCATTCAGATACGAAACATAGATGATATAATAAACAAGGAAAACTTTAAAACATAAGGTATAGAGGACTTATTGATCCAGTTTTTGATTCGAGAAATCTGTGGAAAGTCCTTTGCATCAATTCTTTATCCAGAAAGCCATACAAAAGTTGGTCCAACAACACTTTATTACAAAATAATCAATATTATAACAATGTCTAAGAATCCACCCTCAATACTCCAATTGAGGGAGTATTTATACAAAAAAAAATTTACAACGAAATATCTCATAACAAAGTGAGATATAAACTGGGGTGACTAATCATATCTTTCAAGAAAATAGGGTTAGAAGACCTCGTAGATGACAGATAAGGCAACCGAATGGTTTTCTGTCCCTATCTTCGAGAATGTGCTGGAGCTAGGCCCTATAATTTGGTCTCTTGCTATCCTTGGTGTAATTATGTGCTGGTTGCTCTGTTTTGACCTCCCTACTGATACACGTTACCTGCATCTGATATTATTTATCTATTGATCTCTTTTCATCCTCTTTACCTTCATTGACTGTAGTAAAAATCAAAATTTACCTTTTACCTAGAATAAATTACAAAATTTCAAGCATTCTTCCCACAATTTTGGCTGTGGTATTCTGTTTTTCTGAAGCTTTATGAGGGTTTCATCTGTTTCTGTATACCTGAAAAATGTAGGTTGAATTGGGAACAAGTGCTTTAGTTTATGTTTGACATAGTATAAGTTTTCTAGGTTGTCATAGACAACTCTGCCTGTAGGCAATTCTTTTATTCCTGATGCACTTGTTGATGAACCTACTTGGTTGCCTGCATACTTATTCAATTTCTCCTCATAATCTTTATGCCTCATTAATCTGTCATTGATCACTAAAGGACTGGGTAGCCCTTTACCCTGCAAAATATCAAACTTTTCCATAAAAGCATTAATCTCTGCCCGCATGTCATGACATCTTCTTTCTAAATTCTGCATCAAAGTTTTCTCGGTTAATACCCTTTTGATTTCCAAAATGGTTTCTGTTTTGTCATTAATGCCTAATTATTCTAGTTGTTCTTTATTTCTAGTATTCAAAAAATGTATGAGCCTGTTGGCTTCCTCAGGCATTTTTCCTAATTCTGCCTTTTTTCTTTGGATTTCTTCTTGGGCTGCCTTCACAAGATCAATCTGCTCAAAAATTACTTGGATGGATGGCCAAACATCATTTATGGATTGAGCAATGTTGGCCCAAATAATTTTCTTGATTTCTGATAGAGGCTTGTCAAAAGTAAAATCTTTCTCCAATGATTTCATTTTGTTTTCTAACACTTTAATCTCTCTTGTCTTTTCGACAACATTTATCTTTGAGAGGTCATAGCTTTGTTCCATTTTGGCATATTTCTCCTTTACCTTATTTAGTTCTGAAACTTGTAGTTTCAGGTCCTCCATTGATTTTATTAGCTCTTCTATGCTAAAATTAGCAGTACTGCCTTGTGCTACTCCTGTTGTTCCTATTGTTGTTGTACCTGTAACTGCCTCTATTGTGACTGCTGGAATATTTGGTGCCAATGCTACTCCAAGAGTTGATGGGACTGCTGTTGATACTACTGGTATTACATTGGGAGGCTGGGAGGTCAACTCTCCCTGCTTATCCTTCAATGCCTTTTCAAGTGCTTGTTCAGTATCATTCAGTCGTTCATTGAGCTTTAAGAGTAAATCCATCAGCTCTTCTTCAGATTTTTGCTTTATAACCTCATCAATCTATGGATGCCTTGAAGGTGGCAATTTTAGTTGCTTCCTTAGGGTAGCAATATCTTCATCCTTCTTTTTGATGAAGGCTTCTGTAGCCTTCGCATCTTTGGGATCATGGCTCAATCCAATAATTATTTGTTCTAAGGATTTTATTATGTTATCTTTGGCCTAAGAGGAGGCCTTTTACAAGTTTAGTTGAGCAACAGTATTGTCCAAAGAATTCTGTAACCTGTGAGCCATCATTGCCTTGTTAATCAAGGTTGAGTAAATCATTTCTCTCATTTTCTTATGCAACTCAATTTAATCCAAAGGATGAATATCCTTTGCCATGACTTCAAAATTTGTTTTGAGATAATTTGCTACTGATCTAGGTTGTTGCACCTTTGGCTTAAAATAGTTCATTATCATCTTGCCCTCTTTTATGTCATAGGCTGACATCAATCTCTGTTGATTTGTAGGAGCCATATTCAAATATTGGTTATAAACCTGCAGCCTCAAGGGATCATTCCTGGCTTTTATTTCTGTGAATGTTTTCTTAATGTCTGAGGCATTTGTTCCTGGTGGCTTGAAAGAAGATATCTCTGCACTTTGCTGCCTTTCTAGCTCCTGCCTCTGAGAGCTAGGGGATGTTCCTCCTGTTGGGAAAGTTTGTTGGCTTTCCACTCTTTCTTCCCTCTGACTATCTGTATTTTCTTCAGCAAATTCCTCCTCTGAAAGGGGATTTAATCTCTGTCTCTTTGTTTCAAGCTGTCCTGATGGTTCACTGGCAAGGGTAGTTTTTTCCCTGTCTCTCTTTTTGTTTGTTTCCTTATTTAAAGGAGTTTGTAGAACTGGAGGCTCTCCTATATTGATCTAAGTGGGAGGAGTATGTATTTGAGCCTGTTCTCTAGAAGTTTTAGGCTGCTTTGACGTTGTAGGCTATTGAGTGTGTTGAAAACTGGTCTCTAATTCCTTGCCCTTGGATGACCCTATAGCTGGTGTACTTTTTTCCTGTGAAAGTTGCTGAGAGGTTTCAACACTGGAGGCACCAACTCCTAATCTTTGGTATAACTTAAATGGTACCTGCCCAAAAGAATCCAAGTTAAGTGTTTTCTCAAGATCTCTCATAACTTTCTCAAAATTAACCTATTCACTATCATGCTCTACTAGGGTACCTTCCCTCCATTCATCCATATTTGCATATTGTTCAATTTCTGGAATCCTATGGTGAATATATGGGGACAACCAGTTCTTCATTCTTCTATCACATATAAAATTGTTAGGATCATATGGTTTCCACCCAAAACTCTTTTGTAACTTAAGATGCTCTTCTAAAAAAATTTTCTCCTTCTTTCCATGCTTCCCTAGTGTTGTAGACAAAAGGGCCTAGCTAGTTCTTGATTTTAAGCTGAGCTTTCTTCTTAGCATTACAAAAATGGACTAGGTCTACATTTATCATTTGCCTGAAATATTCTGATGCAAAGAGTCTCATTGGAACATACTTTGGTAGCTTAAAAGGGTAGAGTTCACACCCATAAATCCTGATTTCTGTGTGATTTTTATATACATACCAATCACCTATCCTGTACTGCTTGGAGAGTTGGAGGATTTTCTTCATATCACCATTTATCCTAGGAGGGGAAACTCCTGTCAATAAAGTGGTTTTTGGATGCACAAATAGGTCAATGAACTCATTGTAGGTGTAATGGGTCTCAATGGAATTATGGAAAATGGGACTCCAGAAAATGATAGACCTTGGATTGCCTTTGATGTCAAGTTTCTTCACAGGGAAAGGGAAGTTGTCTGACTGATAATATAGCAGAAGATGATAGAAGAAAGTAGTGTATTTGAAGACTCCTTCATTGTCCAGTCTTAGGAATTGGTGATGAATTTTGTTGGAAATATAAGAGGCATAATCATATTTAACAGTAGGCAGCTGTCCAGGAGTAAAAATTGACAACAACACTAAGGTTACCTCATCAACATACTCTCTAGAGTTGAACCCCATGATGGAGGCTATCATATCAACAATAACTTTTCCTGTATCTGTAAAGAAAACTTGTAGATAAGGAGGTGGACCTTTAGGCTGATGTTTAGGGTCCATGAACATCTGACAGATGCGAGTTAGTTCTAATTGAGACAATTGGGGAGATTTTTCAAGTAAGTATCCCATGGAAAGGGGAGTAAAAGCGTGATTGCAGTGGAATTGCAGCATTTCATTGATGGGCTAAGCAGTTATGGGAAAAAGGACTGTTTGACTTGGGGACATGACTGCTCTTTCGTTAGGGTCATAATTAGCACAACAGTGATGAATTATATTTGGGAACACATAGATTAAAGGGAGGAAGTACATGGGAAGGTTGGATTCCCACAATCCTAAGATGTCAGAGCCATTAAGATAGCTGTCTTTGGCTTGGAAAAAGGGTTTAAGGTGGTTTTCATTACCTGATAAGTCTTTTATCTGAAAATCTTTATCAGCTAGGGGCAGATAATCTAAATCTTTCTGAGGAGTGTTCATGGGTACGACATTCAGGGCTGTAGGGGTTTCCATCTCTGGTTCTTGTGGATTCAGAAATGGAATTTGGGTTTTCTGTGAAAAATAGTCAAAACAGCAGGTTTTGGGAACCTATATAGTGAAACAAAGACTGAATTTATAGTGAAATTGGTCTTTTCTGTGGAATATTCAGTATAAAACCAAAATTTGTAGGGTTTTGGTGGAAATGGGTAAATGCCTATATTGGGGAAGTGAACAGTACAATGGCGAGATGGATAATAGGTTCCGGATGGCGTTGCTACAAATTTTCTGACCAAGTGGAAATTGAAAAGCTTTAGCATTTGACTTAGACATTGTTTTTCATGGGAACAGAGTTTGTCGTATGAAACAATGAAAATGACATTTCGTTGATTTTATTAACAAAATCAAGGTTGGCGGGGGTTTATTGTTATTCGGGGGATGACATCAACACGACATGACACTTTGTCGTATGTGGAGGGCGGTAAGCGGTATGTGACCGCATCGCTTTTGGAGGCGATCAGGTTTTGGCCGGGGGACAACGATCCCATTTATTGCACGACGCATGGCAGAGGTACGGGAGGAAAACCGCCTGGTGATCGCACGTTAACGTGTGGTCACCATGGGGGCGTGATATTGATACCGACAGTTAGATGATGGGGACGAGATCGAATGGTGGACGGGAGCAGGGTACGGTGGAAATTTAACTACGGTAGGCTCAGTTTAATTAATAAGTTAATAAATCATATCAGGGTGATTGTGAATGGCGGGGAGGTTCTTAATTAACCAGGATGGTTAATTAATTCCTTTTTGCGGAGCGGGGAGATTAGGTTATTAATGAATCTCAGATTAATCCATTAATCCCTTTTTAATTGTGTTTATGGTTATAATTAACCGGGGCGGAGTATATAATAATTTGGGGATTTTGATATATAATTAAATAATACGGGTAAGGGTGGAACTTTATTCTAGAGTCATATAATATGTGTTTAAAAGTTAATATGAGATAAAATGAGAATAAGTGCTAAGTAAAACATTAGAGAGTATATTTAACTTAGGCTTAAGTGAAAAGGGGATTTATGTAATATTATGTATTTTTCCTAAGTAAAATGGGATTTTACTTAGGAAAAGACTTATGAGAATGAATAAATGATGGTTTTTAAGTACTTTAGGCTATTAGATTATTGGGTTGAGGGTCCGATCCCTCTAGAAGTCAGAGAAATGCTCTGAGCCCCTTTAATTTTCAAAGACCTTAATACTTTAGGGGGAATTAGTGAAATCTTTAGGGAAAAATGTGAAGGGAAGTTAATTATTTGACCTTGTTTCGCTTGAACTGCATCAAGTGTAATGCCCGCCTTGCACTTGTGATAAAAGTGAAAATTAACACATTCAGAGACATTATCCATCACAAGTAATTCTGCAACACCATCTACCTACCCTACCTAATTTAGCCTGGCATTTTTTCTTCTTTATTAGGGTGCACTTGGACTGGCAAACCCTTATCAAAATTTTTCTTTTACATATAGAAATCTATCTAAGTCTAACCTTATTACATCCAAGGGCTCAGATTAAATTGTTGAGCTCCTTTTATTCACTCTACCTATCTACCTATGTGCCAAGATTAAACAGTTTGGTCAGATTTTATTCTCTATCTATTAAACATAAAATTGAAAATATGAACTAGTCAAGTTTAAACTGTTTGACTGTTCACCAATTGTGGCATAAGTTACAAGTTGCACACAAATTGTTTATTACATAAGAGTAAAAAGTAGTGGCATTTAGACTTGCACACTTTCCTTGGTCTTTCTTTTGGTGGGGTTCATTTTCTTTCACTTTTTGACCATTTCATTCTTTTCACCCTTTGATTTTTCTTTTAGGGTATACCCTCTTTACATTTTTTAAATTTTTTGATTTTTTGACAATATGGAAAACCTTTGCAACAAGGAAAGGTATGAACATATTCACAGCTCATCAAGTCAATCATGAAATATGACACCTATTGGTATAGGAGAATAGCAGGGGGTTTCTCCCCTTTCCGCTTAAGTCCACATTTTGGACCTCCTCCCATGCGATTTTCCTTTATAAGGGTTTTTTTCCTAGTTTAGGGGATTTTGCCTCTTTTTCCAAAGAAAAAAGGGCATCTTCTTTCTACGATAACTTCTGCATCCTAAGTCCATTTTTTCCCATTCAAGTTGTAGTAGATTTAGAATGAAATGATCTTTGCCATGGGGCTATTTCCAAGAACTTCCTTGGACTTTCATTTTCCCCTGTGAGGAACACTTAGACTTAGGAGTCTATCCAAAATCCATTTTGGATCATGCCTTCTCAGTAAAAGAACTTTTGGTCTCCAAAAGACTGATATATTGATCTGAACAGTAAATAAGAGTAATAATGCCTTATTCTTTTAGCCTCCATACACTTGCCTTGCATAGTGCCTCTGAAGCAAAGCCTTTGACCACTTTCCTTCCTGGATATGTTGGTCCTCTTGGGAAGAACTACCTTCGTCCTTGCTTTCCTGCAGAACTCCCGTTGAAATGGTCACAAAAGGTAGTTTGAACTTCTATGCCTTGATCATTGATCCAAGGTGGCTCAAACAAATGTGAAGTACACCTGCTCCACAAAATTCTCATTTGTACCTGTTTTAAAAGATGTCAACAACAACTATTAACAACAATAGAAATAAAGATAACAATTGGATGGATTAAACTCCTTCTTCAACAAAAGAAACAAATTTCACATCTTGTGAAAACCTCCATGTATTACATCTACATACAAATGATGGACTAGACAACAAGCCCACAAAATATGCCTTTAAAACAAATGACCCTTCAAGTAAAGCATGTAGAAAAAGACCATTAGGAATATTTTTCAAAAGATGAAACACTTCATTATTATCTCCATCTTGGAGTCCAAATCAACTTTTCTCAAGTCAATATTACATGCATGTTTAAAGCAATCAGCCCTTCAAGTTAATTACACATACATGTTCAAATACAAGGAAAACATCAACATCCCTATGTTCATGCATCTCATGCTCATGTATGAATTTCATCATTTAACTTTCACTTAAGAACACTGTACCTTTGAAGCTGAAATGAAATATAATGTTGCAGCAACAAAGTGAGCCTCCTACTCAACTTTTACATTCACCTTCTTGGTAAGAACTTGCAATTTACATCTCATTAACAAAGAAATGTAAATAGATGCATCAATAGAAAGGATAATTTTAGGGGCGAATGTTCACCCTTTGGCGAAATTAAGGGGTTTTAAATTTTTAGTGGGCGAATATTTTGTATCATAGTAAATTTTTACAAATCACGTCAAATAGCCCACCTTATTTTAAGGGAGAGGGTGAAAAAGGTAAATTTAGCCCTTGAAATTAGGACTTACAACCTTCCATTCGCCCATTTTCAAGAATAGGTTTTATTTAAGTGAATCCATTTGCCCATTTTCAAGAATAGGTTTTATTTAAGTGAATCCTATGGGCCAAATACCATATTTATAAAAGAGGTATGGTAAATTAATAAAAATATAAATTAATGAGAGGTATGTTAAATAAATAAAACATTTTTTATATTTACTCCATAAGTCACCTTACATACATGTAAGGGTGTAAACAAATAAAAATATAAGTAAAGTGGAGGTATGGTAAATAAATAAAACGTCTTTTTATACTTACTCAAAAGGTATGGTAAATAAATATAAATATAAATAAACTAGACGTATCGTAAATAAATAAAACCTCTTTTTATATTTAGTCCATAACCCTTATTCTATTTATGAAGGCTCAAGAAAGATGTTTTATTTAAGTGAATCTTATGGGCCAAATACCATATTTATAAAAGAGATATGGTAAATTAATAAAAATATAAATAAACGAGAGGTACGGTAAACAAATAAAACATTTTTTTATATTTACTCCATAAGTCACCTTATATTTACTAACACTAAAAAAATGGGTTATATTTAGGTGAAACCTATGGCCAAATACTATGGGACAAATACCATGGACTAGATTGTTATTAATACCATACAAAAAACCATTATTAACCCTAATATTAGAATTAATAAAAATAAAAATGGCACATGGTATTGACCCATGGTATTCACCTGGAATGTAGCCTATTTAAATGGGGGAATTAAACCAGCATGTAGCCTATGCTAAGATTCACTAGGACTTTACAAATTTTTATTATTTAGTGAAAGACTCGCCAAGATCTTACAATATTTTATAATTGAGTAAAATATTCGCCATGCCTGGTGAGAGATTCGCCAAAAAATTATATATACATATTATATTATTGATAAAATTGCCTTCCATTTTTCCTATATACCATGGAGATTCGCCCATTTATTATATTTATAAATTTAGGGGGGGTTCTTAAAATTTTCCCTGATCAATATACATGCAATATTAATTGGATAAGAACTCTAACCATTTCTCACCAATCCCTTTCAAAGGTACTACCTTTGTCTGCACATCAGCATCAACATGTGAATCAACTTGAGACACATCATTCATGGAATCTTCCTTTCCATTTCTGCCATCTTCTCTTTCCACCTTCTTCAGCTTTTGTGGAAGCATTTTTGGATTCAGAGTCCAACACCTTTTAGAAAGATGCCCTTGCTTATGGCAGTAAGTGCAACACATGTGCATCCTCTTGAAAACATGATTTTCCTTGTCCAATGGACCTTTGGCTTCTTGCTTCTTTCCCTCAAAAAGTTTCCTGTATGTGGCCATTCTCTTCCAACATCTAGAAACATGATGGTTATCCAAACCACAAAAGGAACATGCAATTCTTTTCCCATATCTATGTGGAAATTTATCATGCTTTGAAAAATCAAAAGGAATATGATTAGAACTAGATTTATACCTTTCCCTTCCACCTCTTTACCTTCATGAGGAGGTGAATCAAATGAAGAAGTGGCTCCCTTTAGAACACCATCATTCTCTTCAAGGTTGTTAGAGTTTCCACAACTCTCTGGTTCAAGTGTGTGCTTCTAAACACCTGCATCTTGCAAATGATGTTTCAAGCTATTGCATCCCTCCTCAATACAATCTCCACACTCTTGATTTGGAAGACCTGCAATGCAACTCCTTCTTGGAGCTGTTTGAATGGTCTTCATGGTAGCTTTGGAACTCTCTCCATAAGCTTGTCCATAGCCAAGACCCAAATACTTAGGCCTTTCCTCAACTATTATTGGCTCAACAATACCTTCTACATGTTACCCAACCCTTTTCTTCATAGCCCATCTTGGACAATAGCTTGGAACCTATGCCTCTAGTATGTTTTTCAAAAGAACCAATATAAGCATTCTTAGAAGAATTTGAAGACAAACAAGAACTATTTACCTCTTCTTCAAGCTGATACTTGACTAAGGCTTCTTTGGCAACAAAGCATTGTGTCTCCAACTCATGCATCCTTTTCAAGTTCATATTTGCAATATGAAGTTGCCTGTCCATTTCTTGCAATTTGTCAGAATGAAACTGCTTCTCTTCCTCCATAGAATTCAACTGCTCTCTAAGTATGTTGCTCTTCCTTCCATCCTCATACATTTCCCTCACCATATCCATCATGGTGAACAAGTCTTGCTTCATGTCTTCATCAAAGGATCTTGTGATGAAGGGGGAATTTGAGGACTCACTTGTAGAAGTTGTCATTATGAAAATGAACAAAGAACTTCAAACAAGATTAATAAAGAGCTTATTCAACATCCTTTTGCAACAAACCTCTCGTGCTTCAAGGATTTCCTTGAGGTCCTTTGGGATAGAAGAATGCCTTCAACCCTTCTTCCTTCTTGTCCTTCCTAGACTGAGCTATCAATAGCTTTCCCTTCACCTATGCAAACTCAAACAATAGTTAGTCTGCTACAAGCATACAATCAATCAGACAATCAGTCCTTGACTACCCAACCACCTTTCAGACAAGCAATCTTTTCCTTGTCAATCAAGAATTTTGATATAACCTTCTTTGAAGGTGGGGTTAATCAATCTCAAGCTCTGATACCACTTGATCTGAAAATGGGGCACTTAGGTTTCTTGTCTAACTTACAAGCACCTCTCCCACTTCCAAAGCTTAAATATTCCCAAGTCTATATGATTAACCAATGTTGAATTAAATATGTGCTTGAAAATAAGGTGTATACTTATGGTTGCTTTCAACTGTTTATGTGTTGTAAATTGATTTGCTTAAACTGATATAAAACATATAATAGTGAAAAAATTAAACAAATGAGCATCACACATAAGACAACAAATTTAATATGGAGTTCACCCAAAACTCTTGGGTTGCATCTCCTTGAGCTCTAGTCAACTCAACTAGGCTCTCTGGGATTATTGTCTAAGTTCTTTTACAAGCTCCACGCTCAACTCCACTGGTTTACATAGAACACAATGGGTTTAGAACACCATCTTATCCCCTGGCTCTGAAGCTCTCAGCTTTCTAGCTCTAGGCTCTCACTCTGGCTCTAGATCTGGCGCTCGACTTTAGCTCTAGATCTCGGCTCTGGCTCTAGCTCTTCGACTTTGGCTTCTTTGGATCTAGCTTTGGCTTTTTGCAACTTTCAGATCTTTGGATTTTCAATTAACCTCCAAGTGACTCCAAAGACTCCCTCAGATGCTCTGCGCATTAGCTTTTTGCTCCTATTGACATGGTGAATGTGCATGATGCCAACAAGGGAAACTAACCCGATCGGAAGCCCCAATTAGACCTACTTTCATTTGGGATGGCTAGCTTCGACAGGTTTCAAGGGACCCCGTAAACTGTTTGGACATGTCAAAAGGTTGCTTTTGGGAGGAAGACTTCAATTATATCAACAAAGATAAAACAACTAACCTCTATGTATTAAATCCTATCTATACTACTTCTACCTACTCTAATCTAGTCCTAGCTAGCCTAATCTATCTTACAGGAGAATAATACAGAGGTTTAAACATCACATATATGTTCTGTGGGAGCGCGATAAAGAAGGTTAAACATCATGCATAAATTCAAGTCCAAATGAATCAATCACTGAATTCATAGCTGGAGAAGATTGTATTAAAGCCAAATTTCAATCCAATACTCATATAGGACATTCTTCTATGGAATTAAAACTTGCAACTGATGTTTAACTTAGTTTCAAATCAAAGACCATTCACAAGTTAACCATGAAACTGAATCACATTCAATTTAACAAGACTAATGGTGAACTGTAAGTCATCAATATGCATAAACACAAATCACATTTACATTCATGCCAGTAACAACACTCTGATCCAAAACAATACAATGAGTCTGAAACTATGGCTCCTCCTTGAACCAAACAATCCCTTTTATTCACAATAAATCAAAACTATTCTTCTCCAAGCCAAAAAAAATCCCTTATCTCCTATCCAGAGGTAATATTTATGCAGCCCTGAATGACCCTCGGCCTTCCATGACCTTTCAGTTCCCCTCTTGTCGTTACACAGACCAGCATATACAAATGTGAACGGTGGGTGAAACTGCAGACACGTCGAGGTCACCCTTGGTGGAGTGTTCTCCTTCCTGGGGAAATGGATGGATGCCATTGGAACAGGGGAGAACTGTGTATCATTTCTTAGCACCTGTGCGGGGTGGCTATCATTCTCTATCTTTTCTTTGAAGGAAACTGAAGAAGCTGCTCTCATCACACCCACATCTGGCCCACTTTGAGGAATTTCTGGAAGGAGTGACATCTTAAGGGATTGGCACTATGCTTCCCTTAACACGGAGCGAGCCTTCATCATGCATTACGACATCCATTTCCCTTTTTGCAAACTGCATCTTTGGCACCTCGACACCAGTGGTGCAGAGGTGTCATCTTGATATGCATCACTTTTCTTTGTTATCGGATCCATTTGGATTTACCTGCACAAATGGTTGATATTAGCAATGATTGCAATGAATCTATCAAACATGCTCACAAAATACAAATAATGCCTTCATTTGACACCATAGGAACAAGAGTGAAATAAAAGGGATTTACGCACAAAAATACATGTAATACACAATTTTCTGGCTTAGCCCATAGGCTTGGCACCGTTTTTTAGGGCCTCACATAATCGCAATCGGGTATCGACCCTTCCATGGGTCATAGTACCCATGCCTTCCACATCCCCGATGTGCAATAACACTACCAGGACTCCACAGGCCTGCCTTTTACACTAGAAAGTCGATCCCTTTGATATTTCAGAAAATTTGGAACACATGGGAAAATAAAGAAAATCCCGCCCTGATCACTCAGGCCAGACCTCAAATTGTTATATCGGGGCCTATAAACATCGTCGGGTCCGGCATATCACAGCGTATATTGTGTATAAGGCCCGGGTTCCACCAGTCTATGATATGCGATTGGGGAGCCGAGCCCGAAATAAATATAGGTTACGGTTGATAATTCCAGCGAGTCAGGTTAACAAGGCGCGCTGTATATATATATATATATATATATATATATCATATTCGATAGGCTCGTCAGGTCCACCATGTATGATTTTCTTTGAAAAGCCCCGACCTTAAGATTATATGGGAAAACTTGTGTCCAGCCATAAGGCTGGACTTGAAATAATACACGCCCAAGTTCATAATCATCGACAGGTTCGGAAGCCAGCGGAGTGCCTTATATAAAAGCCCGAGATCTCGCTAATAGCAATAAGTGATGGGGCTTCGAACCCGAAAATACATATATATCATATTTGAAAGGTTAGGCAGGTCTGCGATATAGCTGCGTGTATTATGCATAAGGCTCGGGCTCTGCCAATATGCGATGCACGACTAGGCTCCAGACCCGAAGTATATGAATTTGGGTTAATAAAGCCTGTCGGGTTTGGAAGCCATGAATGTATTGTGTTAATTGCAATAAGCCCCAAAAAGGGATTTATGCATGCTTTGAGTGTTTCAGCTTATGAAAGGCCAAGACAGGAATAATGATGCGATGGGGGTTTTGCGATGTTGAGTGCACAAACGGCCATAGTAAGGGTAGGGGCGATTATATGTGCAAGTATAAATGTGCCATGAATGATTATGATGATTGAGAAAAATCCGGTGAAAGATGTGAATGAAAGGCAAGACTGGGTAATGAATGAGCCATGTGACAGAGACTTATTCAAGGGGATTTTGGCCATTTAGAAATTGAAGATTTGACTTGGCAATGAGTTAAAATCTCTAGGATAAAACAGATCATTTGGAGAGGTGGAAGATTAAACTTGTAGGGGGACCCGTTCAAAATTGCTACCCAGGAAAGTTTTAATAGGGTGGTGGTTGTGGCCACAACAAATGGCGAACCATTTGGTGAACCAGTTATCTCTGTTTCCAAATAAACCTTGGATCAATAACACATCAAGGTATTAAGATAAACTTGAAATGCAAACTATACAGAGGGATAAGCATGGGTTCCACTTCAACATTACTTGCTTCAGATGGGATAAAGACAAATAACTTCTACTGACTGATAGGGTTTTGACAGGCATTCTCCAATGGTCATTTTATGGGGTTTATTGACCTTCCTTTACCTATTTCCCACTTTCAAAAATCCTTTTGGGGCTGTCACTGGTCTGTCCATACCTGTTTAGGTGTGTACCTCAGCTCTTTATTGCTCATAAAACTTGATGTAGACATGTTTGTCTTGCACTTTATATGAGAATTTCAGTGCTATATTTGCATTGGTTAGGTGGGGCATAGTCATGGATCATGCCGTATTTTTAAACCGCTTAAGCAAGGTTGGGCTTGCTGTGTCAACCGGTACTCTGAGCCCAGCAATAGTCCTTACTCTAACCGGCTTCCCAAACAACTTTTCCTTCTAGATTGGCACAAGGAATTGACATTTCATTTTCTTTTAGATAAGCCCTTCGAGTTTCAGGCACAAGCACTAGAGCGCAATTAGATTTGCCACAAGGTATGAGACAGTGAGCTTAGCCCATGAAAGTAGGTTTACCTGTGAGTAACAGGTATTGGACCATTTAGTGTGGTGGATGGGACCAATGGAGAATGACTGTAAACCTTACAATAAATTATATTCTAGGTCCGAGTGGGATTTATTTAAATGAAGTATTCCTCCATGCCAGTCCAACTGTAGTTGCACATTTTTTGCTTTATACAGATGTCCTTACATGCTCCAGATATCCAAGTTATCAATAGATCTCACATAGTTCCCAATAGATGCCCATGAGGTGTTTTGGTATGCATTTCACTGCTGATTCTCAAGTGCTCATGGGCTGATAGAAAGTTCATTTGATTTGCGGGAAAAGACGAATTTAGGAACAGTAGAATCATCAACGAGCTAATGAGGCAAGGAAAGGCTGAGAATAATGAATGAGGGAAAATATGAAAGGTAGAATGAGATGGGAGGACTACAACTAGCTAGATGAAAGGAATGTAACTCCAAATAGAAGGAGAACAGACTTGGCAGAAAACAAAGAAAAAGAGAGAAATACAACTAAACTAACAACAAAAGAAATGAACTCTAACCTACTTGGGAGGCAACCACCAATGCGGTGGCTAGTTGAAGTATCTCTTCAAATGCTAGACATTAATAGGGTGCTTTTCAGTCTCCCGTTGTAATGTTTTCAAACTGTAGGTCCCTTGACCAATCTTTTCAATGACTTGGAATGGGCCCAGCCATAGGTGTTGGAATTTTGTGTGCTTACCCTTTGGCTCACTCAACTTGTCCCATTTCAGAACTAGTTCCCCCACTCGGAAACCTCTATCTCCCACCAGATGATGATCAAACCATCTTTTTACAATCATTTTCTGATTTTTGAATTTAATTCTAACTCTATCTCTTAATTCCTCCATCTTCATCAATTGGTCGATCCTTTCTTGAAGCAGAGCTCAAGGGGTTCCTCTTGAAGCTTGGGAGAGTTTTAAGGATGGGAGGGCAACGTTTGGGGGTAAGACAATTTCCTGTCCATAGACTAGGAAGTATGGAGAATTTCCCAAAGCCACTTTAGGGGTGACCCTATCAGCCCAAAGGGCATTTGTCAAGGCATTGTGCCAGTTCTCTAGTTATCAGCGACTGTCTTGCGGATTATGCGGATAAGGTTCTTATTGGACGAATTTGCAACTCCGTTTCCCTAGGGATGATAGTTTTTTGTGTATTTTACGTTGATTGACTTATCGATATCAAACTTACTTAGTCTCAGAGATGAAAAATAAGAAGCGTTATCAAAGATGAGAGCGCCAGGGATTCCATACCTGTTAATAATGAATTTCTCAACAAATGATATTACCTCATCTTCATTCACCTTCCAAAGCAGGATGGCTTTGGTCCACCTGGTGAAGTAATTAGCGGATGTGAGTATATACTTCTGTTGTTGTGAGGAGTTGGGAGTGATCTTGCCTATGACGTCCAGGCCCCATTGCTGGAATGGTCGGTAAATCATGACAGGCCTGAGGGGAACAACGAGCTTTATTTCTTGTCTTGTGGAAGTTTGGCATGCCTTGCACTTGCGAGCATAGGCATGAAAGTCTCTAAACACTGTGGGCCAATAATATCCAGCTCTCAATATTTTGTAGGCAGTGGTCTCTCTGCCATAATGACCACCTACTGAGCCATCGTGTATTTCTTTCAATACATTGTTAGCATCATCTTTCTCTAAACACCTTAGCCAGATTCCATTATGATTTTTGTTGTACAAGATGCTATCGGCAAAATAATATGGATTGGATTTTGATCTGAGAGCTCTCGTCTGTGATGCATCCATGTGTTCAGGACATGAACCCCACACTATATAAAAGTGTATGTTGTGGTACCATGACTCAAGGTCCAGAAATGTTTCTGATGCTTCTCATTCATACATTAGCGCTTTGTTACTCCATAAGAGCTCCTCCTTGAGTTCTCTTTGTGCATATTGTATGCTCAATGTTCCTAATTCTTCGGGTGCCTCCTTTTGGTCTGCTAGGGCTTCTACCACTAGCTTGCAAAGTCCCTGCCTTTGAACTATCTATGCTAGATTTATCTCCAAGTCGAATTATTGCAGGGCGGTCATCCAGTTCCCTCTTCATTCACCCATTTCTTTTTGCACGAAGAGGGCTCTTACAGTTGGATGGGGCACGATGACTTTGGTCTTCGCCTTTAGTAAGTAAGGGTGGAAATGTTTAATGGCCTTGAAAACTGCGTAGCCCTATTTCTCCACATATGGGTAATTTAGTTCCGCTCCTTGGAGATTCGAACTCATGTAGGAAATGGGGACTTCGTTGCCATCATCATTTTTTTGAGTGAGAATGGTGGCATATGAAAGCTCAGAAGCAAAGGTGTATAAGAAAAATCGTTTGCCGAAATCAGGGCTAACTAGTGCAGGAGCTTTAGGAATGGCCTCCTTGATTTGCCGAAACACTTCCTTGGCTTCATCGCTCCATTTGTACACTACGTCTTTCTTCATCATTAGCTACAAGGGGTGTATTATTTCGGCGAAGCCTGAGAAAAACTTTCTAACGAAATTAATCCTCCCGAAGAAATATTGCATGGATTTTTTATTAGCAGGGGGCTATATTCTCATGATGGTTCATATTCTTTCAGGATCAATCACAATCTCGTCTTTAGAAAGGATATGACCCAGTAGTTTCCCCTCTGTGGCTTCAAAGATGCTCTTCTTGGGATTCAAAGAAATTCCATACCTTCGACATCTTTCGAAAATCTGCCTCAGGTGATAAATTTGATCCCTCCTATGATATGAATACACACTGATGTCATCCATGTACACCACTACCTATCTATTCATCAACCCTTGGAAGGCTATGTCCATAGCTCTCTGAAATGTGGCACCCACATTAATGAGACCAAAAGGCATATTTCGGTATGCGTAAGTGCCCCATTTGGTATTGAAGGTTGTCTTAAGCTAATCCCCAAGCGATACTAGTACCTAATTATAACCTGAAAACCCATCTAATAGGGATAACATTTCAGACCCAGATTCGCATTGAAGGATGTGTTCCATTGAAGGGACAGGATAGTTGTCCTTTCGAGATGCTCTGTTTAGGTTTCTGAAATAAATACACAACTTGATGTCTCCATTTTTCTTTCTCACTGGCACGAGATTAGTTACCCAGTGAGTGTGTCTGACAGGGAATATGATTTTGGCATCCAGCATCTTGTTCAGTTCTTTATTCACCAATGGTTCTAAACTTGGATGCATCTTACGCAACTTTTGTTGGTAGGGCTTGGCCTCCTTTTCCAAAGGGATCACATGCTACATAATACTGGTACCAAAGGTCTTTAGGTCTTCATATTCCCATGCAAATACATCCTTGTATTCTTTAAATAGTTTGACAAATGCAACTTTTTCTTGCAGAGAGCACCCCAGGCCCAGATTAACAATTTTTGGGTCCTTTTCGGTCCCGAGGTTAACCATTTTGTACTTCATGGATGAGCTGTGTGTTTTGCAGTTAGTAGGTTTCTTGAATTTATCATGCAAGTCATACAAGTGCTCCATCCTAACCACTGATTTTGGAATCACATTGGGCTGATCTTTTTGTTCATATTCTCTTTCATTCATAAGCTTGTCATGTTCCCTTTCGTCAATGATTACACTCTTTGTTGGAAATAATACTGAGAGGGGGGTGAATCAGTATTATCAAGTTCTTTTAATAAATCTTCCTTATTTATTCTTTGAATTATTTTTGCATGTCAGTACCATAAAATAATGAGCATGAACAAAGAAAACAGATAGTCACACCAAAGAACACAAGATGTAAGGTGGAAACCCAATGTGGGTGAAAACCACCTGCTGCAATATGTCTCTGTCTTCTTTCAAATTAGAAACTCCTTTTATAATGGTTTTGTACTGGTGCAGTCCTTTACCAGTACGCAGGCTGCAACCTGCAGAGAGCTACAACTCTCTCCCATTTTCCAGTCTCTCCTAGAAGGGAGCTACAACCCCCTATTTCTTTTCTTTCAAGGACCACTTTTCATAAATTTTCAAACTGGATCGAAGAACATCAAAAACCCATCAACTACACTTGCATCATCAGTCTCTGATTTCACCAAAGCCAACCCGCATACATATCTGCAAATATTTCCTTATAACTTTGCAGTTGTTACATCAGACATACCCAGATCATAACATGTGTAAAATAAAACATGCATCAATAATTCAGACCCAGATTATTATATTTATAGATCAAGCATATGCCACATATCACAGATCAAAATCATATAGAGATACCACTATTCCAGCCTTAAGATTTTGACCCATCAATAGAACTTATCCTTCTCCTTACGCTCAGGTTCCTTCTTCATTCAGATCCAGATCTGCACCAAAACCCAATCACAATATTCCAGATCTAGCACTTTATCAGATATTCGATAATTCAGAAGATGCTTTGCCAAATGATCTCCTTCCTCTTTTATAGTCTTAGGCCTTTCACAATACCACGGGCCAAAACCATAGGATCAAAAAACTGTTGGACTAATACCATGAACCAACCATGAAAGTACGTGAGATCAACACTTTTGGATGCAATACCACGGGCCAAAACCATAGGATCAAAAACTGCCGGACTAATACCATGAACCAACCATGAAATTGCGTGAGATCAACACTTTTGACGAGGTACCATGGTCCAAAACCATAGGTTCAAATACCAAAGACTAACTACCATGGACCAAAGGTAAGTTCTCCAACATATACGCGCTTTTCCTTGCATGAAAGTGCGTACCATGGTCCAAAACCATAGGTTCAAATACCAAGGACTAACTACCATGGACCAAAGGTATGTTCTCCAACATATACGCGCTTTTGCTCATAGGTTCAAATACCAAGGACTAACTACCATGGACCAAAGGTAAGTTCTCCAACATATACGCGCTTTTCCTCATAGGTTCAAATACCAAGGACTAACTACCATGGACCAAAGGTAAGTTCTCCAACATATACGCACTTTTCCTCATAGGTTCAAATACCAAGGACTAACTACCATGGACCAAAGGTAAGTTCTCCAACATATACGCGCTTTTCCTTGCATGAAAGTGCGTGAACTTTTTCTCTACATGAAATAAACTTTTCTCTGCATAAAAGTGTGTGAACTTTTCTCTACATGAAATAAACTTTTCTCTGCATAAAAGTGCGTGAACTTTTCTCTACATGAAATAAATGTTTCTCAGCATATAAGTGCGTGAACTTTTCTCTACACTATAATTTATTATCTGAGATGAGTGGGTTGCCATCAAGTACAACATATGTATCATAATGCCAACAATCTCCCCCTTTGGACTTGATGGAAACAACAACCAATCACTCTCCCCCTTTGACATCAAGGGCAAAGGGTTATGCTCCCCCTAAGAACATTCTCCCCCTGACTATAAACCAGATCTGCAAAGAAGAACCATAATCCATGACCATGAAAGAGATAGAGACGTATTGCAGCAATCTCCTTCTGTACTTCCTCCATAATGCCAAAAATGCATGATATGCTCCCCCTGAACCTGTGCCATTCGATCTTTGACCAATCCGCAACCCAGCACATGTACGCATATACTTCAGATGAATCTTGCGTACAACCAACAATAAGAAGAGATTCAACAACAAGATGATGCATCAACAACCCCCAGCTTTTGCCTGAGGTATTCAAAGGTCTCCCTAGGCAATGGTTTGGTGAGTATATCAGCAACCTGTTCCTTAGAAGGAACGTACTCCAACTTGACCTTTTGTTCAAGCACTTGTTCCCGGAGAAAGTGATACTTTAGTTTACCATTATTTAGTTACCATTGGACCCTTTAATTTAAACAATTATTATTAAATAAATACTAAGTTACCTATTGTAACTAAATTCTAAGTATAATAAGTAATTTAATACTATTTATTTATATTTAAATAATTTAGGGTTAATAATAAATATAGGTTATTTAATAAATTCGAAGATATAATGACCATTATATTTAAAACAATAAATTTATTATATTATTAAATTAACTTCTATTAATAATAAAATCAGTGGTTTGACTTTGATCCTCAGGCCAAATTTAGCCATTGTCATATAACCATTGGAGTCTCTGCACACTCTATTTAATCAGCTAAGCTAGATCAGTTCTTCAACTTGTCCTGATGATGAACCACACTGGTTGGTTCGAAACGCGTCGACAAAAGATTGATCATGTGATTTTGCCGAAGATTATCTAGAAAGTGATACTTGATTGGTATGTGCTTGGTTTTTGAATGCATGACTGGGTTCTTTGAAATGTTGATTGCACTTGTATTATCACATAAGATGGAGATGGATGGTGTACAAGTGATTTGAAAATCCTGCAAGGTCTACATCATCCAAAGGAGTTGAGTGCAGCAAGATGCAGCAACAACATATTCTGCTTTAGCTATAGACAAGGCAATCGAACTCTGTTTCTTGCTGAATCAAGATACTAATTTGGAACCCATAAAGAATGCACCACCACTTGTGCTTTTCCTGTCATCCATGCTTCCGGCCCAATCTGCATCTGTATAAGCATGAAGTGTGAGATCTGTATCTCTAGGATACCATAAGCCATAGTTTTGAGTCCCTTGAAGATATTTGAAGATTCTCTTTACTGCCTGAAGATGAGTTTCCTTTGGATTTGCCTGAAATCTTCCAACTATTCCCACTACATGCATGATGTCTGGTCGGGTACCTGTCAAATAAAGTAGACTTCCAATCATAGATCTGTAAGTTGGTTGATGCACTGCTGCTGATTCATCATTTGCACTGAGGCTACATCCTGTGACCATGGGTGTACATACTGGTTTTTCTTCTTCCATACCATATTTCTTCAAAATCTGCTTGAGATACTTGGTTTGAGACAAGAAGATCCCTCCTTCATTTTTTTGGATTTGCAAACCAAGAAAATATATTAGTTCTCCCATCAAGGACATTTCGAATTATTTCTGCATCACCAAGGCAAAGCTTTGACTCATAGCTTCTTCATTGCTGCCAAAGATAATGTCATCTACATACACAACAAGTATCAGCAATTTGTCATTTTCAACTTTTATATAAATATTGTTGTCTGCTGATCCTTTTGAAAAACCTTGTTGATGAAGATATTTGTCCAAACGATAGTACCAAGCCCTTGGAGCTTGTTTGAGGCCATAAAGAGCCTTTTTCAATCTGCATACAAGATTTGGATCATTTCCAAGAATGAAACCATCTGGCTGCTCAATGTATACTTCTTCTTCCAAGTCTCCATTCAGAAAGGCTGATTTCATGTCCATTTGAAATACTTTGAAGTTTTGAAAGCTAGAGAGAGCAAGGAACATTTGGATGGCCTCAAGTCTTGCAACAGGAGCAAAAGTTTCTTCAAAATCTATTCCTTCTTGCTGCGCATACCCTTTACAAACAAGTCTGGCCTTGTTTCTAATTACTTCTCCATTTTCATTCAATTTATTTTTGAAGACCCATTTTGTTCCTATAACATTCTTATCCTTTGGTCTAGGAACCAGCTCCCAAGTGTTGTTCTTTTCGATCTTCTCAAGTTCTTCATCCATTGCTTTGACCCAACATTCATCTTTGCATGCCTCTTTCACATTTTGTGGTTCAGTGGAAGAGAGTAATGCCAAATAGCTTGAAGCTTCTGCAATTTTTCTTCTTGTTTGTACACCTGCTTCTTTCTGTCCCAAAATCTGAGATTCTGGATGATTCTTCTGAACATATCTGGATGGAGTCTTCTCTTCTATCCTTATCTACTCCTCTGGTTCTTCTTGAGGTTCTTCTTCTTCATCATTCTGTCTTTGACGATGGCCTTCATCTTCTTCGATATCTTCATGATTTACTTGCCTAGGAATGTATCCCTTCTCATCAACCACTACATCAATGCTGTCAACAATTCTTCCAAGTCTTTTATTATAGCACTTGTATGCTTTGTTGTGTGGAGAATAACCAAGAAGGATGCCTTCATCTGCTCTAGGTTCAAGTTTGCCAAGTTGCTCATCAGTATTTTTAATATAGCATTTGCTCCCAAAGATTTTGAAGTGCTTTACCGAAGGAGTCTCACCATACCAGAGCTCATGAGGGGTTTGAGTGTTGTTCACTCGGACATTTGTTTTGTTGAGAATAATAACTGCAGCATGTGCTGCTTCACCCCAGAAAGTTGTGGGATTTCCAGATTCATCAAGCATAGCACGAGCCATTTGTTGGACAGTTCTGTTCATTATTTCCGCCACTCCATTTTGCTGAGGAGTTCTAGCTGTAGAGAATTCTCTTCTTATCCCATGTTCTTCACAGAAATCGAAAAATTCATTTGAGGTAAACTCCCCACCTCTGTCAGATCTAAGACACTTAATTTTGTATCCTGATTCATTTTCAACCAAGGCTTTAAAGGATTTGAATTTTTCGAATGCTTCATCTTTGTGCTTCATAAGTCCTAACCAGACAAACCTAGAGAAATCGTCAATGAATAATATCAAGTATTCTTCTCCTCGAGGTGTCCTTTTCCTGAATGGACCACATGTATCTGTATGTACTAGCTCAAGAGGCATGCTAGCTGATCCTTCCTTTTCCGGAAAGGTAGTTCTGGTTTGCTTTCCAAACTGACATGATTTGCATATGGTGTTGTCTGGAACTTTGATATCTGGAAGACCATGAACTGCCTGATATTTGCATGCTTTCCTTATTTGTGAAAAGCTTAGATGCCCCAACCTCCGGTGCCATAACCAATGCTCATCATCCTTGCTCAGATAGCATTTTTGTTGTCCTTCTTCAAATATGTATAGATTATTTGGAGTTCTTTTACCTTTGATCACTATTTTACCTGTATCAAGATCACAAACAAGACATCCATTTGATCTGAATATCACCTTGGTTCTTTGATCACACATCTGGCTGACACTTAGAAGATTATGTTTCAATCCATCAACATACAAAACATTTCTAGCTTTGACCTTTTCTTTTAACTGAGCAGTGCCTTTTCCTTTTATAGTTGCAGGAGTATCATTTCCAAAAGAAACTTTCTTTCCCTTTTCTACAGCAGAATATGATTCAAGTTTTTCTTTATCACCTATCATATGCTTCGAACATCCACTGTCAATGTACCATAGATTTTCCTGTCCCTCTGCATAAAATGCTATCCCACATCTTTCTGTTTTTGGTTCCTTTATTCTCCATGTTTTGGTGCTTGAGGCTTGTTCCTTTGTCTGCTGAAACCTTCTCCTGCATTCAGAATCTTCATGACCAAAGTTATTGCAAATAGAACATTCAACTTCATTTTCAAGAACCGAAAAGTTGTTATAGGTCCTTTTTGTAATCCCGATCATACTTCTTTGTTTTTGAGCTTCTCTAGTCATGATCGTTTTATATGCAACACATTGAGCTGCTTTGTGACCAAAGTTATGGCAAGAAAAGAATTGTCCATTGAAGAAATTTCTACGGTTATCAAATCTTCCGGCCAAACGATTGTAATTTATATTGTCATTCATTCTTGAAGCAAATTGAGAGGATTTTAGCTGTGGCTGGTTGTAGCTTTTGTTCATCCTTAAGACAGATTGCCCCTGATTTGCTTGATAGTATTTGTTTGTAATTGGTCCCTGCTTTACTTGGTGATCTCCATTGTGCTTTTGCTCATTCCTTCTTGCTGCATCAAGATAACTCTTTGAGGTGGATGCTTGAGAAGTTTCTCCATTATAGCCCAGACCTGTCTTGTTTAGAGGAGAGCGTTGTACATTGATGATCTCATCCAGAGTTTCAGATCCTTTGACAAACTTAAGATTAATAGCCTTTGTTTTCTCAATCTCTTTTCTAAGACCAACAATTTCGCCTTCTAACTTTTCAAGATATTTTTCTTTTTCATCAATTTGAAGTTGTAGAGTATCAATGATCCTATTCTTTTCTTCTATAAATGTCTTGAGTCTAGAAATTTCTTCACAAAAGCTATCCACATCTATAGCATCCATGTAATCATCATCTTCAAATGCCATTAAGAGTTTATAGTCATTACCTCGTTCATCTTTGTCACTATTTGATAGACCATCACTATCTTCATGAGTGTAGTAGCTTTTCTTATTTGGAATCTGTTTCTTGTTCCATCTAGCAAGTTCCTTTCCTTTATCCTTATGAGGAAATTTTGCAGCATAATGACCTACTCTTCCACAAGCAAAGCATTTAAAAGGTAACTTACCTCTGAACCTTCCAGTTCCCCTTTGAAGATTTCTGACAAAATTTGATTCTTCTTCTTCTTCTTCTGGCACGTGACTTGCTTCATAATAGTCTCCTTTGCCTGAAGCCTTGAAAGCAGCTTCTCTTCTGTCTGATGGACCTCCCTTTCTCATTTCATAAGTAGTTAGAATTCCGTGTAGCTGAGACATAGTAAGAATTCGTAGATTTTCCTTTTCTTCTATTGCAGACACTTTAGATTCAAACTTGGGGGACAATGATCTTAGAACTTTTTCAACCACAATAGCCTCTTTTATTTCTTCACCCAAGTTTTTCATTCAATTAACAATCTCATCTACCCGAAGGAAATAGTTAGCCACACTTTCATCATTATACATTCTGAGATTCTCATACTGAATCCTGAGGGTTTGAAGTTTAGCACGCTTTACCTGTTCATCTCCTTCGTAGCTCAAGACAATCTTGTCCCATATTTCTTTTGCGGATTTATATTAAATAACCTTCACGAATTCTGTTTGAGATAAGCATCCCAGTAGAGTATTGAATGCTTTAGCATTTGTTTCATATTTCTTCTTTTCGGTCGTATCTGTAGGAGTAGCTGAAGGAAAAGTGTAGCCTGTATCTATGATATCCCAAACTTCTGTACCAAGAGATTGAAGATAGGCAGTAACTCTTACCTTCCAATAATTGAAGTTTGTCCCATCAAAAATTGGTGGCCTGATTGATGCTTCCCTCTTGTAGTTGCTCATGATGAATGATATTCCTTCAAGCGATCAAGCTTCTCTGAAGGACCTCCTCTGATGCCAATTGTTGGAAATAATACTGAGAGGGGGGGTGAATCAGTATTATCAAGTTCTTTTAATAAATCTTCCTTATTTATTCTTGAATTATTTTTGCATGTCAGTACCATAAAATAATGAGCATGAACAAAGAAAACAGATAGTCACACCAAAGAACACAAGATGTAAGGTGGAAACCCAATGTGGGTGAAAATCACCTGCTGCAATATGTCTCTATCTTCTTTCAAATTAGAAACTCCTTTTACAATGGTTTTGTACAGGTGCAGTCCTTTACCAGTACGCAGGCTGCAACCTGCAGAGAGCTACAACTCTCTCTCGTTTTCCAGTCTCTCCTGGAAGGGAGCTACAACCCCCTACTTCTTTTCTTTCAAGGACCACTTTTCATAAATTTTCAAACTGGATCCAAGAACATCAAAAACCCATCAACTACACTTGCATCATCAGTCTCTGATTTCACCAAAGCCAACCCACATACAGGTCTGCAAATATTTCCTTATAACTTTGCAGTTGTTACATCAGACATACCCAGATCATAACATGTGTAAAATAAAACATGCATCAATAATTCAGACCCAGATTATTAGATTTATATATCAAGCGTATGCCACATATCACAGATCAAAATCATATAGAGATACCACTATTCCAGCCTTAAGATTTTGACCCATCAATAGAACTTATCCTTCTCCTTACGCTCAGGTTCCTTCTTCATTCAGATCCAGATCTGCACCAAAACCCAATCACAATATTCCATATCTAGCACTTTATCAGATATTCGATAATTCAGAAGATGCTTTGCCAAATGATCTCCTTCCTCTTTTATAGTCTTAGGCCTTTCACAATACCACGGGCCAAAACCATAGGATCAAAAAACTGTTGGACTAATACCATGAACCAACCATGAAAGTACGTGAGATCAACACTTTTGGATGCAATACCACGGGCCAAAACCATAGGATCAAAAACTGTCGGACTAATACCATGAACCAACCATGAAATTGCGTGAGATCAACACTTTTGACGAGGTACCATGGTCCAAAAGCATAGGTTCAAATACCAAGGACTAAATACCATGGACCAAAGGTAAGTTCTCCAACATATACGTGCTTTTCCTTGCATGAAAGTGCGTACCATGGTCCAAAACCATAGGTTCAAATACCAAGGACTAACTACCATGGACCAAAGGTAAGTTCTCCAACATATACGTGCTTTTCCTCATAGGTTCAAATACCAAGGACTAACTACCATGGACCAAAGGTAAGTTCTCCAACATATACGTGCTTTTCCTTGCATGAAAGTGCGTGAACTTTTTCTCTACATGAAATAAACTTTTCTCTGCATAAAAGTGCGTGAACTTTTCTCCACATGAAATAAACTTTTCTCTGCATAAAAGTGCGTGAACGTTTCTCTACATGAAATAAACTTTTCTCTGCATATAAGTGCGTGAACTTTTCTCTACACTATAATTTATTATCTGAGATGAGTGGGTTGCCATCAAGTACAACATATGTATCATAATGCCAACACTCTTGAATGTCTTCTCGCAATGTAGGAACTCAAGGATTTGCTCATCATCTTCGAAAACCTGCCAATTTGAGATGTTATCAGGCATGAACGGTCTGAAAATCAATTCAACAGGACATTTATTTTTCTTCAACCTAAAATCAGTCAAAAGTTTAGCAACCATACTAGCCATCAAATCAGCATCTCGGTTTTGGCCTCGAGGTATGTATGTAATATTAAAGGAATCAAAACTGTCAATTAAATCCCATACCTCATGCTGGTACCTCATCAGGTGTGGAGAATTGCAATGTATTCATTTCCTTACCTGATCTACAATTATATGTGGGCCACCAAAAACCTTAAGATTTTTTACATTCATACCAATGGCTTTCTTCAGGCCTTGCAGCAGGCCCTCATATTCTACTGTGTTGTTAGTGCATGCAAACTCCAACCGACTGGCCATTAGATTTTGGTTCCCTTGTGGGTCAATGAGAATACTTCCATCACCTAGACCTTCAAGGCAGTTAGAGCCGTCAAAATAGAGTGTCCAGAATATCGCATCTATTGTTACATCAATTGAACTACTATCTAAGAAGTTGGTCCTATCATCTACTATAATACATGATAGCTCATCAGTTGGATTATAGGAGGGAATTTCTGACTGTGTGTGTGTCAAGGTTTCTTCAAAAATTTCTGCATGAAACTCTCCAAAACAGGTTTCTGTATTATAAACATTAAAACTATAGTTCCCTAGGATGGAGTTGGTAAACATCACAGGTTCATTGGGACCATTTAATTTTGTTACCACATACTTCATGTATCTCTCCCTATCAATTCTCAACATATCACCCTTTCCCTTCCTAGGCAACAAGAGATGGGACCAATCAGTCGAAAAATATCTGTTCAATTTTGATGACCAGTCCCTACTAAGAAGCATTCCATGGGCCTCAGGTGTATCGACTACCACTATATCAATGACCTGTGTGTACTGTGATTTAGAGGCCATCCGAATCAACACATCCTTTAATTCTCCAATCACTGTCACATTTGTCCTATATAATTGCATGATTCAAGTTCTAGTTTTTTTAGGTATGTCCTAAAGTCTTTTAGCCATGGCATAAGGCATGATAGTGGATCAGGCGCCAGAGTCTACCAAGTAATTATGGACGCTCATGTTAAAAATTTCAAACGTAATGAGGAACGGTGGGGTCATAGATTTTGATTTCCACCCTATCATGGCTATGCTGACATCTCGGGGTTTTCGATTGATTTTAGAGAACGTGTCCTCCATACTAAGGATATTTTGGCTGCGCTAGTGGTACTAATAGGTTTAGACATTGGCTTCTTGGTTTGGGTGCTTGAGGTGGTGGGGGCTTTGTAGTTCTGCTCATTCATAACTTTCAGTAGCAAATCCCTTTGCTGTGTTAATTTTAACAAGTGAAAATATGTGATATTGGCCCTAGAGTTATTGAGATCATCCACAATATTATAATCAATGTTATAAACAGGATAAGGTAGAGTAAACATACCAATTTTTCCATTTTTAAGTGGGATTTTACCATGTTGAGTAGCTTTCGTTGCGGTGGGAGATGCATTTTCTTTCTCTGGGTGACTTGCAACAGGGGTATTCATGGACTAATTGCCAGGCCCAATATTCTTGATAGGAAATCTGGGAGCAAATGCTTTCACAGGGCGAACATCTTGCTTTGTTTGTTCTAAGGGCTTTATCGCACCTGGAAGCGGCCCTTTACTGCGTGTGTGGATTTCATTAGCGTTAATTTCTGTAGTTTCATCTCCCTCATCATCACTCTCATCATTATGGAAATCCCACAACACATTAATTTGGGTTTCCTCATCTGAGGGTTCTTCTACTTGTTATCCCCCCTCGTCTCCTTATTCTGGTTCGAGCTCCAGTATAGGTTCTTCTTTGTTGAGGAGCAATCCAATCAGATCCAATTCTTCTGTGTTTAAATCCTCTTCATTAAGTGGAGCAGGAAATGCGAGCTAACCATGCCCACCCTCTATTTTCTTCCAGTAGAAAGGTTTGAAGGGTTTTCTATTATTATAATCTCCTCCCTTACCACTAGTACTCTCTTCGTGATTCCTTCTCATATCAATGATTGTGTTCATAAGTTTCTTAATAATTTGATGCAACCCTTCCACATCCGTGGTGTCCTTGTCTTTAGTTTCAGCCCCTTTGTTATCATTTCCATTATTCTTCTTAGATGTCTGAGGGGCTTTCATTTCTCCAGTGTAGGATGGCATGCCGTGAGGCTGATCATTTCATTTTCAACTTTTCACCGCTTCATAGATAACACCTTGTAAGGTTTGCACATTAATCCTTTTAACCCACATTACTGTAGGGATAGGGAGAGCAGAGACATAGAACTCCATGAGAACTTCCTCAGTAGGTCTGGCGGTGGCTAGGATTCTATTGAATAAGGTGTTGAATCAGATATTAAAATCCTTAACCTTCTCCTTTGTTATTAAAATTAATCTAATAGTATATTAAAATAGATTAATTTTAAAATTCACTTTATGTAAATTAAGTTTAAATTGATAAAAATAAATTAATAAATTAATAATAATAATAATAATAATTTTACCATATTAAAGTTTAAAGTAATTAATTAAAATAGATTTAAATTAATTTTTGTAGATAAATTAAATTTAAATTAATAGTCAAAACGTTTTTACATATAAATTAAAAAATAAAAATAATAAATAATAAAAAAAATAATAATTATAAATAAATAAATTACCATATAAAAAATTAATATATCGAAGAAATAAGGGTGGAAAAGAAAGAAAACGACTAGGAGGAGAGGGCTGGGATCCAGCAACTACTGATCTTCCAGTCATCCTCTCTATTGAGATTGTTCGGTCTTTTTCAATCTCCAGGGCTTTCCTAAATTTCCGGTGATGGAATTGCGACACTCTAGCAATCACACTAGCCTCCTCGATGCAGACATGATGATTGGTTTTCTCCACATGCTCTGCTAAAGCGGAAGACTTAGTTCTCATATGCTTGAGGTCAGCTGCGTGCTCACTAATCCTTTGATTAATGGAGCGACCAGTCTCACCAATATAGGGGGTCCCACAAGAACAAGGAATAATATAAACCCCTTTCATGTCCTTAGGGTCGATGGGATCCTTTACAGATCTGAGGGATTTACGAATGGTGTTGAGAGGTCTAAAAGTTGCGGGGACATTATGCTTCTTAAGAACCCTCGCAATCTTATCCGTGGTCCCCTGAACATATGGAAGATGGACACTAGGAATCCGCTCTTTAGGCCCTCTTTTGGTTAACGAATTCTTAGCTGCTTTGAGGAAAGCCTTTTGTCCCAAGTGTCTACTATAACCGTTTTCAACAAAGACATTAAGGAGGTGGGATTTCTCCTCCTCGAAGCTCTTATCATCATAGATCCTTAAGGCATGAGTTGCAAGGGTTTTGAGAACCTCCAACTTTTGGGCCAGATCTGCTCATTCAACTTTTCCTGACGATGAACCACACTGGTTGGTTCGAAACGCGTCGACAAAAATTTCTCCATGTGATTTTCGCCGAAGAATTCTTCAAAAATTTGATATGCATCACAAAAGTCTCAATTCAATACTCAAGGAATTTTATGAAGTTTTACTGATGTAATTGGTCCAAACAAATGTAATTATGTCTTTTAAAGTTACCTAGGGTAAATAAATTAGGTGAAAACTCTTTTTGTGATGTAATGAATCAGTTTTCAAAAAGTGATGGATGATTCAGTTTGACCTCCCTATAGTATAGGTTTCAGTTCATATTTTGGTGGAACAACTCCTTAGCTCATGGATTGGACCCTTGAGGATGGAAGAAGTTATTTGATGGCTATATCTATCATTTCTTGACTAATTTAACCAGGTTGGATGTTGTTGTATTTATTAGAGACACTAGCGTAATCAGTATTTGGCAGAAATTTAATGAATGAGTTGCAACTATTTTGATGGAATACCTGTGATATGGCATTTTGACATAGTTTTTTCATATGTTTCATATGTTTGAATGTTTTGTACTCTCATGTTTCATTTCACTTCTATGATATGTTGATTTTCAAGTTGATGAGCAAAATACATCTTACATGCTCTGTTTTGGGGAAATCTTTAGAATTTGTCCATTTTCTTCAGTTTAGAAGGAATACATGTTTGCTTGCTCTTTCTAGCATCTCACCAGTTTGATCCATCTAACTCAAGAACCTTAAAGTGTTTGAGTGTCTACCTACCTTTCTCCATCAGATGTCTGAAATGATACCCTTATTTGCCCTGACCTAGTCTCTTTGACCTAATCCTCATCCAGCAACCCAATTTCAAACAATCAAACCCTTCTAAACATCATAACTAGCCTAAAACCCTAATTCATCCAGCCTTCTTGGTTGTGATTTTATGGAGAGAGCCCTCTCCGGCTTGGTATGGCTAGATACCAAGTCAAAAGGTTGGTCTATCGTTACCTCAGTTGAACTCTTCCTCGGCCTTGGAGATCTAGAGGAGTGATAACAAAAAGCACGAAATCAAAGAAGCATAACATGAATCAAGAAATGTTATTATAATAACTTTTATCCTCTTGAATATGAAATTGAATGTTCGTTTTCCAATAACTTTGGCCATGAAGAATTTGAACGCAGGAGAATATTTCGGCTAACAATTCAAAAGGAGAAAACATCATCAAATACCAAGGTATGGAGAAAGAAGGAATATCAATAAAAAATATGTGGCATAGTTCTGTTTGCAGTAGGACAAGAAAATCAGTGGGACATTGACAGCGGATGCTCTAAACACATGGCATGTGATAAAGATAAACTTCATTCATATAATGCTTTAGAAAAGGAAAAGAATGTCTCCTTTGGAAATGTCATGTATGTTTATGGTTTAAAACATAACTTGTTGAGTGTCAGTCAAATGTGTGATCAAGGAAATGAAGTTGTGTTTCAATCAAATAGATGTGTGGTTCGTGAGCTTGATATAGGAAAGACCATAATCAAAGGTACAATAACTCCAAGCAATCTATATATACTAAAAGAAGGAAAAAAAATTGCTATCTAAGAAAAACAGATGAAAACTGGTTATGGAACAGAGGATTGGGGCATCTAATATTTTCTCAAATAAGAAAATCAAGTAGGCTCAACACAGTTTGTGATCTTTCAGATATCATCATCCCAAAATACCATCTACAAACCATGTCAAGTTGGTAAGAAAACCAAAGTTCATTTCAATGAGAAAGAAGGATCAACAAGTAAGCCTCTTGAACTCATCCATACTGATTTGTGTGGGCCAACAAGGAAAAAGTCACCCTGTGGAGAAGAATACTTCATTTTATTCATTGATGATTTTTCTAGAATTTGTTGGAGTGGTTTACTAAATCATAAAGATGAAGCATTTGAAAAGTTAAAAGCCTTCAAAGCTTTATACGAAAATGGATCAGATCGAAAAATCAAGTGTCTCAGATCTGATTGAGGGGGAGAATTCATATCAGATGAATTTTTTTATTTTTGTGAAAAACATGGGATAAAAGGTAGTTATTTGTTGCCAGAACTCCTCAACAAAATGGCGTAGTGGAAAGAATGAATAGAACATTCCAACAAATGGTTCGAGCTATGATTGATGAATCTGGAACTCCTGCCACCTTTTGGGGTGAAGCCCCATTTACTACATTAAATATTCTTAAAAAAGCTAATGTTTAGGTAAATAGTGATCAAACTCCATATGAATTTGGTGTGCTAAGCCTCCTAATGTAAAACACTTTAGAGTTTTTGGAAGCAAATGTTTCATCAGAAAGACTCATGAAAAACTTGGTAAGTTTGAACCCAAAGCATATGAAGGAGTTCTTCTTGGTTATTTATCTAGAAGTAAAGGATACAAATGTTATAATAAGAGACTTAGAAATTTTTTTGAATGCATTGATGTAGTAATTGATGAAGCATGCAGAAGTCCGGAATAGATGAAATCAAAAAAGGAAGATGACAATGAGGAAGACAATGAATGCTTTCCCGTATCAAATCAAAATGATATAGATGAAGAAACCAATGAAACATCAAAAGCGGATACAACTAACAAGGAAAAGACTCCATCTAGGTATGTTCAAAAGAATCATCCTGAATCTCAAATTCTATGAGAAAAAGGGTCTGGAGTACAGACAAGAAGAAATCTTGCAGGAAATTCCAATTATCTAACATTTATCCTCCATAGAACCACAAAATTTTAATGAATCTAGAAAAGATGAATGTTGGGTTAAGGCAATGGATTAAGAACTTGACCAAATTGAAAAGAATGATACTTTGGAACTAGTTCCTAGACCTCTTGAAAAATATGTTATAGGAACAAAATGGATATTCAAGAATAAATTGAATGAAAATGGAGAGGTTATTAGAAACAAAGCAAGACTTGTTTGTAAAGGGTATGATCAAAAAGAAGATATAGATTTTGAAGAAACTTTTGCACCTGTTGTGAGACTTGAAGCCATAAGAATGTTTCTTGCTATTTCAAGTTTTCGAAAATTCAAAATATATCAAATGGATGTAAAATCAGTTTTTATTAATGGATATTTAGAAGAACAAGTGTATATTGAAAAAACAAAAGGATTCATTCTAGGAAATGATGCAAAACTTGTATGAAAGCTCAAAATGGCTCTATATGATTTGAAATAAGCTCCAAGGGCCTCATATTATCGTCTTGAAAAATATCTACAATGAAAAGGTTTCACAAAAGGAACATCAGACAACAACTTATACACAAAGTTTGAGAATGATAAACTGCTAATTATTGTTGTTTATGTTGATGATATCATCTTAGGTAGAAATGAAGAATCTATGAGTTAGAAATTTTCTTTGGTTATGCAGCAAGAATTTGAAATGTCCTTACTTGGTGAGCTTACTTATTTTCTTGGTCTATAAGTACAACAAACGAAAGGTGGTATTTTTCTTTCACAAACTAAATATCTCAAATAGATATTGAAGAAGTACGTAATGGAAGATTCTAAACCAGTATGTACTCCAATGGTAACAAGATGCGGTCTCAGTTCGAACGATGAATCACGTACAGTGAACCAATCAGCATACAGATCTATGATTGGAAGTCTTCTTTATCTAACAGGTACTAGACCTGATATCATGTATGTAGTAGGAATTGTTGGAAGGTTTCAAGCAAATCCAAAGGAATCACATCTTTAGGTTGTAAAATTATTAATCAAATATATTCAAGGAACTCAAGACCTTGGTCTATGGTATCCTAAAGATACAAATCTAACTCTTCATGCATATACAGATGCAGATTGGGTAGGAAATGTTGATGATAGAAAAAAGACTAGTGGAGGTGCATTTTGTTAGAGTCGGTCTGGTCAATCCTCCGTCAGAGATCAAAACTCTTTATGCATTTCATTTTTAGGTGTCCTGCTCCATTCACTCAGCTGCATTCTGCCAGGGGCATGCCATGATTTGACGGAGAAGGTCATGCTAGTCATCTCCCCTCATGTCTAGCTCCTGTTGGCTTATGTCTTTATGTCAAATAATCAAAAAGGTCCATAACAGTCAAGGTCTAGTCCTTTAACAGAAAAAAGTCATTCTTGGTCATTAGGTCTAGGGATTGATCAATTTGGTCTTTAATATGTCCAGTAAAGCCATGTAGGCCAGAGTGATTCTCTTGCAAAGTAATGATCTGCAGAGTTTCATCATCATATTGATAGACTTCGACTGTTCTTCAAAACTCTGTTTTGAAGAAAAGTCAAACAGTGTCATTTGTGACAAAATTTTCAAAAAGGGTCGACAGTTGATTTTCTTAGGTGCAATCATGGTTTCCGTGACCAGATGCTCTGTCATGCAATCCCTGCAAAAAGTGTCAAAAATTTCATTGTTTGAGCCAAAATTTCAGAGGAAAAGTGAAAATCAGGGTTGTTTTAAAGTCAGTGAAAAAAAAGTGCCAAACATGACATTAGGAAGGTGGGTTTTTAAAAAAAGTAAATTTAATCATGACCTCCAAGTCTTATACACAAGTTTCCATCACAAATCAAACTCGTTGTGCAATCAAGGCATAGGAAAAACGTTTCAAGGTCGAGGAGCGACCAATTGCGTGGTTTGGAGCAGTTTGGAGGTGATTACAGGGGCGCGGCGCACACAGAACCCACCCACAGTTCAAACTTATAACCAGCGTGGCGCACACCCGGAGCGCGGCGCACTGGGCTTTGCATGCAACGCACAGAGACAAAGCACCCAGAATGTGCCAAAACTCCCTCAAATATTTGGTGAAGCCCCTCTAATTGCAAGGTAGGCTCTCAAACTCACTTGTTCATCAAATTGGATAAAGATATGGTGGTTTTTATGCCCATGGTTGAAATGAAACAAAACTCTTAAAGCAACCATAAAAAGACACCAAGAAACCACCTTGCTAGGGTTGTGTAACAATGTTCTTGCTGCCAAGGCTTATGTTTCCTACCCTACCCCTGTTCCTTATTCCCCTATGCCATTTTTCCTACTATCACTACCCTAACACTACCAAACTCATATTCCCTTACCCCTCCTCCTATTACTCAATACAAACCATAAAACCATACCTTACCAAAAAACCCAAACCCTACCCTATCAAAATACCAAAAACCCCCTACATATCCCCTAACAAAATTCTCCTATAACCCCTATTCCCATTTCATTACCCCCCTCCTAATACTCCCTTGTTTCATTGTCCCCCTTGGTGGCAGATATCAAAACAACACCCAGCTTCACCACCATCAAAGAGGCAGCTTAAATACAGTTTGTAAATAGCAGTCATGGCATCCGAGGTTTCATCAGAGTATGAGGTGGAGACCCACAGTGATGCAGCTTCAAGAGAACAAGCCCCCCAAGAGACATCACCAGAGTCGCAAACATGTTAGAGATGAGCCAAACACCCTCACTGAGTTGCAGGAATGCCATCTTGCTATGTCATGTTTCTAGCACCTAGCATGTTTTGAATTTTGTCAAAGTGTGGCAAATGTCAGAGTTCATCATGAGTTAGCCTGTCTTTTTGCGCTTCACCTACATGGAGGTCAGTCTATCTTGGCTGGGGTCACTTTCAGTGGCAACAGGCATACCAAATGTTGGAGAACAGTGGCATAAGAAGAAGAGGGTAGAGAGGCATCATTATGAACCTTACATTAAGGCCGGTTGTTTGAGTCAGCTCACGAGAGTTTTCCCATTCAGATTTTTTAGAGATGAGTATGCTCCGCTCATGAAAGTGATCATGAAGTACTTCAGTTGTGAGGGGAGGTTTTCTCGCCTTTATGCCCATCACATTAGGTTGCTCATGCACTTTACCAGGGTACGGATGATGAACCTCCCAGTTTTCATTTGTGAGAACATAGAGAGGATGAAGAATTTCATGCAGCATAAGACCCCTTCGCAGCAGCTCAACAGTGTTTATCACTTTGCTCTTATCCGGATTTTGGTGGATCATCAGTTAGGATTGCAGGGAATTTCTTGTGAGGAATTCATCTCCCGTGACTTATTTAGCACTCCACAGGTAGTATCAGAGGCAGAGCATGAGATAAGTGGTCCTTCACATCAGTATGAGCACCACGAGACTGCTACTATGCCAGTATTCATCACCTATCAGAGAGGCAGTAGACATTTGTTTGCAGCGGCAAAGCGAGTGTTATCTCCACCCGGGGTGGAAGGGGCCTCGCTTCTGACATCAACATCACAGGAGCAGGGCAAGGGTAAGGAGCCAGTGCAGGAGGAAGGGACAGCAGGTGAACGAGAGACCAAATTCTTTCTCCTCCATGATGATGAGACAGATACAGAACCAACAAATGCAGAGCTTACAGAGATCATCCAGGAGCAGCAATCAGAGATTGGGGCCTTATCCCTTGACTTGGAGAGGGCCAAGTGGAACATGAAGTACCTGGAGCAGAGAAACAAATAGCTAGAGGATTAGCGAGCGATTATGGAGCTGCAAAACATTCGTCAGCATCGCTAAGCTGCTCAAAGGAGAAGACTTGAGCTCACATCATTGGAGCAAGAGATCAATGAGGATCGAGAGGCCCATCTCGAGAGCATGAACATGCACTTGGAGAGGCTACTGGACAAGGCTGATCAAGACCTTGCCCTGCTAAGACACATGGCTTATCATTACAGGGCAGGAAAGATGAGCGCCAAGGCCCAAATAAAGAGTTTGAAGGCGAAATTGAGGAAAGCAACAAGGAATTAAAAAGAGGAAAAAGAGCAAGATCAGCTTTGAATCTTGGTTGAGGCTTTCTTAGCCCATCATAACACCCCATAGAGAACCTCCAACCCAAATTTCAAGAAATTTGGGGAATTTTTGGTCACATGACAAATTTTTGGGCAAAACACAGGGTTTTTCTCCCAGTTGCTCGGTGCTAAAAATCGGGAGCTCCAAATGAGGAATGGTTTGCATTTTTGGATTTAGCATGGAAAATCACGACTACTTGTGCTCGTACAAGAAATTTGGGCAAGATATGAGTCTCCAAAAGGTCAAAAAACACCCAAAAATGGCCTCTCTGCCCCTTTTTTGACACACAGGAAGCAGTCTTGGGGGAATGGAGATTTGGAGGGGCCAATGAGCACCAAATTCAAAAATTACAGTGGGGTTAGAAAGCAGATAGGACAGGCTTTCCAACAAGCCCACTTGGGACCATTTTGGAAACTTCCAAGTGCCCCAAAGTAGCGCGGCGCACAGAGGAAAAATTGCCAAATTTGCTTCCGTTTCGCGAATTTTCGATTCACGACTTCTCCAAGTGGGCCCGCTCATCTACACTTCAGTTTTTTGGCACCAAAGGTGTAATTTAAAGCATTTTCTTTCTAGATGGACTTCTATCCAAGTGGTGAAGGAAGGCAAATGGTCACCCAAGCCAAATGTCATGTTTGTAGTGCTGCACCTGTAGCTGATGGTTGGCTCTTCATCTCCATTTTGTAATGATTTGATTAACTCCCCAACGCTTGGGTATTCTATCTCTTCATGGCACATTCTATATATTGTATGTAAGCTATTTGCAAAGGGTTGGTTAGTTTGTAACTTCTGGGAGACTGTGGGAAAGAAACTCTGTTTCTTCACTGTGTATTTTTGACAGAGAATTAATGAAAGGCAACGGCTCTGTTTCATGAGATTCTTGTGGTTGTGAGTGTAGCAAATGTGTCTCTTATGTTTTCATATGTATTTCGTTATGTTTCATAATTCAATTCATGTTCATTTCCAGTGAAATTTTCTGAGTGATATTAGGCAGAATTCAATTTTATTGCTCTGCCTGTGGGAAAATTTCATGTTCAGTGTTCTTCTTCTGTTGAAAAGGATTCATGTTCCTATGCCCTTTTCACACTCCTCAGCAATCTCTCCGTTACACGTTATTCCAAACTAAAATACTACACTTTCTTCCTGCCTTGCCTCACGAAGTAATCTGTGCCTTTGTATTAAATTCTCTGTTCTTTGCTGATTGTTGGTCCCATACCATCCTAGAAGCTTGGTCATTCATAAAAATTGTTTCTTGTATCCATATTCACTTACTAGCCTAAGATCAATATTTTACTGTAAGTCATCTCGGTCCGTTTTTTGCTTATCTATTCACTGAGCGTGACTCGGAGAGAGCCCTCTCCTGTTCTGGTAAGGCTAGCTACCAGACTGAGCGTGGTTTGTGGTTACCCTGAATTTTGCCTTCCTTCAGCCTAGGACAGATTTAGGTTCTAACACAGTGGTGACTCCACGGGGGATCAAAACTGAAATCAAATCCCCTTATTTCATAATAATTCTAAACTTCCGAATGATGATCTTAGGATTGAATAGGTTGATTAAGTTGGTTGTGTCCTGTGATTTTTCTCAATAGCACGCTGGCTTCGAGACGATATATCAGAGCCAATCCAGACCCAGATCCTCCTCACATTTATGAAAACCCCAATTTGATTCCAAGACTCCTTTGTCAAGAAAGCACCATAACTCTCGTGTTCAAATCCCATTCATGTCCTGACATTTTTGAGTATCTTGAAGAGCTTGAGTTTGACGAACGGTTTGAAATATCATTATTTGAGTCTAAGGCCGAAAGGGTTGTTGATTATACTGTCCCCAATCCTCAATTTCCTATAGATCTAGAAACAGAAAGAGCTAATCGATCAATTGATAATTATATTGCGGCACAACCTCAAACTCCAATTGCCAACCCCTTACAAACTGTGCACACTCCTCCACACCTCCAAGGCCAAATCCACCGAGAGTGATGGTGCCTGTTTCGCACCCCTTGTTCTGCCCCAAGTTCTAGATGATATGCCCTCAGATTATCAAGGAAAAATCTCGTTTTTTGATGGCACTCCTAACAGCATTACTGCTCAGCAGCATGTAGACAAAATGGCAGACTTCTATGAACTTCATGAGATAGATGCAGAGAATGTGGCAATGAGACTCTTTGTACAGACATTTGCAGGTGATGTGAGGAAATGGTTCAGAGGTTTTCCGGCAGCAAGTATCACTACCTTAGCCGAACTACAAAGAAAATTTTTAAATTGATGGGAACTGAAAAAGAATCCCCTTCAAATTCTAGCTGAATATGAACAAATCAAACGAAACATTGGTGAGTCGGTCCAAGATTATTGTGTTAGATTCAATACAGTTTACAACGAGATTCCAGATCATCTAAAGCCACCTGTGGGACTGGCTATGATGAAATTTCTGGATGGTTTTGACGTTGATATGGCCTACCAATTAGGAGAGAGAGAACTGACCATAATGGAAGACATGCAGAAAATCGCGGTCAGCGTTCAAGCAAATCTGCTGTCCAAGAGAGCTACAGAGAAAGCAATAAAGAAAGTCATGATTAAGGAAGAGTATTCTTCAATGGATCAATTACTCAAAAAGGTAGAGCAGATGCTTGAAATGGTGAAGCTCGACAAGCCTAAGCCACAAGTTAGGAATCCTAGCTTCCGTGGCCAGCAACAGCCACAATATAGAATAAGACAGAGAGATCAGTGAACCCAAGAGCAGGGAGCACAACAGCCAGTACAGACACCTTTGCAGCAAAATTTTGTGCATGGACTAGAGTCAGACGAGGATGGGAATGTAATAGGTGAAGAGAACCACCTCTTTACTCTTGATGAGCTGCCTACTTACATTACCGAAGAAGAGGAGTGTGCGGTGAGTTCAGATGCACACAAAGACATGGATTTCATTCTGGCTAGTGACACTGTTTTAGAAGAAGAATCAGAGGAGTATCAAAGGGGATATATGAATGCTCTGTCCACACAGCAACAGCGATATTCACTTAGAAATAGAGATGTGTTGGCTAAGCCAATTCATAAAAAGAAGGAGGTTGAAGCAGCAAAGAATGATTCATCAACTACACAAAGAAAAGGAAAGGAGGTGATTGGTCCAGAGAGCAGCAAATCAAAATCAGAAGAACAATCACAACAGCAAGCTGCATCAAAGGAAAAATAAAAGAAAGAAATCCCAGTCAAAGAGGTAGAAAAGACTCCCGCTTTTAGCTTAGAGAAGTTAAAGGTATCCATCCCCTTGACTGAAATAATGAAGAATAGCAGTTATAGAGGACAAGTATCTAAGATGTTGAATTTGGACCCAATGTTCGACATGGTAAATGTAGAAGATGATCAGCCAGAAATGATTTTTGGGCCAGCATTGAATGGTGAGTCTCCTGACAGTGATGTGCCACCCTTTTATATCAGTTTACGATTGCATGATTTTGTGTTACATAATGCCATGTTCGATTCCGGAGCTTCTCACAATCTCATGCCCAAGGCTATCATGGATAAGCTCGGTCTAGACATCACTCGATAGTACCATGATCTCTATTCATTTGATTCCAGCAGAGTGAGATGTATAGGACTCATCAAAGACTTGGTTGTGAGTCTGGATCACCTCCCAATGAAAAATGTTTTGATGGATGTGGTGGTAGCAGATATTCCTCCAAGGTTTGGCATGCTTCTTTCCAGGTCTTGGGTAGCGAAATTGAAAGGTACACTACAGCTAGATTTCTCCTATGCAATGATTCCGGTGTTTGGACAAATGAGGAAATTATATCGGAAACAAAAAATGAAATATATGATCACCAGCAAGGAGAAACCAATAAATCATCCAATTAACTATGTACATACAGATTTAGAGTATTTTGTTTTGTTTTTGTATAGTTTAAATGATATGGATAGTGAGTTAGTAGAAGCAGATGATATTCCGGAAATAACAGAAAATTTCAGAGAAATTTTAAAGAAAGAAGGACAAGAACAACAGAAAAATGTTGGGCAATCAGCCGAAAGTAATGGGCAGCGAGCAGACAAGGCACAACAAATAGATTTCCAGCACTTACAAGAGGAGGAAGAAGGTTTGTGGACCATGGATTTTGATGGAGCAGTGGGAAATGATGGCGCTGGAATTGGAATTTGGGTACGCAATCCTTTCTCTGCCCCAAACAAAGTGCCTAGTAGCGTGCGGGTATGCTCTTACAAGTTTGCTTTTGAGTGTTCAAACAATGAAGCTGAATATGAAGCTCTGATTGCTGGCCTGAAGATTTTAAGAAAGCTGAATGCTAAAAGGATTTCGGTATATGGCGACTCCGAATTGGTAATAAAGCAGGTCAGAGGCGAGTATCAAGCAAAGCATCGTAGGATGCGGCCCTACCGTAATGCAGTTTTAGACATCCTAAAACTATTTTCAGAATACACCTTGACATGTGTGCCCCATATACAAAATAGTATTGCTGACGCTCTTGCTAAGGCAGCAAGTAGTTTGAAAAACCCAATGAACTCCAGCAATAAATTTGAAATCCATGTCAAGCATCATCCAACCATTCCAGAAAATTAGAGATATTGGAAAGTGTTTCAAGATGATGAGGAAATTAATGATTTTCTGCAAAACAAAGGCAAGTTCAAAGAAACCTCAATTGATGTAGAAAATGACGATGGTAAAGGGAATGGTACAAATGAAGTGCAGATCAATGAAATGGATGTGTTGCAGCTAAAGAATAACATTATTCCTAAAGGCCTGATACCTCTAGAAGAACTTTTTGATCAAGATGATGTAGCCCGCAAGCCAACATTGCAGCCAACAGAGAAGGGTGTAGAAGAGGTCAACATAGGAACAGCTGCCAATCCTAAGTTGGTAAAATTGTCCAAAGCATTGCCGCCAAAGATCAAGGACAAATATATCAGTTTGATGGCTTCATTTGCAGATGTGTTTGCTTGGGATTATTCTGACTTAAAGACCTATGATACCAATATAATTCAGCACACTATACCCATCAAGCCCAATCAAAAACCATTTAGATAGAAGCTGAGAAGGATAAATCCAAAGTTGCTGCTATCTATTGAAAAGGAGGTAAATAGGTTGTATAAGTCACGTATTATTGTGCCCATCATATTTTCATATTGGATCTCTAACTTGGTGCCCGTACGAAAGAAGACAGGTGAGATCCGCTTATGCATTGATTTCAGAAATCTCAATAAAGTTTCATTGAAGGACAACTATCCACTGCCCAAGATGGACCATATACTTCAGCGAGTAGTGGGGACATCTCGTATGTCACTTCTTGATGGTTATTCTGGATATAACCAAATTTCTGTCAATGAGGATGATCGAGACAAGACATCATTCACCACTCCATGGGGAACCTTTCATTATGCCAAAATGCCTTTTTGTTTAAAGAATGCAAGTGCCACATTTCAGCGTGTAATGGACTTGGATTTTGCAAATGAGAAAGATGTGTTTTTGGTGGTGTACCTGGATGATTTGACCGTGTTTTCCAGATCTGATGAAGAACACATGCACCATCTAAAAACTGTCTTTCAAAAGTGCAAAAAATATGGTTTATTGCTGAATCCTAAGAAGAGCTTGTTTGCCATGGAGGAAGGCAAATTGCTCGAGCACATTATTTGAAAGGATGGCATTCGTATTGACCCAGCGCGTGTGCAAGCAATTCAGCAAATCGATCTACCCCGAAATAAAAAAGAGATACAATCGTTCAATGGTAAGATGAATTTTCTGCGTCGCTTTGTGCCTAATCTTTTTGAACACTTAAGAGAGATGACCAACATGCTCAAGAAGGACAGCCAAGTGAAATGGACAGAGGAGGCTGTAAAATCTTTCAATTTGGTTAAATTGGCCCTTTCTTTAGCTCCAGTTCTAGTCAACCCAGACTACACTCAGGATTTCACGTTGTTTTCATTTGCTTCGGAGCACACTATGGCAACATTATTATTGTAGAAAAGAGATGATCATGAAAGACCCATTTCATTCTTTAGCAGAGCCATAAGAGATGCAACTTTAAAGTACAACTTCATTGAGAAGCAAGCCCTGGCACTGGTGAAGGCATTGAAGGATTTCCGGGTATATATTCTACATTCTCATATTTTGGCCTATGTTCCTAACGCTGCTGTAAAAGATGTTTTAGTGCAGACCAATCCAGAATGAAGAAGAGGCAAATGGATTACAGCCTTGCTGGAATATGATGTGGAAATAAAGCCCACAAAGCTGGTCAAACGACAGGGGTTGGAAAAGTTAATGGCCGAATCAAACTTGCATGCCTTGGACATAAATCTAATCACTGCTGTGTCCGATGAGAACAAGGAAATATCATCCATTCAGGTATCTGAAATGTTTGTTCTGTCCCCATGGTATTCATATATAATATATGTGCTAAAAAATCTATCACCACCGCCCGGCATGACTAGAAATAAAGTGAGAACACTCAAGTTGAAGGCCGCCAAGTTTTGCATTCTAATTTTTGCGCTATATTGGAAAGATCCCGGTGGAATTTTGTTAAATTGTTTGGTGGAAGATGAGGCAAAGAAAGTCATGGAGGATTTCCACGGAGGAGAGTGTGGTGGTCACCTTTTTTGGAAGTCAACAAAAAATAAAATTTTGAGAGCATGGTACTATTGGCCCACATTGTTTGTTGATGTGTACAAGATGGTCAAGCACTGTCATAAATGTCAGATTTTCGAAGGAAAACAGAAATTATAGCCTTTAGCAGTTAAGCCTATTGAGGTGAGCGCTCCTTTCCAGCAATGGGGGTTGGATTTCATTGGTGAAATTCATCCCGCTTCTTCTGGTCAACAGAGATGGATCCTCACAGTGACAGACTATTTGACAAAATGGATTGAGGAAAATCCCACCAGACAAGCTACAGATACGATAATCATTTCATTTCTTGAAAATAACATCTTGTCTCGCTTTGGTTGTCTGAATAAGTTAATCACCGATAATGCAGCAGCTTTCAAATCAAAGAGGATGGTATAATTTTGTCATAAATATCACATTATTTTGGGTCACTCAGCTGCCTATCATCTGCAAGGTAATGAATTGGTGGAATCTTTGAATAAATCATTGGTCAACATCATCAAGAAGCTGCTGGAAATAAATAAAAAGAGCTGGAATAAGAGGTTGGTCCATGCGCTTTGGGCAGATCAGATTAGTCAGAAAAAATCCATTGGTATGTCACCGTTTGAGCTTGTTTACGGAGTTGACACAGTATTTCCCACTTCTCTCGTTGCCCTGGTAGTCAGACTTCTTCAGGAGGCCGGCAGTGAAGAAGATCCCATGCAGAGAAGGTTGAATAAAATGGTCCACTTGCAGCAAACAAGAGAAGACGTTTTCAAGAACACATCCAAATTGCAGGAGAAAATAAAGAAAATTTATGATAGAAAAGAAAAGGTAGATAAATTTCAATTGGATGATGTGGTGCTGAAGTGGGATGCAAGGAACGAAGAGAAAGGTAAGCACGAAAAGTTCGAGAATCTTTGGAAAGGCCCTTTCAAGATTGCAGCATGTAGGGGTCAGAATGCCTTTCTTCTGAAGGAAATGAACAGCGAAGATTGTCCAAGAGGGCCGATCAATGGTTGACTGCTCAAGCGGTACCACTGCTGAGTTATTAATGCTGCTTCCACTATCATTGTAAATACCGTTTTTATTTCAATTTGGTTTCAGTCTGTCAAGTTAGTTTTTGATGCATTTCAATGTCAAGTTTGAGTCAATTTCTTGGTCATTTCAGTTTCATAAATAAGTCAGAGTCCTGTGTTGTAGTCAAAATGATGACTCCATAGCCCAATGGACAAAAGCCACTGTCTAGCTCCTCCAGGGATCTGTTGTTCTTGGCACCTCCAAGGAGCTACCATCCCCCATCGGAGCCAATTTTAGAGTCGGTCTGGTCAATCCTCCGTTAGAGATGAAAACTATTTATGCATTTCATTTTTAGGTGTCCCGCTCCATTCACTCAGCTGCATTCCGCTAGGGGCATGCCATGATCTGATGGAGAAGGTCATGCTAGTCATCTCCCATCATGTCTGGCTCCTACTGGCTTATGTCTTTGTGTCAAATAATAAAAAAGGTCCATAACAATCAAGGTCTGGTCCTTTAATAGACAAAAGTCATTTGTGGTCATTAGGTCTAGGGATTGATCAATTTGGTCTTTCATATGTCCAGTAAAGCCATGCAGGCCAGAGTGATGCTCTTGCCAAGTAATGATCCGCAGAGTTTCATCATCATATTGATAGACTTCGACTATTCTTCAAAACTCTGTTTTGAAGAAAAGTCAAACAGTGTCATTTGTGACAAAATTTTCAAAAAGGGTCGACAGTTGATTTCTTCAGGTGCAATCATGGTTTCTATGACTAGATGCTCTGTCATGAAATCCTTGCAAAAAGTGTCAAATATTTCATCGTTTGAGCCAAAATTTCAGAGGAAAAGTGAAAATCAGGGTTGTTTTAAAGTCAGTGAAAAAAAAGTGCCAAACATGACATTAGAAAGGTGGGGTTTTTTAAAAAAGTAAACTTAATCATGACCTCTAAGTCTTATACACAAGTTTCCATCACAAATCAAACTCATTGTGCAATCAAGGCATAGGAAAAACGTTGCAAGGTCGAGGAGCAAGCAATTGCGTGGTTTGGAGCAGTTTGGAGGTGATTACAGGGGCGTGACGCACACAAGCAGGGGCACGGTGCACACACAGGGCACAACGCACACAGAACCCGCCCATAGTTCAAACTTATAACTAGCGTGGTGCACACCCGGAGCGCGGTGCACTGGGCTTTGTGCGCGGCGCATAGAGACAAAGTGCCCAGAACATGCCAAAACTCCCTCAAATCTTTGGTGAAGCCCCTCTAATTGCAAGGTAGGCTCTCAAACTCACTTGTTCATCAAATTGGATAAAGATATGGTGGTTTTTATGCCCATGGTTGAAATGAAACAAAACTCTTAAAGCAACCATAAAAAGACACCATGAAACCATCTTCCTAGGGTTGTGTAACAGTGTTCTTGCTGCCAAGGCTTATTTTTCTTGCCCTACCCCTGTTCCTTATTCCCCTATGCCATTTTTCCTACTATCACTACCCTAGCACTACCAAACTCATATTCCCTTACCCCTCCTCCTATTACTCAATACAAACCCTAAAACCATACCTTACCAAAAAACCCAAACCCTACCCTATCAAAATACCCAAAACCCCCTACATATCCCCAAATAAAATTCTCCTATAACCCCTATTCCCATTTCATTACTCCCCTCCTAATACTTCCTTGTTTCATTGTCCCCCTTGGTGGCAGATATCAAAACAACACCCAGCTTCACCATCATCAAAGAGGCAGCCTAAATATAGTTTATAAACATCAGTCATGGCATCCGAGGTTTCATCAGAGTATGAGGTGGAGACGCATAGTGGTACAGCTTCAGGAGAACAGGCCCCCAGGAGACATTACCGGAGTCGCAAACATGTTAGAGATGAACCAAACACCCTCACTGAGTTTCAGGCATGCCCTCTTGCTATGTCATGTTTCCAGCACCTAGCATGTTTTGGATTTTGTCAAAGGGTGGCAAATGTCAAAGTTCATCATGAGTTGGCCCGTCTTTTTGCGCTTCACCTACATGGAGGTCAGTCTATCTTGGTTGGGGTCACTTTCAAATTGACACGTGAAGCCATATCAGTGGCAACAGGCATACCAAATGTTGGAGAAAAGTGGCATAAGAAGAATAAGGTGGAGAGGCATCATTATGAGCCTTACATTAAGGCCAGTTGTTTGAGTCAGCTCACGAGAGTTTTCCCATTCATATTTTTGAGAGATGAGTATGCTCCGCTCATGAAATTGATCATGAAGTACTTCAGTTGTGAGGGGAGGTTTTCTCGCCTTTATGCCTATCACATTAGGTTGCTCATGCACTTTACCAGGGTGTGGATGATGAATCTCCCATTTTTCGTTTGTGGGAACATAGAGAGGATGAAAAATTTCATGCAGCATAAGACCCCTCCGCAGCAACTCAATAGTGTTTATCACTTTGCTCTTATCCGGATTTTGGTGGATCATCAGTTAGGATTGCAGGGCATTTCTTGTGAGGACTTCATCTCCCGTGACTTCTTTAGCACTCCACAGGTATTATCAGAGGCAGAGCATGAGATAGGTGGTCCTTCACATCAGTATGAGCACCGTGAGACTGCTACTATGCCAGTATTCATAACCTATTAGAGAGGCAGTAGACATTTTTTTACAGCGGAAAAGCGAGTGCTATCTCCACCCGGGGTGGAAGGGGCCTCGCTTCCGACATCAGCATCACAGGAGCAGGGCAAGGGTAAGGAGCCAGTGCAGGAGGAAGGGCCATCATGTGAGCTAGAGACCGAATTCGCTCTCCTCCATGATGATGAGACAGATACAGAACCAACAAATGCAGAGCTTACAGAGATCATCCAGGAGCAGCAATCAGAGATTGAGGCCTTATCCCTTGACTTGGAGAGGGCCAAGTGGAACATGAAGCACCTGGAGCAGAGAAAAAAACAATTAGAGGATCAATGGGTGATTATGGAGTTGCAAAACATTCGTGAGCATTGCCAATCTCCTCAAAGGAGAAGAGTTGAGCTCACATCATTGCAGCAAGAGATCAATGAGTATCGGGAGGCCTATCTCAAGAGCGTGAACATGCACTTGGAAAGGCTGCTGGACAAGGCTGATCAGGACCTTGCCTTTCTAAGACACATGGCTTATCATTACAGGGCACGAAACATGAGCGCTAAGGCCCGAATAAAGAGTTTGAAGGCGAAATTGAGGAAAGCAACAAGAAAGGAAAAAGAGGCAAAAGAGAAAGATTGGCTTCAAATCTTGGCTTAAGCTTCCTTGGCCCATCATAACACCCCATAGAGAACCTGTAGCCCAAATTTCATGAAATTTGGCGAATTTTTGGTCACATGACAAATTTTTGGGCAAAACACAGGGTTTTTCTCCCTGTGCGCGCGACGCTAAAAATTGGGAGCTCTAAATGAGGAATGGTTTGAATTTTTTGATTTAGCATGGAAAATCACAACCGCTGGTGCTCAGACAATAAATTTGGGCAAGATATGAGTCTCCAAAAGGTCAAAAAACACCCAAAAATGGCCTTTCTGCCCCTTTTTTGACACACAGGAAGTAGTCTTGGAGAATGGCGATTTGGAGGGGCAAATGAGCACCAAATTCAAAAATTCTAGTGGGGTTAGAAAGTAGATAGGACAAGCTTTCCAACAAGCCCACTTGGGTACAATTTGGACACCTAAAAGTGCCCCAAAACAGGACCTAAATTAGCGCGGCGCACAGAGGAAAAATTGCCAAATTTGCTTCACTGAGTGTGACTCGGAGAGAGCCCTCTCCTGTTCTAGTAGGGCTAGCTACCATACTGAGCATGGTTTGTGGTTACCTTGAATTTTGCCTTCCTTCAGCCTAGGGCAGATTTAGGTGCTAACACATTCTATATGGGATCACATTTAGTATCTTGGTTCAGCAAGAAACAAAGTTTGATTTCCTTATCTACAGCTGAAGCGAAATATGTGGCTACTGCACACAACTACTCTGGATGATGCAAACCTTGCAAGACATTCAAATGACATGTTCTCCACCCATCGCCATTCTATGTGATAATACAAGTGCCAACAATATTTTAAAAAATCTAATCATGCACTCTAATACCAATCACATACCCATTAAGTACCATTTTCTATGAGAACAAGTGCTTGAACAAAAGGTTAAATTGGAGTATGTTCCCTCCAAAGAATAGGTTGTTGATATATTTACCAAACCACTTCCCAGAGAAACATTTGAATATCTCAGACAAAAGTTGGGAGTAGTTCCTGCATCATCTTGCTGTTAAATCCAGTTTTCAGAGGAAGGTTCATATACGTGGGTTTCATGAATGATAGTCGCATATATACACGGGTTTCTATGGCTGCAGGAGCATATATATTTTTCTAATAGAAAAACAATGGATAATACTTTGACATGGGTGCCCATTCTGATATTGATGATTACTATCTACTGATATGCTTTGTTCATTGATTTTTATCTAACTGATGAAGATGCCCTGATTAATGATATGTTGACAATGCACAGGTAGCACAGCTTCAAGGGGAGCATTAGCCTTCATAAACATTTTGCATTGTTGGCATTATGGTTTTTGATCTCAACCATGGTTTCAGATATTCTTGTTGCATAGGTCATGTAATGATCTAGGGTGTAATATGTCTCCTTCTATCATAGTCTATTTTTGAATGAGTCCTGTTGGATATATGATGTAATTTGTATCCCCACTATGCATGGGAATGATGATGTCATAATTTCTATATTTCAGTCATGTATAAACAATTAGTATATCCCCACTTGGTTGGGTGATTGATGTATATATGATTCATTGGTGATAAGAAGGTCATACTCACATGGTTGAGTTATAGAGTCATTTTATTCTTTTGAAAAAAATATCTCTACAAACTTTGCATGTACTGATGGGGAGCATGGATAGCATAGTGTATCTCAAAGGGGGGGAATATCTTGGTCTGCCCTTTGCCCTTGATGTCAAAGGGGGAGAGTATTTTGGTGTTGCTTGATATCTCAAACAGGTTCTATATCTTGAAGTAATAAACACCAATGTGGTTGCCATCAAGTCCAAATGGGGGGATTGTTGGCATCATGATACAGGTGTTGTTCTTGATGGCAACTCACTCACAAGATAGTTTAGATTTGATAAAGGGAAACTCACATTGTAACATATCAGTTCAGAGGTAATAGGGCATTCGTATAGAAGAACAGGAAGTTGGAACAAAGGTCTACTAATTAGAATCAAGAAGTTGAAGGAAAATGATGTTGTAAGGTAGTTTAAGCTATATACGTAGGTTCACCTTGTCAAAGTAGTGTATACATGTGGTTTCATAGAACAAAAAGAACATATACGTATGCATGCATTTTCACAAGAGGAAAAGCGCGTATGGGTTGGAAAATCAAGGAAATACAAGATTAAAGAATACCAAGGGTCAACACCATGGTATTAGCCCAAAATATTGAGCGGAGTAATGAACATTTGATCCCTTCCAAGAATACCACAGATTCTAAGTGTTGTTCTTGTCCAAGGTATTAAGAAAGGCCAAAAACTATATGAGGAGGAGAAGATCAAAGGGCCATGTGTGCAAGTGAAATGGTTTCTCAGGAATACTTCTATCTAAAGTATATTTTATGTTGCAGGGGCTATGATTATGATATAATTTGAAATATTTTCTGCACTTTGAATTCAACATTGGATCAAGATCATGAGACCTAAAATGACTTATCATTGAATGATCAGATATTGAATGGGCTAGATCTGATTGCTTTCACATGTTTTATTCTTTAAATGTCATGATTTGGGTATTTCTGAAGTCTGGAATAGTAAAGAAGTTGTAAGTTTGTATTTATAGATCTATATGTTAGTTTGTCTTGGTGAAGTCACATATGCACGTTGGTTCAAAGTTTCCAAGTAACATATGCAAAAGAAAATCTTGTTATTCAAAAATGACTAATCTATCTAATTAGTGTTGCTGGTTTACTGTTTTCTGTCAACGATGTCTTCTTAGATCTGAAAGTAGAACTGAATGCATAAGGAGACTGAGTCTGATTGATTGATTGATTAAGTGAGAAGGATCATCTTTGTTGCTAACTTTTTAGATCTCTGTAAGTTGACTGTAGATGTTTAGAATATTACTAGTTGGTACAGATTTGATTCAGAAGTTTTTATGATTTAGTAGTTTTGGAGGTATACGCGGGTTTGGTTAAAGGAAGTAGCTTATACACGCAGATTGGGTTCATTAAAGTAGCATATGCATTCTGATGTATGATTTCTTACAGTTGCAGTTGGTTCTGAATTATGATGCAGTTTTCTGGGTTTAGCACAGTGTTCTGGTGACAGTGATATGATTGTTTAGATTGATTGATTATTGGTTGATGCAGTTATTATTATAGAGTTTGAGCTTCAAAGTTTCTGGTGGGTCCAATGTGAAAATTTGATGAAACAAGGCCTTCATATTGTGTTGTGTACGAGGAGCATCTAGTCTAAAAATTTATGAAATGTGGTCCTTGGAGGAAGAGATAAGGTCGCAACCTTCTGCAGGTCAGCGCCTACATACTAGTAAACATATTAGCTAGTATAAGAGCTAGGGGGTTGTAGCTCCCTTCTAGTAGAAGTTGGAGAATGAGAGAAGGTTGAAGTCTTTTGCGGGTGGGTCCCTGCATACTGGTATGATTCTGCACCAGTACAAGATTGTAAACAGATTTTCTTTATATTAAAAAGAAGACAAAGACGACAATATTAGGTGGTTTTTCTCCTGCATTGGGTTTCCACCTTAAATATTTTTGTTCATGTGTGTTGCTTAAGTGTGATGGTTTATTCTATTATTATTTCACATATTTATTGTTTAATAAAGTACTGATGCACTGATTAAAGATCAACACATGATGAAATAACTAAATCACAAGTTCTCTAGGTATACGTTGGTTTCCTTAATAATAGTTACGTGAACACGCAACTTCACTTCACTGAAGTAGCGTATATAAATATGATTATGAAGTTGAAAATTTAATGAATTGTCAATACTGATTCACCCCCCCCCCCCAAGTATTATTTCCAACAACCACTAATAATGACAGTGGCTCTCAAGGTACAATAGTACAATGCACGAGTGTGAATAAGGAAGTTGAAGTTGAACACCCACAGAATCATCCGACCGAAGGCCAATGATGTGAACCTATCATTGAATGTGAAGAACTTGCCATTGAGGCATGCAAGCTCCAAGGTACTGAAAGGGAGTTTGTAGATCATCTTCCTGGATAATGAGCTGAAGTCAACAGGAAGTGATCCATTAAAGGAGGGCCATAGTGTTTCCCATATCATCAACACGAAAAAAATATGGAATAGAGTAAGTAAGAGTGATTCAATATTGTTACAGAAAGGTTAGACAAGGTATAAGCAGTCAAAATGAAAATGGAACTTCTCTTGAACATATCGACGACAAGACTCTGGATTTTTTTCAGAATTTGACTCAATCATAGGATCAGAGGTCATGATGAGAACATGATTGTTAAAATTGGGAACCAGGGCAAAACTTCATGTGGTTCATATTATTCATAGCTGATAATATTTTTATTAGATTCCTCTCGTCGAGAGGTGTAGGATTGATATAAAGATCATCCGATTCTGATAAGTATTCATGGAGATATGAATTTATTTTGATTATGGAATTATTATCAAGCCGACGTACAACTCATGTAGGCTCAGAAGTCCAACAGTCGCATCTATTCACCCACCAATGTTGTGTATAAATATAAGAGGAATTTTCCTCATTTGGACTCACTGATCTCATCACATCTCTCTCTCTCTACTGCGCAGATATGAGTCTCTTCTCTACTGCGCTAAAATGGGTCTCTCTCTCTCACACATGTGAAGCCGGAAACTGCTGAAACTGAAGCTGCAACTGCAGAAGTAAAGATTGAATTGCGTGGCCTAGAATATCTCCTCTTTGGAACATCACTATAGTTTCATCTGAATCCCCTTTGAAAGCCACAACTTTTGGTGGTGGAATGAAGTCAATCCGACGAACGGTTTGCAAGATATCGACTACCCTAGTTTGAAGCCGGAAACTGCTAAAACTGAAGCTGCAACTGCAAAAGTAAAGATTGACTTGCGTGGCCTAGAAGATCTCCTCTTTGGAACTGTGTTGTAGGTTCATCTGAATATCCTTTGAAATCTGCAACTTTTGGTGGTGGAATGATGTCAATCCGACGAACGGTTTGCAAGATATCGACTGCCCTAGTTTGAAGCCGAAAACTGCTGAAACTGAAGCTGCAACTGCAGAAGTAAAGATTGACTTGTGTGGCCTAGAAGATCTCCTCATCTGAAATGCGCTGTAGGTTCATCTGAACCTCCTCTGGAAGCTGAAATGTTTGGTGGTGGAATGAAGTCAATCCGACTGTCGGTTTGTGAGATATGGTCTGCCCTAGTTTGATAATGAAGCCGCTAATGCTGATGCTACTGATCTAGGGTTTTCTACTGCTGATATGAATCAGATTTATTGTACTATTTCTCTCTGCTGAATTATAGAAGATAAAAGAAGATTTGATCAAAGGGTTTCCCCACACATTGTGGGGTTTGTCCCTGGCTAGCCGCCACATCTTGTGTCTCTTGTCTTGGCTTGTTTTCTGTCAATCGTTTAATGTTCTACCTGCACTTTACTTTATGTACATGTGATATAATAAGAAAAAGAAGTAAACTATTTTAAGCATAGAACATACCATAACTTAACATGGTATCAGAGCTGAGGTGAAGACAAAGCCCGAGCAAGAGCAAGAGCAATCATTGAAGAGAAGATTGGCAAGGCTATCCTAAAAGAACTATGGGGTCCTCAACACTCTTTCCTGCCGAAGACAAGCTTCGTGAGAAAGCTGACTATCATGGATGGAAGATGTCTATCGATCTAACCCATGAAGATCAAGGAGTGTTGGACCATGTAAGAGGCAATATTGTTGAGCCTTCATCAAATGCATCTGCTGCTGCCTGGAACAAATGGAAAAATGGAGAAGTCAAATCAAAGAAGATCATCCGAGACTCTATCGACAATCGCTTGGTGGCCTACATCTCTGATCTAGACACCTCCAAGGAAATCTACGACAGACTGGTGAGTTTATTTAAAGTTAATGATGCAAATCAAGTTTTGTTTCTTAGAAATAAGTTGAGGGAAATCAAGAAGGGTAAAGATGAAAGTATGCAAGCATACTTCTTAAGAACCACCGAGATCAAGAACGATCTCCTATCTATTGGGGAAACCATTATTGATAGAGAAATGGCACTCACAACTCTCGGAGGATTACCATCTGAATGGTATGTGTTTAGGACTACTCTTCTGAACAATAATGTAATTCCTAGTTTTGAGGAATTAATGGCTAGATGCATTCAAGAACAAACAAGGGTAGAAGAGCAGGAAATGCCCTTGCCTAAAGGTCCTGCTGCTGCTTTTTCTTCTCATGCTAAGAAAAGAAATAATTCTGGGTCTAAATCAAAAGGAAAGGCTGGACCTAAGGGTGGAAGAAAAGGATGATGTTACATCTGCGATAAAGCAGGTCACTATGCAAGGGAGTGCCCTGATAGAAAGGACTCACACCGGGACAATGATCAAAATCCCTCTGATGGCAAATCAAAGGAATGAAAAATTCAACAGCAAAGGTAAGAGGAGAGCTGGGGATCGAGGAAGAGGACAACCATTCAAGAAGGCTAGAAAGTCTAGGATGTATTAAATGCACCTGACCTCAAAAAGAACCTAGTGTCCATCTCGGCAATGGAAGACAAAGGCTACAAGGTAACCTTAAGCAATGACAAGGTATGTATATGGAAATGCCTTTACTCTTGGGTTTAGTGTTGATTCATCATATCAGGTCGATGGAAGTCCGCCAGGTGTCATGTCTTGTGACACAACTCTTCAGTCCAAACTTTGGCATCAGAGGTTTGCCCACCTTCATTACAAAGCTCTACTTGGTGTAAAACAAATGGTGACAGGGATGCCCGAATTCCAAGTAGAGAAAGAAGGTGTATGTCTGGGATGTGTCGAAAGAAAGCTCAAAAGGGGACCGTTCCCCTCAAGCCAAAGCAAGACCTCCGATGTATTACAATTGGTTCACTCAGGCATATCTGAGGCTAGCATTAAGAGCGAGACTACTACACCACATACTCTTGAGCAGAATGGTGTGGCAGGAAGGAAGAACCACACGATGATGGAAGTTGTCTGGGCCATGCTACATGATCAAAGACTTCCAAAGTTTCTATGGGCTGAAACTACAATCACCGTCATATATGTACAAAATTGATGCCCTCATCAAGCATTGGGTTCCTAAACTCCTGAAGAAATTTTCACCACCGGTCAAAGGGAAGTCGTGATTAGTCATGATGTCACCTTTGACAAAGATATGGCTCTCAGCAAGGTGGACAATCTGCTGACTTTGAGTAGCTCTTAAGAAGCTAACACCAGGGAACCGAAAGAAAAGGATGATGAATCAATGCCTGATGTAGAAGAACCCATGGATCCGATTGATCTTCATTCACATGAGCCTTCCTCTTCTAGGAAGAGGCCTTAATGGCTTGGGGGATACTTGATGATGCTAAAGGACAAGTTGCACCCTGAGGAACCTTACATCAAAGTAAGAAACATAACAGGTATCAGGGATACCTGACCATCATGAGCACGATCATACAAAATGAACCTTTGTCATTCTCAGATGCCGTCAAGCATCAAGTATGGAAGGATGCTATGACCGAAGAATATGAGTCTATCATAAAGAATGATGTTTGGGAAGTAGTTCCCAGACCCGAGGACAAGACTGTTGTTACTTCCAAATGGATTTACAAGATAAAGCATGCAATAGATGGAAGCACGGAAAAGTATAAGGCTCGTTTTGTTGCTCGAGGTTTCTCCCAAAAGGAAGGTATAGACTATGATGAGATATTTGCACCTGTTGCCAGATATACAACCATCTGCTCGATCATAGCCCTTGCCGCTTCACAAGGATGGAACCTACATCAGATGGATGTCTAGACTGCGTTCTTGCATGGCTCGATCAAAGAAGAGGTCTACGTGGAGCAACTCGAAGGATTTGAGATTTATGATCGAAAATCTCATGTATGCAGGTTGAAGAAAGCTCTCTATGGGCTGAAGCAAGCACCCTGAGCATGGTATGAGAGGATCGATAGCTACTTAATGAAGCTGGGATTCACTAGGAGTGAAGCTGATCCTAACCTTTACTTTAAGGTTGAAGAAGACAAGCCTCTCATACTGGTGTTGTATGTGGATGACCTCTTTCTAATAGGTGCAACCCTCTCATTCACAAATGTAAGAGGGAGATGGCTTTTGAATTTGAAATGAAGGACCAAGGACTTGAAGTGTGGCAGAAGCCAAGGGAAATTTTCCTATCTCAAGGAAAATATGTGGTAAATATATTGGAAAGATTCGGTATGATGGACTGCAAGCCCGTGACTACCTCAAGGATCTTAACTTTTAGAAGTTATATGGTAGTGATGTTGGACCAGACTTGGGAAATGCCTCTGAGTTTCAAAAACTCATTCGCATTGATGTTCTTGGTGAACCTCCGTCTGAACATATGTTTTGCAGTTAGCATTGTGAGCTCATATTTGGTTGAGCCTCACTGGATTGATTCCAGGAATCTTCTGAGATGTCTTTAGGACACAATCTCTCATGGATTAAGATACACTGCCGAAGATGTGAGACTACTTGCATATACTGATGTTGATTGGGCAGGCAGTGTGGTGGAGCGTAAGAGCACTTCCGGGTATTGTTTCACCTTGGGATCTACTTCGATATTCTGGATGAGCAGGAAGCAGAAGTCGGTGGATTTGAGCACCGCCGAAGCAGGATATATTGTTTCTAGCATAACCTCGTGTGAGGCAGTCTAGTTGTGAAAGATCTTCAGTGAGCTGTTTGGATTTACATTGGATACCACTGTGATTCTCTGTAACAACTAGAGGTGGGATTCGATTATTGAGGAATCCCGTATTTGTCAATTGCTCCAACAGATAGACATCATCTGGGATATGGTAAGTCGATGAGCAAGGAAGCTCCATCACATTAAGATGATGTATAGGTTGATACACCTTGTCAAAGCCTCGAGGAAAGATCTAATCTGTGATTTTCCCAAACGACTTGGAGTCGGCAAGAAACCCTTGTACAAGGGTCCTGCATGTTACATACATTGATCTCTGGGAGCTCTTAGGGCTTGCGGTTCCTACGTGAGCAACATATGACCACAGGGTGACTCACCCTCCCCTAGTGGTGCACACTGGAACAAGATGATTCGCTCTCTTGTGGGACAAGATGATTCGCTCTCTTGTGGAACAGGATGATTCGCTCTCCTGTGTAGCAGGATGATTAGTTCTCCTGTGAGGCCTAGATTGATGTGTTCTCCATGGCAGCTTGGATTGATGTGTTCTCCACGACAATTGTAGCAGGATTGATGTGTTCTCCTGTGAGGCCTGGATTGATGTGTTCTCCATGGCAATTGTAGCAGGATTGATTTGTTCTCCCGTGAGGACAGAATTGATTAGTTCTCCTGTCGAGGCATCCTACCCATGCAGTCTGGGAGTCATGGGAAGTACCTCTCATCTAATCAATGAGCAGGGAAATGAAGTTAGGGACCATAGTAGTACCGATGGACGCATCGTTGTAACTACCGTAATCCCTACGTTAGGATGACCTCCATTGATTTGGGATCAATGATACTGGTCTGGGAACAATGGTAAGAGTTGTACCATACTATGATGCTGACTTCGGGTCGGTTGAGACTGGTCTGGGATCAGTGGTACATACTCTGAGACTGACTTTGAGTCAGTGGAGGATGATATTGGTCTGGGACCATTAGAGTTGTACTCACTATGATGCTTACTTTGGGTTGGTTGAGACTGGTCTGGGACCAGTGGTACATACTCTGAGACTGACTTTGAGTCAGTATGATACATCCTCTATCATTTCTTCTTCTTCATAATTCGGACAAAAGTAGAACAGAATAGAACAATGCAAGAGCAGAGCAGAACAGAGCAAAACAGTACAAATCAGTGCAGGGTAGAACAATACAAAGCAGAACAGGCAAAATAGAGCAGAGCAGGGCAAGGGTCAGATTGTACAAGGCAGTGCATTTGATGGATGAATAGTAACGACCGATAGACAGATTGCAGATGAACTTCTCCATGGTTGAGAGGGAGTGTTAAAATTGGAAACCAGGGTTAAACTTCATGTGGGTCATCTTATTCATGGTTGATAATATTTTTATTAGATTCCTCTCGTCGAGAGGTGTAGGATTGATATAAAGATCATCTGATTCTGATAAGTATTCATGGAGATATGAATTTATTTTGATTATGGAATTATTATCAAGCCGACCTACAACTCATGTAGGCTCAGAAACCCAACAGTCGCATCTATTCACCCACCAACGTTGTGTATAAATATAAGAGGAATTTTCCTCATTTGGACTCACTCATCTCATCACATCTCTCTCTCTCTCTACTGCGCAGATATGAGTCTCTTCTCTACTGCGCTGAAATGGGTCTCTCTCTCTCACACATGTGAAGCCGAAAACTGCTGAAACTGAAGCTGCAACTGCAGAAGTAAAGATTGACTTGCGTGGCCTAGAAGATCTCCTCTTTGGAACTGCACTGTAGGTTCATCTAAATCTCCTTTCAAAGCCGCAACTTTTGGTGGTGGAATGAAGTCAATCCGACGAACGGTTTGCAAGATATCGACTGCCCTAGTTTGAAGCCAGAAACTGCTGAAACTGAAGTTGCAACTGCAGAAGTAAAGATTGACTTGCGTGGCCTAGAAGATCTCCTCTTTGGAACTACGTTGTAATTTCATCTGAATCTCCTTTGAAAGCCACAACTTTTGGTGGTGGAATGAAGTCAATCCGACGAACGGTTTGCAAGATATCGACTGCCCTAGTTTGAAGCCAAAAACTGCTGAAACTAAAGCTGCAACTGCAGAAGTAAAGATTGACTTGCGTGGCCTAGAAGATCTCCTCATCTGAACTGCACCGTAGGTTCATCTAAACCTCCTCTGGAAGCCGAAACTTTTGGTGGTAGAATGAAGTCAATCCGACTGTCGGTTTGTGAGATATGGTCTGCCCTAGTTTGATAATGAAGCTGCTAATGCTGATGCTACTGATCTAGGGTTTGCTACTGCTGATATGAATCAGATTTATTGTACTATTTCTCTCTGCTGAATTATTGAATATAAAAGAAGATTTGATCAAAGGGCTTCCCCACACATTGTTGGGTTTGTCCCCAGCTAGCCGCCACATCTTGTGTCTCTTGTCTTGGCTTGTTTTCTGTCGATCGTTTAATGTTCTATCTGCACTTTACTTTATGTACATGTGATATAATAAGAAAAAGAAGTAAATTGTTATAAGCATAGAACATACCATAACTTAACAATGGTAGAATTAGATGAAAGGAAAATGGATTCCCAAAATGCAGCAAGGAAAGTGAGGATTTGAGGATAACCCAAAACCAACACGAGTGACAGATAAGTGTCATGTTCAAGAGAGGCATGATGCCTTTATACAAAATATAGGACGTGTTCACTTTCATTTTCCCCCACTATTTATAGCGAGTACCTCATTATTTTTTATCGCAAGCTTGAAGAGGATAGCATATTCTTATCATATAAGTTCATCCAATGGAGGGGTAACTAGACATCTTTCTCATGTTTAGATAGTTTGAAAACGAGGCAAGAAAGGAAACTCCAAAGGTCCCTATTCGTAGATAGTCTCTCGAATCTAAAAAGGTAGAAAGCAATATTCAAGAGAACCTCTTAGCCATGTTAGACTAAGGTATTCCTTTTTGTACAATATTCTATCTCACTCCAGAAAAGGGTTAAACTTATACTGAGTAGACACCATTTCATTTACTTTAACGAGTTCGAAACGTTAAGTACTCGACAATATTTTCATATTTTTAGAGTCAAAAAAGAGTTAAAAGACTACTCTAGGGGGTTCCTTTTTCGTTTATTTTTTACCAATCCGAAAAAGTGATAGAATAAAACTCGGTAGTTAAGTCAAAATTAATCATTGTCACCATTTATCCATGACTTGTCATTGCACAAGTGAACACACATTACCCGTTTTGAGACAAAATATTAAAATATAAGAAAAAATGTGCCTTAAATACTAAAAATATTTCAAATGACTTATAAAAAATCAAAAAGTAATTTTTTTTTACCATTTGACATTTGGTAATTTGGATAGCACATTTTACCCCAACTTTCCCTGATCTTTAGGCGAGGAGTGCAACCAATCCAACACACTGTTCAACGATCTGTTTATTGCAGGTAAGAGATTTGTCCTTCCTTTGCATTTTGGTTGTGATTTTAAGTGTTTTCATCCATAGAATAGATGGTAAGGAGGACTGGAAACAAATTTATTTCGAGGGCGATCAGCTTGGGTTTTACCCATCAGACTCGTGTTGTTCAACCTAACCCCAAATGTGCCATCGTGCTGGAAGCGCAGAAAAATTAGGAAATAATTGCACTGGCGTCAAGTTATAATGAAATTAAAAATCCTCCAAGATTAATGATTGTTTCTCAAATTTTCTTCCATAGAAGCTAATAAAATATTTGTTTATGGATGTTCCACAGGTTATTCACTGAAAAATGGTGATTGAATGGAAGGAAAGAGGGCATGAAGCAGAAGATCATTAGGCAGCCCAAGATCAAAATTGCATAAGGACTCTTCGAGATTGTGGACTACTTAAATTCTTTTGTATTCCTAGGATTAGGACCCAGATTGAATTATTGCAGCATTTGGTTGGGTGGTGGGATGTAGACCACCAACTGTTTATTATTGGAGACCAATAAATTGAGATAGATATTGTAGACATCTATTTCATTACAAGTATGTCTAGAAGGGAACAACACATTCAAATATTTGATTCTCATACTGGACAAGAGAGTACAGATATGTGATGAGGCTAATCAATAGGTAAATTATATGGGTCTTAATGCCACTCTATAGCTTATTAAAATCAACTTTTCTCACATTTCTTTAAATATTTTATGATTTTTTCTTAGTGAGAAGGGTAAAGGTGAGATATTATGTCATGTGGCCTAATGTGCATTAATTGCAAGATTTGGAGCAGTTTTGGGCTAATTGAAGTGCATGAAATCAAAGTAGACAAGCAAGAGGGATTTTAGGAGATTTGGTATCCCTCCTTAACTCCTCCACCACTGGAATATTCCTCCACCAAATCTTATGAGCTCGAAGTTACAGGTAGCCAAGCCAACTGAGTTCATTCGAAGCCAAGCCAGTGACAGTGAAGACAAGTCATTGTCGAGTTTGGGAGCCAAGTCTCGATAAATTTTAGGAAGTTGTTTGTTTCTTTAGTTTGGATAAATAAAAAGGCTAAGCAGCTCATTAGGATTCAACTTTTTATTGTAGCCAAGAGGCAATTTAGAGCTAAGATATTGTGATTTTTATTCTCATGTTATTTTTGACATTTGATGATAATGAAAAGGGTTTATTTGATCTAGCACTGGGTTGACTCAGAGTGCTCAAGCTCTTGGGTTACGACCCAACCCTAGTAGCATTAGTTCCTCTTTTTGTACATGTATTCTTAAATTAGAATCATAGATTAGTTGTTAAAGTTATCTATGATTTGTTTAATTTACAAGTCTTTGAATGATTGGTTAGTTTTGATTCCATTAGTTGGAGAAGTAGATCAGCGTTACAGTAGTGAAAGAAAATACTTTAGAAAATCTTATGACAGTGGCCTCTTCCTCATCTCCCTCATGGGATCATGGTTTGAGGGGCCCACTCTCATAACCCCCAAAAACAAATTTATCTTTTGGTCATTGCATAGCTTATAATTTCTTTTTGAGAAGATCATTGTTCATTATTTCTTAGAAGCACCTGCAATTTTCATTTTAGTTTCTTGAGTTTTCTGTAGATTAGAAACCATTCCTTTCTGTAGATTTAGTCCATTATCCATCAATAAATCAGTTTCTCAAATTCAACTCATATTTTCCACATTTACATAAATTTGTGCATGAATGAAGAAAAGAATATGTGTTGTTGCAGGAGTTGTTGATCCACAGGGAGGAACTCATTCCACCAGCCTCATCTAAGTCTTCCCCAACTCTCACCCAATCCTACCAACCACTAATTTAGATTTATGTTTCATAGCCATCGTGGACAACCACCTTGAGCAAATCCAACCATCCTGAAGAGTTGGGTTGATCCTTGGGTAGTGTGCACCTTCCCCATACCTTATTCCACCATCATACATATTCCTAGCACTTCCTTTCACCTTCCCTCCCTTCCTATAGTCTTAAGATAAGTTTCCTATAGTAAACCAGGACATCCTGTAGTAACAACAAGAAATCCTCTAGTAACTACAGGAAACCCTGTAGAAGTCTATTTTAGACTATTTTGGGCATAAATGAGGATCAAAGCCTAGGGTAGGCCTTCAAGTTGACTTCCATACCGCTTAATGTCATTTTTGCCTAGATTTCCGTACCTTCCTCCCCTGCAAAAGATCAGATTATTAGCTTAACATTTACATTTCTAAATTGAAAACCAAAAGACTCTTTTATGCAATATTTAGCTAGTGCATGCATACATCAATCATAATAGTGTTAGGATAATTTCCATGCCTACTTAGTCCAGATAGCTAGATGATATAATGCAAGGTTAAATTAGGTCTCTTTTGCAAGTAATGTGTGTTAATTCTTAGCTAGGTAATTTCATGTCATTTCATAGCACTTTCTATTCAGCACTTTCATTTCCTTAAAATAGGCAAGCATTTCCTTTATGCATTAAAGATGGATTTACATTCACTGTTAGTAGTCAACCTCCTTCTAGTCAATAGAAGTCTGGTTTGAAAATCCCTAGTGGTCTACCACCCCAATTGAGAAGTGACAAGAGTAGATTGTTGCATCTCTTGTGCATATAACACTGTCACCTCCAAGTTTGTATGAACCTGAGGTTGCATAATCCTTGCTGCAATATTGGGGCTCATCACTTTTTCGTGTCATTTCTAGGGATGTGTTTAGGTAGATGTAATTTATGCTTTCCTTTCTATTTGACACTTAGCAAATTGATGTTATTTATTCTTTCCTTTCTATTTGACATTCAGTAGATAGATGTGATTTTGACTTTCCTTTTGTTTTGGATTCAATATATAGTTGAAATTTTTTCTTTCTTTCTATTCCACAAGTAGTTCCATTCAACAAATAGTTGCAATTCTTGCTTTCTTTCCATTCTGCAAGTAGTTCTGAAAAAAACCCTAAAAGAAAAAAACAAATTTCTTTCATGCCTTGTAGGAGTAGAGACAACTTAGGAAAATTTTTGCTCGGTACTTCCACACCATAAAATAATCAACCTTATCTCTTCTTTAGTGGATGTCATCTAGAGGACCCCTTAGGCAAAAAACTAGAGATCTTTGAATAGCCTATTGGGGAAGAAGAAGAAGAAACCATTCCAAAAACCTACACCGTGGCTAAAAATAGAAATTGGGATTGAAAATAGAAATGGAGCTGAAAACATAATTGAGGGTCCTTTCCCATTAGAGGAACTAATGGAGATGCAAAAAAACATAAGCCCCTCTGCCCCTTCTCACTTCCATGGATTAACCTCAAAGGACCCTGATACATTTTTATTTGAGTTTGTTGTCATCTACGGAACTTATGATTATACCTCTGAGGACAAGAAGTTGAATTTGTTCCCATCCACCCTTAAGGATGTAGCCTTGCACTGGTTCATGGGTTTACTTGGGGACGACATCACTGCCTGGGCTCAAATGCAACAAGCCTTCAACAAAAGGTACAAGGATTATTGTAGGTGTAAAGACACCATAGAGGAAATATTTAGAATGAACTTGGGACCTGATGAATCCTTGGAAGATTATGAGGAAAGGTTCCAACTCAGCTACAAAAGGGCTAGATGCACCCTTGACCCTAAATCACTCAAGTAAGTCCTTCTTATATGGATCAAGGAATATATCCTAGAAACCCTAAAAATGTTGTCAGGAGGGGAGATCTACCAATTATCTTATGTTGATATCAAGATAGTTTTCAAAAATCATTCTAGGGAAGTAAGAAAGAAGGGTAGGGCTAGTCAAGATTTTCCTAGTTCATCGTCCTCTAACACATCCATCAAAAGTAAAATCGAGAAAATTTTGGAATACTTTAAGAGTGAGATGCTGCGTACCCTTGGTCTACAAATGGACACCATGCAAATCAAGAGGAAGCAGGAGGAAGCAAAAAGAGCCTTAGCTGTCTTTTTCCCTAGATGCACTATGAGGCACTCTAGAAATGAATGTGCATTGAATATTATAGAGGTCTACTCGGTTTTTGAGGAAAAACACTCCATAGACAAGTGCTACTCTCTATCTGGATTGAAATTTCTGTATCAAGGAACTGAAGCTGTGACTGAACAACTCTGTTATATCAACCAAAGAAGGCCTCAAGGACCTCGACCATACTAGAAGGGCATGCAAGGGGCGTCATATTCATATTACTACCCAACCAGAATGAATCCATTCCCACTTGTTGTCCTCCTGCTCATCCTTCATGGTCCACACCTTCTCCTTGGTCTTATGCACCTCAATACCATTCCCAACCTGACAATCAATCATTTTAGCCATATGCTCCCCCACAACCTTAGTGGAATATACCATCACAGGGGTGGAGGCCCCCATACAACCAATATCCAGCCTTACTACCTCCACCTCCATCTCAACCACAGATCCTTCACCCTGCTCCACATAATCAACCTCAAATTCCTACACAGCCAAATCCGAACACAAAAAACGAGCAAGCACAACAAGTCTATAATGGAGAGACATCCTACCTTGCCTATGTTGTGTAAATTCAAGAAATCAACCTTAGTTCTGGAAGAGTGCTTCCAAATAACCAACCTCCATCTCCACCCGAAGAGCTTCAAGAGGAAAAGGAAGAGAGTGTTCCCCAAGCCAATCCACCTCCATTTCCTGAGAGACTAATCAGTCCTCGCCATCACACCCCATAACAGACTAAACTTCTAGGTGAATTGAAAAACTTATGTGTTAAAATCCCACTCTTCCAAGCTATCAAGGATATCCCCATCTACAACAAGTTAATCAAGGAGAAATACTTCAAATATACTGGGAGGAGAAAGAAAGACACCCCTACCATTAATTTCATTGTACAACTATCTGACTTAATGCTGGGGAGAGTGATTTTCCTGAAGTATCTATATCCTGGAAATCATGTGGTAGATTGGCACATTTATGGCATCATTGTCCCCGATACTTTCATTGATCTTGGGGATGCCATCCATGTGATGGCTAAGGAGACCATGCTTAAACTGAATCTCCAAGAATCATTAAGGAAGACCACAACAATCTTGCAGCTTATAGATAGATCCATAGTAGCTCCCAAGGGAGTTGTTGAGGATGTGATGGTCTCCATTGATTCCTAAGAATACCCTACTGACTTCTTGGTTCTCCAACCTAAGACCAAATTCAATGGTTATCCTCTCATCCTTGGAAGTCCATGGCTAGCTACTTTTGATGCTTACATAATTTGCAGGGCTGGGAATATGACAATTAGAAATGGGCATTTGTCCAAACAATTAGTCTTCTACCCTCTTGCTCAACCATCTCTAAAGCATGACTTAACCTTCTGGTTGGAAGAGGAGGAGGAAGATGAAGTATAGCATGCCAGATCTTACCCAATTTGTACCCTAGATGCTACTATTGGGGGGGGCAACCTGATGAAGATGACTTGATTGATCTAATCCTCTAGAATCAGCCCCCCAACACCATGTCTCTTGATGAGTTAGTAAAAAATTCTTAAGACAGCCCTTGACTGATTTGTTCCTAACTGACTCAAGTCCTACTCATGTCAAGATGATAGATTTTGGTCTAGCTAAAATATTAAAAATCAACCCCTCTCTCTGCACATCAGGAAAATGAGTTACGTGACACGCTAAGAGAGTACCTGGATTCCTTTTCCTAGATTTATAAGGAAATGAAGGGAGTGCACCCTTCGGTGTGTACTCACCACATTTACATCAAGGATGGCTGCAAGCCAGTGTGCCAACCTCAAAGTAGAATGAACCCAACCATCAAAGACATAGTTAAAGAAGAATTGTAAAAGTTGTTGGATGCATGGTTCATTTACCCCATCTCAGATACTGAGTGGGTGTCTCTCTAGTTCTGGTCCCAAAGAAGAATGAAAAATGGAGGATCTTTGTGGACTATAGAGAGTTAAACAAAGCCACTAAGAAATACCATTTCTCTCTACCTTTTATTGATAAATTATTGGATGGTCCTGCACGGAAGAAGTTCTCCTCTTTCCTGGATGGATTCAGTGGTTACAATTAGATCCAAATCATCCCAGACGACTAAGGTAAAACCACCTTCACTTTTCCTTTGGGTACCTTTGCTTATAGGGTCCTTCCTTTTGGATTAATTTAATTCCCCTGCCACGTTACATAGGGCAATTCTGAGCATATTTGCAAAGTTAGTCCATGACTCTGTAGAAATCTATATTGATAATTTCACTCCCTATGGGTGTGATTTCCTAGAGTCTCTCTTTAACTTGGGAAAATTATTAAATAAGTTCTTTGAAATGAACCTATCTCTTAATCTTGAGAAGTGTGAGTTCTTTATGAATGCAGGGACTGTTCTAGGTCACTCAATATCCCAGGAACAACTACAAGTGGACCCAAATAAAATTGTTATCATAAAGAGGGTCCCTACTCCCCAAAGCAGAAGGATTTCATAAGGTTCTTGGGCTTAGATGGATACTATAGGATATTCATAAAGGAATTTAGAAAATTAGCCTCGCCTTTGTTTGGACTATTGGCCAAGGACTCTAAATTTTGCTAGTTAGAAAGCTGCCAAGAGCCCCTAGAAACCTGAAAGGACAAGTTGACAACTGTACTCATACTCCGAGGCCCAAATTGGGCTCTTCCTTTCCACATCTATGGTGATTCCTCTAAAAAAGCTATAGGAGCATCCCTAGGCTAGATAGATGAAAATTTTCCTTATGCCATATATTTCATTAGCAAAAATATTTCCTAGGCTTAATTGAACTATATTGTGACTGAGAAAGAGCTCCTAGTTGTTGTCCATTCCTTGAATAAATTTAGACACTACATAACTGGTTACCAGACCTTTGTACATATTGACCATGCTTCTATTAAATATATTATGAACAAGACTAATGTGAATGCCATAATTATTAGATGGTTTCTTTTATTAGAACAGTTTGATCTAACTATCATTGATAAGTCAGGTAGAGAAAATGCAGTTGCAGATTTTTTATCTAGACTTGCTTTGCGTGCATGTGAGGAAGGAATGGTTGATGATCACCTGCCAGATGAGAATTTATTTTTTATTTTAGTTCTCTCTCCATGGTTTTCTGACATAGCCAACTACTTAGTGGTTGCACAGTTCCCTCCAAATCTAACCTCCAAGGAAGAAAGAAGAATTGTAAGAAAGAGCACCGCATTCACTTGGATTAGGGGCAACGTCTTCAAGCTAGGTCAAGATCAAATTTTGAGGAGATGTGTTAGGGAGGAGTAAGTCTTTGACATCCTTTTGGCCTATCATTATGGGACTTTTGGAGGTCACTTTGAAACCAAGAGGAAAACTTTCAAGGCATTGCAAGCTGGTTACTATTGGCCCACTCTCTACCAAGATGCAGGAAGATACACTAGTCGATGTAATCAGTGCCAAAGAATGGGGAAACCTACTCCCAGGGATAAAATTCCTTTGCAACCTCAAGTGACTCTTCAGCCATTTGACAAGTGGGGCATGGATTTCATTGGGTGCATTGGTTCACCATAAGGGCAAAAAATTTGTATAACTGTATGCATTTATTATTTGACAAAGTGGGCTGAGGCCATGGCTATAAAGGTAGCAACATAAGAGAAAGTGGCTAAGTTATTAAGGGATAATATATTCTACAAGTTTGGGTACCCTAGAGACCTAGTCATTAATCAGGGAGCTCAATTCACATGACCCCTGATTGAGAATTTGTTGAGGCAACATAAGATCAAACACATGAAGTCAACTTATTATCATCCTTAGGCCAATGTACAAGTAGAGGTTACTAACATAGCATTGGAAGGAATTTTCACCAAGGTTGTGAGAAGTAGTAGAAAAGATTGGGCTGATAGACTAGTGGAGACCACTTGGACCTATAATACAACCTGGAAGACAACCACGAGCTTCACCCCTTATGATTTGGTTTAAGGAAAGAAGGATCTTCTCTCCATTGAGTTTGAGTAAAACACTTTGAGAATGGAAACAAAGTTGGATTTGGATGTTACCAAGGCACAACAGGAGAGGCTTCTCCAGCTCAATGGTTTGGATGAATTCACGATGCAGGCCTTTCTACACACTGAAGTTGTTCAAGTATAGAGAAAGGCTTAGCATGAAAAAAACATAAAGGACAAGGTTTATCAAGAAGTTGAGTGTGCTCTACTATATGACTCCAGGTTTAAGGAATTCAAAGGAAAATTGATGACCAGGTGATTGGGCCCATATTTGATACAAAAGTTCCATGACAATGGGGCTGTGCAAATAAGGATCATTAATGAAGAAAGTATCCCCTTTCTTGTCAATGGATGCAGATTGAAAGCCTATAAAAGACCTTTATGAAGGGAAGAGTTCATCAATACTATCAGTAAGGAAGTGAATGTGCTTGGAAGTGTCTTAGCTTCCATCTCACAAAATTCTTGAATAATGTTTTTATTTTTGAAAAAAATGATAAAATGAAAAAAAATAAAAAAATAATAATAAGGGACCTAGGTGAAAACCTCTATGAGGCACCTGAGGCCAACTTTTGGGTTGAAAACCTCCTTGAGGTAGCCCAAGAGTGAAAAAAAGGAAAATGAAAATATCCCTAAGTGAAAACCTCACTTGAGGCACCTAGGGTACGCAAACAGGTTGAAAAATTCGTTTAAGGCAACCTGTGTGTCTTTAAAAAAACAAAATAAAAAAACAAAAGTAAAAAAACAAAATTCTATGGCAGGGACCTGAAACCTACCCACTAATAAAAATCTGTGACTTTTGCAAGTTTTTAAAGGCAACAAAGGACTCACAGTTCAAGGGAAAACAAGCCAAGAATCACCCCATTCTTTGTCCATTCACTTCATATCTTCCATGCCTTCTATGTCTCCATCATCCATCCTCACTTCCAAGCATCAAAAAAATAGTTTTTTATACATTTTTCTAACTTCTACATGGTTTCATATAGTTACTACAGGAAGATCCTATAGTACTACAAGATGTCCTGAAACACTACAGCGATGAAGTCCCGATTGGAAAATGATGATGTAGGCATGTGCTAGGTTGAAAAAGGGAAACATAAACCTCACCTCCTCTCACCCAACACCAGCTTATGACCATACCAACCTCTTTGTCCATCAAAAAACACTCAGAAAAATGAAAAAAGCAAAAGAGAAAAAGAGAGTCCAATGGACATGCCATCATTGGCCTTACTCACCTACCACTCCATCTCATACATTTCCATCCTTCCACTCCTAAATCACCACCCATCCCTTATCCAAGTGAAAAAATTCAAAAAAATGAGGAAAACAATGCAATTACAAGATTTACTGTAGTAACTACAGGAAACCCAGTAGTAGCCTCTGTTATCACAACAACAATTTCTCCATGCATTCTCCTTCACCATCCATGGAATTCAAGAGATCCAACATCCCTTTGGACATTATGACTCCTATCCAGAGCTCAGTTTCAGAAGAAGATACTAAGCACCTGAACACAACACCAAAGGAGACAACTACATCAACATGAAGAAAACAACAAAAAGGTGACCAAGGAAAAGCACACACTTGAACAAAAAGAAGCACAACAGAGTCACCCTACAGCATGCATCAACCAAGAAAAGGAATGTACAGGTATGGCACCTCATCAAAATTCTTCCCTAATTATGATATGATAAAAGTGTAGGAATATGAAAAATTTTGATTTTATAATTTGGAGGTTTCCAGTTAACTTGGCCACCCTCAGCTCGAAAACAAAAAGTGAACTCCTAGTCAACATCGCACGTTGCAATGTCACATCAACAAGAATGAGTCAAAGAGGAGGTCAAGTTAAGTTGTGTGAGAGTGGTTGATGATTACGAGGGGAGGCTGAATGATAATCAACGGTGGGCCAATGATCCCAAAGAGGAAATCTTGTACACTTCCAACCAATGTAGCGCTCCAAGGAATTGACCATAAATAGAAAACATTCCCAAAATCTCATGCACCATTTTTTCATTTTGATATCATAGAAGACCATGAATACCTTGGAGATACATCAAGGAAGCAAAACGTTTTAGGCACTCTATCAGAAATCAAACTACAGGAACAACTACATGAAATACAGGGAGCTACAAGAAGAATTGGAAATTCAGAAAGAAATCTGCAAGGCGGTTCCTAGGGTCCATTTGTTTAGAAATTCTCCTCACTCAAAGAATCAAAATGAAAGGTAGGTGGCCCATATCTACTTTTCTTTTGAATTGATAGCTAGGAAAAGGAAAAAATCAGAGTTTCCTGAGTGATTACAATGGGTCTGGGGTTTCAGACAGAATTGTGTGAAGCTAAAAATTGTGTGGAGATAGAAAGAAAATTGCACTCATCCACCAATTTTCTAAAATCTCAGGCACCCTAGAAACACTAAGGCTATCCTACCAACCTCCCTAAAGTCAACTAACTAGAAAAGAGACATGAAAGGAGGATCTAATAGAAGGGAACCCACAGAGACATCAGGGATACACCTCCATCCCACTGTGATAGAAATATTTAGAAGTCATAATTAGTTGGGATTATTTGAGATGCTTAGAGGGTATGATGATGATTTCACTCAAGAATTTTCCATGGCACTCAACCCTCAGGATAGAACCAGATCAACTACTACAATAAGAGGATTTCCAATTACAATTACTTCTGAGTTAATTAGCAAAATCACTACACTTCCTCAAGGGATGCAATGGAGGAGGATAAGGTTGCAAGTAATTTTGTGAAGAAAAACTTCTTCTTAAGGGATGAAGAGTTAATTGAGGACAAAAATGGGGTAAGAAGGGAAAGCCTTCCCTATCCTTGGAATAAGGTGAGATATCACATTCTGAAATATATTTCTTGTGAATGGAGGCTCAGTATAATCTATGCCTCCCAACTTAGACTCCTCCATGATTTGAGATTTGGAGAGGAGATACCCATTCACAAACAACTTAGTGTACCCTACTTCTTGCTACAATCAATAATAAACACGAGCCTAAAGGTCCAAGAGGAGAAACATCAACAACTGGCACACCGTCGACTTATTAAGCTAATACTAGAGGATGCCTTGAGCCATCTAAGAATTCCTATTCAATGGTCCACATTTAGAGACATAGATAGAGAGGCTGTAATTGAAATACAAGTCCTTGAATATGATATGGACCCAACCTCTAGTGGTGAAGAGGAGGTAGAAGAAGATGAAGAAGAACCTGAAGAGGAAGAAGAGGAGGTAGAAACAGATAAAAAAGAGGAAGAACAAATAGAAGAAGAAGAAGGAGAAGAGAAAAGTGAGGAGGAAGAATAGACGGAAGAAAAAATCCCTGAGGAACATACTAAGGAAGGGGAGGAATCTCCAAAGTTGTCTCCTGAACCCACTGAGAAGGAGGCAGTTGCTAACTTGACTACCATAAGCACACCTGCCAAGTAAAAAGGGAAAAGACAGAGGCAGACTCCCCTCTATTTCAAAACAAGGAGGATTACTAGGATCAAACAAGGGAAACCACAAACACCCACCAAGACTCCAATCATAATTGAGGAGTCACCAAAAGAGAAAGAAAATCTAGTTTCCCTATAAATAAAAGGTGAAGAGGGTACATTAAAACAAGCTTCCCCAAAGTCTCCCATCAAGTATGTTAGGAATCATGTCACTAGGTCAACATTAGAAAAGCAAGTCAAGGCACCTTTAACCCCATTTCAGAGAGGAAAAATCCTTCTGCAGGATCCTCACATAGTCCTACAAGGAACTTTGCCAGCACTACAAGAAACACATAAAAAGCTACAGGAAGGACATTAGGGATAGAGGGAAGGCAAGGAAGTAGCAATATAAGTGCAAGAGGGGGAAATTCTTAAAGACATCTAAGGGAGAGTTTAAAGAGTTGTATGAGCCTAGCCCATAGTCTAATCTGAGCTCTTATTACAAATTCATTGAGGGAGGCAGAGTAATACTAGAGAAATTTTCCATCCCTCTCTTCTTTAAGCTTGAGAAAGAAAGAGGAAGTTTTTGTCTAGGTAAATCCTCTCTGTAGACAGAGATGATCCCTCTATACCAATGAGGTGGACTAGCAACATACATGACAATCTACTAGACAATTTCCTAAGTTACAATTGAAATGAGAGATGAAGAAGATGGCCTACCTCATTCCGATGCTATCACATTCTCCTTTGTTAATGACCTTTAATCACCTACGTTGTGGGATCGTTCCTACTACTCACAATATTTATGCACCTTCACAAGAGATGAAGACACAACAAGGCATGCAAATAAAAATAACATATTCAAAAGTAACCTAATTAACAAATCAAGGAGCATTAAGCTAAACGATACATGAGCATACACATTTAGGGAAAAGGAACCAACAATTGTATATTAATAGAATAAAGGAGGAAGCATACAACCAAGCCTTGATGTCAATAAGCTCTCCTTGAATGAATGTCCAAGTCCAAGCTAGGCTCTCCAAACACTACTTCTCTATAGGCACAATCTCAGCATAAGGGTGAAAGTAGACATAGACTAGCCATTTGGGAATGGGAGAGGATGAATATATAGGCAGGGAAATGGAGTTAGGATCTTTCCAAATATAGGAGTAGGTCCTCATCTCAAGCAGGTAGCTCATAGGGATAAGACCAAGAGGCGAAGTTGGGAGAACTTGACCTCATCTATGTCAAAAAACCTCCAGCTCGCCGCTCTGGAAGCCTCTAGATCATGAAGCTTCTCGTCCCCTTTGGAAAAATTGCCTTTTTTGGATCATCATGGGTATAGAAGTAAACAGAGCGATGCCATCGCGGGTCGAGTATAGTGCAATAAGCGACCATCATGGTTTTTAGTATCATAAGAGTGATGATTCTCAAATTAGGGTTTTAGAGCTATTTCCTTTAGGGGAAGCTCAAACCATTTTCCAATCAGTGTTTTAGGGATGATCTAAGTTGCATATCTAAAGGAGTACACTGCATGATGGTCATGTTTTGGGCACTTTGGGGTATGTCATAGGGAAGTGTAGGAGGTGTGACAAAATACTGTGTAACAAATGCCTCGTAAAGCATGAAGGTAGAACGGGGAGTGATGGATGAGATGCTTTACGATATTTTTCAAGGACAATAAAAGCCACTATTAGGAGACCTGCAAATCAAGGAAACATATACATATAGATATCTGATATCAAAACATGAATCCACGGTATGGATGCAGCCATTCAGATAATAAGGACTATATGAAAGGATCCATGGCATGGATGCAACCATCCAAATGAGGAGGATCATATGTAAATCTAAGATCCCAGGTATGGGGGCAACCATCCAATATAGAAGGATCATCATAAATGTAAAGTCCCATGGTATGGTCACAACCATCCATATAGAAGAAACATGTGTACAATCATGAATAACATATAACTTCATGCAACCTGAGTCATATCAAACAAGAATCAGTGTCTTGCGCTCCATCCCAACCCGATCAAAGTAAAAACTATAACATGCGAATGAATGTGTCGAAGTCAAACATGCTAGAAAACTATCGGATTACCACCCAATGATGTGGACCATTAACAAGTACGAGAGAAACCATCAATAATGACAATAGTACTCAAGGTACAATAGTACAATATGTGAATGTGAAAATGAAGCTGACATCGAACACTCGTGGAATCATCTGATTGAAGGCCAATGATGAACCTATTGTTGAATGCGAAGAACTTGCCATTAAGGCATGCAAGCTCTAAGGTACTGAAAGGGAGTTTCTAAGTCATCTTCCTGGATAATGAGTTGAAGTCAATAGGAAGTGACCCATCAAAGGAGGGACATAATGATTCCCCCATCATTGACACGAAAGGAGGAATAAAGTGGAATGAAATGAGTAGGATCCAAGGTTGTGGCAAAGAGTCAGACAATATATAGGTAATTGACTAAACATAGGACTTCTCTTAAACATATTGGTGACATGACTCCAGAGTGTGGCAACATTTAACTCAACATAGGACCAAGGGCCATAACGACGAAGTGGAATACTCAGATGAGAGGCCCAATGGATCACCCAAAATCAGAAAGACAAGTGATAGAGTGAGTATATCCCAAACCCGACACAAGATTTAGATAAGTGTCATGTTCAAGAGCGACATGCTCTCTATACAGGAGATGTTTCACTTTCATTTTCACCACTATTTCTAGCGATTACCTCTTTAGTTTCACACAATATTGAGGAGGATACCATATGCTTGTCATATAAGTTCATCCTTCAGATGAATCCATACTATTAAGTTTTATGAGTCCTAGGAAGGAGAAACTTGGGCTCGTCATGGTGACAAGTCTTTAGTCATTTAATATTTAACGAGTCTGACGAAAGAATAACTGGGTATCTTTTTCATATTTAGAGAGTTTGAAAAAAAAGACGAAAAAGAAAACTCCAACATGTCCCTTTTTGTAATTTGTCCCTCGAACCCAAAAAGGTATAAAACAATATTCGAGAGAACCTCTTGACCATATCGACCAAGGTGTACCTTATTCGTAAATATTCAATCTCATCCTGAAAAGGGGTAAACATATACTGAGATGAAGTCAATTCATTTAATTTAACGAGTTCAAAAAGACAAGTACTCGATGACATTTTCATTTTTTGAGAGTCAAAAAAGAGCTGAAAGGTGACTCCTCTTGGAGGAACAAGTGTTATAAAAGGATAGAAACTAGTTTCAATGATGATGGAACTGCTCAAAACATGTAATGGTAAAGAGGCTGGCTAATAAGACCACTCATAGTAGATGTTCCTCAAGCAAGGGTAAAATAACCAAGTGAAATCATATAATCGGCCAAAGAGATGATGACGATGGAATGAAAAAACCAAGGCTCATCTACAAAAACAGGCTGATAAAAACGACAATCACGAGATGTAAAGTGGGAATGGTTTCATTTTTACACAAGCTCGAAGCAATGATAAACTATGCTTGAGATAAGTTTTCATGCCACCAGCAATAATGACTCAATTCGAGGTACATGCCCCTCAAGCTTCATTTCATTCACCTAAGTGGATGGAATGAAGGTTCACTTATGAGATCAAGTTAAAGAATCGATTGGTATTTTACAAGATCTAATCAAAGACTAGAATTGGAAGGGGATTTGTTTCATTTTTTAACAAGTTTGACATAGGAAAAGAACCATCCTCATGACTCCTTGTTTCATTTTTTAACGAGGTTGACATAGTAAAAGAACTATCCTTGTGGGGACCTATTTCATTTTTTAACGAGGTTGACATAGTAAAAGAACTACCCTCATGGTCCTTGTTTCATTTTTTAAGGAGATTGACACAAGACAGGGAACTCTGCTCCACATCCCTTGTTTCATTTTTTAAGGAGCTTGACACAAGACAAGGAAATTTGCTCCAAATCCCTTGTTTCATTTTTTAAGGAGCTTGACACAACACAGGGAACTCTGGTCCAAATCCCTTGTTTCATTTTTTAAGGAGCTTGACACAAGAAAAGGAACTTTGATCCATATCCCTTGTTTCATTTTTTAAGGAGATTGACACAAGACGAGGAAATCTGCCCCATATCCCTTTATCACAACCAAAAAGAGGCCATGGATTCTAAGAGGCTCTCATCATATGGGAGTGTTAGTGTAAGTGTCTTCACACTACCCCAGTGATCAAAATTTACTCTTTTGCATCTCATGGTAGGAGTCCCATACTGCTGAGTCATTCCATTAAGTCATGGATCTACTGATGGTAGGGTTTACTTTAGTTTTCCCCTCATGATATGTACTTACTAATCTTCTTTCATACTTTTTAGTCATGATTCATGTTCATTTTGTAGTCCATTTCATCAATTACATAGGGTTTGGTCTCATTAGGTCTTATAGTTTCCTCCATGGTCAAATTCAGTGATTATATGTTAATAAGGGTCAGCAAGCACATGAGGAGGTCAATAATCATTTTTAAATCATAATTTATCAAGTTGAGAAGCTGAATGTAGTTATCATCTCAAAACTTGTTTTGAGGTGAAAACAGAGTATTATGTTTTTATCCTTCATCATGATGTAATTTTATTGTTTCTATATGTAATATTTATTCTCAAAGCTCCTCCTAAAGCTTGTGATGCTGCCAAGTACTTGCCACTGCAAAATAAAATGGTTCTAAGCATTAGTCCACCTACCAAAGCAAAGAAAGCAACCATGAAAAACAGATCATTGTAAAGGACATATAGACATTATAAAAGTGGGTTTTCATAAACAAAAAATCAAAAAGGTGAATCTATATAAAGCCATCCTCCTATTTCTCTTCCCATTATGCTATTGTTTATTATTAAAGTGCCATAAGGAGATCAAAGGTCAAGTTTTAAGTGTCATTGAGAAAAACAGTGAAGTTGTTGCGTTTTTTCAAGTTTTTGGTTGGCACTGTGCTTCTGAGGAAGGCGCTGCACTTTCAAGGTGGCGTTGTGCTTCTAGCAACATTTCCCAGTGCAAATTTACAAAGGCGTTGCACTTACAGGCTGGTGATGCGCTCCTATAGGTGGCGTTGTGTTTTGCCTAGCAGAGCCTCAAATCACTCCAAATCTCCAAATTCACCTCAAATCATCCAATTTTCCTCTCTTGCAAGTAAGTATATCAGTCATCTCTTGTGGTTTAGGGTTTTACTTGTCAAGTTTTGGTGTTTTTCACTCCCAAATTCAAAACCCTAGTTTTCCTCACTCCACTAGTGTTTTCCTATCTTATCCATTTTCTATTGTTCCCTAAACCCCATTCCCACATATATTTTTCCCTAAATCCCATTCCCACATACAATTTCCGAAACCCTACACTCTCTCCCCTACTCACATCCCTAAACCCTATTCACACACACATTTTCACACTCCCTCCTCCATACATTCTGCCCATTCCATTCCTCCACCTATTTCCACACTATTATCCACAATTATCCATATACAACCACATTGTTCAAAACCAAAGGAAAACAATGGAAAGAGACAGTGATTATGAGTATGAGGAAGAGACATTTAGTGACAACTCCAGGGAGAGAAACATACAACAAAGGAAGCCTCATAAAGGAGGAAAAATCATCAGAGAGGAGCCCACTAGTTTGACAGAGTTACAGGCTTGTTCACTTGCAGTTTCTTGTTTTAGACACTTGGCATGTTTTGAATTTTTTGAGATGGTGGAGAAAGTACAGTTTCACCATGAGTTGGCCAGACTTTTTGTGACTCATTTGCATAGCAATGAGGTGACACATGTCAGAGTAACCTTCACAATTTCATCAGCTGTCATTTTAGAGGCCACTAAAATTCCTAATGTCCGTGAAAAATGGTACAAGGGTCATGATCTTGATGAGGATTACTATGAGCCCTATATCAAGGCTAAATACAGAAATCAAATGAAGAAGTTATTCCCCTTTAAGCTTTTGGAAAACATGTATGTGCCTTTGATGAGAATTATTATCAAGTACTTCATTTGTGAAGGTAGGTTCTCCCGGTTGTATGCCTATCATATTAGACTCATGCATTTCACAAGAGTAAAGATGTTGAATCTTTCTTTCTTCATGTTTAGAAACATTGAGAAAATGGCACATATTGTACAGAGGAAATCATACCCCCAGCAGTTGAATAGCATATACCATTACTCTTCGATTCAAATCATTGTTCTACACCAGCTTAGCCTTCTTAACATTCCATGGGAGACTTTCATTGCTCATGAGATGTTAAAAGGTCCATAGATCCCTTCACTAGTGCATCAAGAAAAAGGTGGGCCTTCTAGCCATGGAGAAACAAGGGAAGAGGCCAAGGAAACCAAAACTTCTAACTTGCCAGTGTATGTAACATATCAGAGAGGCACACAGAGACATTTTTTAGCTGCTAGGCAAGTGCTTGCTCCACAAGGTGTGGAAGGGGCCTTGCCTTTGTCATCAGTTCACAGGAAAATGTTTGCACCACAAGGTGTGGAAGGGGCTTTGCCTTTGTCGTCAACAAAATACGTGCAGGTTAAGCAGTTGAGCAAAGGCAAGGAAAAGGTGCAAGAGGAGGATCTTGATGATGAGGAGGAAAGAGATTTTGATCTCATTGAGCATGAGGAGCGACAACAACACTTTAATCATCATGGAGTTGACATTTTTGACTTAGAATCTCAGGATCAGGAACTATCAAAGACATTATCATAAAGGAACAAGAAGATGAAATACAATACTTGGCAGATAACTTAGAGAGATCCAAGTTCATCGTCAGATATTTAGAGCAGGAAAACAAACAATTGAGTGACAAGCAAGTCCTCATGGAGCTGCAATTAATCAAAGAAAATAGGGAAATGGCTAAAGAGGCTCATGTCAAGTTTACTCCTATTGAGCAAGAGATTGAGAATGATAGGGAAACATGGCTTGAGAGGGTCAAAATACATCTTGAAAGGTTGATTGAGAAGGCCAACAGGGATAAGAAGATGCTACATCACATGGTCTACCATTATATGACCCGCAACAAAATCTGTAACATGAGGATCATGAAGTTTAAAGATAGGTTGAGGAAGGCTTTAAAGAGAAAAAAGGAGCAAAGATAAGTTGAGAATATTAGATGAAGACTCACTAGCACATCAAAGCAAATTATGGTGGTGTCCCATGCCAAATTTGGGAAAGTTTTGAAGATTTTTTGCATTTTTAAAATTTTGAAATTTTCAACATAGAAAACTAGCCCAGAAGCGCAACATCACCAGCGTTGTGCTTTTCCCTGGAGCATCAGATGAACAAAATTTTTTCATATTTGGATTCAAGAGGATGAGAACATGTACCTTGGAAATTTTTAGAATTTTTGAAGCAAATTTGGGTCACCAAAAGTTCCAAAAACTACTAAAAAATGACCTCTCTGCCTCATTTTGGACACGCAAAAGTAGTGTTGGGAGATTCAAGTTTTGAAGGGATAAATGACATCCAAATTAAAAAACTTAACTTTTTCTAGAAACTATACTTGAAGACCTTTCCAATGAGCTATCTTGGGATCAATTTGGTTAAGGAGAAGGCTTCCAAAAGTAGGTGGAAAGCGGTGTTGCGCTTTTGACCAGTGGCGCTACGCTTTTGACTAATTTGCCTAAAAAACCAAAATTTTACCTGTTTTCACTATGGATTCACTTTCTCTCTCCTCATGGTTGTCTTTATGATTTAATTGATGACATGACATGTAATTATGATGGTAAAACAATTTTAGAGGGTAGATTCATTAGTTAGAGGTGGTTTTGAGGCTAATGAATTAGTTTCCATGCTTATAGAGGCAAGTAGTTTGACTATCCATATTACTGGTCCATGTTTGGAAATGGTTGTAACAGCCCCTTTTCTCATGGATTCGACCCTTGATGGTCAAGATGAGTGGTTTGGTTGTCTATATTATGTATTTTCTTTCTCATTTGCAAGAGTTGGATACACTTGGATGCTTTGAACAATATTGTACCTCATTGTAAGCAGTTTGGCAAGGAAATTAATAGGAGTTGCAGCTATTTTTATGGGATACTTGTGGTATGGTGATTTTGCAAAGTTTCTTCTTTTGTTACCAGTTTTTCACATGTTTTATGTATGCCACAATCTATTTCATTGCTTCTAACTGAATGATATCAAGATAGACAGGTAGAATTCATTGTTTACAGTGCTCTGCCTTGGGAACCCATTCAATATTCTATGTTTTCTACTATTTGAGAAAGATATATGATATTTACATGTTGTTATGAAACTAGCTCACAAAAAGATAGAAAAGATAGATCAATGCCTTATAATTCATCCTCTTCAAGGGGGCAACCTCCTTTACATTACACAAATGAACAATTCTTGGATGATACAAATGACAAAACCTCCTTTCTATATATAGGAGTCTAAGGGGTCACAATATAACCCAAGCCGACCTAACCATAATAATATAAGGCCACATAAATAATAATAGTGGGCTTGTGGGGTGCACAATAATAACAATATGGGGACAATAGGGTCACAACAATGATAATAAGGGATACAATGACAAAAGTAATGGGGTAGTCACTAATATTATAGGGACCTAACATGCCCCTCTCCTTCAAAAAAGTGTTGTCCTCAACACTTGAGTAGTTCTAGATGCTTCTATAAAAAATCCTCATCCTCCCATGTGGAATCTTCAATGAGTAAGTTCTTCCACTTGATGAGATACTCTGAAATTGATCGATTTCGTAGCTGTCAAGTTCTTATTTCTTTAACTGCTTTAGGTTCCAATATGATCTTTCCTTCCTCGTCAAGTTCTAGCAATATTGTTTGAATTGGGAGCTTGTCACCTATAACCTTCTTTAAGCATGAAACATGGAAAAATGGGCGCACTTGAGAGGCTGCAGGAAGCTCCAATTTGTATGCCATTGTACCTATCTTTTGCAACACCTTGTATGGACCATAATACTTTGGTGATAATTTATTATCCTTCTTAGCTTGCTTGAGGGACATTTGTTTATACGGTTGTAGCTGTAGGAATACCCAATCACCTACATCAAAACTTCTTTCGCTGCGATGTTGATTTTCCTGTTGTTTCATTCTATTCTGCACCAAGGTGAGGTTATCCTTTAAGAGTTGGAGAACTTGTTGTTGATTCTCGATGTGATCTTCCACTGCTTGAACCTTAGAATTTTCTATTAAATATGATGTGATGGATGGTGGGTGATATCCATAAAGTGCCATAAATGGGGTCATTTTTGTTGAAGTATGGAAGGAAGTGTTATACCACCATTCAACGAGAGGCAACCATTTGACCCAATGTGTCTGTTTTTCTGATACAAAGCAACAAATATATCCTTCCAAACATTTTTTTACTATCTCACTGAGTTTGCCCATAAGATTGAGGATGATAAGGTGAACTATGAGTTAACTGAGTACCAAGAGAAGAAAATAATTTTGTCCAAAAATTTCCAGTGAAGTTGGGATCTCTGTCGCTTACAATAATCCTTGGGTTTCCATGTAGCTTTTGAATTGTTTCCATAAATGCAATAGAAACTGTACCAGCTTTAAATGGATGAGATAATGCACAAAAGTGTGCATACTTGGTAAGTCTATCAACTACCACCATGATGACACTCTTCCCTTCGGATTTGGGTAAACCTGTGATAAAATCCATTGAAACATCCTCCCAATGTTGACTTGGAATGGACAAAGGTTGTAGTAGACCCGGGGTCTTAATTGTTTCAACTTTATTTTCTTGGCAAACCAAACATTATGCCACAAAATTTTTAATATATGATTTAAGGCCATCCCAAAAAAATTCCTTCTTAACCCTGTGGTAAATCTTTAAAAATCCTGAGTGCCCTCCTAAGGGAGAGGCATGCAATTCCATAAGAATCTTTTGTTTGAGTTGGGAATTCTTACATAGGTATAACCAATCTTTGTACCATAATGAATCATGTTTCCAGCTAAATGTATCAAATGCACTGGGATCTTGTTGTAACTTTTGAATGAGTACCCCCACTTCTTCATCATTCTTCCATTCATCCCTCACCTCGTTTATCCAATATGGTTGGATAATAGATATGGCACAAAGTAATGCTTCCACATCCTCATCCTTTCTTGAGAGTGCATCTACCATAACATTTTGCTTCCCTTTTTTGTAGATGATTTCAAGGTCATAACCCAACATCTTTGTGACCCATTTTTGCTGCTCTTCTGAAGATAATCTTTGTTCTAAAAAGTATTTAAGACTATTATGATCTGGTTTTACCTTGAAGTGTCTTCCCATTAGGTATGGTCGCCATTTCTTAAGTGAATGTAGTATTGCCAACATTTCCTTCTCGTAAATAGCTTTGTGTAAATACTTTCCTTTGATTGGATGAATTTTGAAAGCAATGGGTCTTTCTTCTTGCATTAAAACATCACCAATTCCATTTCCTCAGGCATCAAATTCCACAATAAAGGTTTTTGTGAAGTTCGACCTAGCTAAGACCGGTGCTTGGCACATTGCCTCTTTAAGATGTTCAAAGGTCTTTGTTGCTTATGGAGTGCATAAAAATGAATCTTTCTTCAATAATGTTGTTAGAGGTGTTGCTATTCTCCCATAATTCTTAACAAAATTGCAGTAATACCCTATCAACCCAAGAAATCCTCGCAGATGCTTTACGGATGTGGGTATTTTCCATTCCTTAATGGCTTTAATTTTGATGGGGTCTACCTTAACACCTTCATGAGATACAATATGACCCAGATATTCCACTTCTCTGGGTATCACGTATGAACTTGGTATTATGTTCCCAACAAGGTCTCAAAGTTAAGCAAGCGTGGTCAAACTACCCCTTTCACAACTGAGACGTGGGAGGCTAACACCTACCGCTTATTTCTTGTTATGATCTGCACCTGAGAGCACCGAACAAAGCCAGCGCATCCCCACCTACCAGCATTGTACCTTCCCACAACGGGGAGCGCACCTCACCCCATATTATAAAAAAGCATATTGCAAACATAAGATCGTACAGGACCTCGTATTCCATCTATTAGACCCGATATTTCTTTTTTCACTGCGCAGAAAAGCAGGAAGGTGGGCAGGGCAGCTAGCACACCTATTCCCCTCCCTTATAAAGGGGAAAGAATGCGTACCAGGCCATATAAGAAGGCACTCACTATCCGGAGCCTACTATAGGGAGAGAGGAGGAGAGCTATGACTATTTCCTCCTTAGGAAATATCAATCCAGAATGGAGGGGATCACTATCCCTACACCGCTCGTACCCAATGAATACCCACACCCAGCCATAGAGCTTACCTGAAAGGGGCACTCCAAAGAAACATTTGGAACTTTTTACATATAATTGTTTCTCCTTCATTAGGTTGAGCACCTTGCCAACGTGTTGAACATGATCCTTCCAAGATGTGCTATAGATTAGTATATCATCAAAAAGTACTAACACAAATTTTCTAAGGAAGGGTTTGAAAATGGAATTCATCAAACCTTGAAATGTAGAAGGTGCATTGGTAAGGCCAAAAGACATGACCAAAAATTCATAATGACCCTCATGAGTTCTAAATGCTGTTTTTGGAATGTCTTTAGTCTTCATTCTGATTTGATGATATCCTGAACGAAGATCCAACATGGTGAAGTAAATCGATCCATGCAATTCATCCAATAGTTCATCAATGACAGGAATGGAAAATTTATCTTTAATAGTGAGTTTGTTGAGCTCCCTATAATCTGGACACATGCCCATGATCCATCCTTCTTGTGCACCAATACTACTAGAGCAAAGAAAGAACTTTGACTAGGTTTAATTATACCAGCCTCTAGCATTTCTGCAACCATACGTTCAATTTCACCTTTTTAGGCATAGGGATATATGTAAGGCCTGATGTTTGGAGGAACACTTCCTGGAATCAAATGAATAGCATGATCCTAATCATGAATAGGTGGGAGACCTTTGGGAGTCTTAAATACCTTGGAATGATTTTCCAAGACTTTTTGGAGATCTGGAGAAATAGATGGTTTTGATGTGGAACCTCTAGCGAACATAATTGTGCAATTATGCCCCATTGTTCTTTGGTTAGAAGTTTTGTCATTCCATTAGAGCTGATTATCTTTCCTGGTTTCCTTGCGATACCTCTTAATTCAACTTCCTTTCCTTCCAAAGAAAATTTCATGAAAATTTCTTGAAAATTAGAAGCTATTGTACCCAAGGATTGTAGCCATTGGATTCCTAGTACAACATCCGCACCACCCATTGGAATGGAAAGCATTGGGCTATTCAATACATATTCTCCCATGGATAGCTTGATATTATGGCACTTCCTAGAGTAATTTATGATTCCTCCACTTGCAACCATGACTTGACACTCTGGTGCTGGATATAAGAAGAAAGTAAATTCCTTGGCTATCTTACAATGAATAAAATTATGGGTATTTCTCGAATCAATCAAAACTATTACCTTTTTCGTCTTGATATGTCCTTCTATCTTGATAGTTTGAGGAGTGGTAATTCTAGCCAGTGCATTACAAGATATGGTTGGATTCATTTCTTCTTTCTCTAGGGTTTGTACCTGGTGTATATCCTCTTCTTTTGGTGTTACTTGTTCCTTTTCTTCCTCCTCTTCACAATCTATGTAAAATAATTTCTTCTTAGCACACCTATGACCTTTAGTGTATTTGCTATCACAACTATAACAAAGCCCTTTTGCTTTTTGTTCTTCCAATTGTTGGGGTGTCAACCTTGTAGGTTGTGGATGGCTGGGGGAAACAACACTTCCATCCTAATAGTTGTGAGTGGTAGGCTTCCTTGTTGCCATAATTTTTCTTTCCATTTTCTTGCCAACCTGAATGCCTTCTCCAATGAGTCAGGCTCCCAAAGGTGAACCTCATGTTGGATGTTATCCTTTAAAGTCCCTATGAACATATCAATCCTATGCTCCTCTAGAATATTTTTACCCTTATATTCAATTTTGGAAGTCCTCAATGTGCTCCCTCATTGAACCCTTTTGTTTGAGGTTTATCAATTGGCTAAAAAAAGTTTTGTTTTTCTTATCCTCATAATGTGTTGTCATTTCTTCCGTAAAAATTTCCCTAGTCACAATTTGTTTATGAGAGCAAAGCCATTGATACCATACAAATTGGTTTGGTTCCAAATATAAAGTTGCAATGCATACCTTTTGTGTGTTTTGCATGTTATGGAGATCGAAAAATTGTTCCATCTATAGTATCCATGTTATGGGATCCTCGCCATCAAACTTCCTCATATCAATATTTCGAACATGGTGGGTCTTTGTTCCAATGTTAGAGTCTATGAAATCATGATTAACGTTTCTTTTGTTCTCATCATGAGTTTCCTTTACAACATTTTCGCCATTAATTTCTTGTAGCAACTTTGTCAAACCTTCCTTCAATCCTTCAATTTCTTTCTTCAAATCTTCCATGTTGTCATTCTTCAAATCATGATTAACATTCCTTTTGTTCTCATTATGATTTTCCTCTCCTACATTTTTTCCATTAGGAAGCCTTTCTAGTAACAATGTTTTCATACCATCCATCTTAGCTTCCATGTCGTCCATCTTAGCTTCCACGCCATTCATCTTAGCTTCCAAACCATTTATCTTGGGTTCGACACCATTTATCTTAGCTTTTGTTAGCTTTTTTGAGAGTGACATTTGTTTCACTTGGTCTCGTAATTTAGATATATCATGTAGCATTTCTTCCTCTTCTTCATGAGTCATGCTAGAGCTTTTAGGTTGTATACTAGGTGTTTCCATTTTCTTTCTTTGGGGCATCATTTACCAATAATAATTCTTCACTATGCCCTTTGAATTCCTTCAAACTAATTTTTCAAACCAAGCTTATGCAAATATTTTAAAAAAATACACACATTTTTTCACTTTGTAGGCACTCGATATTGAATATGATGTATCTCTATAATATTGGATCTTCTAGTTTTGAAATTGTGCCCTATAGTAGCCCTCTGTGTCCTCTTTCTAATGCCACCAGTCTGATCTAATTTAGATTCTCCAAGAAAGAGTTATGCACAATCTCCCTAGATGACCTGATTATATACCTTTTCAGAAGAGCGAACTTGTATGAAGTGCCACATGTCACTTTTTTGACCTTAGGATCTGAAAAATATACAAAGGAAACTACAGTCTGTCCTCCTTTTTGTAACTTCTTACGAAATATCAATATCGTGCTCAAAACAAAAGTTATGACTATTTTCCCTAGGTCACCTGTTTGGAATGTAATTCAGAATTCTGCACAAAGGACAACTTCCTCAGATCATATCTCTGCAAATATAGCGCAAAAAGCTCTGAAATTTTGACTCGAGGTTTAGAATGATTTCAACCCAAAATGGGTTTTTTGTTTAGCATCTGAAACATTGCAGAAAAAAATTATAGTGAAAATTCCACGATGACCTGTTTGGAGCAGCAAAACCCTAGAATCCATAGCTCTAATACCAAATGTTATGAAACCATATCACAAAAATATAGGAAAGATAGATCAACACCTTATAATTTAGCCTCTTCGAGGGGGCAACCTCCTTTACATTACACAAATGAACAATTCTTGGATGATATAAATGACAAAGCCTCCTTTCTATATATACGAGTCTAAGGGGTCACAATAGAACCCAAGCCAACCTAACCATAATAATATAAAGCCACATAAATAACAATCATGGGCTTCTGGGGTGTGCAATAATAACAATATGGGGACACTAGGGTCACAACAATGACAATAAGGGATACAATGACAAAATTAATGGGGTAATCACTAGTATTATAGGGACCTAACACATGCTCTCCTCAGCTCCTCATGAGTCATAGACATCTCACCTCACTCAATTTAAAGTGTAAAAGCCTATACCTACCTTGTCCCATAGAACACCCTGCATTCTAACCTAATTTCCTAGACCTAAATTGCTTAGCTCCATCTGATCCAACGCAAAAACTTACAAATTCAATCAAAATCCCCTGAGCTACTATACCTAGCATAAAATCCCATTTGACCTAGTCCTTTTGACTAAGATTCATAAAGGAGAGAGCCCTCTCCCAACCTGGTAGGGCTAGCTACCAGGTTAAGCTTGGTTTGTGGTTATCCTAAGATTTCGTTCCTTCAGCCTGAGGTCAATCTAGGCTCTAACAAGAAGAACAACACTCTAGAAGGGATACATGTCCAGGGATCCAAATGAAAAATCGGGCTGCAATGCCCCGAGTACATGGTGTACTACATCACCTACCAAATCATCAGTAGATGTGGGCATGGAATAATGGCCATGTAATTAACCCGTGGAGGGGGTGATACCATATGAAAACCATTTAGGGATGATGGTTGAATGGGAGTTGATTCAGGACCAATGAATGTAAGTTAATCAATGATCACAATGCTTCCTTCATGTGGGAAACACATCACTCAAAAGAGGGAGGAGACAAGAGCTCCTATGACATATACATAGTCACGGCGAAGGAGTAGATTAAAATCCAAAGTGCCTTAGAAAACCATCACATCTATATAGACAGTCTTTCCTCCCAAAATAATAGGTAACTTAGGAAGGATCCCTAATGGTTGACTGGTTCCTTTGTTAAAAGCTAACAGATTCTGGGTGATGGGGACAAGCTTACGAGAAGCTAAAGTTTGCCAAGCAGTTGAGGACATAATGGTAATGGATGCACCCACATCTATGATTGTGTTAGGTATGGCCATATGGTAAGCTTGTACTGTAATATGGAAAGGCACATAATATGGAAGGCGATATCCTTTCAGTCGACTCCAATCAAAAGAAGTGACTAAACTAATTGGAGGGGGTGTCGTAGGAATGGGAGAGATACTCTCTTGCTCTATAGGAATAAGAGAACTTCTCTCACGCACCTTGGGGATGGGAGGATGTCCCTCTAGCTCATTCGAAACTGACGAAATCATAATGTCCTGAGTAGTATGAGGTTCACTCTCTACCAAAAAGGTATGGTTAAGTGAAGATGGAGTCAAGTCTACCATTTTCTCAACCAATATTTGGTCAAGAACGGACTCATGAGACTCACTTTCAGAGAGAGTGGGATTGACCAAAGATGAATTTTGATCAATTACTTGATCAACTAGTGGAGGATCAGGGGAAATATTTTGATACCCACTCAGAAGATGAGGTTGAGAAGCTACAAGGTTTTCAAACTCTTTGGAAGATTCATCCATAAGAGGAGAAAGGTGAATGGGATGATTACCTTCACACAACTTACAAGGAAATTTGACTTTTCCCTTCTTCCCATGGACTTTACTATTACAAGTTGAGGGTTCGTCACTAGTATAATTGCTAGAGGATGATAACAAAAGTCGATGTGAACCTGTAGAATGCACTTCTAAGACCTTGAGAATACCAAGAAAATTCTGAAAAAGGTGATCACCCTTACATAACATGTAAGGGGATTTTAATTTTCAAGGCTGGCTCAAAGATTTTTCTTCATTAGTTGCATCGGTACCAATAATTGCTTCGTTTCCCTCTTTCTTATTTTGATTCTTCTTATTCGTCTTCTTCTTCTTCTTCTTAGCTTCCTGGTTACTAGAATCCAAACTTTCACCAGACAAAGGCGAAGAATGGGGTGAAGAAATAGGCAAATAAGGCAAGGGGTCAACTTTAGAATCAACATGAGGTTGATGTTGTTCAAGTGGAGGAGAACTCGGTTGAAAAGTAGTTTGGACACTCGGAATCACTAAGGTCAAAAATAACCAAACTGGCAAACCAATGGTCAATCTAGGAAGGGACAACATTTCCATATAGGGAGCACCAACATTTCCAAAAGAAGGAAAATGACTAGGATTCCCTTCTAGTGGGTTTCCTTAGTTGGTAGACTCGAGAAATGTTGCCATCAGTATCAACCTAAGATCTACTAAGGAGTATTCCCACAAAAGGATTTTTTTCACTGTCAATTGACTAATTTTAGAACTTTAACAAAAATAAATAAAAAATGGGTAATCTAGGCAAAAGGGTTTCCCAAGTATCCGTGAACTGCAATATACACCTTAGCCAAAGCCAAGGACTTAATGTATAATGGCCAATCTCCCTGAATGTTGTGTTCAATGTGTCACATTTACATGGCAGCTAACTCGGTTACATGTGGCTAAAGGATAACAACCTAATGGGGTCTCCCAATATATTCTCAACGGCATGTGGAGCACAAGTCCGTGTTAGCATTGTCTAATGTAGAACCCTTTGATGATAGCATCCCTATATACTTATCAGTCTGAAGTGCCTCCGATATACGCGAAAGTACTGGAGAACCTTCTATATACTTCCATACTAGGACAGGATTTCAAACCTAGGATACACTGCAGGAAGTTAATGACAACAACTATGTTTAAATATGCCAGAAAACGTCTCTATCATAGACCTATAGATATTTGCATTAAGTTCCAAATGCTCCTTACGTTAATTGAGGTAAGTTTTAACCTAATGCTCATCACCAAAGGTGGCATCGCCAAAAGTATAGGTGTTATAGTTACATTCAAAGTCCGTCACCAATAATGATTTATAATTATGGATAGCGACTGTCACCATTTCATATGAGCAATTTTGATGGACCATAGCCTTCATCACCAAAAACTGAACATCACCAAAGGTGGCGTTGCCAAAAGTATAGGTGTTGTAGTGACATTTAAAGTCCGTCACCAATAATGATTTATAATGACAGATAGAAACCGTCACCATTTCATATGAGCAATTGTGATGGACCATAGCCTCTGTAACTAAAAACTGAACATCACCAAAGGTGGTGTCGCCAAAAGTATAGGTGTTATGGTGACATTCAAGGTCCATCACTAATATTGATTATAATGATGGATAGTGACCACCACCATTTCATATGAACAACAAAGATTTATTGTGATGGATCTTTCATGGCCATCACTATTGGTGCATATATATGGTGACGTTCAATGACCATCACCAAAAGCCACATTTCCAGAATTATAGGTGTTGTGGTGACATTCAAGGTCCGTCAAAAATAATGACTCTAATGATAGACATGGTATGTCACCATTTCATATCAACAACAACTATTTATGGTTATGGACTTGTGAGAGTTGTCACTATTGATGCATATATATGGTGGCGTTCGTTGACCGTCACCATTTCATATTTTGGTGAGGGTTGAAAAATGTCACCAAAGCTCATTGGTGATGGTCAAAAAATCCTCTCTCACCAAAAACTGATCATTGTCATTCCATATGGATTTCAGAGCACGATGGAATTGAACCACCAACCTCCTTCTTGTAAAGCATGTGCTCTTCCATTGAGCTAGCACCCTTTGAAGAATTATACTTTTAAAAATTAGATCTTGAAACTTCATAAATTTTAAATTCTACAACTTTCAATAAATCAAAGTCTCAACAATATCTTACTAAACAAGCAAAGCAGCATCGAAGCTGTAGGTCCCTACCTAATGGTTATTGAAGTTATGAAAAGTGGGTGGAAGGAAAATAGTTATGTATAAGAGAATCAATATGTTCAGTTGAATACTCAATTATAAGTGAAACTCTAAAGACATTTATAACCTATAAATGACCTATAACTAGCAAATGCACCAAATATTGCGAAGGAAATGTCATAAGTGGATAACATATGGAAGAAGAGGAGGCAATGACTTGGAACCCTTGTACACCTTGGCATGCCTTAGCACTTGGCGCATCTTAGCTTGTTTGACATGTCTTCATACTATATGGCACATGTTAGCATTCCCTAGCATTCCCTAACACACCTTGGTAGTCATGACCTCACAACTAGGATTACAATTTTTCATGACTTGGGAACCTTTTATTCACTAGAACACCTTGGCACTCCCTAGTTTTCATGCCCTCTATTATCCTCCACGATGTCCCATGCTGATGAGGAGATTGATAGAGGTAACCATAGACCAAGATTTTAGTTTGGTATTTAACCCTACTAAACCAGAGAGGGCTCTCTCTATGAAATCACAGGTAAGAGATGACTGGAATGTAAAGGATTTTAAGCTAGATAGCTAGGCTTAGGTGGGTTTTTGGAAAATTTTAAGCTAGACAGCTAAGAGATGACTAGAATGTAAAGGATTTTAAGCTAGATAGCTAGGATTAGGTCCATTGGTGCATTGTCCGGGAGAGACTTTGTCAAGGAGGCAGGGACTTGGAACTTTGTCTAGGATAAAGCACCTAACATGCATGACAGAAGCTCTCTAGAATAGAGTACCTCCTACATAGAAGAGTGTCCCCTGCTCAAAATATAGAACCATTCTCTACTATGCACATTTCTTAAAGATCAATGTGTGCATAAAATAGTACTAAGAAAAACACCTAAATTAAGAAAAGTGAGCATCTAATTCAAACTATAAAAGTATACTAAATATGGCTCTATATAAGTTTGGGAAACACTAGACAAGCATGCTTGCATACAAAAACCATAAGATGCCTAAAATCAAATAGTAAGTTTTGAACTTTGTTTTGAAGTTTGCCAAACTTTGAACCTCATGTTCAAGTTCAGCGAACCTTGTTACTTAGGATTAACTTTATAAGAAGAGTCATTCTAATCAATTGTTCAAACCTGTAGTAGTCTTGCTAGGACAGAGGTGTGCTGATAATTTTGTGCCCTACTTGTGCTTCGGTGTGTACTAGTCTCCTAATTCCCCCACTCATTGTGCATAGAAAACCTTTGTTGGATAGTGTAGAACCCAGCTTTGAAAACCCAGGGAGAAAACATATGAAATAGACAATGAAATGCCTATATTGGTCTTTTATAAACTTCTTATGCAAGTTGACCAGTTAGGCTTGGGTGGGTTTGATTGAATTTTTGAAGCACTTTCTAGTTCAAAAATCAATTTACCTGAGTTGACCTGTTTTGGTTGGTTCCAAATGAAACTGTCTCAGTTAAGGGGTATGGTCATGTTGACTCAGTGATTTCGAGTTAACTTGGATGATTCTTGATACTGTGTTTGTAGTGACTTTTCTCATTATGTGTTACTTTCTTTCTTTCTTAATGAATTCATGTTTCATGCTCATTAAGACCTTTTTCTTCTTCTAAACACTACACTACACCGAAAAATCCTAAGATCCATCACAAAAGTAATTCTACCTTGCTCCTTTATATCTTTTATGTTGTAACCCTTTGATCCTCTGACCTAGCTACCTAGTTTTTCTCTCTTATCGAGCAACAAAACCCTCCATTTTCCAAAACCCACCTCAGCCTCGCTATCTAGCCTAAAATCATTTACATTCCAGTCATCTCTTTTCTGTGATTTTATAGAGATATCCCTCTCTGTTTTGGTAGGGCTAGCCACCAAACTAAAGCTTGGTCTGTGGTTACCTCTATGGAACTCCTCTTTAGCCTGAGACATTGTGGAGGATAGCAAAGGGCATGACAATTAGGGAGTGCCAAGGTGTTCTAGTGAATGTAAGGTTCCCATGTCATGGAAAAATGTAATGCTAGTTGTGAGGTCATGAATGCCAAGATGTGTTAGGGAATGTTAGGGCATGCTAACATGTGCTAGATAGTACAAAGACATGTCAAACAAGCTAATATGTGCCAAGTGCTAAGGCATGCCAAGATGTACAAGGGTGTGACAATGCATGCCAGGGACTATCAAGGCAACAAAAGGGAGGAACAAGTTCAAATATAAGGAAATGGGCACATAATAGGGTTAATAAGTCATAAATTTACCTTTTCCATGAGGGGCATGATAGGCACACCAACATTAGGTTCCAATAGGTGCCAAGTGCCAAGTGTCAATGCATTATAAGTGCCAAATATTCCTCTGTTTCTTTTCATCTAGTTTCCAATAATTGATCACAAATAAATTTAATATTAAACCATGCCAAAGCATACCAAGTCATCTCAATGCATGCCAAAAATGTTAAGACTTTCCAGGGACCAACACATGCCAAGTGCCAATGTGTGTCAAGGAGTATGATGCATGCTATGAAGTGGCAGAGCATATCGAAGAGTGCTAAGGTGTGCTAGAGAGTGCCAATGCATGTTGAGGAGTGTTAGGGAGTACGAGGACAACACAAGAGAGCACTAGGTCAAAATGCATGGAAGTGAATGAATATGAGGGTGTGTCGGGGAGTGTCAATTAGTGCTAGTTGTCATGCTAAGGAGGGAGTGATAAGGTATGCTAAGCATGGGTAAGGCATGGCAGGGAATATCAAGGAATGTCAAGAAGTTCTAGAGTGTACTAGGTAGTTCTGAGGTGTGCTAACATGTGCCAAATAGTGCCAAGTCAAGATAAGTGCTAAGACACACTAGGATGTGCAAGGTGCCAGAGTATGCCAATATGCGTCAAGGAGTTTCAAGGCAACAAAAGGAATAACCAAGCTAAAATGCAAGTAAATGAACACATAAGAGGGTTAATAAGTCGATACTTTATCTTTTTCAAAAGGGGCATGCTAGGCACACTAATAATATGTTCCAATACATGCCAAGTGCCAATGTGTGCCAAGTGCTAATGTTTTTCAATGCAATATTATGCCAAGGTGTTCCAGGGCATGCTAGGGACTACAGGGCATGCCAACACATGATAGGGGAGTGCTATGATATGCTAGGGCATGCCAACATGTGCTTGGGCATCCTACTCATGGAAAGATGTTCTAGGTACAAACATGTTACAAGACATGTGAGGTGCAAAGGAATTTTAGTGTACTGTTCCAAAGCATGTTAAGGTGTGCCATGAGTGTTGAGGAGTGCTAGGTCTCTCTCATTAATAGAATTTTCAAAGCTTGATTATGTATTAAATAATATCGTTCCTACACATACTAGTGTAACTTTATTTAAAGGAAATTTTCTATATAATAAACCTAATAGAGATGAATCATGTGTTGACTCATAGAAAAACTATATTGTTATGACTTCAGGGAAATGATACACACTAATTACTTCTTAACAAATTGAATGACTATTATAACCACTATGACCTTGGACACATAATGAAAAAGACTCCACAACAATGGTCTTAAATCGTTATCTTTTGACAAAAAATATAGTAACGGGTACATAGCGTCATCAAAAAATCATTTGAATGATCAATGATGACAAACATTTTTTTACCAACACCAAATTAACCAAAAAGAGCATTGGTGGTGGTCAATAAAAGATCATCACTAGAAGTGTCACCAAAGAGAGAATTAGTGATGGGCCTTTAACGACCCTCACCAAAAGTGTCACCAAAGAGAGAATTAGTGACGGGCCTTTAACGAACCTCACCAAAAGTGTCATTGAAAATGGCTTTGGTGACAAACCTTAAAGGACCATCACTGTATACACTTACAACAATGATTTTTTAAATACCTTCTTCATATGTGACATTGGTGACGCACCTTAAAGGTCTGTCATAGGCATGAAGCATCATCAAAAACTCATTGGAATGATCAATGATGACAAACATTTATTGATCGTCACCAAAAGTAACCAAAAAAATCATTGGTGATGGTCAATAAAAGATCATCACTAGAAGTGTCACCAAAGAGAGAATTAGTGATGCCCTTTAACGACCCTCACCAAAAGTGTCACCAAAGAGAGAATTAGTGATGGGCCTTTAATGACCCTCACCAAAAGTGTCATTGAAAATGGCTTTGTGACAAACCTTAAAGGACCATCACTATATACACTTGCAATAACACTTTTTTAAAGACCATCACCATATGCGACATTGGCGATCATTGATGGACCTTAAAGGTTTGTCACAGGCATGACCCTCACCAATGACCCTTTTTCTTGTAGTTCCAGGGTTGTTCTTGATCTGAACTTGTCACAATGTAAATAACTTCAGTCATCAACTACCATTTCTGACTTTGCATTTCAGGGGGCAATCTGTTATAGGACATTCTGTCGCATCTGGTCAATATGCCTACAAAACAGATCAATCCACATTCGTGAACATGTTCCCATCATCCTTACATAAATCCCTAAGCATGATCTTTCCAAAGAATTGAGTTTCTAGATCTAACGACCAAAACCAATGCTTTTAAGGCCCAATGCACCCTTCCCCTTTAGAGATCTGCAATCAATAACAAGTTACTCTTGTCTGCACCAACGTTGATAAGTAGTAGCTTGCTCCTTGCTCGGGGTGTGCAGATTCTGGATATTCAGGAAAATTAAAAGGAATCGAGAAGCTTCACCTTCTAGAATCTTCTAGGGATTTTTTTAACAATTTACCTTGGATAAGAAGTTTGAATCCTATATGATCCTACCTTCAAGACTTCACCTCTTATCCCTTGCGCTCATCCTCCCATCTTAAGTGGATCACAAACATAGATTTGTAAATGGATAAGAATTCCTAAACTACCATTCCTCTCCTATAAATTTACAACCATTTACAACATGAGGGTTGGCTTTTGGAGACTATTCATACCTTCATGCTACTGCCTTAAATCTAAGAGAGTCATCATCTTCATACATTAGGGTGACATTGAGGTGTGCGTTTTGACAAGGAGGGACAAGTCAACTTGAGGAGATCTCTACAAGATTAGCTACTATTATAAGTTTTAAACTCTCTCCTATTCATATTAATACAAAGAGTATACCGTTTTCCTATATGTTTTGTGTTATATTATGTTTACATTCATTATTTCAATGCTTTTGATGATCCATTGAATAGAGTAATTGGATAATGTTGCATTGATGTCATAGATATTTGGCTTATGTTGATTGTGTGTGCATGTTCGAATTATGGCAATCAACGCTACGATTAAAGCTTATAAGCTGAGAGGAGAGAAAATATTGTGACGAATTCCAAGTAAGCATCTTTCCATTCTTCAATTTCTGTAAGGGAAACTTTATATTCTTTACCTTATGTTGTTCACGGCTAGTCCACTAGGTCTAGGGAAGATAGTTGTGTCCAAAATTGTAAATTCCTTATAACATTACCAAAGGACTACTCTTTTGAGTAGATCTTATTATTTGTGTTCTTCTCATGTTTCGGGGATGAAACATGCTTTAAGGGGGGTTGAATGTAATAAATCTACAAATAGATTGAAACCTTTGATAATATAAATCTAAGAACAATCCAAGAATATATAAATGGTTAAGATAGTTATTAATAGAAACACCCCAAGGTTGGGTAACACCATGCAATTACTCTTTAAGGAAGGATAATACTCCAGAATCCATATTCTTGTCAATACAAAACAATACTCATCATATTTCCAATGGAGAGTCTTCTAGCCTCCTTATAGGATTCATACATACAATACCATAGGTAATACCATGAGCCCTCAATACCATACATCCAATACAATGGGCTTAATTCATTATTTCCTGCCCAATTGTGGTCCCTTCCATAATGTGGGTTAACCACTTTATTTATTAACTATGGATCGTTTATTCGTCATCCTTAACTAAACTAATTAATTGTGGTCTCTTTTTATAATGAGGATTAACTGCTTACAATCATCATTAATGCAAGTAACAACTTACAAGCTTTATTTACTAAATTAAGTAATTTTGGTCCCCTCTTACATAACATTATGCCCTAGTTGATATGCCTAACTACCCCATATTATCCACCCCTATGTATACTACATAGTCAATATGATGAGTGATAGCATATACAAGATTAATTATGTCACCAGAAGAGTTGACATATATACATATTTATAAATTGAAGATTATGTACATATAGTGACAAATATGTAGCAAAGGTATTCTCATGTACAAAATAAATAGAAAAAGAGTATGGTTATAAAATAAAAAGTTAACATGAATAATTAAAGCATGAGCATGGAGAAGAAGCATAATTAGAACAAATCCTTTGTCGTCATTCTAGCTAAAGAAGTGTTATTATTGAATTAAGAAATTGAGGAACTCAGCTTGCACAAAGTTACGTTTCATGAATAAATAGTGAGTGATTGAATAATGATGACCGAGGATAGTAAGTTTAAGAGAATAGGTAAGACCAATAAGGATTGCAGATGAAAGAATTTTGTTGTAGAGAAATGTTTTTTTTACTTAAAACAAAAAGAAATATTGCTATTTTCAAGGCTAAATAATTATTTTTCCTTTATAAAAAGAAAAATATGTTACAAATAAGTTGACATGGTAGCCTAATTGTAGGTCCTAATGAAATTATGATGAAATCCTCAACATAATGTACCTAATAAATTATCCTAATTAAATAATGACTAAATAAAAATAATAAAATAATTAATAAATTATAATTAATACCTATATTTAATCATTAATAAAAATTATGAATGTATAAACATTAAAATATACCATTTTGACACTAAAATGTTTTAAAATTAATATAGTGGTTATGTAGTAGAGTACCATTTTAATGCATATATGAAATTAATAACATTAATTTGATGTAAAATTCTCTTATGATACTATTATGATGCAAAATGAAAAATAAAAGCACATCACATAAATGATGGAACATGGCACTAACAAAATTCAATATAATGTGAATGTGAAATGACCAGCGGCCAACACCGAATATGATATCATACCTAGATTGACACACTACAACATAAATGTAACACAACAACATAAGGAGATTAGATGTAAACATAACATAAAGATAACTACCTTTATGTTATTTTGCAATATTATATATTCTAAGTTGTGACAAATTCAACGTAGAAAAACTCTTCCTATCATCTTTTTTGTTACTCAGAATAAGTGCTTATAAAATGCATATTAAAAAATACAATTAAAAAAAACTACATCAATGTAAAATTAATGCAATGACAATATCATGTATTGCGTTGTCATTTCCATCACCCCTACTTTAAAACTTTCCATAAATAATCACATAAACAACAATATGAATCACGTATTACAATAACAAAATTAAGTTAATGTTTCATTTCCGTAAAACATTCACAAAATTTGGCACAAATTTTAAAAATATTATAATTCTACCGTTTTAATGTATTACATGATTGAACCTAAATCTTCGAAAATTTAGTCAACGCCCAGTTAAAGAGGGACATCTACGCAATATACAACCCTATTTTATGGTTGAAAGCGCACTGGGATGAGACTATATTTTTTTGATTCGACAACGAGGCATGCCAGTTTTTGTTAAGATGACTGAAATTGTATATTATTCAAACATGGGTTAATATTAAATGTCTAATCAATTGTTAATGATCCCAATGTATACCTATAATAAAAAATATCAAGTCTCCATTTCAACTTGCAAGAAAGTCTACGCTCTAGGAGAGTCGAGAGTGATTTAAGGGTTTTATGCTTTCAACACCCATCACGATCTTGTCAACACAACGCTACAGAGATCAAGCGATTCTATTTATACCACAAACAAACTGCACTCTGTGTAATAATCTCATAGCTTTGTGAAAGTCTGCATAACTTCTTTCAGATCTGATTATGAAGCCCTCGGTTGCAGAGTTAGATGGCAAAGTGGATGCAATAAGCCCGCGTCAGCCACTCCGAGCGTTCTGTAAATTCATGAGAGCTCTCTCTCCCATCCGGTATCTAGGCAGAGTTCGAGATTGCTATGTGGGTAGCATGAACAAGTGCGCCGGGAAGGGCAATTACGCTGGCATCGCTTGGGCTCCCGGTGCCGCCATGGCTGTCCCCATGTCCTTTACCTCAAACTCCTCTTCCCTGAGGGACCGAGAAGACGATTACAGAGAGCTGGTGAAAGCCGCGTCTCAGAAACAGAGAGCAACAAGAAAGTTGTCGGAACATGACACCTTTCCTCGGAGTGTGAGCAGTCCTACAGATCATTCTCATCTTCAAAAACTTGGTGTCGGGAGAATCGACGAAGAAAACCCTTGTTATTTTTCTGCCTCTTTCAAGAAGACGGCTGACGAAGATCTTCCACGGAGCCAAAGCTGTAGTGGTGTTCAGAACATGAATCTCCACGGAAGTAGAAATGTCAATGCTGTGTAAAGGCAACACCATGAAATCCTCAAATAAATTCAAGTGGCTTTAAAGTTGATTATTGAATCGTTGTAAATAAATTCTCTCGAGTGTTTTTATTGTTGATTAGTGAATGGTATATTCTCTTTACGTTAATAGACGGTTTCTTCGATATTATTACTATTTTCTTAGTATTAACCCATGTACACACATAATACTAAAGTTTATTTGACAATATTATATGTGGAGATATAGAAAGCCTATTTCTTGGACCAAATTCCTATACACTAGCATAGATCTATTTTATCTTTGAATCTACCAAGTGATGAAAGAGATCAAATTTATCAAGATGCAAATATTTTTTTTTAGTACAAAGGGCAGAAAGGGATCAAGTCTATCAAGATGCAAACATCTTTTACAGTGCAAAACTCAAGGAAAGGGTTATACCTTGAGAGATTTGATTCCACCCAGCTCTCTCTCTGTAAATCCAGATTTAAGATTGATCTATACTAGTTTTAAGCAACAAACTAATAACATGTTTTAACTATCATAAATTTGTTATTTTCACTTGTTTTATAATATATCCGTAGTTGACATTGAAATATTTTATTAATGATTCACATTCTCCACATTAAAATGTTCATACACCTCTCTTCATATTTGAAAGTAGAAAACATACATCCATAAGATATAATCTCTCTCTCTCTAACTATATATATATATATATTATGTTTTTTAGCAACACACTAATAAAATGTTTTAATTATAGGAGTTTTTATATTTTCATTTTTTCTATATAATATATACATAGTTCACTATCCACTGTGGCTATAGAGACAAAGAACCTCACTCAAGCTCGAGATGAGACCCAAGATGAATATAAGGGAGGGGAGGTTTCCCTCCACTTATTAGCTTGCATCCATATTGAATTTTCACATCAATAGATGGGAGCAAGGCATTTTGGAAGACTTTGCAGTGAAACATATTTTGTTCTTGCGAGAAATGGGTAAGGTACACTCGACTAGGATTTTATATAGTGAAGGAAGTTAGTTGTCCATTATAGGAGTTATGGCTAAATCTAAGAAAATAATGTTAGGAGATGGCAGGAAGGAGATAGACTAGTAAGGAGACTGCCTTTGCATGCATTTAAGCAACAAAACATGGTGGGTAGAAAACCAAACTGGATCTCTCATATTAGCGTAATTGTCACAGGCATATGACTTGCATTTTTAGACGTCCAACCTATTCATCATCTCTTATTTCTTTATTTCGTACGTAAAGACACGTCTAGATCCTACTGTTTTCCCCGATATCAATACAATGAAATCCTATTGTTTTCCCACTTAAGAATGCACCCAATATTGAATGCATTCTGATACGCCAATTTCCATGGGAAAAGCAAAAGAATCCCTCTCCTCTCCAAGCTCATCCTCGCTTCGCTTGCCACCTCCCTTACTTCTCCGGTCACCTCCCTTAGTAGTGGGGAGTTTCAGTTGACTCCCTTCATAGTGGAGTGTTTCAGTTGAGAGTTTGGCAAGGTTAAATGTACTGCCGCATGTTATGATGCCAACAAGATTAGGATTAATTCTTCATTTATTCTGTTTTACAGGGGCAATATGGTTCATTTTTTGGTAGGAAGATATGGAGAAGAAGAAGACAAGTGAGATAATTTGTTTGTTTTTATAATAATTTTGCAGAGGAGGGCTACTGAATGCATTTTTCTATATTTTGTTGTTTGGTTTTAGTTCCAACTAAGAGATTTGGGTTTAGCTTTGTCTTTTTCCTATTCTGTTATGGCATGTGAATCCATTTGAAGTTATTTGATTGAAATCTAATAGATTCCATTACAACTTTATGTAAATCAACGTCAAATTATTCTATTGCGGAAAATGTACCCGGCGACTATTACCCATGACTGGTAGGTGAGAAGGTAAGGTGACATGTAGTCACTATCAGCCATCTTCGGCAATGATGCAAAAATGGAAGTCACGTGTAGTCTCGCTATCTGCAAGTGGAATGTGGTATAAGTACACTTGTGGGTGCACCATTGGATTGAACAGCTCTTGTTCTTTCTTCTTGAGTGGCATGGCTATCTTCTGGAGTTCGAAACCTGGACTGTATATAGATTTGCAAGTGAACTGCAACTAGAAAAGGGGGTGGAAAGAAGAGGGGAACACAGAGAGGGAAAAAAGAAAGGGAATGATCGGAAAACAAGATTCAAGAAGGGGTATTCCTGCTAAATGCAACCAATTGCAACTTGTTTCAACTGAGTAGGTAATTCGACTACTTTTCTGCACTCTGTGTATATCTCTGCAAATTTTCACTTCACCTCCTACGCATAAAAGATATATCAGAACTCTGTAAACTCCAAAGGGGTGGGAGATGATGTATTTGTAAATTTGCAAAGTTCCTGTTGAAGCCGCCGGAAGTGGCATGGGCCTGTTGGCTAATAGTTTAAGAAATTGAATGTGCAATGGGTATTGCATAGGAATGGAGGTGATAGGTGGATGGGATAGAGTGGTGGCATGGAGCAATGAGTGTGGTGGAGTTTAGGTTGTCAGATGGGTGGTTTGTTGAGAGAGGAAACCTCTTTTTGGAGGCCTCCCTGAGTGGTAAATGAAAACGGTGGTTGTGGCGGGGGCGGGCGGCAAAATTATTTGAGTATGACACGTAGGCGGAGACAAACTACTGATTTCGGACCCCCTTGGAATAACGTTTGGAGGGTGAGGGGGGGCCAAAAACCTTTATGAGCCATCGGATCAAAAGTTTAGCGCAGAGATTTGATGCAAGGTGAGGGGTGTGTAACCAAATATGTGATGGGCACATGGTTGGTGGGGATTAGAGAAAGAAATGGAATGGGGGCAAAGTATATGAAAACCTAGGAGTATTTTATTATACCCCTACCTTTAATTAATTTTTTTTCCCAAACTAGGAAGAATACATGAAATATTGAATAAGACATTAGAAGGAATTTTTCATGTCCTTTTCCTCTTTATTATTATTTCAATCTACCTGCCCTTTATTTCTAATCTAACATTTTTTATTTTTGCAGAGTGCATTTAGACTTGCAGACCCTTTTCACTTTCTCTTCTTTTTTTTTTTTTTTTTTTTTTAATTTCTAACCCACTCTATCACTTATCTCTCCTATTGGTCCAGATTGAACAATTGAACTAATTTCCTTTCTACCTAGCTACTGATTTTCCAAGCTTAAACTGTTTGGTAGATCTTTATTTTCTACCCTATCAATAGAAATTGAAATTTGTTCAATTATGCTTAGACTGTATGAATTGAACAATATTTGGGGTTTTCTTTTCTTTTCATTTTATTTTCTCCTTTTTTTTTCCACTTTTTTTTTTAAATGCCCTCTTTTTTTTTTCTTTTTTTTTTTGAAATCAATTGAATATTGAAATCTATGAACAATATGAAATCTGCAAAATGTGAGATACTCGATCACCTTGAGATCCTATAAATTATAGGACCCTAACAAACCCACAATTGGATGGTTGTCTGTATGATCAAAGCCATCATGATTTGCAATCTTTCGTTAACCTTGGAAGCACAACTCATATGGATGGAACTAGATCTAGGGTCTTCTATCTCGTTCACTTGATCGTCCAACATACGAGTCTAACCATGTGAATAAAGGAGTTGGAGTTGAACATGGAAGATGCCATCTAATTACCAACCAATGATATAAGTCATTAACAAAAACAAGAGAAGCCACCGATGATGTTAATGGTTCTCAAGGTAATGCAGTACAATATTTATGGTTTGAATGAATGAGTTGAAGTCAAACACCAAAAAAAATCTTTCGGTTGAAGGCCGATGATGAAAACCTATTGTTGAGAGAGTGGAAAATTTCCATTAATGTAAACAAGCCCCAAGGTACTGAAGGAAGAGTTTCTAAGTCGACTTCCTGGATAATGAGTTGATGATGACAGAAAGTTACCTGTCAAAGTTGGGCCTTGATATATCCCTCATCAACAACATGAAACAAGTATCAAGATTTGAGACAAAATGATGCCGATGTGGAACTGGTTCAGGAACTGTAGGCATGGAATGAATGCTTAAGAGTATCGTAGTCTGTATCAAACGAATGACTTCCCTTGAACATATCGGTGACACTAGATGGATTTGGAAGCATTGATAAAAAAATGAAAGCAGAGGCTTTGATATGGTGAGACAAACAAAAAATAAACAGATTTCCCAACCCAAAATCCATGGAGATGAAGTGGAAGAGTGTCATGTTCAAGAGAAAATCATTGCCATTAATAGGTAGAGTACCCTATTTTCCGAATTTCCCCAACTATTTCTAGTTAGTACCTATTTATTTTTTAATAAATTTGAGGAGGATAACATATGCTTGATCTGTAAGATCATCCTTTTGATGAATCCCTCTGAGTATATTTAATGAACCATGATAAGGAGTGGTTTGGTCTCATCATATTTGATGAGTCCATCATTGTTTGATGTTTTTACAAGTTTAACAAAAGCATACCTCAACTCCTTTTTCATGTTTAGATAGTTTGAAAAAGAGGCAAAAATAAAAATCCAAAGGTTCATTTTCATAAGTAGTCTCTTCAGTCTAAAAAGGTAGAAAACAATACTCAGGAAAAACTCTTACCATGTTCGACGGAGATATTCCTTTTTCATAAATAGTTTATCTTAGTCTGGAAAAGGGTTAAACTTATAATAAGTAGACGTCTTTTAATTTAATTTAGCGAGTTATAAAAGACGAGTGCTAAAAAATAATTTCATGTTTTAGGAGTTTGAAAAGCGCTGAAAGAGGAATCCTCCTCGAGGAATGAGTGGTATAAAGGGTAACAACTAGTTCCGGTCATGATGGAACTTCTCAAAACACGCAAAGGTCAGGAGGTTGGCTAATAATACCACACATCATAGTTGTTCCTCAAGAAAGGGTAAAACAACCAAGTGAAAGTGTATGATCAGCCAAGCAGATGGTAGCGATGGAATGAGAAAACCAAGGCTCATCTAGCAACTCAGACTGATAAAAAATAGCAATCGCGAGTGATAGGATGAGAATGGTTTAGCTTTTTACAAGCTTGAAACATGTGGAAACTACGCTTTATAATACTTGAAATTGGTGTCATTTTTTTTTACAAGCTTGAAACATGAGAAAAATTATGTTTGAAATAAGTTTGCATATCCCCAACATAATTCCCCTTTGTCATCATCCTCTGAAGATCATGCTAGTGAAAAACCATTGATTAGTGATCATAAGGCTTAGGGGAAGAAGGGTAAGGTTACGTTTCCCTGTAGGTTATGTGAAGGGAATCATCCTATACACCTTTTTCCTTATATGGTTGAAGCCTCAAAACTATTGGAAAAACTTACATATTCTCAGCCTTGTCTTCTTGCTGGTTTTTGAAAAAATTCTCCAAATTCTCCACTAGTTGATGAAGTGATTAATCAGAATCTGTCTCTAGTCAATCCAACCCTCTATGAACATGAATCCAATGAGTCCATTCCCGACCGACCATTGGTTGAGAAAATGGTTGAATTGACTTCACATTTAGTTGATTGTACCTTTCATGTAGAGAGTGAAATCCATACTGCTAAGGTTATTCTCATTTCTTTAGATTCTAATGAATTGGGGGGAAATCCTCCCATCCCAACGGAAAGGGGGGAAAATTCTCCCATTCCCATGATATAGGGGAAAATCTCTCCCATTCCCATAGCACAAGGGGGCAGTTCTATGATCCCCATCACACCCCCTCTAAGTAGTATGGTCACTTCCTTTTATTGGAGTTGATTGGAAGGATATCATCTTCATCCTTACATGCCCTTCTAGATCATAGTACAATCTTATAATATTCCTGTACCTAGAAAAATCATAGACTAAGGAGCATATGTTAGTATTCTATCCTAAACTACTTGGAAAGCTTTAGGTTCTCTATAGCTTGTACCTATTACCTATAATCTGCTAGCTTTTAATAGACAAACTAGTTAACTGTTACATATCCTTCCCCATTTTCCTATTACTTTAGGAGGAAAGTCTGTCTATATCAATGTGATGGTAGTCCAAGGCCCTTTGGATTTTAATTTATTCCTTAGGCATGACTATGTTTATGTCATGGGAGCTCTTGTCTCTTCACTCTTTCATGTGATGTGTTTCCTACTTGAAGGACAAATCGTGATCATTTACAAGCTTCATTCATTGGTCCTAACTTGACTCCTAATAAACCAACTTCCCTAAATGGTACTTATATTCAAGCAGTGTCCCCCCACCATAGGTTAATTATGTGGCAACCTATTCCATTCTCGTGTCAACTAATGATCTAGTAGGCGAGGTGGTGCATCATTTACTAGGGGCATTAGAGGTTGATATTTCCGTTAAAACCTTCGACATATCTTCCTTCTAGAGAATTTTATTCCATCTAATGAGAACCTCTTGGAAGCCATGGCCTCCTGGAGTTCATGATCAAAGCACCAAAGCAGAGTTCTTTTTTTCCTATCAATCTCCTTAAAAAATGAAACAAGGTTCCCAAATCTTAGTTCCTTTTCTTGTGTCAAGCTCGTTAACAAATGAAACAAGGTCCCATGGTCATATTTTTTTTTTTTTGTGTCAAGTCTTTAATTAGATCTCATAAATTCCTAGTCGAGACTTTCACTTGATCTTGTAAATGAACCTTCATTCCATCCACCCAGTAACAAGTGGTCTACTTAGGTGAATGAAATGAAGCTTTGGGGGCATGTGCCTAGAATTGAGTCATTATGTTGGGGACATGCAAACTTATTTCAAGCATAGTTTTCCACATGTTTCAAGCTTGTGAAAAAAATCAAACTCTCTGCAAGTATTCTCAAACATAGTTTCCACATGTTTCAAGCTTGTGTAAAAATGAAACCATTCTCATCTTATCCCTCATTTTTGCTACTTTTTATCAGTTTGACTCTACCAGATGAGCCTTGTTTTTCTCATTCCATTTTTACCATCTACTTCGTTGATCATACACTTTCTGTAATATTCCTAATTAGCTATGGCTAATTGGAATATTCGATTTTGTTCGATTTTTGCCTTCTATAGTTAATTGTAAATAAAAAAGTGAGGAAAGGGGAACATAACTCACTTTAGAATAAAAAGTCACTTCCTAGGTAGCACAAAGTTGTGACTTAAGAGGGAACCAAGGGGGCCAAAGGGGGACGTAGAAATGGGGCCCACACAGACACATGGAGGGACTGCGTAGGAGGGAAGGAACACATGGCACGAAGGGGATCACGCAGGAGAAAGTGAGCCTAGGGATTGTGAGAGGCAGAGGCTATAAAATAGAGAGGAACCCCCTCATTTGGGATCATTCTGGTTATGAGCATTTGTGATAGTCATTTCGACTTAGAGCACGTTGGTTGTTTAGCTAGTCTGTAGCACTGTTTAGTGCATTGAGTATCTCCGTTCGGAGATCTCACCCTTAGCCCCGGGGGACTTCGAGTGCCTGCTCAAGCAAAGTATTTCCATTGGCATTCCAGCAGTAGTTTCATTAGCATTTCAACTACAGTTTCATTAGAATTTCAGCAGCAGTTTCATCAGCATCTTTGAGGAACTGCAGAGAACCCCAAGGGGGTGATTTTTTGGGGTCGGCCATTTCAGAAAATCTTTATGGGTTTTGCTGGGTTTCTTGAGTAGAGTCTGATTTCAGAGTTTTAGCCTTTTCTGAGGAGGGGAGCAACCCCAAATCCTCATTCGATTTCCAGTAGAAGTAATAGCACGATAGTTTTCCAATAGCCGGGATGCAGATCATTGTGAAGCCATTCCAAGAAAGCTTTCTGGGTTTTTCTGGGTTTCTTGAGTAGATCCCGAATCTAGAGTTTTAGCTTTTTTCAAGGAGGGGAGTAGCCCCAAATCATCAATTTTTTTCTAGTAGTAGTAGCAACACAACAACAACGTCCACGCAGAGAGGCCATTCTTGTCATTCTGAGAGTATTTCTTCACTTGCCTTATGCAAGTCGAGGTGCCATCTGTCTAATCACCTCTTGTACTCATTTATTGCTCAGTATAATAAAATGGCTTAGCATTTCTCACTGCATTTCTTGCGTATCTGCTTATATTTCCAGTTTACATTATTATATGTTGTTCCACTATTATTTTATCACTTCTAGGTTATTATATCATTTGCACATATTTGGTTGGAGTTTTTGATGAGGTTTGAGGAATATTCTGGGTTAGGAATATTACAGTGGTACCAGAGCATAGATCTGGCTTAGCCTGTGGAGCTAGCAATCTATGACACCAGGAGAAAAATGATACATTTGCTACAGAGATACTGGATGTAGGTTGGAGAATACCTACAGAGAGGGAGATTGTGTTCCTGTGGTAGACGATGAACAGAGAGAGCCAGTAGTGGACGCAGAGCAGATGGCAGACGAGGATGGGAAGAGATTTGCAGATATGATCCTCAAATCAATGGTGGGCCCCAGTATTGCAGCAATAATGCTACAACTCCTGGAACTCCCTTCTTTAATTTTATCAACCCGGTAGTTTGTAACAAACTTGGAAGTGACGGTGCTATACGCACAAGTACTAGCTCTTACCGCGACTGTCACTTGATCAGCTGGCACAAGTCCGCTAGGAACTTAAGCCAACTTCTATGAGCTCTTAGAAGAAGCTTTTAACTGATGGATGAAAGCTAACTCAAAGGAGGCTAATCTACTTGCATAAAGAAACTAAAAAACTGAATGGAAATGCAAACCCTAGCAAACCCTAGTTTCACCAACTAGCCCTACTAATGCAAGAAAAAGGATGAAATCTACTAAAAAAGATGCCATTAATTCTTTGGAAGCTTAAGTGCATGTGTCTAAGCTACTTCTGAAGTGAAATCTGAAAAGAAACATCTTTTTGTATTTTTGAGTAACTTGGCAGAATTATTATGCATGTGCTTTAACTGTTTTTGACTGTGCAGAGATGGATTGGCAAAAGTAAATGCTTGCAGGAGGTTGGGAAGGTGAGAAGAGGGCCTAAGGGGTCCCTAACACCCTTCCAGAGAGTTTCACAGTGCTCAGATATCAAGAAACCACTTTTGTGAGCTTCTACAGGAAGTCTGCAGGGGTTCTACAAGATGTTCTATGGCTTCTACAGGATGTTTCGAAAGGCGATTTTGGAGGGTTGATGGTGGAAGAAAGGTGAAGAATTGGAAATGGAGGTGAGATAAGGATGTTAAGGGGTCTAGGACCTGGTGAAGGAGGCTAAGGAGCAATTGGATTCGTTCGAGGATGGAGGGAGCAATGATGCACAGGAATGTAGAAATTAGGGCAAAGTGAGAGAATGTGGCAAATGTAAGGCAAGAATCCGAGTTAGAGGATGAAGCAGGTTGCATGGATTGGGGTAAGGATAGATGAGGAGGTATCACAGGTGCTCTACAAGCTATTTCTCAAACTGAACAAACAAAGACTCGGAAAATCAAGGACCTAGCTACTTTGACCTAATATGTCCTAAATAACAACAAAGAAAATGAACATCAGTTTATTTGCAACGAAATCATGCGAAGTAGCTATGCAAACTAAGCAATCATGAACCTAAGCATGTAATCACAACTGGTATGAACTTCTGCAAATGAGAATCTAACACTAATAATTGCATGATGAAGCAAAAACAATGTTTTTGGTGGCAGCAAGGACACCTTGGTCCCAGCTCATGGTCCCACTGAGGGAGAGGTGAGATCAAAGGTGCTTGATAGCCTTTTTCTGAAGATTTTCTATGTTCTTAACCTATCAAATCAACTAAACATGAAAAGACTTGTTTAATCATCAAAATAAACCTAAACAACAAAACAAGATTTAAATCTAAATAGCAGATTTTATTCTAAGAATGCAGCAAAACCACAGAAAGGTAGACAAAGGAAGTACTGGGCACTTGGGTTTGGCCTAACCCCAAGAGCTACAACCTCCTAAGAGAGATTAGAGCTGGTGCAAAGTTGGATTCATCTTTATTGATCAAAAGAATAGTTACATTCCAAAAACTGTCCACAAGGAAAAGCTCGAAAATGTGCTGAAATGCCGAGCTAACCTACTGCCTAGAAAAATGACTAAAAATGACTAAAATCGAACTGCCAACTAGCTAACTTCTGCCAACCCAAATGAGGCCCTAAGACCTATTATTTATAAAAATCGAGGACCCCAACAGCCCTCCTAAACTTTAGGAACTCGACTGCCAAAACTTGTAGTTAATAGCAACTTTACTAGTCCTTGTGTTGACATTTTCTGTTTTGAACAAGATAGGCAAAATCTTAGTAGATGACAACAATAGGAATCAGTTCCTAGATTAGCTCAAGGTTGTTGGGAGATGATTAATGCCTCCTATATTTGATGAAAGTGAGTTAATGAAGTTGTTAGATCCCCTTTGCTATAAAACAGGCAACCATTCAGATTGTTTGCTATGAGTGTGAGAGTCTGTGAGGATTGAATTATGTAATCTCCTGTTTGATTAATAAGATTGCCGATGCCTTTCTTGTGTGGACGTAGCCCAGATTGGTTGAGTGAACCACGTTAATTCCTGTGTCTTTATGTGCTTGATTTATCTGCTGTGTATTTGATTTAATTCTGTTTTGCATCTGATCTCCAACAATTGGTATCAGAGCAATGTTGGAGTGCTGGAGGTGCTGAGATTGCATGCTGGAGGTGCGTGCTGGAGGTATTGTAATGCTGCGTATGACTGAGTGTGGAGGGTGTATATCACTGCTGCGTGGAAGACAGACAGACCAGACCTGCGTATGACCATTGCGTGCTGGTGCGTGGAGTTTGTTGCTGTTGCGTGGAGGCAGTGTGGGTATTAGTGCTGTGCGCTGGTATGCGCGTACAGCCTTGGCGTGGCGAGGAGCAGTCACCACATTCCTCGCTTCTTCTCTCAACCTCCAGATTTAGGTAGCCAGGCATTCGTTTCACATTCAGATTACCATACCAGTAAACATAATAAATCTGTCATGTAAATTCACTGTATGAAGGTTTTTTGTAGACTCTGAGTAATTGCCTGGACGTAATGCAATTGCGCAGTCACCATTTTTCATTTGTTAGTTTTTTTTTTTTTAAACACGAGAGGGCGATTAAATAACTGCGTACTGTTATGTGCATAAAGAATCTTCTCGTGGCAGCGTTGATCAATACAATTTGTTTTCTTGATCAATCTTATAACAAAGGAAAAAGACTGCACTGAAGTTGCTAGAGGTTGGAAATCGATTTTTTAAATGTATATCATGTAGTCTTGATGGTGTATAGTGCATGACCCGTTAACAAAGGCGTTGTCTTCTTCGAATTCACATTCGAATCGAGGGACTTCGTGTTAATTAGAGAATGGATGCATGAAGATCTGCGAGGGCAGGAACACATGATATCGCATGAGGACCAAATTTGCGTAAAATCAGTGGGAGAAAGATCTAAGATTTACATGGTGTTAAACACTTTGAGGCCGCGCAAGGTTCTGAAGTATCTGTCACATCGAAATTTTATATTTCGTCGAGGTACAGCGCGAGGTCATTCCTAGAGGTTTGGCACAGAAATTTAAAAAAAAAAAAAAAAAAACAAACAAACAGTTTGTTTTTTGTTTAAAGCAACGGCATATCAGTGCATATGGCAGAAATTTGTATGTGAAGTACAAAAGGCAGATATTTGTTTGTTTTTTAAAGGCATAGGCAGGTTTTTTGTAGATTATTGTGTTTTTTGCTGATATAAGTTGGCGAAAACTCAAAGTGCCCGTTTTGAAATTGAGAAGTTTAATGGCAAGAATAACTTCGAGATTTGGAAGGTGAAAATGTACGATTTTCTTGTCCAACATGGTGTCGCAAAGGCGTTGTTGGGCAAATCCAAACAGCCTTACAACATCACAGATAATGAGTGGGCCGAGATGGATAAAAGAACGATAAGTGCTATTCGACTGTGTCTAGCTGATGATGTCCTATTTAATATCGTGTCGGAGACAACAGCTGCTGGTTTGTGGATAAAACTGGAGAAACAGTACATGACCAAATCCTTAACCAATAGGATTCTCCTGAAGCGACAGTTGTACAGTTTGTGAATGAAGGAATGTACATCGATTGCTGATCATTTAAATGCTTTTAATACTCTTCTTGTGCAATTACAAAGTATAGAGGTAACCATTCAATCCGAGGATAAAGCTATTACTTTATTGTGCTCGTTGCCCGAATCATGGGATCATTTTGTTACTTCTATAAGTCTTAGTTCATCAGAAACTATTGAGTTTGATGATGTAGTTGCATCCTTATTATCGGAAGAAACAAGGAGAAGGTCTCATTCTAAAACCTCTACATCCGAAGCTATGATGGTTAGAGGTCGTTCGAAAGAAAGACACTCCAGGAGGCCGAGCGACTCACATTCAAAGTCGAAAGGGAAGAAGAGTAAGCTAAAGTGTTGGTTTTGTGGCAAATCAGGGCATTTAAAGAAGGACTGCTGGAAGCGACAGCAGCAAACTTCAAAAGCAGATTCTTCGACAGAGAAGAAGGAGGCAAATACGACAGATATAGGTTCGGCATCTGGTTCAAGTATGAGTGATGAAGTATTATCAGTTAATGTGTCAAATCATGGTCAACATTGGTTGTTAGATTCCAGTGCATCAAACCACCTGTGTATCCATAAAGGATGGTTTAAGGAATATAAATCAATTAATGATGGAGTTGTGTACATGGGTAATGATGTAACATGTAATATTGTTGGGATTGGGAGCATACAACTACAAATGTTTGATGGGACAACAAAAATATTAACTGATGTGAGGCATGTACCAGATTTAAGAAAAAATTTGATTTCATTAGGAGCACTTGATTCAAATGGATATAAAACTGTAATTCAAGGTGGAGTAATGAAAATTTACAAAGGTATTTTACTAGTTATGAAAGCTAAGAAAGTAGGAAATCTATTTCAGTTAGAAGGAGGTACAGGGTCAGATTTTGTGTCTACTATGTCTGAACATGACAGTAGTTCCATTCACTTATGGCATCAAAGATTGGGGCATATGAGTGAAAGACGGTTGAAAATTTTGGCTGATCGCAAGTTACTTCCAAATCTGAAGTCTGGAAAATTAGATTTCTGTAAGCATTGTCTGTTTGGAAAACAAAGTAAACAAAAGTTTAAAATAGGCAAACATACTAGTAAAGGCATACTTGATTATATCCATTCAGATGTGTGGGGTCCAGCTCCTACAACTTCATATGGTGGTTCGTCTTATTTTGTATCATTCATTGATGACTTTTTTAGGAAAGTGTGGGTCTACATGTTGAAGAGGAAGTCTGATGTTTTTTCAGTTTTCAAGCAATTTAGAGCATTGGTAGGAAACAGCACTGGTAGAACAATAAAATGTTTAAGAACTAACAATGGTGGTGAGTTTGCTTCCAAGGAGTTTGACAGCTATTGCAAGGATGTAGGGATCGAGAGACATAAGACCACGGTTTATACTCCTCAGCAGAATGGAGTTGCTGAATGCATGAACAAGACTCTTCTAGAGAGAGCAAGGAGTATGCTGAGTAACGCCGGGTTGCAAAAGGAGTTGTGGATGGAAGCAGTGGCAACAGCTTGTTATGTGATAAACCGATCTCCATCAATGGCGATAGGCTGCAAGATTCCACAAAAGGTATGGAAAGGACGCCCTTGTGATTATTCTAAACTCAGAGTGTTTGGTTGTGATGCATATGCTCTAGTGCCTAAACATCAGCGAACTAAATTAGATCCAAAGTCTAAAAGGTATATCTTTGTTGAGTATGGTGTTGGAACAAAGGGATATAGATTGTGGGATCCTACTACCCGCAAAATCATCATCAACAGAGATGTAAAGTTTAATGAATCCTCTCTTGTACAGTTAGATGTAGATAGTATATTGAAACAGGATGAAGTATCTGACTTTCAGCACATTCAGTTTGATAGCATTTCTAATGATAGTCATGATGACCATAGTTCAGATACTAGTCATGAACAGGTTTCAGAACATGAACAGGGTTTAGGTTTAGATCATGAACAGGTCTCAGATACTGATCGGCAAGAAGTTCCTACAGATGGTAGTCATCCAATCGAGGAAGCGCCAGAAACATCCTTAAGGAGGTCGACAAGAATCAAACAGCCACCGAGAAGGTATGATGATTATGTCACTTCTGTTGCATTTACTACTAATGACGATGAACCTCTGTGCTATCAGGAAGCAATAGAAGGTTCGAAGAGTGATAAGTGGAAAGCAGCCATGAAGGACGAAATGATGGCCTTGGGTAAGAATGGCACATGGGATCTGGTTGAGCTTCTGAAAGGCAGGAAAACTGTGGGGTGTAAATGGGTCTTCAAGCTGAAACGGGGTGTGAATGATACAGAAGACAGGTACAAAGCGCGGCTGGTTGCAAAAGGGTTTTCTCAGAAAGCCGGTATTGACTTTCATGAGATTTTTTTGCCAGTGGTTAAAATTGTTTCAATTAGAATTGTGTTAGCATTAGTGGCTTTGCTTGATTTAGAGTTGCAGCAATTAGATGTTAAGACTGCATTTCTACATGGAGACTTAGATGAGGAAATATATATGGAACAACCAGAAGGGTTTGTTTAGCATCGCAATGAGAAATTTGTCTGCAGGCTCAAGAAGTCTTTATATGGCCTGAAGTAGTCGCCTCGGCAGTGGTATAAGAAGTTTGATTCTTTCATGTTGAGTCAGAAATATGTTAGAAGTGAATATGATCATTGTGTTTATTTTAAACAGTTAAATAATGGCATTCATTATCTTAGTATTGTATGTTGACGATATGCTTTTAGCAAGCAAAAGCATAGAAGAAATCAACAGGTTGAAGGCTCAGATGGCAAGGACATTTGATATGAAAGATCTAGGAGCAACAAGACAGATTTTGGGCATGGAGATTTTCAGAGACAGAAGCAATGGTAAGCTATGGATATCACAACAAAAGTATATTGAGAAAATACTTTTGAGATTTGGTATGAATAACGTGAAGCCTGTGTCAGTCCCTTTCGCTTCCCATTTCAAGCTTTCTTCAAGTTTATGTCCTAATTCGGATGAAGAAAAGGAATTTATGTCTCGAATTCCATATGCTAATGTAGTAGGGTGTTTAATGTATGCGATGGTGTGTACGCGACCAGATATTTCACATGCAGTTGGGGTTGTCAGCAGGTACATGGCAAATCCGGGTAAAGAACACTGGTTAGCAGTGAAATGGGTGCTTCGGTATCTGAGAGGCACAAGTAGTTATTGTATCACTTACAATAAGAGTAGTGAATTTGTTTGCAGATATGTTGATTCCGATTTTGCAGGTGATTTGGATAAGAGAAGGTAAACTTCAGGGTATGTCTTTACTCTTGCAGGTGGAGCTATAAGTTGGATGTCAAAGCTACAGAACATTGTCGCTTTATCCACTACTGAAGCAAATACGTTGCTGCTTCGCGTGCTTGCAAAGAGGTGGTTTGGTTGAAAGGTTTGCTTGGTGAGTTTGGTAGGTTACAGGACAACATCAGGTTACTTTGTGATAGTCAAAGTGCAATACATTTGGCTAAGAATCCAATCTATCATAGTAAATCAAAGCATACTCCAATTAAATACCATTTTGTAAGACAGGTTATCACTGAAAGGGGAGTCTCTCTTGAAAAGGTGCATACAAAGGAGAATTGTGCAGACATGTTCACGAAACCAGTTTTGTTAGAGAAGCTACGTTGGTGTTTGGCTTCTCTTGGCTTGCAGAAAAGATAAAATAATAATAACAGGGCATCAGGCTAATTGTTGTCAAGGTGGAGATTGTTGAGATTTTCTGTTTTGAACAAGATAGGCAAAATCTCAGTAGATGAAAACAATAGGAATCAGTTCCTAGATTAGCTCCAGGTTGTTGGGAGATGATTAATGCCTCCTATATTTGATGAAAGTGAATTAATGAAGTTGTTAGATCCCCTTTGTTATAAAACATGCAACCATTCGTATTGTTTGCTATGAGTGTGAGAGTCTGTGAGGATTGAATTATGTAATCTCCTGTCTGATTAATAAGATTGCTGATGCCTTTTTTCTGTGGACGTAGCCCAGATTGGTTGGGTGAACCACGTTAATTCCTGTGTCTTTATGTGCTTGATTTATCTGCTGTATATTTGATTTAATTCTGTCTTGCATCTGATCTCCAACACCTTGCTCGGCTGCCCTTGTGATAATTGATGTGGTGGCCCTTGAACTCCAAGCTGATGGTGGAGAATTCGAGGTAAGGGCCCATAAATGAAGGGGACACTGTTGGCTAGTTGAATTGTTTATTAATTAAACAGTCAAGTACCACATTAATTTGTCAACCTGGGAAAGTCTTTTATTTCAAAGGCTACCGCGTACTGTATGCACTTAATTTTGAAAAGCATTAAAAAGCTATAGTATACATGATTTTGTTTCTCACTCTATGTTATAACAGTGCATTGCAAAAGTAAAATGAAAGCAGTTAACTAAGAATACAAATCTAAAAAGAGAAGTGATGGATGCTCTGTTAGCAGAGGATCAGGACCCTATCCTCTAGGTAAGGACGTTCAGCACCAGCCCCTGTAATCAGATTGCTAATACACACTACAACTCTAATTCACCGGTGAAATATCCTTTTACAGCTTCAAGCAATTAGCAAAACAGAGTACCAACAAAAAGGAAATCATCAGAGGTAATGCTACAGAATCCAAAACAGAGTACCAGTAAAAAGAAATTACCAAACACACTTACACACTTGACAGAAAAGTAAATGGGTGAATCTTGTGAGGAAGGTGGGCCTGGTCCCTCTCACAAGATTCCCCAGGACACAAATACTAGATTAGGTGCTCAGAACAATCTTCTATTCATCTGCCAAAAGATCCAGTTACAATAAAAGTTCAGACTTTGCTGTTGTCTTTCAAAATTTCCCTTACAGACTGTTTTTCTCCCCCCCTTCTCTAATGTAGATGTCTCCTCTTTATAGAGGAGACATCTATTACAATAGACTGTCATAGTTCTTTCAGTTAAACCTTTCTGTCAAAAATAAGAAATCCATCCTTGTTACAGGATGATGTTACAACAGTGTGACAGTGTATTCTTTCTTGGGTCTCTTACTGTTACACAGCTGGTAACCGACTTCGACCGTCTTCTTGGAATCCTCACACTATCCTTTGCCGCTTCCCCATGGTTGCTGATTTAGTAAACCCATGCTGTTCCTGATATTTTAGCAATTATAACTGTGTTTTACCCTTTTTGGACAGTTGCTGATCATGATGCGTCAGCGTGGAATTCTGGAGATCTTCTGATAGTTGCCGTTTGTTATTTCCGGTATTGTTGCAAAATAACATTTTCCTGCTTTAGATAGTTGTTGTTTCTGGTGTTGTAGCAACTGCGTAGTTGTTGTTTCTGGTGTTGCAGCAACTGCGTAGTTGCTGTTTCTGGTGTTACAACAACTATTGGAAAGCGCCAGGGTTATTGCAAGAGAAGACAACTATCATAAAAGAAAAATCAGGGAGGCCATTGAAATTATGAAACACCCTCGGAACCTCAACAGGGACAATGGGAATGAAATCAGTGGAAATTGGCTTCCCCTCATAAAGCAAATAAAAACCCCCCCCGAAACCTTGGAAGCTCAGGATCGGAAATAAAGGGTTTTGCATACCGGGAGTTCACTTAAAACTGGTAAGCAAAAATTGGTAAGCAAAAATTTATATAAGTATATAATAATTATATTAATATTAATTAGTAAAAATTAATTTATATTAATTAATTCTATTAATCAATTCTAATTATTTTACTAATTATATTATTAATTATATTAAAATCTTATTAAATCCTATAAATCATATTAATTAATTGAAAAAATTTAAAATTTTTTAAATTATATTACTATATTAATTAACCTTTATTAAATTATATTAATTTATTAATTAACCTTTATTAAATTATATTATTTCATAAGTTTATAATTATATTTATTATATTAATATTAATATAAATTAATTCATATTAATTAATTATATTAATTATATAAATCTTATTAATCAATTTACAGTAATTATATCATTTTATAAAAATCTTATAATGATATTAATTTATAATCAAACTATATTAATGTTTTAATTAAATTATATTAATTTTTTTAATTATATAAATTAGAATAATTATATAAATTAATTATAATGTGTTTATATTAATTATATTTATTATATTATATTATATATGATAATAAATATAATTTATATAGATGAATTATAATATATCTTTTAATATAAATCACAAGGATTTTATAAATTAATATGAATTAAGAAAATTATATAAATTAAATACAATTTATATTGGTTTATTAATTATAATAAAAAATTTTAATTTAATTTGTGTCCCTAATTTAAATAATAAAAAACTATTCTAATAAATTGAAAATAATATATTATATGTCGGCCTTTATTTATGAATTTAGGGTTCTTGTATTTATTTCCAGGTCGCATCCTCTTCTCTCTCAATTATCTCTCATTCTTATTCTTTCAAAATTGTCCTGATGATGGACCCCCTTTGGGGTTTGAAACGTTGGCAAAATGAACTCAGAACTGTGGTTAATCCGGATCATGAATCAAAAAACTCCACAGAAGTCTAAAATCTAACAAAACTATGAATTATAATTTCTGCAGACTTTAGACAGTTCAACGGTTACTTGGCAACTTAGTTAGCTTTTCCAAAGATAAATATAAAGATATCATGAATATGTAATGAACAATTAAACATATAGACATGCGGAGAGTTACTTCATACCTTGGGGTGATTAAGTCATTATGTAATCAAAGCTTTCAACTTATTAACTAAAAAAGGGTAATATTATGGCAAAAATATAAGGTCAAAAATGGTCAATTTGAGTCCTAACAGACACCTTCCTACAAATCCTCTTCCTTGTTCTTCCATGAATTTGGCTGCCAAGTGCTCATTAAAACCTTTGATTTTGTCTCAAAATTGACCAAAAACTACACAAAGCACCCATTAGACTTGTTGGCATAATGAATAACCCAATTCACTCTATTAGCATAAATATAATAAAAAACATGCAATAAACTAATAAGAATGGTGGATTAAGTCGAATTAGGAGGCTGAATGAGCCCATATAATTATCCATTTTTGGGGCTCATCATCACCCCCCTACTAAAAGTGTTGCTCATCCTCTGAGCAACTAATCTATCTCTTCATCTTTGATGGCCCTGGTGGCCTCCCTGTCATGCCAAGCTTCTAAAGTGATGTCCTCTTCTCGGTCATGAAACCATGCTTTTCTCTTTACTTCTTCCCACTGCCTATGCTCATTTTCTTGTAGTACTCTTGTTAGCGCCTCAACCTAAGCCTGTAGCTTGTCCTCTCTTTGTTGTTCATCAGATGTTTCCTTGTCTTTCCTTCTTCCTGTGATTATTTGGCTACCTTTTCCTCCAATTTCTCGGTCTCTCTTAGCTTAGCCTGAGTTTCCTGTAGAGAATTCTCAGCTTCCTGTAGAATTGTCTCAGCTTCTTGTAGAGCTGTCTTTGAGTCCATCATCAGAATTCTCTCTCTCCAAGTGAAGGTTTTTGGCTTCCTCATTCATAGGTGATGGATATCTTTGAAGGAGACTCCTCCTTTCATTTAGCTGTTGTGTCCTTAATGATAATTTTCTCCTTTGACTGTGGCTGGGGTCTGCCCACTTTGATCTGTGTGCTCCTCCTCGCTTTAAAGTACATGGAGGTTTGCCTCCTTATCTTCCTTTTTGGTCTTGGAGGTGTGCTAATGGTGGCAAGCACGACTGCTGCCTCCCTGGCCAAAATCCCAGGTGATTTTTCCTCTTGCTATTATGTTTTCTTGCTTCCTGTAGAAACTGTTTCCATGCTTCCTGTAGAAATTCCGGTGTCAATTGTTTCAGTCTACTTGGCTGGATGTGTCTTTCCTTTTAATTTTTGTGTGGTTGGCTTGGTTGTGACAACTTACATTTGGGCTTTCTTGGCCTTTTTCTTCCCAACCTTTTTCATTTTTCGCCCTCTCTGTTTTTTCTATTGTCTCCTTTTCGGTCTCATGCTCAGTGGTCATGTCAAATTCCTCTTTTTCCTTCTGTTCTTCCTCTATTTTTTCCCTCTACTTGAATGTATTGTGCTCCCTCATCAATGTTCTTCTCAATTTCTTCAATTGGCATGGTGTTGAGTTTGTGTTTTAACCAAAAAAAGAAAATGCTCAAGTGGGAAAAAAACACAGTCAATCACTGAAATAGAGGACAGCTGAATTTGGTTTTTTTTGAACCCAAGAAGGAATTTTTCATGTGCTCTTTACAACATCGAATGGCAGTAATTCCCTTGTGTTAAAACTACTGTCACCTCGAATTGGTCTGTCTGTTTATGAAAGAAATTTTTTTACAGAGCAGAGCATAAGGACATTGGTTTTTTCAACACATTGATAGATATGTAAATTCAAGTTTTTCCACACACACATGTTGGTCTCTACTGCTGCATGTCTTTCCTTGCAAGGGAATTTATTTATTTTATTTTTTAAAACTAATGAGGAGATTTCGGATGCAGAAGAAAAAAATGGGTAAACTCAGTGAATCATGCAGGCAGACTTCCACTATTCTCAATGCACAGGCACACTTTTTACTCTCATTTTTCAATTTAATGCTGTGTTCAATTCACCATTTTACACCAACAAATCATGCACAAAGAAGTTTCCCCAATCCTACCTTCTTTTGAGCTTGAAATTTGCTGAAAATCCCAGTTTTTCTTTCGGCATGGCTGTTTTTTGTGTTTCCTGTAGAATGAAATTGCGCTTCCTATAGAGCTCGATAAGCAGGAGGGTTTTAAAAAATGGCAGAAATCTCGAAAAATCAGGTAGGAATCTTGTAGAGGACCATTGGTTAACTGATCTGGAAGTGGTGGACGCGTGCTTTAGTTGTGACCGCAGTTGAACAAAAATTCCGGAGTGATTCGTGGTGAGGGCGTGAGGTGGCCAGGTGTACGTGGCCACATGCAGATTGCAGTACTATTATGAACTATATGTTCTCTTCTTATTAATCACTTGACATCAGTTGCACTGGAGTTCAAACGGCCAACACTACCTCTTTTTTTAATTTCACGTGAGTTGTCTATACACGTATGCTGCATGATTTCTGGTTGAGCGCTAGAGAAATGGACAAGGCACTGTCGGCTTAATCCCACCATTTCATTTGTTTATGCACTTTCGAATCATATTGATGCAAATAGAGGAACTAGTTTAGACACATACCTGTAAGTCGACGTGCTGCTGGGTCCTTTTTTGTTGCTGCATGCTCACATTCTCTTGCTGCATGCCTAGATCCTTTATGCTATAAGATTTTTGTTGTTTGATGTGTGGTTATTTTCTTGTGCAGGTATCCTCTGGTCGGATCCACGTTGCAGGAGTTGGCTTCAACGTTCAAATTTGCACCCTCATGCTGTTGACACTGAATTTTCACAAGACAATAACTTGTTTTCTCCATAGCTCCCAAACGATAGACTAGATCGATCTGAAACTTTATGAACATGTTCCTATCATCATTATGCACCTCCAATAGCAAAATTGTGATCAATGGATGCACAGATTTCAAGAAAAACTGAAAATGGCTGAATATTACAAAGGTCAACTTCTTGGAAACCGTGCATCAGAATTGGTGGAAACTGCTTGGGTAGGTTACTATCACCCATATGCATCTCCCCATGAAACAGGTTTTGAAATGGATGCATGGATATGGAGAAAATGCAAAAATGGCTGAAGGTGATGGAGGCTGATTTCTTGGAAACCGTGCATCAGAATTGGCCGAAATTGCTCGAGGATGTTGCCATCATCCCTATACAACTCCCCATGTAACATTTTTGTAAATGGATGCATGGTTTTCAAGCTAGGGAAAAAATAAATTTCAGCACTATGCATTTTTGCTTCCAAGCATTCTGCAGTTTTTTGCATGGTAAGAAAAAATGGGCTTGGGCTGTGATGCAAGCATGGAAATGATGGAGGAGAGGTTTGAGGATTGTAGGAGGACTTATGAACCCTTTAGGAAGCTATCATGTTCGCCAAACTCCCTTTTTGAAATCCATTTCTAGCTTCCTGTAATTTTTACAGGAACTTCCTGTAGAACACACAATTTTTAGGAAAGAAGCACAATGAGATGGAAAAAATAATGGAGAAGGGTGAGGGATGGGAACATGGATGTGTGCAGGCCTCATGGACACATTCCTAGCCTTCGGGTCGTCTTCAGAGATCAATTGTGGCTTGTTTGTAGGCTTCCTATAGAAGACATGGAACTTCCTGTAGAAGACACAGACTTCTTGTAGAAGGCACAGAACTTCCTCTGTCTTGGTTTTGAGCAATCCTCCTGACTTGCAAAGCCCTTGCTGCAACCTGCAATTATTCAATGAAAATTAGGTTTATTTTTCTTTTTCTTTTTCTCTTTTTTTTTTGAAAACAACTAGGGCGCCTCAGGGAGGTTTTCACCTTAATTGCTTGCCCTGGGCACCTCCAAGGGAGGTTTTCACCCAGGGATCTTATTATCTTTTTATTTTCTCTTCTTTCCAACCCATTGACCGCCTCATGGAGGTTTTCAATCTAAGGCACCTCCGAGGAGGTTTTCAGCTTGGATTTTTATTTTCCTCTTATTTTCATTTTTTTTCTTTTTCTTTTCTCTTTTTTCCCTACCCTACCCTACTTGAAAAACAAAATCATTTTCAAGTATAAGAATACTTCCAATGGAGCCATGTGCACATCGAGATTAGAGACAAAATGATGTGGAGGCTCGAAATGCATGCTTTGACAAGTATCCGGATTTCAGAGACCAAATGATTTCACTTTGAAGGGATCAAACATAGCTAAGGAAGAGAGTACTGCTGCAACTTAGTGATTGTCTGGAACCATATCTCAGTATAGCTCTGATATCCTTGGTCCTTTTGCTGATCTGGATCGTTCTTCATGTCACCTTCTATCATGACCTTCACATCTTCCTCTTTTTGCTGATTTTTCTCTTGACTACATGGAGGATTTGATGGTAACCATGAGGGAACTCTCTCGATCTCTGATTCTGATGTCTTCTCTTCATCAAGTGTAGCCCGTGGTTCTTTGATATTTTCTTTTGAATCTTCTCCTGCTGGATGTGGTCCTTCAATGCTTTCAATATAGTCTTTTTCTTGCAATACTGTTCCTGAGCTATGGTGAATATCATTGAGCTCAAAAGGAGTTGAGGAAATGTTGTACCTCAACTTTGCAATTGGGTTGAACTACTCCAATGTGCGGGTTTGGAAATGGTGGTACAGGTAGTTGAGTGGGGGTGTATATTTGAGATGGATGTGGATGGGGTTGTGGTTGGGCAGATGGTGGAGGCAAAGGAGCAGAAGGAGTGTTGTACTAGGGCCTCCACCCCTAATGAGGCGCATTCCACTGAGGTTGTCGCTGAGCATAGGGGTGAAATGGATGAGTGGCTAGCTGAGCAAGATATTGAGGAGGATATTACCAAGGAGGGTGTGTGGACCAGGAAGGATGAGTAGGGGGACCCCAAGAAGGCATGGAAGTGGTTTGATAGGGGTCGTAATAGGTCTAGGATGTCCATTGCATTTCCTCCTGGTAAGTTATGGGTCCATGTGGCCTCCTTTGATTCATATAATAGAGTGGTTCAGTGACTCCTTTGGCCCTCTGATATGCAGCTTTAAGTCCAGGCAAGGAAGTGCACTGATTCGTAGGATGGTCTTCTTCACAGACAAAACACACTTCTATGGAGCACAATGGATATTCATTCCTAGGATGATTTCTAGTGCACCTGGGACAAAATATGCCCACATCCCTCTCAACTTTATCTTGCTTCTTTTGGATCCGCAAGGCATCCATTTGCATGGCAAGAAACTGCCTCATCTCACTCTTGAAATCTTCCATCTGATTTGCAAATTCATTTTTGGATAAGGTACTGCTCCCAACATTTCTGCTTGTAGCCATTTGTTCCAAAGGAATGTTTTCTTCTTCTTCTTCCCTTTAGGTTCTTCAAATATGTCTTACTGTCCACCTATGGGTTCTTTAATCACAGCCATCGAAGAAGAGAGAAGGTTGGCTGTGTGAAGCAGTGGGGGTGTTCTGCAATCATTTTTCTGACTTATCTCTACTCCTACATGGCATGAAAGGAAATCTTTTTGGTTGATTTTTGCTTTTTTTCTACTTGTACCTACAAAACTAAAATAGATTGAACTACAACTAACTATCTTGCTGAAGTGAAAATTTGGAATTGAAATGAAAGTAGGAAAAGACTGATCTATTTTGCTCAAATGAAATTGCAGGAATGAAATGCTAATCTACGCTTGCAGAATTGAAATTCTAATCTACGCTTGCAGAATTGAAATTGCAGAATTAAAATGAAATAAACTACTTAGCAGAAGGTTGTAGTGGAAAATAGAAGAAGAGTAGCAATCGCCAATACTCTGACGCTTCCCCGGCAATGGCACCAAAAATATGGTGGGCCCCAGTATTGCAGCAATAATGCTACAACTCCTGGAACTCCCTTCTTTAATTTTATCAACCCAGTAGTTCGTAACAAACTTGGAAGCGACGGTGCTATATGCACAAGTACTAGCTCTTGCCACGACTGTCACTTGATCAGCTGGCACAAGTCTGCTAGGAGCTTAAGCCAACTTCTATGAGCTCTTAGAAAATGCTTTTAACTAATGGATGAAAGCTAACTCAAAGGAGGCTAATCTACTTGCAGAAAGAAACTAAAAAACCGAATGGAAATGCAAACCCTAGCAAACCCTAGTTTCACCAACTAGCCCTATTGATGCAAGAAAAAGGATGAAAGCTACTGAAAAATATGCCATTGATTCTTTGGAAGGTTAAGTGCATGTGTCTAAGCTACTTCTAAAGTGAAATATGAAAAGAAACATCTTTTTGTATTTTTGAGTAACTTGGCAGAATTATTATGCATGTGCTTTAACTGTTTTTTACTGTGCAGAGGTGGATTGGCGAAAGGAAATGCTTGCAGGAGGCTGGGAAGGTGAAAAGAGGGCCTAAGGGGTCCCTAGCACCCTTCCAGAGAGTTTCATAGTGCTCAGATCTCAAGAAACTGCTTTCGTGAGCTTCTACAGGAAGTCAGCAGGGGTTCTACAAGATGTTCCGAAAGGGGATTTTGGAGGGTTGATGGTGGAAGAAAGGTGAAGAAGTGGAAATGGAGGTGAGACAAGCATGTTAAGGGGTCTAGGACTTGGTGAATGAGGCTAAGGAGCGATTGAATTCGTTCGAGGATGGAGGGAGCAATGATGCAGAGGAATGTATAAATTAGGGCAAAGCGAGAGAATGTGGCAAATGTAAGGCAAGAATCCGAGTTAGAGGACGAAGAAGGTTGCATGGATGGGGGTAGGGATAGATGAGGAGGTATCACAGGTGCTCTACAAGTTATTTCTCAAACTGAACAAACAAAGACTCGGAAAATCAAGGACCTAGCTACTTTAACCTAATCTGCCCTAAATAATAGCAAGGAAAATGAACAACAGTTTATTTGCAATGAAATCATGTGAAGTAGCTATGAAAAATAAGAAATCATGAACCGAGGATGTAATCACAACTGGTATCAATTTATGAAAATGAGAATCTAACACTAATAATTGCATGATGAAGCAAAAACAGTGTTTTTGGGGGCAGCAAGGACACCTTGGTCCCAGCGCATGGTCCCACTGAGGGAGAGGTGAGATCAGAGGTGCTTGATAGCCTTTTTTTGAAGATATTATCTATTATTAACCTATCAAATCATTCTGAACATGAAAAGCCTTTTTAATCATCAAACGCAACCTAAACAACCAAACAAGATTTAAATCTAAATAGTAGATTGTATTCTAAGAGTGCAGCAAAAACACATAAAGGTAAACAAAGGAAGTACTGGGCACTTGGGTTGGGCCCAACCCCAAGAGCTACAACCTCCTAAGAGAGATTAGAGCTGGTGCAAAGCCAGATTTCTCTTTATTGATCAAAAGAATAGTTACATTCCAAAAACTGTCCACAAGGAAAAGCTCGAAAATGTGCTGAAATGGCGAGCTAACCTACTGCCTAGAAAAATGACTAAAAATTACTAAAATTGAACTGCGAACTAGCTAACTTCTGCCAACCCAAATGAGGCCCTAAACCCTCTTATTTATACAAATTGAGGACCCCAACAGCCCTCCTAAACTTTAGGAAATCGGCTGCCAAAACTTGTAGTTAACAACAACTTTACTAGCCCTTACTCGGCTGCCCTTGTGATAATTGATGTGGTGGCCCTTGAACTCCGAGCTGATGGTGGAGAATTCGAAGTATGGGCCCATAAATGAAGGGGACACCTTCCTACAAATCCTATTCCTTATTCTTCCACAAATTTGGCTGCCAAGTGCTCATTAAAACCTTTGATTTTGTCTCAAAGTTGACCAAAAAACTGCACAAAGCACCCATTAGACTTGTTGGCACAATGAATAACCCAATTCACTCTATTAGCATAAAGATAATAAAAAAAGGCAATAAACTAATGAGAATGGTGGATTAAGTCGAATTAGGAGGCTGAATGAGCCCATATAATTATCCATTTTTGGGGCTCATCAATTAGTGTAGGATTTTTCGAGGCAGATTGAGGTGATGGGGTAGAGATTGATGGCAGTAGAGGCCAAACAGCATGAGAGCCCATGATTTTTTCAGATTGGTGAGGGATCAGGTGCATCTCATCACTTGCCAGAGTAGCGTGATACTACGCAGCAGGTGGCCTCACATGCCCCTACACGCTCTACCATGCCCACTTGTTATAGACATTTTTGGGCCCTACAACCCCAAGCATGAAATGTCCATAAACCAAGGGCTCCTAAGTCCCTAAAAGTTTTGTTCTAACCCCTAAAAGAACAAGGTCAACAGATTACAGCTTCTCCCGGAAGTTCTCCATGAAAAACTAATCAGAATTGGTCAAAAACAGGATCATTTCAGCTGCTCCACTGGCTAGGTGCGTTGCATCTCACCTAAATACACTGTGTGGTGTGTTGAATTTCAAAAATCCCTTCTGTGGGGTGCGATGGGCGAGAAATGACAAACGGAAGTGTCATTCCGCGAGGTGGAGAGGCAATGGAAGCTTCCAAAATCTTCTCCTGTGACACTTGCCTCACTGAATTCGACCAAGGATGAGTAAGAGACCATCAGTCTCCAAGTGGAAGCAAGAACTATTAGAGAGAAGACACTAATCAAATCACAAGCTGACTCATCCCCCTTACAGATATCTATATATGGATCCCTCATCCCAGAGATCCAGAGGCTGGAATTTTGCATATTGTAAGGAATTGCTGTTGGTTTCTTGAGACAAAAATCAGATTGTTGGGTGATCTAAGATTTGTTTGAGGTGAAGAGGGGCTTCTTTGCTGGGAGGTTGATGCTGGGTCAGAACAACTGGTTGTAACTCCTCTTGGCTCTTTTCTTGTTTATCAATAAAAGCTATTCAAGTTTTCCTCCATGCTTTTGTGTCATTGATGCTTGCTACATTTGTATGGTCAATTTACATCTGATCCTAGATTGTTTATGATTATAGATCCATGTCTTTGTATAGTGCTATGCTTCTGCGATCTTACAGGTACTTTGTGAAGCTGGGTGTGCAAGGGAGCATGTAGCTGAAGACTATCAAAGAAGAGAGGAATCAAATCAGGAGATTAGCGCAAGACAGAGGTTGGTCTTTTTGTTCCTCTCTATCTATAATACATAAAGGAAAAATGAAAGTAGCTTTTCTCTGTTTGTTTCTAAGGCAGCTGTCACACCTTAGTGGGATAGAGCAGTTCTATATAGACACTTTTCCCTGTAACAAAATGGCGACTCCGCTGGGGAGATAATTAGTTTGTTTGTTTATCATTCTTTGTTGTCTATCTCATAAACTTACAGGTAGCATTCGAGCTGCATTTGCCATAGCAAATGCAAAGTAGGTAACTGCTACTTCAATCCATCTACTGGATCTGTTTATGATTTAAACAACTGATTCACAAACTATCTGATTGCCCTTGTGATAGCTCTTAGATCCTCCTTAGATCTACCCCTGATTATTGCATTACTGATTGCTTTTTTCTCGACCAAAACCCAAGAACTGAACTGCAAACTGTGACCCGGAACTCGAACAGAGTCTCGTTTTTGGCCCAGTGCAGGTACTGTTCAGAGAATATGAACTTCAGCGCGCTTCCCGAGTGGACAAGCTATGCTGCATTTCAAATTCTCTATGTTACAGGTGCGCTGATCAGACTAGCTCTGTGCAGTGTTGGCTTCTGTGATTCATTCTTTCCAGTTCTATTCCTGAATTTTGCTGCCTGTGATCAGTATATGTCTGTTTGAAACCCCCTTTCCTTGTTGTTATTCCACCTCCTTTGTACAAAATAACTGTAGATGTTTTTGTGTGTTTGTTGAGTCATTTACAGTTCTCCTTTGCAAAAGTAGCATAATCGTAATGTCGTCCTTTGATTTGAAACTATCGCAAGTGTCGATTTCAATCGTAGGAAAGAGTTGGATTGCTGTTGATAGTCGATTATCCTGTTACTATTGCTCTTGGTCTGAATTTGTAATTTTCTAATGTCAAGAACAAGTATTCATTTCAAAATCGTAAGGTGTTGTATTCGTCTCCATTTTTTATTTCAAAAAGAAACTTGTTAATATTTGTCGCTTGAAAAGAAATTCAGATTTGTGCATCAACTTTCTTTTTAGCATTCATATACTAAGAAAGTCGAAAACAAATACATGCATGTTCATTTGCATATAGACAGTCTGATTGGCTTGATTTAGGAAAGTGCATTTAGAGTGTGCTCTTTGCTCTTTGTGAAAAGATTCTGTCTTTCTTTTCCCTAGTAGCTAGGATTTTCATTGCACAAAGAAGATAAAAAGTTTGTTTATCATCTTAGATTGAATTTTAGGAATTACATCTACATCTCGCGGTGAACCTGAAAGGCAAACTTCATAAACAAGATCAACTTAAAATAAATTCAATGAATCTAACAACGCTTTGGAACTTAACGCACAACATTTAGAAGTCTAGGCTAGAGACGTATTTCGGCGTCGTAAAGCCTGGTAACTGTTGTTCTCACTGATGGTTGGGTGATTCCTCCACTTTGAGACGATAAGTGCCAGTACGGACTTGTGCTTCCACGTACCGTCGAGTATATTTTGGGATTCCCCAATAGGCTTAAATCCTTTATCCATAGGAAGCCGTGTTTGCCGCCCTATCGATCGCAATGCACTGAACACAGCATTCGGGAAGATTGACTGTCGTACTGTAAAAAGTATTCTGCAGTTTTGCGATTGGTTTGGTAATACCTCTACCTAGATTTCCAGAGCAGTCCCTTTTGTTCCTTTTCAGACTCCTTAATAGAAAAGGTCCATCTGAGCACTTGTCACTTTAGGCTCATTAAAAATCGAAGGAGACTAGAGTCATCTTTTGTTTTTCTCGACTCTTAAAAACTGAAAAAACAATTTGTGTCAAAGCGTCTAAAATTCATTTAATTCGGAAACATACTTCCCCTTTATTTTAGTCGATCGAGTAATCCGCAATCGTGGAAGAAAGTCAATTGAAACCCCGTCGTTCACGGAGGCTTACTAGTCAACCGTCTTTGTCTCCGGAATCGAAGATAGTACGGACAAAGCGAACTCGTTTAGCCGGTTCCAAATCTCCTATTAAAGTTAGAACAAGTGTTCCAACAACATCAGAGACTCCGGTTACTCCAAACATTTCTGGAATCCCTGCCTCTACAGAATAAGTTCAGCAGCCACAGAAGGACAATGATACTGATCCTAGTCTGAGAGTAAACACTTGTGTTACCGAACCAGTTCCATTTTCAACCGGTTTGGAGAGTCTTACTCTTCAAACATCTGTCGCTGTCAATTCCATACCTTCTTCGGCACCAGAAATATTCTACAGACTTGGCGGTCTTCCCATTCCACCTGGTCTGATTGCCATAGAAGAAATTGTGGAAGATCCTCCAACGAGTACTCAATCGCAATTTGGAGTCGGGATCACTCTATATCCTTCTTCATCAGAAGTTAGTCTACCGCCAGCGGAAGCTCCTGTAGAATCGCTAGGTAATCTTTTGGATAGACTAGAAATGTCTGAACAACCGTCAACATCTAGGATTGTGTCGTCTGACACAGTGACGGCAGAACTCCCTGCTATCACTCCAACAATGTTCGCCGGTATACCATCTGTCCCGACTAGCTCTCAAATGCTAGAAGGAGCATACTCAGGGGCCATTTCGACAGTATGGTCTGTTCCTATTTGTTCATCCGGAATAATATCCGGAAACTCTTATGTTGAGTCTCAACAAATTGATCTATCTGGAGGTCAATTTGGGCAATCTGTCCCTCAAGGGCAAACCATTCCCTTGAGTTCTGGATTACCACCGTATGGGGGGCAGTATACCCTTTCATTATCCCCTCCGGGAGGATATCCATACGGGAGTTCACAACAACATTCGGGTTATACTAGAATTGCCTCAAGCGGTTGGGTACCGATACTACCTCAACAACTGAGAGTTGTATATTCTATGCAACAATGCTTACCTATGTCAAATATACCAACTACGCGAGCTATTGTGATGGTGTCGCAAGTTCAAGCGTTGCCTGTTGTATGCCAACCTCAGGTTTCCCAGGTTGTAATGCAACAACCCCTTGACCCTGTGACTCAACCACAATCGCTGACTGGTGGAATGACACAGGTTCAAACAGGTATGATTACCCCTCATCTTGGTCAAACTGTTAGTATCGGACAACAACACATGGCTTCACAACCATGGCTAGTGCAATACCAACAACCGCAATTCCAACAAGTATACCAAGGTTCTGAGCAACAAATCTTTGCCAATAGTGGACAGCCGTACATTCAAAACAGTCAAAATCAACCATTTTACAATGGTCATGCCCACCAACCATACCAAAGTTACCAGCATCAAATGCATTATGCTGGTATGCAAAGACCAACTGCTCAGGCGATCCCATCTTATCCTGGATATGCTTCGCCTAACCTGAATCAACAGTTACCCTTTGTGGCAACTCTGGAGTTACCTGATTTAAATCGGTTAACAAACGATCCAATCACTTACGCCCCTTGGTGGCCAACGATTCCGCATAAACTTCCATCAGATATTCCTAAATTTAATGGAAATCTGGGTGAAGATCCATCGAATCATGTGATGACCTTTCATCTATGGTGCTCGTCAAACACCCTAAATGATGATTCGATAAGACTTCACCTCTTTCAGAGGACGTTAACGGGTCCAGCGGCAAAATGGTACATCGAATTTCCTAGAGCTTCATTCGAAAACTTCAGTACGTTAGCCACAACCTTTTTAACCCATTTTCAATTACCAATAAGGTACGAAACAGGAACGAAACTCCTTACCAATTTCAAACAGATGACAGCCACTCACATATCTGATCATATACATGAGTGGCGACGTCGTCGTAGAATGGTAAAAACGTATGTTCCGATCAGCTCTTAGCTGAATGGTTTATCAAGTCATTACTACCTTCCATCACAGAAGATGTGGCAAAGGGGGGAGTCATAACAGAAGAGCAAGTTATCGCTTGTGCGAAATATTTGGACTTGATTTACACTCAGTCCGGCATGCTCTACGATAAAATACGTGACGCCCCTAGACCGGAATTCTCAATTCCTCCTCCTCCTAAATCAAACAATGACTCTCATGCCGACGATGGCGTGATTGGCACAACAGACATGAAATCAACAAAGGCTACATCCAAAAAGGCCCGTAAGATTTCAGGTCAAAATGCAAAAGATGAACTTCTTGCCTCGGAAGTAAATGTCGTATCGACAGATAAAGGCAAAGAAACCAAACAACCAGGGGGCAAGAAGAAAGGAAAAGGGAAGAAGAAGAAACAGGAAGAATCATCACCTGAAAAATCTTCTTCAAACCCTCCTAGAGATAGGAAACCCAAAAATCCATGCTTTATATGCGATGAGGATCATTGGACTGCAAATTGTCCACACAGAGCTGAGCTTAAGAAGTTCTTCAATAATTCAAAAACCTCTGCAGTGTTAACTGATCCGTTTCCAAATCCAGGAACAAATCTAGTTGAAAGTGGAAATGCTTCCCCGTCTCAAGTGCTAATGTTGTCGGTTTCAAAACAGCAAAATGATGCTTTGATATCGACAAAGAACAAAGATTATGGGAATCCACAGCTGTCGAACAACAAGGATAAAGATCAACCTAGTAGTTCGACAACAACTTCAACAGAAGTTGCGCCACCCATCATTCCTGAATTGACAATAAAACCGGCAAAGGGAGTAGTACTGTTATCTCAAAATCAAGCCCTGGAAGGCTGCAAACCAGGAAGACTTCAAGTAACTATTTCAAACCAATCTTTAGACTAAGGCTTAGCCTCCCTAGCCTGAGAGGGCTCTCTCAAAGGGTTATTGATTTTGATTAAAAAGTAAGAGGGCTAACTCTTGTGAAATAACAGTGACAAATATGAAGGTTGGACAAACATTACATAAGTTTCCATTGGGCCTATGGAGTCAATAAAACTTCAGCAAATAATGATACAGCCTTTACATAGAAGTCAGGGCATGTGGCATTTAAATGTTCAAAACACAACTTTTATAAAACCACAGTTCATGAATGTGCACAGGAAATCAGAGCAGCATAAGTGAATTCTGAGTGATTACACATTTATGAAACTGTAAAATAGATCAGGGATAAAGCAAAACCATACATCTTGAACATAGAAACACCTTATGAATCCTGAGAAGAAAAGCAGTTTATTATATTACTGAACTCTGTCTTTCTACATAAGCCAAAACATTACTCTGTTTTTTATAAAATCTCCAACCCTTGTTACATTGATGTTTCAGCTATATATAGAATCCTTATTCTAACTAATTCGAGCTTCCTCCTCCAGCATGAGTGGAGTCGATAACTACCTCTACTGACACCTATCAGCTATTGAACTAACTAATAAATACAACTAAAGTGCTGACTGGAGTTTTTAAAGAGTTCTAAATTAACTATGACTCTAACTCTATTTTCCATGCATACGACTTCTCCTTGTTCTTTGACACCTGGTCCTCTTTCGATTTGGCTGAGCTGGATATTTAATACTCCATATCGACCTTGAACGCTGAATCTTTAACTGCTCAGTAGTGTTAGGAGATGTCCCTTGCTTCTCGGTTCCAGTTTTCCTCAAATGGCTCGAATGTACAGCAGCATGTCTTCTAGCCTTTAATGACCCAAAATATGGAACACTGCCACGTTTTTGATGTGTTGTAGGCTGCATCGATGAACATGTGTGCAGGCAAAAGTTCCTTGTATGCAAATCATTAAATACCCTTTGAACGGTGATAAAGGGACTTTATGACAAAAATCCAAAATTTGATTTGAATATTCAAACCTTTAAAGCATCCACCTGTCTTGATCTGATTGACTATTGTTGCTCCAGCTGATGTCTTGCATACCCTTTGGCGTTTCCCTTTCAAATTCCCGCTCATAATACAAAACTGCATGTTCTGTGTTAAAATCATCACTTACAGCAGTTTCGTAGCGCGCTACGAAACTGCTGAATTATTTGAAACAACTTGCCTTTAACCCGAGACCTTTATCACCGAAACATTTGATTGCCAAAAATTTCCTTCGACTTTTCATATATATAGCAGGGATTTACATGTCTTCAAAAGCAATAAGACTAAGCAAATTTGACAAAAATTTGGAACAAAACCTTTCTTTGAAAAGAAAATTCATTTAGCAGCTAACTGGCCTAGCTGTACCTTCAGGTCTTCAATCTTCTTCTTCAGAGATTTATTCTCAGCTCTTAATTGCATATTTATTTTTCTAATGAACTGGGCCTCTTTGATGGCTGGTACTGTCCATGTGTGAAATTGTGCATGGCCATCAACTATTGAATTCAACTGGTTTTGAAAGGTTTCAGTCCCTTTCCACAGAGCTTTATAATACTTTGCAGCTGCATCTTCCAGTGCTAATCTTCGGAACTCATTATACATGGAGCGATTGAAATTATTTCTGAGGAAAAATGACCAAAATCTATAAAGAGTATTCATTTCCTCACTGCAACCAGTATCAACTCTCTTGCGCTCTGCCATAAACAAAAATAGCATTCTCCTTGTCATCTATAACCTGGCTGTAATAACTTCTGAGTTCATTGCAAGCTGCGGCAAGCTTTGTAATAAAATGTAACATGTATTTCTCCTTTGATTATACAAAAATATTAGAATGTCATGTCTTTGTGTGCTGTCAACCTTTGTCCATGTGTGAAGACAAAAGTTCTTCCAAGCTGCCTGACATATTTTGGACTGTAGTAAATGTGTTCACTTTATGACAAAAGTTTAAAGTTGCATTCGAATACATGTTTCCTCCACCTGTATTAACTTTGCTGAAGATTGATAATTTTGAAGGATCCCTTGAAGATATTCCCTTTTCAACATTTCCACTTGCAGTTCAAAACTAGTGACTGAGATTGGATTATTTAGCTTCAGCTGCTACGAAACTGCTGTTCTGGCTGAAAAATATGTCTTTGGACAGAGCTCATAATTTCTCACAGAAAACGTATTTGGAAAAACTGAATGAGGTTTTTGTGAACCAATCCGTTCTTAACAAAAACCTCTTTTGGTTTTTTGAAATACTACTCCAGCTGCTCAGAGTGTGTCTTTGAAAAACAGGTGTAAAACAGAAAATGAAAAATTGCACCTACAGCAGTTTCGTAGCGCAACTTTAGTCACCCATTTCTCCCAGCTCATAATCAATTTGAAGAAAATGAAAGAGGTTTTTCTATTTTAGTATGTTAGGAATAAAAACCTCTTTCAATTTCCAAAAATATGCTTTCCGTTGCTCTAGATACCTCCTGGAAGTTAACTACCTAAAACAGTTTTTCTCCTGAAACAGGCTGCTACAGGGGTTTCGCAGCGCGCTGCGAAACTGCTGTGTAATTTCAAAAACACAGCTTAATGCCAAAATTTGACTATATTGAGCTTCATTATCTTGAAATGTCTCTTTTCATGTGCCCTCTCTTCAATTGATCCCTCCTCATGTTTGTATATCAATAAAGAGATGTCTTTCATCAAATCACCAACTACAATAAAATCTCCACGAGATTGAACATATAGTGCAAGAATATGACCATAATGGCCACATTCAGACTGTAACTCTCTTGAACCATCATCATGGATCCCCCATTTGTATAACTGAATCTTTTGATTGATACCAGCAAGCAACTTTTCATTAAATGCATTCAGATTGTAAACAGAAACCTTTGTCTCCTTCTCAATCACAAGTTGCAGTTTACCATCTTCAACTGAGAATACTAAAATTCGGCCTTTGTTAGGTTTGTTCTCCTCGGGCAATACATATGCTGTCCCATCACAATAATAAGCATGGATATGAAGTTTCTGAATGTCATCAATTTACCCAATAGTAAGCAGGTTCTCTTTTGCAATTGCAAGGCTGTCTGGAAAGGAAATTGAATTGAAAAGGCACGTGTGATTGACTTCCTTAAGATTCACATTGCTATACAGCAACTTCTGATTGCTACTGTAAATAACTGTCGGCCTGTCTGATGCTGCAAACACATGTGTTGTGTTCTTAGAGTGAAAAGTCCTCAAGGTGATAGCTTTTGTACCCAACAAAATCTTCTTCCATTCAGACAACTCTCCAATGCTCATATTCAATATGAAGTTGAATAGATGCCCATCCCCAAGACCACATAATAAGTATGCAATCCCTTCAAATCTTGTTTGTACCTTCAAAGAACTCTGATGTATGCTGACCCTGAGTTTGCCAAGTGCTTCTTATGCATGAAAGGAGCATGACAATGACCTAGATCAATTCTTCTTTACCTTACCCTTTTCTTTTGAAATCTTTTTAGTGATAACAGTGGCTCCACTTGGGATAGTGTGCCCTTGTGGTTCGCTAAGAACCTGCAGTTTCAGTGCCTTATCCTCTTATGATAAACAAAAATTTATTTGACAAGCATCTCCTTTAAGTTTCTTGGGCCTTCACCTCGGGCTTAAACTTGATGATCATTGTGAGAGAAAGAAATCTACCACTATTGAAAAAAAAAATGCTCAGTCAACCTTGAGCTTATTTGCATTTTCCTACCTACCTACCCTATCAGCTGCAAGCTCCACTTGTAGCTCAAGCAACATGATATTTCCAATAAAGCCAATCAATTGTCTTATCTGCTATTAGAAGCTCTTGACTGCATCCGACCTCAAAATAACCATGGTAGTGAGATGACCAAATGAACCCATAATATACTTGATTTTCATAATGCAAATGAAAATGAAAGACCGGAGTGCAAAGCTTGTCCATATATTCACTTATAGGGTCAAAGAATACATGGTTATGTTGATGATCATCATAACATTCTGCAACTTTAGAAAACTGATTCTCAACCACACAAGGTTCTCTTGATATGCTATCGAACTGCTTTTCTGAATGCTGCCTACAAACAATGTAATTTTCCTCTTTCTTATGATCATTTATTGTTGTAAGCTGTTGAGAAGTTTGACATAAAAAACCAACCTTTTCCTCTGCCTGAGGGTAGTAGAAGCTATCTTCCAGTACTTCTTCTTGCTATTTGCAATCAATTTCATCTTCATTATGATTCGAAGATTGAGAATACTGTTGCATCTCTTCATTCATATCAAAGGATGAAACATGGTTTTCACAAGTAAACCCCTGCTGCTCTTCATGCTGCGTTTCATGAGATGTTATACTTTCTCCTTGGTGCTGGAATGCATTGTTATGAAGAGCCTCTAAAATTTCTTCATCCATAAATTCATCATCATCATAACAATCTTCCAAGTACTGAATAAGACTTAAAGAATTCCTACAGCAATCTTTAAGCAGCAATAAGGAAGGATAACATTCTTTATACATCTCATAGAATTCATCATGAAAACTAGCAAGCGAATATATTGAACCATTTTCCAGACTTTTATACCAAGACCATGCTTTTCCTTCTAAAGTGGTCATAAACATCTTCATGAGACAATCTTCAGGGAAATGAACCTTAAGACTGCGTACATGCATATGAAACCTAACCAAATGAAGAGCAGCATCATCTTTCTTTTCATCTTTGAATATTGGAAGATCCTCTAACCAATCAACCTTTGGCATAGGATTTGGAAAACCAGGGATATGAGATCGATTCATAGGAGCATACCTGGCATTCATTCTTGCAGTGGAACTCATTTTGAAACTTCATCAAGCTACTGATCTTCTAGCAGTGGAGTCACCTTCTAATTTGTTATTTGATGTGTGGAGTCGCCAAGGTAGTTTTGCAGCCTCAAAAAGATGTCTGAGCTCCTGCTACCTTCAGAAGTTCAACCATTGATTTCGGGAATGAATAATCTTCAGACTCCCGGCAGACGCACCAAAATGTTATCTCAAAATCAAGCCCTGGAAGGCTGCAAACCAGGAAGACTTCAAGTAACTATTTCAAACCAATCTTTAGACTAAGGCTTAGCCTCCCTAGCCTGAGAGGGCTCTCTCAAAGGGTTATTGATTTTGATTAAAAAGTAAGAGGGCTAACTATTGTGAAATAACAGTGACAAATATGAAGGTTGGACAAACATTACATAAGTTTCCATTGGGCCTATGGAGTCAATAAAACTTCAGCAAATAATGATATAGCCTTTACATAGAAGTCAGGGCATGTGGCATTTAAATGTTCAAAACACAACTCTTATAAAACCACAGTTCATGAATGTGCACAGGAAATCAGAGCAGCATAAGTGAATTCTGAGTGATTACACGTTTATGAAACTGTAAAATAGATCAGGGATAAAGCAAAACCATACATCTTGAACATAGAAACACCTTATGAATCCTGAGAAGAAAAGCAGTTTATTATATTACTGAACTCTGTCTTTCTACATAAGCCAAAATAGTACTCTGTTTTTTATAAAATCTCCAACCCTTGTTACATTGCTGTTTCAGCTATATATAGAATCCTTATTCTAACTAATTCGAGCTTCCTCCTCCAGCATGAGGGGAGTCGATAACTACCTCTACTGACACCTATCAGCTATTGAACTAACTAATAAATACAACTAAAGTGTTGACTGGAGTTTCTAAAGAGTTCTAAATTAACTATGACTCTAACTCTATTTTCCATGCATACAACTTCTCCTTGTTCTTTGACACCTGGTCCTCTTTCGATTTGGCTGAGATGGATATTTAATACTCCATATCGACCTTGAACGCTGAATCTTTAACTGCTCAGTAGTGTTAGGAGATGTCCCTTGCTTCTCGGTTCCAGTTTTCCTCAAATGGCTCGAATGTACAGCAGCATGTCTTCTAGCCTTTAATGACCCAAAATATGGAACACTGCCACGTTTTTGATGTGTTGTAGGCTGTATCAATGAACATGTGTGCAGGCAAAAGTTCCTTGTATGCAAATCATTAAATACCCTTTGAACGGTGATAAAGGGACTTTATGACAAAAATCCAAAATTGGATTTGAATATTCAAACCTTTAAAGCATCCACCTGTCTTGATCTGATTGACTATTGTTGCTCCAGCTGATGTCTTGCATACCCTTTGGCGTTTCCCTTTCAAATTCCCGCTCATAATACAAAACTGCCTGTTCTGTGTTAAAATCATCACTTACAGCAGTTTCGTAGCGCGCTACGAAACTGCTGAATTATTTGAAACAACTTGCCTTTAACCCGAGACCTTTATCACCGAAACATTTGATTGCCAAAAATTTCCTTCGACTTTTCATATATATAGCAGGGATTTACATGTCTTCAAAAACAATAAGACTAAGCAAATTTGACAAAAATTTGGAACAAAACCTTTCTTTGAAAAGAAAATTCATTTAGCAGCTAACTGGCCTAGCTGTACCTTCAGGTCTTCAATCTTCTTCTTCAGAGATTTATTCTCAGCTCTTAATTGCATATTTATTTTTCTAATGAACTGGGCCTCTTTGATGGCTGGTACTGTCCATGTGTGAAATTGTGCATGGCCATCAACTACTGAATTCAACTGGTTTTGAAAGGTTTCAGTCCCTTTCCACAGAGCTTTATAATACTTTGCAGCTGCATCTTCCAGTGCTAATCTTCAGAACTCATTATACATGGAGCGATTGAAATTATTTCTGAGGAAAAATGACCAAAATCTGTAAAGAGTATTCATTTCCTCACTGCAACTAGTATCAACTCTCTTGTGCTCTGCCATAAACAAAAATAGCATTCTCCTTGTCATCTATAACCTGGCTGTAATAACTTCTGAGTTCATTGCGAGCTGCGGCAAGCTTTGTAATAAAATGTAACATGTATTTCTCCTTTGATTATACAAAAATATCAGAATGTCACGTCTTTGTGTGCTGTCAACCTTTGTCCATGTGTGAAGACAAAAGTTCTTCCAAGCTGCCTGACATATTTTGGACTGTAGTAAATGTGTTCACTTTATGACAAAAGTTTAAAGTTGCATTCGAATACATGTTTCCTCCACCTGTATTAACTTTGCTGAAGATTGATAATTTTGAAGGATCCCTTGAAGATATTCCCTTTTCAACATTTCCACTTGCAGTTCAAAACTAGTGACTGAGATTGGATTATTTAGCTTCAGCTGCTACGAAACTGCTGTTTTGGCTGAAAAATATGTCTTTGGACAGAGCTCATAATTTCTCACAGAAAATGTATTTGGAAAACCTGAAGGAGGTTTTTGTGAACCAATCCGTGCTTAACAAAAACCTCTTTTGGTTTTTTGAAATACTACTCCAGCTGCTCAGAGTGTGTCTTTGAAAAACAGGTGTAAAACAGAAAATGAAAAATTGCACCTACAGCAGTTTCGTAGCGCAACTTTAGTCACCCATTTCTCCCAGCTCATAATCAATTTGAAGAAAATGAAAGAGGTTTTTATATTTTAGTATGTTATGAATAAACACCTCTTTCAATTTCCAAAAATATGCTTTCCGTAGATACCTCCTGGAAGTTAACTACCTAAAACAGTTTTTCTCCTGAAACAGGCTGCTACAGGGGTTTCGCAGCGCGCTGCGAAACTGCTGTGTAATTTCAAAAACACAGCTTAATGCCAAAATTTGACTATATTGAGCTTCATTATCTTGAAATGTCTCTTTTCATGTGCCCTCTCTTCAATTGATCCCTCCTCATGTTTGTATATCAATAAAGAGATGTCTTTCATCAAATCACCAACTACAATAAAATCTCCACGAGATTGAACATATAGTGCAAGAATATGACCATAATGGCCACATTCAGACTGTAACTCTCTTGAACCATCATCATGGATCCCCCATTTGTATAACTGAATCTTTTGATTGATACCAGCAAGCAACTTTTCATTAAATGCATTCAGATTGTAAACAGAAACCTTTGTCTCCTTCTCAATCACAAGTTGCAGTTTACCATCTTCAACTGAGAATACTAAAATTCGGCCTTTGTTAGGTTTGTTCTCCTCGAGCAATACATATGTTGTCCCAACACAATAATAAGCATGGATATGAAGTTTCTGAATGTCATCAATTTACCCAATAGTAAGCAGGTTCTCTTTTGCAATTGCAAGGCTGTCTGGAAAGGAAATTGAATTAAAAAGGCACGTGTGATTGACTTCCTTAAGATTCACATTGCTATACAGCAACTTCTGATTGCTACTGTAAATAACTGTCGGCCTGTCTGATGCTGCAAACACATGTATTGTGTTCTTAGAGTGAAAAGTCCTCAAGGTGATAGCTTTTGTACCCAACAAAATCTTCTTCCATTCAGACAACTCTCCAATGCTCATATTCAATATGAAGTTGAATAGATGCCCATCCCCAAGACCACATAATAAGTATGCAATCCCTTCAAATCTTGTTTGGACCTTCAAAGAACTCTGATGTATGCTGACCCTGAGTTTGCCAAGTGCTTCTTATGCATGAAAGGAGCATGAGAATGACCTAGATCAATTCTTCTTTACCTTACCCTTTTCTTTTGAAATCTTTTTAGTGATAACAAGTACACAAGTCGACATTTAATCCCCACGCTAGAGCGGTACATCATTATAATATAGTGGAAGATTTGGCCCAATCTCCATCCGCTATGTCGACTCTTGAAGTATTACAGAATTGCCCATCCCAAAGGCAGGCTTTAGTATCAACCATTGGTGGGATAGACCCAAAGGATTCCAATCTTGTATCCTTCGATCATAAAGGATACGATCCTCAATTACCAGCTCAACTAGATTTCCTTGTTCAAGTGAAAGCCCTCAACAAAACTGTTCATCGAACGATTATTGATGAGGGGGCATCTACATGCATAATGTCGATGAGTTGCTGGAAAACTTTAGGATCTCCAACCTTGTCACGATCTTCGACGACATTAAAAGCATTTTATGGAAGGACATATACCCCATATGGTATTTTGAGTAACTTGAAAGTTGAACTAGGAGGGAAGACAGTAGAAATAGATGTTGAAGTAATCGATGGCAATCTTGATTACAACATCCTACTAGGAAGACCATGGATATATGCTATGGCTGCTGTTGTGTTGACTTATTTTAGGAAGATTGCATTTCCCTTTCAAGGAGGGATTACAATCGTCGATCAACAAAACTTCCTACCCAATGGTTCTCAAGTTACATGAAGCATCCCTATGATCCATGGAAGCCCCCATTCGCTTCAAAATATCGGAGTAGGCCTGCTAAAAGATCCTATATTAATTGGAACTTTCGCCCTTCCGCCTCCAATCAATCTGGCGAAAGTAGCATCGGTAGGAACCTGCAATATGATATCTTCTAAAAAGATCTCAGAAAACGATATCAACATGGATCATGCAATGGTTTTGCCCCCAAGCCCAATAGAAATATTGTAGCAATCAATGTTCCTAGGCTGGATGGAAAACCCAAATCAACGCTCATCAAGCATTTGGATAGATAGGTTTAAAGAATATGGTACCCCTTCAGATCCTTGGTCGCAAGTGCATGTCACCGACGAAGGAATTGTCCAATCAATGGTAATTGAAGAGGCACCATGGAATGATTCCCACCATCGTTCCCTTCTTCCGGATTGTGGAGAAGATACTAAAGATGACCTTTATCATCCTTCAGTTTTTGATTTTCTATCAAATACTGTAAACACGGTGGATTCCGAGCGAAACTTGTCCAACATTGAAGAGACTATCACCATAAATATCTTGACCAAGACAGATGTTGTAGAGAATATTTATGTTGGCAAATATTGTTCTCCTTCAGAACTGGAAATATCTCTTTTTCGCGAGTTCAGAGATGTCTTTGCTTGGTCATATAGTGAAATGCTAGGCATTGACTCGAGTATCGTTGAACACAAAATTAAGATGTATCCAGATGTCAAACCAGTACGACAATGGCTACGGCAGGTGCACCCGAAGAAAGCCGCTGCCATTAAGGCAGAAGTTGAGAAACTTCTCCATGCTGGTTTAATCTACCCGGTTCCTCTAACCGATTGGGTATCGAATATTGTCCCTGTTATGAAAAAAAAAGGAACAATTAGAGTGTGCGTTGATTATAGGGATGGAAATCAAGCTTGTCCAAAATACAACTACCCTACACCCTTTATCGACCAGATAATTGACGAATGCACCGGATGCGAAATCTTTTCATTCATGGATGGATTCTTTGGGTATAATCAAATAAATATCCGCCCACAGGACCAGTCAAAGACTGCATTCATTTGTCCGTGGGGCACATTCGCATATCGAAAATTACCCTTTGGTTTAAAGAACGCAGGGGCAACGTTTCAGAGGGCAATGAATTATGCCTTCCATGACATCAAAAACATCGTTCAACCATACCTCGATGACCTTCCGGCTCATTCACGAAAGCGGACTGATCACCCGCAGCATTTAAGAGCGATATTTCTACGTTGCCGACACTACAAGATACGACTCAATCCACACAAATGTGTATTTTGCGTCAGTTCTGGTCATTTACTTGGCTTTGTAGTCTCAAAGGACAGGATTCGTCTCGACCCATGTAAGGTCCAGGCAATCATAAATTTGCCTCCACCTTCGAATTTGCTTCAGATTCAGAAACTCCAAGGGAAAGCAAACTTTCTGAGGAGGTTCATTCCAAATTACGCCGAACTTGCTAAAGGTTATACATGTCTTTTGAAGAAGGAAGTACCCTTTGTCTGGGATCAGGTTGCGCAAGCTTCCTTTGATGCTTTAAAAGAATCCCTAATGAAAGCATCATTAATGTATGCTCCTGATTATCAAAAAGATTTTAACCTCTATCTGGCTGCAGCAAATACGACCATCGCAATGGTTCTAGTTCAAGAAGTCGATGGAATTGAACATCCTATATATTATTAAGTAAAAACTTAAATGATACAGAAAGCAAATATTCTTACGTTGAAAAGCTAGCACTCGCAGCTGTTCAAGCGATATAGAGATTTTGACACTATGTCCTCTTTCGAAAATCTACCATTCTGTCAGATTGCAACCCCATGACTTATATATTGTTGCGACAGTTGCTAGGGGGAAAATATTCTAAATGGATAGCAATCCTGCAAGAGTTTGATCTGGAATTTGTAAAATCCAAGTCAAAGAAAGCTCTAGTTTTGGCAGAATTATTATGCGATCTCCCACCGTCGTCCAACAATGAAACATCCGAAGAAACAATCGTGGACGAAAGTTTGTTTCTGATATCTTCAAGCAATGAGTGGTATGGGGATATAATAATTTATCTCCAAACCCAAAAATATAAGCCAAACACCTTCCGCTCCGAGAAAAAACGTATTCGATACCAAGCAAAAGACTACATGATCGTCAGTGATACACTTTACCGTCGTGGTATCGATACACTTCTGAGAAGGTGCCTCACCCATGAGGAGGCTGAAAAAGTCCTGAATGATTGTCATTCAGGCGCTTGTGGGGGACATCAATCCAGTTATGCTACAGCGCAAAAAATCTTACGAGCAAGATACTTCTGGCCAACAATGTTCAAAGATTGCATAACCACAGTCAGAAGTTGCCATGCTTGTCATTTTCGATAGCAAAACCAGAAGACCACCCGCACCTCTGCAGCCAATAGTTGCAGTTGGGCCATCCACCAAATGGGGCATCGATTTCATGACATGTAACCCCACCTCGACCGGGAGGCATGGGTATATCATAGTCGCAGTTGACTATTTGACCAAATGGGCCGAGGCGATGCCTACATTAGATAATACTGGTGAAACAGTTGCCCTCTTCTTTTTCAATCATGTAGTCGCCAGATTCGGCATACCACAAGCTATAGTCACAGATCATGGATCGCATTTTCGCAATCACATGATGGTCGAATTAGCTGCCAAACTAGGGTTGTCTCACGACAGCTCTACTCCATATTATTCGCAAGCCAACGGACAAGTTGAAGCAATCAACAAGGTCCTGAAGTGCATGCTGCAAAGGATGATTGGAGTTCACAAGAGAAGATGGCACCTAATCCTGTACTCAGCTTTGTGGGCTTACCAAACATCGGTAAGGAATGCAACCAGGTTTACACCTTTCCAACTGGTATATGGCCTAGAAGCAGTCTTACCAATCCAGTGCGAAATCTCGTCTCTCAAACTCACAATTGATCTCCTCCCCGGAACTTCAGAAGAAGAAGCTCATTTCTTGGAATTAATCCAATTGGATGAAACCCATCATGATGTCGCTTTGGCTAATGAAGCCCATAAGAAACGAGTCAAGGTGCAGTTCGACAAAAATTTCAAACCCCGTGTCTTCTCAGAAGGTGACTTGGTCTTGCTTTACGACCAAGAATCTGATAAATTGGGAGCAGGTAAATTTAAGTCTTTATGGATGGGCCCCTATATTGTTAAACGAGTGTTAGCAAAAGGAGCCTACGAGTTAATGGATTATAACGGAATTCCACTGGCGCAACCTCGTAACGGGTTGTACCTCAAGCGTTACTATGCGTAATGGTAACCTGTATGCTTTTGTTATGTTTTTGTTTTTGCTAAAGTGTTTATTTTGGTCAAGTAAATCCACTTTTTACATTTATTGCAGATGTCAAACCTATTGGAGTCATGTGTTGGATATGCTGACGAAGCGAGTCGTAGTTCGCGAAATCTATCTTCCGCGGCCTGGGCCATTTTTGATCCAAGTGGCGAGTTAGTAAGTTTCAGAGGGGTATGTATTGGTCGATCAACAAATAACATCGCTGAATATAGCGCGTTGATAGAACTTCTCTCTGATGCCATCACACATGGTATATGCCGGCTAACTGTCAGGCTAGACTCACAACTCGTAATACTACAACTCACTGGTATCTATTCTGTCCAAAATCCAGCTATTTATCGCATGTTCCTAAGGGTTAAGATTTTGGAAAGACAATTTGATTTTATTCAATATCAACATATTTCCAGAAACTTAAACACATTAACTGACTCATTGGCAAATTATGTGTTAGATAGACATTTGCGACATTTATAAAAAGAAACATACCATCAATGTTTGCATTTGGATCATGTAACTTAACCAAAATAAAACTTCGAAAATGAAAAATATATATAACTGTTTGTGGTTTACACATAATGTTCTGTAACCAAGACAAAATCGGTCAAATGACCAAAAAACTCAAAATGCTAGGGGCACCCTAGTCTAATGATGCTCGTGATAGCAAGTCACATCCTGTGCGATCATGCGTAAGAGACGAGTCCATCATCTTGGCACACCAGTAGTATGCCGCTGTAACCTCAAAGGTAGCTCGTCAGTCCTCACATCTGGAATACCAAGAGTGAGGCCCTCAACCTGCTCCTGTAATGATGTGAGAGTCTTGGCCACATCAAGGTCGCGAAGGATAGCCCTTCCCACAGCCTCTCCTACTGGGGCAGCAGCTGGTACTCTCAGGCGAGCTACTGGACGAACAGGACCAACATCTGCATGTACACATGAGTTTGATTAAAGTGTTGATAGAATAAAGCACAAGGACATTATAAATGAAAAGACGATAAATAGGAATATGGTCAAAGATTTTACCAATGGCGCCCCACTGTTCGCCATCCGGCAGTACTAAATCTGGGTCACCCCGGAAGTCCATGCCAGCATATGGATACTCGGAATAAACCATCTCTTGACGATCAAACCACCTGAACAAGGTATCAGAAAATGAAATCTGAGATTGACCAGCATGCCTAGACATATGGTCAACCCATCTCTGCATACGTGGTTCAGTAGGTGAAGGTAAATCGAGTGCAATATACTACGGCTGCATCAATGGTATCTTCTCCACGGCAAAGGCGGTCAAAATAGAACCGTACCCAAAGTTCTTCAACCTCCCACTCTTTATCTTGGTCAACTATTCTTTCATCACAAGAAGTATTGTATCACACCAGTTGAACACCTTCGGTTGGAGGCATTCCAAGGCATACTGCATATAAGATCGGTTGGCTACATGAAGAGCCACACGACCGGCCATCCTACCAAAAGTAAACAGAATAGTCTGAGAGACCTGTCAATGACATCATGGATGATGATCTTGTCGTCTTTACTCGGTTGAGATCCCTCTCTGTAGTACCGGCGAACATAATCTCTCATAGAGTCACCTCCTCGGGCCGAACCTGATAAAGAGATGGGGGCACCCCGCCTCGACAAGCCAGTCAAGAAATAGATGTCTACTACAGTCAAGGGGATAGATTTGCCCCTAATCTGGAAAACCTAGTTGGTAGGATCCCAAGCATCGAGAAAATACTGCAGTAAGTTGATCTATTGTCTCATGCTAGAAATGCGGAAAAACTTCAACAAGCCATAGTTCCGCAGTGCGTTTACTGTAACTGGATCATGTAGGGCAAGCATGTCCTCTTCTTCATGCTCACGTTCTCACCATGTAATGGTCATCTTACTCCAAAGATCTCTGAAAAACAAACAAGAGAAGAGTTAGATCCTAATTTTGGTAAGAAACAGGCAAAATTTCCATCAAAAATTGTGCACAGAATTCCTTCTCTGTGCCCAACGCACCTACAGTAGTGTTCTAGGTGCGTTGCATGTCAGATAGCCTTTAGACAGGCCAACATTCAACGCACCTTTCGATACACAGAGGGTGCGCTGAAGGCAGAACGAGTTTTTCAAATCCCAGAGGCTCAGAAAAACTAGGAATCAGGCTCAGAATGTAAAATGGAAACCATGAAATGAAAGAGCTCAGGTTTAGCTCCTACCTGGTCCAGACGGCGTCGAGAATCGTCCACAGAATCTGCCGAAATCAGCTGATGAAAATCGAAGGGGGAAAGCACCTCCAAAGCTCCAACAAACCAAAGTTCAAATGAAATGGTAAAATGAGAGGTAAAAACACTTTTTCATTACTTTTTACGTAGTTCAAAGTAAAATATTAGTGTTCTAACTCATTTTCAAACATATATTGTTCATTTCTGACTGGTTTGATGAAGCATTTGAAAATACAGTACAATCTTTGAAAGAATAGAGCTATTTATGGTAAAATAAAAAAGGGACCATTCAATCGAGCAGTGTTACCGCAAGGTTCAAGATAGTTAAAAAATAAACCCACATCGAGCAGTTTTAGCACATAGTTCAAGCTCGTTAAAAAATAAACATAAGCCATGAGCAAATGTTTCCCCCCGCGTTTAATCTCGTTAAAAAATGAACTATTCCCCGGTAAATAACCATCGTGAATGTAGTACTTCAGCCATTAAAGCCTTGGTCGTGTTTGCACCGTAACCTCCACTTTTGCATTGGCCGATCATTCACCCCCATTTGATTGTTTACCCATTTTGAGGAACAGCTACGAAGAGTGATTTCACTAGCCATCCTTGTAACACTGCCGTGATTGGAAAATTCCAAACCTTACCTGGAATCAGCTGCTACCCATTTTATCACTCGTTCCTCAAAAGATGAGTCTCCTTTAAGATCTTTTCAACTGACTCGTAAAATATGAAAAGATTGTCGAGCCATTGGCCTCTACAGCTCGTTAAAGGGACAGGAAGTGCTATCCCTCCTCTAGATTTTAATCTTTTTGGACCTGAGGGATTATTACACAAAAAGATCGAGCGCTTGTTTTGTTCATCTCGTTAAAAGTATTGAAAATTCATCCCTTCTATATTGTTTTATACTTTTTCAAACTTAAGGGATTAGATGACGAAAAAGAAATTTTGGAGTTACCTTTACGTTCCTTTTCAGACTCTCTAAAATTGAAAAGGACCGAGTTATCTTTGTCGTTAAACTCGTTAAAATTTTAATAGCGACAAACTTTTCTATAGACGAGAACGAGTTTCACTATCGCTAGGCTCGTTAAAACATAGCGATGGGTTTGCCCGAAGGGTAAATTATAGAACAAGCATATGTTATCCTCCTCAAGCTTGACAAAAATAAAGAGATATTGGTCAGCAATGACTAGGGAAAATTGGGAAGAAAACTTGAAGAAACTTTGTTGGTAGCAAGTCGCTCTTGAACATGACACTTGCACTCCGTGTCCGAGTCAGGTTGGGTTGTTTCATTCACTGGTCACATCACCATGGTCACATCATACCATCCACATTTGGGGTTAATGCTACCAATCCATCACATCAGTGTCGCTGGTATGTTCAAGAGAAGTCATTCAGAGATTTTACCTGTGTCTCAACCGCTACCATACATTTATACTCCATTCTTTCATGACCGCCACCCTAAACCTTATATCACCAGATCATTTTCACCTCCATTAAAATCATTTGCTCCATTCCGTGTCATTGATGTGGGATTCATTAAGGCCCTCCTGTGACGGATCACTTCTTGTCAACATCAGCTCATTATCCAAGAAGTTGATCTAGGAACACCCCATTCAGTACTTTGAAGCTTGCATGCCTCAATGGCAAGTTTCTCACTTCCGGCGACAGGTTTACATCAATGGCCTTCGACCGAAAGATTTTGCATGGTGTTCGACGCCAAGTCCTTTATTCACACCACGTGAATTGTACTGCAGTACCTTGAGGGTCATTATCGTTATCGGTGATCCCTCTCGCGCTTGTTAACAGTTTACATCATTGACTGGTAATCAAGCGATGTCTTTCCATGTTCGACTTCAGAACATTTCTCACATGGATCGACTTGTACTTCGAGTGAAGATCGAACGCGATTGAAGACCCCGGATCTAGTTTCATCCATCCGAGCTGCGATATATATTCAGGGAAATAAAGAAATTAAATGTACATCATTGCTGCACAGATAATCATCCAATCAAAAGGATGATGGCTCTATCGGAATCATCAGTCTACACTCAGACGATTGTCTGTCCTATGTACATGAAAATGAATTTATAAAGCTGAGCATGGGAATGCCTGCCTCAGCTAGATCATGAAAATATTATGAAGATAATGTATTGTATTGTATCTTATTACAGGTCTCCTCCCAGCATTGAAAGAACTTCGGATCCTCATAAAAAAGCATTTCACCCGACATCAAAAGATTAACGACCTCATGCATTAGGGGGCAACTGTTATAGACATTTTTGGGCCCTACAACCCCAAGCATGAAATGTCCATAAACCAAGGGCTCCTAAGTCCCTAAAAGTGTTGTTCCAATCCCTAAAAGAACAAGGTCAATAGATTACAGCTTCTCCCAGAAGTTCTCCATGAAAAACTGCTCAGAATTGGTCAAAACGGGATCATTTCAGCTGCTCCACTGGCTAGGTGCGTTGCATCTCACCTAAATACACTGTGTGGGTGCGTTGAATTTCAAAAATCCCTTTTGTGGGGTGCGATGGGTGAGAAATGACAAATGGCAGTGTCATTCCGCGAGGTGGAGAGGCAATGGAAGCTTCCAGAATCTTCTCCTATGACACTTGCCTCACTGAATTTGACCAAGGATGACTAAGAGACCATCAGTCTCCAAGTGGAAGCAAGAACTATCAGAGAGAAGACACTAATCAAATCACAAGCTGACTCATCCCCCTTACAGATATCTATATATGGATCCCTCATCCCAGAGATCCAGAGGCTGGAATTTTGCATATTGTAAGGAATTGTTGTTGGTTTCTTGAGACAAACATCAGATTGTTGGGTGATCTAAGCTTTGTTTGAGGTGAAGAGGGGCTTCTTTGCTGGGAGGTTGATGCTGGGTCAGAACAACTGGTTGTAACTCCTCTTGGCTCTTTTCTTGTTTATCAATAAAAGCTATTCAAGTTTTCCTCCATGCTTTTGTGTCATTGATGCTTGCTACATTTGTATGGTCAATTTACATCTGATCCTAGATTGTTTATGATTATAGATCCATGTCTTTGTATAGTGCTATGCTTCTGTGATCTTACAGGTACTTTGTGAAGCTGGGCATGCAAGGGAGCAGGTAGCTGAAGACTATCAAAGAAGAGAGGAATCAAATCAGGAGATTAGCGGAAGACAGAGGTTGGTCTTTTTGTTCCTCTCTATCTATAATACATAAAGGAAAAACGAAAGTAGCTTTTCTCTGTTTGTTTCTAAGGCAGCTGTCACACCTTAGTGGGATAGAGCAGTTCTATATAGACACTTTTCCCTGTAACACCACTTTCTTAGGAGTAGACACGGGGGCCGTAGCCTAGTAGGAGGCAGTGCCCAGACATATGGGCGATTATTTTGCAAAGTACCAGGCCTATGGGCAGGATTTCAAGGAAGCCCTCTCATTTAGAGATTTTGTTCATCTCCAGCGGTATAGCAGACCCCGCGACCATCACAAAGGGTACCGGCATTACCCTGACGGCGACACCCACCGTGTAGCAAGCAGATTCCACCTACCTATGTTTGATGGCTCATCAAATAGTTCGGCAAAGCCTTGGGTAGAGAAGCTAGACATTTATTTCCAGCTTAACCAGATGTCGAAGGCAGAGGCCATCAAGGTGGCAACATTGCATTTGGATGGTGAGGCCCAGGATTGGTGGTTTCATGGGATGGTTACACTAGGGCACTCCACAGTGACGAAATATGCCGAGTTTACTAGGAGACTGATGGAGCAATTTTATCGGAGGGATCTAGAGCAGAATTTTGTTGGGCTGACAAGGCTCAAACAGACAAGGAGCCTAGGGACCTACATTGCAGATTTCTTGAGGGTCTCTGTGATGGTGCCAGACCTATCCATGAAATGGAGGGTCTATATGTATGTTTTGGGGTTAGCAGAGCCACTTCGGGGTTTAGTCCGATCCACTAGACCAGCCACACTCCAGGACGCTATTAACAGGACCCAGGACTTACAGGACGTCTTACCCAGGACCCAGACACCTTACCCCTAGAGACAAACTTTCCAGTCTAAGGGGCAGGATGTGAGGATTCCACTTCCATAGGGGAATCCAGGACGAGTACAGCTTGACGATGATGTCAAGAGGGAGCTGAAGAAGAAGCGGTTGTGCTTCACATGTCAAGAGCTGTGGGCACCAGGACATAGATTTGCTACTAGCAAAGCACATTTTATTGAGGTCTTCTCCAAGAGCAGTGGAGAAGAGGATGACGAGGAGGATGTGGAGGCAGGAGATAGCCATGCCATACAGGGACCTTTTCCACCTCCACCACTAGCAGCAAGTGGTGCATCTTTTGCACCCACTAGAGGGGCCCTTGCAGCGTTGCGAGGAGTACCCAAGTATCTGACGCTACGCATACGAGGGACAGTACGTAGCCAGCACGTATCAGTTTTGGTTGACAGTGGGGCAACCCAAAACTTCATCGATGCACAGATGGTTGAGCGGAGAGGCATCCAGACAGAGAGCTTCAATGGATTTCCAGTATTGGTCCCAGGAGATCAGACCATGACATGTGCTCATTATGTTCCAGAGCTTTCAGTGACAATGGGCACCTACACATTGACTGACCACTTTTTCGTGGTCGATATTCGAGACACCAACATGATACTAGGTGTTCAGTGGCTTATTATTCTAGGGAAGGTCACGGTGGATTGGGAGACCTTAGAGATGGAGTGGGATGATGAGAAGATAGGGAGGCACGAGAAGATACGGGGACAACACACATATCCGCCTCAGACTGTTTTGGCTCATCAGATGGAGGCAGTCTTCCGGAAGGGAGACATAGAGTGGGCAGTGGAGTTGCATGCATCAGAGGCAGGGAATACAGGGCAGACGGTACATCCAGAGATCCAGTCCATCCTTGATCGGTATGCCATAATGTTTGGAGAGATTCCACCAGGAAAGCCACCAGATCAGGGGTTTGAGCACACTATAGAGCTTGAGCAAGGAATCCAGGCAGTGATCACCACCCCCTATAGGCACCCCAAGGCCTATCGGGATTAGATTCAGGGCTATCCAGGAGATGCTGGCCATCATGCATGCATTGGCTGAGTACTGGCAGTATCTGGTGGGTAACAGGTTTAGGGTGAGCATTGATCACAACAGCCTCAAGTTCTTTTTGGAGCGGAAGCAGCTACAGGAGAGGTAGCATAAGTGGATCAGCAAGATCCAAGCATATGACTTTGACATCGAGTATGTCAAGGGTAAGAATAACGTGGTAGCAGATACCCTTTCACATAGACCAACCACGTTGTCTCTTATGAGCTTGGATACATACTGTAGGGCTCGACTCTTAGTGGAGTACTCCAAGGACAGGTTTGCATGTAAGGTTATGGATGAGTAGGTGACAGATGATAGGTATAGGCTGGTCGATGAGATCATCTATTACAGGGACAAGATCTTCTTGACTGAGGGGTCTCAGCTCAAGAAGAAGATACTCCAGGCATCACATGATTCCCCATTGACAGGACATCAGGGTTTTACCAAAACCTACAGGGCCATTAGGGAGAGGTTCTCATTGAAGGGCCTCAAGGATTACGTACTCCAACACATCCGGGATTGCGATGTTTACGAAAGGAACAAGGGAGGGATGAGCCATCCCGCAGGATTATTGCAGCCTCTTCCCATTCCGGAGGGGAAATGGGAGAGTATTTCGATGGATTTCATCACAGGGTTGCCCATGGTACAGGGTAAGGATTTTATCTTTGTCATCGTTGATCGACTGACAAAGTACGCACATTTCTTTGCCATATCCGCACACTATACAACAACACAGGTGGCCAAGCTTTTCTTTAGGGAGATCTTCAGGCTACATGGTCTTTCTAAGACCATCATCAGTGACAGGGACAACCGTTTCATGGGCGGGTTTTGGTAGGAGCTTTTCCAATTGGTGGGGACAGAGTTGACACCGAGTACCAGCTATCACCCACAGACGGATGGACAGATGGAGATAGTTAACAAGTGGCTGGAGGGCTACTTGCGTAACTATGTCAGTGGGCAGCAGCGAGCATGGCTGAAGTGGCTGCATCTGGGGGAGTACTGCTACAATACTTCACATCACATGTCCATTGGTATGTCACCATTCTATGCCTTATATGGGTATCATCCTTTATCTTTAGTTGACATGATCTTTGGTGATATTAGGGCTCCTAGAGCCAAGATTTGAATCCAAGAGAGTCAGGATATCTTTCGAGCTCTCAAGGATAACATGGCTACAACGCAGAACCATCAGAAGTTGTATGCCGACAGGGGTCGGGTGGAGAGAAAGTTTGAATTAGGGGACATGGTATACCTATGATTACAGCCATACCGACAGTCATCGCTGAAGCAGAAGGGGGCTGAGAAGCTCAAGCCCCGCTTTTATGGGCCATACAGGGTGATACGCAGGATTGGACAAGTTGCATATGAGTTGGAGCTACCCCAACGCAGCAAGATTCATAACATTTTTCATGTATCATGCTTGAAGAAGGCATTGGGGTAGCAAGTGACCATGATGGATGAGCTACCACCCATGGATGATAGCAGTCGGAAGCTATAATTGACTCTAGGGAGAGACGGTTGCCAAGCAGGACGGTCTGGGAATTCTTGGTGAGGTGGAAGAATTTGCCGGATGAGGATGCCACTTGGGAGAGTGAGGAGATCTTATAGAATACATCACTTCAGTTTCTTGAGGACAAGCAAAATCTTGCAGGGAAGACTATAATATTCCTAATTAGCTATGGCTAATTGGAATATTCGATTTTGTTCGATTTTTGCCTTCTATAGTTATTTGTAAATAAAAAAGTGAGGAAATGGGAACATAACTCACTTTAGAATAAAAAATCACTTCCTAGGTAGCACAAAGTTGTGACTTAAGGGGAAACCAAGGGGACCAAAGGGGGACACAGAAATGGGGCCCACGCAAACACATGGAGGGACTGCGCAAGAGGGAAGGAACACATGACAAGAAGGGGATCACACAGAGAAAGTGAGCCTAGGGATTGTGAGAGGCAGACGCTACCAAATAGAGAGGAACCCCCTCATTTGGGATCATTCTGGTTATGAGAATTTGTGATAGTCATTTTGACTTAGAGCATGCACTGGCTATTTAGCTAGTCTACAGCACTGTTTAGTCAATTGAGTGTCTTCATTCGGAGATCTCACCCTTAGCCCCGGGGGACTTCGAGTGCCTGCTCGGGCAAGGTATTTCCATTGGCATTCCAACATTAGTTTCACCAGAATTTCAGCAGTAATTTCATTAGCATTTCAGCTGCAGTTTCATCACCGTCTTTGAGGAACTGCAGAGAACCCCAAGGGGGTGATTTTCGAGGGTCAACCATTTCAGAAAATCTTTCAGGGTTTTTCTGGGTTTCTTGAGTAGAGTTCGATTCCAGAGTTTTAGCCTTTTCAGAGTAGGGGAGCAGCCCCAAATCCTCATTCAATTTCTAGTAGAAGCAATAGCAAGACAGTATTCTAGTAGCAGGGATGCAGATCAGTGTGAAGCCATTCCAGGAAATATTTCTGGGTTTTTCTGGGTTTCTTGAGTAGAGCTCGAATACAAAGTTTCAGCTTTTTCTGAGGAGGGGAGCAACCCCAAATCATCATTTGTTTTCTAGAAGCAATAATGTCTACGCAGAGAGGCCATTCTTGTCATTCTGAGAGTATTTCTTCACTTGCCTTGTGCAAGTCGAGGTGCCATCTGTCTAATCACCTCTTGTACTCATTTATTGCTCAGTATAATAAAATGACTTAACATTTCTTGCTGCATTTCTTGTGTATCTGCTTATATTTCCGGTTTACATTATTATATGCTATTCCATTGTTATTTTATCACTTCTGGGTTATTATATCATTTGCACATATTTGGTTGGAGTTTTTGTTGGGGTTTGAGGAATATTATGGGTTAGGAATATTACACTTTCACTTGGTTGTTTTACCCTTTCCCAAGGCACAACTATGATGAATAGTCTTATTAGCTATCCTCTTAACCTTTCATTGTTTTGAGAAGTTCCATCATGACTGAAAGTTACTAGTTGTTACCCTTTATACCACTCGTTCCTCTAGGAGAAGTCCTCTTTCCACTCCTTTTAGACTGCTAAGACATGAAAATATTGTCGAGCAATTGTCTTTTCGAACTCGTTAAAGTAAGTGAAAAGACATCTATGCAGTATAAGTTTAACACTTTTCCAAAATAAGATAGGCTATTTACAAAAGAGGAATAGCTTAGTCGAACATGGCTAAGAGGCTCTCTTTAGTATCATTTTCTAGCTTTTTTGACATAGGAGACTATTTACGAAAAGGAACCTCTGGAGTTTTCTTTTTGCCTCCTTTTCAAAAGCTCTAAAAATAAAGAAGGACTCGAGTTATGCCTTTATTGCACTCGTAAAAACATAAAAAAATGATGGACTCGTCAAACATGACAAGACTGAGGAATTCCTCCTTAGGGTTTGTTAAGGATACTTAGAGGGATTCATCCAAAGGATGAACTTACAAATCAAGCATACATTATCATCCTTAAGCTTGTTAAAAAATAAACAAGTACTGACCAGAAATGGTTGGGGAAATTGGGAAAATAGTGTACTCTACCTATTAATGGAAGTAAGTCACTCTTGAACATGACACTCTTCCACTTCATCTTTGTGGCTATTGGGTTGGGAAATCTACTTGTTTTTTGTTCATCACACTATATCAAATCCTCTTCTTTCAGTTTTGGGTCAATGTTTCCAACTCCATTCAGTGTCATCGATATGTTAAAGAGAAGGCATTCAATTTGTATCTGCTATGATACTCTTAAGCGTTCATTCCATGTCTATATTTGTTAAACCAGTTCCACATCAACATAATTTTGTCTCAAATATCGATACTCGTTTCGAAATCAACTCATTATCCAAGACTTTGACTTAGAACCTCTTCCTTCATTACCTTGGGGATTGCATACATCAATGACAAGTTTCTTCACTCTCAGCAACAAGTTTTCATCATTGGCCTTCGATCAAAATATTATGTGTGGTGTTCGACTTCAACTCATTCATTCACCACATGGATTGTACTATAGTACCTTGAGAACCATTAACATCATCGATGATTTCTCTCGTGTCTTTTAATGACTTATACCATTGGTCAATAATCGGATGGTGTCTGACATGTTCAAATCCAACTCCTTTGTTCACATGGTCAAACCCATACATTGGATGATCGAGTGAATTAGATAGAAGACCCAGATCTAGTTCCATCCATTCAGGTTGTGATTTTAGGATTAATTCAAGATTAAAAAGCATGAAAACTATGATCATACAAACAATCATCGAATTGTGGGTCCACACTTTGTCATCAGTACATGTGACTTGTTGATCATTGTACATGTAATGTTAGATTATGTTTTGAGCATAGGCATGCCTTTGTCAACCGAGATATTATGATGAAATTGTATTGTAAAAGATGATAAGCTCGACGAGTTGTTCTTGATATGAATTTGTCACAAGGTAAAGAACTTCAGTCATCAGCTACCATTTTTGAATTTGCATTTCAGGGGGCAATCTGTTATAGGCCATTTTTACGCATCTGGTCAATAGGCCTACAAAACAAATCAATGCACATTCGTGAACATGTTTCCATCATCCCTACATAAATCCCTAAGCATGATCTTTCCAAATAATTGAGTTTTTGGGTCTAATGCCCAAAAATCAATGCTTTTAAGGCCCAAGGCACTCTTCCCCTTTAGAGATCTGCATTCAACAACAAGTTACTCTTGTCTGCACCAACACTGATCAACAGTAGCTTGCTCCTTACTGGGCGCAGATTCTAGAAATTCAGGAAAACTAAAAAGAATCGAGAATCTCCCTCTTCTAGAATCTTCTAGGGACTTTTTTAACCATTTACCTTGGATAAGAAGTTTGAATCCTATATGATCCTTTTAGCTCATCCTCCCATCTTAAGTGGATCCCAAACATAAATTGGTAAATGGATAAGAATTCCTAAACTACCATCCCTCTCTTATAAATTTACAACCATCTACAACATGAGGGTTAGCTTTTGGAGACTATTCATTCCCTCATGCTCCTGCCTTAAATCTAAGAGAGTCATCATCTTCATGCATTAGGGTGGCATTGAGGTGTGCTTTGTGACAAGGAGGGACAAGTCAACTTGAGGAGATCTCTACAAGATTAGTTACTATTCTTGGTTGTAAGCTCTCTCCTATTCATATTAATACAAAGAGTATACTATTTCCTATATGTTTTGTGTTACATTATGTTTACATTCATTATTTCAACGCTTTTGAGTATCCATTGAATAGAGTAATTGGATAATGCTACATAGATGTTGTAGATCTCTGGCTTGTATTTTTTGTGTGTGCAGGTTTGAATTATAGCAATCAACACTATGATTAAAGCTTATAATCCGAGAGGAGAGAAAATCTTGTGATGAATTCCAAGTAAGCCTCTTTACATTCTTCAATTTCTCTAAGGAAAACTTTATATTCCTTGACTTATGTTGTTTTAGACCAGTCCACTATGTCTAGGGAAGATAGTTTTGTCTGCAATCGTAAATTACTTATAACAATACCATTGGACTATTCTTTTGAGTAGATCTTATTATTTGTGTTCTTCTCATGTTTCGGGGACAAAATGTGCTTTAAGGGAGGTTGAATCTAATAAATCTACAAACAGAGTGAAACCTTTGATAATATAAATCTAAGAACAATCCAAGAATATATATATAAATGGTTAAGATATTTATTAATAGAAACACCCCAAGGTTGGGTAACACCATGCAATTACTCTTTAAGGAAGTATAAATATCCAGAAGCCATATGCTTGTCAATACAAAACAATACTCATCATATTTCCAATGCAGAGTCTTATAGCCTCCATATAAGCTTCATACATACAATACCATGGGTAATACCATGAGCCCTCAATACCATACATCCAATACCATGGGATTATTTCATTATTTCCTGCCTAATTGTGGTCCCTTTTGTAATGCAAGTTAACCACTTTATTTATTAACTATGGATCATTTATTCATCATCCTTAACTAAACTAACTAATTGTAGTCTCTTTTTATAATGAGGGTTAACCACTTACAATCATCATTAATGCAGGTAACCACTTATGAGCTTTATTTACTAAACTAAGTAATTTCGGTCCTGGTTTACATAACATTATGCCCTAGTTTATACGCCTAGCTACCCCATATTATCCACCTCTATCTATACTACATAGTCAATAGGATGTCTGATAACATATACAAGATTAATTATGTCACCGAATCATTGACATATATACATATTTATAAATTGAAGATTACGTACATATAGTGATAAATATGTAACAAAGGTATTCTCATGTACAAAATAAATACTAAAAGAGTATGGTTATAAAATAAAAGGTTAACATGAATAATTAAAGTTTGAGCATGGAGAAGAAGTGTAATTAGAATTAGAACAAATCCTCTGTTGTCATTCTAGCTAAAGAAGTGTTATTATGAATTCAGAGAGCTTGCACAAAGCTATGTTTCTTGAATAAATAGTAAGTGATTAAATAATGATCACTCAGTGTGGTAAGTTTAAGAGAATAGGTAAGAACAATAAGGATGGCAAATGAAAGAAATTTGTTATAGAGAAATGTTTTTTTACTTAAAACAAAAAAGAAATATTGCTACTTTAAAGGTAAATATTTATTTTTCCTTTATAAAAAGAAGAGATATGTTACAAAGAAAGTGACACGATGGCTTAATTGTAGGTCCTAACTAGTTTATGATGAAGTCTTAAGTACAATATACCCATCAATTATTACAATTTTAACACTAAAATATATAATTTTAATACTAAAATATTTTAAAATTAATATAATGATAATATAGTAGAGTACAATTTTGAAGCATATATGACATTAATTTGATGTAAAATTATCTTTATGATACTATTATGATGCAAAATGAATAATAAAAACACATTACTTACGGTACTAAGAAAATGCAATATAATGTAAGTGTGAAATGGGGCGGGACTCTATATTTTGATGTTATCACAACACTGATAAGATAGACATATGATTAAAAACAACGCTCAATATGATATCAATAACTAATTTGACACACTACAACATAAATGTAACACGACATACATAAATTAGATGTAAACATAACATAAAAGTAACTATTTTATATTATTTCGCAATATTATATATTCTAAGTTGTGACTAATTCAACGTAGAAAAACTCTTCCTATCATCTTTTTTTGTTACTCCGAATAAGTGATTATAAAATACATATTAAAAAATACAACACACAAAACAAAGCTACATCAATGTAGAATTAATGCAATGACAATGCCATGTATTGCGTTGTCATTCGCATCACCCATACTTTAAAATTTTCATAAATAATCACGTAAGCAACAATATGAATCACAACCATCCAGATACAAAGCAGAGTGTATTATAATAACAAAATTAAATTAGTAGAAAAGTTTTGTTTCAGTAAAACATTCACAAATTTTAAAAAGATTACAATTCTACCGTTTTAATGTATTCCTGATTGAACTTAAATCTTCGAAAATTTAGTCAAGGCCCACTTAAAATAAAGATGGAGGGACATCTCCGCAGTATACAACCCTATTTTATGGTTGAAAACTTAGTCGGGATGCTAGGTTTTTTTCATAGGACAACGAGGCATCTAGTATTGGTTTTATATATATATATATATATATATATTTATTTATTTATTTATTTATTTATTTATTTATTGAGATTATATATATATATAATAGTTGTTCATTTTTAAAATAAGAGGTAGTAATTGTATATTATTTAAAAATGTAGTTTAATTTATAAATGAAATAATTTTTTACATTAATATTTTTTAATTAATTTTAATTAAAATATAACAAATTTTTTTTTTTAATTAAATTAAAATTATTCAATCTACATAATTTAATTTAAATATTTTTATATATTTAAAATGGTATTTTAAACAACAAAAAAATTCTTAAAATTATATTTTTGTTCATGATGTCGATGTATACATAAAAATAACAAATGTCAACTTTCCATTCCAACTTGCAAGAAAGTCTACACTGTAGCGAGGTAGCAAGGAGAGTCTAGAGAGATTTAAGGGTTTTAAGTTTTCAATACCCATCACCATCTTGTCAACACAAAGGTAATTTCAGAAAAGACGTCTATTTATACGACAAACTGCACTCTCTGCAGTAATCGCATAGCTTTGTGAAAGTGTGCATACATTTCTTTCCGGTCTGATTATGAAGTCCTCAGAGTTCACCAGCCACTCTGAACGTTCTGTAAATTCATTAGAGCTCTCTCTCCCATCCCGTATCTAGTTAGAGTTCGAAATTGCTATGTGGGTAGCATGAACAAGTGTGCCGGGATGGGCCATTACGCTGCCATCGCTGGGGCTCCCGGTGCCGCCATGGCTGTCCCCATGTCCTTTACCTCAAACTCCTTTTCCCAAGAAGACGATTACAGAGAGCTGGTGAAAGAAGCGTCTCAGAAACAGGAAGCAACAAGAAAGTTGTCAGAACATGACACCTTTTGTCACGCCCCCAAGCCTACGGTGGTCTTTCAACCGTGCCGGCGAGGTGCAGCACCACCGTGCACTTTCTTTTCACCAATACTCGTACACATGGACTACGCCTAATTCACTTGTCCTTACTTAGTTTGTGTTTCGCAACCAAGTAAAATGCATTTATCCTTTATACTTAATGAAGCCCATACTCATTCATTATCCAAATGCAATTAAACCGAGAACAATAACAATTGCACACAAGTATAAAGGGAGGGGCAACTCCCGAACAAGTCTGCCCAACAATAATATATTATAACAGTTCTTGGTTAATACATCATACAAGTGTGTTTGACAAACTTCAAGCCAACACTTAGAATAATTTACAATCAAGGCAAAGACAGCCTTTACAATACATGTGCCAACCTCATACGGTAGGAGGGTGCTCACCCGAGACACCAAGAACTCCTCCTTTAAGTTCTGCACACAATCACCTTAAAACCGCACTCTTTCAACCTACAACCAGCTTCCGGTAAATCTGCGCACTCCTCTTGAGCGCATGAGTTATGCGCACTTACTGCGCCCTTTTACCCCTGCTCCAAGTGTAGAAGAGATATGCGAAGTGCTTGAGTTCGATGCCCAAATGAGGCTCTGCGCCATCATATATATACGCATGCCTGCTCCATGTGTAAGGGGTGTCCAACCTTAAGGCCGACCCCCATAACTGTGTTATAACGCCCACGCTTTAGCCAAAGTGTAAGTTGGCCTTTGCTATGTGCAAAGCCACCCAACGCCAAGGTATAAAGCCTTTCGTCCTTCGCATTATTTTGCTAAGTGTTCGTGCGCCCTCCATAACGTCGCACTTTTCGTCACACAAGTGTCGGATGATCGTCGCATAAGTGCGCCCGCCCGTCGCATCGTCTGCCGACTCGTCGTGCACGGAGCGCCCGCCCGTCGTGCAAGGAGCGCCTGCTCGTCACGTGCCTGCCCGAGTCTCGAAGGCCTTACACCTTTCCTCGGAGTGTGAGCAGTCCTACAGATCATTCACATCTTCAAAAACTTGGTGTGGGGAGAATCGACAAAGAAAGCCCGTGTTATTTCTCTGCCTCTTTCAAGAAGACGGCTGACGAAGATCTTCTTCCACGGAGCCAAAGCTGTAGTGGTGTTCAGAACATGAATCTCCACGGAAGTAGAAATGTCAATGCTGTGTAAAGGCAACACCATGAATTCCTCAGCAAATAAATTCAAGTGGTTTTAATGTTGATTATTGAATCGTTGTAAATAAATTCTCTTGACACGGGAAGTTGAGTGTTTTTAATGTTGATTAGTGAATGGTAGATGGTAGTTGGGTGGTTGTATACAAGTATTTTATAGGCAACGCCTAACCAGCCATACATAGGGTATTTAATGCCCGGGGATATGCACGCAGGTTAACGCGATAACACGGGAGCGGGGAGTTTCGGCATTAAATAATTTTTGGGCTTTCGCGTGTTATCGGGCTAAGCTGCGTGCATATCCCCGGGCATTAAATACCCTATGTATGGCTGGTTAGGCGTTGCCGTATTTTATATAATGTGGACAATGAAATATTTTCTTAACGTTAATAAACGTTTTCTTGGTTATTACTATTTTCTTAATGTAACACATGTCATGCATGTACACTATAAAAATAGATATACATCTTAGGTTGTACATATAAAAATTAAAAGAAATGTATAAGTTGATTTAATCTTGTGAATTTTATAGTTTTTAGCAAAATTGTAGTATTATAAGTTGATATTGTTTTATGAATTTTATAAGTTTTATGAGCACATAATACTAAAGTTTATTTGATAATATTATATGTAGAGATATAGAATGTCTATTTCTTGGACCAAATTCTTATACACTAGCATAGATCCATTTTATTTTTGAATCTACCAAGTGATGAAAGGGATCAAATTTATCAAGATGTAAACATTTTTTTATTTATTTTTCCTTTTCAGTACAAAGGGTGGAGAGGGATCAAGTCTCTCAAGATGCAAACATCTTTTACCATGCAAAACTTAAGGAAAGAGTTATACTTTGAGAGATTTGATTCCACCCAGCTCTCTGTAAATTTAGATTTAAGATTGATCTATACTGGTTTTAAGCAACAAACTAATAAAATGTTTTAACTATAATAAATTGGTTATTTTCACTTGTTTTATATAATATATCTATAGTTGACATTGAAATATTTTATTAATGATACACATTCTCCACATTAAAATGTTCACATCTCTCTTCATATTTGGAAGTAGAAAACATACATCCATAAGATATAATATCTCTCTCTCTCTAACTAACTATATATCTCTCTCTCTATATATATATGATGTTTTTGAGCAACACACTAATAAAATGTTTTAATTATAAGAGTGTTTTTATTTTCATTTTTTCTATATAATATATACATAGTTCACTATCAACTGTGGCTGGAGACAAAGAACCTCACTCGAGCTCGAGATGAGACCCAAGATGAATATAAGGGAGGGAGGTTTCCCTCCACTTAGCAGCTTGCATACATATTGATTTTTCAGATCAATAGATGGGAGCAAGGTATTTTGGAAGACTTTGCAGTGAAACATATTTTGTTCTTGTGAGAAATTGGAAAGGTACACTCGGCCGGGATTTTATACAATGAAGGAAGTTGGTTGTCCATTATGGGAGTTATGGCTAAATCTAAGCAAATAATGTTAGGAGATGAAAACAAGGAGATCGACTAGTAAGGAGAGAGTTCCTTTGCATGCATTTAAACAACAAAACATGGTGGGTGGGAAACCAAGCTGAATCTCTCATATTGGCATAATGAGTCTCTCATATTGGCATAATTGTCACAAGCTTATGACATGTGTGTTTACACATCCAACCTATTCATCATCTCTTATTTCTTTATTTCGTACATAAAGACACATCTAGATCCTATTGTTTTCTCAGATATCAATATAATGAAATCCTGTTGTTTTCCCACTTAAGAATGCACCCAATATTGAATGCATTCTCATCCGCCAATTTCCACAAGAAAAACAAAAGAATCCCTCTCCTCTCCAAGATCATCCTCGCTTCTCCTGCGACCTCCCTTACTTCTCCTGTCACCTCCCTTAGTAGTGGGGAGTTTCAGTTCACTCCCTTCATAGTGGAGAGTTTTAGTTAAGAGTTTGGGGAGGTTAAATGTACTGCCGCATGCTATGATGCCAACAAGATTAGGATTAGTTCTTCATTTATTCTGTTTTAGGGGGGCAATATGGTTCATTTTTTGGTAGGAAGATATGGAGAAGAAGCAAACAAATGAGATACTCTGTTTGTTTTTATAATAATTTTGCAGAGGAGGGCTACTGAACGCATTTTCTAGATTTTGTTGTTTGGTTTTACTTCCAGTTAAGAAATTTGGGCTTAGCTTTGTATTTTTCCTATTCTGTTATGGCCTGTGAATCTGTTTGAAGGTATTTGATTGAAATCTAATAGATTCCATTACAACTTTGTGTAAATCAATGGAAAATTATTCTATTGTGGAAAATGTACCCGACAACTAGAACCCATGACTGGTAGGTGAGAAGGTAAGGTGACATGTAGTCACTGTCATCCATCTCCGACAATGGCGCAAAAATGGAAGTCACATGTAGTCTCTCTATCTACAAGTGGAATGTGGTCTAAGTCCACTGGTGGGTGCACCATTGGATTGAACATCTCTTGTTCTTTCTTCTTCGGTGGCATGGGTATCTTCTAGAGTTCAAAACCCAGACTATATCTAGATTTGCAGGTGAACTGCAACTAGAAAAAGGGGTGAAAAGAAGAGGGGAACACAGAGAGGGAAAACATAAAGGGAATCATCAGGAAACAAGATTCAAGAAGGGGAATGCCTGCTAAACGCATCCAATTGCAGCTTGCTACAACTGAGTAGGTAATTCGACTGCCTTTATTCACTCTGTGTATATCTCTGCAAATTTTCACTTCACCTCTTGTGCATAAAAGACATATCAGAAATCTGTAAAATCCAAACGGGTGGGAGATGATGTATTTGTAAATTTTCAGAGTTCCTATTGAAGCTGCCGGAAGTGGCGCGGGCCCGTTGGCTAGCGGTCTAACAAATTGAATGTGCAACAAGTATTGTGCAGGAATGGAGGTGATAGGTGGATGGGACAGAGTGGTGGCGTGGAGCAATGAGAGTGGTGGAGCTTAGGTTGTCAGATGGGTGGTTTCTTGAGAGCGGAAACCTCTTTTCGTAGGCCCCCATGAGCGGTAAGAAGAATCAGTGGTGGGTGGGGGGTATGAAATTATGTGAGTGCGACATGTAGGCGGAGACAAACCACTGATTTCAGACCCCCCCGGCATTAACATTTAGAGCGGGAGGGGGGGGGGGGGGGGGGGGGGCGGGGGGCGGGGGGCGAAAACCTTTATGAGTTGTCGGGTCAAAAGTTTAGCATTGGGATTTGATGGAAGGTGAGGGGTGTATAACCAAATATGTGACGGGCGCATGGGTGGTGGGAATTAGAAAAAGAAATGGAATGGGGGTGGAGTATCTGAAAACTTAGGAGTATTTTATTATACCCCTACCTTTAATTAATTTATTTTTTCCAAATTAGGAACAATACCTGAAATATTGAATAAGACATTAAAGGAATTTTTCATGTCCTTTTCCTCTTTATTATTCTTTCAATCTACCTACCCTTTGTTTCTAATCTAACATTTTTTATTTTTGCAGGGTGTATTAAGACTTGTAAACCCTTTTTCACTTTTTTTTTTTTTAATTTCTATCCTACTCTATCACTTATCTCTCCTATTGGTTCAGATTGAACAATTGAACCAATTTCCTTTCTACCTAGCTACTGATTTGCCAAGCTTAAATCGTTTGGCAGATCTTTATTTTCTACCCTATCAACAGAAATTGAAATTTGTTCAATTATGCTTAGACTGTATGAATTGAACAATATTTGGGGTTTTCTTTTCTTTTCATTTTATTTTCTCCTTTGTTTTTTCCTCTCTCTTTTTTTTTAAATACCCTCTTTTCTTTTCTTTTTATCTTTTTTTGGAAATCAATTGAATATTGAAATCTATGAACAATATGAAATCTACAAAATGTGAGATACTCAATCACCATGAGATCCTATAAATTATAGGACCCTAACAGACCCACGATTAGATGGTTGTCTGTATGATCAAAGCCATCATGCTTTGCAATCTTCCATTAACCTTGGAAGTGCAACCCATATGGATGGAACTAGATCCAAGGTCTTCTATCTCGTTCACTCGATCGTCCAACATACGAGTCTAACCATGTGAATAAAGGAGTTGGAGTTGAACATGGAAGATACCATCTGATTACCAACTAATGATATAAGTCAATAACAAACACAAGAGAAGCCACCGATGATGTTAATGGTTCTCAAGGTAATGTAGTACAATCTGTATGGTTTGAATGAATGAATTGAAGTCAAACACCACATAAAATATTTTGGCTGAAGGCCAGTGACGAAAGCCTGTTGTTGAGAGAGTGGAAAATTTCCATTAATGTAAACAAGCCCCAAGGCACTGAAGGAAGAGTTTCTAAGTCGACTTCCTGGATAATGAGTTTATGATGACAGAAAGTGACCCGTCAAAGGAGGGCCTTGATATATCCCTCATCAACAACATGAAACGGGTCTCATGATTTGAGACAGAATGATGCCGATGTTGAATTGGTTCAGGAATGGTAGACATGGAATGAAGGCCTAAGAGTATCATAGTATATATCAAATGAATGACTTCCCTTGAACATATCGGTGACACTAAGTAGATTTGGAAGCACTGATAAAAAAATGAAAGCAGAGGCTTTGATATGGTGAGATGAACAGAAAACAAACACATTTCCCAACCCAAAAGCCACGAAGATGAAGTGGAAGAGTGTCATGTTCAAATGCGAATCGTTGCCATTAATAGGTAGGGTACCCTATTTTCTGAATTTCCCCACCTATTTCTGGTTAGTACCTATTAATTTTTTAATAAGTTTGAGGAGGATAACATATGCTTGATCTGTAAGATCATCCTTCTGATGAATCCCTCTGATTATATTTAATGAACCATGATAAGGAGTGGTTCGGTCTCATCATATTTGATAAGTCCATCATTGTTTGATGTTTTTACAAGTCTAGTGAAGGCGTACCTCAACTCATTTTTCATGTTTAGATAGTTTGAAAAAGAGGCGAAAAGAAAAATCCAAAGGTTCCTTTTTGTAAATAGTCTCTTCAGTCTAGAAAGGCAGAAAACAATACTCAAGAAAATCTCTTACCATGTTCGACGAAGATATTCCTTTTTCATAAATAGCCTATCTAAGTCCAGAAAGGGTTAAACTTATATTAAGTAGATGTCTTTTAATTTACTTTAACGAGTTATAAAAGACGAGTGCTCAAAAATATTTTCATGTTTTAGGAGTTTGAAAAGAGCTGAAAGAGGAGTCGTCATGGAGGAATGAGTGGTATAAAGGGTGAAAACTAGTTCCGATCATGATGGAACTTCTCAAAACATGCAAAGGTCAAGAGGTTGGCTAATAAGACCACAAATCATAGTTTTTGCTTAGGAAAGGGTAAAACAACTAAGTGAAAGTGTATGATCAGCCAAGCAGATGGTGGCGATGGAATGAGAAAACCAAGGCTCATCTAGCAAACTCAGACTGATAAAAAATAGAAGACCCAGATCTAGTTCCATCCATTCGGGTTGTGCTTTTAGGATTATTTCAAGATTAAAAAGCATGAAAGCTATGATCATACAAATAGGCATCAAATCGTGGGTCCACACTTTATCATCAGTAGATGTGACTTCTTGATCATTGTACATGTAATGTTAGATTATCTTTTGAGCATAGGTATGCCTTTGTCTGCCGAGATATCATGATGAAATTGTATTGTAAAAGATGATAATCTCGATGAGTTGTTCTTGATCTGAACTTGTCACTAGGTAAAGAAATTCAGTCATCAGCTACCAATTTTGACTTTGCATTTCAAGGGGCAATCTATTATAGGCCATTTTCTCGCATCTGGTTAATAGGCCTACAAAACAGATCAATCCATATTCATGAACATGTTTCCATGATCCCTACATAAATCCCTAATCATGATCTTTTCAAATAATTGAGTTTCTAGGTCTAACGACCAAAAATCAATGCTTTTAAGGCCTAAGGCACCGTTCCCCTTTAGAGATATGCTACTCTTGTCTGCACCAACGCTTATCAGCAGTAGCTTGCTCCTTGCTAGGTGTAGATTCTAGAAATTCAGGAAAATTAAAAAGAATCAAGAATCTCCCTCTTCTAGAATCTTCTAGGGATTTTTTTAACCATTTACCTTGGATAAGAAGTTTGAATCCTATATGATCCTACCTTCGAGACTTCACCTCTTATCCCTTGAGCTCATCCTCCCAGCTTAAGTGGATCGCAAACATAAATTGGTAAATGGGTAAGAATTCCTAAACTACCATCTCTCTCCTATAAATTTACAACCATCTACAACATGAGGGTTGGCTTTTGGAGGCTATTCATTCCCTCATGCTCCTGCCTTAAATCTAAGAGAGTCATCATCTTTGTGCACTAGGGTGACATTGAGGTGTGCTTTGTGACAAGGAGCGACAAATCAACTTGAGGAGATCTCCACAAGATTACCTACTATTCTTGGTTGTAATCTCTCTCCTATTCATATTAATACAAAGAGTATACCATTTTCCTATATGTTTTGTGTTACGCTATGTTTACTTTCATTATTTCAATGCTTTTGAGTATCCATTGAATAGAATAATTAGATAATGCTACATAGATGTCGTAGATCTCTGGCTTGTGTTTTTTGTGTGTGCATGTTCGAATTATAGCAATCAACACTACAATTAGAGCTTATAATCCGAGAGGAGAGAAAATCTTGTGACGAATTCCAAGTAAGCCTCTTTCCATTCTTCAATTTCTCTAAGGGAAACTTTATATTCCTTGACTTATGTTGTTCTAGACAAGTCCACTATGTCTAGGGAAGATAGTTTTGTCCGCAGTCGTAAATTCCTTATAACAATACCATTGGACTATTCTTTTGAGTAGATCTTATTATTTGTGTTCTTCTCATGTTTCATGGACGAAACATGCTTTAAGGGGGGTTGAATTTAATAAATCTACAAATAGATTGAAACCTTTGATAATATAAATCTAACAACAATCCAAGAATATATATAAATGGTTAAGATATTTATTAATAGAAACACCCCAAGGTTGGGTAACACCATGCAATTACTCTTTAAGGAAGGATAATAATCCAGAAGCCATATACTTGTCAATACAAAACAATACTCATCATATTTCCAATGTAGAGTCTTCTAGCCTCCATATAAGCTTCATACATACAATACCATGGGTAATACCATGAGCCGTCAATACCATACATCCAATACCATGGGCTTATTTCATTATTTCCTGCTTAATTGTGGTCCGTTCCGTAATGCAGGTTAACCACTTTATTGATTAACTATGGATCATTTATTCATCATCCTTAACTAAGCTAACTAATTGTGGTATCTTTTTATAATGAGGATTAACCACTTACAATCATCATTAATGCAAGTAACCACTTACAAGCTTTATTTACTAAACTAAGTAATTTTGGTCCCCTTTTACATAACATTATGCCCTAGTTTATATGCCTAGCTACCCCATATTATCCACCCCTATGTATACTACATAGTCAATAGGATGTGTGATAACATATACAAGATTAATTATGTCACCACAATCGTTAACATATATACATATTTATACAATGAAGATTATGTACATATAGTGATAAATATGTAACAAAGGTATTCTCATGTACAAAATAAATACCAAAAGAGTATGGTTATAAAATAAAAGGTTAACATGAATAATTAAAGTTTGAGCATGGAGAAGAAGCGTAATTGGAACAAATCCTATGTCGTCATTTTAGGTAAAGTAAAGTTATTATGAATTAAGAAATTGAGGAACCGAGCTTGCACAATGTTATGTCTACCAAAAGAGTATGGTTATAAAATAAAAGGTTAACATGAATAATTAAAGTTTGAGCATGGAGAAGAAGCGTAATTGGAACAAATCCTATGTCGTCATTTTAGGTAAAGTAAAGTTATTATGAATTAAGAAATTGAGGAACCGAGGTTGCACAATGTTATGTCTACCAAAAGAGTATGGTTATAAAATAAAAGGTTAACATGAATAATTAAAGTTTGAGCAGGGAGAAGAAGCGTAATTGGAACAAATCCTATGTCGTCATTTTAGGTAAAGTAAAGTTATTATGAATTAAGAAATTGAGGAACCGAGCTTGCACAATGTTATGTCTCATAAATAAATAGTAAGTGATTAAATAATGATCACTGAATGTGGTAAGTTTAAGAGAATAGGTAAGAACAATAATTATTTAGCCTACATAATTTAATTTAAATATTTTAAGAGAATAGGTAAGTTTAAATTTAAATTATTTAACCTACATAATTTAATTTGAATATTTTTATATATTTAAAATTATATTTTAAACTACAAAAATATTCTTAAAATTATATTACGTAACAAAAATATTTTATATATAAATTAAACTACACCTTATTTAAACACAGCTTAATATTAAATATCTCATCTTTTGTTAATGATGTCGATGTATACATAAAAATAACAAATATCAACTTTTCATTCCAACTTGCAAAAATTATTTTATATATAAATTAAACCACACCTTATTTAAACACACCTTAATATTAAATATCTAGTCTACCTTAATATTAAATATCTAATCTTTTGTTAATGATCTCGATGTCTACATAAAAATAACAAATGTCAACTTTCCATTTCAACTTGCAAGAAAGTCTACATTGTAGCGGGGTAGCCAAGGAGAGTCTAGAGTGATTTAGGGGTCTTATGTTTTCAATACCCATCACGATATTGTCAACCGAAAGGTAATTTCAGAAAAGACGTTATAGAGATCAAACCAGACACAAACTGCACTCCGTGCAATCATCTCATAGCGCTGTGAAAGTGTGCATACATTTTTTCCCTTCCGGTCTGATCATGAAGTCCTCAAATTAGATGGCAAAATGGATGCAATAAACTCGCATCAGCCACTCCAAACGCGTAAATCTAGGCAGAGTTCGAGATTGCTATGTGGGTAGCATGAACAAGTGCGCCGGGATGGGCAATTATGCTGGCATCGCTGGGGCTCCCGGTGCTGCCATGGCTGTCCCCATGTCCTTTACCTCAAACTCTTCTTCCCTGAGGGACCAAGAAGACGATTACTGAGAGCTGGTGAAAGCAGCGTCTCAGAAACAGGAACAACAAGAAAGTTGTCGGAACATGAGCAGTCCTACAGATCATTCTCATCTTCAAAAACTTGGTGTGGGGAGAATCGACGAAGAAAGCCCGTGTTATTTTTCTGCCTGTTTCAAGAAGACGGCTGACGAAGATCTTCCACGGAGCCAAAGCTGTAGTGGTGTTCAGAACATGAATCTCCACGGAAGTAGACATGTCAATGCTGTGTAAAGGCAACACCATGAATTCCTCAGCAAATAAATTCAAGTGGTTTTAATGTTGATTATTGAATCGTTGTAAATAAATTCTCTTGACACGGTAAGTTGAATGTTTTTAATGTTGATTAGTGAATGGTAGATGGTAGTTGGGTGGTTGTATACAAGTATTTTATATAATGTGGACAATGAAATATTCTCTTTACGTTAATAAACGTTTTCTTCGTTATTAGTATTTTCTTAATATCACATGTGTTATGCATGTACACTATAAAAATAGATATACATCTTAGGTTGTACATATACAAATTAAAAGAAATTTATAAGTTGATTTAGTCTGGTGAATTTTATCTTTTTTAGCAAAATTGTAGTATTATAAGTTGATATTGTTTTTTGAATTTTATAAAATTCATGAGCACATAATACTAAAGTTTATTTGACAATATTATATGTGGAGATATAGAAAGTCTATTTCCTGGACCAAATTCCTATACACTGGTATACATCCATTTTATTTTTGAATCTACCAAGTGATGAAAGGGATCAAATTTATCAAGATGCACACATTTTTTTCAATACAAAGGGCGGAGAGGGATAAGTCTCTCAAGATGCAAACATTTTACATTTTTCAATACAGGGAAAGAGTTATACCTTCAGAGATTTGATTCCACCCAGCACTCTGTAAATCCAAATTTAAGATTGATCTATACTGGTTTTAAGCAACAAACTAATAAAATGTTTTAACTATCTTAAATTTGTTATTTTCACTTGTTTTATATAATATAACCATAGTTGACATTGAAATATTTTATTAATGATTCACATTCTCCACATTAAAATGTTCATACATCTCTCTTCATATTTGGAAGTAGAAAACATACATCCATAAGATATAATCTCTCTCTCTCTCTCTCTCTGTCTCTCTCTCTCTATATATATATATATGATGTTTTTGAGAAACACGCTAATAAAATGTTTTAATTATAAGAGTTCTTTTATTTTCATTTTTTCTATACAATATATACATAGTTCATTATCCACTATGGCTATGGAGACAAAGAACCTCACTCGAGCTTGAGATGAGACCCAAGATGAATATAAAGGAGGGGAGCTTTCCCTCCACTTAGTAGCTTGCATACATATTGAATTTTTACATGAATAGATGGGAGCAAGGTATTTTGGAAGAATTTCCAGTGAAACATATTTTGTTCTTGTGAGAAATGGGAAAGGTACACTTGACCAGGATTTTATACAGTGAAGGAAGTTGGTTGTCCATTATGGGAGTTATGGCTAAATCTAAGCAAATAATGTTAGGATATGGCAAGAAGGAGATCGACTAGTAAGGAGAGAGTGCCTTTGCATGCATTTAAGCAACAAAACATGGTGGGTGGAAAACCAAACTGGATCTCTCCTATTGGCATAATTGATCTCTCATATTGACATAATTGTCACACGCATATGACCTATGTGTTTACACATCCGACCTCTTCATCATCTCTTATTTCTTTACTTCGTATGTAAAGACACATCTAGATCCTACTATTTTCCCTGATATCAATACAATGAAATCCTACTGTTTTCCCACTTAAGAATGCACCCAATATTGAATGCATTCTCATCTGCCAATTTCCACAGGAAAAACAAAAGAATCCCTCTCCTCTCCAAGCTCTTCCTCGCTTCTCCTGCCACCTCCCTTACTTCTCCTGTCACCTCCCTGAGTAGTGGCGAGTTTCAGTTGAATCCCTTAGTGGTGGAGAGTTTCAGTTGAGAGTTTGGGGAGGTTAAATGTACTACCGCATGCTATGATTCCAGCAAGATTAGGATTAGTTCTTCACTTATTCTGTTTTAGGGGGGCAATATGGTTCATTTTTTGGTAGGAAGATATGGAGAAGAAGCAGACAAATGAGATACTCTGTTTGTTTTTATAATACTTTTCCAGAGCAGGGCTACTGAACGCATTTTTCTAGATTCTGTTGTTTGGTTTTACTTCCAGCTTAGAGATTTGGGTTTAGCTTTGTCTTTTTCCTGTTCTATTATGGCCTGTGAATCCGTTTGAAGGTATTTAATTGAAATCTAATAGATTCCATTACAACTTTGTGTAAATCAACGACAAATTATTCTATTGCAGAAAATGTACCCGACGACTAGAACCCATGACCGGTAGGTGAGAAGGTAAGGTGACATGTAGTCACTATCAGCCATCTCCGGCAATGGCGCAAAAATGGAAGTCACATGTAGTCTCTCTATCTGTAAGTGGAATGTGGTCTAAGTCCACTGGTGGGTGCACCATTGGATTGAACAACTCCTGTTCTTTCTTCTTCGATGGCATGGCTATCTTCTCGAGTTCCAAACCCGGACTATATCTAGATTTGTAGGTGAACTGCAACTAGAAAAGGGGGTGGAAAGAAGAGGGGAACATAGAGATGGAAAACATAGAGGGAATGATCGGAAAACGAGATTCAAGAAGGGGAATTACTACTAAATGCAACCAATTGCAGCTTGTCGCAGCTAAGTAGGTAATTCGACTGATTTTCTGCACTCTTTGTATATCTTTGCAAATTTTCACTTCACCTCCTATGCATAAAAGACATATTAGAACTCTGTAAAATCCAAACAAGTGGGAGATGATGTATTTGTAAATTTGCAGAGTTCCTGTTGAAGCCGCCGAAAGTGGTGCGGGCCTGTTCGCTAACGGTCTAACAAATTGAATGTGCAACGGGGATTACACAGGAATGGAGGTGATAGGTGGATGGGAAGGAGTGTTGGTGTGGATCAATGAGAGTGGCGGAGTTTAGGTTGTCAGATGGGTGGTTTGTTGAGAGCGGAAAGCTCTTTTCGGAGGCCCCCCTGAGTGGTAAGCAGAATCGGTGGTCGGGGGGGAGGGGGGCGGTGCGAAATTATGTGAGTGTGACTCGTAGGCAGAGAGAAACCATTGATTTCGAATCCCCCAAGCATTAACATTTGGAGGGTGAGGGGGGCCGGGGGGGGCGCGAAAACCTTTATGAGCCATCGAATCAAAAGTTTAGCGTGGGGATTTGATGGAAGGTGAGGGGTGTGTAACCAAATATGTGGCGGGCGAGTGGGTGGTGGGGATTAGAAAAAGAAATGGAATGGGGGCGGAGTATATGAAAACTTAGGAGTATTTTATTATACCCATACCTTTAATTAATTTCTTTTTTCCAAATTAGGAAGAATACATGAAATATTGAATAAGACATTAGAAGGAATTTTTCATGTCCTTTTCCTCTTTATTATTCTTTCAATCTACCTACCCTTTGTTTCTAATCTAACATTTTTTATTTTTGCAGGGTGCATTTAGACTTGCAGACCAATTTTCACTTCCTTTTTTTTATTTTTTATCTCTAACCTACTCTATCACTTATCTCTCCTATTGGTTCATATTGAACAATTGAACCAATTTCCTTTCTACCTAGCTCCTGATTTGCCAAGCTTAAACTGTTTGGCAGATCTTTATTTTCTACCATATCAACAGAAATTGAAATTTGTTCAATTATTCTTAGACTATATCAATTGAAAACTATTTGGGGTTTTCTTTTCTTTTCATTTTATTTTCTCCTTTGTTTTTTCCTCTCTCTTTTTTAAATACCCTCTTTTCTTTTCTTTTTATTTTTTTTGGAAATCAATTGAATGTTGAAATCTATGAACAATATGAAATCTGCAAAATGTAAAATACTCAATCACCTTGAGATCCTATAAATTATAGGACCATAATAGACCCATGATTGGATGGTTGTTTGTATGATCAAATCCATCATGCTTTGCAATCTTCCATTAACCTTAGAAGCGCAACCCATATGGATGGAACTAGATCCAAGTTCTTCTATCTCGTTCACTCGATCGTCCAACATATGAGTCTAACCATGTGAATAAAGGAGTTGGAGTCGAACATGGAAGATACCATCTAATTACCAACCAATGATATAAGTCATTAACAAACACAAGAGAAGCCACCGATGATGTTAATGGTTCTCAAGGTAATGCAATACAATCTGTATGGTTTGAATGAATGATTTGAAGTCAAACACCCCATAAAATATTTTGGTTGAAGGCCAATGATGAAAACCTATTGTTGAGAGAGTGGAAATTTCCATTAATGTAAACAAGCCCCAAGGTACTGAAGGAAAGGTTTCTAAGTTGACTTCCTGGATAATGAGTTGATGATGACATAAAGTTACCTGTCAAAGGAGGGCCTTGATATATCCCTCATCAACAACATGAAATGGGTATCAAGATTTGAGACAGAATGATGCCGATGTGGAACTGGTTCAGGAATGGTAGACATGGAATGAAGGCTTAAGAGTATCGTAGTATATATCGAATGAATGACTTCCCTTGAACATATCGGTGACACTAAATGGATTTGGAATCACTGATAAAAAAATTAAAACAGAGGCTTTGATATGGTGAGATGAAAAAAAAACAAACAGATTTCCCAACCCAAAAGCCACAGAGATGAAGTGGAAGAGTGCCATGTTCAAGAGAGAATCATTGTCATTAATAGGTAGAGTACCCTATTTTCCGAATTTCCCCAACTATTTCTGGTTAGTACCTATTTATTTTTTAATAAGTTTGAGGAGGGTAACATATGCTTGATTTGTAAGATCATCCTTCTGATGAATCCCTCTGAGTATATTTAATGAACCATGATAAGGAGTGGTTTGGTCTCATCATATTTGATGAGTCTATCATTGTTTGATGTTTTTACAAGTCCAGCAAAGGCGTACCTCAGCTCCTTTTTCATGTTTAGATAGTTTGAAAAAGAGGCGAAAAGAAAAATCCAAAGGTTCCTTTTCGTAAATAGTCTCTTCAGTCTCAAAAGGCTAAAAACAATACTCAGGAAAAACTCTTACCATGTTCGACAAAGATATTCCTTTTTCATAAATAGTGTATCTTAGTTCGGAAAAGGGTTAAAATTATACTAAGTAGATGTATTTTAATTTACTTTAAAGAGTTATAAAAGTCGAGTGCTCAAAAATATTTTCATGTTTTAGGAGTCTGAAAAGAGCTGAAAGAGGAGTCCTCCTGGAGGAATGAGTGGTATAAAGGGTGACAACTAGTTCCGGTCATGATGGAACTTCTCAAAACACGCAAAGGTCAAGAGGTTGGCTAATAGGACCACACATCATAGTTGTTCCTCAGGAAAGGGTAAATCAACCAAGTGAAAGTGTATGATCAGCCAAGCAGATGGTGGTGATGGAATGAGAAAAGAAAGGCTCATCTAGCAAACTAAAACTGATAAAAAATAGTACTCGCAAGGGATAAGATGAGAATGGTTTAGTTTTTCACAAGCTTGAAACATGTGGAAGCTACGTTTTACAATACTTGAAGATGGTTTCATTTTTTTAAAAGCTTGAAACATGAGAAAAATTATGATTTAAATAAGTTTGCATACCCCCAACATAATTCCCTTTGTCATAATCCTCTAAAGATCATGCTTGTGAAAAACCATCAATTAGTGATCATAAGGTTTAGGGGAAGAAGGGTAAAGTTACGTTTCCCTGTAGGTTATGTGAAGGGAATCATCCTATACACCTTTGTCCTTATATGTATGAAGCCTCGAAACTATTCGAAAAACTTACATATTCTCAGCCTTGTCTTCTTGCTGGTTTTTGAAAAAATTCTCCAAATTCTCCACTAGTTGATGAAGTGATTAATCAGAATCTGTCTCCAGTCAATCCCACCCTCTATGAGCATGAATTCCATGAGTCCATTCCCGATCGACCATTGGTTGAGTAAATGGTTGACTTCACTTCACCTTTAGTTGATTTTACCTTTCCAATAGAGAATGAAATCCATACCACTAAGGTTATTCTCATTTCTTTAGATTCTAATGAATTGGGGGGAAATCCTCCCATCCCAATGGAAAAGAGGGACAATCCTCCCATTCCCATGATACAGGGGAAAATCTCTCCCTTTCCCATAGCACAAGGGGGAAGTTATCTGATTCCCATCACACCCCCTCTAGGTAGTATGGTCACTTCCTTTTATCGGAGTTGACTGGAAGGATATCATCGTCATCCTTACATGCCCTTCCAGATCATAGTACAAGCTTATAATATTCTTATACCTAGAACAATCATAGACGAAGGAGAATATGTTAGTATTCTATCATAAACTGCTTGGTAAGCTTTAGGTTCTCCATAGCTTGTACCTATTACCTATAATCTGTTAGCTTTTAATAGATGAACCAATTAACTATTACATATCCTTCGCCATTTTCCTATTACTTTAGGAGGAAAGTCTATCTATATCAATGTGATGGTAGTCCAATACCGTTTGGATTTTAATTTATTCCTTAGGCATGACTATGTTTATGTCATGGGAGCTCTTGTCTCTTCACTCTTTCATGTGATTTGTTTCCTACATGAAGGAAGAATCATGATCATTGACAAGCTTCGTTCATTGGTCCTAACTTGACTCCCAATCAACCAACTTCCCTAAATGGTACCTATATGCAAGCAGTGTCTCCCCCACCATAGGTTAATTATGTGGCAACCTGTTCCATTCTCGTGTCAAATAATGATCTAGTAGGTAAGGTGGTGCATCATTTACTAGGGAAATTAGAGGTTGATATTTCCATTGGAACCTTCGACATGTCTTCCTTCTAGAGAATTTTTATTCCATCTGATGAGAACCTCTTGGAAGCCATGGCCTCCTAGAGCTCATGATCAATGCACCAGAGAAGAGTTCCTTGTTTTCTATCAAGCTCCTTAAAAAATGAAACAAGGTTCCTAGATCTTAGTTCCTTTTCTTGTGTCAAGCTCATTAACAAATGAAACAAGGTCCCATGATCATATTTTTTTGTGTCAATCTTGTTAAAAAATGAAATAAGCCCCCTTCCAATTGAAGTCTTTAATTAGATCTCGTAAATTCCTAATCGAGTCTTTCAATTGATCTTGTAAATGAACCTTCATTCCATCCACCTAGTAACCAATGGTCTACTTAGGTGAATGAAATGAAGCTTGGGAGGCATGTGCCTAGAATTGAGTCATTATGTTGGGGGCATGCAAACTTATTTCAAGCATAGTTTTCCACATGTTTCAAGCTTGTGAAAAAAATCAAACCCTCTTCAAGTACTCTCAAACATAGTTTTCACATGTTTCAAGCTTGTGTAAAAATGAAACCATTCTCATCTTATCCCTCGTGTTTTCTATTTTTTATCATCTTGATTCTACCAGATGAGCCTTGTTTTTCTCATTCCATTGTTGCCATCTACTTGGTTGATCATACACTTTCACTTGGTTGTTTTACCCTTTCCCGAGGCACAACTATGATGAATAGTCTTATTAGCCATCCTCTTAACCTTTCCTTGTTTTCAGAAGTTCCATCATGACCAAAAGTTACTAGTTGTTACCCTTTATACCACTCGTTCCTCTAGGAGGAGTCCTCTTTCCACTCCTTTTAGACTCCTAAAACATGAAAATGTTGTCGAGCAATTGTCTTTTCAAACTCATTAAACTAAATGAAAAGACATCTACTCAGTATAAGTTTAACACTTTTCCATAATAATATAGGCTATTTACAAAAAATGAATACCTTAGTCGAACATGGCTAAGAGGCTCTCTCGGGTATCATTTTCTAGCTTTTTTGACTCAAGAGACTATTACGAAGAGGAACCTTTGGAGTTTTCTTTTCGACTCTTTTTCAAAATCTCTAAAAATGAAAAAGGAGTCGAGTTATGCCTTTGTTGCACTCGTAAAAACCAAAAGAAATGTTGGACTCGTCAAACATGACAAGATCAAGCCATTCCTCCTTAGGGTTCGTTAAAGATACTTAGAGGGATTCATCCAAAGGATGAACTTATAAATCAAGCATACGTTATCATCCTCAAGCTTATTAAAAAATAAAGAGGTAAAGGTTTGTAGATTTCTGGGGTGTGGTTTTTGAGAAACTGAACTCAGATATTCCACAGTGCTCATCTTTTATTAGTCGACGTTTCGAGTCTAGACCAAGACTCATCATCAGGACTGATTTACAGAGAAGTGAATTGTGAGCAATAAATATGGTATAGATGGTTAGTCAAGTTTGTAAGCCGACCATGTGAATGAATAGAATGTTTTAATTTTATTTATTTTAATTTTATTTTGTTTAATGATATTTTATTTAATTCTTGTAATTGTTAATATTGTTTTATTTAATTAATTTAGTTAATTCTAAAAGTTTGATTTGTAGGTTTATTAAAACTAGGATTCTAAAACTCTTATGTGTTAATTTAATTAATGTATTATAAGTAGCATCTTATTTTTATTTAATATTATTTTGTGAATTGTTTTACTTAATCTTGGATTATTGTTTAACCTGATTTAAATTTAGTTGATGTTTATTGGTTTTAAGATTGTGTATATTTTTAGGTTCTCTTTAACAATTTATTATGTTAATTAGGCTTTTATTATTATTAATGTAATAAATTTTATTACCTATAATTTTACCATAATTTTTTTATTAAATTACATGCAAAATAAGTTTTGTATTGTTTTAATTGATTAATTTTATTAATTTTTAAGCTTGATATGTAGAGTCATTTTAAACTAGATTGTAAATCATAAGTTTCTGAGTAATGGAATATTTTTAATATATTTTGAGTATAGTTTCAATTTTTATTTATTGTGAAGTCTAGATATTATGTTATAAATGTTATATTTTATATAATTCTTTAAGCTCTTTTAGGCTATGTGAGGGATTGTTTTGATTTAAAGAGTGAGGGCAAGATGAAGGGAGGAAGGGGAATGTGAAAGGGAGGGTTAATTTAATCAATGGGGGTGAGCAGAGAGGTCCAATTTTTACTGATTTCCAAGCCTCCATCCCTGTTAAGGTTACATGGGTGTTTTATGATCTCAAGTGCCTCACGGACTTTACGTTTGAAATGGTGTTTTTCATTAGCAATGACTTTTGTGTCCTCGAGGCATATATGATGGTTTGTTTTACCTGCGTGTTCAGCTAGAGCTGAAGAGTGTTTTATTTCTTTCCGGATATCTGCACTATGTTCTTTGAGCCTAATCCTGACTGACTTGCCTGTCTCCCCTATATAGTGTTCTCCACAAGAACAATTGATGATATAAACACCTTTCTGTTGTAGATGTTCTCGGTTGTCCTTTACCAATTTCATTCTTTGTTTAATAGTTGTCAAGGGTTTGAATGAAGTTTTGATATCTTTCTTTCTGAGAATTTTGGCTAGTTTGTCAGTGACACCTTGAATATACGAAAGGTAGGCATTAGTAGTATTGGGGATATTTAGTTTCTCTTTGTTGTTCCCAGCTTTGGATTTTTGAATGGCCTTGAAGATGTTTTTATTATTGTATCCTAGGTTAGCAAATGTTCTTTTTAGATAGGCAATTTCTTCCTCATTATGGTTATCGTCTAAAATTATACATGCTCTAGTGAAGAGGTTTTGAAGTACACCCATTTTTTGAGCTGGGTGGTGGTGTGAATCAGCATGGAGGTAGTTATCAGTATGTGCCTTTTTTCTAAACACTTTGTGACCTATGGAGCCATCTTTGTTTCTTATGAGGAGGATGTCAAGGAATGATATGCAATTGTTCTCCTCCTTCTCCATTGTAAAGTTGATGTCATCAGACATGTTATTGAGATGGTTCAAAAAAATTTCAAGTTCATCTTCCCCATGAGGCCAATCTACACTGGTGTTGTCTACAAACCTGACCCAGAACTTAGTTTTTAATGGGTATGTATCAAGAGATTTATTTTCAAATTTTTCCATGAAGAGATTGGCTACAATAGGTGAAAGAGGTGATCCCATAGGTACCCCTAAAGTTTGTTCAAATATTTCACCCTGGAAGGAGAAGAAAGTGGATCGTAGAAAAATTTCAGCTAACTTTGCAGTTTGTGGGTCCACCACCTCTTTAACCCCTTGTATTGCTTCGTCTAAGGATATTTTTGTGAAGAGCTAGACCACATCAAAACTGACAATTTTATCGCCTGGATCTAGTTTAGTATGTTTAATGAATTCGACATATTGGTTGGAATCTTTTATGTAAGAGCTGGTCTTGCCCACTAGAGGTGCTAAATTGCTTGCGACATATTTTGCTAATTCGTAAGTGGGTGATCCTATAGTGTTGACTATAGGTCTTAAGGGTACCTCTTTTTTATGAATTTTGGGGGCTCCGTAAATACGAGGAGTAATTTCACTATCTGGGGTAAGGAACTTTTTTAGTTTTTCATCTAGATTGGCTTCTTTAATGGCTTTTTTTACCAGTCTTGTAATTTTGGAGATGGGGTTTTTCTCCAGTTTTTTGTAGCTACAACTATTATATAAGTGGTCTTTCATTTTGTTAATGTAATCTTCATGATTCATTATTACAGTAGCGCCTCCTTTGTTAGCTTTTAGAATGACAATGTCATTATTATTTCTTAGACAGTAGTGGAAGAGCAGACCACAAATGAGACACGAAACAAGGAGGTTGGACCAAACGCAGACTTCTCAAACGCATCCAGAACAAGCAGTAAGATTGAACTGCGCAGCACCGAGACTAAGAACAGCTCCAATCATGACTTGTCCAAAGAAATACGAGGATCTAACACTGCCATCCACAAAAGAAACACTGGAACTAAAGGTAAATCCAACAATGCGTTGAATGAAGAAGATTATAGGCATAAAACAGTTAGAAAAATAATGCGTAATAAATTAAGTCCAAACATGGTATATAGGAATATTAAGGTAGATAAGAATTCAAATAATAAAACCATAGTTGTAGATAAGAAGGAGGATAAAAATAATACATTAATCAAGAATAAACATAACAAAAAGAATGACACTATAAATAACAATAAAATAAGAACTAATACCATAATCGATAACACAGACATTAACACAACCAACCCTCACAATAACTCTATCAACAAAAAAGTTATAAATATCTCTTCTTATGAACTAAAAAAGGAAGAAGCTGAAGTCCTTGACAAAGGTCTTAATTTCGCCTTAGCCCTAAAAGAATCCCTAATGAAGAAATTATCTGCAGTCTGGAAGATGGAATCAAGACTCTCAATGATGAAGACAAAGAACTCATTAGGCAAGAATGTGCCGTCATCCTAAGGAAAGCCAAACCACCTAGAAGAAATCTAAACCTTGAACAACTTAAAGCCCTAAAAAGTCTAAGAAATAATAATGATAATGTCATTATGAAAGCTGACAAAGGAGGCGCTACTCTAATAACGAATCATGAAGATTACGTTAACAAAATGAAAGACCACTTATATAATAGTGGCAGCTACAAAAAACTAGAGAAAAACCCCATCTCCAAAATTACAAGACTGGTAAAAAAAGCCATTAAAGAGGTCAATATAGACGAAAAACTAAAAAAGCACCTTACCCCAGATAGTGAAATTACTCCTCGTATTTATGGAGCCCCCAAAATTCATAAGAAAGAGGTACCCTTAAGACTTATAATCAACACTGTAGGATCACCCACTTATGAATTAGAAAAATATGTCGCAAGCAATTTAGCACCGCTAGTGGGCAAGACTAGCTCTTACATAAAATATTCCAACCAATACGTCCAATTCATTAAACATACTAAACTTGATCCAGGCAATAAAATTGTCAGTTTTGACGTGGTCCAGCTCTTCACCAAAATACCCTTAGATGAAGCAATACAAGTGGTTAAAGAGATGGCAAACCCCCAAACTGCAAAGTTAGCTGAAATTTGTCTACGATCCACTTTCTTCTCCTTCTAGGGTGAAATCTTTGAACAAACTTCAGGGGTAGCTATGGGATCACCTCTTTCACCTATTGTAGCCAATCTCTTCATGGAAAAATTTGAAAAGAAAGCTCTTGATACATACCCATTAAAACCTAAGTTTTGGGTCAGGTTTGTAGATGACACTAGTGTAGATTGGCCTCATGAGGAAGATGAACTTAAAAACTTTTTGAACCATCTCACTAGCATGTCTGATGACATCAAGTTTACAATGGAAAACGGGGAGAACAATTGCATATCATTCCTTAAATCCTCCTCATAAGAAACAAACATGGCTCCATAGGTGACAAAGTGTTTAGAAAAAAGGCACATACTGATAACTACCTCCATGCTGATTCACACCACCACCCAGCTCAAAAAATGGGTGTACTTCAAACCCTCTTCACTAGAGCATGTAGAATTTCAGACGATAGCCACACTGAGGAAGAAATTGTCTACCTAAAAAGAACATTTTCCAACCTAGGATACAATAATAAAAACATCTTCAAGGCCATTCAGAAAGCCAAAGCAAGAAATAATAAAGACAAACCAAATATCCCCAATACTACTAATGCCTACCTTCTATATATTCAAGGTGTAAATTCTCAAAAAGAAAGATATCAAAACTTCATTCAAACCCTTGACAACTATTAAACGAAGAATGAAATTAGTAAAGTACAACCAAGAACATCTACAGCAGAGAGGTGTTTATATCATCAACTGTTCTTGTGGAGAACACTATATATGGGAGACATGCACGTCAGTCAGGATTAGGCTCAAAGAACATAGTGCAGGTATCCGAAAATAAAGAACACACTCTTCAGCTCTAGCTAAACATACAGGTAAAACAAACCATCATATATGCCTTAAGGACACAAAAGTCATTGCTAATGAAAAACACCATTTCAAACGTAAAGTTCGTGAGGCACTTGAGATCATAAAACACCCACGTAACCTTAACAGGGATGGATGCTTGGAAATCAGTAAAAATTGGACCTCCCTGCTCACTCCCATTGATTAAATTAACCCTCCCTTTCACATTCACCTTCCTCCCTTCATCTTGCCCTCACTCTTTAAATCAAAACAATCCCTCACATAACCTAAAAGAGCTTAAAGAATTATATAAAATATAGAATTTATAACATAATATCTAGACTTCACATTAAATAAAAATTGAAACTATACTCAAAATATATTAAAAATATTCCATTACTTAGAAACTTATGATTTAGAATCTAGTTTAAAATGACTCTACATATCAAGCTTAAAAAGTAATAAAATTAATCAATTAAAACAATACAAAACTTTTTTTGCTGAAGCAAGAGTTGTACCTTCATAATCATTAAAACAGAAAAGTATTTACATAGAATACAACCATCCACATGGAAACATGGATCTTAAACAAACACTGCTTTCTAGAAAACCTAGGGTCATGAGTTAAGCGTTAAAACTCTGACCCTAATCCACAGAACTACACCACCCAAAATGACAACAAGTACCAAGGCCACATAAAGAACCCAACAAAGCTGAAAAAGGGAGAGAAAACCTGTTAATTTTCCCACCAACTGCAGCGAAGGACCTCACAGAGCCAAGGCTCCCACCAAAAAACTGTTTGGAAGCACCAATGTGCGTGATAGATTCCTGACCGTCGACCCACCCAGATTGATCCAACGGTAGAGGTAAATATCGCGCTGCCTAGAAGTTCGCCCTTTAACCTTATGGCCCCACAAACAAGCTCGATAGATCACAACTGTAGATTCATCGGACTTGATCCTACGGCGGAGGATCATATCTCACCGAGAAAAAGAGCTGCTAGTTAACGTGCGATAAGGGTGGAAAACAAAACCACCCCACAGCCACATGTCACCTGAGGAGTGTGATCGCTCCCAAATTTTGAAAACCACTTCCCACCCGAGAGGCCCCCGATATACCGGAAACCACTCTGCTAGCGAATTTTCAACCTTTGACAGTGTATTAGGAATATTCAGGTCACTATCGGAATCTGGATTCCGGAAGCTAGCACTTTCGATTTTTCCGCCATATGTGAGCCTAAGCAACATACTACCCCTTCCCTCCAAACAACTACTCTGGTAGCAGACTACTCCTAGCTAGATAAGAATAAATGAGCAAAGGTAGAACATGCACCTCATAAATCAACCAAATTATTGGACAGAGCTTCCATTGTTTTGGTACGGTACACCATCATATCCTCGACTGCTTGGGTGTCGCATTGATCCATGAAACTATCCTAAGGCAACCTATGCCCGCCCATCGTAACCCTATACATGGTACATTTCACACCTTGATTAGCCAGTAGATCAACAAGTTTATTGGCCTGCCTTCGCACATGGTTAAAACTAACCGTGCGTAGGCCTCTGAGGTGGAGCTGGATCCTTTGGAAGACCTGGATCAGCCTCCAGTGTTTTGAAACCTTCTCCGGCTCCGAGCCCCAACTAATTTTTTTGACTGTGTTGATAATTATCTTAGAGTCAGCTTCGATAATTACATTCTACCGGTTATCCTGCACCAGGAGATCTAAGCACTGCTCCATAGCCATGGCTTCTGCCATGTTGTTTGTAGCTCTGCCTAAATGTCCATGGAAGATGGAAAGGATATTACCAGTATCATCCCTTAACACCCCTCCAAAGCCCGCACTGCCCAGGTTGCCTTTAGAAGCCCCATCTATGTTATATTTTAGAAAGCCCAAAAGGGGAGGATGCTAGAATTCCTGCTTAGAAACCATAGCCAAAACCCTTCTGTTCAGGCCCTGCGACATAAGCCCCTACATTCCCAACAGTCCCAGAATCCTCAAGTCAGCATTTGAGGGTGGAATTTTAGGGGTGTTTCGCACTATGGTACCCACCGTCTCTTTGAGTTGAGTCAAAGTCTGCTTCAAAAGACATTGAATGGATCTTTTTTTTATTTTTGAAAATTCTCTTATTCCTTTCTTTCCAGACATTCCAAATAATGAAGCTAAGTGTAAGAGCCCAAGTAGCACTAAGAATTTCATTATCTGAATAATTATTTCTCCACCTAGTTAGGGTGTTGAAGATGCTCCCTATGTCCTTGTCGCTCCATTGGAGGATGTTAGCAAAAGATTCCCACAAACTAGAGGTAAAGATAAAATTATTGAGGAGGTGTTCCATAGTTTCTTCTTGGGCTTCACAGAACTGGCATCTGGAAGGCCCCAACACACCCCTTTTCCTTATGTTATCCCAAGTCAGAATTCTCTTATGATAAACAAGCCACATGAAGAGTTTAATCTTCATCCAGCCTTGATGCCTCCACAGATTCTGCCATATTCTATCCGGAGCAAGAGAGTCCATCTCGAGGAGTTTGCGCTTAGCCTCCTTAAGATTAAAGGTACCCTCATTATTGTTGCCCCACCTCAATTGGTCATGCCCCCCTGTCACTAAGATCTTCCTTTGTTCTAGTATCCGCATGAGAGCCTCAGCTTTAGTTTTCAAGGGGTTTTCTTCCCCGTAAATCATATTCCTCCACTTTCTCCATTTACTTGCATTATTATTTTGGTCCCAAAAATCTTTGACCTGTGATAACCCTTTGATGTCTGTCTCTTTTTTGAGGTCCAGAAATTGCTCATTTAGCAGTATTGGTTCTTGTTTCCATTTATCTTCCCAAAAAAGTGCCAAATCCCCCTCTCTGATTTCCCAAAAGCTATTCTTTTGAACTAAGCCTTTGTTCTCCCAGGCCTTATTCCATATGTGTGAGCCCTTTATGTTGCCAGACATCCTTATATGATCGTTATTGTCCCAAGTGCTGGCATATTTTTCTGTCCAGATACTAGTCCACTGGGCCTTTGGTTCTTTGACCCATCTCCACCATAACTTAGCTCCTAAAGCCCTACTTAGAACCTCTGGATCATCCAAACCCAGACCTCCTTGAATTTTGGGTTTACAAATATTTTCCCAAGCAACTAAGGCCCATTTCCTTTTTTTCTCCCATTTTCCCAAGAGAAAGTCTCTTTGAATAGTTCTGAATTATTGCAAGACTCCTTTTGGTACAGGGAGTGTTGAAAGCATAAAAAATAGGATAGATTGTAGAATAGCCTTTGTAAGCACCAACCTACCAGCCAATTTTAAAGATTTGATGGTCCAATTCTTGATTTTATCCTGCATCTTATTAATCACCAGTTCCCAGATACTCTTATGAAGAGGTTTAGTAGTAAGGGGGACTCCCAAATATTTCGAAGGAAGAGAGTCTCTTTGAAAGCCTAGAATTCTGGAGATATTCCTTTATATAGCAATATCAATATTAAAGAAAAAGATTTTAGATTTAAAAAGATTAACCTCCATACCTGTGGCCAAACCAAATTCATTTAGAAGTTGTTTGTATGCCAAATCTTCTTTGACTATAGGAACTCCCTGCAACATGGTATCATCCACAAATTGTTGATGAGTCAAAGTCTGTCCATTCTTAGAAAGTTGAAGACCCTTGATTTTTCCTTCTGCTTTTGCTTGCTTAATCGATCTACCAAGTCCTTCCATCATGAGTATAAAGAGAAAGGGAGAGAGTGGATCTCCCTGCCTAAGGCCTCTTGAGGGAATAAAAATCTCGGAGGGAGAGCCATTTACCAAAATTGAAAAGCTAGAAGAAGTTACCAAAGCCATGACCCATCTAACCCAATTATGATCAAACCCAAAAGAAATAAGAACCCTCTTGATATAGGTCTAGTTCAACTTCTCATAGGCTTTAGCCAAGTCCAGCTGCATGATCATTCCAGCCTTCTTGTTGCTAGTCAGTGAGTGCACCACCTCCTGTGCTTGAATGATGTTATTGAGAATTTTTCTACCTTCCACATAGCCAGATTGCTCCCCAGAAACTAGGGTGGGGAGAAGAGGTTTGAGTCTATTAGCTACAACCTTAGATATAATCTTGTAAACCACATTGCACAATGCTATGGGTCGAAACTTATCAGGAGTAAGAGCATTATCTTGTTTAGGGATTAGTGAAATGAAGGAGGTGTTGAGGGCCTTCAGGATAGTTCTATTCCCCCTGGAATCTTCTACCACATTCAAAATATCTTGTTTAACAATATTCCAACATGCTTTAAAGAAGTCCACATTAAAACCATTAGGACCTGGTGCTTTACCATTCTGCATTTCCTTGATGACTTCACTTATTTCCTCTTCAGTTACTGGCTTATTGAGGTTGAGATTATCTTCTCTGGACACTAGTCTTGGTATATGTCTTATTATATCCCTAATGAAAGGCTCCCTGTTTGGAATGCTTTCCTTTGCAATCCCCATAAAGTGTTGAACTCAAAAAGCTTCAATTTCTTCATGGGTACTGACTAGTTGCCCTTCCTCATCCTTAATCGAGGAGACTCTGTTATGAGCCCAGTTTGCCAAGGTTGACCTATGGAAAAATCTCGTATTTCTTTCCCCTTCCTTTAATCATTGCAGTGTAGATTTTTGTCTCCAGAATATTTCCTCTTGTTTGCATAAGTTCTCCTACTCGTGCTGAAGATTGGTGGCTCTATCATTGCTGATTTTATCAAAGCCAACCTTGATAAGGGATTGGTTGAGTATCTACATTTTGCTTTCAACAACTTTTTTTCCTTCAAAAATATTGCCAAACTCTTTCTTGTTCCACTCTTTAAGCCTGAGCTTTATATGTTTTAGTCTTTTTTGAAGAAGGAACATACTTGTACCTTGAATATGCAGATCTTCAGACCACCAACTTGAAATTTTGTTGATAAAATCTGGATGGGTGAGCTAGATATTCTCACATCTGAAAGGTCTATTCCTGGGAGTACCAATGCCCCTGATCTCTAATTGAATTGGCTAGTGATCAGAACCTCCAAAGGGCAGAATCCTTGCTTCCATTCTAGTGTCATTGAGTATAAGGTCCTCTGATATGATGAATCTATCTAACTTGGATGCCACCATAGACCCTCCTGCCCTCCTATTGTTCCAAGTAAAGAGACCATTACTTGTATCAATGTCAACCAGTTTCGTAGTGTCCAAAAAAGATTGAAAAGCTAAGGCATCTTTGGTGAGAGCTCTGGTGCCCCCTTTTTTCTCCGATAGTGATTTGATCATGTTGAAGTCCCCACCCAAAATCCATGGAATCCCTGAATATCTCTCTCTGAGATCCATAAGAGAGTCAAGGAGTCTCAATTTGTCATCCATTCTCTAAGGACCATAAACATTCGTTACCATGTAGATCTCCCTATCCCCCATAGGTTGCATTACCAATGATAGATAATTTCTGGAAGCTTTAGCATCTATTATACTAATCTTTAGGGGATTCCAAAGAGTAAGAATGCCACCTGTTGTATTTTCTGCCTTGACTTCTAGAAACTCAAAATGACTGAGCCATTTACTATGAAGTTATTTAATTTTTTGTATAGAACATTTAGTTTCCTGGAGAAATATAATATCCGGAGCTTCTTGTTTCATTTTGTTACTAAGTAATATTTGCTTCCTTTTACTACCTAGACCCCTGATGTTCCAAGAAGTAAACTTCATCATTAAAGATTAGTGAAAGAGTAACTGGTTAGGTCTTTCATCTTACCCGAATCTATCATTAGCTTTCCACACTCCATCAGTAGCTCATTCTACTTTTTTCTACCTCTTTTCTTTCCTGGGCCTCGAGGTGCTAATCCTGGTGTGATTTTTATAGATTTCACACCTTCGTTGCCATGTTTTGCCGTGTTGCCTAGCCTTTCCACCCCACTAGCCTAGGTTTTCCATAAGTACAACTGTTGTACTCTAGAGAACTCTTCTTGAGGTATCGAATCTAACCTTCCGATGGTTCCCTGTTTCAAGAACCCTTCCAAATCTAGGTGCTCTCTATCTAAAATCTCCTGCAACTCCTGATCCTCCATTTCCATCTCACTCTAGATCATTTCCTAGTCCATATCTAGTTCTACATCGCTCATCATAGCTTCTTTCTGTATGTTATTATTCTTTGGTTGGTCTTTGTCCTCCTCTGTCTCCTTGTCCTCAGGATTTACCTCTATTCCCTGATCTACTTTTATTGCCTCTTCTTCCTCCTCGAGAACCTGGAACCTATTCTACGTGACTTGAGGCCCTTCGGCTTGATGATGCCTAAGACCCCTTTTGTCAATTTTTCCTTTGTGGCTCACTTTTTGAAAGCTCTCCGTATCTTTCATAGTGGAAGCTCTGCTCTTATTCTCGATTTTACTAAGAGGGAAATCTCTGAACAAGTGTCCATGATCATGACATTTGCGACATCTAAATGGAATATGTTCATAATCTACTGTTTGCACCCATTCTTCATCCAAAACTTCCAAGATCAACTCATCCGGTAGAGCCCCGAAGAGATCCATTTCCACACAGATTCATGCAAAAGAAGTATATTTTCCTCTTCTAGTGGCTTTTGAGGCCTTGACAAAACGTCCTAATTTATTACCTATAGCTGTTAACGATTCTGTTTGCCAGTAATCAAGAGGAAGGGAGTAAAGTCTTACCCAAATCGGAACTGATGTGAAAGTCTCCCGCTCCGGGACAAAGTTCATCATCCACGGCCTCATATAGAGGCCAATAGCTGCATAGAAGTAGGGCCCTCCTTCAAACACTCTGTCTTTATCCTCAATGTTAGTGAAGACCATTGTAAAGAACCCTTTTGACCCCAAATGTAGGTCAATGCTCCCTTTTGGTTTCCAATGGTATTTAATCCATGTCTATAAAGTTTTTTCAGTGGGTCATATTCCCATGAATTTACATATGATAGCATAAGTTCACATGTGGTCCCTGTGTTCCTGCAGCGCAGGATCATTCAGGACCACCCTTGGTATAACCTTAGATTTGGGCTTATAAGGTCCTTTCTGTGCCTTGGTTTTTTCTCCCTTTTCCTTGTCATTTTCTTCCTTGTCTTTTGTGCTTTTATTATCACAGTGTTTGTCTCCGTCCTTCTCTTCTTCCCTGCTCTCTTTCCCCTTGTCGTCTCTTCTAACTTCTTCCATTGGCTTCTTACCACGGCTGGTAACCGCTTGCTTGTAGGAGGGAGTAGAGCTCCCTCCTCCTTGACCTACCATGGAGATCAGCGCCTGCAAACTTTCAACCATAGTTGTTCTTCACTTCTCCTCCCACTCCCTCCCTCAAGTTTTGATTGGAGCATCAATTCAGAAAATAAGTAAAACAATACAAAACTTATTTTGCATTTAATTTAATAAAAAAAATTATAGTAAAATTATAAGTAATAAAACTTATTACATTAATAATAATAAAAGCCTAATTAACATAATAAATTGTTAAAGAGAACCTAAAAATATACACAAGCTTAAAACCACTAAACATCAACGAAAATTAAATCAGGTTAAACAATAATCCAAGATTAATTAAAACAATTCACAAACTAATATTAAATAAAAATAAGACGCTACTTATAATACATTAATTAAATTAACACATAAGAGTTTTAAAATCCTAGTTTTAATAAACCTGCAAATAAAACTTTTAGAATTAACCAAATTAATTAAATAAAACAATATTAACAATTACAAGAATTAAATAAAATATCATTAAACAAAATAAAATTAAAACATTTTATTCCTTCACATGGTCAGCTTACAAACTTGACTAACCATCTATACCATATTTATTGTTCACAATTCACTCTCTATAAATCAGTCCTGATGATGAGTCTTGGTCTAGAATCGAAACGTCGACTAATAAAAGATGAGCATTGTGGAATATCCAAGTTTAGTTTCTCAAATAAAGAGGTACTGACCAGAAATGGTTAGGGAAATTGGGAAAATAGGGTACTCTACCTATTAATGGAAGTAAGTCACTCTTGAACATGACACTCTTCCGCTTCATCTTTTTGGCTATTGGGTTGGGAAATCTACTTGTTTTTTGTTCATCACACTATATCAAATCCTCTTCTTTCGGTTTTGGGTTAATGTTTCCAACTCCATTCAATATCGTCAATATGTTAAAGAGAAGGCATTTAGTTCACATATGTTACCATACTCTTAAGCCTTCATTCCATGTCTGTATTTGTTAAACCAGTTCCACATTAATATCATTTTGTCTCAAATATTGATACCTGTTTCATGTCGTTGATGAGGGATACATCAAGACCCTCCTATGATGGGTCACTTCCTATCGAAATCAACTCATTATCCATGACGTTGACTTAGAACCTCTTCCTTCATTACCTTGGGGATTTCATACATCAATGACAAGTTTCCTCACTCTTGGCAACAAGTTTTCATCATTGGCCTTCGACCGAAATATTATGTGTGGTGTTCGACTTCAACTCATTCATTCACACCATGTGGATTGTACTATAGTACCTTAAGAACCATTAACATCATCGATGGTTTCTCTTCTGTCCTTTAACGACTTATATTATTGGTCGATAATCAGATGGTGTCTGCCATGTTCAACTCCAACTCCTTTATTCACATGGTTAAACCCATACATTGGATGATTGAGTGAATGAGATAGAAGACCCAGATCTAGTTCCATCCATTCAGGTTGTGCTTTTAGGATTAATTCATGATTAAAAAGCATGAAAAATATGATCATACAAACAATCATCGAATCGTGTGTCCACACTTTGTCATTAGTAGACGTGACTTCTTGATCGTTGTACATGTAATGTTAGATTATGTTTTGAGCATAGGTATGCCTCTGCCAGCTGAGATATCATGATGAAATTGTATTGTAAAAGATGATAATCTCAACGAGTTGTTCTTGATCTGAACCTGTCGCAAGGTAAAGAACCTCAGTCATCAACTACCATTTCTGACTTTGCATTTCAGGGGGCAATCTATTATAGGCCATTTTGTCGCATCTGGTCAATAGGCCTACAAAACAGATCAATCCACATTCATGAACATGTTTCCATCATCCCTACATAAATCCCTAAGCATGATCTTTCCAAATAATTGAGTTTCTGGGTCTAACAACCAAAAATCAATGCTTTTAAGGCCCACGGCACTCTTCCCCTTTAGAGATCTGCTTTCAACAACAAGTTACTCTTGTCTTCACTAACGCTCATCAGTAGTAGCTTGCTCCTTACTGGGCGCAAATTATAGAAATTCAGGAAAATTAAAAAGAATCGAGAATCTCCCTCTTCTAGAATCTTCTAGGGATTTTTTTAACCATTTAACTTGGATAAGAAGTTTGAATCCTATATGATCCTACCTTTGAGACTTCACCTCTTATCCCTTGAGCTCATCCTCCCATCTTAAGTGGATCGCAAACATAAATTGGTAAATGGATAAGAATTCCTAAACTACCATCCCTCTCCTATAAATTTACAACCATCTACAACATGAGGGTTGGCTTTTGGAGACTATTCATTCCCTCATGCTCCTGCCTTAAATCTAAGAAAGTCATCATCTTCATGCATTAGGGTGACGTTGAGATGTGCTTTGTGACAAGGAGGGACGGGTCAACTTGAGGAGATCTCTACAAGATTAGCTACTATTCTTGGTTGTAAGCTCTCTCTTATTCATATTAATATAAAGAGTATACTGTTTTCCTATATGTTTTGCGTTACGTTATGTTTACATTCATTATTTCAATGCTTTTGAGTATCCATTGAATAGAGTCATTGGATAATGTTGCATAGATGTCATAGATCTTTGGCTTGTGTTTTTTGTGTGTGCAGGTTCAAATTATAGCAATCAACACTATGATTAGAGCTTATAATCCGAGAGGAGAGAAAATCTTGCAACGAATTCCAAGTAAGCCTCTTTCCATTCTTCAATTTCTCTAAGGGAAACTTTATATTCCTTGACTTATGTTGTTCTAGACCAGTCCACTATGTCTAGCGAAGATAGTTTTGTCCGCAATCGTAAATTCCTTATAACAATACCATTGGACTATTCTTTTGAGTAGATCTTATTATTTGTGTTCTTCTCATGTTTCGGGGACAAAACATGCTTGAAGGGGGCTTGAATTTGATAAATCTACAAATTGTTTGAAACCTTTGATAATATAAATCTAAGAACAATCCAAGAATATATATAAATGGTTAAGATATTTATTAATAGAAACACCCCAAGGTTGGGTAACACCATGCAATTACTCTTTAAGGAAGGATAATAATCTAGAAGCCATATGCTTGTTAATACAAAACAATACTCATCATATTTCCAATGTAGAGTCTTCTAGGCTCCATATAAGCTTCATACATACAATACCATGGGTAGTACCATGAGCCCTCAATACCGTACATCCAATACCATGGGCTTATTTCATTATTTCCTGCCTAGTTATGGTCCCTTCTGTAATGCAGGTTAACCACTTTATTTATTAATTGTGGATCGTTTATTCATCATCCTTAATGAAACTAACTAATTGTGGTCTCCTTTTATAATGAGGGTTAACCACTTACAATCATCATTAATGTAGATAACCACTTACGAGCTTTATTTACTAAACTAAGTAATTTTGGTTCTCGTTTACATAACATTATTCCCTAGTTTATACACCTAGCTACCCCATATTATCCACCCCTATGTATACTACATAGTCAATAGGATGTCTGATAACATATACAAGATTAATTATGTCACCAGAATCGTTGACATATATACATATTTATAAATTGAAGATTATGTACATATAGTGATAAATATGTAACAAAGGTATTATCATGTACAAAATAAATACCAAAAGAGTATGGTTATAAAATAAAAGGTTAACATGAATAATTAAATTTTGAGCATGGAGAAGAAGCGTAATTAGAACAAATCCTCTGTCGTCATTCTAGCTAAAGAAGTGTTATTATGAATTAAGAAATTGAGGAACTGATCTTGCACAAAGTTATTTTTTATATAGTAAGTGATTAAATAATGATCCCCGGGTGTGGTAAGTTTAGGAGAATAGGTAAGAACAATAAGGATTGCAAATGAAAGAAATTTGTTATAGAGAAATATTTTTCTTACTTAAAACAAAAAAGAAATATTGCTACTTTAAGGGTAAATATTTATTTTTCCTTTATAAAAAGAGTGATATGTTACAAAGAAGGTGACATGATGACTTAATTATAAGTGCTAATGAGTTTATGATGAAGTCTTAAGTATAATGTACCCAATCAATTATCATAATTTTAACACTAAAATATATAATTTTGATACTAAAATATTTTAAAATTAATATAGTAATAATGTAATAGAGTACAATTTTGAAGCACATGTGACATTAATCTGATGTAAAATTCTCTTTATGATACTATTATGATGCAAAATGAATAATAAAAACACGTCACATTAACACATCACTTAGAGTACTAAGAAAATGCATTATAATGTGAATGTAAAATGACGTGGGACTCTATATTTTGACGTTATCACAACACTAATAAAATGGACATATGATCAAAAACAACACCCAATATGATATCAATAACTAGATTGACACACTACAACATAAATGTAACACAACATACATAAATTAGATGTAAATATAACATAAAGATAACTATTTTATATTATTAGATATCATTATTCAACTGCGTTAAGTAAGTCATTCATATGACCATTTTCCATGAAGTAGTCGTAACTGACTAATTCATGACACTTAGCACTCATTGCAAGCATCACCCGATGCAATGAGTGCTAAGTGAACTATTCAAAAATCATGAGAAATTAGTCAGTTACGACTACCTCTCATGGAATGGTCATACGTTTGAATGACTTACTTAACGCAGTTGAATAAAAATGATATCTAATATAATGCACTGCGTAATATACTTATATATATTATTTTGCAATATTATATATTCTAAGTTGTGACTAATTCAACGTAGAAAAACTCTACCTATCATCTTTTTTGTTACTCCGAATAAGTGCTTATAAAATACATATTAAAAAATACAACACAAAAAAAACTACATCAATGTAGAATTAATGCAATGACAATGCCATGTATTGCGTTGTCATTTGCATCACCCCTACTTTAAAATTTTCCATAAATAATCACGTAAACAACAATATGAATCACAACCATCCAGATACAAAGCATGGTGTATTATAATAACAAAATTAAATTAATCTAGTAGTAGAAAAGTTTCATTTCAGTAAAACATTCACAAAATTTAGCACAAATTTTAAAAAGATTACAATTTTAAAAAGATTTCCCTGATTGAACTTAAATCTTCGAAAATTTTGTCAACGCCCACTTAAATTAAAGATGGAGGGACATCTCCGAAGTATACAACCCTATTTTATGGTTGAAAACTTAGTCGGGATGCGAGTTTTTTTTCCATAGGACAACGAGGCATCTAGTATTGGTTTTATATATATATATATGGTTTTCTATATATAGATATATTGAGATGATAGTAATGGTATATTATTTTAGTTTTATATATATATAGTAAGTAAGATGATAGCAATGGTATATTATTTAAAGGTGTAGTTTAATTTATAGATAAAATAATTTTTTCCATTAATATTTTTCTAATTAATTTTAACTAAAATATGATAAAAATTTAAATTTAAATTATTTAATCTACAAAATTTAATTTAAATATTTCTATACGATTTAAAATTTATTTTAAACAAAAGAAAAAAAATCTTAAAATTATATTACCTAAAAAATATATATTTTTATATCTAAATTAAACTAAACCTTATTTAAACACACCTTAATATTAAATATCCAAGATTTTGTTAATGATCTCTATGTATACATAAAAATAACAAATATCAACTTTCCATTACAACTTACAAGAAAGTCTACAGAGTAAGTCTACAGAGTAGACTAGGAGAGTTTAGAGTGATTTAAGGGTTTTATGTTTTCAATCATGTCAACGCACAGGTAATTTCAGAAAAGACGTTATAGAGATCAAGCAGACGTTATAGAGATCAAGCCACTCTATTTATAGGACAAACTGCACTCTATGCAATAATCTCATAGCTTTGTTAAAGTGTGAATACATTTCTTTCCTTCCGATCATAAAGTCCTCAGAGTTAGATGGCAAAGTGGATGCAATAAACCAGCTTCAGCCACTCCGAGCGTTCTGCAAATTCATGAGAGCTCTCTCTCCCATCCCGTATCTAGGCAGAGTTCGAGATTGCTATGTGGGTAGCATGAACAAGTGCGCCGGGATGGGCAATTACGCTGCCATCGCTTCGAGATTGCTATGTGGGTAGCCGCCATGGCTGTCCCCATGTCCTTTACTTCAAACTCTTCTTCCCTGAGGGACCAAGAAGACGATTACAGAGAGCTGGTGAAAGCCGCGTCTCAGAAACAGAGAGCAACAAGAAAGTTGTCAGAACATGACAGCTTTCCTCGGAGTGTGAGCAGTCCTACTGATCATTCTCATCTTCAAAAACTTGGTGTCGGGAGAATCGACGAAGAAAGCCCTTGTTATTTCTCTGCCTCTTTCAAGAAGACGGCTGACCAAGATCTTCTTCCACGGAGCCAAAGCTGTAGTGGTGTTCAGAACATGAATCTCCACGGAAGGAGAAATGTCAATGCTGTGTAAAGGCAACACCACGAATTCCTCAGCAAATAAATTCAAGTGGTTTTATTGTTGATTATTGAATCGTCGTAAATAAATTCTCTTGACACTGTAAGTTGAGTGTTTTTAATGTTGATTAGTGAATGGTAGATGGTAGTTGTATAAAAGTATTTTATATAACGTGGACAATGAAATAATCTCTTTACGTTAATAAACGTTTTCTTCTTTATTACTATTTTCTTAATATTACATGTGTTAGGCATAGGTTGTACATATAAAAATTTACAGAAACTTATAAGTTGATTTATTCTCGTGAATTTTATAGTTTTTAGCAAAATTGTAGTATTATAAGTTGATATTGTTTTATGAATTTTATAAGTTTCATGAGCACACAATACTGAAGTTTATTTGACAATATTATATGTGGAGATATTGAAAGTCTATTTCTTGGACCAAATCCTTATACACTAGCATAGATCTATTTTATCTTTGAATCTACCAAGTGATGAAAGGGACCAAATTTATCAACATGCAAACATTTTTTTCAGTACAAAGAGCGGAGAGAGATCAAGTCTCTCAAGATGCAAACATCTTTTACAATGCAAAATTTAAGGAAAGAGTTATACCTTGAGAGATTTGATTCCACCCAGCTCTCTGTAAATCCATATTTAAGATTGATCTATACTGGTTTTAAGCAACAAACTAATAAAATGTTTCAACTATCATAAATTTGTTATTTTCACTTGTTTTATATAATATATCCATAGTTGATATTGAAATATTTTATTAATGATTCACATTCTCCACATTAGACTGTTCATACATCTCTCTTCATATTTGGAAGTAGAAAACATAAATCCATAAGATATAATCTCTCTCTCTCTCTAGCTATATATATATATATCTATATGATGTTTTTGAGCAACACGCTAATAAAATGTTTTAATTATAAGAGTTTTTTTATTTTCATTTTTTCTATATAATATATACATAGTTCACTATCCACTGTGGCTATGGAGACAAAGAACCTCACTCGAGGGATGAGACCCAAGATGAATATAAGGGAGGGGAGATTTCCCTCCACTTAGTAGCTTGCATGCATATCAACTTTTCACATCAATAGATGGGAGCAAGGTATTTTGGAAGACTTTGCAGTGAAATATATTTTGTTCTTGTGAGAAATGGGAAAGGTACACTCGACCTGGATTTTATACAGTGAAGGAAGTTGGCTGTTTGGAGAGAGTGCCTTTGCATGCATTTAAGCAACAAAACATGGTGGGTGGAAAACCAAACTGGATCTCTCATATTGGCATAATTGATCCATGGGAGAACTGAGGCTTGAGGATCTGATCCTTATGTTGGGTGGAAACTATTTTAGGCATCTCTCTCCATCTCCAGAGACATATTGTAAAACTTATAGAAATTGCAAGTTTGTATTTTTCTTTGTTTTGTGTTTTTGCTAGTTTTCTTTGTAACCTTGAATGACCATTAAGTTTTCCAGCAAATATTTTACCCTTGTGAAGTGTGTTTTAATTTCTTTTAAACATTGACACGCTTTTCTTTCCATTGGTATATGATTGGATTACATGATTTGGATATGATCATGGAAGAGGTTGAAGACATATCTCAAATCCTAATGATAAATGGTTGATATATGCCTTTGTTGTGCTGATAATGTGATATCTTGATTTCTTACATTTATTCACATCGTGTTCTTTTTGTTACTATGAAAAAAATTGATAGCATTGTAGATCTCTTAACACAACTGTTTATATAAACAAGTGTTGTGATTTTTGTTCTTGCATAGTTTCTATAACCTAGTTTCAGATTGAAATTTGCAAGTGGCATGGTGTTTTCATATATTATATGATTCTAAATTATGAATCATTTAATCATTTTCAGGACATTTCTATAACATGTAACATGTCAACTCAATTTTATTGATTATATTATTGGAAATTTGAGGGTTTGATACTACTTGTTGGAAGAGATGAACAATATTGAGAGCAGGGGTGAGTCAATATTGTGCACTATGATTAGTCTTTACCACTTTTTTCCTTTCTTACAAATCTTGCTTCATTCACTTATTTGCAACACATCACAATGTATATCTATCAACAAATCTAAACAATAACAAGACCAATGCATGAACAATCAAGCACATAAACTATTAACCATGAGCAGTAAAACATCAAAGCACAACCACACAAATCATCATCACATAGCGACACTAGATCTTATGTGGAAACCCAAAGGAATAAAACCACCTTCGAATGTTCTACTTCGCTCTTCTTCTATTATTATAAAAGTTCTCTTTTACATATGCGTTGGCCACCACCGTGTATAAACCACAACTTTCAAATCACGCAAGTCGCTACTTGCTCTAGGCCACTATGATCCGGATTTAAACAGGAACGCAAAAAATTACAGATATAACCACAAATACAAAGATGCAACATAAATAATACTTCATTTCATTAATGTAAAATACTGAAATATGCTTACAAATAGAAATTGAAATGAACTAGCTTGGGCGATGGTAGCTTATGTCTGAGAAGAGATGTGGTGGATACATGCCTCTGAACTACATTACAGTGAGGCTCAAGGGCCTTTTTTATTATTGAATAATAAGAGAAAACCCTAAACAACCAAAACCCTAACCCAAGGAGATGTAATACTAAGAGTTTACAGGCCCTGTTGAGGTTAGTTGGACAGCCAACTTCCCGGGGTTGTGACTTGGTCATATTATCTCCATTTGACACGCATGATACCCCGTTGGAAAGATTTCTTCAAGGACTACAGCGAAAAAGACAATTTTATCACTGAATCATTGGCGGTAGATTGCCAAAAAAATGTGGTTTAGGGTCTCAAAATGGCTTCGAAAGTTTATGACCTGAAAACCTGCTAAAAATAGTAAATTGTGCTACAGGTAAAAAAACTAAAAGAAACAATGATGGGAGTCCAAGTGGAATTGGTGGGTGGCCACTAATATCCACCTAGATCATTCCTCCCCCCTTAGGAAGAAATCGTCCCCATTGTGTTGAGTTCCTCCATGAGATGAGGAAACTTTTGTTGAACTTGGTCCCTGGTGAGCCACTTGCCCTCATGAAGGAGTTGGCCTTCTTTGACAACTCGATGCAGTTGGATCTTCTACTGGTGAGTGTGCTTGATCTGCATGTCTGTGATCCGATCAGTTGCAACTTGTTCCATGCAATCTGGATTTAACTATGTTGGTGTGAGTTGTTATGTAATGTCAGATATGTCTAGTAATGGTGGAAAGTATGGCCGAAGGCGGTCCACATTGAACACTGGGTGTCGGCCAAGGATTGGGGAATGTTGATCTCAAATGCATTGTCTCCAACAGCCTTGGTAATGGTGTAAGGACCATATCGGAGTGGTCTGAGTTTCTAATAGGCTCTGGTAAGGCGTTCCTTTTGAAAATGCAGCCAGAATTTGTCGCCCACCTGAAACTTGTGTGGCAAGCAATGTTGATGATGTCGCTTCTTGTACATGACATTTGATTTCTCCAGAATGTCGTGGACCGGCTGCCGGATATGTTGGATGTGCTCAATGAAGTTGTTTTACTTATCGGTTTCAGACTAAATGTGAGCCGAATTTGCCTGAGTAGTTGCAAATGGCATTGCCACATTAATGGGACACAATGGCTGGAATCCAAAGCCCACCTGAAAAGGGTTGTGGCCAGTCGAGCTGTGGAGAGCTCGATTATAGTTGTGTTGAACATAGGTTAGGTTCTCATCCCATGTGCATGGATGCTTTGAGTTGTACATGCACAGAATGTGTATGATCGTCCTGTTGATGACCTCTATCTGGCCATTAGTTTGGGGATGGAAAGTTGTGGACTTAGTGATTTTGGTGTCCATCATCGACTAGAGACTGGACCAAAATGTACTGAGCAACCTGCTATCTCAATCTAAGATGATAGACTGTGGGATCCCAAAGTGTACCCACACTCATTAAAAGAAGAGTTTAGCAGTGGCTTCTACTATGATATTCTTCTTACAGGACGCCATAATGGCCATCTTTGAGAATCTGTTGATGACCACAAAAACACAGTCATTTCCATGCTTAGTAGAAGGAAGGCCCAACATGTAATCCATGGAGATGGATTCCTAAGGTCGACTAGGGGTAGGCATTGGAGTATAGAGGCCGTTCTTCTTGATAGCTGGTTTGGCAATGGCACAGACAATGCAGGATCTGATGTGCTTCCCGACATCCTGTTGAAGATTTGGCCAATAGAAATACTTCAGCAGTACCGCCACTGTTTTCTCGACCCTCAAATGCCCAGCAACCTAACTGTAGTGTGATTCCCAAATCATCTTGGCATGCTCGCTTGAAGGAACACAAAGGTGACCCAGGTGGCATAAAAGGGCATCCTGGAGGTGAAAATCTGGAACATGCTGACCCTCCAAGAGCATCTGGTATGTGTGGCCGAATTCTGGGTCACTTTCGTAGAGAAGTGGCCAATCAGAAGTATTGTACCCACAAGAGTTGAGTACGGTGGTTAACACCATGACCAGTGGTTAACTGAGGCCATCTGTAACATTATTGGTGTTGTGATTCTTATACTTGATATTAACATGGAATTGTTGCAAGTATGTGGACTACTTCTGATGGCAATCATTTTGCAACTTCCCTTGCATCCGTATGAACTACAAGGCTGGTGGTCTATGTGGATGATTGTTTCCTTTCCAAAAATGTAATGCTTCCATTGTCAGTAGGGCTGCACAATGGAATACATGTCTTTGTCATAAGTGGGATACTTCCAGACTGTGTCTAAAACTGTCTCACTGTCATATGACACTAGATGCCTGTGTTGAGTAAAGAATACCCCAATATCACAGTAAGAGGATCTGTCTCGATCTCAAATGGCTGTTGCAAGTCCGATAATGTGAGCATTGATGTCGAGCAGAGGCGATGTTTCAACTCTTTGAATGCCTTTTGTTGAGATTCAGACAAAAATAAATTTTCTTTCACTCCTCCCTTGATGACTTGACTTAAGGGCCAAGTGATATGATAGAATCCCAACACAAACCTACAGTAGAAATTAGCAAGACCCAGAAAGCTACGGAGCTCTTTCATAGTGGTTGGAGATGGCCGATCCTGAATGAATTGGATCTTGGCTGGATCCACTGCATGTTATGAAACCAGCTCAAGAAAAGATAGAAAAGATAGATCAACGCCTTAGAATTCAGCCTCTTCGAGGGGGCAACCTCCTTTACATTACATGAATGAACAATTCTTGGATGATACAAATGATAAAACCTCCTTTCTATATATAGGAGTCTAAGGAGTCACAATATAATCCAGCCGACCTAACAATAATAATATAAAGCCACAAAAATAACAATAGAGGGATTCTATGGGGCACAGAAATAACAATATGGGGGTAATAGGGGCACAACAATATAAATAAGGGTATAACTACAATAGTAATGGGGTAATCACTAGTATTATAGGGACCCAACATGCCCCTCTCCTTCAAAAAAGTGTTGTCCTCAACGCTTGAGCAGTTCTGGATACTTCTGCATAAAATTCTCATCCTCCCATGTGGAATCTTCAGCAGATAAGTTCTTCCACTTGATAAGATATTCTGAAATTGATCGATTTCGTAGCTGTCGAGTTCTTGTTTCGTCACTGCTTCCGGTTCCAATATAATTTTTCCTTCCTCGTCAAGTTCTGGCAATATTGTTTGAACTGGAAGCTTGTCGCCTATAACCTTCTTTAAACATGAAACATGGAAAACTGGGTGCAATCGAGAAGCTGCAGGAAGCTCCAATTTGTATGCCATAGTACCAATCTTTTCCAACACCTTGTATGGACCATAATACTTTGGTGATAATTTATTATCCTTCTTAGCTTGCTTTAGGGACATTTGCTTATATGGTTGTAGCCGTAGGAATACCCAATCACCTACATCAAAACTTTTTTCACTGCGATGTTGATCTGCCTGTTGTTTCATTCTATTTTGTGCCAACACGAGGTTATCCTTTAAGAGTTGGAGGACTTGTTGTTGATGTTCGATGTGATGTTCCACTGCCTGAACCTTAGAATTTTCTCTTAAATATGATGTGATTGATGGTGGTTGGTACCCATAAAGTGCCATAAATGGGGTCATTTTTGTTGCTGTATGGAAGGAAGTGTTATACCACCATTCAGCCAGAGGCAACCATTTGACCCATTGTGTCTGTTTATCAGATACAAAGCAACGAAGATATCCTTCCAAACATTTGTTTACTATCTCAGTTTGCCCATCAGATTGAGGATGATAAGATGAGCTATGAGCTAACTGAGTACCAAGACAAGAAAATAATTTTGTCCAAAAATTTCCAATGAAAATGGGATCTCTGTCACTTACAATAATCTTTGGGTTTCCATGTAGCTTTTGAACTGTTTCCATAAATGCAGTAGAAACTGTACTGGCTTTAAATGGATGTGATAATGCACAAAAGTGTGCATACTTGGTAAGTCTGTCAACTACCACCATGATGACACTCTTTCCCTCAGACTTGGGTAAACCTGTGATAAAATCCATTGAAACCTCCTCCCAACGTTGGCTTGGAATGGATAAAGGTTGTAATAGACCCAGTGTCTTAATTGTTTCAACTTTATTTTGTTGGCAAACCAAACATTCCGCCACAAACTTTTGAATATCTGATTTAAGGCCATCCCAAAAAAATTCCTTCTTAACCCTGTGGTAAGTTTTTAAAAATCCTGAGTGCCCTCCTAAGGGAGAAGTGTGCAATTCCATAAGAATCTTTTGTTTTAGCTTGGAATTCTTACAGAGGTATAAGCGATCTTTGTACCATAACGAATCATTTTGCCAGCTAAATGTATCAGAAGTACTGGAATCTTGTTGTAGCTTTCGAATAAGTGCCCACACTTCTTCGTCATTCTTCCATTCCTCCTTTGCTTCGTTTATCCAATTTGGTTGGATAATAGAAATGGCACACAACAATGCTTCCATATCCTCATCCTTTCTTGAGAGTGCATCTGCCACCACATTTTGCTTCCCTTTTTTGTAGATGATTTCAAAGTCATAACCCAACATCTTTGTGACCCACTTTTGTTGCTCTTCAGAGGATAATCTTTGTTCTAAAAAGTATTTAAGGCTATCATGATCCGTTTTTACCTTGAAGTGTCTTCCCATTAGGTAGGGTCACCATTTCTTAAGTGCATGGAGTATTGCCAACATTTCCTTCTCATAAATAGCTTTGCTTAAAAACTTTCCCTTGATTGGACGACTTTCAAAAGCAATGGGTCTTTCATCTTGCATTAGAACAGCACCAATTCCATTTCCTGAAGCATCACATTCCACAATAAAGGTTTTTGTGAAGTCTGGTGTAGCTAAGACCGGTGCTTGGCACATTGCCTCTTTAAGATGTTTAAAGGCCTTTGTTGCTTCCGGAGTCCATGAAAATGAATCTTTCTTCAATAATGTTGTTAGAGGTGCTGCTATTCTCCCATAATTCTTAACGAACTTGCGATAATACCCTGTCAACCCAAGAAATCCTCGCAGATGCTTTATGGATGTGGGGATTTTCCATTCCTTAATGGCTTTAATTTTGCTAGGGTCTACCTTAACTCCTTCATGAGATACAATATGACCCAAATATTCCACCTCCTGGACTCCAAAGAAACATTTGGATCTTTTTGCATATAATTGTTTCTCCTCCAATAGTTGTAGCACCTTGTCAACATGTTCAACATGATCCTTCCAAGACTTGCTGTAGATTAGTATATCATCAAAAAATACTAACACAAATTTTCTAAGGAATGGTTTGAAAATTGAATTCATCAAACCTTGAAATGTTGAAGGTGCATTGGTAAGGCCAAAAGGCATGACCAAAAATTCATAATGACCCTCATGAGTTCTAAATGCCGTTTTCAGAATGTCTTCAATCTTCATTCTGATTTGATGATATCCCGAACGAAGATCCAACTTGGTGAAGTAAATTGATCCATGCAATTCATCCAGTAATTCATCAATGACAGGAATGGGGAACTTATCTTTAATAGTGAGCTTGTTGAGCTCCCTATAATCTGGACACATGCGCCATGATCCATCCTTCTTGTGCACCAATACTACTGGAGCTGAGAAAGAACTTTGACTCGGTTGAATTATACCAGCCTCTAGCATTTCTGCAACCATACGTTCAATTTCACTTTTTTGGACATATGGATATCTGTACGGCCTGATGTTTGGAGGAACACTTCCTGGAATCAGATGAATAGCATGATCATGATCACGCATAGGTGGGAGACCTTTGGGAGTCTCAAATACCTTGGAATGATTGTCCAGGACTTTTTGGAGATCTGGAGAAATAGATGATTCCAATGTGGAAACATCTAGCGAACATAATTGTGCAATTACACCTCTTTGCTCCTTTTTTAGAAGCTTTGTCATGCCATTAGAGCTGATTATCTTTCCTGGTTTCCCTGCAATACCCCTTAATTCAACTTCCTTTCCTTCCACAGAAAATTTCATGAAAAGTTCTTGAAAATTAAAAGCTATTGTACCCAAGGATTGTAGCCATTGGACTCCTAGTACAACATCAGCACCTCCCATTGGAATGGAAAGCATTGGGCTAGTCAATACATATTCTCCCATGGATAGCTTGATATTATGGCACTTTCCAGAACAATTTATTGTTCCTCCATTTGCAATCATCACTTGACACTCTGGTGCTGGATATAGGAAGCAATTCAATTCTTTTGCTACCCTACAATGAATAAAATTGTGGGTGCTTCCTGAATCAATCAACACTATTACCTTTTTCTTCTTGATTTGTCCTTCTATCTTGATGGTTTGAGGAGTGGTAATTCCCGCCAATGCATTACAAGATATGGTCGAATTTATTTGTTCTTCATCTAGGCTTTGTTCCTGGAATATATCCTCTTCTTTTGACCTTTCTTGCTCTTTTTCTTCTTCCTCTTCACAATCTATGTAGAATAATTTCTTCTCAGCACACTTATGACCTTTTGTGTATTTGCTATCACAATTGTAACAAAGCCCTTTTGCTCTTTTTTCTTCCAATTGTTGTGGTGTCAACCTTGTAGGTTGTGGAAGACTATGGGCAACAACACTTCCATCTTTATAGTTGTGAATGGTATGCTTCCTAGTTGCCATAATTTTGCTTTCCATTTTTCTTGCTAACCTGAATGCCTTCTCTAATGAATCAGGTTCCCAAAGGTGCACATCATGTTGGATATTATCCTTTAAAGACCCTATGAACACATCAATCCTATGCTCCTCTGGAATATCTTTTACCCTTATGTTCAATTTTTGGAACTCCTCAATGTGCTCCATTATTGAACCCTTTTGTTTGAGACTTATCAATTGGCTAAAAAAAAGTGTTGCTTTTTGTATCCTCATAATGTGCTATCAATTCTTCCGTAAAAATTGCCCAAGTGATAAATTGTTTACGAGAACAAAGCCATTGATACCATACAAACTGATTTGGTTCCAAATATAAAGTTGCCATACGTACCTTTTGTGTGTTTTGCACATTATTGAGATCGAAGAATTGCTCCATCTGTAATATCCATGTGGCGGGATCCTTGCCATCAAACTTCCTCATATCGATTTTTGGAACATGGCGAGTCTTCGATCCAACATTAGCGTCTATGGTATCATGATTAACATTTCTTTTGTTCTCATCATGAGTTTCCTTTACTACCTTTTCACCATTAGTGACCCTTTCTTGTAGCAACTTCTTCAATTCTTCCATATCTGTCTTCAAATCTGCCATGTCTCTCTTCAAATCTGTCTTCGAATCATCCATCTTAGCTTCCATGCCCTTTATCTTAGATTCCACGCCACTTATCTTAGCTTCTGTTAACTTTTGTGAGCGTGACATTTGTTGCACTTGTTCTTGTAATTTTGATATATCATGTAGCATTTCTTCTTCTTCTTCATGAGTCATGCTAGAGCTTTTAGGTTCCTTACTAGGTGTTTGCATTTTCTTTCCTCGGGGAATTCGTTACCAATAATAATGCTTTACTATGCCCTTTGAATTCCGTTAAACCAAGCTTACACAAAAAATTAAAAAAAAACTACACACCTTTTTTCACTTTATAGAAGCCTGATATTGAATCTGATGTATCTCTGTAATTTCAGATCATCCAGTTCTAAAATTGCTACCTGAAGTAGCCTTCTGCGTCCTCTTTCCAATGCCACAAGTCTGAGCCAAATTGGATTCTCCAAGGAAGAGTTATGTGAAATCTACCACAGTGACTTTCTTTTAGACTGGTTCAGTAGAGCGAACTTGTACGATGTGCCACAAGTCACTGTTTCAACCTTTGAATCTGAAACACACATACAAGAAACTACAGTCTGTCCTCTTTCTGTACCATTTTACGAAATTTCAATCCGATCCTCATAGAGAGAGTTATGACGATTTTCCCCAGGTCACCTGTTTTGAATGTAATTCAGGAGTCTGCAAAAAGGCCAACTTCCTCAGATCATATCTCCGAAAATATCGCGCGAAAAGATCTGAAATTCGGACCCAAGGTTCAGCGCCAATTCTTATCAACTGGGTTTTTTTTGCGACTTCTGAAACGTCACAGAAAAAAAGTTATAGCGAAAATGCAACGATGACCTGTTTGGAGCAGCGAAACCCTAGAATCCAAAGCTCTGATACCAAATGTTATGAAACCAGCTCAAGAAAAGATAGAAAAGATAGATCAACGCCTTAGAATTCAGCCTCTTTGAGGGGGCAACCTCCTTTACATTACATGAATGAACAATTCTTGGATGATACAAATGATAAAACCTCCTTTCTATATATAGGAGTCTAAGGAGTCACAATATAATCCAGCCGACCTAACAATAATAATATAAAGCCACAAAAATAACAATAGAGGGATTCTATGGGGCACAGAAATAACAATATGGGGGTAATAGGGGCACAACAATATAAATAAGGGTATAACTACAATAGTAATGGGGTAATCACTAGTATTATAGGGACCCAACACTGCACCACCCCATTCATTAATAATGTATCTGAGATACTGAACTTGGCTCATGCCAAAAGTGCGTTTCTCCAAATTGGCACATAGCTTGTGTTGTCGTAGTATTTGGAAAACCTGTCAGATGTGGTGGAGGTGCTCTTCCCAACTCTGGCTGAATATAAGGATGTCATCCAAGTATACCACTACAAATTATTTGGTGAATGGCCACAAAATTTCATCCATCAGCGTCGTGAATGTTGCAGGAGCATTCGTCAACCCAAATAGCATAACCAACCATTCAAAAAGGCCCTCCTTGGCTTTGAAGGCAGTCTTCCACACATCAGAGGGTTCGATTGGTACTTGGTGATATCCTAACTTCAAGTCGATCTTGCTGAAATATTTTTGCCCCCATCAGTTGGTCCAAAAGGTCATCAATCCTTGGGATCGGGTACCTATTCTGGACAGTGATCTTGTTCAGCACCCCATAATCAATGCAGAGTCTCCAAGTTCCATCCTTCTTCTGTACCAACATGATCAGGCTCCCATAGGGCAGTGAACTCGGTTGGATGTGACCTTTCTGCAGCAGCTCCTGAATTTGCCTCTTGATTTCGTCGTTCTCCATAATGGAGCGCTGATAGATTGGTCCATTGGGCAATGGCACATCTGCGGTTAGATTGATGGAGTGCTTTACCTGACAGTGCAGAGGCACCCTTACGGGGGAGGTGAAGATGTCCTCATACACCTCCATGATCTTGTCCATCTATTTTTGTCGTGCGGAGGGGCCCTATATCAAGGTCATGGACACCATCTTCTTCTTTCCCTAAGGGTGTATCATTAGGAAAAAAAAATTCCCAGTTTTCGAAATGAGCTTACATAATTGTTTTGCAGTAACCAAAGAGATGGTGGTAGGCGGTGCTACCTCTGGTATCGTGTAACAACACGAGGCCTTAACTCATACACAACATGTCACTTCCACAAGTATGGTTGGCCTAATAATACATCACAAACATCAAGGGGAGCAACGTCACATAATACCTCATCTGTGAAAGGCTTGATCTTGTATGCAAGGCGACACTGCTATCTCACGCGAAGATCCCGTCCTTTATGAAGTAGCTTGATGGTGTACAGTTGGGGATGTGTTGTGGTCGGTAAGCCTAGCCGCTTCATGACCTCTACTGAAATGAGGTTCTTTTGGCTCCCAATGTCGACAATGAACTGTAGCAGGGAACCCTTTACCCACATCTAGGAGTGGAAGAGGCACTTCTCCTCCTATGGATCTTTGGGTTCCTCCTTATGGATCTTCGTGGTGGGCATGGTGGCATTACGCTCCGCATCGATAATCTGCTTCCCTTTATCATTTCCCTCGTTAGGTTTTGACTCGGAGTCGAAACATGCATCTGATTCTAGAGCTTTTAGCTCAGCAACCAATGACTGCTTGACCTGACACACACTTGTGTTGTGAGTGGAGCTCTTATGGAACTCACACCACTTTCCTGTGTCCTTCTTCAACTTCGTGGTGTTGTTCTTTGCTTGCGACTTTGGCGGGTTGGCCTGGGCCACCCTGCCTTGGCTTTGTCCTTTGTTCTATAGTTTGAGGGAAACTTTCCCTTGCTTCAGATTCACAGATCCAAAGTCTCGCTTCTTCTATTTAAACTTCTACTCAATCTTGACAATGTATCGGTATGCCGTGCCGAGCGAGGAGATGTCCATGACCTCCATCTCGTCCTATATGTACCTATGTAGGCATCCACGGTATTTGAGTACTAAATGCTACTCAAAATCCTTGATAGCCAACTTTGTGCAAAGGGTATGAAAAATATTGGTAAACTCCGACATGTCTTTGTCCCTTCCTTGCTGCAGCATGGTCCACTTTATGTATTTATCCTCATAGCTTCCAACAGGGTAGTACTTCTCCTTGATGACCTCCCAGAATGAATTCCAAGTGGGTGTGGGTGAAAACAGTGAGGCTATACTTTCATCCTTCTGCTCGCAATAGGTTTCCCACTAGTCCTTGACGTAGCGGGCGGCTTTGATAAGAGCAAAAGTAATATTTTCTCGGCCAGAAAAATCATGAACAGAAAAATACCCTTCTAGCTGATTTAACCATTTATGTACAACGCCTACATCTATATGACCCTCAAATATGGGAATGCCAAAGTTAACTTGTACCTTAAAGGGTGTGGCATTTTCAGAGTAGCTACTGAAAGTAAATGTGTCGTCCTTGGGTAGCCGCTGAAGGATCTGGGCAAAGTTGTCTATCATAACGTTACTTTGTCACTTGAGGGCCTCTTTGAGCAAGATTTTGATAGGATCTCCTGCCCCCTCGTCTTTCTTTTCATCTGCCAAGGGAGGTCGTTGGATTTGTGAGGCTGGTCTTGCAAAGGTTTGACCAGTTCAAGCCCTAACTCCTTATATCCTAACCCCGTTGGGGACATGCAAAGAAAAACAGAGAAAGAGTAGACTGCTCTAATACCATTGATTTGGATTTAAACGGGAACGCAACAAATTATAGATATAACCATAAATATAGAGATGCAGTAGAAATAATACTTCATTTCATTAATGTAAAATACGGAAATGTGCTAACAGATAGAAATGGAAATGAACTAGCTCGGGCGATGGTAGCTTTCATTTGATAAGAGATGTAGCGGCTACATGCCTCTGAACTATGTTAAATGAGGCTCAAGGGCCTTTTTTATTATTGAAAAATAAGAGAAAACCCTAAACAACCAAAACCCTAACCTGAGGAGGTGTAACACCAAGAGTTTATGGGCCCTGTTGGGGTTAGTTGGACAACCAACTTCCCAGGGTCGTGACTTGGTCATATTATCTTCATTTGACGTGCATGATACCCCGTTGGAAAGATATCTCTGAGGACTATGACAGAAAAGATGATTTTAGGGCCTCAAAATCTTGCGCATGATACCCTGTTGGAAATATCTCTCTGTAGATTACCAAAAACACGTCGTTTAGGGCCTCAAAACAGCTTCAGAAGTTTAGGACTCGAAAAACTGCTAAAAATAGTAAACTGTGCTACAATTAAGGAAACTGACAAATTGAAAGAAACAATGGTGGGGGTCCAAGTGGAATTAGTGGGTGACCACCAATATCCACCTGGATCACACTAGCTATATGAAATTTGTAGGCCACCACATGCTGGAAGCCACCACTTCCTCAACTTTGCATTCCCCCACCTACTGTAAGCCACCACTCCTAATGTTAGTACCCAGTCACCACTGGACTATCTGGCCACCACTGGATGGAAGCCACAACTCACAATTTTTCAGGCCTCTATATAAAGGAAGTCACTACACCCTATCACAACAAGCCACTACTTTCCTCATTGATGGCCCCAACCTTCAAGCTCCTCTATGGACCACATTTCATAATTTTTCGTATTGGATCGACTTCTCTCTGCAATAAAAACACTTGTGAGCCACATTTTGTCCATTTTCATATTAGACTCACAATATCCTCTATGCTCATACAACTAAATGTAATGCACACCACAATGACCAATTTGCATATAAAACTAGGACATAAATGATAAAACTCGTTCAACAAACACACATTAGAAATCTATTCTTTGATCAACAAGTTCAACAGCTACAACAAAACTCTATTCTCCATATCAGCAACAACACAATACTAGGATTTTTGTACAAGACTTGATAATCCTATTTTATACATAAATTCCTTTTGAGGGCAAAATCAATCTCCCTAGATCTGGTGGATTAATCTAGAAACAACCAAGACAAAATTGCAATACTTTCCTTAGATATGTTTGAAATATGCAAGGAATACCTACTTGGAATCTGATGTAAGCTTTATCCTTCTCTTAACTTGTTAGCCCCATCTCCAGTTTCTATAAATGGAACCTGCAAATAATCCAAAACAAGAAAGAGAACTAAAACATGAAAATAGCCTATAAAAATGACTATAAACAAGAAGCCAAGGATCCATGTTCTACATATGCATAAATAAGACATAATTATAGGAGAAATAATGCATTTTTGTATTAATAAAAGAAGGAAAAGATTACAACCCTTGTAAGCCTTGACATTGTAGATCTCTCCCAACTATCTTGTCCTTACTTTGCCACAATTGTAAGCCTTCAATCACACCTCAAGAACATGGAGGATTATGGAACTTTAAATAGAAATTAATAGAAAAAGGGCATAGTTCACAGTCTCCAAATTCCAACCCAGACTGTATGCGAAGTAGTGAATTTATAGGGTAAAAAAGGTGGTTTTGGATTTACCATTAGGGCTTAGATCCACATAATGGGGAGGTAAGTTATATGAGATAAGGAATAAGGCCTAAATAGTAGGAGTTTCAGATCTGATCCAACAGTAAATGGTTAAAACCAATTATGAAGCTTCTAGAAAGAGAAAATTCGAAATTAATTTTTATTTTTTACTCATTTTTCACTATCATCACACTTTTTGGGAAAGCAACTTGTGCCGACCAGCACAATTTCCATGTGTGCAACCTGCAACATTGTAGTTTTTCCTAAAGGTAAGTGCAATGACCCACAAAATTTTGGTTTTTAGCCAATGTAATCAAGGATTCTTGTTACTTCTGAAAAGAGAATGCTTTTGGCTTTGTAGGGGATGATTGCAAAGTGTCAATGGATGATGATAGATTCTAGTTCAGGGCCATTTGTTTGCATGCAAAAGAATGACTTGTAGCACATCTATTATCCCCAGGAACTCTCAATATGTATGCAATATTGCAATATTGTAGACCACTCTCTCATTCTATCTAACCCCTTTTGCTTCACACTCCAACATTTTATCAATGAAGAAATATGCAATTAACAGGAAGAAATAATCATTACTATCTTTGACTTGATCACCTTCTAGAGTGTTGAGAAAACTTCATCGAAATGTCTAACCAAATACCATGTGCAAGAACCATAGTAAATGCCCCTGGAGTTCATTGGAGTGTGCACAAAATCCGTGAAATCCACTCTAGAGGTAGTAACACAACTTTTGCATTTGGGAATTGCATTATAACACATGTAGCTAATCCCCTAGGGTGCGATATAACATAATTTTTCCTCTTATCAACTATATTACTCTTTTTCTCAACCCAAACCTTAGTCAAACTAATATAGCTCTTCCATAACTTGTCCATCTTCCTCTACAAGCATCGGTAAGGTTTCACCAAGCCTCTTATCATCATGACAAAACCTTCGAGCTTATTGACATCAATGCCAACACCATCATGCCAACGTGCCTAAGATGCTCCTCCTTTGGCATTGATGTCAACCTTGAGCCACAACACCAAGCAAAACTTCAATTGGATGGTCTCAATCTCACTCTAGCTAAAATACATGTTAAAAACTGCTAATATCAACTAATATTCAGATGAGAACTGATCAGATCCTCATGCCACATGGCCAACACCATGTCAACAAATTAGCAAATCAACACCATGCCTCTATGCCAACACCATATGCTTCCTTCTCCTGCTAGGTTGAACATGCTTCCCCTAAACATGTAATTTGGCTGCAAACATCTCTCCATGATGGTATAGAAATCCTCCTTGCCACTTGCAAGAGATTTCTCCTCATGGACCAATGACTGATCACATACACGATGAAATGATTTGACAATGATTACAAGTATTCATAAGCGTAATACATGGAAATTGTGAATGATATACAAAGTCGTTAAAATCTCATCAATAAGTCAACGCATGGTTGAATCATTTCTCAAGAGTCTCCTCAATACAAGCTAGACACCAAGATGAATATGTGGCCAAAACATCTGTTGGGACAGGGTCCCCTGCGGTCAATTTTGCGGCAAAAGCCAAAGTTTTGTGGCAGAAAACCCAACTTTTTTTAATGTAAAGTGTAAAGTCTCCACAAGTTTTTGTCGCCGAGCGTGTAGATAGTAAGTTTCATAAAGGGATTTTCCCTTATTTTATGTAAGTTGTGTAAGCTTTAGTAGATCTACCCATGGTCTGCGAACCATGGGATTGTATAAAAAGGAGAGTCTTCGAGAGTCTAATGCAAGAAAATAATGAAGAACATATGTAATGGGTCATTAGAAGTGAAGAGTGAAGAGTCTTAGAGTAGAAGAGAAACTCTGCAGTTGTGTGCGCAGAGGCCTAGAGTGGAGTCCGCAGTTGAGTGCACGGACCCCTACAACTTAGTGCGCAGGGTAGTCTTGAGTCTGTAAGAAAATCTGAAGTATCAATAAAGAGATTATTCTAGAAATATCTGTGTTTTGTCCATTTACTTATGTTATGAATGATTCTATTTATGTTATGAGAAATGATGGGTTTATGATTTCATACTGTATTGATGTGCGATTCTGCATGGTTTACATTATTATATGAATGCAAGTAATAATATATGTTTACGCGAAGAATATCTTAATACATGTTAAAGAAATCATACACTTAAGCCAATCTAGGTAATAGCAGACATAGGAGTAATTACAGAGGCACGTAAGTGATGGATTTACCTATTTAGGGCCCACGAAAGACAGTCGCAGACCTTCGCAAAGGTCCAGAGGCTGGTAAGAGGAAGTTATATCGATAAGCCTTAAAGGCTTATCAATCTACGCGAAGGCAAGATTAGGGGTATTAAAAGACATCACGCTCATCTCTAGGTGCGGAAACTTTGTTCCAGCCTCCCTTAATACTGCTTCAGGTGAGACTTTAGTCCACACTCCATGGATTGATGCCGAAAGGACCAGTAGTGTAGGGATTTGTTTGGCGAACTTAATTTTGAACCTGTTTTAGGACCCAATACACCAACAAATGGTTCTATTGCCGGGACCGGGATCTGCATAAAGAGATGTATGAGGTTGCATCACTAGAATCTGACAAAGAAAGAAATTGAAGATTGGTTGGATAGGAAGATCCACGAATTCGCGATGCAAGAAAATAGGAATATATGATTAACGAAAGAACAATGGTTGGACAAGTACTTGTACACATAGATACATGACATTTTCTTATGTTCCTTCCCAATTGAGCTATACGAGTGGATCATTAAATTAACAGACGGATAGGGAAGGTGGAGGCTTGACAGTGCAATAGTGTGGACCCTAGAGCTAGTGCAGAGATTGGAAGCCTCTAAAGATAAGGTCGCACGCACTTTCAATCACTCGCTTGATCGTGTCATCGGAGTATTTGTGACAGGTTCACAGTCGATACCTCGGTCAGCTATAGCAAAGCAGAATTGTGCTTCTTCAGGGGATAGTGAGGTAAGTATTTAAGGTCTTTGAATTCTTGGATTAAAATGCACTTGTGTGAAAAGCGGGTTATGCAAGTACCTTGATGTTTGGAGCTACGTGAAGTGGAAAGTTATTCAGGGATAGGAGGAGAACAAGTCCTGAAAATAGCTGTTTCGGGGAAAACTAGTGTCTTGTCGAATGACTAGCCCTCTAGGTTTGGCAGCTACCCTAGAAACAACAGTTTAAAGCAATTCAACGATTTCTTCTATGTGTAATAGATAAGAGAAAGACAATGCAACTAACCTAGAACTTCCGCTTAATCCCTTGCTTGATCTCTCTCCCCCTTGACAGAGCGTGTAACTCCTCCCCGTACTTAACCCACTTGGAGAGTACCTGCAGAAACATAGCAACAAAGAACTGTCAAAGCATCTTGATCTATTACAACATAAACATTACAGAATCAGATATATAATGAAAAAATGACAACATTCACAATTGCACAATAATATGGAAGAAAACTTGAAGAACTTTATTAAATAGAAGGGAGAATTACAACCCAGTTGTCTGATCCAGCATCATCCTCCTAGCTTCAATCCCTCTTCACCTCATGAAATAGCAATATCACACCAACAATACAATGCTCTTTTCCTCAGATACAAACTATCAACACTTCCTTGTAATTCACAATATTCCTACCTCTGTATCTCTTAGATGAGGGATCCATTTATAGATGTGTGCAAGGGTGTGAGTCATCCATGGGGTTTGATTAGTGTCATTCCACTTGTTACAACTGGTTCCACTTGGAGATTTCTTGGATCTCTTACTCATCCCTGGGTGAATTCAGAGAGGCAAGTGGCGTAGGAAAACTTTCTAGAAGATTCTATGAGCAACCACTTAGCAAACTGTCTTGGACATTTTTCCATCCTTGCCCATCACACCCTATAGAAGGCCTAATCAATATGCATCTCACCCGGGCAGTGTACCACTCAGTATGCATCGCACCTTGCTAGCGGAGCAGTTAGTATGGTTCAGTTTAGGCCATTTCTGGATGATTTATCAGGTGGAACTTTTGGGGAATGATGTAATCAGATGACTAAGCTCTTTTAGGGTATGAAAAAACTCTTTTAGGGGTCAAAGATCCCTAGTTTATCGACATATAAGTTTGGGGTTGATGTGCCAAAATATGTCTATAGCAGTTGCCGCCTAAAGCATGAAGTCATAAATTTAGATGTTGGGTGAAATGCTTTATCATGAGGATTTGAGGTTTCGAACTGGAAGGTGACCTGCATAAGTTAAAATACAATACATCATCATAATATAATTTTCAAGATATAGCTGAGGTGGGCATTCCCATGCTCAGCTTTATAAATTCATTTCATGTACATAGATCAGATAGTCGTTTGTAGATGCAGACTGGTGATTCTTCAGATGTAGAGTCATCATCCTTGGTTTGGATGACCATTTGTATAGCGCCTTTGTACATTTGATGTTTTTATATCCCTGAATATATCACAGCTCGGATGGATGAAACTAGATCCGGGATCTTCAAACTCATTCAATCTTCCCCTGATGTACAAGTCAATCCATGTGAAGAGATGTTCTGAAGTCAAACATGGAAAGACATTGCCTGATTACCAACCAATAATGTGAGCTGTTAACAGATGCGAGAGGAAACACCGATAATGATAATGACCCTCAAGGTACTACAGTACAATTCACGTGGTGTGAATATATGATCCGATGTCGAACACCACGCAAAATATTTCGGTCGAAGGCCATTGATGTCAACTTGTCGCCGGAAGTGAGAAACTTTCCATTGATGTATGCAAGCTTCAAAGCACTGAAAGGGGTGTTTCTAAGTCAACTTCTTGGATAATGAGATGATGTCAACAAGAAGTGACTCATCATAGGAGGGCCTTAATGTATCCCACATCTATGACACGAAATGAAGAAAATGATTTCTGGAGGTGAAAAAGAACTGACGACACAAAGTTCAGGAATGGCGGTCATGAAAAAATGAAGGTTGGGGGTATTGCAGTGGATGAGACATTAACTAGATTGTGGTTTCTCAACTGAATGACTTCTCTTGAACATGTCAGCGACACTGAGATGGATTGGTAGCGTTAACCCCAAAAGATGGATGGTGTGAAAGACCAATGGTGAGATGACTGATGAATGGAATAACCCAACCCGACTCAATCATGGTGATGGAGTGAAAGTGTCATGTTCAAGAGCGACCTGCTACCATAAATTCTTCAAGTTTCTTCCCTTCTTCCCCAGTCATTGCTGACTAGTACCTCTTTATTTTTTTCAAGCTTGAGGAGGATAACATATGCTTTTTCTATAATTTTCCCTTCGGGCAAACATGTCGCTATGTTTTAATGAGTCTAGCGACAGTGAAACTCGGTCTTTTCTAGAATGGACAAGCTTGTCTCTATTGTTTTAACGAGTTTAACGATAAGGATAACTCGGTCCTTTTCATGTTTAGAGAGTTTGAAAAGGGACGAAAAGAAAACTCCAAGAGTTATTTTTTGTAAAATAATCCCTTAAGTCCGAAAAAGGATAAAATAATACAAAAGGGATGAATTTTTCGATCACTTTAACGAGCCGAAAAATACAAGTGCTCGAACGTTTTCGTAATATAATCCCTCAGGTCTGAAAAAGGGTAAAATCATACAAGAGGGATGACATTTACAATCACTTTAACAAGCTAGAAAGGCCAATTGCTCGACAATATTTTCATATCTAACGAGTCTAAAAAGGATTTAAGGGAGACTCGATTCGAGGAACAAGTGGTGTCTAGGGTAGCAACTAGTTCTGGTGAATTTAGAACTTCTCAAAACATGGTGAATTCTGTGAAGAGGCTAGCTAATAAGACCACTCATCGCAACTGTTCTTCAAAAGGGGTAAAACAACCAAGTGGAAGCGTATGATCGGCCAAAGGGATGGTGGTGATGAGAGGTACACAACCAAGGTTCAAAAGGCTGATAAAATGGCAATCACAAAGGTTATTTACCTGAAGGTGGGTTCATTTTTTGACAAGCTTGAACCATGGGGGAACTATGCTTGGTGGGTTCATTTTTTTTGACAAGCTTGAACCATGGGGGAACTATGCTTGGTGGCAGTTTTTTATTTTTTATATAAGCTCAAAATGACAAAACTAAAAATTGAAAAAATGGAAAAACTAAAAATTGAAAAATAAAATTGAAAAGAGGAAATGAAAATGGTTTGTATGCCCCCCTAGTATGATGAAAAGGAGAGTCTCCTATAACCAGATGGGAATCACTGTGGTTAGGCAGGATAGTTTCATCCAGAATAGACAAAACACCTCCTTGGCTTCGTCTAGAATAGAAAAAGGTGAATGGTGTGTTAGACCAATCACATAACCTACAGGGAGACTTATCTTTACAACTAGGTGCGTCCAGAATAGACAAGGGTGCATGCCCCCTAAGCTTCGTTACATTCACCAGATTACTCCTGGCTATCAGGTGGATGGAATGAAGGTTCAAGTGATACCGTTGAAGTGTGAACTTGAACAGTATTATTTTCACTCTCCTCGGGAAAGGTGCGATTCGCTGAAGGTGAAATTGGGTCAACTGTTGTCTTGACTTGATGACTTTGGTTGGGTATAGACTCATAAGATTCACTTTTAGAGAGAGTGGTTTCGACCGACGGTTGATTTGAGTCAGATGGTTTTTTAAGTAATAAAGGACTTGGGGAGAGTTTCCTGTAGCCATATGGAAGTTGCTGTGGTGAAGCAGGACGGTTATCCAACACTCTTTTGGCTTCATCCAAAAAGGGAAGAAGGTGAAGGGCATGGTTCCCTTCACATAACCTACATGGAAACCTAACCTTTCTCCTCTGTACATGAACTTTACTATCACTAGTTGAAGGTGTGTTATCAACATGATCTCCAAAAGTTGATGATACAAGATGTTGTGAATGGGGAGACCATTCTTTCAAGATCTGAGGAAAGCAAAGAAAGTCTCGAGAAAAATGGTCACCAGCACAAATTATGCATGGAAATTTGGCTTTGGGAAGTTTAATGTGTGTATTTTCACCAGATGATGCATTCAGAGCAATGGTTGCTTGGTTTCCCCCTTGCTGAATTGGCTTCTTCTTCTTCTCCTTCCCTTTCTTCTTCTTCTTAGCTACCTGGTTACTAGCATCACTACTTTCACCAAGTGAAGAGGAAGAAGGGGAGGGAGAAACAAACGAAGAAGAAGGCGAAGGGTCAACTTTAGTATCAACTTGACGTTGACTCGATTACGATGGAATCACGACATTTTAAACCACAGAGCTTGAAAACAGCCATACTGGCAGGCCAATGGTAATTCCCGGAAGGGACAATGTAGCCATATAAGGAGCACCGATATTTCCCCAAGAGGAAAAAGGACTAGGATTCCCCTCTAAAGGGATTCCTTAATCAGTGTATTTGACGCCATATGTCTCAACCTATGATTAACTAAGGAACAGGGATGTTATTCTGATTTCAATTAATTTTAAAGACGCTTTGACACAACTTTGCTTTTTCAGTTTTTAAGTGTGGAGAAAAAGCTAAAGATGATTGTAGTCTCCTTCGATTTTTAATAAGCCTGAAGTGACAAGTACTCAGATGGACCTTTTCTTTTAAAGAGTCGAAAAGGAATGAAAGTAACTACTCTGGAAAATCGACACAAAGGGATTACCAAACCAATCGCAAAACTGCAATATACACCTTGGTGATAAATTAAAGAGAAATTACCAAGGACTTATGTACGGCAGTCAATCTTCCCGAATGCTATGTTCAGTGCATTGCGATCAATAAGGCGGCAGACTCAGCTTCCTATGGATAAAGGATATAAGCCTATTGTGGTCTCCAAATATATACATGAATGTATGGGGAGCACAAGTCCGTGCTAGCACTTGTCATATCAAGGAGGAGGAATCACCCAACCTTCAATGAAAATGATAGTTACTAGTTTTAATGACACTGGAACACGTCTCTAGCCTAGACCTCTAGATGTGTTGCGTTAAGTTCCAAAGCGTTGTTAGGTTCATTGAAATTTATTTTAAAGTTGATCTTGTTTAAAGTTTTCCTTTCAATGGTTCACCGCATGATGTTGATTTTGAAATTCCTAAAATGAAATCTACAATGATAAACAATCTTTGTTTATTTTGAGCAATGAAAATCCTAGCTACTAGGGAAAGAAGATTACAATTCTTTCAAACAAAGAGCAAAGAGCACACACTAGTGCATTTTCCTAAATCATTTTTTCGCACACAAACTAAATGCAAATGAAAATGCATGTATTTGTTTTTCGTTCTCCTTAATGTAAAAAATGCCAAAAAGGAAAACTAAATGCAGCAAAGATCTAAAATATTTCTTTCAAAATGACATTTTCGAAAATTTCTTCTTCAAAAGAGAAAGGAAGACTAAATGACACTTTTCAATTTTGAATAAAAAATTCTTTTGACACTTCGAATATAAACAAATCAAACCAAATACATGATGAAAAGTTCAATCGACTATCCAGGGAAGGAAGAATCCATGACATTTCTCTTTCCGACACAAAATGACAATTACGATACTTTTTATACCAAAGCAACAGATCGATTTAAGAAACCTTTCGACAAAGGATTGTAAATGATGAAAAAATAAATAAAAACATTCACTAATCCTAAACTAATGGAGGCTGATCTATGTGATTCGAGTAGGCTTAAGTAATGAGGCACTGTTCATAAGTAGCAAAAACAACCAAACAAAATTGAAAACAATGTCAATAACCCCCAATTTCTAGAAATGGAAAAACGCTCAGTCAATCATTGCACCTGGGCTTCACAGAAACAGGGATGCATCACACTTTACACACTTGGGAGGTGCGATGCATATTGGGTTATAGTGGCAGACAATGTGATGGGCTAGGGAGCACAATTGAAATGGGTTTTGGCTCAGATGTGCGGTTGTTTTCAGTGGGTTAAGCTGAGCTTTGATGGATAATAAAGAGAAAAGTATTAAGGAATGTCTTGAGAGGTTACTGAGCTACCAAAAGGGCATCTAGAATGCTTGTAAGTCAAATGTTTAATTCATAAACTAAACTAGAGATTGACTGAAGCAACATTCATCTACTATGCAATTTGAGAGCAAGAGCAATTCGAAGGCTACCTAGCTGACTTCAAGCTATGTCTATAGTTTATAAAACAAACAATAACAACAAACAAACATCTATTCTTTCCCAGCAGAGTCACCAATTTTTTTCGGGGAAAACTAGTGTCTTGTCGAATGACTAGCCCTCTAGGTTTGGTAGCTACCCTAGAAACAACGTTTAAAGAAATTCAACGATTTCTTCTCTATGTAACAGATAAGAGAAAAACAATGGAACCAACCTGAAACTTCCGCTTAATCCCTTGCTTGATCTCTCTCCCCCTTGATAGAGCTTGTAACTCCTCCCTGTACTTAACCCGCTTGGAGAGTACCTATAGAAACACAACAACAAAGAACCATCAAAGCATCTTGATCTATTACAACATAAACATTACAGAATCAGATATATAATGAACAAATGACAACATTCACAAATGATAACATTCACAATTGCACAATCATATGGAAGAAAACTTGAAGAACTTTATTAAATAGAAGGGAGAATTACAACCTAGTCGTCTAATCCAGCATCATCCTCCTAGCTTCAATCCCTCTTCACCTCATGAAATAGCAAGATCACACCAATAATACAATGCTCTTTTCCTCAAATACAAACTATCAACACTTCCTTGCAATTCACAATATTCCCGCCTTTGGATCTCTTAGATGAGGGATCCATTTATAGATGTGTGCAAGGGTGTGAGTCATCCATGGGGTTTGATTAGCGTCATTCCACTTGTGACAACTGGTTCCACTTGGAGATTTCTTGGATCTCTTACTCATCCCTGGGCGAATTTAGAGAGTCAAGTGGCATAGGAGAAGTTTCTAGAAGATTCTATGAGCAACCACCTAGCAAACTGTCTTAGAAATTTGTCCATCCTCGCCCATCGCACCCTATAGAATGCCTAATTAGTATGCATCACACATGGGCAGTGTACCACTCAGTATGCATTGCACCCTGCTAGTGGAGTAGTCAGTATGGTTTAGTTTAGGACATTTCTGGATGATTTCTCAGGTGGAACTTTTGGGGAATGATGTAATCAGATGACTAAACTCTTTTAGGGTATAAAACAACTCTTTTAGGGGTCAAAGAGCCCTATTTTATTGACATATAAGTTTGGGGTTGATGTTCCCAAATATGTCTATAACAATAGCCACTGATTGAGCCTCCTCTGAGTGACAATGAAGGAGCGGCATATTATTCTTTGCGGAGCATTGTCTAGTTAATAAGTCAAGGGTTCCTGCAAATAACCCATCCACCCACACCACCTCCATCTTCACCTCGACCGCATACACCTTCGCCCACACCACCACCACCCCCACCACCATTTAATATGGTGAATATAGTGAAGCTGCCCATTTTTAAGGGCTTGGGAAATGAGGATTCAGACTAGCTTTGGTTCATTGTGAAGGATGTCTAGCAAGCTCATAATATTACAGATGATCAGATGAAGAAAGAAACGTTGGTTATTTCTTTACAGGATCGCGCGCTAACATGGTACATCAAGTACTACATCGATAACCTAAAACCTGTGTTGGCAATCATTCAGACTACGCTGAATAAGGAATTCAGTAGACCCAAGCCTGAAGCGCAATTACCCATAGGATTCAAGGAGATCATGATGAAACCTGGCAAGACACCCTAAGCACTGGATCAGAGACTGAAGTGCAAGATCGATGATGCTAACATGAATCTTATGGATGGGCAGCACCGTGAATGGTTTGTGGCTTCGCTCTTGCCTCATTTAAGGGTTCCCTTATCACAAAAAAAGTTTGGGACCCAGGCGGAAGCCCTGAAGATTTCGATGAGATTGCATGAAACACTGATTCAAGATGCTTCTTTGGGAGTTCATCAGATTCACAGAGAGTTGCAGAACCTTTTCCTAGAATTCCAAAGTCTGAAGAAGCATAGAGTGTCTCAGCCTGAGGTGCACGAAGAAGTTTGGTGTTTTGTAAGATTCAAGGGCATGATAAAGATCATTGCCCTGTCTTCATGAATTATGTTGTATGAGGATGGTCAATGCCTCTAAGACCGGAAGCTCAAGTAGGGCCAAGTACAGGGCCTGTGCTATGGTGTGCTATCTATCAAGTAGCTGGAAAACATGTGACAAAAAATTGTCGCTTGCTGCAAAGATTTCTATAGACACTGCAACAACTCTTCTGCAACTTCTACAAATCAGTGGGTCACAATGAGTGCAACTTCTATAGTTATGAGCTAATGATGGACAGAACACCTGCATATTAGTTGCAGACTGAAATGCGGCCTCCAGACCAAGGCGCTTTGGGACCACGAGGAGGATATTAGGGGTGTGGATGAGGCGGAGGCGAGGACGACCTGCAAGAGGTTGGGGACAAGTTATTTGCTACAATTGTGGAGGACCAGGACACTACGCATGATAATGTACAAACCCTATGCACCTGTCGTGCCGATACTATACTTAGTTTGACCATGCGATAGAAGACTTCCCTGTATTAATAGCTAAGATGCACCAAAAGGGGACACAACCTCAACAACCTACCCACAACCTGCAGATGATGAGGGCTAAACCCCGCGAAGAGGATCCTAATGTGAATATCGTGCTACAAAGTGGAATGACAACTAGCAAAGATAAGGGAAAGAAACCTAAAGAAGGTGAATGGGTCTACAAAGCTCAAGAGAAGGAGGTTCTCTTTGATCTAGAGCGCACTAAATAAACCTTCATGGAAGTGAAGAAAAGCTTCGCTAAGGCTTATACCTCAGGAAGCACGAATAAGCAGTCCGTAAAAATAGAACCATCTATGCTTACTACCTTCTTGGAGACCTGTATGAAGCTGCTACGCGATAGCAAGGCCATAAAAGGATTACAAGAATTGATCAATAGATGCGCTGGTAAAGAAAATACTTCGGGGGACCACGCGTGGTCAGAAAAATTGGTAAACATAAAGCAAGAATAGGGCACGAGATGAGGCTCACCACACAAATAGGAGAGTATGAAATGGACCAGGTTATTCTGGATCTTAGGTCAGATGCAAATTTTTTCTGAAACAAACATGGGAGAGAATGGGGAGACCTGCGCTGGAGTGGTCTCCTATTCAATTGAGGATGGCGAATCAGCAAAATATTATCCCCGTGGGAAGATTGCAGGGAGTGATAGTAGATATTGAAGGCACGAGTGCATTGGCTGATTTCAAAGTAATAGAGATTGTTGATGACAACAATCCCTACCTCACACTCCTTGGGATTGACTGGGCTATTGACATGAATGGGGTGATCAATTTGAAGAAGTGAACAATATCATTTGAGAGGAAATTGCTCCATGTAGTATTACCTCTGGACCCCGGAACAAGACCATGCTATAATGAACCGGTCCGCGGTTATGAAAGTGACAATGATTTGGACCAAATTTATAAGATAACAATGCAAGATCAAGATTGGGTGAATCTGAAAGCTGATGGACGTACTGCATGGGACCGCGAAAGCTCCTGTACATCATACTTAGATGAGGAATTGGAACACTGGCGGAATCGACTGCACGATGTTTCTACACTACGATGTAACATGATGACCAAATCGCTGCTTTTTTTTTAATATGAATCGTGTTCGTGGTACCTTCTATTTATAAAACAAATTGTTTTAATATAATATGTGTAAATACTAGCACATATTACAATACAACTATGACATTCAAACCATAATAAAACTCTCATACATATGACTTCAAAACATGACATTTGTCCTCACCATAAACCAATTCAGACATACCATACATATGATTTAAACCACTGCAATATCAACCAACCAATTCCAATGCATATGCTATATAACATGAACTAACATAATCAATATAGGAAACAAGGCTATTCAATGTACATATTAGGACTTCAACGCATTTGACATACCAACACTGTGAGTAGAAAAGAGCATGAATGCCATTTTAACACATAAACTTGAAGAGTGATTCATACAATGATTAAAATGGTCATGGACACCATGCTTGCTACATTCTCATGTTGATATCAATGCTTCTCACAATGTTTCATTCTACGGACTTCAAGGCTCAATGCAGGGATTGTCATGTTCACAATTTTCACAATATTCCATGAGTTTCATAAGTCATATTCCAAACCATCATACATCTAATTGTTCAATGCAAAGACAACAAAGGAAATGCACAAGATATTAATTCAACCTAGATTTCACCTTCAACACATAACCATTCTTCATAACCAATGCTCATACCTTCATTGAAAATCATTCATTGCATGAGCTTCAATAGAATATAAAACATATGTGATTCAAATCATAAAAAGCTTCAATACACAAGGATAAAAATGAACCAACACATTGAGAATTCACCCAAGGAAATCTACACATTGTATAAACACAAAGGGATATAGTAACACTAGTGACACAGTAGGGAAAACTTTGAGGAAAATATCAGGAATTATAATGACAAAAGAGTACTAAATTGAGACCAACAAACCTATGTTATGATATCATGTCAGGCCATGCATTGGTAACTCCATGAATGAATGAATTTCATTAAGAGAGGTCAATAATATATACAAGGAGAGGGAGAATATTGGAATTCATATTCCAATATCTCTTTGTCTTCTTTATTCTATTATTTACATTATTTACAATATTCCTAATGCCAAAGATTAGGTGTCAACAAGTTTCTTAGTTTGAGAGCAATTATAGAATCTAAGCTTCTTTAGTTGTTCAATGTTAATAATATTATCATTTATTAATTTCATGTTTTTAGTTTGTAAGAGGTACTCCTTATCTTACGCATGCTGGAATTGGTTTTCATGAAGACGGTTACTCTGGATATGGCTTAGCATTTGAAAATCACTATAGATTCCCTATTAGTTTATTATGTCACTTTTCTTTAATACAATTATGATTTGGCCCAAGAGGCCATGATGATTAGATTATTAAAATTATTTTGGAAACATTGTTTCTATTGTCTCAGATTTAGTTTTAAAGTATCAAGGGCTCATCTATATGTATATAAACCCTCAAGTTTTTAAGAGAAGAGTAGGAATGATATTAATTATGTCTTCTATACAACTTGTGATACATCACTGTAAGTTTTTTCACTGTTTGAATGAATTCAACAATAAAATTCTTAGTTATATATATCATGTTTGAGATCCATGGTTACTTATCCATGTGTCTTTTGAATTTATTATATTCATATTTTTTGGAAATTCTAAAGAAACAATGTTGTTATTTGCATGATTGTGATCTATAAATTAACAATGAATTGACTGCATCTTTCCTTACTGTGTTAGTCATATTTTATATTATTATTTGATCATGTTTCCTTGTATGTTCAATGTCTGAAAGGGTAATGTTTCCATTGCGTGGGTCTGAATTTTCAAGATGAATTTTGTGAGTTTACATCATTGGAGTAAGTGGTTTTCTTGTAAAGTGGGACCGATACTTTAACTTTAATGGTTTCTATGTTTACATGGTATTTTATCACTTATCCATGAACAATTTCATGGTTTAAGTATAGGAATATTTACTATTTCATAGAAATTGTTATGGTTATTTAATTTTTTCCTTGGCCAAGTTAGTTTTAGGTTTACATATATTTGCATTGAATTTGATTCTTGATGTGAAATTTCAAAGAAAAAATTAGAATACTCTTTTTTATTTAAATGATTAGAGGATTGCAATGATTTGTGACTTTTCTATCTTTTACATAATATCACATTAAGAATTTATCAAAATTTAAATTATAATTGCATATATAATATAAATTTAGTCATTCAGTTTGCATTTCAGATTTTTAATAATGTAAAAATAGAATATGACTCATTCTTTATTATTAATACCCGTTACAATATGTTGGGCAGTGGATCCCACCCATAATGGGTTTTTGGGGCTTAAAGCTGAGTTTTGGTCAATGTAATGTAAAGACCCTGCAAAATGCGGTCGCGGAGCGAGAGAGTCTAGGGTTGTCCACCCTAAAATTATGTAATTTAATATAGAAAGTGCCGGCCTACCCATGGTCCGCAGACCATGGGATTGTATAAATAGAGAGAGGCTCTAAGTGTAAAGGCAGTTCTTAGCTTAGAGAAGTATTATGGGTTTTGAATACTAAATTAGTTTTGAGTCTGTAAGTCCGAGACTTGGGTTGTAGGAATAGGAAGAGGCTCTGCAACTGTGCGCGCAGAGGCCTGGTAGAGTCTGCAACTGTGTGCGCAGACCCCTGCAGTTGAGTGCACAAGGCAGAGTTGGGATTGTAATGGAACATAGGATTAGTAAAAGATAAGTTGATTCTGAAATATTATGCATCTGCTTGTAGATCTGTGTGGTTATGCTTCTGTTATATCTTTGCATCTCTTTACAGTTTATGATTGCATGCACTTGTTATAAATGTTGAATGATTGATGAGAATATTGGGCCCACATAAGATCTATAATAATAACACCGTAAAGATAAAGGATCTAGACAGTGCCTCTTCATGCTCTTTACAGAGCTGCGGGAAGGTCGGACGGCTGCGCGGAGCGGTGCAAGAGCATAGGATTCGTTTGCAAACTTCCCAGCCTTCATCAAGACATCCCTAGAGATGCAGAGTTTGAAGCAGGATAGGGTGCCATGGCCAAAGGTGCGTGAAGAGGTGTGCTGCATAAAATGCAAAGGCCAGGGCCATGACAAAGACCACTATCCAGTATTCGTGAACTACTTGGCAGGAGGGGGGCCAATGCCATTGAGACCAGAGGCACAGGTAGGGCCAAGTGCAGCACCCACGCTATGGTGCGTGATCTGTCAGACAGGAGAAAAGCACATGACGGATAACTGTCACTTGTTGCAAAAGTATACGCAGACTCCCCAGCAACTGTTTTGTAATTTTTGTAGATTAGTGGGCCACGATGAGCATACTTGTCACAACTACGAGTTAATGATGGAGCAGACCCTAGCATATAGAATGCATATGGAAATGTGAGGCCTCGACCCAGCCACGAGGATGGCGCGTGCTAGATTTTAGGGCCGAGGTCGAGGACGAGGAGGAATGGGACCAGGAAGGGGCTGCGAACAGTTAATTTGTTACAATTGTGGAGGACCAGGTCACTACACTTGCAATTGTACCAACCCAACGAGAATATCTTGTTTGTATTGTTCTTAGTTTGATCATGAAATGGTAGATTGTCCTATGTTGATTGCACAGATGCGTGAGAAATGGGTACTACAACCTACTCCGACTCAGAATATGCAAATGATGAGGTATGAACCATGCGAAGAAGACCCCAATGCAAACATGAAGCTCAGAAGTGGCAAGACCACAGGTGAAGATAAGGGGAAGCAGCCCAAGGAAGATACATGGGTTCGCAAGGCGCCTACAAAGGAACCTAAGTTTGACTTGGAATGCACAAAGGATACGTTTATGGAAGCTAAGAAGAGCTTCGCAGAGGCTTCTACTTCAGGTAGTAAGGATCAACTAGCGCCAGGAATGGATCCTTCTATGCTTACTATCTTTTTAGAGACATGTATGAAGTTGTTGCACAATAATAGGGTAGTTAAAGGACTACAAGAACTGATCACTAGGTGCACAGTGTCGGGTGAACCGCGCGTAGTCCGGAAACTAGGAAAGCATACATTACGCACTAGAAGTGAAATGAGATTAACAGCGCAGATTGGCGAATATGAAATGGATTAGGTAATACTAGACCTAGGTTCAGACACAAATGTATTACCAAAGCAGACATGGGAACACATGGGTAGGCCTGTGTTACAGTGGTCCCCTATTCAATTGTGGATGGTGAAACAACAAAAGATTTTTCCCATGGGGAGATTGCAATGGGTAACAGTTGATATCGAAGGCGTGAGCATGTAGTTGGACTTTGAAGTAATAGAGATTGTTGATGACAACAATTCTTATCCTACGTTGCTAGGAATAGACTGGGCCACTGATATGAATGGAGTCATCAACTTGAAGAAGTGGAAAATGATATTCGAGAGAAGTCTCTATGCGTAGTGGTTTCGCTAGATCCAGCCAAAGGAGTGTGCTACACTGTACATGTGCATGACGATGACAACGATGATGAGCTAGATTGCATTTACCAGATAACAGCACAAGACTAGGATCAGGTGAACCCGAGTGCAAATGGAAGCATCTCATGGGAGCATGAAAGTTCATGTACTTCGGATTCAGATGAAGAAATAGAATGCTGGCAGAACTGGTTGCACGAAGTAACAACGCTAAATTGCAACATGATGATTAGATCACTACGATGCGTAATGACAGAAGCAAGGGAACTGCCAACATATGATGGGGTAACAACGGTGGATGAATTCTTAAACAAATTTGAAAGTGCAGTACTAGAACAGCAGCGGTACGGTGTGCTGGAATGGGCGTTGCGTGCGACACCTGCATGATGGTGGAATACACATCAGAAGACTATGGGGAACTAGCACGAATGTAGAAGACAGATGCACTTATGGTTTGGAAGTCCCCAGCATCGAACGCGAGCTAGGCAGCCAGGACGAAGCAGTTTGCGCGCCCACCTGTGTCGATGGGTGTAGACATGTGCTATGCAAGCACATCCCAGACTAAGGATTGAAAATCAGAACCTGATGTGGTAGCAGGAAAAGCAAAAAAATTCCACGTCAGAGCCTTCACAAAGCTATGCGAAATCATGAACAGAGTTTACCAGATGGGACGAACCAATTGGGACCTACTCGTGCCAGTGGTCAGATGGGCCTATAGGGCCATGTGCAAGAACCTGAGCGCAGAAATGGTTTCGAAGACGATGAGCAGAGTCAAGGCCGTAACTTTGGGAAAATATCCTCACGTAATCACTCCCATAATTGCGATAGGACACGAGGACTAGATCAAAGAGATTATGCAGCCGCGCAAGGATGAACATATGCAGATTCAAGAAGCCATTCAGCAAGGAACCTTGAGCTTCGTGAACTTGAAGAAGATCAGGTACGACTGAAGCAGCAAAGCATATTAATGGACGAGGATATCAAAAAACTGGAAACCAAAATCTCGCAAGCATTACGCATTGACAAAAGGATGGGGCCACGTATGGGAAACCCTACCATTACACTAGAATATTATCGCCGGGAGCTTTTGGCCATACTGCCATGGCTGCAACCGTACCTTATCAGGAAAAGAAACCAAGGAAGTGCACCACATAAGGAAGAACGCGAGGCACTGATTAGCGCAAGGGTAACTAAGGGAGGCCCGCAGACTCAGCCAGAAGGTGACTTGAAGCCTCACACCAGTAATGCGACCACTTGACTATACATAGGAAGCATAGTCTCAGCGCTCCAATAAGTTGAAAGAGGGCGCAGGACTATAAAAGAGTCTGTATGGGAGTTGCACAATCTGGAAGTTGTGCGTAGGATTAGTATGAAGAACAAATTGCGTTCGCGCACAAGGGACTACGTTGCCGTGCGGATATGTTGGAAAGTGACAGTTGGTGTCACTGTTCATGACAAGATGTCCAATTCAAGGCAACGAGGAGCGGACGGCGGGCAATTAAGACACGGAGTCAGAACTAGATTTGGAATGATCTGCCGCCTTAATGAGCCAAAAAAGGGGGGAACGGTCGAATTTGAATTCTGACAGGCCTATAAATCCCAAATGGTCATCCACCAAACAACCCTTGGCATCTTGAGAATTCAGTTATTGCGTATGGACTTTACGGCTTTAGAGGCTTTGAAAGCAAGTTTAGTATTTGAAGCATTACTGAAAGAGACGTAGGACCTTCTGAGCAGAGCAATGTCGACCACCAAGGAAGCTACACCGAGCCCTATGTCACCGGTGGGGGATGCGCTGGAAATTCCAAAATCACCCCGAATGCCAAGGACCAAAAAGGATCCACAGGTAGTAGGACCAGTCCGTATGTCTCCGCGAAATCCGTAGTTCAGCAAACTGTCGATGGAAGAAAAGGGAAAAATAGTTAATATTGAGAGCGATGATGAGGAGGAGGATCCTCAGACCTTTGTAGAAGAGATGGAACTAGATGAAGAGATGGAAGAAGACATCTAGCCAGTACACACCACAGCAAAGCTGCCCAAGTATGTCCCTCTGTGGAAAGGGAGGGTAAAGGTACCTAAAGATTTGGATGTCATTAAAAGCACACTCAACACCCTGTTCCTCCTCGAGAGAGTTCTGTTTGAAGGTATGGCTGTGGGCCATGTACCCACTAAAGACTAGGACCTCGCAGATAGCAATAAGTTCCCTCATTTGGAAACTAGTGAGCTGATGGAACAAAGAACGGAGGGGGTAACTTTACAACACTGCAGACACGAAAATGGCTAGGTGGGGTGGAGGAGGCTAAGCTACTCCACCTCCTATCGATTCCACACTTTCATATGGCACCAATCATGATATTTGTCATCAGGCAACTACTTTGCCTGGTGCACGATGGGTACTTGTGGTTGGAGGAGCCCATTCCCATCACACCGGAGCTTATTCATAGGATTACTTGGCTTCCCTGTATGGGAAGGGACCCCGTGGAAATAGCTGGTACAAGTGGAGACTTGGCGATTGTGGAGACCATGAAAAAGAAATATAAGTTGGAGAAAAAGCAGAGGGGTTACGTTATTACTAGCATTCAGGACAAAGGGGTCTACGTCACTACCCAATTATTGGCAGGAAAGGTGATGAGAAAATGTCGTGGCAATGAGGTACTAGCAATGGTCATCGCACTGGCGGGGCAATGCATAGAAGGGGTATGGTTCAACTAGGTGCAGTTCCTCTGCGAGGAGTTCCTGACGAACTGTAGGGAGGCCCAAGAGCAGGGTAAGACCTTCCACTACACGTGGTTGCTCTTATCCATCCTATTGGTTACAGGAGAATTGCTTGAGGATAGTCAGTTTCCTCCCCTTGACCAGGACTGGCCAGAGGTAGCAAAATACGCGTCGCTATGGGTGACGAAGGATGCCACGCAAATCCGAGAAACCAAGATCTTCTGGGTACTGATGGAGGCGAGCGTACAACTGTGGATCAAAAAACAGTCGCGCCTATCCCCCTAGGTATACGATAGTTTGAGGAGCTTTGCAGACTTTAAAGCAGATATGAACACTGTGTATATCAAGGCGTGGAAGGATACAGAGCAAAAGTGGACCACACTCCCATTCATTGCAATAGATGACGTTGTTTTTGCGGTGCTCGACACATGGCCACTGGAATGGCACGCACCAGATTTGGTGGTGCGCGATGAGATGGAGATTCAAAGACAGAAGGCTGCTGCCAAGCTGCTAGCACAACAAAAGCAGAACGAACAGCTAGGTGGAGAAGTACGGGCTTCCTGGGAGGTACAAAGGCCATCATGGAAAAGGCAGCAGTAGTAGGGGCCGCTATGACATAGGAAGAAAGAGGTCCGGAGTTGACCACAGGGCATGGGATAAATGATACGACGGAAGGCACGGACCCAAGCAGCACCTCTACACAATTGAAACAGCTGTGTGGGATAGAACGAACAGGGCCACGGAAGAAGACCAAGGCTTCCAAGTTGGATGGGGAGCCTATTACACTAACCGAGGGTGACCTATACGACATCGGCAACACAATTCACGAAGTCAGCAGGGAGGAACTCCATGAAGCAATGACGGAGTAGCAGAATGTGTTGGGGGCACTCAGGGCACAACTCTAGGAACTTTAGGTGCGGTCCCCACAATAGGGAACAGTAGCCGTCTACGAGGCTATGGGTACATCGGCAACTGAGCAATTGCTGCAGGCCAAAATGGCTAATACTGTTGTGCTGCAGGAAGGAGTGCTGACAGCGGGCAACATGGAGGACAGAGTCGCGATAGGCCACCTCAAAGGACTTGATCTAAACTTGGCTTCCCTTCCGCAAGAGATATTATACCAGCTGCAGGATGGAGCGACGACAGAGCTCCGCGCTCGCGAAGGATGCATAGTACAGATGCTTAGTGAATAGCAAATCAACATCGAGCAGCTGAGTGTCCAACGTGATGAAACGGTAACACAGACTCAATGGTTGGAGAAAATCATCAAGGAAGCATGTCACCGCGTTCCTAAGCTAGAGATTGCAACAAACTTACAAGTAGGTATACGGATCCACAAACTGGCCAGTGGATTCCGCGAGGCAAGGGAAGAAGCAACAAGGATCTAGCTAGACCTCAACCTACAGATTGCGGAGATGAGGTTGAAGGCGCAACTCTCTACACCACCAAAAGTCAGAGAGCAGCGGCATCGCACCATTCAATCAGGGTTGGACGCAATAGACCACGTCATACAAGATTGCACAGGCTTGTTAGATCGGTCACTCTTCACCCTCACTTCACTGCAGGAAGACCCAATGCTACTGCGATTAGAGACAGAAGCGCGGGAGTTGCAACAGGCCTATGATAATGTCTGGGGGACTGCACAGATGGTCACCCTTAGCGACTTGCCAAGATGAGGGAGGCCCAGGCTCTAAAGGAACAGGTGGATGTCGCGCGTCAGAAAGAAGCAGTGCTTAAAGAACGTATCTAGCCTTAGCTCGAGGAAGCATTCACGGTCACCACCAAGATCCAGGAAAAGTTGGCACTGATGTAGGGCATATATGCACTCATGCAAGGAATTGCACCTGAAAATGAAGCATTGGAGATACGCGCACAATGGGTACAATGGACAATGGAATAATGTGTCACGGATGTAAGTGAAGCGCAGAGGTTGTTGGATGAACTTCGCGGGAAGATCACCGCACCAGCTGAGTGACTCCAGACGAGTCACAATGATTGTGTTGGGGGCCTATTGGGCAGCGGATCCCCCCATTGCGGGTTTTTGGAGCTTAAAGCCAAGTTTTGGTTAATGTAATGTAAAGACCCCGCAAAATGTGAGTGTGAAGCGAGAGAGTCTAGGGTTGTCTGCCCTAAAATAATGTAATTTAATATAGAAAGTGTCAGCCTACCCATGGTCCGAGGACCATGGGATTGTATAAATAGAGCAAGGCTCTAAGTGTAAAGGCAGTTCTTAGCTTGGAGAAGTATTATGGGTTTTTGATATTGAATTAGCTCTGAGTCTATAAGTCCGAGTCTTGGGTTGTAGGAATAGGAAGAGGCTCTGCAGCTGTGTACACAGAGGCCTGGTAGAGTCCGCAGCTGTGTGCGCAGACCCCTGCAGCTGAGTGCACAGGGCGTAGTTGGGATTGTACTGGAACAGAGGATTAATAAAAGATAAGTTGATTCTGAAATATTGTGCATCTGCTCATAGATCTGTGTGTTTATGCTTCTGTTATATCTTTGCATCTCTTTACAGTTTATGATTGCACACACTTGTTATAAATGTTGAATGATTGATGAGAATATTTGGCCCACATAAGATCTATAATAATAACACCGTAAGGATAAAGGATCTAGACAGTGCCTCTTTGCGCTCTTTACAAAGCTGCGCGAAGGTTGGACAACTGCGCGGAGTGGCGCAAGCACGCAGGATCAGTTCGCGAACTTCCCAGACTTCATCAAGAAATCCCTAGGGTGCTGAAAACTAGTTCCAACACCCTCCCATACTACCTCGGGTGAGACCTCAGTCCACGCCCCGCAGACTATTGCCGAACGGGCCGGTAGTTTCAGGATTTGTTTGGCTAAATCACTTTTGAACCTGGGTCAAGCCCCATCAAGCCAACACAATAGTTTTTGGTTCCTATTATTTTGTATTATACTTCTTGTACAATTCATGTATTATTCATTGTAATTTAGTCATTATTAATTCTATTACTCTGTTATATCATATTAATTATTTGACTTATAGATTAGGTATAATAACATAAAAAATTAGGTTTAGGTGAAAGTTTACATAACTTTAGAATAGCAATAGGATATTCCCCATCTCATTTCTTTGTGAGAGGAAGAGAATCCCACGCTAACATAGCCTTTAATCCCATTGGTAGTGACTATTCAAATGGATCAGGTTATATGAAGAATTTCAGTCTGGGTTATGCCCCCTTGTTGAGATATGGTCCAAACGGCCCATTAAAAGAATTCTACCAAAGCCAAGGCCACCTGCTACTTGTATATTGTTAACTTCTAACAACATATAAAAACTTTAATGCGAAGATTCCAAACAGATAGTGTAGATACATAACAAAAATTAATCATATGCATGGAAAATCTTCTTGAGAAGGTGGAAAAACTTAATAGAAAGGTCACACCGTTAGCCAAGAGCCTGAAAAACATCGACCTTTATTTGTTTTATTCTAATAGAGAGCCATAGTCACTTGGCTTCAACGATACCCTTAAGGAATGAAGGGCAGCAACACACTTCTGTGCAACAACATTTTAATTTCTAATAGTCCTTTTATGTTATCCATTATATCTATATTATTATATGCAATATTCTATTTAATTTTTTGGTTATAAAAGTCTCAAGTAGATAATAATATGAGCAATAAAAAAATTTTGTGCTTATGCTACTAGTTTTGTTTCCCAAGTGGAAAACCAATAGCAAAACACATCAATGTATAAAAATGTTTTTTTATACTAGAGAGAGAGAGAGAGAGAGAGATTTTATCTATGATTCATGTTCTCCACATTAAAATGTTAATACATCCCACCTTATTTACAAAAATAGAAAACAAATACCTATAGAATGTAATATCTCTTTCCCTCTCTCTCTCTTTCTCCATATGTGTGTGTGTGTGTGTGTGTGTTATTTTTGTTATTAATATTTTTAAATTGCTTCATGTCAACTCTATATTAAACATTACAGGAATTACAAATCTTTGTCACATCTTGAATTAGAAAGATTCTCTCTCTCTATATATATAATAATAATAAATGTTTTTACTTAACATAACCGAAATAATTGATTTATATCCAATATGATTTTTTTTTTTTAACTTTTTTAAATATTATATGTTAAATCCATATTAAAAATTTATTTAATTTAGATACTAAAATAATTTATTTATGACTCATACTAAAATATTTCTTTTATTATATATATATATATATATATATATATATATATATATATATATATATATATATATATATATATATATATATTTTTAATAGTACATGTCAACTAAATTTTAAATGAATTACACATCGTGTAGTATTAATAATGTTATGTTTACATGCCATAAGCCAATTCCATATTAAGTAGTGAAAAGATTGCATATCTCCCTCATACTAAAAAAGTAAATTACTTTATTTTACTTTCAATTATTGTATCTCTATAAAAAGTTGATATAAAATGAATGTGAAAATTGAACATTGATTTTTTTCTATTATTACTATTTTTTTTTTTTAATTTGTTAATGTAAATTTTATTTTATTATTTTTAAATATAACATTATAGGGCAACATCTCCATCAAAATAGGCTAAATAGTGTCTCTCAATGCAAATATTATTTTCATGACAAACTTAATAAAGGTGAGGTTTTTTAAGAGAGGTAAGTGTCCGTGTGTGGGTGTTGGGAGTCATTTATTATTGTAAAACATATGCAATTTGGAGCAAGGTGAAAAGATATAAGATCAGAATCAATTATTAGCAAAATTATAAATTTGGTTGAAAAAATGAACTACAAGATTGAATGGTTCTAGATGCAACAACTTAAGAACAAATTGGGTAACTCCTAAGCCAAATTACATACCCAAATAGATTTTTTATTTTTATTTTTTTTAATAATAGATAACTTTTTAACTAGCTAGTTGCTTATTTCCAAGCATAACAATAGTTTTATAATTGGTAAACTTTTATAGCAGCTGGTTGGGTAACTCCTAAGCCAAATTACCTACCCAATTAGATTTTTTTTTTTTAAATAATAGATAACTTGTCAACTAGCCAATTGCTTGGCTACAAGCATAACAATATTTTTATAATTGGTAAACTTTTATAGCAGTTGGTATTTTGGTGATTCCTAAATTGTGTGGATATTTTGCTGGACTATTCACCACAAAAAATCTAATAAAAATATATTTAAGTATGAAATATATACTACGATGTTTAATTTTTTTTTTAGGTTACTAGATATATTAATTATTTTTCTCCTACTTATGAATATAATAGATAAATTTTGAAAAATAGAGAACAAGGAAACACAAACACACATTAATCACAATGACACCAAGATATGATTTGGGAAACCCTTTTGGGAGAAAATGTAGCTAGAAGTTTAGGTTGATCTACTCTCTTTTGTCTAAATGATAATGATGCATACATGGGGTAGACTAAGTTTACATAAATTATCTCCTACCCTTTCTAGTATCTTGAAAGGACTCTATAACAAAGCCTTGATTTTCTTACCAACACCATCTTGTCTATACTTGTTCAAATGTAACCATACTTTATCTCAAACTTTAAATAACTTTGGTGTTATGTATTGATCATGCCTAGCATTATACTTTTCCTTTGACTTCTTCAGTGATCTTCTCAACAAATTTCTCTACCCTTAAAGAATCCTCTATGAGATCCCGCCCACTCCTCCTTGTTTCCAAAGGTGGGCATGGAAAATATCCCAAATAAGTTTAAAATGGGGACTTACCAATAGAAGTGTGGATATTTTTGTTATAGGATTGTTTTATATATACCAAATTTTCATCCCAAGTGTTTATATGATTTTGATAGCTACACAAAATTCCTATTGATTACTTATTCCTTTCCTTGAAATATATATTTCATTTTATTTTTATTTTTGTGATTTTATTTTATTTTATTTTATTTTTATTTGACCAAGTCAAAATGTTTACATTATATAACAAATATTAAAACATCTCTTTATGAATACTAAGTTATATCCCACACCAACCTAATTCTATCTTAACTATGAACCTACCAAGCTGAGAGATCAAATCTTTTGAGTTGCAAACCACTTTTGGATTGAAAAGAGATTTGATCCCTCTCGATGCTTGATAGATTTGGAGTTAAGATGGATCTAAGTTAGTGTTATATAAATTTCACATTTCTATGTATAAAAGTATTCTCGTTTTAAATTTTATTAAAACTATGATTTAATCTCTATGGAATATCCATGAAATATTTTTTCAGTTGTAGTGAGGGTAGAGAGACTAGATATATCTCAAATGTATAACCTTTTTTCTCTTAGATTTAACTTTAAAAACAATCTAAAATTATGTTGAAACAAAAGATATATAAAATATTTTGATTGTGAAATGAGCTACGATTTTCAGGAATGTGATATTCATAAGCCATGGTATTGGCCCATGGAATTGTAACAAGGCCTATTTACAAGTCAATAATATCCAAAGTAAAGTGTGGGTGAATATCCATGGTTAAGAATCTTTTTATATTGTAAGTTCATGGTAAGTGTTAAGTTTTTATGTGTTTATTAACTAAATTTGAATATGGTTAGTCTCTGCCGAAGGAGGACTTTAGAAATTGATTTTCCCCTTGACCATTATTAGTTTAACATTGATTAATTCAACTTATAATTTTTAACTTTGAAAACAATATTATTAAAAATAAATAAACTATTTTTGAAACATTTAGTTGAACCATAACTTGAAATTCTTATTGTAGCCTTTGTATAATATAATTCCATGTCGATAATTGCATCATATATTTCATGCTATAATGTATGGATATGGTTCCAATTATCATACTTAATTTTTAGATATTTATGTATTGATTTTAAATGGATAAATAAAATCTTTTAAAATAAATTCATGTAAATAACATATTTAATGATGATGATAATGGTTAATGTCTATTGAGACCAAACTTTGGTCTATCGAACCTAAAGAAACAAATTATTTAGTTTGATTTAAGATTTTACTCCTATGCTAAAAAATCTTGGAGAGAAGCTTCCTGAGTTCACTATAATTTTGACATCATAAAAGGCTAGGAAGATCAGTATTGTCACAAAGATTATGAAACTGAGATCTAATGTGGTTGTACATGGGGCACTCTAAGAGGAAGTGGTTTTCATCCTTGATGTTCCTATTCTCACAGAGATGGCAGATCCTTTCCATCCATGGTGTTTTAGGAACTGTCCAACGACCTGTTTCACTGTGGAGCTCATGAGAGTTCGTTCTAATCTTCGCTAGATTAATTTTCTTCTTTGAGCTAGTTAAAACAAAGAGATACTTTTGATCTTCTAGGGTGGGGTTGATGACCTTCTTATAATAACTTAATTTTCTTTTAGCTGCTAAATCTTTCTCACACCACATTTTTTCTTTGAACTTAGAAGCAATAATATTTTTAATGTTATTAATGTTTTGCAATGCATCATTCTCGATGATCTCCTAATGGTTTAGCCATGCCCTCGTGTCTTTACACCACCCCCGCTTGAACCTTAGGTGGTTTTGGCTGGATTTTAAAGCTAGCTTAGGAAGTCTATGATCTCCTATGTTATTGAGTTTGTGCTTGTACACCAGAAGTCTAGTCATAGCTAGGCTCTTGATAGGGGAAAGACCTACTTCTATAAGGAGAATAGGATAGGGTGTATTGCTTTTAATTTTTAGGTTATACGTTATAAAATGCTTTTGGATTTGCTTAATCTTTCTCCAGGATTCTTTAGAGATGCTACAAACCCAGACCTCAGATCCATATAAGATAATAGGAGTGACTAAAGTTTCAAAGAGGAACTTCGTTTTATCCCACATTACAAGGTTTGTCGTTTTACAATTATTTTCAAGACCAAAATAAGCTTTCCATCCCCCATTAATCCTTTTCTCAATGCTATAGTTCCAGTTGAGCTTGTGATGAATATCAATTCCTAGGTACTTGTAAGAATACACTTCCTCCAAGTTATTATTGTCATACATAAAATTAGCGTAAGTGTCCTTCTTGGATTTGATAATCATAACTTTTGTTTTGTCAATGTTAACAGTCATACCCATGGTAAAGCAGAAATACTTAAGAAGCCTAAGTTGCTTATCAAGATCAAATGGGCACCTTGCAAGAAGAACAATATCGTCAGCATAGAGAAGAAGGATGATGACTATCCCAGCTAAAATCGTGCCAGCACATCCTACTTCCTCTAAGTAACCTTCAAGCTTTTCGATGTAAATGCCAAATAGGGTATGGGAGAGGGGGCAACCTTGTTTAACTCCTATATTACATTTAATATCTTTCGACCACCCCTCATTGCTTTTTAGCTTGGTAATTACATTCTCGTATAACCTTATAGTGGCAGCTCTCAACTCAAAAGGAACCTTTAGCTCCTCTAATATATTCCAAAGGTTGTTTCTAGGAATCATATTGAAAGCCTTTCTAAAGTCCACAAAGCAACAAAAGAGGTTGGATTTATCATTATGACATTCTTCGACGATGATCCTAAGCGTAACGAGGTGGTCTATTGTTGAGTGATGCCTTCTAAAATCCGTTTGGCTCTAATACCATTTGTTATGGCTCTGATACCGCTTGTTATAAATCTGATATGAAAATATAAGACAATGCAAATAAACCCAAGAATAATAAGATCTAGATACATAGAAATGCTTCTCTTTATTAATATCAAACCTTTAAGGTAGGGCAACACCATATATTCAATCCTTAAGGAAGGAGAACACTCCATAAGCCATATGCCTGTTCATACAATATTCCTTGACATCCCTCAACGTGGAGTCTCTAGCCTCTATATAGGCCTCATACATACAATACCATGGGTCATTACCATGGTTCCCTCAATACCATCTATCTAATACCATGGGCACATTACATTATTACTAACTACTTGTGGTCCCTTACATGATATGGGTTAACCACCTTATTTATTACTATGACCCATCCCATTATTACATTATTCCCTTGGGTACCTCCCTTTGTACCCCATATTATCCCCCCTAGGTATATAACACCGCTTACCTTCACTTTCAAGCCATATGCTCAACTTCTTTTCCAAAATAATACCATATAACTTGGCTAAGAGAGGGCTGATCATAATTATCTGATAATTAGAGGGGTTATCTGTATCCCCACTTTTAAAAATAGGGATAATGAGGCTTTCAATCCATGGTTTAGGGAAACCTTGCTTGACTTCTTGATTGAAAAGCTTGTGGATGTAGGGGATGAGGACAGGACCTCCAATTTTTAAGATTTCTACCTGGTAACCTTCAATGTCCTTAGCTTTCCCATTTGCCATGCGATTAACCCCAAAATCATTGTCTTCTAATGAGAAAACTTCTTTCATTGTGAGTAGGGTTTCAAAATTATCCATGACATTTGGAGATTCATAAAGATTTTTAAGATAGGAATTCCAATAGTGTAAAGCAATTTTATTATTATCTTGAGTTTTCCTATTCAGAATCTGCCTCCAAAATTTCTTAGGAGCTACCTTAGAGAGGTGTAAGAGATTCTCTTGTCTTTTACGAATGTACTACCTCTTTTTCCTTTTAGTTAGGGCTTTGTATATTTTTATCTTGCTTATTTTAAGAGACTCATCAACAACTTCCTTAATTGCTCTCGCATTTTTACAATCTTTGTCATACCATGGGTTGGTTTTGCTATTTCTTTTATTATTTGAAAATTCAATTGAGAACTTCCATACTAGTTTAAACAAGTCCTTAATATATCTTACTTCCATACTAGTTTAATCAAGATAATAACATATTTAATATATGTTACTTCCATACTATTTTAGTCAAGTCCTTACTATATGTTACTTCCATACTAATTTAATCAAGTACTTGCATCAAAAGGGATAATATGTAAATAAATATACTTATTAGAAGTCACTTCTCACCATTATTTATGTTTTCCCCAGCACTTCTATAGGAGTAAAATTGTAAATGTGTAGACTTACTAATGATTATTACCCACCAATATTTATACAATTCCCTGTGCCCCATCAATCAATTAATTTATCCTCTTCATATATCAATTTATTACCTCTCCCCAATTTATTACCTCTCCCCAGAGCAAGATTATAGGATTTCACTACTTCTTTTAATTTATAAGGTAAAATGGATATTAATTCATAGAAACTATTTATATGTTATTTATTTTAATGTGATATGTATATTATGATTTTCTTTTTTATTTTAAATATTATATTACTTTTAACCTTTTATTCTTTTAAATGTAACTGACATGTAAATGTTAAACGTTTAAAACCATTTACACCACTACATCATTACCTTCAAATTGAAATTACTTTTAATTTTGTTTTGTTGTTTTTTATTTTTATTTAAAAAATGTTGACATACTAGGTTGAAACATTTCAACCTATGCTAGGTTGTAGATAACTTTTCTACTCAATGAATATCATTGGTCAATACTATGTGTTTTCATAAAACTCAAACTCAAAAACTGATGGTAACTTGAGTAAGACAAATTTATCATAACCACCTAATAAAAATTAATAAAAATAATAACAATAGTAAAAAAAAATTATTACACGTGTGTTGGGTTAATATGCTTAACTATTTCCAAAGTTTATTAAAGTTTTTGTAAAACTAAATATTAAAAATTTGTGCTGAAATCTTGAACGTTTAAAACCATTTACACCACTACATCATTACCTTCAAATTGAAACTACATTTAATTTTGTTTTGTGTTTTTTAATTTTTATTTAAAAAATATTGAGATACTAGGTTGAAACATTTCAACCTTTGCTAAGTTGTAGAGAACTTTTCTACGCAATGAATATCATTGGTCAATACTATGTGTTTTCATAAACCTCAAGCTCAAAAACTGATGGTAACTTGAGTAAGACAAATTTATCTTAACCACCTAATAAAAATTAATAAAAATAACAACAATAGTAAAAAAAAAATTATTACACATGTGTGTTAGGTTAATATGCTTAACTATTTCCAAAGTTTATTAAAGTTTTGGTAAAACTAAATATTAAAAATTTGTGCCTACAAATTTGTGCTGAAATCTTGAACGTTTAAAACCATTTACACCACTACATCATTACCTTCAAATAGAAACTACATTTAATTTTGTTTTGTTGTTTTTTATTTTTATTTAAAAAATGTTGACATACTAGGTTGAAACATTTCAACCTATGCTAGGTTGTAGTTTTCTACTCAATGAATATCATTGGTCAATACTATCTGTTTTCATAAACCTCAAGCTCAAAAACTAATGGTAACTTGAGTAAGACAAATTTATCTTAACCACCAAATAAAAATTAATAGAAGTAATAACAATAGTAAAAAAAATTATTACATGTGTGTTGGGTTTATATGCTTAACTATTTCCAAAGTTTATTAAAGTTTTGGTAAAACTAAATATTAAAAATTCGTGCCAACAAATCTGTGTTGAAATCTTGATTTGTCTTGTTTAAACTGATTTTTTGACTGCATATATGGATTGAACAGCCTGAAAAACCACGGGGGCACTTCGATTGTGCATAATTCACCCATAAAACTTGTGATTTAAGTGAATCCTAGTCAGATTCTAGACAAATTAGATTAGAAAGTAATGATAAACACAACTACTTATTTTTTAGAAAAATTTTGAATTTTTAAAATATGACTAATTTTATGGGGTTTAAAATCGTTTTTTAAAATTAAAAACTATTTTAATAAATAAAAATAAAAGTCTCTAATCACAAGTGTACTAGTAAATCAATTATATATATTAAAAAACCAATTCAAATATATAATTTTTTCGATAATTAATTTTATTTTTTCCAAAAAAAACATATGAATTTTTCCATAACTAATATTTTATTTCCATTCTTTATCTAACATTTTTAACAATAATATTTGTTAGGCTTACTTTCTATTAAATGTTTTTTCTATTAATAATCATAATATTGCTTTCGATTAAATGTTTTTTCACATTTTTTTCATTAATCCTCCTCTAAAGCTGAGCCGCGAGCAAAATGCACCTACCTTTCAGTTGGGTAATATTTTGTTTTAATAGTTTAAATATTTAATTGGTGCTCACTCTTTTTTCATAAAACTATATTATCATGTACAATAGATTCCGCTCCACCAAAATTGTTATGTTTAAATGATACACTTACTCTAAATAAATAAATTATATGATCACATTCACTCTATAAAATTCTCTATTTTTACACCAAAAAAAAGAAAAAAAGTAAGGTTCTTTCAGTTTAATGTTTATTTATTTATTTCTTTTATTTTATTGATTTTGTTTACCTAATGTTGCACATTTACGGATAGCAGCCAGAGATGGCTGTCCTCACTGTTGGTTTGACAAACTGAGTTTGATAGGTTTTTCCACCTTTTGAAAAAAAAAATGTTGCACATTTACGAACAATACATTATGCAATGCAGAGTACCTATGGAATAAAATACTACTATATTAAAAATCATTCAAATCAACTCCATTAATAATCATATCAAAACATCTGCCGCCCAACTGCCATTCACTTGTCAACATTAAAATCAGTTCTGGTCTCTTAAAAAGTCTCATGATTCGACAACTTTGTTGTTACCCTCATGATTCGACAACATTAATAAGGAGACGCGTTCACTAGCTCAGTGATGTGTCAACTGACATTTGCGGATAGCAGCCAGAGATGGCTGTCCTCACTGTTGGTTTGACAAACTGAGTTTGATAGGTTTTTCCACCTTTTGAAAAAAAAAAAAAAAAATGTTGCACATTTACGAACAGTACATTATGCAATGCAGAGTACCTATGGAATAAAATACTACTATATTAAAAATCATTCAAATCAACTCCATTAATAATCATATCAAAACATCTGCCGCCCAACTGCCATTCACTCGTCAACATTAAAATCAGTTCTGGTCTCTTAAAAAGTCTCATGATTCGACAACTTTGTTGTTACCCTCATGATTCGACAACATTAATAAGGAGACGCGTTCACTAGCTCTCCTTAATTGTCTTCTTGGTCCTTCGCGGAAGAAGAGTTTGATGGGAAGGAGATAGGGACAGCCATGATAGGCCATGGGGCCACAACCCTACAAGCGTAGTTGCCCTTACCTACGCACTTGTTCATGCTACCCACATAGCAATTTCGAGCTCCAGCAAGATATCAAATGGAGAGAGAGTTCTTATGAATTTATAGCAAGATTTCCACACTTTTGCATCCATTTTGACATCTAACTATAAAATTGAGACTTCATGATAAAAATGGAAATTAGTATACACAAGATTTCAAAAAACTATGAGATTATTACAAAAAGTGCAATTCGTTGTTATAACAAGAATTTGCATGATTGTGTGGCATTATTGATTTAGTGCCAAAGTAGGTTTGAGTTGACAAGGTAACTCGCTATCTTTGGTAACTTGCTACTTGTAGACTTTCTACCTTCCTAGCTGGAATGACAGTTGATAATTATTATTTTATCTATACATAGAGATTGTTAACAAATGATTAGATATTTAATATTTAATTATGGGGGATTTACGCAATGCATTATATTAGATATCATTTTTGGGATTCAACTGCGTTAAGTAAGTCATTCAAACGTATGACCATTTCCATGAGAGGTAGTCGTAACTGACTAATTTCTCATGATTTTTGAATAGTTCACTTAGCACTCATTGCATCGGGTGATGCTCACAGGGGTGAAGAAGTGGGATTGAAACTAGTGAAATGTGGAGAACGAATCACATAGCATCAATCATCACTTCGGGGCTTGCACCCGGTAATCAGGACTTCCCAGGAGGTCACCCATCCCAGAACTCCTCTGGCTCAAGCGCGCTTAACTGTGGAGTTTTTCCCCACAATCAAGCCCACTTAGCTTGCTACCCATTTGCAAAACCTTAGCAAGTATTGTGCCTCATGAACCATTCAATTAGAGATCCCTTGACTCTTTTTGAATTTACCGGGTGCAAGCCCCGAAATTGATGATTGATGCTATGTGATTCGTTCTCCACATTTCACTAGTTTCAATCCCACTTCTTCACCCCTGTGAGCATCACCCGATGCAATGAGTGCTAAGTGAACTATTAAAAAATCATGAGAAATTAGTCAGTTACGACTACGTCTCATGGAAATGGTCATACGTTTGAATGACTTACTTAACGCAGTTGAATCCCAAAAATGATATTTAATATTTAATATTAACTCGTGTTTGAATAATATACTCTTGTTGTCATCATTAAAATATATATATATTTTGTAACAAAAACCCTAGATGCATCGTTGTCACCTTGGAAAAAAATAGGTGACTTGATATCAGGTTTGTATATCTTTATTTTAAGGAGGTGACTTTTATCATCCACACAGGCACACGAGAGTGATGTGTGGACTATTTTCATGGATTTAAGTTTAATCGCAATAAATTAAAATGTTTTTAACCATCAATCTAGTTTGAGAATTTTGGTTTATTAAAAATGTATTAAACCCTTTTATGATATATGAAATTTAGGTTATAATAAAATTATGACGATCTTGAAATTTGTATTCATTTCATGTTAAATTAGTTCTATTATGATAAAGCGTCGTCCTTCGTATCATTGTTCGGAACCTTGCTTAAAAAAAATTGCGTTGGAATAACGCAACACGATATTACAAGAGGCATCGTGATTGCATTGATTTTGCATTGATGTAACCATTGAGTCTGTATTCTGTTTTTCAACTTGCACTCCAAAAATATGATAAGAAGAGTTAATTTTATGCCTGTGTTATTATTGTTTTTTTTTCATAATGTTAATGTTATAATAAGGATGTGTTTTATCTAATTGTGTTAAATATTTAGTCATAATATATTATTATTATAATCATTTAAATATAAATATGAGATTCCCTTCTTATTTGTGAGAGAAGGGAATATGATAGGAAGATTTTTTTTAAATAAACATTTGTTTAAATCACATAATATTGTAAAACAACAAATTAGAAGTCTTTTTTTTGGTTTAGTTTTCTTATAATCAATGTAGGCTATGTTAATAGCATTGTGATGGCATCAAAATATAGAGGGTTGAAATCAATGTAGGCTATGTTAATAGCATTGTGAGGGTTGAAATCAATGTAGGCTATGTTAATAGCATTGTGATCGCATCAAAATATAGAGGGTTGAGTCATTTTACATTATATTTATATTTTTTTAATTTTATGTTGCATTATTTATTGATTTTGTTAATTTTATGTATGTGTTATTATTGTTAATGTTAACATTATAATAGGGATGTTTTCTGTCAAATTAGTGTCAAATATCTAGTCATAGTATATTATTATTATTATTGTTATCCAAAGGGGCAAGGGACCCACTTATCCGCAACCATTTTAGTGCTAAGTCTACTAAGGCATACATACTCTACTCCCCTTTGGTTTTAAACCTGTGACCTCTTAGGAGGAAACAAATGCTCTTAACCATTAGGCCCACTCAAGCTGTACATATTGTCCTTCAATCATTAGTCTATGGTGAAAGACTACAACCCCCCTCAATACACTTCTACCTCCTCTAAAAGACCCCAAGGTTTACTAAATTTTTGATGAGAAGAATACTATATAGTAAATTGGTCCAAGAAATGGGCTTCCTATATCTCCACATATAATATTTCCAAATGAACCTCTGTGTTATGTGCATATGAATCTTATAAAATTCATAAGGTAAGATCAACTTGTAAATATAATTAACCGTCATAGCTTGGGATTCTATTGGGCTAAAAATTATAAAATTCACAAGGATTGATCAATTTGTAAAGTTATTAATAAATATATATTTTCACTGTGTTGTGCTAAAATCACATTATAAATTTGTCCATTTTTTATTTTGGAATTTTTCTTAACACCAACCTAGATCCATAACTCGGAATCTACCAAGCACGGACACCAATTGAATTTCTCTCTTGAGGTGCAAATCTCATTTAGAATGCAAAAATATTTGATTATTCTCAGTGCTGGTTAGATTTGGAGTTAAAATAGATCCAAGCTGGTTTAACCATTAGACTTTAAATATGCCACATTAAAGAAAAATACGATTGGAAAAACTATGTTAATAATACAATAGGAAAAAACCATAAAATGGAAAATTTTATGTTTTATGTTTTATTTTTTTTATATTTGTAAACTTCATCAAAAAATTTCTATTATCAAAAAGAGTTTACATCAACCAAGAAAGATTGTCTAATTCACGCTAACCCCCCCAAAGACACCCTATAATCCCAAAAAAATAAAAATTCTTGAAAAATTCAAAACCCTAAACATTACAAATCTCTACCATACTCTCTTAGTGGGAACCTCTTTGTGCAATAACTCTTATTCAAATTAATCTCTCAAAAAAATATACATTACATTAATCTAGAAAAATGTTTTTCGGATTAATCACATATTCAAGATTTATCTAAAAAACATTTTTCTACAATATACATCAAAAAAATCTCAAATCTAACATTAAATTAATCTCTCAAAACATATATCTCTACAACTTAATATGATATAAAAAATATAGATATATTCAATTTTATATTTATAAAAAAACTACTAATAACCCAAAAAAACATATTCCAAAAAAAATGGCTGTCCACATCATATTAAATATATATCCCTACCTCATATTAAATTAATATAATATTTTTTAAAATAGATTTAATTTCATATATAAAATACTGCAATATTAAAAATCATCTCACATCAAATCCACTGATAATCAAGATCAAAAGCATCTTCTAAATACACAACAGCGCAACTACCATTCACTAAGCCGCATTAAAACCACTCCGGCTCTATTAAACTATCATGTAAATACATCTTACAAGGGTATTTATTTACCAGTTGTCCTATGGAGGAATTCATGGTCGTCTTTCCTTTACAAAGAATTGACATCTCTCCTCTTGTGGAGATTCATGTTCTGAAATCCGTCGGGAAAGAACTTGGTCAGCCGTCGCAGAGAAATAACAAGGGCATTCTCTTCGTCAAGATAAGATCTGTATCAAGATAAGATCTGTAGGAGTGCCCAAACTCCGGGAAAGGCTCTCATGATCCGACAACATTGTTGTTGCTCTCCATTTCTTAGGCGCGGTCTTCACCACAACTGTGTAATTCTCTTCTTGGTCCTTGAGGCGAAGGAGATGGGGACAGCCATAATAGGCCCGGGGCCCCGACGATGCAAACGTAGTTGTCCATCCCTGCGCGCTTATTAATGCTACTCACATAGCAATCTCCTACAGTGACGAGATACGGGATCAGAGAGAGAGCTCTCATGAATATTTATGAAGCATTTTTCGTTGCATTGTTTTTCATATTGTTGTCTTCAAAACAGTCATGTAAAATGATTGCATGGTATTATGATCATATAATATTGCAAAATAATATAAAAGATACTTATCTTTATGTTGTGTCACATTTTTGATATCATATTTAATGTTGTTCTTGTATCATATGTGCATCTTATCAACATTCTGCTAGATCAAAATATAGAGCCCTAAGTCATTTACATCACATTGAAACTTGTCAGCATCATGTTATATCACATGCATATGGTGTTTATGTATTCTGTTATTATTCTTTTTTATCATAATCGCAACACAAAGAGAAATTTTATGTTAAATTTGTATTACGTATGCATCAAAATTGCACCCTATTACATCAATTTTAGGACATATTAATGTCAAAATTTCATCATTTTAAGGTTTACGTTGAAATAAAAAATAATATTAATTAATTTAATCATTATTAAATATTTAATTAATTTTATTTAGTCTGATTATTTATTGGGATACATTGTATTCAGAAAGTCATGTGAACTTATGCTTAGGTCATCATTTAACTTCTTCTTCTTTTTCTTCTTTTTTGTTTTGTATTATTAGGGTCACATATTATGGCATTTTTTTCACTCCGAGGCATTCTTTATAGTTTGCGATAATTTCCTTTTTTTGATCTTTTTATTTTTGGTTAGTCTTTTTTAAGGTGGGGGTGACACGTAGGATGACATTTGGTGGTGATTGGGCACTAACTGGGTAGTTCTGAGTTGATTAAACTCCATTAGTTCATGTTAACTCTTGTGTTACTAGTCCTTTCTAGAGAGTGAGTACACACTTTCTCCCATAAATTTAATAATGACCACCTTATCCACAACCTTATCAAGTCAACTATTAGTGTTTTCGTTGACTTTCAATTCAATTTTTGGATTTTGCATGAGTGCTAATTACATGTGTGAGTTGTTATATCATTTCTAATTGTTTTCTAAGGTAGGAACTCAATACTCTATATTTATCTCTACTTTTCATACTACTAACTTACGATGGGTACAAATTGGAGGATGCCATGCTTGGATGAGTTTATTGAGTGCTTGGCTCAAGAGAAAACTAAGCTAATACACATGGTGGATCTTAAGTCTACCAAATCCCATACACTTGTATTGTTGAAAACAATCAAGAAGACTAAGTAAAAGAAGAATGGAATCAATGAACCAAAGAATAAGAAGGTAACCAAGAAAAATTCTACAAATGATGGTTTGAACCACAAGGTAAGAAAGGACAAGAAGGAGAAGAAGAAGTGCCCATATTGCAATATGGGGTTCTTGATACAAGTGGAAAATGGTGATTGTCCGCCTTTTCCTTCAAACCAACATGGTCAATAATTGTTTTCTATTATTGATTGTTTCCTAGCGATTGTTTTGGTAAACCGTGATATCTAAGAGGTGGAAAAAATATATATATAATCGTACAATTAGTTGTTACCATAAAAAACTATTCATTGGTTTTTACAATAGTGATTTATGGTATTCACCATGGTTTTGTAACCCATGGTATATGACATATGACAAAAGTGTATGAAACTAGGTGAATAAACACTATAAATAATATAAATATGGGCCTTAACTATTGCCATAGTATGAAAATTTTCTCACAATATAGTCCAACTATATTTTTACCATTTAATAATTAAACACTTTTCATATGGCTTTACATTATTTCTTTTATACACATATGCCAATTTTATCATCAATATTTTGTCTCCTTCCTCAAAAAGTCCACAGGGTCGGCACTTCTTTCACTTTGACTTATCCTGTGATTATTCCCCATTGATAGTCCCCTTCTTCGCTGTGGCAACAACTTCCTGAACACGGTGGATCGATAAAAAACAGGTAATTCAGAGCACCATCCTGGTCACGGGCTATCGGGAAATCCCCTCTGGCACTCACTCTAACCTCCTTCCCTCCCTGCCTGCCTTCCTTCCGTCGGGGTTATATCTGCTCCTCTGGCCCCCTCTTTCCGTCCGTCCGAAGGACCCTCCCTCTCAACTGGCCATCGATCAAATCACTCACTCAGCACTCAAATTCAATTTACTTATTTGGTGGGGGGGCGTTGGTCGAGCCCTCTCCTTATTAGTCGAGCGTTCGTTCATTTTACTTATTGGGTGGGGGGGCATAGGTATGTCTGTCTGTCTGTCAAGATCAATCCTAAACGGGTGCGTTGTAAGTAAGGCATAACATTGTTTGAACTGTCAATCCCCGATCTATGACTGTCATGGTCTCCCTACTGGGATCAACTACCAACCTGCTGCTGGGATCGACTACCAACCTGAATCGAGTATTGGTATCGAGTGTATCAACTCTGGGATCTACAGCACACCTGGCATTGAGTGTCAGCATAGAGTACTTGCATGAAATCCTGGGATCGAAACCAGTCAATCGAATCGGCTAAACAAGGTAAATGCTCTCAAAAGGCAATGTTTAGTAATAAGAAAATCCATTTGATTGGCTCGAACCAGTTTCCGGGTATCCAGCTCGGGATGTGGAGTGGAAAGGTTGAAAAGGTGCGTAAAGAATATGTGGGGTACCAATTTCTTATTTTCATTGTATCCAGTTTAGGGTTATCCATCTCTTCTTTCTGTGCACTCTGTTGGCAATATACCCGGCCGGTGGTAGGGAAGGGGATCACCATATGTGATTGGTAGATTAAGGTAGTCGGGTTTGGGGCAATGGGGTCTCGTCCGTGAGGTGGGGCATTCATCTTATTTGATCGAAACAGAATTTGAGGGCAAGGAACGTAGTGCTTGCTTGACGGTAGGAAAGCAAGGAATTTATTACTTGTCCCGCACCAGACAAGGAAATGCAATAAATCAAAGCAGTAAGGAAACTGTAAAGGTAGAAGGAAGAATTCAATAAAGGAAAGGGAAAAGGAAGCCGCCGAGTTTCCAACAGATGGGAGAGAATAAGACCCCATCAATGCATAACCGAGTCACCTTCAACACAAACCCGAGAGGAGGATAAGTACCCATCGATCCTATGGATAAGGCAGGAGAGGCAGTTCGATATTGAGTGAAAGAGCCAGCACCTCGCCCAGCAAAGGCATAAATGGGAGCAGAAGCAAGGGTGGTAGTATCGATTGCAGAACCCATTCCAGATCCCATTAGAGATACGGTGGACTTAGTTTACCCATCAGCCGGATAGGCGGTAGCAGTTTCACCCATTTCACCAGTTGCCTTGCAAACACTAATCGCGCGATAAAAGAAGAATGTTGTGAGGGGGTTTGCAACAGGACTCTCTCTCCTAAGGACTATCCCCCAATAGAGGGGGAAATACATGTACAAAGACTACTGGAGACCAGCTTGACTTCATTCTTTCAACCTATAACCACTCCATAGAAAGATTCTTACTTTTAACATATTCATTTTTATTTCAATATCTGGCCAAATGACATTGCATTTCTCCGTCCCAACATTCCTGACGTGAGGAAGTAATGAGAGAAGGGCCTACCTTAACCATGTAGCTAGTTTTTACTTCCTATCCGAGTAGCTAGCCTCTTTGTAGTTCCTAATAGTAGCTAGTAGTGCTATCCCAGTAGCTAGTGGGAAGCTATCTCCTGGCTGTGCTTCTATTTCCCCCAGTGTCTTCTAGTCTGAGTAGCTAGCCTTCCCTATCCTAGCTGCTAGATGGTAGCTCTTCTTCTTTCTTGTCAGTCTGATGTAACTACGGGTGGCTTTCTTTCCTTAAAGTTACTATACTTGACTTATTTTATACTAGTAAACTATCATCACAAGCCAAACTAGCAACAACTAGATCCTGAAGTAAGTCCATTCCGAGCTGAATTATGGACAACGTATTTTCTCTATTTAGACGAAATTGATACACAAATAAAATATGTGATTCTGTTATGATGTACTAAATATTTTCATATGAATGTACTGTATGGTGATTACACCGGTGAGAAACGGATCGAAATTAAGATGTGAAAAGAGAAAACAAAAGGGAAGAAAAGGGTTTCACTTTTGGATCACAATGGTTCAATATATAACTTCTTGCTATAGAAGGAGAAGAACTTTGGAGTAATTTCATTTAGCTCTATGAGTTATGAAAAAATCGACTCGTTCCTGCCCGTAGACTCATTCGTATCGGACCACGATGTAGTATACATAGAGATGGATGAGAGAGAGTAGAAATACTCCTTTTCATTTTGTTGCATTGCAGAAGGTTCAAGACGAGAATGAATAAAAAATATTGAATGGAATATATACTGTGAATAGAATCTGGTCAATGGAAGGCAGAAAGCGCACTTCCCTCCCCTTAAATTGTTCCATCGATGTTATTCAATAGGTGATTCGAGGATCAGATAGGAACTCTGAAAACTCAGGATCGAGCGAGTGGTATCAAAGACTTACTCTTTATTCATTTTTCTATTAATGTCCCCAATGAGGTCAAGGTATAAAGAGTTTGGGTTTAAACTAATTGAGTCTTTGCAAGTCCATTATCATCAACTCTAATGAAATCTCATGGAAGAAGAAAAGAAATAAAAGGGAGTAGGACATCCTATTAAACTATTGTTCGTGGAAGCACTTCAACAATAAAAGGATGAAATGATGGATACTTTTTCTCAAATCCTTCAATAAATGACAATAATTGATGCATCTTTGTCAAATGATCACTTTGAAGGCATCACCCTCTTAAAGGTAAAGTTAGTTTTGATATTCATGTATTTGAAGGTTACATGGATGTAGATGCTCTAGACAAATGGTTAAATATGGTGGAAAGGAATTTTATTTTCCACATTTTTTTATATAAAAATACATGAGAAAATATTACCTTTTCTCTCTTTAAAGTAAACCCCCCATTTCATGGATTGGAGGGAGACTTACCTTGAGCAAAAGGCCATAGAGGAATCCACAACGCTTGTAATCATGCCCACTTGGGGATTTTTCAACAATGCTATGAAGGAACAATATTACCTTGTTGGAAACTAAGAAGACTAGTACATAAGATCGACAATAATATGATAGGGGAGGGACTAAACAGTGTCAGAGTTCACAAATATATTCTATGTATTACACAACATCTAGTGCTAAAATATCATAGAAATTTGCATAGATACATCCAGAAAGAAACAAACTTTCTGGACATTTCTTCACTAAGTGCAATGTAACAATATGGAGTCAAAATCAAGAAAAAATTTAAACGGAAGAAGAAAGAGTTTAGATCTGTGAATTCCTCATAGAAGAAGTAGGGAAAATGCGACCCCAAACTAGAGAATGAGTGCTAGGGCTGGGATGGACCACTTGAGGACAACCCATCTAACCTGTAAACAAAGAATTATAATGGGAAGATGAAGAAATACATCAGAAAGTAGTGTAGATTGCATAATATCCCCTAGCATAACAATGGCCAATGTCACTTTAAGAAGTTGTTTTTAGCTAAGTTGAAAACATGAGAGTTAGAATTAGGTTTCGAATTTGATTCAGATCTAGACAAGGGGAAGAATATCATTGACATAGAACTCAATATCACCATTTCTACCACCAAGATCCAACTAAGTGAGCTCAAAGAATCAAAGGAATGTGAGCATATTTTTCACTCACAAATGTGGGAAATGTGTGCTCCACTACGCTTCATTATCAATAGTGGAAGTCAAAAGAATCTCACCTAAACAAAGGTCATCAAGTGGTTGGATCTGCCCATCACTTTCTAATAATTGAGGAGTGAGTCGATGAATCACCATAGTCCATAATTGTTTTATACTGTTGGTGGTTTACAAACCCATGGTTTGGGTAAACCATGGTATGCACCCATGATATTTGAAAGGTATAAGAAAATAAAATGAGAATTTAATCACATAGTTAGATTTTACCATGTAGGAACATTAGTTAGTTCTTAACATAGTGATTTATGGTATTCAGCCATGATTTATGACATTACAAAATCCATGAAGTTTCTCATTATATAGTCTTATGACATTTTTAATTTTTACCATTTAATAGAAATTATTAAAGATCTTTTCATATTATTTATTTTCGTCTACATTTTTACTTTTATGTGCTTGTGTCGTTTTCTATTGTCAATTTTTATTCTCATTCTTTAGATAATGAAAATCACAGTCTATTTTTATCAGATCTATTGTGACAAAATGTCTAGTGGAATATCCCTGATAGTTTATAGATTACAAAGATTAACTAGTTACAAAATGAATGAGATGGCTAGAATTAGGGCATTATCTTAGTTGACAAATTCCTCATTCATCAAAAATAATATTTTCTTCTTAACTCCGTAGGCAATTTGGCTCAGGAGTCAACCAATTTTCTCTTATGTCATCACACATGGAACCATTCAATCTCGAAATTCCCTTTTTCAACCAAATTTCTAATTCTGCTAAGAATGTCTTCTAATATTATATATTTCACCTTTGTTCCAAATTCCATATGTTTTAGGACAATAAATGAGTTTGCTAGAAAAATAAGATGCCTTGGATGGAATAAGAAAGTTCGGATAATGTCCTATAGAAGATCACATGCCTTTATTAAATTATTGGAAATAACTCCTCATTTTCGTGTATATTGTCCTTCAATTATTTGTCCAAGGTAAAAGATTATTCCCACTTCCTCTCACTTAACTCCCCTCTAAAAAACTCCAAAATTTATTAAACTTGAAATAAGAGAAGATCTTATTTAAAAAAACCATCCAAATACTTGTATTTTTAAATAGAGATGGGCTTCTTATATCTCCACATATAATATTTTCAAATGGCCTTGGTCTTATTTACACATGAATCTTATAAAATTCATTAAGGAAATATCAACTTGTAAAGCAAATTAATAAGTATATATTGTGATTGTGCCGAGAGGCGCTCTACAAACTAGTAGCTCGGCGCTTTACAAACCAGTATGGGGTATATTTCAAGTAGAATGTTTAACATTTAAAGTTTAACAAATTTAACATTTAACAAATTTAATCTAATGTCAAAAGGGGTAGATGTGTAGGAGTAAATGTTTAAAATTTAACATTTATAGCATTGATTGCAGAGTGAAAATTCTCCATCATATGGATGGATGGGGGGGGAGAGAGAGATGGAGCAAGGGGGGGGGGAAGGAGAGAGGGAGGGATATAGTGACAGTTAGAGGGAAAAAAGAGAGAGTGATGAGGAGGAGAGAGAGAGAGAGGGAAGTGTCAAAGAGAGGGAGACATAGGAATGAAGAGAGAGAGGAGGGGAGGCAGAGAAGAGCGAGACGGGGAGAGAGGGAAGGAAGAAAAAATACCTAAAGATACATAGGTAGAGAGAGAGAGAGAGAGAGAATAACAAAAGAGATATGGAGAGAAGGAGAGAGGAGAGGAGGGAAAATAGAGAAGGAGAGCAGAGAGAGAAGGAGAGAAAGGGAAGAGAGAGAGGGAGACATATATGGAGGGGGAGGGGGAGGGGGGGGGAGAAAGAGAAGGAGATAGTTATAGGGATGGAGAGTAGAGAGAGAGATGGGGGGGAGGGGAGATAGAGGGAGGCAGGAAAGAAAGGGAGAGAGAGGAAGGAAGAGAGAGAGGAGCTAAGAGAGAGGAGAAAGGGAGAGAGAGAATAGAGCACGAGGGAAGAGAGAGAGAGGAGAGAGAGGGAGGGAGAGATGGATCTAGCCTAAATATAATATATGTGTATATATAAATCTACCTAGATCCATCTTAACCCAAACTTTATCAAGCACCGAGAGTGATCAAATCTCTTTTCACTTTAAAAGAGGTTTGTATTTCAAGAGATTTGATCGCAAAAGAGACTTGATCTTCTTTGTGCTTGAAATATCTAGGATTAAGATGGATCTAGGCTTGTTGTATTAAGAAGAAAATTATAAAAATCATAAAGTTGAATCAACTTGTAAAGTTATTAATAATTATATACCCAATTATATTGAGTCAAAATCACATTACAAACTTCTCCCATTCTTAATTTTGGAAATTGTATTTTTCTTCACATAATTATTATTCAAATTAATCTCAAATAAATACATGCTTATCTTAATATAAAATATATATATATCATAAGGCACTTGAAGACAACTATTTTTGGTTGCTATCTGTGAATGGAGGGTGACTCATCATCGTTACGCCACTTGGAATGACCCAGTGGTGGTATGTAAGGGGGAAGACTTTCACTCCTGCTAGATGCTTTTGGATCATGGACCATTAACCTGTTTATTTAGATTAGAAGAAGATGAGTTCTTAGCAAAGAAAAAAATGTTTCATTTTATATTCAATATAAAAATGATATGTGATATTAAAAATATTATTAATAATAGTAAAAAACATTAAAAATAAATAAAAGCACATATTTTATTGTTGTGTCAAGAGGCGCATTATGCAGCCTAGTATGAGAGGCACATTCTACAACATTCTACAACCCGGTATGAGGGGATGTGTAAGTAGGTCATGTCTCCAATAAAATAATAATAAAAATAAAAATAATGTCCACCAGAAAATATAGATAAAAAAACTACAATACAATTCAACACAAAATAAAAAATGTTGCTCCAAATTTTTTTAATATTTCTTTTAAGTAAATATTTGTAAAATGAATCTTTAAAAGAAAAAACCATATCTTATGGATATATTGATTTGATGTAGTTTTTTTTAGAAATTTTGTTATCATACCATGTAAAAAATATCATTAAATCTAATATATATTAATATTATTATTATTATTAAAATGAATATTAATGTAATTAAAAGGTTAATATTAATAATAGTACAATCACATTAAAAATATTAATGTGCCTGATATAGCAAGGTTTCATAAATATAACCAAAAAAACTATAGCAACATTAAGAATGCCTTACACACATTTAATTGATTAACCATGTATAAAAAGGTTATGGGTCAAATTTAACTTAAAAAAAAAAGAATTATAAATGAATGCTATAAATAATAAGGAAGAACTTATCAAGGAGGAACTTATTAGAATTCTAATAATCTCAAATCCTAAGGAAATTGGTGGGTGGCGAGCCATGATGCGGGAGCATCAAGACCATTCTAAATTGTAAATATGGGGTAAAAAGGGGGTGTGATAAATTTTAATATTTTCGTATTTTAAATAAAGTAGGAAGTGAAGATTATGTAAATATTCCTCTTCTAAATAAAAAGGGTATGAGGGAAATAGTTTAGGAGCAGAATTTGGGATAGAATTTCTATGTTAAAATTAGGATGAGAAGGAGGATAAAGCTTCACGCTTTAAATCGTTATGTAAAAAAAAGGAAAAGCCTGCTTTTGTAAAAGATAAGGATCAAAAAAATGCCTATCTTTGATTATAAAACAAAAGGCAGAAAATCTCTCAAGAAAAGAAGGAAAGAGCGCGCCTGAGCCTACTTTAAGGCAAGAAACCATGCGCTCTGCGTGAATTTTTATTCATGCCTCTGTATATATATATTCATAAGATTATGGAATAAAGTGTGTGGGAGAGATGCCAGAAGTATCACTGTGAAATTTATCTCTGGCAATTCTAGTTCAATGGTTGTTAAAAATCTGCGTATGTAGTTTATTATTCTTTTCGTTGAGAGGTGGAAGTGTTCACTGTTTCCACGTTAAACATGGGAGTCAATTCTTTTCCAATTAATTCACAGTATAATTGAATTCATGGTGTGATATGGTTATATTTTACAAGCGCCGCTCATAGTAGGCGTGGATGACCTTTTGTTTCTCTGATTATTATTTGACTGTGCGTATTAGACCGACATTCTAATTTGATTCCATTAAAATCAGATGAAAAACCTTTGTCTTGACTGTATTGTGGATATCGTTTTCCCACGAGTAATAAACTGGGTGTGTTGAATAAAGCGATTGCTTTTCTTGGTAGTGAGGCGCTCGGCGTTATTATTATGATTCGGGCCTCTGTAATATGCATATGGATAGACAATGGAATAAAGAGGACTGTGACTAATGGGTTTTATTGCGCATTTGCTGTGGCGAGTGCTAGAATTGGAAACGATATAATATAAATTGCAACCGATATGGATCGCCAGCTCCGTCATTCGGAGGTGGAGCAACCGCGGAGCAACTGTTAGAGAAGTCAATCGCCGAATAGCGGAAACATGGAAGCTTTAACCACTGCATATAAGAGTAAAACCTGAGGAGGAACGAAAGTCTTTGGTTTATCTATCACCTGAACCGCGGACTCAAATGAAGAACGATATATATCTCAACCGAGACAGCATAGCAAGCGGATATGTATATCCATCAGTTCATGAGTTTTGAGCCTTTGTTTTGAATAAGGGCCAGCCTGTAACCAGCGCCGAGGGGAGGATTTGCTACGGATATGCGTAAGTAAATACATATATATACGGTATGCGCTTGGGCATTCATTATATGTTCCTATAAAGAATTCCATGAAAAGCTCCGTATGTTAATGCCAAGCATGGTTATTATGAATCATGAGATTACAACATCGTGAGAGAAGCTTGCTTTTATGTGCATGATTGTCGAAGATCCTGGTAGAAGCGGCCTGGGAGCGGCCTGGGCTGCATCAGGTGGTATCAGAGCGGGAATACCTTGTTGAAGAAGTTTGTTTTATTGAATGAGTACAGTCGAGAACTGAAGTGTGTTTCTTTGAATGTGTGATGAATGATTTTTTTTTTGATATGCAAACTACACGAGTGAACAGGATTGCAGGAACAAAGGGAGGACGAGATCATGCAAGATCTTAAAGGTAAGATGATTTTCTGATTTGAAATTTGTGAATTGAAGTTTATGGTTGCAGAGAAGTGGCAGTGAACCTGAAGAATCCAATAAGAAATTGGATAAAGAGGACAACTGAAGTGTTCTCGGGAGAGAGAATGAGATTGCAGAAGCCTAGAGGGAGCAAAGGTGTTGCTCAGGAGAAGGTTCCAGACAAAGGACCGTGCTTACCAAAAGACTAAGTAAGGAGAACTTAGTGAGGTAAGATTGCAGCCAGGAGGACTAGCTGTTGCAGAGGCTTGTTGCAAAAGAAGATTCAACAGAGGTTAAATAAAGTTGTAGATGAGAGAAGCCTACAGGAGTAGTAGAGGATGCTCGAAAGGTTCCAGCAGAGGACCAATGATTACCAAAAGACCAGATCCGGAGGGAAGGATTGGTGAGGTAAGTGGCAGCAAAAGAGGTTGCTGTGGTAGAGGCTTCATGCAACTCATAGGTGAGGAACTCATGGCGAAGGAGAAGATGACTACTGATAGTCATAGCAGAGGTTCAGGAAAAAGCCACGATAGAGGACATAAGAAAGAGGATGCCAAGGTAAATGGCAAGAAGATGAGTCCAAAGGAAGTGGAAATGGAAGAGTACATCTGTGAACCAGAACAAGGAGAATTTCTGGGAGATAGTGAAGATGAAGGCTTGAAGACTGAAACTTCAAGTAAGACCAAAGGGTCATATATTTTTAAATCTGACAATTTGTGGATGTTTGCAGGTGAAAGACAATTTGCTGATATTGTCATGAAGAAGGAAAAAGACCAGCAGAATCAAAATTCTGTTCTGGAAAAGCAGAAGGTAGATGGGCCTTATATACAGCTGGAGAAGGTGATCATGGAGAATTAGAGAAGAGATCTAGAGAAATGGCACAGAAATGGGATGACTGCAGGAGTTCGAGAAAGAGAGATTGCAATAATGAAGGTACAATTGCAGGTACTAGAAGAATGGCTACAAGAGCAGAAAAATCAAAATGGAAAATGGATCTTTCCACTGAAGGGAAAGAGAGTGATTTGGCGACAGTTGCAGAGGAGGTTGAGGCAAATTGTGATTGCCTTGTTGAAAAAGGGACTTAGAGTTCTTGCGCCAGAATTGGAGTTTGAAATTTCCACACGCAGATATATTAAAAGAAAAATGTTGAAGGAAGCAGTCAAGATTGAAAAGTCTCATGATTTAAAAACTAATGAGTTGCGCATGTTTGCAGGTATAGAACAGGAAGATAAACAAGCTTTAGAGTTTGTGCAAGAAGAATTGAACCTGAAGGCTGTTCAGATCGATAATGAGTTAGCAAGATCTCAGAAGCAGATGGAGAAGGAGTCTAATCAGGATGTTGATGCAGAAGAAGTGGATCAGTCTGTAGCCCGGATAAGTGAAGCAACAGTTGAGTCTGTTAAAACTGGAAGTTTATGTATGAATGCAGGTGATGATGATATGCTTCAGCAATGCTACAGAGAAATTGCATTGTTGGAATATTGGTTGGAGAATCCAAAGTATGACAAGGAGATTGCAGCAGATGAAAGAGTTCAGTACAGTGAACGAGAGCAGAAAGACATCCTGGAGATAGATGATAAGAAGGCGAGACTAGCTGACAGTCTCATGGTGAATGCGAATCAGCATACTGATGTGCTGACAGAGAAGCTGGGAAGAAACTCAGAGCAGCATATTGAAGTGTTGCCAGCGAAAGCTGAGGAAAAAGTTGCAAATGAAATTGCAGATGAAATTGCAGGTGACAAGCAAACGAATGTTGCAGAGGGACAGGAAGTTTGGGAGGCAGCAACATTCATAGTGACAGCTAGAGCAACATGTGGAGCGACACTAGCAGCAAAAGAGGCACTGATGCCTTATATTTTTTATTCTAACAATTGTTTTGTGAGTACAGGTCTTACTGAAGAAGCTGGAGAAAATCTGCTAGACAAAGAAATTGAAATGATGAGGCGAATGATGATGAAGGAATTCCGGAAGAGACCAGCAGCAGTGAAACAAAAGAGAAGCAGCAAGAGGAAGACAACAGGAGATTGCAAGAGTACAGCAAGCGGAGCAAGGCAGCATAAGATATGGAAACCTGGAGAAAGACAGCGAGCAATAGCACATGATGATTTGCAGCACAAGATATGGGATCCAGGCATCCATAGATCCAAACACATGATCAGGAGATCATGATTAATTTTAAGGTTGGGTGTATGATGCGGGAGCATCAAGACCATTCTGAATTGTAAATATGGGGTAAAAAGGGGGTGTGATAAATTTTAATATTTTGGTATTTTAAATAAAGTAGGAAGTGAAGATTATGTAAATATTCCTCTTCTAAATAAAAAGGGTATGAGGGAAATAGTTTAGGAGCAGAATTTGGGATAGAATTTCTATGTGAAAATTAGGATGAGAAGGAGGATAAAGCTTCACGCTTTAAATCGTTATGTAAAAAAAAGGAAAAGCCTGCTTTTGTAAAAGATAAGGATCAAAAAAATGCCTATCTTTGATTATAAAACAAAAGGCAGAAAATCTCTCAAGAAAAGAAGGAAAGAGCGCGCCTGAGCCTACTTTAAGACAAGAAACCATGCGCTCTGCGTGAATTTTTATTCATGCCTCTGTATATATATATTCATAAGATTATGGAATAAAGTGTGTGGGCAAGATGCCAGAAGTATCACTGTGAAATTTATCTCTGGCAATTCTAGTTCAATGGTTGTTAAAAATCTGCGTATGTAGTTTATTATTCTTTTCGTTGAGAGGTGGAAGTGTTCATTGTTTCCACGTTAAACATGGGAGTCGATTCTTTTCCAATTAATTCACAGTATAATTGAATTCATGGCGTGATATGGTTATATTTTACAAGCGCCGCTCATAGTAGGCGTGGATGACCTTTTGTTCCTCTGATTATTATTTGACTGTGCGTATTAGACCGACATTCTAGTCTGATTCCATTAAAATCAGATGAAAAACCTTTGTCTTGACTGTATTATGGATATCGTTTTCCCACGAGTAATAAATTGGGTGTGTTAAAGCGATTGCTTTTCTTGGTAGTGAGGCGCTCAGCGTTATTATTATGATTTGGGCCTCTGTAATATGCATATGGATAGACAATGGAATAAAGAGGACTGTGACTAATAGGTTTTATTGCGCATTTGTTGTGGCAAGTGCTAGAATTGGAAACGATATAACATAGATTGCAACCGATATGGATCGCCAGCTCCGTCATTCGGAGGTGGAGCAACCGCGGAGCAACTGTTAGAGAAGTCAATCGCCGAATAGTGGAAACATGGAAGCTTTAACCACTGCATATAAGAGTAAAACCTAAGGAGGAACGAAAGTCTTTGGTTTATCTATCACCTAAACCGCAGACTCAAATGAAGAACGATATATATCTCAACCGAGACAGCATAGCAAGCGGATATGTATATCCATCGGTTCATGAGTTTTGAGCCTTTGTTTTGAATAAGGGCCAGCCTGTAACCAGCGCCGAGGGGAGGATTTGCTACGGATATGCGTAAGTATATATATATATATATATATATATATATATATACGGTATGCGCTTGGGCATTCATTATATGTTTCTATAAAGAATTTCATGAAAAGCTCCATGTGTTAATGCAAAGCATGGTTATTATGAATCATGAGATGACAACGTCATGAGAGAAGCTTGCTTTTATGTGCATGATTGTGGAAGATCTTGGTAGAAGCGGCCTGGGAGCGGCCTGGGCTGCATCAAGCCACATGACATTAATCTATTTTTTTAATTTATTAAAAGTAATGGATCATTTTTCTAGATAAAATTTGCTTATATAAATGAATATTATAAATAATAATGAGAAATTTATCATGGAAGAACTTATTACAATTAGAATAAAGTCAATCCAATCTAACAAACTCTTTAATACACTACCGCCATTGATAAGCATTAATACTAAGCATAAAAAAAAAAAAATCTAGAAATCTCATTCACTTTAAATTTAAATAAAAAACCTTTTACAATTAAATTTAAATATAATAACTTTAGATTAATAATTTAAATAAATATTTTTAATATAATAAATAAAAAATTAAATATGATTTAAGTAATGTAAAATATAAAATAGTATTATATCTTTCCATGGATTATGATATTATTCAGTTTGTTTGTGGTATAAATAGAGTCATTTGGTCTGTGGGGCTTGTCTGAAGTTATTGATTTAGTGCCAAGGTAGGATAAAGATAGTGATTGTTATTGTTTGTCGTATAAATCATAGTTACCAAATTTGGCCGTATTGCTAGAAAAAAAATTTCGAAAATTCGGTATTTCGATTCGGTTCGTGGAATAATAAGTTGATTCCGTTCGTGGAATAATACGTTAATTCGTAGTTCGGTAGTGGATAACAGAGGAAGTACAGCGCAGGTTTCCATGGAATTTTGCGGCGTAAATTACTCGCCAAGATTTTAATGAATTCGTCGTCACATGTAGTGTAACCAAGAGCTACAGCATATACGGTATTAATTTCATAATGGTAGCTTCTCTGTCTTACTATTTTTCAGCAAGTATATTTTTTGGTAATAAAACCAGCGTTATATGGTAGCTTTTCCCTGCGGCTTATGATGTAACTGTCATTTAAATTTGGATTATTGCCGAAATCAGTTCTGAACTTGCCTAATTAATAACAGAAATCCACAATATTAAGCTTCGGTTTTTTTAATAGTAACAATGCTCTAATTTCAGGCGAAATATATAACTCGTGGGTCAACTTATAGTGCATAGTAGCAGGCCGTTAAATTAATAGTATAAACAGGTTGAAATTTGGATTATTTATTAGGAGTTGGCAGTTAACAAGATGATGAAATATTCGGATTCTCGGTACAGTGCAAGGAAAAACTAGTGTTCGAACCAGTGTGAGAAGATTCAAAATGAAGAACAAATTATGGGTTTAAGTGTCGTGTAAATTTCACTCGTAAATTTTAGTGATGAATATATACAGATTCTAACTTTTAAAAGATACACTCTAAAACTATTGAGATAAACACTATCCAAAGGTGGTGGGAACTTTCAAAATTACATTTTTGATTTTTTACAATATGTAGAGAAATATTTCTTCTTGATACCACTTTTAATCGATGACTATGGTGTATGAATTCAACAACTTTCAAAATTACATATATTTTTTAATAATAGTTAGGGAAAATTTCTTCTTGATATCTCTTTTAATTAATGACTAAGGCATATGAATTCAACCCATTCTCAACTTAGATATCGTCACATAGGTCTGCCAATTTGAATCATTCATGGTTCTCTCTGCGCTTTGGAGAATGTTTGTTTGCAGTGATAAGCATATCATGTGCTGGTCCATGTCTCGTTTAGTAGCGTTAGGTCAAGGTACAAGACTTTATTATGATGTGCAACCTCATAAATATGGTCATTGCCATTTTCTAACACAAACAATTTTTTCAATCGAAAGGAGAAGTTTGGTGGGTAAGTTTCATTTATGAGTACGTGCAGTGAGATTTAAGGGAGCGCTTGGCTCGTGATTCTTTTGATGAAAACTAGTTTAATTTTTAAGTTATTCATCGCAATAAGGACTTGAAATGTCGCATCAGGGTACATTGACCCATAACAATGAAAATAAAATTAAAGTCCATGCAAAGGAGTTAATGGAGTTAATGTAAATCTGATATTATAACCTGTGATATTGTAACATGAGTTAATTTCGGTGAATGTTTAGTTTCACCACACATTCACTTTCATCAAGCTATATTAATGTTTAATAAATTTAACAAGATTACATATCAGAGAATATAAATTTCCACTGAAATCTCAAACAAATATAGTTTCATCTTAATTTCAAATTTACCAAGGGGCGAGAGATTAAATCTCTTGAGTTGCAAACAATTTTTAAAGTGAAAAGAGATTTGGACCCTCTCGATGCTTGGTAGATACATAGTTAAGATGGATTAGAATAGTGTTATATAAATTTCACATTTTTATATATAAAAGCATTCTCATTTTTAATTTTATTACAACCGTGATTTAATCTCTATGGAGTATCCACAAAACATTTGTTTATTTGTAGGGAGGGTAGAGAGACAAGATATATCTCAAAAGGATAACCCTTTTTCTCTTAGATTTAATTAAAAAATGTTATAAAATTAAGTTAAAATAAAATATTTTAAGTGGATATCCATAGTTGCATAATATAATTCCATGTGAATGATTGAGAAATAAATGAATTGTCATGTGAATTTAATAAGCTATGGTATTGGCCCATGGTATTGTAACAAAGACTATTTACAAGTTAATAACATCCATAGTAAAGTGGAGTTGAATATCCATGGTTGCATAATACAATTCCATGTGAATAAATGCATCACGTATTTTATGCTATAATTTATGGATATGGTTCCAATCTTCATGCCCAATTTCTAGATATTTTGTAGTTTTTTTTGTTGGTGGAACCCATGGGGAATTGAACATTGAATCTCTTGCTTTACACATGACTTCCACATGACTTCAGAATTAGGCAATAACCACTTGAGCTACACCCCGTGGGCTAATTTTTTTTTTTAAATTTACATGATAACCATTTGAGCTACACTCGGTGGGCTATTTATTCATTTTTTAATTTTCATGTCCATATTTATTATTATTATCCAATTTTAAGGTCCTCATGCACCTATGAGTTTTTTTTTATATATACATCTTTCTTTATTATTATTATCCAATTTTAAGGTTATTATTCAAATCCAATGGATTAATTTATTTTTTTTAATTTACACATCATTCTTTATTATTATTATCCAATTTTAAGGTCCTCGTAGGCTAAATGTGCTCAATGATTTGACTGCGATTTCACTGCTAAGTCTACGAAGGCCTACATTATTAGACAATCAGAGAGAGACACAAGAATGAAATCAAATCTCATTGATCAAACTGCTTGGACAACCAGTACATTATATAGGTATACATAGACAACTTCTAGGACAATCTAGATCCAAATAATTTGGATCACTAACTCACAACACAAAATAAAAAGACACAACTCATGACAGATAGAGTCAAGACTGACTACGAGAACACAACTCATCAACTCTATCTAGACATATCATTTCAACATTATTCCAACATCCCCCCTTAATCGAGAAATGGATTTTCAACAATGCCTAGTTGTTGTCTACATATTTCAAAGTTCATCTTTACAAGAGGCTTGGTAAAGATGTCATCTACATTCTCACTTGTATTACAATACACTAAATGAATCTCATTTGATTATATCTTTTCTCTTACAAAATGATGTTGGACTTCAATATGTTTTGTTCTGGCATGATAAATTGGATTATTTTCCAGCTTCATGGAACTCTGGTTGTCACATTTGATGCTTGTTGGTCCTCTTTGCTTTTTTCCAACATCTTCAAGAATCCTCCTTAACCAAATAGCTTCACAAGTTGCATTGGTCAAGGCTTTGTATTCAGCTTCCATGGATGACAAAGAAACAATTGGTTGTTTCTTACTGCTCCATGATACGACCCCTGATCCTAAATTGAATGCATATCCAGAGGTTGATCTTCTATCATCAGGATTTCCAACCCAATCTGAATCAAAAAAACCTACCAAATCAACATCAATATACAAAATACCAAAATAAAGTGTTCCCTTCAGATATCAAAGGACTTTATTTACTACTTTCCAATGGCTTTCACAAGGCTTAGCCATAAATTGACTAAGGATGCAAACAGAATATGCTATATTTGGCCTGGTAGTGGTGAGGTAGTTCAAACTTCCCACCAATTGATGATACAAAGTTCCATTCACTTATTTAGATCCACCATCACTGTACAACTTGGAATTTTGTTCCAAAGGAGTAGACATTGGTTTGCATTCAAACATATGCAATCTTTCAAGGACTGTATTTGCATATTTGTTTTGTGTGATAATTGTCTTACTAGATTCTCTCCAAATTTCAAGACCCAAACAATAATGCAATTCACCAAGATCCTTCATTTCAAATACCTGTGACAACTGAATTTTAATTTCTTCAATCAACCCGAGTGCACTGCCTATTATGATAATATCATCAACATACAAAGATATCAAGACAATATTCCCATCTTCATCTCAATTGATGTACAAATTAGGATCACTTTTTCTTCTCACAAAACCTTTGCCATAAAAGAATGAATCAATTTTCACATACCAAGATCTTGGTGCTTGTGTCAAACCATAAAAGGATTTCTTTAACCTACAAACAAGATGTTGTTATCCCTGCTTTACAAACCCGTCGGGTTGAACCAAATACACTTCTTCTTTTAATTCACCATTCAAGAAAGCAGATTTGACATCTAACTGATGCATTTTCCAATTTTGTTTTCTAGCTAATGAAATCATGATTCTAACTGTATTGAATTTAGCTACAGGTGCAAGAGCATCTTCATAATCAATTCCTTCTTGTTGTGAATAGCCTTTTGCAACCAATCTAGCTTTATACTTATCAATACTACCATCAACATTAAACTTTGGTTTGAACAACCATTTGCATCCTATCGGAACTTTATCTTTGGGAAATTATGTTAATTCCCATGTCTCGTTCTTCATTATTGAGTTGTGTTCCTTATTCATTGCATCTCTCAATTCTTTATATTCTTTAACTTCTTCATAACTTGAAGGTTCTACAACATTCATTACATGAGATGTTACTGCATAATTTGCGTATCTTATAGGTGGTTGAATTTGATGTGGTGACCTCTTTAGAGTTTCACTGCTTTCATCATTCTTCCTGCTTTGTGGAGTCTCTTGTTCTCTTCTTGGAGTGTCATGACTGTTGGATGTTTTTGCTCTTGAAGCTGTACCTATTCCTATACCAGTTGTTGTACTTGTTCATGTTCTTATTCACAACATTCTTCTTTTTTGACATAATCATCAATATCATGTCATACACCTGTGTTATTTATTTTATTACCTTCATCTACATTTTCATGAAATACCACATCCCTACTTGCAAGCAATCTATGTGAAGTGGGATCAAACAACTTGTATACCTTTTGATCATCACAATAACCAATGAATGTGCACTTAATTGATTTTGCATCAAGTTTTCTTCTTTCATCTTTTGGAATATGTGCAAATGCCTTGCATCCAAAAACTCTTAAATGATTCACTTTTGGTTTATATCCATAAAATGCTTCAAAAGGTGTTTTTAGATCCAAAATTTTGGTTGGACTCCTATTTTTCAAATAAAGAGCACTACTAATGACTTTAGCCCAAAGAACATTAGAGATATTTTTACCTTGAAACATACTTCGTGCAAATTCCACTAGTGTTCTATTTTTCCTCTCAACAACTCCATTTCGTTGAGGTGTATGAGGCACTGTATATTGTTGTAGAATCCCATGACTTTTGCAATATTGATTAAAAGCTCTTGATTTATATTGTCCCCCCTGATCAGATCTGAGAATTTTGATGTATTTCCCAGTTTGTTTTTCCACCATGTTTTTGAATTCCTTAAAGTACTCGAAAACAACACTTTTCTTTCTTATGAAATAGACCCAAGTGTGTCTAGATATATCATCAACAAAAATAATAAAGTACAAGGCTCCTCCAAGATATCTAGTTTGCATAGATCCACATACATCAGTATGAATTAATTCAAGTACTTCTCTTTTCCTTTTTTCTTCATGTATAGGAAATTCCTCTCTATGTTGCTTGCCAAGTGCACATGCTTCACATTCAACATGATTATTCTTCATAATAGGAAGACCTTCAACCATTGTTTTTCTTTGAAGTAACATTAAATCATTGCGATTTAAATTCCATACCTTTGATGCCATAGCTTTTCTGTTGACATTGTTGTAGATGCCAATGCTTGATGCCATGTCCTGGTCACATTCAGCTTATACAAGCCTCCAACTCTGGTACCTGTGGCAATAACCTTATAGCAATCTTGGATATCTTTAACAACACACTGTGATTTGAAAAATTCCACCTTTAGATCTTGATCAACAATAGTAGAAACAAAAATTAAATTCTTTTTTATACCAGGAACATACATCACATCATGGATCTGTCTCTTTTTTCCATTAGGTAACATCACACCTATTATTCCATAACCTTGAACTTGAAGGGATCTATTATCTCCTAGATAAACACATGTTCCATCAATTTTCTCATGATATTCATCAAACCAATCCTTATTACAAGACATATGGAGTAATGCACCAGAATCAATGAACCAAGCATTCACATCATTAGTATTAGTAGACAATGCAATATCAGAAACAAATAATTTGAGATTTTTAAATCCATCATTGATTGAGGTGTCTTTGCCCACAAAATTCCCATTATGCCTTATGTTTCTCTCTTAAGACACATTATATTTCCTTTTATAGCAATCTTTAGCATGTGTCCAGGTTTGCCACAATAATAACAATCGTCATTTCCCTTATCATAAATTGGAAATTTAGATTGTGTCATACATTTCTTCTTTGCTTGAAACTTTCCTCCTTTTCTTTTGTCCCATGGCTTGCCTTTGTGTGGCTGCTTACCCTTGGCTACTAATGCCAAATCCGAATTGTTTGAGCCCAAATTGAAGTTCTTCATCCTATCTTCTTCTTGTAGAAGAATACCTGTCAGTTCATCAAAAATAGGAGGCTTCTCTCTAGCTGAAAGACTTGAAACAAAAATTTGATAATCTTACACTAAGCCATTTAATGTGATGGTGACCAAGTCAGCATTGGACACCTTTTCACCAATGTCTCCTAACTTATCACTTATCCCTTTAACACGGGAAATGAAATTGCTTATACTTTCATTGGCCTCCATTTTAATTGACAAAAGCTTGGTCTTCAAGAATAAAATCTGGTTAGTATTAGATGTTTCATACAAGCTTTTGAGAACACCCCATGTTTCTTTGGATGTTTTACAATCCCTAATATGAGGAATGATGTTGTCCTTAATTGATATTCGTAGCAACACCTTCGCTTTTGTTTCCCTTTTTTCCCAATCTGGAATAGTTACAACAGCAATGAGTTTGGGCTTAGCCCTACTCACTATGGGCCACAAATTGTTTCCCTCTAAAACTGTTAATACCTTGAATTTCCAATTTGCGTAATTTCCTCCATAAGCCTTGTGGACTCATTCAAATAAGTCAGCCAAAAAATTGACATAATGACAATACAATTTGTCTCCAATCAACAAAATGCACTCAAATCCACCAGATCTACACCCAAATTCCCCATATCTACATCCAAATTCACCAGATCCAAAACCAGATGCACGGGATCTAAAAATAAAAGAACTTAATATTGCTTCGAGTAAAAAAAACAAAGCCAAAATTACTACTTATTTCTCCTTTTTTTTGCCAAACTTTGTTTCAAAAAAATTATTTTCCCTTTTTTAACCAAATACACCTTTTTACCAACAATTTTTAATGTTCACCCAAAAAAAACGATATTTAACTTCTTATACCACGTAAATTCTTTTTCACCATGAAAAAACGAATCCCATACAACTCCTTTAATCTACCACACTATACTCTTCATTAAAAACAAATTCACTTTATGGATTGGAAAATCCTTTTGGAAACATAATAATCAAACCAACTACTCACCACCACTCCTTCTCTAACTTTACAAACTTCACGTCTCCCCCTTATTCAGCAGACAGATCAAATTGTCCACAATTTTATGCCACAAATCACACCTCCGCATCCAACAACCTTGTTCTTTTAAAATTTCTATAAATCATTGATCCACGACATTTAATATAATTGGCAGAAATGAACCACCCCCAATAAGATCTCACAGCTCTCACAGATCTAGGCCCTCTTGCTCACAGATCTAGGCCCTCTTGCTCTCAGTTTTGAGGCCTCACTATATCTCCCTCTCTATGCTCTGATACCATATTAGAAAATCAGAGAGAGACATAAGAATGAAATCAAATCTCATTGATCAAACTGCTTGGACAGCCAGTACATTATATAGGCACACATAGACAACACAACTCATGATAGATACACTCAACACTAACTACTAGAACACAACTCATGATAGATAGACTCAACACTAACTATCAGAAGACAACTCATCAACTCTATCTGGACACATCATTTCTACATTATTCCAACATACATACTCTACCCCTTCTGGTTTTAAGCCTATGACCTCTTAGGAGGAAACACATGCTCTTAACCATACCTAGTAGGAGGAAACATGTGCTCTTAACATGGATATTAATTTATAGCTACTATTTATTTTAATGTGATATGTATATTATGATTTTATTTTATCTAAAATATTGTTTGGGTTTATATTACTTTTAAATTTTTATTTAATAGACATGTAAATGTTAAATAGACATGTAAATGTTAAATGTTTACGAGCGTTTTCACCACCACAACGTCACCTAACCTATATTTAATTTTGTTTTATTATTTTTTCATTTATATGATGATGATGATGATGATGATGATGGTTAGGGTCCACTGAGACCAAATTGGTCTATCGGACCTAAAATTTTCTTAATTTTTACTTGTCTAGCTCCTCGTCTTTCTTGGCGAGATTGGTGTTGTAGCTTTTTTTTTTTTCTCTACGGTCTTCCAACTTCCTTTATCTTGCATCTCCTTCATCTCTTCTGGTTCTTGGGACATTGGTGTCTTAGCTTCGCGATCTATTGTGTTCGTTCTTTTGAAGATAGTTGGAGAAGAAGTTTGGTCTAGGAGATCTACTTTGGTGTTAAATGAAGATTTATTTTCTGCGGTATTTGAATCCTCATAACTCTTGATTTGTTGGGGCGGGCTTTCTCCTTGCTTGTCTTGAGAGTTGTTTCTTTCTTCCCTGATTTCTTGTGACTCAGGGTTTTCTCTAGAATATTCTTCTTTGATGACAGTGTAGTGTTCTTTTTGTGCTCCTTCCCACCATGTAGATCTGTGGTGGTTTTTTCTAGCAAAATTTTTCTCAGAGGCTTTTGGGCAATTTTGTACTAGATGCCCTGTCTCAAGTAGGATCGGCATCTGAAGATGACACTTTCATAATCAAGTTTCTGGTTCCATACATAGTCTTTACTTGTTAGGTTTATTTCAACTGGGAATCCGGCGCTGAAGTCCATTTCCACACATATGCGTGCATAGGTGGTCTGAAGTCCATTTCCACACATATGCGTGCATAAGTGATTCTCGCATATTTCTCGCATATTCCTCTGTTTCTGACATATATATATATATATATATATATTCTCTTAACATTTAAAAAATATTAATTACTTAAATATATTTTGCGGAACTCGTAAATTAATTTGAATGAGTCAAAAATACCTTGACTACCTCATTAAAATAATAACAATAATATATAATATTTATCTTTATTGTTTTATTAGAAATATTTTTATTTGTATATCTCTAATTTTATTATTTTTTCGTAACTTCGCACATTACAAACAGGACATTCTCTACAGTACGGATGGAAGCAATATAATACTAATGTATTAAAAATCATCTAAGACCACTCCACTTATAATCGACATCAAAACTCCCGTCTAAATAAACAGCCGCCCAACTACCATACAGTAATCAACATTAAAACCACTCTTGCTCTTGTAAATTATCATGTAAATACATCTTACAGGCCAATTTTTTTACCGTTTGTCACATGGAGGAATTCATGGTTTTGCCTTTATACAGCTTTCACGTTTCTTCTTCTGTGGAGATTCATGTTCTGAACGGCACTACAACTTTGGCTGCGTGGAAAAAGATCTTCGTCAGCCATCTTCTTGATGACCCTCTTCGTCGATTCTCCCCACGCCAAGGGGTTTATAAAGATGAGAATGCCGTGTAGGACTGCTCAGACTCTGGGAAAAGGTCTCATGATCCGACAACTTTGTTGTTACCCTCTGTTTCTGACACGCGGCTTTGACTAGCTCTCTGTAATCTTGTTCTTGGTCCTTGAGAGAAGAATTGTTATGGGAACAGCCATGATAGGTCTGGGTACCTCAACGATGCCAGCGTTGTTGCTCATCTCTGCCCATTTGTTCATCGTACTAGCATGGCAATTTTTAGTTTTCCCGAGTGCTGGTAGGGTATAGTTGCACACATTTCGCTATCTAACTTCTAACTTTGCAACAGAAGACGGCTTTAACATGAAAATTGAAATAAATGTATACAAGATTTCAGAAAACTATGAGATTATTACAGAAAGTGCAATTTGTTGGGGTTGTGTGTGGCATTATCGATTTAGTGCCTACATTGGCTACAAGTGACATAGTGTAGATATTATTGACCAATGATTAGATATTTAATATTAACGCATGTTTGAATAATAAACTTTCATCTTTAAAATATATTTTGTAACAAACCCGTGCATGGTTGTCATCTTGGAGAAAATTAAAATTTTTAAAAGTTTGAGAATTTTGGATTATTAAAACTGTATTAAACCCTTTTATGAGAATGAAATTTAAGTTATAATAGAATTATGATGATCTTGAAATTTGTATTCATTTCATGTTAAATTTGTTATTGAAATGAAACTATTTTCTTATAAAGCATCGTCCTCCACATATGCGTTTTAAAAACACTTTCAGTTGGAATGACGCAACACGATATTACAAGAGGCATCGTGATTGCATTAATTTTGCAGGGATGTAAATCATTTTCCGTATTTTGTTTTTCAACATGCACTACAATGATAGGAAGAGTTGTTTAAATTAGCAGAAGTTTAAATCACATATATTGCAAAACAACAAATTATTGAGTGATCTTTGTGTTTCGTTTTGCCTCCAATCAATGTATGTTATGTTAAGTAACTGTCCTAATATGTTGATTTAGGAATTGATATTTCATATGGGTGTTATTTTGTATTATATGTGTATTTTACTAGCATTGGTGTCATTTTTGTATTTTATTAGCATTGTGATAGCATTAAAATATAGCTACATTACTCGTTTATTTTGTTAATCTTATGTATGGGTTATTATTATTAGTTATTGTTCCATAAATTATTATAGTATGGTTAAAGTGTATTGATTTTGTAACTTTTTTTTGTCATTTGGTGGAGGGCATTTTATTTTTGGTTATTTGGTGAGTGAGTGCTCGACAATGACACTGTTATGCTTGACACTGACCTTGCTATGCCTGACATTGCTAGTTTTTGTTGGAGGTACTACACATCTAAGACCTTCATTAATGGCACATGCAGACACTTAGTTAAAGCATTCACTGACATGCAAGGCTTCAACATTGGAATCTTCACCAGATTGGTGCCTTTGAGTGTCCATGCATGCATGGACTACATGCAAGATCCTTTTGCATGATTTACTCCCTGATTTGCTCCTCCTTTCACTCCACAACGGGCTAGTTCTCTCCGGAACTTGCTGTAGGTGTCGAATCTTCTCATTGATCACCACTATGGCGCATTACCTTGGGGTCTTCACCTAGTGATGCATATTAGTTGACTCTCATGTAGTATATCATGAGCATTGTAACTTATTTTCTGTTAATCAATAATTCTTATTTTTTCTTTCAATATTTTTTAGTGTTTTTTCTTTGCAAAGCTGTGTGTTCAACCTTTACTAGCTAGATTCATCTATGCAGGTTTTCTAACACATTTACATGGTATCAGAGCCCACATGTTGCTAGATAAAAGGCGCACTAGTACTTTATTTTGTAGGTATTACACCTTGGATATCGAAGATAGATAGAAAAATGGAGTTTCCCAAAGCATCAATCCTAACACCGTACAACTATCACAAATGGAAGGACCAAATTGTTCGATACCTTCGTCAAAAAGGGTTGTACAGGATTATCATGGCTGCAGAAGTGGAACCCACTTCAACCATAGAGAAATCCAAGTACCTCAACCGCATGGATGAGGCCCACGGATCCATATGCATGTGCATCTCCCCATAGTTGCAATTTCATCTATCTTCTTGCAGTACTCCCAATGAGATTTGGAAAAAGGTTAAGAACTCTACAGGAAACAAGATGAAATGAAAGGACATTTTCTCGAAGTGGAGCTGCTCTCATTGGATCCACGGAACTATGACAAAATTCAATACTTCTTCACCAAAATTTATAATGATCTATTGCTGCAACTAAAGGGTTGTGGAATTGACAAATCCAAGGAGGAGAGTTGCTAAGTTCTCTCTATTATGTCAAAGCTCGGACCAGAATACTCCGTCTTTGTGTCTACATTCCATTGGGTAAGGCTCGCAACAGGTAAATCCTACACTATGCCTTCTCTCAAAGAGTACATGGAGTCCCTCACTTTTGAGCAAGATAAACTCATTGGCATGGGGAAAACCAAACCTCCAAAAGTGCATGCACTTGCTATGCATGATGGCAGCCACAATAAAAATCACAAATCTGATTCAAATCAGAAAAATCAGCAGTAAAAAGACAAGGGAAAAGCGCATTCCCATCCAAAGAAGGAAGGCTACACCAAGCCCTTCAATGACTCCTCCAACTCCAGAAATGAGAAAGGGAAGAAAGGAGACAAATGCACCTACTGTCACCGAGGATTCCATCCAAAATCCTCTTGCATGAAGAAACAAATTGACCAAATGGTAGAAATCCTTCAAAAGCACAACCTTGGGGACCACATCCCTCAGGGCGCCAAGAAGAAACTCAGGATCCGCCACACGGGAAAGGTAACAACTTTCATGCTTTAGTTGCAATTAACTCTTCCCCTGATGCATGGATTATAGATTCTGGTGCATCACATCATATGGCTGCTACAAAGAAAGTCTATTCCTCTTTGGATGCATGCAAAGGAGCTCCCATCCTCATGGGAGATGACTCACCTATTAAGGTCACCAGGAAAGGTAGAGTGGAACTTTTACACAGAAGCTTTGAAGATGTGCTTCATGTTCCAAAAATTTCAATAAACCTACTTTTAGTTTATCAGATCACTCATTCCGGCACCGTAAATAGAGTAGAATTCACTCCAGATGCAGTGAACATATATGAACTACATAGCAGATCCAAAATTGCAACCGATGAGGTAAACAATGGAGCTAGACTGTATACATTTTTTGAATTTATTGAATTTGAATCCTCCTTATTGCTTACACATGCTGATGATAGTAATAGGCTTTGGCACGAGAGGTTTGGTCACTTAAATTACAGGTATATGCAACAGCTAAGCAAGCATGAGATGGTGGAAGGCTTTCCAAATATCAGTTTCTCCAAAGGAGTTTGTGAAGGGTGTGTTCTTGGCAAACATCCTAGAGAAAACTTTGACACCGATAAGACTCACAGAGCATCCTCTCCTCTAGATCTGATCCATAGTGGTCTCATGGGGCCTTTTCCTCATCCTTCCATCAACAAAGCAAGGTATGTGCTTACATTTATTGATGATTTCTCATGGTATAGTTGGGTGTTATGAAACCAGCTCAAGAAAAGATAGAAAAGATAGATCAACGCCTTAGAATTCAGCCTCTTCGAGGGGGCAACCTCCTTTACATTACATAAATGAACAATTCTTGGATGATACAAATGAAAATACCTCCTTTCTATATATAGGAGTCTAAGGGGTCATAACATAATCAGAGCCGACATAACAATAACAATGTAAGGGCACAATAATAACAATAGTGGGCTTCTATGGGGCACAAGAGTAACAATATGGGCACTACATGGGTACATCAATATAATAAGTGGGTTGTACTAATAACAATAAGGGGTTACACTAGTAGTATAGGGGCCTAACATGCCCCTCTCCTTCAAAAAGCGTTGTCCTCAACGCTTCAGTAGTTCTTGATGCTTCTGTATAAAATTCTTGTCCTCCCATGTGGAATCTTCAGCAGGTAGGTTTTTCCACTTGATGAGATACTCTGAAATTGATCGATTTCGTAGCTTTCAAGTTCTTGTTTCTGTGACTACTCCAGGTTCCAATATGATTTTTCCTTCCTCTTCAATTTCTGGCAATATTGTTTGAATTGGGATCTTTTGCAACTTTTGAATAAGTGGCCATACTTCTTTGTCCTTCTTCCATTCATCCCTTGCTTTGTTTATCCAATTTGGTTGGATAATAGAAATAGCACAAAATAATGCTTCCACATCCTCATCCTTGAAGAGTCTTCCCATTCGGTAAGGTCACCATTTTTTAAGTGCATGTAGTATTGCCAACATTTCCTTCTCATAAATAGCTTGCTTTAGATGTAGCAGTAAAAATACCCAATCACCTACATCAAAACATTTTTCACTATGATGTTGATCTACCTGTTGTTTCATTTGATTTTGCACCGAGGTGGCATTATCCTTTAAAAGTTGGAGAACTTGTTGTTGATGCTCGATGTGATCTTTCACTGCTTGAACCCTTTTCTTCTTGATATGTCCTTCTATCTTTAGAGTTTGAGGCATGGTAATTTCTTCCAATCCTTTACAAGATATGGTCGGATTCATTTCTTGACACTCAATGTGATTTTTCACTTCTTGAACATTTTTCTTCTTGATATGTCCTTCTATCTTGATAGTTTGAGGAGTGGTAATTCTGACCAGTGAATTACAAGATATGGTTGGATTCATTTCTTCTTTCTTGATGTGATATTTCACTTCTTGCACCTTTTTCTTCTTGATATGTCCTTCTATCTTGAGAGTTTGAGGAGTGCTCATTCTTGCCAATAGTTTACAAGATATGTTTTGATTCATTTCTTCTTTCTCTGGGGTCAGGTCCTGGCATATATCCTCTTCTTTTGATGTTTCTCGATCCTTTTCTTCCTCCTCTTCATACTCTATGTAAAATAATTTCTTCTCAGCACACTTATGACCTTTAGTGCATTTGCTATCACAATTGTAACAAAGACCTTTTTCTCTTTTTTCTTCCAATTGTTGTGGTGTAACCCTTGTAGGTTGTGGAAGGCTAGGAGAAACAACACGTCCATCTTTATAGTTGTGAGGGGTAGACTTCCTTGTTGCCATAATTTTACTTTCAAATATGTCACAAATCCTTTTTACTCTTTCCAATTGTTGTGATGTTGCTCTAAAGAAGGTGTTGCTCTTTGTATCCTCATAATGTGCTATCATTTCCTCCATGAGAATTGACCACGTAACAAGTTGTTTACGAGAAGAAAGCCCTTTATACCATTAAAATTGATCCGGTTCTAAATATGAAGATGCAATACATACCTTTTGTAACAGTGGTACACCATGTAGATCAAAATATTGCTCCATCTGAAGTATCCAATTTACTGGATCCTTGCCATCAAACTTCCTCATCTTGCTTTTTCTTTATTTTAGGACCTCGATCTTGAAACGACTGTAACTTTGTACTTTTGGATATTTCATTTCTGAAATTTCTACCTGTAGTAGCGCTCTGTGTCCTCTTTCCAATTCCACCAGTCTGATCCAAATTGGATTCTCCAAGAAAGGGTTATGCACAATCTCCCAAGATGACCTGATTATAGATCTTTCCAGAAGAGCGAACTTGTATGAAGTGCCACGTGTCAATTTTTTGACCTTTGGCTCTGAAAACGGTATAAAAGAAACTACGGTCCACCCTCTTTCTGTACCTTTTTACGAAATTTCAATCCAATGCTCAGAGAGAAAGTTATGACGATTTTCCCCAGGTCACCTGTTTGGAATGTAATTCAGGAGTCTACAAAAAGACCAACTTCCTCAGATCATATCTCCACCAATATCGCGCGAAAAGCTCTGAAATTCGGACCCAAGGTTCAGCGCGATTGCTTCTCAAATGGGTTTTGTTTGTGACTTCTGAAACGTCATAGAAACAAAGTTATAGCGAAAATGCCACGATGACCTTTTTGGAGCAGCGAAACCCTAGAATCCAAAGCTCTGATACCAAATGTTATGAAACCAGCTCAAGAAAAGATAGAAAAGATAGATCAACGCCTTAGAATTCAGCCTCTTCGAGGGGGCAACCTCCTTTACATTACATAAATGAACAATTCTTGGATGATACAAATGAAAATACCTCCTTTCTATATATAGTAGTCTAAGGGGTCATAACATAATCAGAGCCGACATAACAATAACAATGTAAGGGCACAATAATAACAATAGTGGGCTTCTATGGGGCACAAGAGTAACAATATGGGCACTACATGGGTACATCAATATAATAAGTGGGTTGTACTAATAACAATAAGGGGTTACACTAGTAGTATAGGGGCCTAACATTGGGTGTATCTTCTCAGGGCCAAATCTGAAGTTTTTGTGCACTTTGAAGATTTCAAAGCACTAGTTGAGACACAGTCAGAGAGAAATATCAAAGCCCTCCGTATAGCCAATGGAGGGGAATATGTTAACACAACACTTCATAACCTTTGCCTTGAGTCCGGCATACAGTTGCAACACACAGTTCCATACACTCCGCAGCAAAATGGAGTTGCTGAGAGAAAGAACTGATCTCTCAAAGGGATGGCTTCCTCAATGTTGCATGCTAAGTCACTACCTCATAAGCTATGGGCTGAAGCACTTAATTGTGCTAACTACGTCCAGAACAGATCTCCTCATAGACTTGTCAAGGATCAGACCCCCTTTGAGGCTTGGAGCGGCACTAAATCAGAGGTCACCCACTTTCATGTTTTCGTCTCCTGAGCATGGGCCAGGATCCCCTCTGAAAAGTGGAAAGCTCTTGATCCACAGAGCATTGAGTGCATCTTTATTGGATACCCTTATGGTGTGAAGCGATACCGACTCCTGATTTCCTCTATGGACAAGCTCATCATTGAGCAAAGTGTCCAATTTGAGGAAAGTCTCTCACATGCACCTCAATTGCTGCATGCAGACACCTTTTATCTACCTCATGACTGAGCTGATGACTCAGTACACTCAGATGCAGATACAGAGCATGCAAATGTTGAGGTAGAGCATGCAAATGCTGAGACAGAGTCTTCAGATACAAATCTAGTGCATGCATATGATGATCCACATCCAAGCTGATCCGGATTTAAACAGGAACACAATAAAATACAGAGATAATCATAAAGACAGATATGCAGCGGAAATAATACCTCAATTCATTACTGTAAAATACTGAAATATGCTTACAAACAGAAATGGAAATAAACCAGCTAGGGCGATGGTAGCTTATCTCTGAGAAGAGATGTCGTGGCTACATGCCTCTGAACTGTCTTACAATGAGGCTTGAAGGCCTATTTATTGTTGAGAAACAATGGAAAACCCTTCACATTCCAAAACCTAACCCTAGAAGATGAAACGCCAAATTGTGGGCCCCGTTTTTGGGTAAGTTGGTACATCAACTTCCCGGGGTCGCGAATTGGTCGTACTATCTCCGTTTGACGTGCATGATAGCCCGTTGGAAAGATCTCTCCGAGGACTATGACGGAAAAGACGATTTTTATAAGAAAAATCGCTGGCGATGGATTTTCCAAAAAACGTCGTTTAGGGCCTCAAAACGGCTCCGGAAGTTTAGGACCCGAAAAACTACTAAAAATAGTAAACTGTGCCATAATTAAGGAAACTGAAAAAAACTGTAAGAAGCATTAGAGGGGATCCAAGTGGAATTAGCGGGTGGCCACCAATATCCACCTGGATCATTCCTCCCCCCTTAGGAAGCAATGGTCCCCATTGCGTTGAGTTCCTCCATGAGATGAGGGAACTTCTGCTGCACTTGGTCCTTGGTGAGCCACTTGCCCTGGTGAAGGAGTTGTCCTGCTTTGACAACTCGATACAGTTGGATATTTTGCTGGCGAGTGTGCTTGATCTGTGTGTCCATGATCCGATCAATTGCAGCGTGTTCCATGCAAGCTGGATTTAACTCTGTGGGTGGGAGTTGTTCTGCAATGTCGGACGTGTCTAGTAATGGTGGAAAGTATGGCCGAAGGCGATCGACATTGAACACCGGGTGCAGGCCAAGGAATGGGGGAATGCTGAGCTCAATTGCATTCTCTCCCACAGCCTTGGTAATGGTGTAAGGGCCATATCGGAGTGGTATGAGTTTCCGATAGGCTCCGGTAAGGCGTTCCTTTTGCAAATGAAACCAGACTTTGTCGCCCACACGAAACTTGTGTAGCACCCGATGTTGATCATGTCGCTGCTTGTACTTGGCATTTGATTTCTCCAGAATGTCATGAACCTGCTGGCGAATATGTTGGATGTGCTCAATGAAGCTGTTTGCCTTATCTGTTTCAGACTGGACATGAGCAGAATCTACGTGAGTAGCTGCAAATGGCATGGCCACATCTATGGGACATAGTGGTTGGAATCCCAATCCCACCTGAAAAGGGCTGTGGCCAGTCGAGCTGTGGAGAGCCCGGTTGTAGCTGTGCTGAACATAGGGGAGGCTCTCGTCCCATGTGCGTGGATGCTTTGAGTTGTACATGCGTAGAATGTGTATGATCATCCTGTTGACGACCTCAGTCTGGCCATCAGTTTGAGGATGGAAGGCTGTGGACTTAGTGAGTTTGGTGTCCAGCATCGACTAGAGGCTAGACCAAAATGTACTGAGGAACCTGCTGTCCCGATCCGAAATGATAGACTATGGGATCCCAAAGTGTACCCATACTCGTTCAAAGAAGAGTTTAGCAGTGGCTTCTGCTGTGATATTCTTCTTGCAGGCCGCCATAATGGCCATCTTCGAGAACCTGTCGACGACCACAAAAACACAGTCATTTCCATGCCTAGTTGAAGGGAGGCCTGACATGTAATCCATGGAGATGGATTCCCAAGGTCGACTAGGGGTAGGCAGTGGGGTATAAAGGCCTTGCTTCTTGATGGTCGGTTTGGCAATGGCGCAAGCAGTGCATGATTTGATGTACTTCCCGACATCCTGTCGAAGATTCAGCCAATAGAAATATTTCTGCAGTACAACCACCGTTTTTTCAACCCCAAAATGCCCAACGGCTCGACTGTAGTGTGCTTCCCAGATCATCTTGGCACGCTCGCTTGAAGGAACACAAAGGTGACCCAGGTGGCATAACAGGTCATCCTGGAGGTGAAAATCTTGAACATGTTGACCCTCCAAGAGTGTCTGGTATGTGTGGCTGAATTCCGGGTCGCTTTTGTAGAGCAGTGGCCAATCAGAAGTCTTGTGCCCACAAGAGTTGAGCACGGTGGTTAATGCCATGATTGGTGGTCGACTGAGGCAATCTGCGACATTATTGGTGCTGCCCTTCTTATACTTGATATTCAAATGGAACTGTTGCAGGTATGTGGACCACTTCTAATGGCGATCATTCTGCAATTTCCCTTGGGTCTATATGAACTGCAGGGGTCGGTGGTCTGTGTGGATGACCGTTTCCTTTCCCAAAATGTAATGCTTCCATTGTCGACAGGCCTGCACAATGGAATACATCTCTTTGTCATAAGTGGGATACTTCCGGACTGTGTCTGAAAGTGTCTCACTGTGATATGCCACTGGATGCCCGTGTTGAGTAAGGACTGCCCCAATAGCATAGTCAGAGGCATCTGTCTCGACCTCAAATGGTTGTTGCAAGTCTGGTAATGCAAGAACTAGTGCTGTGCAGAGTCGATCTTTCAACTCTGTGAATGCCTTCTGTTGAGATTCGGACCAAAAAAATTTTGCTTTCGCTCCTCCCTTGGTGACCTAACTCAAGGGCCAAGTGATATGAGAAAATCCCAACATGAACCTGCGGTAGAAGTTGGCAAGGCCTAGAAAGCTGCGAAGCTCTGTCAGAGTTGTTGGAGATGGCCAATCCCGAATGACTTGGATCTTGGTTGGATCCACATGCACCCCCCGTTCATCAATAATGTATCCCAGATACTGAACCTGGGTCATGCCAAAAGTGCATTTCTCCAAATTGGCACATAAATTGTGTTGTTGCAGTGTTTGGAGAACCTGTCGGATGTGGTGGAGGTGCTCTTCCCAAGTCTTACTAAAGATCAAGATGTCATCCAAGTATACCACTACAAATGAGTTGGTGAATGGCTGCAATATGTCGTCCATTAGCCTCATGAAGGTTGCAGGAGCATTCGTCAATCCGAAAGGCATAACCAACCATTCGAAAAGGCCCTCCTTGGCTTTGAAGGCAGTCTTCCACACATCGGAGGGTTCGATTGGTACCTGGTGATATCCTGACTTCAAATCAATCTTGCTGAAATATTTTGCCCCCTTTAGTTGGTCCAGGAGGTCATCAATCCATGGGATTAGGTACCTATTACGGACAGTGATCTTGTTCAGCGCCCGATAGTCAATACAGAGTCTCCAAGTCCCATCCTTCTTTTGTACCAGCACGATCGGGCTCCCACAGGGCGATGAACTTGGACGGATGTGACCTTTTTGCAGCAGCTCCTGAATCTGCCTCTTGATTTCATCGTTCTCCAGAACAGAGCGCCGATAGATTGGTCCATTGGGCAGCGGCGAACCTGGGGTTAGATCAATGGAGTGCTTGACCTGACAGTGTAGAGGAACCCCTGCGGGGAGGTGAAGATGTCCTCATACTCCTCCACGACCTTGTCCATCTGTAGTTGTCGTGCGGAGGGGCCCTGTCTAGAGGTCGTGGCCACCGTCTTCTTCGTTTCTTGAGGGCGTATCATAAGGAAAACAAACTTCCTGGTTTTGGAAATGAGCTTACTGCATTGTTTTGCAGTAACCAAAGAGATGGCGGTAGGCGGTGCTACCTCTGGTATCCTATACAACTTATTTCCCAAAGTAACAATAACAGCACGGGGCCTTGACTCATACACAGCATGTCCCTTCCACAAGTATGGTTGTCCTAATAACACATCACAAACTTCAAGGGGTGCAATGTCACACAATACCTCATCCGTGAAGGGCTTGATGTTGTATGGAAGGTGACACTGTTGGCTCACGCGAAGATCCCGTCCTTGGTGCAGCCACCCAATGGTGTATGGTTGTGGATGCGTTGTGGTCGGTAAGCCTAGCCGTTTCACGACCTCTGCCGAAATGAGGTTCTTTTGGCTCCCGCTGTCGACAATGAACTGTAGTGGGGAGCCCGTTACCCACATCTGGGAGTGGAAGAGACACTCCTCCTCCTCTGGATCCTCATGTTCCTCCTGGATCTTCGTGGTGGCAACAGTGGTGTTGGGCTTCGCATCGATAATCTGCTTCCCTTTGTCATTCCCCTTATCGAGTTCTGACTCAGAGTCAGAACATGCATCTGATTCTGAAACCTTTAGCTCGGCCACCAGTGACTGCTTGGCCCGACACTCACTTGTGTTGTGAGTGGAGCTCTTATGGAACTCACACCACTTTCCGGTGTCCTTTTTCGGCTTCGCGGCGCTGTTCTTTGCTTGCAGCTTTGGAGGGTTGTCTTGGGCCGCCCCGCCTTGGCTTTGTCCTTTGTTCTGCAGTTTGGGGGCACCTTTCCCTTGTTTCGGATTCGCAGACCCAAAGTCTCGCTTCTTCTGTTTAAAATTTTGCTCGACCTTGATGGCATATCGGTATGCCATGCCGAGCGAGGAGATGTTCAGAAACTCTATTTCTTCTTGGATGTACTTGTGCAAGCAGCCACGATATTTTAGTACCAAATGCTGCTCTGTATCCTTGATACCCAACTTTGTGCGAAGGGTATGGAAAATATTGGTAAACTCTGGTACGTCTTGGTCCCTTCCCTGCCGTAGCGTGGTCCACTTTATGTATTGATCCTCATAGCTTCCGACAGGGTAGTACTGCTCCTTGATGGCATCTCGGAATGAATCCCAAGTCGGTGTGACTGAAAATAGTGAGCCTGTACTTTCATCTTTCTGTTCGCAGTAGGTTTCCCACCAATCCTTGACGTGGGGGGCTGCTTTGAGAAGAGCGAAAATAATCTTTTCCCGACTGGAAAAATCATGAACAGAAAAATAACCCTCTAGCACATTTAACCATTTATCGACGGCATCTGCGTCTATCTGACCCTCAAATATGGGGATTTCAAAATTAACTTGTACCTTAAATGGTGTGGCGTTTCCAGAGTTACTGTTGGAAGCTGATGCGTCGCCCCTGGGTAGCCGCTGAAGGATTTGGGCAAAGTTTTCCATCATCGCGTTCCTTTGTCGCTCGAGGGCTTCTTCGAGCAAGATTTTGATAGGATCTCCTGCCCCCTTGTCTTTCTTTTCATCCGCCATGGGAGGCCGTCGGGATTTGCGAGGCTGGTCTTGCAAAGGTTCGACCAGTTCAAGCCCTAACTCCTTATATCCCGACCTCATTGGGGACATGCAAAGAAAAACAGAGAAGAAAAGCAGACCACTCTGATACCACTGATCCGGATTTAAACAGGAACGCAATAAAATACAGAGATAATCATAAAGACAGATATGCAGCGGAAATAATACCTCAATTCATTACTGTAAAATACTGAAATATGCTTACAAACAGAAATGGAAATAAACCAGCTAGGGCGATGGTAGCTTATCTCTGAGAAGAGATGTGGTGGCTACATGCCTCTGAACTGTCTTACAATGAGGCTCGAAGGCCTATTTATTGTTGAGAAACAATGGAAAACCCTTCACATTCCAAAACCTAACCCTAGAAGATGAAACGCCAAATTGTGGGCCCCATTTTTGGGTAAGTTGGTACATCAACTTCCCGAGGTCGCGAATTGGTCGTACTATCTCCGTTTGACATGCATGATAGCCCGTTGGAAATATCTCTCTGAGGACTACGACGGAAAAGACGATTTTTATCAAAAAAATCGTTGGTGGTGGATTTCCCAAAAAACATCGTTTAGGGCCTCAAAACGGCTCCGGAAGTTTAGGACCCGAAAAACTGCTAAAAATAGTAAACTGTGCTATAATTAAGGAAACTGAAAAAAACTGTAAGAAGCATTAGAGGGGATCCAAGTGGAATTAGCGGGTGGCCACCAATATCCACCTGGATCACAAGCCCATATCAGGCTTGCAGTAGTGAATCAACTTCCCCTCTCATAAATCAGAGAATAAGAAGCTTAAGTGAGATATTCATAAATGATTGTCAAGAAACATGACTACATCGGGATGAAACAAATCCTTGAAGAATCCAAAATAGCAATCGAAAATAACCTGAACCAGTGGCCATGGCAGCCGGCGTGGAGACGACAAGGACCTCGATCAAAGCGCGCTTACCGAGGCCCATGGAGACTGCGCAGGAGGTCAATGAAGCCCCTGGGAGCCCCGGAATGGGAAAAGGAGCTGATTTTCCATGCGCGTTACATGCATCACTAGGCAAACAGGGTTGAAATGGAGAGCCTTACGCACTTGGTCACGTCGGGAGCCAGAGGGCCGTGGGCAGAGAAAAAGAAAAAAACGCCATCGTATGGAGATGGGACCCACGACCTGGAAACCGGCGGTTTGATCGGGGCGCCCTTGAACAATAAGCGGTTTTGAAGAAAATGGAGCAAACACACTTAGCGATTGATGCGTGGCAGTGGAGGTGAGAGAAAAACCACCCTAATCGCGTGTTATCGGTCGAGCAAGTTGACTGCACTCGACGTGCGAATGACGTTGGATCTGGAGGAGCCCAGATCAGACAGATGAGATTGCACCCGATATACAGAGCAGAATTGACAGAGAATCGAGCTGCGATTTAAGGGGATTTGGAATCTGTTGACTGCTACGGTGGAAAAAGAAATGAATCGACGAACAAGCTGGTGTTGTTTCGATGGGGACACGTGGCTACTTCTCGAGCGTTATGCTGACACCGAACAGGGAACTCCAAGCACCCAAGCAGAAGGCGAATCGACGTAGGCGGGAGAGGAAACGAACAGGCGTGGAGGTCGAATGGCTAAAGCCATGAACAGAGACAGTGAACGGGGATCGAAAGAGAGAGAACGAGGAGTCCAAGCCACCAAGAGAGACAGTGAACAGTGAACCCTGAAAGGAGGACTGAACACAGAGAGCAGTATAGCCAAGCAGAGGAGACAGAGGGCCGAGCTAACCACAGGCAGCATCGAGCACCATAGAGCTTTAAGAATCAAGCCTTCCCATAGAGGAATCTGTCCGGATTGAGCATCATAGTTGGCTCTTTCCACTGTAGACCGAGGGTCATAGAGTTGGTAGGAAGAACAAGAGTCTGTGTACTCCAAGTGGCTTGGGGAATCCAAGAACCACCTTGCCAAGCAAAATCTGCTTCAGGAGAACTCATATTGAGTCCCTGCATTGTAATTTCTCTGCTCAAAGACACAATAAAACAAGGCCACCACTGAAGCTGAACCGGAGACGTAACCCTAGATAATAGGGTGAACTCCTTATTAAAAACTGTTTGTGTCTTTGTATTGCTTACTGTATTTCTCTGCTGTCTTTCCATTTATTTTCTATGTAATGGCAATCTGATCAATCCATTGTTTCAATAACACAGAATGCACACACAAGCACATGGGTCTGTAATACCTTTTGTTTAATAAATCTTTAACTGAGGTTACTCATAGGGTGATTTTCATATCAAGTGGTATCAGAGCTCAAGGTTGTAAGGTTAGACAAGCTTGTGTTGGTTTAGCTGTGAATGCTCACTAGATCAAAGCTCAAATTAGGAGAAGGAGAGTTGGTGGAAACTAATCCTGAAATTGGGAGAGTCTATTCTCGAAAGACAATGTCAGAAGAAGGTTCTATAGGGCCAGACCCTCAATTCATAGAAAGTTTCCTAGCCATAAAGTCCATGGTAGAAGAAATGTATAGGGACTTTAGAAAGCATAAGGGTGAAGATTCATCGGGCTTTAAGCAAGATAAAGAAGAAGATGAATCTCATTCCCATGACCACTCCAAAGGAAAGGGGAAAGAGGAAAGCTTCCTCACACCTCCTAATAGCCCTATGCATAATAAGAAGACATCTTTGATTAAGTTGGATTTTAAATTTGATTTGCCCATATATGATGGAGAGATAAATGCTGAAAAGTTGGACAATTGAATAAGACAAATTGATGTGTATTGCAGAGTACGAAACATAGACTCAGACAAGAGTAAGATTCAGTTGGCAAGCCTACGCCTAGGAGGCATTGCCTTGGTTTGGTAGGAAGGCAGAATCCAAGCTGATATGAAGAAGCATGGTAAGACCATCTCTATCTAGGGTGACTTTGTTTTTGCCATCAGAAAGCAGTTCTATCCATTGGCCTACATGCAACAAGCCATGATGAGTTGGAAAACTCTTTGGCAGTTGAAAGGGAAAAGTGTACAAGGGTATACTCAAGAGTTCAGAAAGAGAGCATTGATGTTGGGTATTTCATTAGATTCACCAGAAACTCTTGTGAAGTACATTGGTGGTCTACACAGCTACATGAGGCATACCATCCTCATGTTTAATCCCACTAGTATAGATGAGGTATCTGTACAAGCTACCCATCTAGAAGCTAGAGGAAAGAATGGAAATCCAGAAGTTGGGGGACCATTCCAACCCACTGTAAGCAAGAGCAAGGAGAAAAGAAAGCAGAAATGGAAAGCAAGGAAGGCTAACACTGCACAAAAAGGCAAAGCTTCATGCACTTATTGTAAAAAGGAGGGGCATGATAATGAGCACTGTTGGAATCTGCATCTAGAGTTGAGGCCTAAGAAATCCGAGGGCAAGAAGAAGAAAGCTGCTGCAGCTATTCAGAAAGATTTGGGGTCAGACTCGGGAGATGAAACAATCATTGCAGCCACAGGTATAAAAGGTAAGAATTCTGAAGCATCTACTAGTAATTCTGCTCAATCTGTTATTGATGAAGAACATGAGAGAAAAAGGCGTGAGCTTTTCCATATTCGAGTTGTTTCCAAATATCAAAAGATTGATACTTTGTTTGATAGTGGCTCACAAGTAAATCTGATTTCTGAAGCAATTGTAAAGAAATTGGGATTAGCAACTACACCTCATAAGAAACCATACCCATTAGGATGGTTGAATGATAAAGCACAACTACAAGTGACTAGACAGTGAAAACTCAAGTTTTCTTTTGGGTCAGCATTTGTTGATGAGGTTGAGTTAGATGTAATTCCTTTGGATATATGTGGAATTGTTTTAGGAAGTCCTTACTTGTATGATAGAAAGGCTATTTTCTATAGAGCTGAGAACAAGTATCTACTTGTTAAATATGGAATCGAATACTTTGTAAGAGATCATAAGCTCAAGAATAATTATACTCTCATAAACTCAGGACAGATGAAAAGAATGATAAATTCATGCAAACAATTCTTACTAATGGTTGTAAAGGAAAAGAAAACTGATAAAACCAATGTATTTGAGGGTTGTAATTCTGATCAGCAAGTTGATATAGAAAAGATTGTTTTAGAGTATGATGTCTTGTTTTAAGAACCTCAAGGTCTGCCACCCAAAAAGGGAATAGTACATGATATTATTTTGCAGCAAGATGTTCCTTTGCCTAACATTGGGATGTACAGGCTATCTGCTTTAGAGAATGTTGAAATCAAGAAGTAGGTGCAAGAGTTGCTCGAGAAAGGGTTCATCAGACCTAGCACATCACCATGTGGGTCACCAATTGTTTTGGTGAGAAAGAAAGATGTCTCGTGGAGAATGTGCATTGACTACCGAGCATTGAATAAAATAACGATCAAAAATCGTTATCTCATTCCTCGCATAGATGATCTTTTAGATCAATTGAAGGAAGTTGTTTATTTCACCAAGCTGGATTTGCACAGTGGATACCATCAGGTCAGAGTTGCAGAGCAAGATGCATGGAATACTACTTTCAAAACAAAGCAGGGATTGTATGAATGGCTGGTTATGCCTTTTGGCTTGACCAATGCCCCTACTACTTTCATGAGATTAATGAATGATGTACTCAGACCTTTTCTTGAAGATTTTGTTATTGTGTATCTGGATGACATTCTGATTTTTAGTAAAACGTGGGAAGAACATTTAAAGCATGTTAAGTAGACATTATATGTTTTGAAAAGAGAAAAACTTCATGTTAGACTCTCCAAATGTGAATTTGGCAAAACCTCTCTAAATTATTTGGGTCATATAGTAGAGGGAGGTGAATTGAAAATAGATCCCTCTAAAGTGGCAGTCATTATAAACTGGCCTAAACCCAAGTCTACTACAGAAGTGAGAAGCTTCTTAGGAGCAGCATAATATTGGAGGAAGTTCATTTCAAATTTTTCCTCAATTGTAGCTCCCTTACATGCTTTGACAGGATTGAACAAGGTGTTTCAGTGGGGAGGCAAACAGTAGAAAGCCTTCGACACCTTGAAGGAAAAAATTAGTACAGCACCTGTACTAGCACTGCCAGATCTACAAAGACCATTTGAGATCCAAACTGATGCCAGTGACTATGCCATGGGAGCAGTGTTGACACAGCATGGTAAACCCATATGTTATCATTCTGGGACTTTTAATCCTACAGTAGTTAACTATCCTACCTATGATAAAGAATTGTATGCATTAGTTTAGAGTGTGAAAAAGAGGAAACATTACTTAATGGGCAAAGAAACAGTAATACATACTGATCATCAGCCACTTCAATATCTACACTCCCAAACTAAGTTGCAACAATCAAGACATTACAAATGGATGGGTTTTCTACAACAATTTCATTTGGTCATCAGATATAAAAAGGGCATACATAACAAGTTGCAAACATGTTATCTAGACCATTATAAATGCATCTACCATAATTAAGCATAATTCTGTGCTGCATGAAAGCTACATAGAATAGTATGCTCAGGACATGGACTTTAAAGATTTATATGCAACTTTGAGTCAAGGAAAACGAGTAGAATAATTGGACTATCATGTGAAGGACTGACTCTTATATCATTGTGGGAAATTGTGCATTCCACAAACTGAGAGAGCAAAGATAATTAGGGAAGCACATACTTCTCTGATATCAGGTCACTTTGGGGTAAGTAAAACAGTTGAACAACTGCAAAGGTTCTGTTATTGGCCGAGAATGAGTGAGATAGTTTCTAGATATGTAAAGAGGTGTGCTATGTATGCTAAAAGCAAGCCCAACAACAGAAAATTAGGCTTATACACTCCCTTGCTAGTTCCTTCTCACCCTTGGGAAAGCATTTCCATGGATTTTGTTGGAGGACTGCCTAAATCTAGGAAAGGTCATGATTATCTATATGTTGTTGTGGATAGGTTCAACAAAATGTGTATTTTGATACCCTGTAGTAAACAGATTACAACTGAACAAACTGCAAAGTTATTCTTTGAACATGTATGGGTTCATTTTGGATTACCCACTTATATTATATCTGATCGAGACACCCGATTTGTGGGAAAGTTTTGGTCCAGTTTGTGGGAACTAATGGACACCAAACTAAAGAAAAGCACAACTTTTCATCCACAAACAGATGGCCAGATAGAAGTAGTTAACAGGACAGTGATCCAGTTACTGAGAGGATATTGCAGCAAACATCCTAAGCTTTGGGATGAGCATTTGTTCTATGTGCAACATGCTTACAATAGAGCCAAACACTCTTCTACCCAGAGATCTCCTTTTCAGACCTGCTTTGGTTTCATACCAAGGTCTCCCTTGGATTTTGTCTTTGGTAAAGATACCATGCTTGATGGACACAGTGATGTGGAAAAAGCAACTAGGTTCATTGAACAAATCTAGGAGATCCATCAGGCAGTACAGGAACAGCTGGAAAAGAGCCAAGCCAAGTACAACACTAGGCATGATAAGCATTGGATGGAGCATAGTTTTCAAGTTGGGGACCAAGTCTGGCTGTATATCAGCAAGGACATGATGCAAGGTGAAGGCAAGAAGCTAAAACCTATCATGTATGGACCCTTCAGGATACTTGAGAAGATTGGTGAGAATGCTTTTTGCCTTGATCTACCAGCTTACATGCACATCTACTCAGTCGTGAACACAGATTGCTTGAGGTTGTTTGAACCTTCAATGGATGAGGACCCTGAAGAGCAGATTCAATTACCTTCTGTTGATGACTTGCTACTTGAATATCTTAATGAGTTGTAGGAAGATACAGTGTTGGACAGGAAGGTAAGGACGATGTGCAATGGACAGGTGGAATACCTTAGAATTGGGCTTAAAGGTTCGAAGCCGAGCAGTGCTAAGTGGATTGACATTGGACAAGTGAGACAGTGGTTTCCTCACTTAGTCGATGCTTGAAGAAAACCAACTTTTGGTGGTCCAAAAGCTTTTTAGTTGGGAGTTCGTGATCCAAATCGGATCCATAAACGACTGTCAAGAAACATGACTGCATCAGGACGAAACAAATCCTTGAAGAATCCAAAACAACAATCGAAAACACCCTGAATCAGTGGCAATGGTAGCCAGCATGGAGACGAAGAGGACCTCGGTCAAAGCGCACTAACTGAGGCCTATGGAGACTACGCAGGAGGTCGATGAAGCCCCTGGGAGTCCCGGAATGGGAAAAGGAGCTGATTTTCGATGCACGTTAGTGCTTAGGCAAACAAGACCGAAATGGAGAGCCTTAAGGACTCGGTCATGTCAGGAACCAGAGGACCGTGGGCGGAGAAAATGAAAAAAATGCCATTGTACGAAGGTGGGACCCACGACCTGGAAACCAACGGTTTGATCGGGGCGCCCTTGAATGGTAAGCGGTTTTGAAGAAAACGGAGCGAACACACTCAGCGATCGACACGTGGCAGCGAAGGTGAGAGAAAAACCGCCACGATCACGTGTTATCGGTCGAGCAAGTTGACCGCGCTAGACGTGCAAATGACATTGGATCTGGAGGAGCCCAGATCAGATGACTGAGATTGCGCCTGATAGACAGAGTGGAATTGACAGGGAATTGAGCCACGATTTAAGGGGATTTGGAATCTGTTGACCGCCATGGTGGAAAGAGAAACAAATCGATGAAAAAGCTGGCGTTGTTCTGATGGGGACACGTGGCTACTTCTCGAGCGTTATGCTGATGCCGAACAGGGAACTCCAAGCACCCAGGCGGAAGGCGAATCGACGCAGGCGGGAGAGGAAATGAACAGGCGTGGAGGTCGAATGGCTAAAGCCATGAATAGAGACAGTGAACAGTGATCGAAAGAGAGAGAACGAAGAGTCCAAGCGACCAAGAGAGACAGTGAACAGTGAACCCTGAGAGGAGGACTGAACACAGAGAGCAGTATAGCCAAGCAGAGGAGACAGAGGGCCGAGTTGACCACAGGCAGCATCGAGCACCAGAGAGCTTTAAGAATCAAGCCTTCCCATAGAGGAATCTATCCGGATTGAGCATCACAGTTGGCTCTTTCCACTGTAGACCGAGGGTCACAGAGCTAGTAGGAAGAACAAGAGTCTGTGTACTCCAAGTGGGTTGGGGAATCCAAGAACCACCCTGCCAAAAAAAATCTGCTTCAGGAGAACTCATATTGAGTCCTTGCATTGTAATTTCTATGCTCAAAGACACAATAAAACATGGCCACCACTGAAGCTAGACCGGAGACGTAGCCCTGGAGAATAGGGTGAACTCCTTATTAAAAATTGTTTGTGTCTTTGTATTTCTTACTGTATTTCTCTGTTCTCTTTCCATTTATTTTCTGTGTATTGGCAATCTGGTCAATCCGTTGTTTCAATAACGCAGAATGCACACACTAGCACATGTGTCTGTAATACCTTTTCTTTAATAAACCTTTAACTGAGGTCACTCATAGGGTGATTTTCAGATCAATGCACAAGACCACCTGGCTACTAGAAATGGTCTTGTGGGGGATAATTCTGATCTGCAGAGGACTAGCTCAGAGTTTATTGAGCCTCCTCTTTCCCTCACTGCCACTAAACCAACGCCATCCCGGCATTGTCATTTGGTTTAGTGTTTTGAACCACAGTCTTATGCTGAAGCTGCTGGGCATCCCTCTTGGGAGTCCACCATGGAGGAGGAGTACAACTCCCTCCTCGAGAACCAGACTTGGGATCTGGTCCCCCTTCCTTCAGGAAGGAAACTTGTCTGATGCAAATGGATCTACAGGACCAAGAGTGTTGCAGATGGGCAAATCACCAGACAGAAAGCCAGGCTAGTAGCCAAAGGCTTCCAACAAGTGAATGGCATTGATTATGATGAGACCTTTGCTCCAGTAGCAAAGATGGATTCCATATGCCTTGCACTTTCCATTGTGGCTGCCCAAGGGTGGGCAATACATCAGATGGATGTGAAGAATGCCTTTCTTCACGGAGACCTATCTAAGGAGATCTACATGGAGCAGCCACATGGTTTCATTCAGGATTCATCTTTGGTCTGCAGACTAAAGAAGTCTCTCTACAGCCTTAAGCAGCCTTAAGAAGTTTGCGAAGATGGATTCTTTTCTCTTATCACAAAACCTTGAAAGATGTAAGTCTGATCTGAATGTTTACATGCTCAGGACACATGACTCTCTTCTTATCTTAGTTTTGTATGTGAATGATCTGCTGATCACCGGCAGCTCAGCTTCCGCCATTGCTGCAGTCAAGAGGACCTTGCATGATAGGTTCTTGATGACAGACATGGGTCCATTACACTTATTTCTTGGTCTTGAGATCAGCCAGGATGCCACAGGCATCAAACTCTCTCAGGCTAAGTATGCATGGGATCTCCTCGAGAGATTTCACATGACTGATTGCAAGCCAACACTAACTCCTTTTCTGTCTGGGGTCTGCCTTGAGGATGGATGTGACACTCCATTAGTTGACAGTACTCTCTACCAAAAGCTAGTGGGGAGCTTACTGTACCTCAACCACTCTAGACTATATCTCTCATATGCAGTAGGGGCAGTTTTCATATACATGCAGGAGCCACATGAGCTACACTGGAAAGCTCTCGGGCGCATCCTCTGATATGTGCAGGGCACCATCACCTTCGGGATTCACTATGCAGCAGGAACTACATTGAATCTCCTTGGCTTCACAGATTCTGATTGGGCGGGTGACAACATTGATCGCAAGTCCACCTCCGGATATTCACTCAGTCCAAGGTTTGGCCCTATATGTTGGTCGAGCAAGAAGCAGGCTGCTATTGCTCTCTCTTCAGCTGAGGCCAAGTACAAATGAGTAGTCAACATCACCATTCAGGTTCTATGGCTACAACACTTCCTCACTGAATTGGGCGTCTAGTTCCACCAGCCCACTGTCATCTGGTGTGACAACCAGAGCACTCTCAAATTTTGCAGGGATCAAGTATAGCGGCAACAAACGAAGCACATAGAGATCCATATGCACTACATCAGAGACTTAGTACATGATCGGGTCATTGATTTGCAGTTTTGTCCTTTAGCAGAACAGACTGTAGATATCTTCACCAAGACATTCACTAAGCAGAAGTTTCACTCTCTACGCGATCGTCTTGGAGTAAAGGACACAGTTGCTTACCAACTGTCTTTTCTTCCTCTTTTCTTTTGATTACATTGTATTTTGAGGGGGGGTTTTCCCACAAGGTTTTCCCTCTTTCCTCAATTTTAGTACAAGTTGCACTATATTTTGGGTGACCTTTGGCCTTAGTTGCCAGGGCCCATTTTCTATTTTTCCCCATAGTGGTGTTCATGGGGGGTGTTGGAGGTACTACACACCTAGGACCTTCATTACTAGCACATGCGGACACTTAGTTAAAGCATTCACTGACATGCAAGGCTTCAACATTGGAATATTCACCATATTGGTGCCTTTGACTGTCCATGCATGCATGGGACTACATGCAAGATCCTTTTTGCATGATTTACTCCTTGATTTTCTCCTCCTTTCACTCCGCAACTGGCTAGTTCTCTCCGAAACTTTTTGTGGGTGTCGAGTCCTCTCATTGATCACCGCTATGGCGTATTACCTTGGGATCTTCACCCAGTGATGCATATTAGTTGACTCTCATTTAGTATATCATGAGCATTGTAACCTATTTTCTGTTAATCAATAATTCTTTTTGTTCTTTCAATTTTTTTTAGTGTTTTTGTTCTGCAAAGCTGTGTGTTCAACCTTTACTAGATAGATTCAGCTGTGCAGGTTTTCTAACACATTTATAGTTTTAACATCTCTTAACCCTGCTATGCTTGACATTGCTACTGCTATGTCCAATGTTATCAATCGTTTAAATGAACGAGAAAGAGTGTTGAAAAATTGTATAGAGGAAGCTTGGTATTCATCATCACTATTCAATATTCCAAATAGAAAAATTCTCTTATGTTTAACATATTTTTTTAAAATCATTTCGAAGTTCTTAGCACACCTATCCTCTTCCTCGGAACTTCTACGTATGTTTGATTCAAAAATATTTAAAGAAAAATAGAACATGTTTTGCTAATGCGACTAGTAAATCAGAGTTTTATTCTTAATAGTTTGGAGGTGTTTGTGGCAAAGAAGCCAAGGCATTAGGGAAATTGCAATTATTAGAAAACGAATCAAGTGACTTATATTAGCGAGTGTGGACCTTTTGTATGGATCTCTGCACCTCTGAATTCGGGTAGTTAAGCTACACACCTTCGGACTCATAGATTCGAATGGAAGCTAGATTCAAAATAGAATCTATGAAATTCGAGAAGCCATGGTTTGAAGATTAATAGGAACATTCACAGTGGGAATGATAATTTCGTGCAAAAATATTCCGATGGTATTTACTCCCTGCACCCAATGTATGCTATATTCTAATTCCAAATGCTTTTTGGTTAAAAGAAAGTCGCTACAACCTGCCCAGTCCTCGATAATATTTGTAATCCAAAAGAATTGCGAGATAAATGCGTTGATTTTACTTATAATTAATGATACAAACTTAGAATTGTATGGTTGAACACAGAGGTTTGTCTGAACTGGGAGATCTTCAATAGCAGAGGCTGGCTTGATACATGTTTCATCCTTCCCTTATAAGATTCCGCAGAATGTTTTATTGATCTCTTCATCATGGAAGACAAACATGTCCCTAAGAATGTATGTAGGTGAAAATACTTGTTTATACATAAAAGCTTTTTGACTACTTAAAAAACAATACAAACATTTTTTTAATTATTTCGTATAAAATATTGTAAATATCAGATGTCATTATTGACTTTATTTTTTATTTATTAAAAAAATAAAGTTAATTTAGCTATCGAATTTACATTTGGTTTAATTTTATTATTAATACTTTACTAATGTATATTATCATTATTTATTATTAAATAAAAATTTCATATTTTTACATGATGAAAACACATTATTATTAAACAAAAATGTTTACATAGTGAAAACATATATTATTATTAAACAAAAATTTAAACAAAAATGTTCAGACAGTGAAAACATATATTATTATTAAACAAAAATGTTCACACTTACACAGGGAAAATACATATATTATATTGCTAAACAAAAAATGTCATCATTGGCACAACGAAAACACAAATATTATTATTAAAAAAAATGTTTTCACCTCAGCACAAAAACACTAATATTTAAGTTAAATTGGATGGAGGGAAGAACTAAGAATGAAGCAAGCAAAAACATAATAGAAAAGTTTGGCTAAAATGTGAGTTGTGAAGCAAGGTGTGGAGGAAGCAACATGATTACTTATTCTTGGTAATTTATGGGTTTAAAAATATGTACATTCTCATACAATCTAAAAATATTGCCAGTGCGAAAGAAACAACAAACTAATTCTTTTGATAGATCTAGGTGCATTTTTAGGGAGCAAGTAGCATAATTTCAAATAGGGGCACCATATTTTTTGGTCAATTTTGGACTACACGTTTGGAGAAGATGGACACAAAGTTGAAGTGTTTTACAACATTCCATCTACAAACAGGTGTGAAAACATAAGTAGTCAACAAGACTTTGCTGGATCTTTTGAGGGGTTACAATCAGAAGCATACAAACACTTGGGATGAAAATCAGGTATATATACAATGTTTCGTTATTATAATAAAGTATTCCACTCTTCTATTGGTAAGTCCCCTTTGGAAACGTTTTTTGGATATTTTCTACTCTCACCTTTGGATATGACATATTTACAAAAGGGAAGAGTGAGGGAGGATCTCATAAGGGATGCTTTAAGGGATGAGAATATTGTTGAGAAGATCATGCAGATCTATCTACAAGTGAATGAGACACTAAAAGAGTTAGAAGAAAAGTATGATTTTATGCATGATCAACACATAATATAAAATCTATTTAGAGTTGGAGATAGCTTATGGTTACAGTTAAACAAGAAAGGGCTATAGGTTCCTAGTCAGAAAATCAAGGCTTTGGTATATGGTCATTTCAAGATACTAGAAAAGGTGGGAGATAATGCTTTCAAACTCAGCCAGTCATCATACATGTTTACTTAATTATTAGTGAACGTGGAAAATCTAAAAATCTATGAGACATCCATGCTTGATCAGCAAGAGGAGCATGTGCTACTTTCCATTGAGGACTTAGCACTAGATGCTCAATGTTATAGACATTTTTGGGCACTACAACCCCAATCAAATATGTCCATAAACCAAGGGCTTCTAAGTCCCTAAAAGTGTTGTTCCAACCCCTAAAAGAACAAGGTCAACTGATTACATCATCTCCCAGAAGTTCTCCATGAAAAATTACTCAAACTGGTCAAAACTTTACATCTCACCTGCTCCATGGTCAAAGTGCATTGCATCCCACCTAAATGCAAACAGGAGGTGCGATGCATACTGAAAATCCCTTCTATGGGGTGCGATGGGCGAGAGTGGACAAATGGCAGAGTCAATTTGCGAGGTGGAGGATCATGGAATCTTCCAGAAACTTCTCTTGTGACACTTGCCTATCTGCATTCGCCCAAGGATGAGTAAGAGATCATCAATCTCCAAGTGGAATGAACTATCAGAGAGAGGACACTAATCAAATCTCAGAAGCTGACTCACCTCCCTGCAATCATCTATATAAGGATCCCTCATCCCAGAGATCCAGAGGCTGGAATTTTGTATCTTGTAAGGAAGTGCTGCTGGTTTCTTGGTGTAACATCATAGGGTTGGGTGATCTAAGCTTTTCATGAGGTGAAGAAGGGCTTTCTTGCTGAGAGAATGACGTTGGGTTAGAACAATTGGTTGTAATCCTCTTTGCTATTCTTGATATTAATAAAGCCATTCAAGTTTTCCTCCACATTCTTGTATGATTGATGATATATGCTTTTGTGTGGTCAATATATATCTGGTCCTATATTGTTTATGATAGTAGATCTCTGTTCTTGGATAGTGTTATGTTGCTTTGATTCCACAAGTGCTCTTTGAAGCTGGGTAGATGAGGAAGTGAGTGGAAAAGATCTATCAGAAGGGAGAGGAATCAAGCAAGGAACCAAGCGCAAGACAGAGGTTGGTCTCCTTTATTCCCCTATTATCTACTTCTCATAAAGGAAAACGAAAGTAGTTTTAGTTTGTTTGTTTCTAAGATAGCTACCAGTCTTAGTGGGACTAGCAGCTCCGCATGGACACTAGATTTCCCGATAACACTCAAGAATAGTTGATAGAGGATACAATTTTGTAGAAGAGGTTTAGAACTACAAGATAAAGGTAGCACGATATTTGGTAGATTGGGTTGAAAGGAAAACTTTTAGTCAAAGCTAAATGGTATTCTAGGGAGAAGGTAGATGATTCTTTTCTTCACATCATTTAGTAAAATATTTTGGGGACCAAAATCTTTCTAAAATGAGAAGGTGTGATCCAGATTGATCACTATATTTTATCCATCTTAGAGTGGAAGACTTGAAGGAATCAACTTATGAGAGCAATTGTAGTGCCCAGATGTAGTTTGGAGAATTGGGATTTTAAAAACTTTGGGATATATTGGGGCCTTAAATGACATTTTTTTGGAGCGAAAATTTGTTTCCTAAACATTTCACCCATGATTTTATTTTAAACAAAAAAATATTTCCAATGGTTAATAAAAGAAGTTAATCCAAGTTTAGATGCAAATGTTTTTCCTCTTGGAAGTTGAGCTATCGTGATTGGCCACCACAATTCGGAAGGATGCCACAATTTCATGTTAGTCCCCAATACTCATGGAAAATGGGTTACGCAAATGGAAAATATGAAGAAGACTCTAAAAGGGTCATAGTTGAAAATCTAGCTCAAATTTGAAGGAGGCGAACTTAGCTCTAGTTGGCTATCAGGTTATGTTATAATCAAGTTGCTAGGAGGAAAATGGTTGTCATCATATTTGATTGCATTTTGCTTCATATTAGAGAAGAGTAGCTAAGAGTGGATAGATAAAGAGAAGAATAGAAGGGTGTTGTGTTATTTAGATTCCTAATCACCATGGGTCCTAGGTAACTCCATAAAGAGTTCTTTCTCCTTTGTTTTCTCATCATGTCCATTCGGACAAAAAAGAGGATAGCAACCTCATCTTCTAGCTAGTCTTTCTCCCAAAAAGGTTTCCCATATCATATTTTGGTGTTTGTTGTTATTGGTGTGAGCTTGTATTTCAATATTCTCTATTTGTCACATGTTACCTATTGTATTCATAAGTAGAAATAAAAATAATAATAAATCTAGAAATACAAGGAAAAATCAACTTTCATAGTATATTCAATTTCAATATATTTTTATTAGATTTGTTGTGACATATTATCCATGATAGATTACATATTACCTATATACAAATTATTATAGTTATTTAATAGTTATAAAAGGATTGGGATGTTTAGAATTAGGGGATTGATCCGTTCAAAAAAATTTCATTAATTAAAAACACTCGTTTTTTCCTAATTGGGTAGTTAGTTTGGCTTGGGCGTTAGCCCATTTCTTCCTATGTTGTTGCATGTAGAACCATTCAATATTGTAGTTCATTTTTTCAATTCATGTTCTAATTATGCTAGGAATGGCTTCCAATTTAAGGTCCAAATTGCATGTCTCAAGATGATATATGAGTCCCCTAAAACAACATAATAGCTTGGATGGAATGTATGAGCTAAGATTATGCCCTCCAAAAGAGTGTATTCCTATGCTAAATTGCCAGAAGTAACTCCTAATTCCCATGTATAATGTCCTTCAATTATCACTTCAAGATGAAATATTACAAACCCCTTTGTACCCACACACCTACTTCGTAAAAAAAAATCCCAAGATTTGTTAAGTTCGTCACGAACAATAATTGTATAGAAAATTGGTCCAAGAGATAGGCTTCCTATATCTCTACATAAAATATTCACAAATATACCTTAGTCTTATGCACATATGAATCCTATAAAATTTATAAAACAATATCAACTTATAAAGCTACTTAACAATTATATATTGTGATTGTATTTAGCTGAAAATTATAAAATTCACAAGGTTAGTTCAGCTTGTGAGTTAATAATAATTACATATTCCAATCATTTTGGAGTTTTTTTTAACATAATTATTACTCAAATTAATCTACCAAAAAGATGTATGTCTGCAATGAAAGAGAAAAGAGGTAGCATAAAATATGTGATATTATGAAGCATATTAATAACAAACACACACACACACTTCTATATAAATTATTTTTTCATTAATTTTTTTATCCATTTTTAAAATATAAGATGCGCAAATCCTTTGTAACATAAACTTAAATTAATATATAATATTTAAAATAAATTTATTTTAATATATAATATTTAAAATAAATTTATTTTAATATATAAAATATTGACATATTAAAAATCATTTAAAATCAACTCCACTAATAACCCATTTTAAAACAATTTCTAAATATACAATGTCCTAACTACCATTCACTAATCAACACTAAAACCATTCTTTCTCTAAATAAATTTTATAGGGAAATTTATTTCCCATTTATGGTGTTGCATTTACACGATATTGGCATTTCTCCTAGTGTGGAGATTCATGTTCTGAACACCGCTACCCTACTTGCCTTCAAAATCGTAGTTTGTTTGTTCACCGTGCCAGGTTTCCCACCAGGTAGGGTCGCTCAACTCGCCAGGTCGGGTCGCCCACTGTTCGACAGCTCCCACTCTACAGCTCGTTGTTCACTACAACTCGTCGTCATTTGGGTCGGGTCGCCCACAAGGTCAGGTCACCCAACTCGTCGGGTCGAGTTGCCCACCATTTAGCAACACCCACCCTACACAACTCATTCAACCGCGCCAACTCGTTCAGTCGTGCACACTCGTTCAGATGCACCCACCATTTGGATGTGCCCACTCGTTTAGATGCACCCACTCGTTGAGTTGCGCCTATTCACCTACGACTCATCCGCCCAACTCTTTGGTCGGGTCATGTCTGCATGCCCATCCATGTCGACGCGCCCACCTGTGCCTGCCTTCACGCCAGGTCATGTGTGCTCGCCCAGGCCATGTCTACGCGCCCGTTCATCACTCATTCAGACTTCCCTTTGGTTGCGGTTGCTTTGTCCCTTGACTATACCTTCATTTGCCGACACCTTCACCTTTTGCTTATGCTTACTCTTGCTTGCCCAAATATATTGGATGTTTATTGCTTGAGTTTTCTTGATTGGATTGGATGATGCTTCCACCAAGTCATCCATCTCATATATACACATGGCGTCTAAGGGTAGATGGGGTCGGCCCTCCTCTATTCCAACCAGGTGTTTCCACTAAATCACCCATTATTTAAGTTGGCCCAACCCTGTGTTGTGTCACGACCATGAGCTCAGCGCACTCATGTGTGATGAGCGGCGGTGGGAGACAAACTTCGGTTATGTGCAACGAGTCGAGTTTGCGATGACGAGCAGGTGCGTTTGGTTAAACATGCCTCGGCTAATGTGTGATGAGGAGTTGCAATGGTGTGACGAGTTACTTAAGAGAGTCAAAAAACCGACATGAGGAAAATCATCTAAGTATGGGTGCATGTGACGATTTATATGAGGTGTCGAAAAACCTACGAGTTGGTGGCCCAAAGTGTGGAGCGAACGAGTTGGTGAGCCAACATGCGGAATGGAAGAGTTGGTGGGCCAATTCATTATTTAGCATTTTTATGGGTGATTTCTAAGGTCGACCTAGGAAAGTTGACCCACCTTAAATTCATCGGGAATGTGTATACATGGAGGGATACTTCGTAAATAAAATCATCCAACGAACTCAAGAAAACAAGCTTAGAGCTAAGACTTGGGTGAAGAAAAGAAAAGAAAATACGACCAAGGCAAGGCACAAGCTGTGGATGGGCCGAAGTGCCAAGCCGAGGAGGGAAAAAACTACAGATTTTGGGCGCACTATTCTGGGCGAGTCTGCACAATGGGCGAACAAGCAAGCCATAGGTAGGCGCTTCGGCCTGGCAGACAAGCTGTGGAGGGTGAGCCATAGGTTAGTGCTCTTGCTCGATGGGTAGGCCCTTCTCCCCATCATAGCCAATGACGTTGCATCGACAAGGCCTGGGACCGAAGAACAAGCTCTTTTTGAATCCCAACGGTTAGGTTTCATCTATGCCCAGTCGGGATACCTTTACACAATCCTTCCTGACACCCCTCGGTCTAATTCTACTTGTTCAGATCCACCGAGGGCATCCCACGCTGCGGATGGGGTCATTGGTTCAGTCACTTTTGGTAAACCTTACTTCCCTACTAGTCATAATACATATGGATTCCCAATGGAGATGTCGTTTCTTTATATACGCTATTGTCATGGAGCCACTTTGAACAATCGAGATAATCCAAAACTAAGAGTGTATTCTGCCTCCGCCTCCTAAAAATTTTATAATAGGAGGGGAATCTTGAAAAACCTCCATGCTATATATATAAAAGGAGGGGTGAAAATGGCCAAATTTTTAGGGTTATATTCAGCCTACACAGGACTGAATCTCCAATGAAAAGACCTCCTTAGTTCAAGCACCCTACACATGGTTCTAAGGTGAAGTGTAATAAGAAACTACGAAGGGAGCAGCGCCGTAGGGATAAGCATGCTAATAAGGCTGATAAGCCACCTACAAGCGCAGAGGGCAAGTTGCAAGTGGGCTCTCCAACTCGACGAGCTGCGGAAGGTGACCCTGCAGGGTGGGTGCTTCTACCTAACACGATGAGTTGCGGAGGGTGAACCGATGAGTGGGCACCTATGCCTGGTGACAAGTTACGGAGGGCGACACGGGAGAGTGGGTGCTCCTACACAGTGACGAGCTGTGAAGGATGACACAAGGTGGGTGCCCTTGCCCGAAGAAAAGTTTCACAACATGGAAGATGTGGGTGGTTCTAAACAAGAAAGGTGGGCGTTGCTGAATGAAGGGCGACCCGACTCGGTGAGGTGGGAGGCCCTGCACGAGCAGGCCAAACTTTTGGAAAGTTTTCTACAGGTAAATTTGGATTTTCCTAGCAAAGATGCAATTGTATTGTATTTGTAAAATACTGAATTACTGATTATTGGGCAGACTCTAATATGGGAGTTTCCCCTCCCATTTAAAAGAAAGTAATTTGATGTGCATATTTATGATATGATGATGATGAATGTTATTTTTGTTGTGTAAAATGATGAATGCTTAGTGTAATTGAAGAAAACTAACTAAGAGTTGAGTGTTAGGTGTAGCCTATACTCATAAGTATTCGTGAAAAGAAAGTGGGTAGCAGTGCCATACCTACCTATGTGTGGTTGAAAGACCACCACTAAGATAGGGGCGTGACAGATGGTATCAGAGCTTCGGATTCCATGGTATTTTGAATGATTTTCAGGTTGAAGTGTTACAATTACACTTTGTGAGAGTTTGGTATCAAGAAGCCGATTTTCAAAAGTGAAGAAGACATACCTGTGCTTCGTAACAAGTGGAATCTGACTTTCCGCAGGGCTTTCAAAAGTTCAACAGGGACAAGTGAAGGGTCAAGTTGAACGATAGGAAATTTTATGGTCTTAATGAGATCACAAGCGAAGCTGATGGCTGATTAAGCAGAAGAACCTCAAGTGATGATGGGGGAATCTAGCAGGGATGCCGAAAACGTTTTCATGGGTAGGGTAGTGGATAAAATGGAGGAATTAGCTTTTGATGTAGCTTCGGTGAAGGTTTCACATGTTGATCATCGAGATATGACAACAAAGTTGCAAGAAGAATATACAAAGTTGAAGGAAGATTTTGAAGACCTCAAAATCTGATACAATTATACAGAGTGGATGTATGCAAAAACAAAGAAAGAAGGAAAGGACATTGGAGCTGCAAGGGACCAAGGTTTAGAAGAAATCTCGAAGTTGCAGAAGGAAATTGACGATGCTTGGAATGAGACAACTATTTTGAAGAAAGCAATTGGGCAAGGTTCTGTTGGAGTTTCCCATGTGAAGGTCAAAGAACCCAAACCTTATGATGGGATGAGGAGTGCGAAAGCTCTTAGAAATTTCTCATGGGATGTGGAGCAACACTAGGAACATTTGGGTATACCTGATGATGAGTCCAAAGTGAAGGTAGCTTCTCAATTCTTGATGAAATATGCTAAGATGTGGTGGCAAAGAAAGATGGACCAGATTGCCAATGGTGTGGCAACGAAGATCTCTTCTTGGGATGACATGAAGAAAGTTTTACAGAATCATTTTAGCCCACAAGATGAGACTTGGGATGCAAGGACGAAGATAAAATACATGAAGAAAATAGGAAGCCTATAAGCATATCAACGATAGTTCTCGAGTGTGATCTTGGAATTACCTGATATGGCAGATAAAGACAAGGTATTCAATTTCATTATAGGATTGAAACCTTGGGCACACAATGAGGTGAAGAGGCAAAAGATCAAGACACTAGAGGAAGCGTTTGCAGTGGTTGATCACTTGGTAGAAAATTACGATGAAGGAACCAAAGAACAAAAGAAGAAAACAGATAAACCGAAAGAGAAGTCTGTGAAATAAGAGCCTTCGAGATCGAATGACAAGTCAGAGGCGAAGAAGCCTTTGAAGTGTTGGATTTGTGAAGAACCACATACGGTGAAGAATTGTCCTTCAAGACTGAAAGTGGAAATTGTAGCACAAGTCGATGTAAAGAAGAAGAAAGAAGAAACTTACGTTGGAGTGATGCAGATTTTGGGAGCTGTAGTAGCTATGGAAGCGATCTCATGACGAGATCCTGAAAGAAACAAGTTGGAATATGTGGAGATGAAGATTGGGAAAGGCATTGTTCTCACGATGGTAAATAGTGGTGCAAATCATAACTTCATGAGTGAAGATACTGTGAGGAAGATTGGGTTGAAGTTTGTACGAGTTCAAACACAATTGAAAATAGTCAATTCTCATACCACTAGATTCAGTGATTGGTGTAGTAGAAAAAGTTGATGTGAGCATTGGTGAATGGACTAGGAAAGTCGACTTCACAACTATGCAGATAGATGACTATGAAGCTGTACTGGGTATGGAATTTATGAAATAGTTTGAAGCTATGATAGTGCCTCTCTTGAAGAAGTTGTACATTTACAATAGGCCTGATGATGATCCCATTGTTGTACCAACCATAGGAACTATGACAACCGAATGTTAGTTGACAATGATGGATGTGGAGGAAGTCAAGCGAGATGAAGAAATTTATAAGAGGTTGTCTTATACAAAATAAAAACTTATGGAGAAGTCACGGGTGATTAGAGCATTATCTGATAGTATATTGGATCTATCAAGCACACTAGAGGTAGTGGAAGGAGTTGGAGATGCTAGACTCGAGATTCAAATGGAGAGTCGGGAAGCATACATTAGAGATTGGAAGTGGAATATCTAGATAGGTGGATTGAGCTATTAGCTAAGGAAGAGGGAGAGCCTTCAACCTCCACTTCCTCCCTCTCTTATTAGACTGACATGGGGATGAGGCTCATTATTAGCCACTCATTGTAGTGAGTCTCCAATATTTTGAGTAGACATTTTGCGTGAGATGGACACGATCGACAGTAGTATGCATATATGAGTCATGATGATGTAGGGGACATGCATTCTTGTGGATGTGATGGTTGGTTGGATTAGCTACCCAACTAGTCACCAACACGAGGGGATCTGGCACATGATTTTCCTATAGAGTTTGGCATATCAAGAGCATGAGACAGGTCAGAGGTGGACACATTTGAGTACCCATATATATGGATTTGCAGTCTTAGCGATGGTGGTTTCTAAGATGGTGTTGTCGACGATGACTATCCTTTAAAGTGGGGGAGTATGTAACGAACACGAGTTGAGCGTGCTCATGCGCGACAAGTGACGGTGGGAAACAAAATTCGACTATGTGCGACGTGTCGAGTTTGTGACGACAAGCAAGTGCATTCGATTAAACACACCTCGACGAGTGTGTGACGATGAGTTGTGCAACGACAAGTTGCAACGATGTGACAAGTTACTTGGAGAGCTGAAAAACTGACATGAAGAAAATCGACGAAGTATGGGCACACGTGACGAGTTTATATGAGGTGTCGAAAAATCGATGAGTTGGTGGGTCGACGTACAGAGTCGACAAGTTGGTGGGATGACATTCATAATGGATGAGTTGGTAGGCCGACGCATTATTTAACACTTTTATGGGTGCTTTGTATGGTCGACCTGGGTAGGCTGACCCACCTTAAACTAATGGAGAATGCATATATATGGAGGGAGAATTGATGGACAAAAGCATCCAATGAACTCAAGAAAACAAGATTAGAGATGAGACTTGCGTGAAGAAAAGAAATGTGAATACGACCAAGGAAAGGTGAAGGAGGTGGACAGGCTGAAGTGCCAAGTCGAGGAGGTAATGAGCTACAGATTTCAGGCTTATTGTTCTGGGCAGGTCTGCACAGTCAGTGGATAGGGGAGCCACAGGTGGGCGCTCCTGCCCGATGCACGAGCTGCAGAGGCCGAGCCGTAGGTGGGCACTCCTGCTCGGTGGATGAGCTGTGGAGGGCGAGCTGCATGTGGACGCTCCTGCTAGAAGAGTTGCGGAAGGTGACCCGGTAGGGTGGGCACTTCTGCCTGGCACGAAAATCTGTGGAGGGTGACCCGACGAGTGGGATCCTCTACCTGGTGACAAGTTGCAGAGTGCGACACAGTAGAGTGGGTGCTCCTACCCAGCGATGATCTGTGAAGGACGACACAAGGTGGGCGCCCTTTCTCAAAGATGACCTACATGACACGACAGACCTAGGCCATTATGGATGAGAAAGGTGGGTGTTTCTAAACAAAGGGAGACCCAACCCAGTAAGGTGGGTGACCCTGCACGAGCTGGAAGCTTCGGTTCTAATTTAAAAAACTTCCATTATGGAGCTTCTATAGCTGGAAGCTTTGGCTCTAATTTAAAAAACTTTCCATAACAGGACTGGTGCGACTGAGACACAACTCAATCGCTCCAATCGGTGCAATGAGTAGTGCTAATCTCTGCACATCGACGCAGGGGAGACAAAGGCCATTAGCGTCGGTCTTATAAACTGGGCAAAACAAAAGTTTTAGGGGAAATGGTGCAAAAGGGAATTGATCTGCTCATGAAGAGGGATACAATGGGAGTTTCTTCATGAAGGCAAAGCATGTGGGGTTTACTGTGGAGGTCCTCCAAGATCAAGGAACAGGGAGTACAGGGACAGTGACAAAATGTTGTGTAACATATGCCCCCTAAAGTGTGAAGGTTGAGCTAGAGTGAGGAATGAAATGCTTTATAAATCAGTGTGGGGAATCAGTATGCCATCGGAAAACCTACAAGCAAGTACAGATACATATACATAAACTGAGATCTCTATCAAATGATACATGAATCGTGGCATGGACGCATCCATTCTGAGAATGATCATGTAAATGGATCCATGTATGGGCGCAACCATCCGTCAAATAGTATCATAAAAAAACCAAGCTATGGTTGTAGCCATCCAATAATGAGAAGGATCACATTTGATGACTCATGGCCTGGTCGCAACCATCCATCTGATAGAGACATTCATATCATCATAACTATCAGGTTAGGAGGCAACTCCTCAAATGTAATTGTATTATTCATTCAGGTTGTTCATTTATTATATACAAGAGGGAGTGACTATTCATTTCATCTCCCAATGACTCCCTATTTTCTATATTATTTATTTATAGTTGTTCACCCAATCCCTATGATTAGGTGTCAACATTCCCCCCCTTAATCTGAAGGGATGTCGGTGAGTCCAAGCATCGTTCTGAATCTTTCAAGCTTTTCTCTTCCAAGCACTTTGGTGAATATTTATGCAATTTGCTCATTAGTGGAACAATGGCGAAGATGGATTGTTTTGGCCTCAACATGATGTCGAATCAGATGATATTTTGTATGGATGTTCTTCGCTCGATCATGGAACTTTGGGTTCTTGGCCAACTTTATTGCTGAGGTATTGTCAATCATGAGTGGAGTCGATTGTACTTGTTTTACCTACAAATCTTCAAGAATTTTCATGAGCCACACAATTTCTTTTGTTGCCTCAGATATTGCCACATATTCTGCCTCTATTGTGGAATCTACTAGAACTAATTGTTTGTGTGATCTCCAGGAGACAACTCCTGATCCAAGACTCATAACATAACCTGAAGTAGATACCCAAGTTTCTTTATCTCAATCTAAGTCTGAATTAGAGTATACAATCAAGCTGAAGTCACCCACCTGTGTATACTTGATTCCAAAGTCTTGAGTTCCCTTCAAGTGCTTTCGAACTCTTTTTTCAGCAGACCAATGTCCCTCAAAGGCTTTTTCATAAACATGGAGAGGATTCCAACAACAAACCAAATGTCTGGTCTTGTAGTAGTTATGTAGTTGAGACTTCCTACAAGCTGTCTATACTTCGTTGCATCCTCAAATTCTTTTCCTTCAATGGATGTGAGCTTTAAGTTTTGTTCCATTAGAGTAGTCAGAGGATTGCATGAAGTCATGCCAAACCTATTCAACAGATCTCCAATGTACTTCTTTTGATAAAGGAATATGGACTTCGGATGTTGAGTTACTTCAATACCAAGATAGTAATGAACATAGCCCAAATCAGTCATTTCAAAACCTTTCCTCAATTCCTTCTTTATGGATGCAATGTAGCTCTCATTGTTCCCTGTCATCAAAATATCATCTACATATACGACAAGATATACAACTATTTTTCCAACCTTCTTGAAAAACAAAGTTGCATCATCAAGATCATAATGTTTGGAATTGAGTTTCAGAAGATGCTTAGTTAGTTTTTCATACCAGGCTCTTGGTGCTTGTTTGAGGACATACAAGGATTTCACAAGTTTGCATATTTTATGTTCATCTCCTTTCACAACAAATCCTTCAAGCTGGGACATAAAAACATTCTCTTTTAGATCTCCATTCAAGAAAATAGTTTTTACATCCATTTGATGGAATTTCCAACCACTCTGAGCTGCTAGGGAAAAGAGTGTCCAGACGGTAGCCCATTTTGTTGTGGGGGAAAAAGTCTCCTCATAATCGACCCATTCCTTTTGTGTAAAACCTTTTGCCACAAGCCTGGCTTTGTGCTTGTCAAGTGAGCCATCAACTTTATACTTGTTCTTGTAGACCCACTTGCAGCCAATTGGTTTGGTTCCCAATGGAGGATCAACCAGCTTCCAAGTGCCATTCTTTATTAAGGCATCATATTCCTTTTGCATTGCTTCTTTCCATTCATCATGAGAAACAGTTTCTTTGAAGGAAGTTGGTTCAAAATATGTAGATAAATTCAATTCACAATCATAAGGAACATCCATATCAACAGGTGAATCGAAGTCATCTACATCACCTCCATTTTGCTGGTTTGAATTTCTAGTTCCTGTCTTTTGAACCTCATCAGGATGAACACTTTCAAGTGTCTTTGTCAGCCACTCTGGGGGACATTTCTCAGTTGGTCTAGGATGCTTTGTTGATTGAGTTTGGATTGAATCAAGATTGAGTCTCCCAATTTTGTCAATCACATCAGTCAAACTATCATCCGTTATTGGAGGTTCATGTGGGGGAGAGAGTGCTTCAGAAGAAGATTCTACAGGTTGATCTAGTATAGGAATCCCCCCTTCAAGATGTGGAATCTGATTATCAAATTCTTGAAATGATTTTGCATTTGTGAATCTATCGAAGAGATCAAGTTGCCGCTCAACAACATTGTCAGTTTTGGATGATTCAAGAAAGATTACATCTCTAGATACAACAAACTTTTTATTGACTTCATCATAGAGACGATATGCTTTGGAGGTGTTTGAATACCCCAGGAAGATACACTTACGACTTCTTGCGCCAAGTTTTTTTCTATGTACCTTTGGTATCAAGGCATAACATGTGGAACCAAAGACCCTGAGATGCTTTACCGAAGGAATGTGCCCATACCACATTTCATAAGGAGTCTTGTTTCTGATAGAATTAGATGGACATCTATTCTTTACATATACAACACATAGAACTGCATCAGCCCAAAACATCAATTTTACATTTTTGAAAAACATCATGGAGCGCACCATATTTAAGATTTTCCTATTCATTCTTTCAGCTACTCCGTTCTATTGGGAATTATAATGCACAATTGTTTGATGTTTGATCCCATGTTGGCGAAGATAGTTTTAAAATTCATTTGAAGTGTATTCTTTTCCATTATTACTGCGAATAGAGCCACTATGAGATTGTGCATCATTTTCAATCCACGTATGAAAGTTATTGAATGTTTGAAAAGCATCAGATTTGTTCTTCAATAAATAAACCCAACACATTCTGGGGTAGTCATTAATAAATGTCATCATATATTTATTTCCATTTGCAGAAGGAATAGGCATTGGACCACATAAATCTAAATGAATGAGTTCAAGTTTTCTATGTTCTTTGAAATGTGAATCATGAAAATACTCTTTGCTATGCTTTCCTAGAATGCAAGCATCACATTGCTGAAGTTTCCTAGGAATTGTAGGCAAACTAGCAACACCATTTTTCTTCAAAAAGCAGAGGCTGTCATAGTTCATAGTTCAAGTGTCCAAATTTAGCATGCCATAATAAACTTGATGGAAATGTACCTTCTTCATAATGAGAATTGTATGAGAGATTTTGTGCACGAGCAGAGGTACCCTGCAACTTGAGAAGCCTTTCTTCTTCTATCACCATCATGACAAGTGAGTGGTCTAATGCTTTTCTCACCTCAAGCTTGCCATCAAACATATGAATGGAGTGTCCTTGCCAGCGGATGTGGACCAAGGACAACAAGTTTCTCCTCAGCTGTGGGAGATATAGAACATGATGCAGAAGAAAGTCTGGAAGACCAGGCAATTTGAGCCTGATTGTGCCAAGCCCTGATGGCTTGAGTTTTGATTTGTCTGCAAAGTATACTGCTCCATCAACATTGTCATTAAATTCTTCAAAAAAATCTCTTCTAAAAGTCATGTGGCAAGTTTTTACTGAATCAAGCAACCAACCATTTTTCTAAGAAGCAAGTGAAGCATTAAATAAGCCTTCATTTACTCCAATATTACAGTGTGCCACAACATAGTAAGTGGATTCAGGAGCTTTACCTTTCTCTTTTTCATTATTTTTACCTTTGGGTTGGATTCTTTCCTGCTCAATTTTGTCCCAAGGAAACTTGCATGTGGATGCATCATGTGATCCATCTCTTTTGCAGCGTATGCAGTGCAAATCTGACTTTTCTCCTTGAGAGTGTCTGCCCCCCCTGCCTATGAAATTTCTTCCTCTTCCTCTTCAACCACCTCTTCCTTTGGAAGAATATTGAGCAAGATTCTTTTCTCTATGAGCAACGCACATAGCCTCTTCAGAAGACTGAGGGGTCGTCTTCTTCCCAAAAGATTTCTCTCTTTCAACAAATTTTTTCACTAGGGAGTCAAAGGTAATATCTTTGAGGTTTCCATTTGCTTGCAATGACTCAAGATAATTTGAGTAAGTGGGATAAAGTGCCTTGATAAAAGCTATGAGAGGAATATCTAGTTCAACATTAGTGACTTTGATATCATGCATAATAGATTTTACTTCTGATGCAAGAGAAAGAGGATCATCATTTTGTAATTCAAGGGTGAACAATTTAATCATGAGTTGAACAACTTCAAGTGCACAGTGTGAGTCATAGAGTTCCTTAATTTTTTGTAAGGCTTTGAAAGCATTTGAAAATGGTGAAATATGGTGACTTACCTCTTCATTTACTGATGCTGTAATCAATGCATAAGCCTTGCTATTCTTATTTTCCCAAATGGTGAATTCCTTGTCTGAGGTAGGTTGTTCTGGCTCTTTGTCTTCGTTTCCAAAACACACTCCTTTCCACAGCTCATTAAAAATGAAAGTGTGTTTGATTTTTTGCAACCATTTTGGATAGTTTTCTTTGTCGGTGAGAACCAATCCCACAATAGATATCAATGAATGCATTTAAAAAACTATGTACTGTAAAAAAATATACTTTTGTTGCCAATACTCTATAAGAAATTGCACTTCTGGTTTAAAAAGAAATTAATATATATAACAAAGGTATATATATAAGAGGGAGGGGTTATGTGGTGGAGGCGCAATGCGATATTAAAAAAAATTGTGATATTGGGCATTCACTAGACGCTGGAGCAGTATGGAGGAAAATGAGATCTAAATGAGATTGCAGATTTTTATTTTTATTTATTTTTACATGACAGCCAACTATTCCTTGACATTCTCCCTACCGATTACCAATGCTCTGCTTGCAAACAATTTGGTGGCCCTGGCTTAAGATACAGATGTTGTCTCGATGAATGTAACTTCAACCTCCAAGACTACTGCGCAAGGGCTCCAGCTGTGGTTAATGCACCTCGCGTACTGGAGCAGCTCTTTCAACCAGCGTATTGATGTAAGGGACCAGGTCTTTCAACCAGCGTATTGATGTGAGGGAGCAGCTTTTTTTTTTAACCAGCGTATTGATGCAAGGGAGCAGCTCTTTCAAGCAGCATATTGATGTGAGGGAGAAACTCTTTCAACCAACATATTGGAGCTGCCAGCATATTGGAGGTAGCGTGGAGAGGTATGGAGAGCAACTTTTATAGGCAGCAGTGTTTCCAACAACATTTCAAATCTGGATGTTCTACAGTGTTGGGTCACAAGATATTAGTGATGCAACAAGACATTTTTAGGGCAACGGTACTGCCCAACAAAGGCCGCACTGTGGGTTATTGGTTTGAAAACAAGGATTCCATAGTCAACATAATTGGAAAGGAGCCTTGGAACGTAGAGCAAGAGATGAGATTGAAACAATTGTGTGGAGTTGAGACGAATTTCAAGTGTTAGACCAGATTATTATGCACACAACAGAGGGCATAGAACTGAAGAATATGGTAGACTACAAATTTCTGAAAAATGGAAGAAGGGAGTTACAATGGCAGACTGCAATGCCAAAAATAGAGTTGGCTCTGATACCATGTCAGGCTAGGACGTAACTCCTCAAATGTAATTGTATTATTCATTCAATTTGTTCATTATTATATACAAGAGGGAGTGACTGTTTGGTTCATCTCCCAATGACTCTCTATTTTCTCTATTGTTTATTTACACTAATTATAGTTGTTCACCCAATCCCTATGCTTAGGTGTCAACAATAACCATGTCACACCACTTTGCAACCTAGATTTTATGATCTGATTCCAGGGTCTTGCGCTCCAACACGACCCGATTTAAGTACAGATCCTAGCATGCGAATAAATGTGTTCACGTCGAACATGCCAGAATGTCGCTTGATTACCAGTCAATGATGTAAATTGTTGACAAGCGTAAGAGAAACCACCAATAATGATAATAGTTCTCAAGGTACTATCAGCACAATCCATGGAATGTGAATATAGGAACTGAAATCACTCAATCAAAAGCCAATGACGTGACTTTGTTGTTGAGTGCGAAGAATTTTCCATTAGGGCATGCAAGCTCTAAGGTACTGGAAGGGAGTCTCTCGGTCAACTTCCTGAATAATGAGCTGAAGTCGATGTAAAGTGACCATGTCGAAGGAGGGCCATAATGAATCCCACATCATCGACGTGAGACAAAAGGATGCAAAATGATTTTGGATGATATAGAGAATCAAAGGTAAGTGTAACTACAAAAGGACAACTCTTGAACATATTGGCGACACAACTGGAAGTTTGGCAGTTTTTGGATCCATGGGATCAGTGGTCATGATGACATGGAAGAGATCAAATGGAAGGAAAAATGAACGGCCCAAACCCAGGAAGGTGAACGATACATAGGAGGATGTCCTAACCTGACATGAAGCAAAGAGTGTCATGTTTAAGAGTGAGCTGCCAACACGACTGATAGATTTCCATATTTTTCCCCCACCATTTATGGCGAGTACCCCAATTATTTTTTAATCACAAGCTTAAAGGGGATAGCATATGCTTGCAATGTAAGTTCATCCTTAGGACGAATCCGACCTAGTAAGTTTAACAAGCCCTAGGAAGGAGAAGCTCATGTTCGTCATGGTGACAATTCCAATATCATTTAATAGTTTAATGAGTCCGACAAAGGTGTAACTCAGTATCTTTTTCATGTTTAGAGAGTTTGAAAAAGACATGGAAAAGAAAACTCCACATGGTCCCTTTTTGTACATTGTGACTCTTGAGCCTGAAAAGATAGAAAACAATACCTGAGAGAACCACTTGACCATTCCAGTCAAGGAGTACATTTTTTCATAAATAGTGCCTCCGAGCCCGAAAAAGGGGTTAACATATACTGGGTGCATGATATTTCGCATCCATTAATGAGTTTTAAACGACAAGGGCTCGACCATCTTTTCATTTTTAAAGGGTTGGAAAAGAGATGAAAGCAGACCCCCCTTTTTTATTCTCTTTAACGAGTCAAAAATGGAAAAAATATTCGGCAATATTTTCATATGAGTTTAACGAGTCGAGAAAAAAGCTTAAAGGTGACTTGTCCTGGAGGAACGAGTGGTATAAAGGGTAGCAATTGGTTCCGGCAAAGGTGGAATTTCTCAAAACATGTAATGGTTAAGAGGCTGGCTGACAAAACCACTCATTGTTGTGGTTCCTCAGGAAAGGAAAAATGACCAAGTGAAAGCATATGATTGGCCAAATAGATGGTGGCAATGGAATGAAACAATCAAGGCTTATCTAGCAGAAATTAGCTGACAAAAATGACAAACACGAGATGTAAATTGGGCATGGGTTCATTTTTGAACAATCTTGAACGATGGAGAACTCTGCTTGGATTCGGTCACATGCCCCCAACATAATGACTCAATCAAGGTGCATGCCCCCCAAGCTTCATTTCATTCGACTAGGGGAATGGAATTAAGGTTCGCTTTCGAGATCTTGGAAAGACTCCATTGGGATTTTATGAGATCTTAATCAAAGACTCGATTTGGAAAAGGGAGTTGCTTCATTTTTTAATGAGGTTGACATAGTCAAAGAACTATCCTCAGGATGTTCGTTTCATTTTTTAACGATCTTGACACAAGACAAAAAACTATGCTCATGATGCCTTGTTTCATTTTTTTAACGAGGTTGACACAAGATTAAGAACTATCCTCACAACGCCTTGTTTCATTTTTTAACGAGGTTGACACAAGACTAGGAACTCTCCTCATCCCATTGTTCATGAACCATATGAGAATATGGCTCCCAAGAGGTCTTCATTAGAGGGAAGGACCACGCTTTGGGAGGAATACATGTCATTTGGTACAAAAGACAAGTCGGGTTCCAATGTCCCCAGTACATAATGTACAATACCATTTGTGTGATCATCTGCAGATGCAGAAACAGAACGGGTAGCCACATAATTTACCTGTGGCGGGGAAGGTACTGCTTGCAAACAAGAGCATATATGGGATGATGGTTGCAAAGGAGGCGCTTGGTTACCAATGAACGACAATTGATCAAGAGTCACAATTCTCCCTTCGTGCGGAAAAAAAAACCACACGGAAAAGCGAAGAAACAAGAGCTCCCATGACATAAAAATAGTCCCATCCAAGGAGAAGATTCAAATCTAAATGACCTTGGACTACCATCACGTCTATATAGATGGTCTTCCCTTCCAAAGTAATAGGGAACTCCAGAAGGACCCCTAAGGATTGACTGATTACTCTGTTGAAAGCCAACAGATTCTGAGTGATAGGCACAAGCTGTGGGGAGCCCAAAGCTTGCCAAGTAGTAGAATACATGATGCTAAGAGACCCACCTTCATCTAATATAGTGCCAGGTACTACCATGTTATAGGTTTGTACTCTAATCTAGGAAGGAACATAAGATGCGAGGCAAAAAACAGTCAAGTGACTCCAATCGAAAGAGATGACAAAACTACTTGGTGGGGGTATCATATGATTACCCCCATGCTCCGCAGGAATAGAAGAAAGAATCCCCTGAACAACATGGACGGGAGGGTCACTCTTTGATTCATGAGAATCTGAGGAGACGAGAAGAACATGAGCTGTATGATCACTACTCTCTTTGGGAATAGAGTGAACAATTGAAGGCAGAGCCAGGTTGACACTCTTCTTGACCAATGGTTGGTCGGGAAAAAACACAAGAGAGTCATGCTCAGGAAGAGCAGGATGGGAAAGAGATGAATTCAAGTCAATCTCTTTACCAACTAGGTGAGGGTTAGAGGAAAGCCTCTGATAACCAACAGGAAGTTGGGGTTGAGGAGCTACAAGATTTTCCAAAAATTTGGAAGCTTTATCCATAAGAGGACAAAGGTGAAGAAGATGCTCTCCTTCACATAACCTACAAGGGAATCTAATCTTCCCTTTCTTCTCACCATCGCTAACCGAGGATGCAGCATCGACATGATCTCCAGAGGTCACTGGGGATGGTTGAACCAGGTTTTGAGACAATACCTCTAAGACTCTGGGAATTCTAGGACAGTATCGAAGGAGATGGTCACCCTTACAGAGCTTGCAAGGGAATTTTACCTTCCGCGAAGGATCAAAAGGTTTGTCGACGGGGGGTGTATTTGGAGTAATAGCTACATAGTTGGCCTCTCGCTTATTTGACTTCTTTTTCTTCATCTTCTTCTTCTTCTTCTTAGCCTTCTCGTTACTGGGTTTCAAACTTTCACCAAGCAAAGTAGAAGAAGAGGGTGAAGAAATGGGGGAAGAAGGCGAGGGGTCAACCTTAGAATCATCGTGATGTGATTCGAATGAAGGAGCCGACGGGGCAGGAGTTGGGACACTCGGGACCACCGAGGTCTAAAATAACCAGATAGGTAAGCCAATGGTTAACCCAGAGATGGACAACATTGCCATATAAGAAGAACCAACATTTCCAAAAGAATGAAAAGGACTAGGATTCCCATCCGAGGGGAGCGCTTCACTAGTAGACTCTGGGAATGTTGCCATTGGAATCGACCCTAAGGAATCACTAAGGAAGAAAACTTTAAACAAGAATATTTTGTGGGTAGTTAATTTTAAGACACTGAAACAAAACTTTGCGTTTTCATATTTTGAGAGTCGAGAAAAGGACGAAAGGTGACTCTATCATTTTCGATTTGAAACGAGCTCGAAAGGAAAAGTGCTCGATGATATTTTAAAATTTAAAGAGTCATTAAAGATCAAAAATTAATGCTCTGGATGATCTAGGTAAAAAGGATTACCACGCAACCATGAACTACAAAATACCTCCCAGTGAACTGAGAAGTACGAGCAGACAATCTACCCAAATACTGTGTTCGGTGTATCATGTTTTCAAGGCAGCCGACTCGGCTTCCTAAGGATAAAAGGATTGAAGCCTAGAGGGGTCCCTCGTTATATACTCGATGGTACAGGGAGCACAAATCCGTACTAGCACTATCTAACACTGAAGCTAACGACAACTGCTAGGTTTAAAGATGCCAAAATATGTGTCTACCCTAGACCACTAAATGTGAGCGTTAAGTTTCAATGCTTCCTTAGACTAATTCAATAAATTTTAATGGTTGATCTTGAATTAGGTTTCAATTACAAGGCCCTACTGCTGTCATTTGACAAAAGCTCCTACATGCAGCTATATGAGAAAAGAGATCTTGGTCTTCGATGAAAGTTATCACTAATTGAGAGATAGAGAACACAAAATTAATGCAACAATCGAAGAATGAAATATTTCACTAATAAATCTCCTAAATTCACTTAATCTTCCTATAACAACATAAGAAGTTTCATTTCATTTCCATGCCTATGATCATGTAATTCTAGCTTCTCAATAACGCTACTCATGCAATATTTTCGCTTAAGTAAACTAGATTGATGTTCTTATTTTCATAAAATGCAAAACGAATCTTTCACACAAAGCACTTGAATGAAGATTTTCACAATTTCGAACAAACAAGCATCAATCAAATCCAAAGCATGATAAGTGAAACTAAAAGGAAATTCTTCACTAAATCGAATAAACCAAACACATAAATGCTTCAATTGACAAACCAAGCAATGTAATCTATGCTTGGAAAGAGAAAAGAGACACTCAGAATAAGAGAACAAACGAGACTCTTTCACTCATTCAATTGAAAAAAAAGCATCCTAGTCACTTATGGGAGGAAGAAGAGAGTCTGAGGGTCAAGACACACTGGCACTGGAATGGGAAAAATTTTGATTTTTTTTTACCCCTGAGACCGGAGCGACTTTTGGGCCAAAAGTGGCGCCGATCGGCACGACTAGCCAGTAATACAACTAACGCTGATGGCTGATTGGCCTGACATTTTGGCCAAAAATAGCGCCAATTGAGGGATTCAAAGAAAAAATAAAAAATAACTTCACACAGGGCTAGACTTTACACATCAGAGGGTGGGCTAAAACAAGAAAGCACACAAAGAAAGCTAAGTGAAGCTTTCTAGTTAGGGAGAAGATGGTCCAAAAGGCTTACGGGGTCAAAACCACAAGAGCATAACACACTAGTCAAGATTGGTGTCAAGCCCTAATCTTCACTTACAGGCATCGGTGCGACTTCCTAATTGACAACAAGCGCCAAAGGCTAGTTGGCGCAACAGTTTCTCAACAACTCGCATTGATCGGTGCAACTGTCAGCGAATTAAGCGTGCTGATCAAGGCAGCTAAGGAAAAAATATATATTTTTTGAAACAGGGACCAGATCTGCTACTATGAATTTTAGACTCAGACCAGTAAGCAGGAGAAAAGAAACAGAACCAAAGGGAAAAAGTGGAACTAGAAAAGTTCTCACAAAATCATGAAATCCAAGACAAAAAAAAGGATTGGGATCCCTAGTGGAGTCACCAATTTGTGGTGAAGTAAAATTATAAGTGCGGACACAAATGAATTCCTTTAGCCCGATAATGGGTCTAGACACAATAGATACATTCTATGGAATATTTTCTTAGGTTAGAATCAATCAAGAGGGCCTACATCTTGGTTGCTTATCCTGATTGATGATGTCCTCGCTTGCTTTCTCCAGCAATCTCCCGCTTCCTTCTTCAAGCTCCTGAAACAAGTAAACAACAATAGACAACAAACATAATAATAGACAAATTTCAATTCAACCTACTTAGCAAGTCAAGAAACATTAAGCCATGAATATGTAATATTACAAAACATGTAGGAAATCAATCGATAGTTGCATATATTAATATCAAAGAGAGATTACAACCATCCGTCTTGACGTCGCAGTCTTCCTCTGACAAGACCAGGTTCCCACACACTTCTGTTAGCATTCCACAATGGCTTCAAACAACAATAGTTTAAAAGTTCCCCTTTAGGCTTCACTCCAAACCAAATCACACTTCTCCCTCACATAACTAGATAGCTACAACTAGTAATATCTTGCTTTTCTACTCCAAACCAAAATAGAATCAACACTCAACCAAAAACTATGACTACAACTAGTTTATGCTTAGGAATAAGGGAGGTTTATATAGGAAATATGGATGGGAGATGGATCCTCTTGTCATGGGAGAAGGACTTATCCCTTGAGGTAGTTCCATCATTATAGGAGGAAGGAGCCCAAACTGTCATCTTCGACCCCATCTGGTCAAACCATTTACTAGACTTCTGTTACGGAGCTTCTAGAGATGGAAGCTTTGGCTCTAATTTAGAAAACTTTCCATAACAGGACCACCGCCACTGAGACACAACTCAGTCGCTCCGATCGCTGTGAGGAGTAGTGCTAATCTCTGTACATCAGCGTGGGGGAGACAAAGGCCATTAGTGCGGTCTTGTAAACTGGGCAAAACAGAAGTTTCAGTGGAAATGGTGCAAAAGGGAATTGAATTGCTCATGAAGAGGGACACAAGGGGAGTTTCTTCATGAAGGCAAAGTATGCACGGTTCACTATAGAGGTCCTCCAGGTTCAAGGAATGAGGAGTACAGGGACAGTGACTAAATGTTGTGTAACAATAAGTAATGGTGAAAAGAAAGTGAATAGCGGTGCCGCACTTGCCTATCTGCGGTTGAAAGACCACCGCTAGGATATGGGCTTGACATGTTGGTTTTCCCACATGTCATCCCAACTACATGTTGTCCAACTGTATAAGGTCCCCATGGCACCCAACACTTAGTCAATTTTACCTTTCACTTTTTAGACTCTCGTGTTGACTCGTTGCCATGTCAGCTCATTTCCTTTAACTAATGTCACCTGCCATCGCACATAATCGAGCTCGCCTCCACATGATGTGTCGCATAAAATTGAACCAAAACTGAACTGCACGATTCATTGCATAAAATCGAGTTTGCCTCCGACTCATCTCGTCGCACATAATCATGTCTGCTCATAGGCCTGACATACTCCACCACTCTAAAAATGTTGTCGTCCTTGACATCACGATCATACATCATCGTAAAGTGTCGTTATCTCCAACATCTCCAAAATGTCCTTGCTGCCCACCTTTGCTCCATCATCGCACAAAACTCCAATGTTCATGACTTGATGAATGGGAAAGTCTCCTCAATCCATGATCATCAACCACACCATTCACAATGTCCACATGTTTCCCCATCGTGGAAGGCCAGTCCATCCAACTTGACTACATGTTATTGCTACCACATATATCATGTTTAACCCCATCATGTATCATAATCATGTGAATTGTCACCATGATACTCCATCCAACACAACATCTCAGTCATAACTAAGACATCTATCTTACAAAAATCAATGCACTTCATGCCCCCATGACTCGAATTAGATGTGTAGTTAATCCAACCGTAGTTCTGAACCCATGATAATTCTCCTCCTCATGCCACTGTTGGTTGTTTCTCAGTATCCTATCAAAATCTCATATCGATCAAGAATCCATCCCAAGTGTAAAATAAGTCATTCTCAGGTCCATGAAATAGTCCATCATCTCACCTACAACATGATGCCCATGATGCTAATGCCAATGTATTGTCAACACAGTCAAATTCATCCAAGCATCATCAGCCTGTGAAGAAAGAAACCTCATCCCTAAGGCCCCTATGTGAGGGTGGTGCAATCCTCCTGAATATCGGGGACCTACACACACCTACCTCCAAGGTGTATCTTGTGATAACGGTGAGGAGGTTGCCTCCGTGGTTCTCATCCACCCATGTATCTGATTAATACTACGTCCTCAAGTAATCGTGCACAACAACAACCTCCTCATGTGTACATCCAAGATTTTCAAGCTTGTCTTTCGTCAACTGAAAGTAATATATTCCCACAGCATACTTGCAAAAATCCACTATGCCAGTGAGATCTCTACCTGCATAACCTTCCCTAACCATACCTTAGAAGAAGTATTCAGAATCCCTTCATCAACAACTCCATGGTGAATTTTCCCCGTAGAAGATGTAGCTGTCAAGTGTCTCAAGATGTGTGAAACTGCGTTTCCACCTTCATCTTTCTTTCTATCTCTTGCAAAAAAGTCAATCATCTTCCTTTCCTTCATTTTTTGAGTCATACATCCAAGTTCCTTTGCTCTGAATAGTCATGCTTCACATTCATGTCCTTTGGATACAAAGTCATCGAAGAAATCCTTGGTTTATATCCAAATTAACTCCTCTTATTCATCGAAACTATCATAGTTTGTCCTCCAGCTGTAATCAAGAGTATTTCTTGGTCCACCATCGGTATGGATTGTGAAACTTTAAGGAAATCATGCTCCAACACCATAGCATGATCATCCATATCGATCACTCTCAAATCCATCTTTCCAAACCATGAACCAACTCTCACTTGAGTGTTCTTCAAGACACCTGTCATAGATTTCATGGTAGAGTCTATAGCTTTGAAAGCACTCGACTCTTTCTTTCATCTTTCTTCCCAAAAGATGTTGTTGCTTTCCTGCTAAGAAAGCAATGTGTAGCCCCCATGTCAACCAATGCAAAAAACATCTTTCAATGTATGGTTGTCTACACAAACCTTAACCTCAAGGCATCTCCATCCTCTATAGGCTTGGTCTTACGTCTTATCTCTGCAACCTTCTTTAATAACTTGACCTCAGAAGATTCTTTCGACTTATGTTTCGACTTGAATTCCCTCTTAAGGTACTTCAGTTCCCTGTTTGGTTCATCCAAGAAACTTGATCTTGGTTTAACATGAGTTCCATCAAGCTCTTCCTCCATCACATCCTTCTTAAGTGCACCTACTTGGCACACATTGACTTCCTCCACTCGAAGTGATCCAATCATCCAAACATCTTCCTTCATGGATCGATGATAGGCTCCAAGTCTATAAATGTAATCGATCTTGGCTTCTTCTATAACAACAAGCTTTTAACCAAGAAAGTCCCTCTTCATTTCACCCTCAAGTCCCTTGACTTTTTCCTGCAACACGGTGCTTTTCTCCCTTAGTCGAACTCGTTCATCCATGAGTTCTTAGAGTCTTTGGTCACCCTGTTATATCTTCTCGTTAAGTTCATCGAGTTCATATATCCTTCCATGAATATTACCCAAGTCCTTCCACATGTCTACTATCAAGTCTCCCATGTGTATCAAGAGTTCACACTCTTGCACAAGAGCTTCATAGCATTTCTTCTGCTCGTCTTTCCAATAATCTGTCATGTCTTCAAGCTTTTGAAATTCTCTTTCTACCATCTTCATCCGTTGGACAAGATTCCAATGCCTGCTTTACTTTCAACGGTCATCAAGCTTCAAAATATGGTACCAACTACTATGAAGTATAACCTCTGCCTTCACTTCAATCTTCAAGCCCTGCAGAAAAAGGACCTTCGATACCAGCTATCATGAAGTGCAGTGGTATCTGCTTTACTTCAACCAAAACTTGACTCGCCTTGAATCACCTCTGACACCAACTGTCATGAAGTCCACTGGTATCTGTCTATTTCAATTTCCAAATCACCTCTGATACCAACTTTCATGCCCCTATCCTAGGGTTGGTCTTTCAACCGCACATAGGCAGGTGTGACACCGCTACCCACTTTCTTTTCACCAATACTTATGAGTACGAAATACACTTAACCATCAACACTTAGTTTATTTCTTGTTTCTTCTACTAAGTATTCACATATTCTTCACATCATCATAACACCATTCATATGCACAACATAAATATGTACACTTTATTTAATAGGAGGAGAAACTCGCCAATATAGATTATGCCCAATCAATAATATCAGTCCAATAATTTTTACAAGTATACAATTTTTCTTTGGTTGGAAACCTCAAGTTTCCCTTCAGCAAAGCTCCCAAGTTACACCCTACAACATGTCTTCAAAATCGCAGTTTTCCTGTTCACTGTGTTAGGTCACCCACCGGGTCGGGTCGCCCACTAGGTTCGGTTGCCTCGCTCACCGAATCGAGTCACCCACTGTTCAACAACACCCACTTTGCAACTCATTGTTCACCGCAACTCGTTGTCGTTCAAATCGGGTCGCCCAACTCACTGGGTTAGGCGCCCACCGTTCAACAACGCCCACCCTGCACAACTTGTTTAGCCACGCTCGCTCGTTTAGTCGTGCCCATTCATTTAGACGTGCCCACTCATTCAGACGTGCCCACTCGTTCAGCCGTGCCTACTCGCATGTGGCTCGTCCGCTCAACTCGTTGGTCAGGTTGTGTATGCCTACCTGTCCGGGTCAACACGCCCACCTATTCCCACCTACATGCCATTTCGTATGCGCTCACCTAGACCATGGTTGCACAACCATTCACCACTCGTTCAAACTTCCCTTTGGAAGCGGCTGCTCCAGCCCTCAACTATACCTTCGTCTGCTTGCGCCTTCACCCTTTGCTTATGCTCACTCTTGCTCACCCCAATCTCTTAGATATTTATTGCTTGAGTTTTCTTGATTGGATTGGATGATGCTTCCATCGAGTCTTCGATCTCATATATATACATGATGTCTAAGTGTAGAGGGAGTCAGCCCTCCTCCAATCTGACCACTCGTTTCCACTAAACCGCCCATTGTTCGGGTAGGCCCAACCATGTGTTGGCTTGCCCAAACATCAGCCCAACTACATATCGTCCAGCCATATAAGGTCCCCATGGCACCCAACACTTAATCGATTTTACCTTTCGATTTTGCGACTCTCGTGTTGACTCATCTCCATGTCAACTCGTTGCCTTAACTGATGTCGCCCACCATTAGACATAACTGAGCTCGCCTCTGCACAACTCATCACATGAAACCAAGTTTTCCTCCGATTCATCTCGTCCCACATAACCTTGTCAGCTTGTAGGCCTGACATCAACGATACAACCGTAGTTGTCCATCCCTGCGAACTTGTTCATGCTACCCACATAGCAATCTCTAGCTTTGGTCAGATAAAGGATCGGAGAAAGAGCTCTCATGAATTTGTAGAAAATTTGCCTGCGTTTCCCCTGCTCAATTGCATCCATTTTTCGATCTAACTTTGCAAGCAGACTACTTCATGATGAAAACTGTAATAAGTGTATATAAGATTTCAGAAAATTATGATATTATTACAGAGACTACAATTTATTGATAAAAATAGAGTTTGCATGTTCCCTTAGGCCTGTATGGCATTATTTATTATTGCCAAGGTAGGTTTTGTTTGATTTGACATAGTGGTAATGGTATTGAAAACATAAAAATACCTAAATCACTCTTGTTGGCTACCCCACTACAGTGTAGACTTTCTACCCTTCCGAGTTGGAATGGAAAGTTGATATTTATTATTTTATGTATACATAGATATTGCTAACAAATGATTAGATATTTAATATTAATGCATGTTGGAATAATATACTCTCATCTTTAAAAAAAAAAAAAATGTAACAAACATCGGGATGTATCGTTGTCATCTTGGAAAAAAAAAAAAATTGTAACAAAACCCCACCTCTTTTCAACTATAAAATAGGGTTTCATGTCATATGTCATGGATATGTTTCTTCATCTTTATTTTAAGTGGGTGACTTATCACCCACACAAGAACATGATAGCGATGTGTTGACTCATTTTCATGGATTTAAGTTTAACGACAATAAATTAAAATATTTTTAACAATCTAAAGATTCAACCCAGTTTGAGAATTTTGGTTTATTAAAAATGTATTAAACCATTTTATGATATATGAAATTTAAGTTATAATAGAATTATGATGATCTTGAAATTTGTATTCATTTCATGTTGAATTTGTTATTGAAATGAAAATATTTTATTGCAAGATTAATTTTATTATTATAAAGCATCGTCCTCCACATCATTGTTGAGATGTGTTTTAAAAACATTTTGAGTTGGAATGACTCGATACCCATAGATAAGTATATCTTCCCTAAGTGACTAGTTACACTTAGAACAACAAAATGAAAGTGATTTGACCTTTTCCTATAATAGATAGATGAGATGAAGGAACTTACTTGTGATCTTTCGCTTACTTTGATCTCCTTTGAATTTCTCTCGTCGCTCCCGCTCGAACTGAATGCGCTCAATCAGTACCTGCCAATCATAAACAAAATATGACAACGATCAAAGTATACGATCTATCTACTATAAACAAATGGAATCGACAACATGGAAACATATAAGCATCATAGGTATGAACAATAATATCGGAAAAGTAACAAACAACTTTATTGATGTAGAAGGAGGAGTTACACCCAAAGCGGTTCGATGCTATGTCACTCATCCTACTTCAGTCCAAACCCTCGTCACATCAAAAGCACATCAATCAGCAACATAACATTACTTAACATGAACTCAAATCTCAAACCAACAGTATTTCTCTACAATCTTCAAATTCCCGCCCCCTAATCACTATGATGAGTGGTCAATTTATAAGGAAATGCAAGTGGTTTTTCATAAATTGGGCATTGAATGGTTTTTCAAAATTGGAGTTAGTTTCAATGGAGAAAGGGATGAGAGGATAGAGGTTTAATTGATCCACAACCTATCCAAATTCGAACTCATAGGATGGGATAATAGCTGGGCATCCTTCTAGAATGCTCTAGAATCAGGGAATATTCCCAGAGTCTTGTGTCAATTTCACTCATTCTCGCCCATCGCAGGTCAAAGTGGGCCTAATTGCACTACAGTGCAGGTCTTAATGGGCCTACCTACTCTGCAGCACAGTTGCCCCTGACCAAGGTTGCGCTGGTCTCCCAAGGAGGCATTTCGCTAGGGTTTCAAGCTAGGAAACTTTCATGGATGAAAGCATTCAATTTGATTACTTGTCTAGGGCATGTAACAACTGGATTAGGGTTTGATGAGCCCTAATTGTACTAATCTGATCATCAAGAGTGATGTGCCCAAAAAGACCTGTAACAACTGCCCCCTAAAGCATGAAGTTGAAAATGATAATGTCGAGTGATATGCTTTATGATGTGATGAGGAGGATCTGAAGCAGATGGTGACCTGCCTCGATTACAATACATAACATCGTGATATCTTTTTGATTTTTCAAGGATTTCTAAGGGAATGCATACCCATGCTCAGCATATAAAATTTTCATTACATGTACATAAATCAGATAGTCGTCTACAGATATAGACCCGTGATAGGATGATCATCTGTGTAAAGCCATCGTATAGATGATTTAGTACTCTCCTGAATTCACTGCCTGGATGGATGAAACTAGATCTGGGGTCTTCTATCTCATCTAATCGTTCACTCAAGTACAAGTCTAACCATGTGAAAATGTGATATGAACTCGAACATGGGAAGACACCATCTGATTACCAGCCAATGATGTAAGTCGTTAATAGACGTGACAGAAATCACCGATAATGATAATGATTCTCAAGGTACTACAGTACATTCTGCATGGTTTGAATAGATGTTTTAATGTCGAACACCATACAAAGTCTTTTGGTCGAAGCCCTGTGATGTCAACCTGTTGCCAAAAGTGAGAAACTTGCCATTGATGTATGCAAGCCTCAAGGTACTCGAAGGGGGTTTCTACGTCAACTTCCTGGATAATGTGTTGTTGTCGACAAGAAGCGACTCGTCGCAGGAGGGCCTTGATGTATGCCCCATCAATGACACAAAACAAGTGTGTTGATTTTGAAGACAGAATGTGACCGATGACTCAATGTTCAGGAATGACAGTCATGAAAATGAAGGTTTATAAGTATTGCAAAGGATGAAGTTTAATGAGTGACTTCTCTTGAACATGTCGGTGACACCAAATGAATTGGCAGCATTGACCCAAAACAAAGTGATGGATGGTGTGATAGACCATAGGTATGATAACCATCAAGCAGATAACCCAACCCAGATAGTCACTTATATGAAGTGAAAGTGTCATGCTCAAGAGTGACTTGCTACCACAAAGTGATTTATCCCTTTTCCCATCTTCCCCAGTCATTGCTGACTAGTACCTCTTTATTTTTTTAACAAACTTGAGGAGGATAACATATGCTTGTAGTATAATTCCACCCTTTGGGTGAATCCATTGCTATGTGATGCTTTAACGAGTCTAGCAAAGGTGAAACTCGGTCTTGTCATGATGGACAAGTTTGTCGCTATTTGATGTTCTAACGAGTTTAACAACAATGAGAACTCAATCCTTTTCATGTTTAGAGAGTTTGAAAAGGGACAAAAAGAAAACTCCACAAGTTCTTTTTCGTAAATTTGTCTCTCAAGTTCGAAAAAGCGTAAAATAATATAAGAATGAGACTATTGACAATGTTCAATCAATGCATTCCTTTTTCGTAAGTAATCTATCTCAGTCCAAAAAAGGGTCAAACTTATACTAAGTATATGTTGTTTCAATCCCTTTATGAGCTAAAAAGGACAAGCGTCGGATAATATTTTCATGTTTAAAGAGTTGGAAAAGAGCTTGAAAGCAGACCCCCTGTTTTTAGTTTATTTTAACGAGTGAAAAAAGGAAAATACTCGACCATCTTTTCATTTTATATGAGTCAGAAAAGAGCTTAAAGGTGACTCGTCTTGGAGGAACGATTGGTATAAAGGGTAGCACCAAAAATGGTGGAACTACTCAAAACACGTTGATTTATGTGAAGAGATTGGCTAATAAGACCACTCATTGCAACTGTTCCTCAAAAAGGGTAAAACAACCAAGTGAAAGTGTATGATCGGCCAAGCAGATAGTGACGATGGAAGGAGAAAAACCAAGGCTCATCTAACGGAAGAGGCTGATAGAATGGCAATCACAAGGATTAAAATGGAGATGGATTCATTTTTACACAAGCTTGAACCATAGGGAACTATGCTTGGATTCAGTTTCATGTTTACACAATCTTGAAATGAAAAACTATGCTTGGATTCAGTTTCATTTTTACACAAACTAGGTTCATTTTTACACAAGCTTGAACCATGATAAAACTATGTTTGAGATTGGTTTACATACCCCTAGCATGATGACTTAATTCTAGGTGCATGCACCCCAGGCTTCATTACATTCACCTAAGTAGGCTACTCGTGGCTATCAGGTGGATGGAATGAATGTTCATTTACAAGATCAAGTGAAAGAATTGACTGGGATTTTATGAGATCTAATCAAGGACTCAAATTGGAACTTTGCTCCAGGGGACCTTGTTTCATTTTTTAATGAGCTTGACATAAGAGAAGGAACTCTGCTTAGGTTCCTTGTTTCATTTTTTTAACGAGCTTGACACAAGACAAGGAACTATGCTTTGGGACCTGTTTCATTTTTTAATGAGCTTGACACAGTAAAATAACTATCCTCATATTCCTTGTTTCATTTTTTAATGAGCTTGACACAAGACAAGGAACTATGCTCATATTCCTTATTTCATTTTTTAACAAGCTTGACACAAGACATGGAACTATTCTCATATTACTTGTTTCATTTTTTAACGAGCTTGACACAAGACAAGGAACTATGCTCATGTTCCTTGTTTCATTTTTTAACGAGCTTGACACAAGACAAGCAACTATGCTTGACACACAGTTAAGCCAGACATCAAATTGGTGTATGAGACCGTCTTGTTTGTGGGACAAAGGAAATTGAATTTTAAGGTCACGGTCAAGCCATACATCAAATTGGTCTATGAGACCCCCTTGTTTGTGGCACAAGGGACCCTTTTAAGGTCATGGTCAATCCAGACTAGATTGGGAAAGATAGTGGTCGAATTTGATGCAGTAGGAGATCCAGAGGAACACCAAGGATGGCTTTTCATCAAAGACTGATGATGAAGAGAATTTCGCCTTAGAAATTAAGGCGAAGAAGGGGAAAGGGAAAGATTCCCATTCCAAATTGTATCTTATCATGGAGGTAAGAAGAAATACATGAAGAAAGTTAAGTGCTTTCATTGTCATGAGCTGGGCCATTTTGCTACAAATTGTCCAGTCAAGAATTCTAAGAAGAAGTCCTCAAGAGGAGCAGCGGGTGAGGCTTTGACATCTTAATTGGAATTTGAATTTTACCTCATTTCATGCATGGTTTCATCAATGATGGGATGTGTATGGTACTTAGACAATGGAGATTCATTCCACATGACTGGCGACAAAGAGTTATTCAGTGACCTAGAGGAGAAAGATCTCCAGATGCATATCGAGATGGGTGATGACGGGAAGTATAGTGTTACTGGATTGGGCATGATTACGTTTTAGAGGGATCATGGGGCTCCACTCACCTTGAAGAATCTTATATATGTGACTGGGTTGAAGAAGAACTTGGTATCCATTTCCATGCTTGAGGATAGAGGCTATGATGTGATCTTCACGAACTGAAAGTCGTTACTTCAACACATAGCCACAAGTCAAGTAAAGAAGATAGGAATTCGAGTGAATAATCTCTATAAGTTGGAGGTAGATGAGTGTGTTGATTTTAGCACAAAATAAGAAAGGGTGCAGATCCGAAACATTGGTGAGTTGTAGCATAGGTGATTGGGCCACTTGCATCATAGGAATTTGAAGATATTGTAGCATATCTCTATCGGTCTTGCCAAAGGTACGCTTGAGAAATTTGATACATGCAAGGGGTGTACTTTGGGAAAATACACAAGTCTTCCTTTCGCGACAGAGACAGTCGAGCATAGGCTATTCTACAACGATTCCATTCAGATGTGTGTGGACCATTCTCGACAACATACACAACCAAACAAAGGTATTATGTTATATTTGTTGATTATTATTCTTGTAAATGTTGGATATTTTTCATGCAGAAAATGGATCAAAATTTCACAAAGTTTTGTGAGTTTAAAGCATTGGTGGAGAAATATTCGGTCAAGGAGGTTAAAGCTCTATGGAGTGATAACAATGGTGACTATGTCTCAAACTATTTTAAGAACTTTTGTGCAATTGAAGGGATTAAATGGGAGTTGACGGCACCCAATAACCCTTATCAAAATGGGGTGGCTGAGTGGAAGAACATAATCATAGTAGGGGAAACAAGGGAAATGTTGCATGATCAGGGCCTACCACTACACTTGTGGGCTGAGGTATACAACACAATGTTTTATGTTCAGAACTACAGCCCACATCGGATACTTGAGATGAAGACACCAAAGGAGGCTTACTCGATTAAGAGGCTAGATGTTGGTCACTTCAGGATTTTTGGGTCATCGGTATATTTCCATGTGACCAAAGATGCACAGACGAAGCTTGAGTTTACAACAGAGTTAGGGATTTTTGTGGGGTACACTGATACACCTCACAAATATCAGGTGTACTTGTTGACCAGCAGGATGATAGTGGTTAACATGGATGTCAGATTCGATGAGGAGAAGTCCATGCGAGTTTCCCTTCAGAGGGATATTGAGCTACATGCAGATGAAGAGATTTTAGCTCCTAAGGTTGAGGGCCCTCATATTGATATGGTGCAACCACATGCAGAGGAACCAGGAGTGGAGACATCCACTCAGGCCGAGCCTTTTAGAGAGGGAATAAAGTGCACCATAGAGGCTCACACATTATTGGATGTTGCATGGGAGAATGTGGGAGCACCCACTTCTCAGTGCAGGAAGAGGAGGTCACATGAGAGGTACACTAGATACATGGACCTTATGGGCGAATGTGTTGTGATAGAGCCATATTGATTTAAGGGAGCTGTGCAATAGCTAGTTTGATTATTTCCATGGTTGAGGAGTATGACTCCATAGTTCCTAAAAATGTTTGGGATGTGGTACCAATACCGGAGGACAAGTCAGTGGTGAGATCTCGTTGGATTTACAAGGTAAAGCAAGATGCAGATGGTAGTGTGGAGAAGCATAAGGCTAGATTTGTGGCTTGTAGCTTTTCACATGTAGAGGGGATTGACTATCATTAGGGGAATTTTGAGGTCTAAAATGGGCCACCTAAGAAAAATGTAAAACCAAAATAGACTTTATAAGAACCAATAGTATTTAAGATGATGATGTCAACCGTGGGGCATGATTCACGATTTTTGGAGTAAAAATAATAAAATAATAAAACTACTTTTTCAACTCTTATTTTCAACTTATCTCCCTAAGGTTTTACTCAAATTTCGAGCAGGAGTACTTCTATGGATGCAAAATTTAATTCCTCATTCAAGGAGTACCCATGTTGCATACTTTCGATGGACCTTGTTACACGAAAAAAGAGAAATACATGAAAAAACGTGATTGCAATCATGTTTTTCATGTATTTTTCATTTTTCATGTAATGTGGTCCATCAAAATATGCAACATGGGTACTCAGATGAGGATTCAAATTCTTCATCGAATGAGTGTTTCCAGTCAAAATTTGAGTAAACCCATAGGGAGATAAGTTGAAATATGAGTTGAAAAAACAGTCTTTTCTTTCTTCCCTCTACAATTTGATGATGTAATCTAATCTTATTTTATTATTTCCACTATTATTTTATAATTTTATTATTAGGCTCATTTTAGGCCTCAAAATTCCCCTAATGGATGAGACCTTTGCTCCTGATGCAAGGTACTCGTCAATCAAATCTATATTATCACTATCAACACAAATGGGTTGGAAGATACATCAGATGGATGTAAATATAACCTTCGTTAATGACATGATTGAGGAATAGGTGTACATAGAGTAGCCTTAAGGTTTTGAGACCTTTGACCGTCAGTCGCATGTGTGTCAACTCAAGAAAGCGTTGTATGCGATGAAGAAAGCACCTCGTGCTTGGTACACCAAGATAGAGAACTACTTCAATGGTTTGGGCTTCACGAAGAGTTTAGCAGATGCGAACTTGTACCACATAATGGTGGAAGGTAAATTGTTGATCTTTGTACTTTATGTTGATGATCTCATACTAGCAGGTGATGATCAGCTAATCAAGTCTTGCAAGGAGGACCTTGCAAGAGAGTTTGAGATGAAGGACATGGGGCTCATGCATTACTTTCTTGGCATGGAGGTATGGAAGGGAGATGGAGAGTTGTTTGTGTCTCAGGGAAAGTATGCCAACGAGATACTCAAGAGATTCCACATGGAGAGCAACAAACCCATGGGGACTCCTCTAGCATGTAACTGGAGGAAGGAGGATGCTACTTTAGGGGAAGTAGTGGAAGCTACTATTTACAAGTAGCTTTTGGGTTCACTCATGTACTTGGTGAACATGACTGGATATTTGCTATGCATTTAACCAGCTTAGTCAAGTGATGGTTAGGCCTACCAAGCTGTATTGAAAGGTGGCAAAGCATGTGTTGAGATACCTCAGGGGAACTTCTCAGTATTGATTATGGTACAAATAGATAGAGGGAGTGAGGCTTCAAGGCTTCACTGATGTAGATTGGGCATGGAGTCCATACAATAGGAAGAGCCCATTAGGAGGGATTTTCAGTATTGGGCCAACGAAAATTTCTTGGTACAGTAGGAAACATTGATTAGTTGCACTCAATTCAGTAGAGATAGAGTACATGGTCGCGAGTCAGGAAACCTATGAGGCCATCTGGATGAGGAAGATCCTAGTTGATTTGTTTGGTCAGCAGATGGATCCAACTGTGATTTACTGTGATAATCAGAGTTGTATCAAACTCTATGAAAACCTAGTTTTTCATGATTGGTCCAACCATATTAATATCTGATATCATCATCTCAGAGATTGTGTATTGAGGCGGATTATGTTGTTAGAGTAAATTTCCACAGAAGAGCAAGATGCAAACATTTTGACAAAGGCATTCTCAAGACATAAATTCCAGTTTCACAAAGATAGGATCAAGGTAGTTGATACTCCATTTCTTGTTGAGAGGGATTCTTGAGAAATGGAAACAAGAAATTTGAGTTTAAATTTGTCCTTGAATTTAAACTGTGAATTAAAATTGAATTCTATTGTCATAACAACTTTTAAATAATTAATTAAGTTTAATTAACTTAATTAGATTAGGAATTTCGAGTTGGAAGTCTTTCTAAAGTCATGTATATGTTCTCCCTAAGTTTTAGGGGTCCAGTATTAGTTTAAATTGAGTTGGAAATTAGATCACTTAGTTTACTGAGTTAAGTTCAGTTAAATTAGTTCCAAACTGTTTGAGGAACTAATAGAGAGTTAACAATTAGTTGGTACACTAGTGCATCCAAAAGTGTCACTCTAGTTAACTGAAGATTCCCTTATCAAAAAATCATGCATGTCGATTCTGAGAAAGACCCAATTGAGACTAGAGTGCAGGGATAGTGTATTATCAGTTGTATTATCTATTAGAGTGTAAATATCTTCCATGCATCAAAGATTGATCCTATGTTTGGATTACGCAGTTTTGGAAGCATGAATTCCCTTTAAATACGAGTTATTCATCCCAGGAATTATGCAAGAGATTAGGGGCTTGGAGAGCTGCATAATTGGCTAAGTATTGGCCAAGAGCTAGCTTGTGAGCTAAGAGAGTTAAACATACTTGTGCGGAGTTGTTCTAGTGAGAACAAGATTTGTATCTTCACTCATATTTATGATATATGCAATACAGATAGCGGGGTTTTGAGCAGTGGATTTCCCCATATACATCTTGTGTTATGTTCCATTGATTTATCTTCTTCTTTTTCATATTGTTTTCATCAATCTATTGGATTTCGCTGGTTGAAAGTAGAAGTATATTCTTGTCATGTACTTTAATATGTTACATGATCTTGTGAATCTACAATATTTTCTACAACTAAGTGAATCGATCATCAAGACAAAAATTCCTAAAGGAATAATGCCAAGTGAACAACAATATTTATATAAGAAAGGAAAAAATATCAACTATTCATAATAATACAAACCCTAATTATAAAAAGATAATGTAACAAGCTAGTACAAATTTTAATACTTTGTTAATGACCAGTACAAATTATAATAACTAAATATACCAATAACATATTAATTTATTTAAAAATTATATATAATACAATCATTTTAAATTTATTTTATTACTATTAATTAGAAAGAAAATTAAAAGATAAAATATTATAATATTAAACCAGAATAATAATATTATAATGATGATTATATTATAATGATGTCATTATTCAAGGTAATAATAATATATAATATTTATTATATATTATTTATAATTCATATATAATATTTATTAATTCACGAGTAGTTTTAATGGTATAATGCATAGATAGTAGTTTATATTTTTTATCCTTAAGATTAGAATTTTATTAATAATTCTAATATTTATATTTAATTAATTTGAATATTATAATTTAATTAATACATTTTATTGAAGTGTTAATTCAAAATTATGTAGGAGAAGGTGGGAAAGAAGAAGAGAAAGGAATGGGTGATCTTACAAGGAAAAGGTAAGGAAGGAAACTTGGTAGGGTTTAAAAATTCAGAATTTTTAAGATTTTTTAGGGGAATCCAATAATTGTTAATTTCAAGGACATTGTCTCTGTTTAGATGGTTAAGGTTTTGATGATATCCAAAGCTCCTCTAAAGCGTCTTTTTAAATATTGGTTTTTTTTTTGCAATTATTTCAGTGTCCTCATGGTTTATATGGTGCTTGGTATTACTGGAGTGCTCGGCGAGGGCAGAGGAACAAACACGTTCATGTCTAATATCAACAACATATATCTATCTTTTCTTCTATTTGTGATCTAATTACATAACGCCCTCTAGTTGAACCTGTTTATGTGGTGGAGTGAAGTTTATCTATTTTTGGAGATTTGACTTTATTGACTCCTTTCATGTTGGTGAAATTCCTTTCCACCAATTGCATCATAGTCTGAAGTCTTTTGACCTGGTTGTTAAACATGAAAGTTGTATGCCTCTTGACACTATATTTCCCTTGCCTTCATTGTTTTCTATCTGATTTTATTTTTGTCTCTTTTTGTTAATTGTAATTCATTCTTCTCAAGAATGGAACCTTCACCACCATATAATTTATAGAGCTAACCTTTCCATTTAAACTCCATGATTTTTTCCGCGGAAAGGATAACATTATAGTAAGAAGAACTAGCCAATTTATAAGAAAAATTGCTAGGTTGTTGTTTTCATATCATGGATGCTAGTGAAATTATATATTTTCTTTCTTACATTCATGGAAATTGATTCTTATCTTATCTGAGATCTGGTGGAATGTATTTTGTAATTGATTTTTGTACTTGGTATCTTAGAGTAATTAATTCCCTTTGAATTTTATCTTCTTCATTTCTGTTTTGTTAGGAACCTGAGATGGAAGGGAGCGATTCTTTCTTTTATTTTTCATCTTAGTCGAAATATAAGTTGTATACTATATTGATTTCATTAGCTAGTGTCTAGAATTTTACCTTCTTTCCATCCACTATTCTATAGGAGCATAATGACATGTCTTCACATCTATGTCTTAGAGTCCAATTTTTTCCACACTTATGACAATTGTTTTCCTTCTTCTCCTTCTCTAATTTGTGATTTTTAATAGTGTTGTAATCACTATTGCGATGCAATTAGTTTTCTTCTTTGAAAATCCAATTGCTAGTTGAAGCTAGGCATTGATATGTTTTTCAATCACCATGGTCATGCTTTTAGATTCAACCTAATTCCTAGGTCTTTAGTCTTAGCTCACTACAAATAATGAGTTTCAACACTTGAATATAGAATTTTTGTAGTTGATCTTCTATAATATCTATTTTCCTAATAGTTATAACTCTCCATTCATGATATATTCATCAATTGTTCATGTTGGTCATAAATGAACAAACCCAGAAGTGTCATATTCTTTATAGCCATGAAATACTTTTAGAATATCTTTTATGAAAATTTCCTAATCAACAAATGAGCCTATTTTTCTCTTTGACCACCCCTTGAACCAATCATAAGCATTACCCGAAAGCTATTAATATTGTTTCTACCCTGCTAATCAATGGTTTAGAGTCAAAATCCTTTCCATTTTACTAAAACACGTGATAGGTTTTTTTTATTATGTGGTCCACCATATTTAAGTATATCATTTGTTAGAGTCGTATCCTATCAATTTTGTTTCCCTTATCTGTTAATTTATCTAGTTTACCCCTAAATTCTTTTTATATTTCTCTTAACTTCTTTTGTCCTCCTAGCTCTTTCTATTCTTTCTTAATATTATTGAAATGGCATGTTATGCTATTAAATTCATTTATCCATCAATTAACTTTAATGTAGCTCATCATTACTAACTATCGTTGGGATTAGTTTTTTCATTTATGAACTTTAATATTTTTTTATTATAATTTTTATATAAAATATTTTTTTGAAAAATAGTGTTTTCTCTCTTAATATAAAGGGGTAGCTTATGTATGGAAATGGATTTGTGTATGAATATGGAAAAGGAGAATATTTTTTAAAAGGTATGTGATTGTAGTGGCAATATAGGTATAGTGCATGATGATAGTATGAATAGTGGGTACATAATTGGAACGTTTGGATGTTGTATGATTAAGTATAGATGGTGGTGGTGGGTAGAGATTGTTGTAGATAGTTGTACAAAATACTATGGCTGTGGGTGCCCATATAGGTTAGGGTGGAATTCATACAAATTACAATAGAGCGTATGGAGGTAGAAGTGCATTCAATTGCTAGCAACAATATGGATGACATCATAAGTGGCATGGACGGTCATAAAATTACTTCAATGATATGATGTCAAATGACCAGAGCGAATTCACTCGGATACGAATAATGATTAATTGATACAAGTATATATTTCTATCATTATTTCCAAACTAGCAAAAAAAATTCTACAAATATATATTGGATAATGATTGACTGATACAGTGAATTAGAAGAAATGATGTTATAATAAGCGTTCTTACAATCTCCTTACACATATTTACTGGTCATCGGATGAAGGCGGTATGTATTCTTTGGTTGTTTGTAAAACTAATTATGTACCACTGTTTATTATATTTTTAGTATTATTATTTTATAGGAGCTTGATTTTAAGAAATTGGGTCATTCACTCAATGATGAAACCTCAGGATAATGATCAAATATGACTATGTTAGATGTGTATGCTGACTCAAAATAGTCTAATGATTAATCAACTATGAATTTGTCATAGACAATCAATTTTGATTAACTATTGCATTTAATGTAATCAAATTGCTCTTTGTTGATATTATAAAAATTGATACTCTCACATCTTCTCTATTTAAATAGAGAATGAATAAGACAAAGTGGTTGAACCCATGGTGTTCGATCCCCTCTGTTTATGAAGCATTCAATTATGTCTCCATCTCTTTATGTCTACTATGTATATCCAATCTTTCATATCACATCTCCGATATGGTTAATTAATTTCTTATAAAATGGTTTAGTTATCTTTCTTATATTTTTATTAGAATAATACTAGTCATAGCTATGAGTGAGTTTCTCCTATTTTAATTTCTCCCATTGTAATTTCCATTGAATCCAAGGTGTTATTAGGTGATGCTGAATGTATCAATTTAAATAACCAAGTTTCTAATTATTTCTTATGTCCTGACTTAGTTCCTCAGTGAGACTGACTGTAGTATATTTTCTCCCTGCGACAGGAATTATTGTCTAATAGGATACAATGCAGATTAGAATTTTTTCGAAGGTGTTATTAGAGGATGTTAAATGTATCAATTTAAATAACCAAACTTCTAGTTGTTTCTTATTTCTTGACTTGACTTGTTTCCTCGGCACTGTAGTATATTCTTTCTCTACGTCAGGAATTATTGCCTAGTAGCATGCAACACAGATTAGAATTATTTCCCCGTAGTATACAATGAAGATCAGGATGGTTAAAGGATAAAAATTTATTAGATATCGGTTTTTGAGATTCAATTGTATTAAGGTCATTTATTTATGACTATTTCCATGAGAGGTAGTTGTAACTGATTAATTTCACATGATTTTTGAATAGTCGTCTTAGCACTCATTGCATAGGGTGATTCTCACAAGGGTGAAGAAATGGGATTGAAACTAGTGAAATGAATCACATAGCATCAATCATCACTTCCAAGACTTGCACCCGTTAACCAAGACTTCACGGGAGGTCACCCATCCCAGATCGCCTCTAGTTTCAATCCCACTTCTTCGCCCCTGTGAACATCACCCGATGCAATGAGTGCTAAGTGGACTATTCAAAAATCAAGAGAAATTACTCAGTGACTACTACCTCTCATTGAAATGGTCTTAATACGGACACAGTTGAATCCCAAACAATGATATCTAATATAATGTGAAAGACCCTCAATACTTAAATAAAAATCTATTAGATTTTTTCAGATTTATGTTAATTTTGGATTATGTGTTTAGAATTTTAATTTAGTTATTTCTATGTTTATTTTGGAACAATTGTAATATAGTTATCAATAATTATTAAGTAGATGGAGTAGTCACACATTAAAGGTTGAGATTTACCTTAAAAATATATATTTTTTAAAATTTAATTTAAATTAATTAATTAAAAAATTATCATATGAATAAGTACGTGTGAAATGAGTTATAGTTTTTTAGGCATGTGGTATGATAAGCCATAATGTTGGTCCACCATATTGTAAATTTGTAACTAATCATATTTACAAGTTAAAAAATTCCATAGTAAAATGGGGGACAATCATATTTTATGCTATTAATTGTATATATGTTTAATTCATGTTAGTTCTTTTTATAAATAATAATAGTAATAATTTAAAATAATAAAGCCTTTAAATAGGAAAAATGAAATATTAACCGTTAGGGAAGGGGTCAAAGTTAAATAAAATGAATCAGAAATAATAATTGAATTTTGACGAATTCTATTGAGAGATTAAATAATTAATATAAGAAATAAACAACTGATACATAAAATTAATAAATAATTACTTAAGAATTGAAATATTGAGAATGGGTGAAAACATATAAGACTAAGAAATTCAAAATTAGAGATAATTAATAATGTAGTCAAACAACCACTATTGGTTAAATGTTGGAAAAATTAAAATTAAAATTAAATTTTCAAAAAGTAAGAATTACTTGAAAACCGATAATTTGGTAAAAAAATATAATAGTGCAGTCAAATGAAAAATTAGGTAAAAATTTTAAAATAAATAATTTTGAATTAATTTATGATTATAGAAATTGGAAAAATAATTTAAAAGGAAAAAGCTATTAGATATTTGAATTAGGAATGAAATAAGTATTTAATTAAACTAAAAACTAAGCTAATGATAAAACATGATTTTCAATTTTTATTTTAAAATAAAGGATTCTAGTAAGTTTACCAAATGAGAGAAAATTGAAAAGTAGCTATATATATATATATATATATATATATATATATATATATATATGGAATTGATGAAATAAATATCACTAATTCAACAACCAACAGGGTCCAAAAGAATAAAGATAATAGGAGGTTGGAGTTCAAATTATCAGCAAGATGGTGGATGACAGGCTTCCATGATTGGCTAAGTCTATATCCATTCTCTCTATTAAAATTATTAGGGTTCTTCTAGATTTCTATGGCCTCTCGGATAACCCTAGTGTTATAATAAGGAAACGAAGCTAGGATTGTTGAATGATCAAACTGAATTTGATGTTTGGACTTAAAAGAGTGTTCATCGATGACTAATTTTGATAGATGGATGTGGTTTGTATTAGCAATGTGCTCTTTTAGCCTAGATTTGAAAGGGCATCGAGTTTGGCCAATATAGGACTTCTCACATGAACAAAGAATTTCATAAACCCCTAATCCTTGCATCGGATGTGATTTGTCCTGTTGGCATTTTGGCACAGGTGTGGCGCTACGGTACAGGTGTTGTCCTTGATGGCAACTCTCTTTGATGACAGATCTCAGTCCAGACTACAAGAATGAAGAGAAAATTCATATACGCAGGTTCATTAAGCCCAAGTTGCGTATACACGCTGGTACTCTATATACTAAGTCGCGGATATGCAGGCTCGCTATATATGAAGTCGCGTATACACGCATTTTCATGAACAGAAAAGAGCGTACATGTCGAGAAGCTTCCCTTTGGTCCGTGGTAGTTAGTCCTCGGTACTTGAGCCTATGTTTTTGACCAAGGTATCTCGACAGACGTGTTGATCCCTAGTTTTGAAGTTGATGGTATTGTGTTACTATGGTTTTGGACCATGGTATTGTGAAGGGCCTAAGGCTATATAAGGAGAAGAAGATCATTAGGCAAAAGCACTGAAAAAGTCTTGAATATCTGATAAAGAAAGAGATCTAGTATGCAGGTTCTGGGTTGCTTGATCTAAGCTAAGGAGAGATCACACCGGTTGATGGAAGACTAGGTCTAAGGATAGATCGGGATCAAATGGTTTGAAATGAACTATCGTTATATGGTTTATTATGCGTATTTTTAGATCTGCATACTGACACAATGTTATGTTCTGAGTATGACTGATGTCTGGTACAGCTGCAAGTTATGAGAAATTATTTTTAGATCTGTACGCAGGTTGTCTTTGGTAAAAGCGCGTGTATACGCGGGTTGGTTTCATTGAAGTAGCGTATATCTTTTGAAGCTTAATTTTTGGGGTTGCAGTTGGGTCTGACTGTTATTGCAGAGTTCTGTAGTCTGCTCTGTGTTCTGGTGACTGGGTGTTGACAGGGTTTCAGTGGTTCAGTGATTCAAAGATTGATGATGCTAGTATTGGTTGTTTTGTGCTTCAATGATCTGTTATGAAAATTGGATGAATTGTGGTCTTCAGATTGTAATGTTGTGCTTCAGGAATATCCAGTCTGAAAATGTATGAAAAGTGGTACCTGAAGGAAAGAAGATTGTAGGCCAGCACCTACGTACTAGTATCTTAGCTAGTACAAGAGCAAAGGGGGTTGGAGCTCCCTTCCAGGAGAGTCTGGAAAACGAGAGAAGGTTGTAGCCTTCTGCAGGTTGTAGCCTGCGTACTGGTATAAGGCTGCCCCAGTACAAAAGATTATAATCTGAAGTTTCTTATTAAAGAAAGATAGAGACGACTTGCAGTAGGTGGTTTTCACCCACATTGGGTTTCCACCTTATATCATGGTGTTCATGTGTGTGGCTTTTGTGTGATGATCTGTTCTGTTATACTGCACCTGTTTACTATTAATATGGTTAATAATGTCCTGATACATTTACTGAAGATAAGCTAACTGAATCATAAGATTTCTGGTTATACGCTGGTTGCTTTAGACACAGTAGCGTGTACACGCTGGTTCACTTAACTGAAGTAGCGTATATGTTTCTGAGTATGAAATTGAAAAAAGTTTTATTGATCTGATAATACTGATTCACCCCCCCCTCTCAGTATTATTTTCAACAATTGGTATCAGAGCAGGTCCTTCAGAGAAGCTTGATCGCTTGAAGGTAGATCGTTCATCATGAGCAACTACGAGAGAGAAGCATCAATCAGGCCACCGGTTTTTGATGGGACAAACTTCAATTATTGGAAGGTAAGAGTTATTGCCTATCTTCAATCTCTTGGTACAGAAGTTTGGGACATCGTAGAGACAGGGTACACTTTTCCTTCAGCTACTCCTACAGATTCAGCCGAGAAAAAGAAATATGAAACAAATGCGAAAGCAGTCAGTACTCTATTGGGATGTATATCCCAATCGGAATTCATGAAGGTAATGCACTATAAATCCGCAAAAGAAATATGGGACAAAATTGTCACGAGCTATGAAGGAGACGAACAGGTAAAGCGTGCTAAACTTCAAACTCTTAGGATTAAGTATGAGACTCTCAGAATGTATAATGATGAAAGTGTGGCTAACTATTTCCTTAAGGTAGATGAGATTGTTAATTGCATGAAAAACTTGGGTGAAGAAATAAAAGAGGCTATTGTGGTTGAAAAGGTTCTAAGATCATTGTCCCCCAAATTTGAATCTAAAGTGTCTGCAATAGAAGAAAAGGAAAATCTACGAACTCTTACTATGTCTCAGCTTCACGGAATTCTAACTGCTTATGAAATGAGAAAGGGAGGTCCATCAGACAGAAGAGAAGCTGCTTTCAAGGCTTCAGGCAAAGAAGATTATTATAAAGCAAGTCACGTGCCAGAAGATGAAGAAGAAGAATCAAATTTTGTCAGAAATCTTCAAAGGGGTTCTGGAAGGTTCAGAGGTAAGTTACCTTTTAAATGCTTTACTTGTGGAAGAGTAGGTCATTATGCTGCCAAATGTCCTCACAAAGATAAGAATGACAAGGGAAAGGAACTTGTTAAATGGAACAAGAAAAAGAATGAAAAGAAGAAAAGCTATTACACTCATGAAGATAGTGATGGTCTTTCAAATAGTGACGAAGATGAACAAGGTAATAGATATAAACTTTTAATGGCTTTTGAAGATGATGACTACATGGATGCTATAGATGTAGAAGGTTTTTGTGAAGAAATGAATAATCTCAAAGTTTGCTTAGAAGAGAAAAGTGCTATTATTGATTCTCTACAATGTCAACTGGCTGAAAAGGAAAAACATCTTGAAGAATTGGAATGTGAGATTGTTTGTCTTAGAAAGGAGATTGAGAAAACAAAAGCGATTAATCTTAAATTTGTTAAAGGATCTGAAACCTTGGATGAGATTATCAATGTGCAGCGTTCTCCTCTGATCAAGACAGGTCTGGGATATAATGGAGAAACATCTCAAGCTTCTACCTCTAAAAGTTATCTTGATGCAGCAAGGAGGAGCGAGCAAAGGCCAAATAAAAGTCATCAGGTGAATTAGGGACAGTTTACCTCAAGAACAAATAAAGACTATCAAGAAATTCGGGGACAAGTTTCCTTAAGGACAAACAAAAGCTACAATCAGCCACAGGTAAAATCTTCCCAATTTGCCCCAAGAATGGATGTCAATAGAAGCTACAAACGGTTGGATGATAGATCTGATTATCGCAGAAATTTCTTTAATGGCCAATGTTTTTCTTGCCATAACTTCGGTCACAAAGCAGCTCAATGTGTTGCCTACAAGACAATCATGACTAGAGAAGCTCAAAAGCAAAGAAGTATGACTGGAACCATGAAAAGGACTTATAACAACTTTTCGGTTCTTGAAAATGAAGTTGAATGCTCTATTTGTAATAACTTTGGTCATGAAGACTCTGAATGCAGGAGAAGGTTCTGGAAGACAACTCAGAAGGAACAAACCTCAAATGTCAGAACATGGAGAATAAAGGAACCACAACCAGAAAGATGTGGGATAGCCTTTTATGCAGAAGGTCAAGAAAGTCTATGGTACATTGACAGCGGATGTTCGAAGCATATGACAGGGGACAAAGAAAAACTTGAATCATATACCGCATTAGAAAAGGGAAAGAAAGTTTCCTTTGGAAACGATATCTCTGCAGCCATAAAAGGAAAAGGCGTTGCTCCGTTGAAAGAGAAGGTCAAAGCTGGAAATGTTTTGTATGTTGATGGATTGAAGCATAATCTTCTGAGTGTCAGTCAGATGTGCGATCAAGGAACGGAGGTAATATTTAGATCAAATGGATGTTGTGTTCGTGATCTTGATACAGGTGAAACAATGATCAAAGGAAGAAGGACTCCAAATAATCTATACATATTTGAAGAAAGACAACAACAATGCTATTTGAGCAAGGATGATGAACACTGGCTATGGCATCGAAGGTTGGGGCATCTAAGCTTTTCACAAATAAGGAAAGCATGCAAATATCAGGCAGTTCGTGATCTTCCAGATATCAAAATTCCAGACAACACCATATGCAAATCATGTCAGTTTGGAAAGCAAACCAGAACTAATTTTCCTGAGAAGGAAGGATCAGCTAGCATGCCTCTTGAGCTAGTACATACAGATACATGTGGTCCATTTAGAAAAAGAACACCTCGAGGAGAAGAATATTTGATATTATTCATTGACGATTTCTCCAGGTTTGTCTGGTTAGGACTTATGAAGCACAAAGATGAAGCATTCGAAAAATTCAAATCCTTCAAAGCCTTGGTTGAAAATGAATCAGGACACAAAATTAAGTGCCTCAGATCTTACAGAGGTGGGGAGTTTACCTCAAATGAATTTTTCGATTTCTGTGAAGAACATGGGATAAGAAGAGAATTCTCTACAGCTAGAACTCCTCAGCAAAATGGAGTTGTGGAAAGAATGAACAGAACAGTCCAACAAATGGCTCGTGCTATGCTTGATGAATCAGGTACTCCCGCAACTTTCTGGGGTGAAGCTACACATGCTGCGGTTATTATTCTCAACAAAACAAATGTCCGAGTAAACAGCACTCAAACCCCTCATGAGCTCTGGTGTGGTGAGACTCCTTCGGTGAAGCACTTCAAAATCTTTGGGAGAAAATGTTATATTAAGAATACTGATGAGCAACTTGGCAAACTTGAACCAAGAGCAGATGAAGGCATTCTTCTTGGTTATTCTCCACATAGCAAAGCATACAAGTGCTACAATAAAAGACTTGGCAGAATTGTTGACAGCATTGATGTTGTGGTTGATGAGAAGGGATACATTCCTAGGCAAGTTCATCATGAAGACATCGAAGAAGATGAAGGCTACCCTCAAAGACAGAATGATGAAGAAGAAGAACCTCAAGAAGAAGAAGAACCAGAGGAGTAGACAAGAACAGAAGAAAAGACTCCATCCAGATATGTTCAGAAGAATCATCCAGAATCTCAGATTGTGGGGCAGAAAGAAGCAGGAGTACAAACAAGAAGAACAATTGCAGAAGCTTCAAGCTATTTGGCATTACTCTCTTCCACTGAACCACAAAATGTGAAAGAGGCATGCAAAGATGAATGTTGGGTCAAAGCAATGGATGAAGAACTTGAGCAGATCGAAAAGAACAACACTTGGGAATTGGTTCCTAGACCAAAAGATAAGAATGTCATAGGGACAAAATGGGTCTTCAAAAATAAATTGAATGAAAATGGAGAAGTAATTAGAAACAAGGCCAGACTTGTTTGTAAAGGGTATGCGCAGCAAGAAGGAATAGATTTTGAAGAGACCTTTGCTCCTGTTGCAAGACTTGAGGCCATCCGAATATTCCTTGCTCTCTCAAGCTTTCAAAACTTCAAGGTATTTCAAATGGACGTGAAATCAGCCTTTCTGAATGGAGACTTAGAAGAAGAAGTATATATTGAGCAGCCAGATGGTTTCATTCTTGGGAATGATCCAAACCTTGTATGCAGATTGAAAAAGGCTCTTTATGGTCTCAAACAAGCTCCAAGGGCTTGGTACTATCGTTTGGACAAATATCTTCACCAACAAGGTTTTTCAAAAGGATCAGCAGATAGCAATCTCTATATAAAAGTTGAAAATAACAAATTGCTAATACTTGTTGTGTATGTAGATGATATTATCTTTGGCAGCAATGAAGAGGCTATGAGTCAAAACTTTGCCTTGATTATGCAGAAAGAATTCGAAATGTCATTACTTGGAGAATTGACATACTTTCTTGGATTGCAAATCCAACAAAATGAAGGAGGTATTTTCTTGTCTCAAACCAAGTACCTCAAGCAGATCTTGAAGAAGTATGGCATGGAAGATTCAAAGCCAGTATGTACCCCCATGGTTACAGGATGCAGCCTCAGTGCAAATGATGAATCAGCAGCAGTTCATCAACCAACTTATAGATCCATGATTGGGAGTTTGCTTTATTTGACAGGTACCCGACAAGATATTATGCATGCAGTAGGAATTGTTGGAAGATTTCAAGCCAACCCAAAGGAAAATCATCTTCAGGCAGTCAAAAGAATCTTCAAGTATCTTCAAGGGACTCAAAACTTTGGCTTATGGTATCCTAGAGATACAGATCTCACTCTTCATGCTTACACAAATGCAGATTGGGCCGGAAGTGTGGATGACAGGAAAAGCACAAGTGGTGGTGCATTCTTCATGGGTTCCAGATTAGTATCTTGGTTCAGCAAGAAACAGAGTTCGATTGCTTTATCTACAGCTGAAGCAGAATATGTGGTTGCGGCATCTTGTTGCACACAACTTCTTTGGATGATGCAGACCTTGCAGGATTTTCAAATCACTTGCACTCCACCTGTCTCTATCTTATGTGATAATACAAGTGCAATCAACATTTCAAAGAATCCAGTCATGCATTCAAAGACCAAGCACATACCAATCAAGTATCACTTCCTCCGGGAACAAGTGCTTGAACAAAAGGTCAAGTTGGAGTATGTTTCTTCTAAAGAACAAGTTGCTGATATTCTCACAAAACCACTGCCCAGGGAGACTTTTGAATATCTCAGACAAAATCTGGGAGGAGTTGATGCTTCATCCTGCTGTTGAAGCTTGTCTGTTCTAAAGAAAAGTTGGTGTACACGTGTTGTATAAGGGATATCCGCGTACATACGCTGATTTATGCAGGTGAAGTCGCGTATATGGAGTTCTGAACAGCAAGGGCAGACTCTGGTTGGAGAAGGTCTGAGATGGGTATGCCAGAGTCCTTCAGGCACAGTTTCAGGGGGTGCAGCAGGCACAGTTTCAGGGGGAGCAGCTTAAAGTCTAATAAAGCATTGTTGGCATTTAGATGCTTTTGGTTCTAGTTCACAACTGTTGTTGGTTTCAGGAGAAGGAGCACAGAAGGAAATCTTGGTTGCTGATCTAAAAGATGATTATCAGATGCTGCTGGTGACTTTCATAAGTCTTGGTCTAGATTTTTTTGTCTCTATGTCATGTATTATTTTGTGATATCTCTTTTATGGTGTCAAGGTCATGTAACGGCCTATGTTGGTTTCCCCACTATGCCTGGGATGAATGATGTAATGTAATTGGTTGTTATATGTAAATTTCTGATGTATCCCCTCTTGGTTGGGAGTATGGATGTATGTATTGAGTCTTTTGGTGATAGGAAGGTCCTTTATGATGTATAAGTCTTGGTTCTTTTTGAAGAACATCTTTTGCAGATCTTGCCTACAGTCATGGGGAGCATGTTCAGCACAGCAGAGCAGAGATATCAGCATGTACTCAGGGGGAGCACAGACCTTTGCCCTTGATGACAAAGGGGGAGAATGATTCTAAGGATCTTGGGGTTGCCATCAAGTCCAAAGGGGGAGATTGTTGGCATTTTGGCACAGGTGTGGTGCTACGGTACAGGTGTTATCCTTGATGGCAACTCTCTTTGATGACAGATCTCAGTCCAGACTACAAGAATGAAGAGAAAATTCATATACGCAGGTTCATTAAGCCCAAGTTGCGTATACACGCTGGTACTCTATATACTAAGTCGCGGATACGCAGGCTCGCTATATACGAAGTCGCGTATACACACAGTTTCATGAACAGAAAAGAGCGTACATGTCGAGAAGCTTCCATTTGGTCCATGGTAGTTAGTCCTCGGTACTTGAGCCTATGTTTTTGACCAAGGTATCTCGACAGACATGTTGATCCCTAGTTTTGAAGTTGATGGTATTGTGTTACTATGGTTTTGGACCGTGGTATTGTGAAGGGCCTAAGGCTATATAAGGAGAAGAAGATCATTAGGCAAAAGCACTGAAAAAGTCTTGAATATCTGATAAAGAAAGAGATCTAGTATGCAGGTTCTGGGTTGCTTGATCTAAGCTAAGGAGAGATCACACCGGTTGATGGAAGACTAGATCTAAGGATAGATCGGGATCAAATGGTCTGAAATGAACTATCATTATATGGTTGATTATGCGTATTTTTAGATCTGCATACTGACGCAATGTTATGTTCTGAGTATGACTGATGTCTGGTACAGCTGCAAGTTATGAGAAATTATTTTTAGATCTGTACGCAGGTTGTCTTTGGTAAAAGCGCGTGTATACGTGGGTTGGTTTCATTGAAGTAGCGTATATCTTTTGAAGCTTAATTTTTGGGGTTGCAGTTGGGTCTGACTGTTATTGCAGAGTTCTGTAGTCTGCTCTGTGTTCTGGTGACTGGGTGTTGACAGGGTTTCAGTGGTTCAGTGATTCAAAGATTGATGATGCTAGTATTGGTTGTTTTGTGCTCCAATGATCTGTTATGAAAATTGGATGAATTGTGGTCTTCAGATTGTAATGTTGTGCTTCAGGAATATCCAGTCTGAAAATGTATGAAAAGTGGTACCTGAAGGAAAGAAGATTGTAGGCCAGCACCTAAGTACTAGTATCTTAGCTAGTACAAGAGCAAAGGGGGTTGGAACTCCCTTCCAGGAGAGTCTGGAAAACGAGAGAAGGTTATAGCCTTCTGCAGGTTGCATCTTGCGTACTGGTATAAGGCTGCACCAGTACAAAAGATTGTAATCTGAAGTTTCTTATTAAAGAAAGATAGAGACGACTTGCAGCAGGTGGTTTTCACCCACATTGGGTTTCCACCTTATATCATGGTGTTCATGTGTGTGGCTTTTGTGTGATGATCTGTTCTGTTATACTGCACCTGTTTACTATTAATATGGTTAATAATGTCCTGATACATTTACTGAAGATAAGCTAACTAAATCATAAGATTTCTGGTTATACGCTGGTTGCTTTAGACACAGTAGCGTGTACACGCTGGTTCACTTAACTGAAGTAGCGTATATGTTTCTGAGTATGAAATTGAAAAAAGTTTTATTGATCTGATAATACTGATTCACCCCCCCCCCCTCTCAGTATTATTTTCAATATGTCCTTGGCCAACACCAATAATTTCTTGAGGGTTTTATGGCGTTTGAAAATGGTTTTAATGTTCTTTTTAGCCAAGATCTTCACTATAAGGTCTATGGTTCATTTAATGTAAGGGAGTGTGACGGAAGCCTGTGATCCACCATCTTACCCTCGGGTAGTTTGAACTCCAACATCCTATTATATTTATTCTTTTAGATCTTGTTGGTTGTTGAACCAATCATATTTATTTCATCAGTTATATATATATATATATAGTTTTTCAATTTTCTCTTACTTGGTGTTTTTCAATTTTCTCTCATTTGGTTAACTTGACTAGAAATCTTTATTTTAAAATAAAAGTTTAAAATCTTGTTTTATCACTATTTTAGTTGAATAAGTTATTTATTTCTTTCCTAATTCAAATATCTAATAAATTTTTCCTTTTAAATTAATTTTTCAAATTCTATAATCATAAATTAATTCAAAAATTTTTATTTAAATTTTTTTACCTAATCTTTTATCTCAATGCATTATTATATTTTTCACTAATTATTGGTTTTCAAATAATTCCTAATTTTTGAAAAATTAATTTGAATTTGAATTTTTATAATCGTTAACTAATGGTCTTGTTTGACTATATTATTAATTATCGCTAATTTCTAATTTCTTACTCGTATATGTTTTCACCCATTGTCAATATTTCAATTCTTAAGTACTTATTTATTAATTTTATATATCAAATTTATGTTAAAATAAGGAATTGTTGAGAGGGGCATTGAATCAGTAATTAAGAAACTCTTATTATTTTTCTTATTATGCTTTTAGTCCTTTCTTAAATTATTTAACTTGTGAGAGAACTTATTCATAAAAATAGTGAGCCAACAATATTTCAGACACACGTTCTCAAACAACAATGACATGAGCAACACACATTTGACACAATGTTTTTGACATGGAAACCCAGCCGGAAAAAACCACCATTTTTGTTGTTTGTTTATGATGTAAATTAAGAACCCACTTAATTACATCTGTTTTTTTGTGAGCACCCACTCACACGAGCACCGATCCGCTTTGGTTAGCAAGCACAAAATTGCCAAGAGGCACCAACCCGCTCCTTTCAATGCTCTACTATTTCATACAATTTTCAAACTAAAAACATAGACATACAATTATATAGATAAATACCAACATTGGTTGTTCATAGATTTGACTTCTGCATTATGCCTTTTGTGTTCACTTGCAGCAGATCTCCTCCCGCTGCTTACAGTAACACTTCCTCTACACTCTACCTTCACTATCAAGGGCTCTACACTGACTGCACTTCATGTAGAAATTTCACCATAGATCACCTGATAATGCAATGTGATAAAGCAAAATACTTGATCTACTTCTATTATCAAACTTTTCGGAGGCTTAATCAATTTGAGAAAGATCAATGGAACACATATAATAGAGAAGAAGATTCAATCACAAATGAAACACAGAAGAATACTCTGGGGAAAGCCTCAGCTTAAAACCCTGCTATCTGTATTATCATACAAGTGGAAATATCTCAAGATTACACAAAGCTTTAGCTCTCAAGCTATCCAGTTCTCAGTACAATCCCTCACTGCTGCTCATAGATAGAATAGACAACACATATGCCTTCCTTCAGTCCTCCAAGCCTCCTATTTCCTTGCGCAGTTTCTCCTGGGTCCTCAAGCTGTAACCTGTGTCATTCTCACCTCACACACAACACTAACCTCTGAAATAATTGCGTACTTGTAAAAGAGATAATTCCTTCTGCATGGATGAGTTTCCTTTAGAGGAAAATTCCTCCAACTGATAGTACATTGTCCCTTCCTTTAATCTCAACTAGGTCTTTCTCTAAACTGACATGCATGAGTTATTTATGAGAGAATATTTAGTTATCTGGAGAACACTAGTTGCATGCATGCATGCATTGACTAACTAAACTCACAATCAGTTCCACAAAGCTGTTGGAACTAATCTAATTAGACTTAACTCAGTTAACTGAGCTAACTAATTACAACTCAAAGTACAACTCATCCTGATCTCCTTATTTAAGGGATAACTTCCTCAATCAAAGGGATAACTGTCGCATGTCTTCACAAAGACTTCATGTTTGATTTTCTCCAACTAATTAACTCAAGATGAGTTAATTAATTATTTTTCAAACAGCTAGTAAGACTAAATTTGAATTTTAATTCTCAATTTTAATTCAGGGACTAATTAAAATTGGAATCTATCCCGAAATGCTATTTATAGCAATGCTATTTTTAGCATTTCTATTTTTTTCTATTTCCAATAGAGTTGGAGTATATCATGAAATGTTATTTATAGCAATGCTATTTTTAGCATTTCTTGTTTCCATTTTCAACATTCCCTCTCAACAAGAAAGGCATTCAACTCGAACCCGATCCTGAACCTTTGGAATGTTCTGCATGCAACACTTCTCTCAAGTGTTGTTGCTCCAGCAACTCTAGAAACACAAAAAATATCCAACCTGAATCTGAATGATGCCTCTGTCATCAAAGTCTCTGACTGCTATTGCCTCTGTCGACTAATAACTCTACACCTTTGTGCTCTTCAGTACTTGACTGCTCTAGCCTCTGTCACTTTGATCTCTGACTGAATCAATCACACTGATTCCTCCTGCTGCATCCATGTTGCTTCCGGTCCTATCTCCCATCATGCATCCGCACTGCACTTCTCATCATGTTGCATCGTGTTGTGCACTGTTGCACTACAACTCAGTTACTGAGAAGTAAGTAACTGATATCCAACAAACCTCCCTGTTAGGCTAGAAACATCCTCTGATACTCAAGCTTCCTTTGTCGCTCCATCTGCATCTGTCTATACCCACTCAGTTAGTCCTGCTACTCCTCGTCGAGGCTCCCGTAGCAAGGTCTAATCAAAGAGGTTGGGTACCTCAAGGATCCTACCCATATTTTAGCCTTCTTGGGACTATCACTCCACATCGCCCCACCTCCCAGCTGGAGGTATGGGTGCATGTGATCCCTCTACCCACTTGGCTCGAAATTCCCCCCTATTGGAGGTCTCTACATGAGTGGATGCCTCCACTCAGTCTCCTCTCTGCTTCTCCAATTGTGGCTCCTCCACAACCTCCTAAAGCTGTTTCACCAATTGTGGCTCCTCCACAATTGTCTGAGGCTTCTCCTGGCGGTGCATGTTGAGAGGTAATGTACTCTCCCTCTCAACCACCAAGTCTCCAACATCTGCCTTGATCCTTAAGGATTTGCATGCATCTTGAACCTCAAGAGCATACAGTTTCTTGACTCGTGAACCGATTTGCTTCACTTGTCTCGTGGTGATGTGTCTAAGGAAAACGTTTCCCTTACTAAAGACTACATCATAGCCTTTGTCTTCCAGCATCGCAATCGATAACAAGTTCTTCTTCAGTCCTAGCACATACTTCACATTGTCAAGGTAATGTGATCTCCATGCTCCCTCTGAAAAGAAACCATGCCCACACCTGAAACACTATACTTTTCATCATTACCCATCTCTATGAGTATCTTGAGGTCTTTCTCCTCCAAGGTATTGAACAAAATCTTATCGTCAGTCATGTGGAATGAGGTTCCTCTGTCAAGAAACCAACCACAACCCATGATTGATGAAACCATGCATGCGATGAGGGTAAAATCGAATTCGAACTAAGAGGCTAGGGCCTGAACTTCAGATCCTTCCGAGGATCCCTTCTTGGATTTATTCAATGGAAAATTAGTTGCATAATGTCCCACCTCATGAAAATTAAAGCATCTCACTTTAGATTTGTCAATCTTCTTTCCACCATGGGAAGAACTCGATTTGGAATGAGAATCCTTCTCCTTGCCTTTCTTTGCCTTACTTGCTAAGGCGCAATTTTCTTCATCCTCCTTGGCTGAAGAACCATCTCTAGTGCTTCTCCTGGTCTCCTCCTGCAACAGATCCGACCACAGTCGTTCCCAATCTGGCAGTTTCTCTCTTCCATTTATTGAGTCTTGATAACTATGCTAGCTCTTAGGAAGAACGAGGAGAGAAAGACTCACCATGTCATCATCAGTTGTCGTGATTCCTACACTTCCAAGCTCATCCCTACAAGTGGTGAGCTTGTTCAGATATGTAGATATCGTGTCGCCCTTTTCACACTTGATTTTTTGAAGCTCTTCTTTCAGCACCAACTTCCTCTTATCACTGATGTTCTGATATAGATCCTTCAATGTTTTGCACATTGAAAATGGTGTCTCCTTCCCTTGGAGACTTGAGACAATGTGGTCTTGAACTCCCTCAAGAAGGATTCTCCTCGCTTTAGCCACACATTTCTTCCATTCCACTGATTCTTGGACATTAGCAGCTGCTAGCTTGGGGACTTCTTGATCAATGAAGTCCTTCAAACCATTGTCCTCTAATACCGCTTCCATGCGATCCTTCTAGGCTATATAATCCGAGCTACTATCAAGGGCATACTCGAGTCTCAAACCGTTGAACGCCATTGGTGAAATTTGAGATGTGATAAAAATTCGAATTCTATAATTAGGAACTTCAAACTTCGAACTTCTCCCTTCTTTTTATATTGTTCTCTGCTTTGATCACGTTTGCTCTGATACCATGTAGAAATTTCACCGTAGATCACCTGATAATGCAATGTACTAAAGCAAAATACTTGATCTACTTCTACTATCAAACTTTACGGAAGATTAATCAATTTGAACAAGATCAATCGAAACAAATATAACAGAGAAGAAGTTTCAATCACACATGAAACACAAAAGAATACTCTGGGGAAAGCCTTAGCTAAAAACCCCGCTATCTGTATTATGATACAACTGGAAATATCTTAGTATTACACAAAGCTTTAGCTCTCAAGCTATCCAGCTCTCAGTACAATCCCTCACTATTGCTCATAGACAGAATAGACAACACATATGCCTTCCTTCAGTCCTCCAAGCCTCCAATTTCCTTGCGCAGTTTCTCCTGGGTCCTCAAGCTGCAACATGTGTGATTTTCACCTCACACACAACATTGACCTCTGAAATAACTGTGCAACCCTGAAGGAGATAATTCTTTCTGCATGGATGAGTTTCCTTTATATGAAAATTCCTCCAACTGATAGTGCATTGTCCCTTCCTTTAAACTCAACTGGGTCTCTGTCTGAACTGACATGCATGAGTTATTTATGAGAGAATATTTAGTTATCTGGAGAACACTAGTTGCATGCGTGCATGCATTGACTAACTGAACTCACAATCAGTTCCACAAACTATTGGAACTAATCTAACTGGACTTAAATCAGTTAACTGAGTTAACTAATTACATCCTAAAGTACAACTCATCCTGATCTCCTTAATTAAGGGATAACTTCCTCAATCAAAGGGATCACTATTGCATGTCTTGACAAAGACTTCATGTTTGATTTTCTCCAACTAATTAACTTAAGATGAATTAATTCATTATTTTTCAAATAACACATAAGACTAAATTCGAATTTTAATTCAGGACTAAATAAAATTGGAATCTATCCCGAAATGCTATTTATAGCATGTCTATTTTTTCTATTTCCAACAGAGTTGGAATATATCCTGAAATGTTATTTATAGCAATGCTATTTTTAGCATTTCTTGTTGCCATTTTCAACACTTCAGCACTACTGTTGCAATTCTTCACTTAGTCCTCACACTTCTCTTGTCGTTATATTACACAGTGTCCTCTCAGGTGCTTCAACCTTTCTTCTTCGATGCACCCTATCACAACACTGCACTCTCACACATATGCTCACATCCCCATATTTTATGTTTTCGGTGATGGTTTTGTTCCACTGAGGCACTCTGCAAAAGGGAGTCTCTCCTCTCTATCCTTTAGCTGCCAAAATGTACTTAGGCATGGCTTCACATGGAACTCTTGTGTCTTCTAATAGTTTCTTGTCACAACACCAAAAACAGAGATGGACCTTACGGTTCTTCATATTCTAACTGCATAGAGCTCCTGTGCTGAGAAATTAATTCTCAGGTGACCTGCACAGTCCTTCAAGAGCCCCTATTTCATTTATCATTCCACAGATCTTGACAATCCACATAGGTGAGCATTCTGTCCTTATTTTTCACAACCATTCGTGCACGTGAAGCAGTCAATTGCTTCCTTCATGCTCTCGAATTCATCTCTCCTACAAATTTTGTCCTCAATTTCTTGTTAAAGAATCTTCCTTAGGATTAGCCACTTTCAACTACCAACTCCTCTATGCTTGCATTCAATTTCGCAGTCGCCAACCCATACATTCTTTAATTCTCTGTACTTCCTTATCAGAGAAACTCCATATCGAAACTTCACAGTGGTGCAATGTTTTGATACTCCTCAGTCCTGGTGTATTTAGCTCCTCTGTTGTTGAGCTCCTCGAGCATTTCTCCTCCATGGGACCGAGAGTTGTGACCTGCAGCTGATCATTAAGGTGCTAAGGCATTTTTTCTACTGGGCCAATCTTCCTTTGCTACTGCTTTATGTGATTGGCTCTATGGATTTACATGACCAAGAGCCTACCCAATAGAAAAAGCCCCCTCCATCAGATCTTTTCAATAACTAACGGTTCTAGAGTTCTGATATCTTAATCCTCTAATATGTTGAGCTCTGATATGAATTCGTCACTCCACATGCCATCTTTATAGAAATGACACATCTCACCTTGATTTGGTACACTAGGGCACCCAATATCGTTGAATCATCCTACCATGTGTCTTGTCGTACTACTATGTCATGCTGATGTCAGATTTCATTGTAGCTTATTAGAACTAATCTCATGTTGTCATGTTTCCTACTGGGAGGAGAGAGAAGAGGACCTATCAACCCTTGGATTGGCAAAAAAATCATTTTTTAATATTCTTTGGCATTACTTAACACTTTTAATACTATCAGAACTTCTTAGTGTACCACGATTGAGAAGTTCTGATACCCCGATGTCACAGTCCTCCGATATTCCAATGCGTCGATACATTGACCTCCAACATTCTGATCCCCTATGACTAGTGTCCAGATCTCCGATATGCCAAATGCGCCAGTATTTTGAACCTCCAATATGTCGATACACTAATATGTTGACCTATGACATTTTGATCCCCAATGACTGGTATCTAGATCGTCAATATGCTGATGCGCTGATATCCAGAACCTTTGATATGTTGACCTTCGACATTCCGATCCCTAATGACTAGTATCTAGATCATCGATATTCCAATGCGTCGATATCTCGAACCCTTGATATGCCAATATTCTTTCCTTCCTAAGGCTTCACAACCCTAAACTTCAGAAGACCATATCGTTTGATCTAGGAATCCATTTATAAACTTTTTCATATCGTAGGAAAACTCTTCGAGAGAACTTTACATTGGATAGGGTTCGATGTAGTCTTTTAGTCCTTATGTTGCTTGGAATATGACTGAAAAATTCTCTGCTCATTGAATCTTTGGACAACTGAACTTACAACGACCATGATGATCATTTTATGGCTTCCTCAGTGAGCCTGCTACTGTGACGATTTTCTACAAAGCACTACAACAAACATGGGATTCCTCTTAAACTCCCTATCATTCTAGTTGACATCAATCATTAAGCTGACCATTGTTGACATCAATGGACACACTATCACAACCACCCATACACCATCAAATGTCCAACAATCTCTCCCTTTAGCATTGATGGCAAAACCATAATCTCTACCTCAGGTTAGGCATGGTCTACTCTAATGCAAATCTTCTCCCGTTTTGACATTGGTGGCAAAGAATACTTCTCGAGCACACCCCCTGAACCATTGCAACCTACTCTTCTGTGAGTCCCAATGTTGAGTAGTTTCCACAAGGGAAAAATTTAGGGGCTAATATTCATAAGTGGCCTAATTTTCCATGCTTTTTCAAAAAAAGATTCTTGAATTTCCAATTTTTTAGAATATGATTTGCCCAATTTTATAGTATAATAATATTTTACCTTAGAAACTGCCAAAATTTTATAGAGACTATACATAATCATTAGAAATATGAATTTTTCTAAAAAAGTATTGTTAATCCTTTTATAATTTTCATATTAGGGACTAGTAATATTCACCAAGATCTCTAAACTTTAAGATAAATTTCTATCCTTAAAATTTTCCATGCTTGCCACCTCCTACCAAAATGAAGTCATTTGGAGGAAGGAGTCACAAATCCTATCTATTTCCTGAGATATTCAAATGATTCTCTTATCAGTTGCTTGGTAAATATATCTTACAGTTTCTCTTTAGTGGATATATACTTAAGTCTGATAGCGTTGGCAGGAACCTATTCCCTCAAGAAATGGAACTTGATTGGAATATGCTTAGTCTTTGAATGCATGACTGGATTTTCGGAGATGTTGATGGAACTTGCGTTGTCACACATTATTGGAATGGGATCAATCAACTCTACTTGTATATCTTTCAAGGTTTTCTTCATCCATAGAATCTATGTACAAAAGGTAGTAGTAGCAATATACTCTACTTCAACATTCAATAGAGAAATGGAGGCATGTTTCTTGCTGACCCACGACACCATGAATTTTCCTAGGAAGAAGGATACACCAGAAGTACTCATCTTATCGTGAAGGCTTCCAACCTAATCTGCATGTGTGTAGGCCTTCAATTTGAAATCTCCGTTCTTGGAATAATATAGTCCATATTATGTTGTACCTTGAAGTTATTTGAAAATCTGCTGCACAAGAACAACAAGACTCTCCCATGGAAAGGCCTAAAATCTAGCCGCAATCCCCACTTCTTGAATGATGTCTGGTCTTGAAGCTGTCAAATATAGTAAGCTTCCTATCACTGACCTATATTCAGTCTGATTTACTGGCAGCATGCCATCTTCTTTGTACAATTTGCAGCCTCTAGTCATGGGTGTGCTGACTCGTTTGCAATCTTCCATTCCAAATTTCTTTAGGGTTTCCTTGAGATTTTTGAATTGGGATATAAACACTCCTTATAGACACTGAGTAATTTGCAAACCCAGGAAGAAGGATAGTTCTCCGATCATGGACATTTCAAACTTTGTTTACATACATTTTGCAAATCGATGCCCGAGCTATTCCATATCACTACAAAATATTATATCATCCACATACACAACTACTATCAGTAGATGGCCGCCATCCGATTTAAAATACATGTTACTGTCATCTGTGTATTTCTTAAACCCTTTTTTCTGAAGGTACTTATGCATTCTTTCGTACCAATCTCTAGGAGTTTGTTTCAATCCATACAGGGTCTTCTTCAGTTTGCATACAAGCCCTTCATTGGAGGTGAGTAGAAATCCTTTTGGGTGCTCAATGTAAACTTCTTCTTCTATATCTCCATTGAGAAATGCAAACTTGACATCCATCTGATATACCTTGATAATATTATGGATGGAAAGAGCAAGAAAGATCCTTATAGCTTCCAATCGAGATATCGGTGCAAAGGTTTCTTCGAAATCTACCCCTTATATTTGGGCATACCCTTTGCAGACCAATCGAGCTTTATTCCTGATTACTTGACCCTGTTCATTCAGTTTGTTCTTGAAAACCCATTTGGTTCCAATAACATTTTTCTCTCTTGGCCTTGGAACAAGCTCCCATGTATCATTCTTTTCAATCTAGTCAAGTTCTTCATTCATATATTTCACCCAAAACTTGTCTTCACTTGCTTGACAAAGGTTCTTGGGTTCTATCTATGATAACATAGCCAAATTCGCATAACTTGTACTACCCACAAGTTTCCTTCTAGTTTGGACACCATGTCTTTGATCTCCAAGAATATGACTCTCAGGATGTTCCTTTTATACATACCTAGAGGGTGTCTTAGCCTTGAAGATATGCTTGCTTCCTCAAATTTCATATTAATTTTAGAGGATTCATATTGTGAATCTACATCATCTACTATTACATCGATGCAATCCTCAATCTTCCTTCTTTGCTTGTTGTAACACTTATATCCGTTGCTTCAAGTAGAGTATCTGAGAAATATTCCTTTGTCAGCGCATGAGGAAAACTTCTCAGGGTTCTTTTCATTCCTTTTCATGAAGCACTTTCTCCCAAACACCTTGAGATGTTTAATGCGGTCCTTCCCTTCCATAACTCATAGGGAGTTTTTTCACTATTAGGCCTGAGTTGAGTTTTGTTTGACAGATATACTATTGCTTGGGCTGCTTCTCCCTAGAAGTTCTAAGACACTCCTACTTCATCTAACATTTCTCTCGCCATTTCCTGGATTGTTATGTTCTTCCTCTCTACTACTCCATTTTGTTGAGCAGTTCTAGCCACTGAATATTGCTTCCTAATGTCATGGCCTTCATAGAATTCCTCAAATTCTCTTGAGTTGTACTCTCCTCCTCTATTTGATATTAAGCATTTTATTTTTGAGTATTTCTCATTTTCTACTTGAGCTTTAAACTTCTTAAAATTCTTCAATGTTTCTGATTTTTCTTTTAAGAGAAAAATGCAAGTAGCCCTGGTGAAATCGTCAATGAAAAACATGAAATAACTCTCTCCTTTTGAGGTTTTTCTCTAGTTGGGCCACAAATTTATGTTTGAATGAGCTCCAAAGGTCTGGATGAGGAGAACTCTTTCGATATGAAATGAGTCCTAGTCTTCTTGCCAAAATGACATGACTTGTAGATTGTGTTATCAGGATTTGAAAATCTTGGTAATCCTCTCACTACTCCCATCTTGCTTATTGTTAACAAACTGTCAAAATTCATATGCCTAAGCCTCTTGTGCCACAACTGTGATTCACTCATTTTTCTCTAATAGCAGTTAACCCTGGAATCATCATACACATATACATTATTGTGGGTTCTGATTGCTTTTCCCACTAGTTTTCCATACTTTATGTTTCAGATCTCACAGTCTTGAGATCGAAAGGTCACATCATAGCCATTGTCACAAATTTGGCTAACACTGAGCATATTGTGCTTGAGACCCTCTACATACAACACATTTTGTGCTTTTGTTGTTTTATCAAGATTGACTACTCATTTTCCCTTGATTTTTGCTGGAGTGTTGTTTCCAAAGGTGACATTGCTTCCTCTGCCCTTTTCGTTAAGTGACATAAATTTTCTTTTGTCCGAAGTAATATGTTTGGAACAACCACTATCCACATACCATTTGTTTTCTTGATTATGAGTTGATAAGGTGACTCCACATTGTATTCTCTTTTTAGTATTTGGTTTCCATCTCCCTTTATCCTTTTGAATAGTTGTCTATCTGAAATTTTGGGACTTAGACAGGTATTCAACTTACTTCTGAACTCATTGGATTTGTTCCCCATATTACATTTGAAGCATTCTACTTCACTTAGCAAGGGAGACAAGACATTTCGATTTCTTAGAGAAGAGTTTCGAGACTTAGAAATCAAATGCTATTATATCTGGGATTTTCATCTCTTTCAACTTTGATCCTTCTACAATCAATGGCTTTATTCCAAAAGATATGACACTTATAGCAGTGACCATAAAACAAATAGGCATGCCTATTGTTAGAAGCATTATGAGATTGTGCAGGAAAATACCTTGGTCGTTTGATTGATTGGTCTGTTCTCCATTGACGATCTCCTCTTTGCCCAACTGCTCTTTTGTCTTCATTAATTCTTTCATGATGCTTCTTCTCTTGGATCTGTGATTCTTCGAATCCTATGGACCTGAATTTTAATCTTCCGAATAGAAGATTCTTGTTTCATAGAGTATCCTAGGTGGGTTTTCATTCCTAAGGGCATTTGACTATTCATGATCTAATCTAGTCTCCTTGTCCCTTCAACAAATTTTCACTTAGACCCTTCTCGGTCTTTGTTTTCTCAAGATCGGTTCTCATAGAGACAACCTCTGCTTCAAGACTTTGACAATTCTCTTCCCATTCTTGAATCAAGTCTTGAAGAACTTCTTCTTTTCGTTTGGCCTCTTCTAGCTCAAATTTCAAAGATAGAATATCATATTTTCATATCTATGAGATCGTTCCCCTTTTTAACTTGAGAAGCTCATGTTTCAACTGCTTGTTCTCCTCTTCTAATCTCTCACAATTTCCTTGTTTTTCTTTTAGTAGAAGGACTAGACTATCCTTGCTCTTGATATTTTCTTCAAGATTTTCTTTTTGATAGGCAAACTCCTCATTATCAAAGTTATACATACCTTCCTCTGCACGTTGTAACTGTTGCTTCAGGTACTTATTTTTCTTGCTTTCTTTCTTTAACTCATTTAGGGCACTGATGAGTTCCCCTTCAAGGTCTACTGCTCCTTCTTCTTCCTCTTCAAATTCCATAATACCCTATTTTTTGGAGTCTGTTTCAAAGGCCATAAGAAGATACTTATCTGAATCATTCTCCGATGAGTCTTCATAGTCTGACTCTAGTGCTAAGCTATCCTCTTTGGAGTAGAACCCCTTCTTATTATAGGGCTTTTTCTTTTGACATGTTTGAGACTTGTTTCCAAATTTGAGATCCTCTTCACTTTCAGCCTTTTATTTATTAGGGAATTTGGAAGAGAAATGTCCAACTCTTCCACATTCAAAACACTAAAAGGGAAACTTCCCTTTATATTTTCTTGACCTACCATTCCATTTTCTGGATAGTTAATCGAGCTACTGATCAGATTCATAGCTCAAGCAGTCTTGATGATCTTTGGGCTCCTTTCCATTTCTAGATACTTTGAATGTCACTTCCTTCGGTTTAGATTTTTCTATTCCTATTCTCATCTCATAGGCTATGATAGTACCATGTATGTGATCCATCTTGAGATCCTTTAAGTTAGCCATTTCCTCAATATCTGAGATCTTGGCATTAAATCTCATGGGTAGAGATCTTAAAATTTTCTAAACAATCATCTCTTCATTAACTTCTTCACCAAGTCCTCTAATAATATTAGTCACTTCATCAAATCTGAGGAATTATTCTACTATGCTTTTATTCTCATTAATTCTAAGGCTTTCAAACAACATTTTAGAATTCTCAAGTTTCACTTGCTTGACTTTGTCATCTCCTTCATGACTCTAGTTAAGCTTTACCCATGCTTCCTTACAAGACTTACACTGCATAACTTTTACAAGTTCTGATTGACTAAGACCAAAGAGAATGACATTCTTGGCTTTAGGATTGTTCCCATATAATTTTTTTACCATCTGCATTAGTGGGAGGAATATCAGGGACATTGTAGTCTACTAGTACTGAAGTCCAAACATCTACTCCCAAGGGCATATATATGCTTCCATTCTCACTTTCGAAAAAGCATAGTTGGTCCAATCAAATATTGGTATTCTACTTGAGTAAGCCTCTTCACTCTCTTGCCTAGACATAATTCCTTATAGATCTACCTTCCAGTGTTTAAACTATTGCTGAAGGAACTTGGCTCCGATACCAATTGTTGAAATAAGGAATTGCTGAGAGGGGGGATGAATCAGTAATTAAGAAACTCTTATTCTTTTTCTTATTAAAATTTTAGCCCCTTCTTATATCCTTTAACTTGTGAGAGAATTCATTCATTAAAACAGTGAGCCAACAATATTTTAGATGCACATGTTCAAACAAAAATCATGAGTAGCAAACATTTGACACCATGTTTTTCACGTGGAAACCCAGAGGGAAAAACCACCAATTTTATTGTTTGTTTATGATGTAAATTAAGCACACACTTTATTACATCTGTTTGTTTATGAACACCCACTCACAAGGAGGCAGTGACACCCTTCGGTTAGAAAGCACCAACTTCCCAAGAGGCAGCAACCTTCTCTTGCCACTTCTCTACTATTTCATACAATTTTCAAACTGAAAAATAAAGGTATACAATTATACACATAAATACCAACAATGGTTGTTCACAGATTTGACTTTTTCATTCTACCTTCTGTGTTCACTTGCAGCAGATCTCCTCCCATTGCTCATAATAACACTTCCTTTGTGCTCTACCTTCACTATCAAGGGAACTACACCAACTGAACTTCAACACTACCCTTGCAATTCTTCACACAATCCTCACACTGCTCTTCCCCTTGTATTACACAATGTCCTCTCAAGAGCTTCAACCTTTCTGCTTCGATGCACCCTATCACAACAATGCACTCTCACACATATGCTCACATCCCCATCTTTTTGTTGTCGGTGATGGTTTTGTTCCATTGAGGCACTCTGCACAAGGGAGTCTCTCCTCTCTGTCCTTTAGCTTCCAATCTATACTTAGGCATGGCTTCACTTGCCACTCTTGCGTCTTCTGATAGTTTCTTGTCACAGTGCCCAAAACAGAGATGGACCTTGCAGTTCTTCATAGTCTGACTACACAGAGCTCCTGTGCTGAGAAATTAATTCTCAGGTGACCTACACACTCCTCCAAGAGCCCCTATTTCATTTATCGTTCCACAGATCTTGACAGTCCATAGAGGTGACCGTTCTATTCTTATTTATCACAACCATTTATGCACGTGAAGTAGTTGATTGCTTCCTTCATGCTCTCGAATTCATCTCTGCTACAAATGTTGTCCTCAATTTCTTGTTACAGAGTCTTCCGTAGGATTAGCCCCTTTCAACTACCAACTCCTTTATGCCTACATTCAATTTCGCAACTGCTGACCCATACATTCTTTAATTCTTTGTACTTCCTTATCAGAGAAACTCCATATCGCAACTTCACAGTGGTGCAGTGTTCCGATACTCCTCAATCCTAGTATCTTTAGCTCCTCTGTCGTTGAGCTCCTTGAGCATTTCTCCTCCACGGGACCAAGAGTTGTGACTTGTAGATCAACATTAAGGTTCTCAGGTGCTTTTTTCCTTCTGGGGCCAATCTTCCTTTACTGCTTCTCTACGCACTTAGCTATATGGATTTACATGACCAAGAGCCTACCCAATAATGGAAGCCCCCTCCATCAAAACTTTTTAATAACCAACTATTCTAGAGTTTCGATATCTTAATCATCCGATATGGCGAGCTCCAATATGATGTCATCACTCCATGTGGTGTGTTTATAGCGATGACATGTGTCACCTTGGTCTACTACACTAGAGCACCTAATATTGTTGAATCAACCTACCATGTGTCCTGTCATATTGCTATGTCATGCTACCATCAGATTACATTCTAGCCTATCATAACCAATCTCATGCTGCCATGTGTCTTGTTGGGAGGAGAGAGAAGAGGACCCTTCAACCCTTGGATTTGCAACAAAATCCTTTGTTAATCTTCTTTGGCATTACTCGACACTTTTAATACTATTAGAACTTCTTAGTGTACCACAGTTGAGAAGTTCTGATACCTTGATGCCACGGTCCTTCGATATTCCGATAAGATGACCTCTAACATTCTGATCCCCGATGACTGGTGTCCAGATCGTTGATATGCTGAATGTGCCGATATCTCGAACCTCCAATATGCCAATAGGCTGATATGTTGAACTTTGACATTCTGATCCCTAATGACTGGTATCCAGATCGTCGATATCCTAAACCTATGATATGCCGATACGTTAATATGTTAACCTCCGACATTCAGATCCCCAATGACTGGTATCTAGATTGCCGATATGTCGATGCGCCAATATCCCGAAGGTCCGATATATCAATATTCATTCATTCTTAAGGCTTCACAACCCTGAACTTCAACAGACAATATCTTTTGATCTAGGAATCCATTTCTGAACTTCAGCATATCATAGGAAAACTCTTCCAGAATACTTTGCATTGGATAGGGCCCCATGTAGGCTTTGAGTCCTTCTATTGCTTGGAAGATGACTGAAAAATTCTCTGCTTATTGACTCTTTAGATAGCTGAACTCACAACCACCATGATGATCATTTTATGGCTTCTTCAGTAAGGATGGTGCTCTGATGATTTTCTATAAAGCACTGCAACAACCATGAGATTCCTCCTAAACAACCACCCATACACCATCAAATGTCCAACATTTTCCACCAATTGTTCATTTCTTATATTAATTATTTAATCCCTCAATAGAATTGGTCAAAAATCAATTATTATTTCTAATTCATCTTATTTAACATTGACCCATTCCCTACCGCCAAATATTTCATTTCTCCTATATAAAAGCTTTCCAGCCCTTGTTCACTCAAGAAACTCTTTGTTCCCTGATAGTGGATGAAGTAATCATTTAAAAGATTCAACAGATTATAAAGCCATTATACAATTCTCCTCCTAAAATTTCTAACAAAATATGAATAATTGCGAAAATATGAAATCTCTTATTAATATACATTAAGTTTATATCATTATATTAATTTATAACCATTTAACTACATAAACCAAAAAATTAACATAAATAATATTTTAATATTTTTTTATTATCCATTTAATTTATAAAAGTACTCAAATTTATAACCATCTAACCATATATCCCACCGAATAATAATCATAACTAATAAACATATGTGATATCATTATTGTATAATATGCTAATAGCATTTCAATGATATTTTTGATTACGTAATTGATGAAGCGTAATTGACGTTGTATTAGGGTTTAAGAAGCCTCTTGTAACTTAGAAAAGAACAACCTAAAGTGATAGTAGTTTAGTTGTCGTGATAGTGTATAGGCTCTTAGATGGCACCAAAGGAGTCATACTCGTAATAGAATTTTGCAAATTAAAAAAAGCAACACAATATCTTAATAACTTATTATTAAAATATTACTATAAAATTACTAATTTAGATATAAAAGAATTTAAATATAGATTTGTTTTTTCATAATTTTAATGTAAATATCAGTAACATTAATCATTGCAACATGTACAATGAATACCCTATCCTGACTATAATTTGAATTCATTTTTAGAGGATTGGCATTTATATGAAAATTGTGAAGAGTTCTTTGTGTAAAGATATATTTTCTCATTGGTTTTTCAAATTTTCTATTTCAAAATTATATATTTATTTAATTTAACCGTTATATGAATGAAAATTATGATAAAAATTACCATTAAATTAATTCAAAAATATATTTGTAATTTGTAAAAATTATTATAATTTTTTTTTTAATATTAAATATTTTTTCAATATTATTTATTTTTTAATTTTTAATTTTATAAATATAATTTTATTTAATTTTGTTAAAAAAATTTAATTAATTGATATGACATCTTTATAAATAAAATATGTGATTTAAAATTCAAATCTCTTTGACTAGCTATGTGAACAGTGTGGTCACTAAGAACAAGAAAACAAAAACAACTTTATTTAATCTCACAACTCCCAACGTTTCAGATATTTTATTAACTAAAAAAGAGAACATACAAAATTTGAATAAAAAATACCACAGCCAAACCCTCTAATGTGTAATTCTGCATTATGTATTACATGTACTATTATACTTTAAAATTTAAAATCCTCTTTTGTCAACGCGTTATCCCTAGATGATTTTGGATGGGACTTAATATTATTAACAATAAGTCTGATTATACACTTGGGAAGATTTTGTCAACCTGAAATTTGTGGAGGATTCATTATGTGACATGATATGAATATAAATTAATTGTCATGGTGACACTTTGGGCTGGATTGAAAGGCAAAATTCACTAAAGTCATTCTTCAAGATTTAACTTTTAGTAAGAAAGTGATATAAATGCTTATTTAATTCTTTGTTACATTTATAGATTATATGTTATATTTATTGAAATTGACCTCTTAGGGATATTAGGTAGGGTTAAAATTACATATCTCTGTACAATCAATCTCAGCCTCAAGCTTTAGGGTTGCTTAAAGTCCTCACAGCCTATTATGATGTGAGTGACATATGCTTCCTTAAGTTTGGTTTTATTTGAATTTTAGTTATAGTTTATTAGTTATTTATTTTGTAATCTTTTGGTATATTTATATTTGTATAGATTTTTTTTTAGAATTTGTTTAAATTAATGTTTGAGATGTGAATTTTCAAATTTTAATGTATAATTTTTTTTTTCAAAAATATGCGGTTAAAAATATATTTTAAATACAATTTAATTAAAATTTATTTGTCTGGTCTAAATATGTTAAGTTGTGGAGTTTTTATTTAGAATATGTTAAGTTGTGGAGTTTTTTTATCTAGAATCTAGTGTATTTGTTTTGTTAAATCATAATTTTTTAGCTAAATCTTAATTTTTGTTGTTTTAAATAGGTTTTTGATTGCATATATGGTTTCAGCTTGAGACATTCTAGTTGTGGAGAGTTTGCAATTCTGATTCCAAGAAATCCTTACCTAACTCTGAACAACTTAGAGTGAAAAATATCATAGAAAAAAATAAAAAAAAATAGAACAAATAAACTTCCCCTATTTTTTACAAATACAACCAAAAATTCCAAAATTTATAATAATTAAATAACCCAAAAATTCCAAAACTTGTAATAATTAACTAACCCGCATTGAATCACCTCTCACCTGGCCCAGGCGCTGCAACTCGTTTAGGGATGGGTCCATCAACCCATGAAAAAAGGGGTGTCCAAATAGTTGATAGGGATTACAGATAAGATTGATGACCTTGTCAATCTGCCCCACCTTCCCCACTTGGAGATAAATAAATAATCTCACATACATTCTGATAAGTGACTACTACCTGTGCTTTAAATAATCATCCAAGGAAGCTTTTCTCTTACTCCCTTGCCTGCAATCATTCTGCCAGGGAAGCTTTTCTCATATTCCCTACCTGCAATTATTCTTGTTTTGATTCTTGATTTCCCTGACCTACTTTCTTGATTTTTGATATTGTCATGCCCTGGAACCATTCTTGTTTTGGTTCTTGATTTCACTGGCATACCTTCTTGATTTCTGATATTGTCATGCCCTGCAACCATTCTTGTTTTGGTCCTTGATTTCACTGGCATACCTTCATGATTTCTGATATTGTCATGCCCTGCAACCATTCTTGTTTTGGTTCTTGATTTCCCTGACATACCTTCTTGATTTCCCTGACCTACTTTCTTGATTTCTGATGTTGTCATGCCCTGCAACCATTCTTGTTTTGGTTCTTGATTTCCCTGATATACTTTCTTGATTTCTGATATCGTCATGCCCTGCAACCATTCTTGTTTTGGTTCTTGATTTCCCTGACAGACTTTCTTGATTTCCAATATTGTCATGCCCTGCAACCTTTCTTCTTTTGATTCTTGATTTCTGTGACATACTTTCTTGATTTCTAACATTGTCATGCAGTTGGAGGAAAAAATGGATGCAGCAAAGAACCCCATGCAAAGACTCAGGTCCTTCAATAAATGCATCAGAGCTCTGTCTCCCATTCCCTATCTTGCCAAGGCCTGGGATTACTCTGTTCGAAGCATGTCAGGATGCGTGGGATTGGTTGAATACGCTGACTACGCTGGATTCGTGGCGGCGCACAGCGTGGCCATGCCTGTCCCCATCTCCCACAGCTTCAATTCTTCTTCTTTCGGCGACCACGATAGCAGCTACAGAGAGCTCATCAGAGCTGCGTCTCAGAGGGAAAGAGCAACGACACCAAGGGCAAAGTTGTCCGATCATCAGCCCTTCCCACGGAGTTACAGCACTCCTCTGGGTTATCGTAGTCTTGAAGTGGAAAGAATCGAGGAAGATAGCCCTTGTTATTTCTCTGAATCTTTCCACAAAACTCACTTCGATGAAGATCTTCGGTTTCAAAGGAGCCGAAGTTGTAGCAGTAGTGTTAAGAACTTGAATCTCCATGGAAAAAGAAATATTGATGTTGTGTAGATTGATTGTGCAATTTGGTATATTTCATGCAGTTGTTAATGTTAGGGAGTTTGTGTTTTCATAGGTGACTGCTCTGACCAGAGTAAGCGTGTTGATGGGGTGTGGTTTAATTGTAAATTTATGAGAGATGGCTACTGTTCGGTGGTTAATATATATATATATGTTCTTCCATATTCCTTCGTGTTTTTGTAGAAAGGAACAACTCCTATAGTTGCTTACTGTACTCCAGTTTTTATAAGAAAGTAGTTACAAGGTCACTAATATATCTCTTCTAATATATTAGAATAGATTAGTTAGGTTATAGATAAAAACCAAAATGTTTGCCGGCATTGGTTTAGATTCAATTCCATGCAGGTTTGGAAAACCATAATTTAGGGATGGTTCTTTGTCTTTTCTTTTGTCATGGTTATTTCTAGCTCTCTGATGATATATTAGAATAATAGATTAGTTAGGTTATAGATAAAAACCAAAAAGTTTGTCTTTATTGGTTTAGATTCAATTCCATGCAGCTTTGAAAAACCATAATTTAGGGATGGTTCTTTGTCTTCTCTTTTGTCATTGTTATTTCTAGCTCTCTAATGATCCCATGATAAATATGAACCACTGTTGTTCAACGCAAATAGTTTCATACTATAAGTTTATGATGTCTCCGCAAGGAGGAAAATCATTGATCATTTTTTCCCAGCAAGGCATTTGTATTTTGTCTTGAAGTTTAAAGCAGGGTTATTTCATATTTTAATTAAAAGTAACATAAATGTTTTATTTTAGATTTGACAATTTCATAGTTTAAAGATATCTAACGAATTCCAAAAAAAAATGAGTTATTATTAAGTTTTTAATAGTTTTGTATTCTTCGATAAATATTTATCAGAAAAAGTGAAAATGAAATCTCAGCATAATATTTAAAATTTTTGAAAAAAAGAAAAACAATCTTAATAAGTTGTGTTAAATAAATTAATAAAATTATTTTCCGAGGATAGTTTTATAGGTGAGTTGAATATGTTGGATTATTTATTGATGGTATGTTTTTAATTTTAGAATTATGAGTTATATGTTCAAATGTAGTCATGTCCATGGATTTTATTAGCTATTAGTATTCATAGGTTTACCATCTATTAATGTCATTGGCATTTGAGTCATTCTCTATCTATATATTAAGGAAGAGGAAGGGATCCCACAAAATTAAAAATTAAAATTTAGAGAGATCAAGTCAATTAGTCAACTTCAATATTGATAAACATTTCACTAGTTCTATGTTAGTTGATGGCCAATTTATATCCCCTATATGAGATACACTTATATATATATATATATATATATATATATATATATATATATATATATATATCCCTTGGGTTTTTCTACATGGAATTCTTTGGAGAATAAAATAAATATCATAAAAAACATCAAATTTACAAATAATTGAAAAATCAAATTGAACCAAATTTGAATGGAAAATCAAATCTTACCATCATACAAAATTATATCATATACATAGTGTAAAAAGGTATATAAACACATTCTCCTCTTAGCTCATTAACTATGTAAAATGATTCATTATGACCATGAAATTATATTATATTTCACATTTCCAACCTAATTTATAATATAATGTTATATTGTTTAAAACTTTTATACATTTCTTTTATATAACAACACATAGGGATAAGTGTGACCTTGTGTATTAATAGAATAAGGAGTGGTTTCCCTCTTTTTTTGTAATTCTAAATGTAGAACTTGAAACTACATATATTCATCTTGGTTGGTTAAGAGCTAGTCACGATTATGGAAAATACATAATGACCTTGAGATAATCATTAAAATGTATATAGGAGATATTTTGACATAGTGACACACAACGTGAACTCAACAGGACCTTAAGTGAATGAGTAAATATATGAATCAAGATGAGATTGACACTATGTTGGAGAATCATCTACAAAATGTGCATTGATAGCTAGTGTTACCAAATGAAACTAGAAGGGATAATACACAAAATAATATTAATTGGAAAAGTTTACAAATGAAACATAAGTGTAAATCCCTCTTGGATTGAAACATCACATTTTGGTGTTTATCTGTTATGTACCTCACTAGATTTGAAAATATGACATGAAAGAAACCATCAACATATAAATCAATTCATTAGTAAGAGATTGAATACACGAAATATAGAATCTACTTTTTTTTGGTCGAAAACGTGCAGCTAAGAGGAAAAATGCGCAGCTAGGGTTTCGAACAGTTTTAGAGCTTGCTCCTTATGGAGGACCGCAGAGGAGGGAGCTCCACTCCCTCCTACAAGGAGGCTATAGCCAGAAAGTGCAATTCCTCACTGGGAAATGTCAGAGGTTCTTGTGAAGAGGAAGAAAAAAAATATTAACGAAAAGGAGACAGATGGGGTCAGGCCCCAGGAAAATGTTAGCAATCAAGACAAGGAGGAAGAAGACAAAAAACAGAGAACAAGAGACAATAAACAAAAGGGACCATGCAAACCCAAAATGGAGACTACTCCTAGAGTAGTGCTAAACGATCCTGCACTGCAGGCCCACAGGGAACACATGGGGACTTATGCTATAATCTACAAATTCATGGGACTATGGCCCACGGAAAAGGCTTTACAGATGTGGATCAAGTACCACTGGAAACCCAAAGGCAGCATTGATCTGCATCTAGGATCAAAGGGATTCTTCACTGTGGTGTTCACAAGTATCGAAGACAAAGACAAAATATTTGAAGGAGGACCCTATTTTTACACAGCAGCTGGCCTCTATATGCGACCCTGGATAATGAACTTTGTTCCAAAGAAAGAGACTTTCACTTCGGTTCCTATCTGGGTAAGGCTCTATTCTCTTCCCCTTGATTACTGGCAAACTGAATCGTTTGAAGCCATAGGCAATAAACTGGGTCGTTTTGTTAAATCTTCAGAAGCCACAAAAAGAGGCAAATACACATCTTATGCAAGAATCTGTGTAGAAATGGATCTATCAGGAGCCCTTCTGGACGAAGTCATCCTGGAAGTTTTTGATGAGGATTGGGTGCAAACAGTGGACTATGAGCATATCCCGTTCAGATGTCGTCAGTGCCATGAACATGGGCACTTGTTCAGAGATTGCCCGCTTAGCAAAATAGACAATAGAAGTAAACAAAATGCAATGAAAGACACAGAGAGCTTTCAGAAAGTTGCAAGTAAAGGAAAAGGAGGAAAAAAAGGACCAAGGCATCCACGTACTGAGAATCAAAAGGCCAGTCAAAATAGGTATCAAGATTTGGAAGAGAATAACGAAATAGCAAATGAAGACCAATCTATGGAGGATGGCCCTAAAGAAAAGGAAGAGACATGAAATTGCAACCCAATACAAAATATGGGTAATAACAGAGAAATTACAATGAATGAAGCAGAACTAGAGTTGGATCAGGAAATGACCCAGAGTGAAGTAGATCTAGAGGAACATGAACTCCAAGAAATTCTAGAAAAGGAACACGTAGGTCTGGAAGGGTTCTTGATGCAGGGAACCAAGGGAGGGATAGATTCACTACCTCAAGAAGACTGCAACAGGATTCAACAATTGTTTTTATGGAAAACTCAGGAAAATGGGTTAGATAAAGGTAAAACCACTGACAAGTAGGAGCACAGAGGGGTGAAGATAATTATAACAACTCCAGGATTAGCTACCAAAAGTGCAGGAAAGAAAAGAGGTAGAAAAAAGCAGAAGGACCTCCTGATGGAGTGTGGGAAGTTAATGATAGACTCAGGTAAGATGAAAGATATAACCAATTACTCCTTTACAAATCTTAAATTATGAAGTTCACATCTTGGAATATTAGGGGTCTAAGTAGTAAAAGAAAACAAAGAATGCTAAGTTACAGAATGAAACAAGAAATGTCGGATATGATCTTCATTTAGGAAACCAAATGTTCCATCCAGAAAGTTAAACAAATTCATAGTAAATTGCTAAACAGATTCGAGTATTTAGAAGTTAAAACTAAAAACACAGCGGGGGGCATTCTAGCTCTTTGAAATCTCCAGAAAATCAGTATTATAGATGCTGAAGCATCCAGAAATTACTTATCAGTGGTCATGCAACCAGTAGGGGTTTTGGAAACCTTCCTGGTTACTAATGTTTATGGCCCTCAAAAATTAGATGACAAACTTAAATTGATAGACTCCCTAAAAGATATTAGGAAAAGACATGATGGGATTCCTTGGATCATGGGAGGGGATTTCAATATGATCAAGTCTCTTTTGGAAAAAAAAGGAGGAACCAGAGTGCTAGCAAAAGATTCTTTAGCATTCCAATCATTCGCAAAGGATATGAAGTTGGTTGATGCAGAAGTGAGCAATGGCCTTTTTACCTAGAAAAACAAAAGAGGAGGTGAGGCACAGGTAGCCTCTAAATTAGACAGGTTCTTGATTTCGGAGGAGTTGATGCTTATAGAAAAAGAAATAACAGCGAGAATCCTTCCTTTCGGAGGATCCGATCACTGGCCGATTCAACTGGAAATCCAAGGTATGGCTTCTCCCAGAAATAGGCCCTTTAGATTTGAGAACATTTGGCTCTCTCACCCGAATTTCATCAGTAACATTGAAAAATGGTGGTCTGAAGATCTACAATTACAAGGATCACCAATGTACCTCCTTCACAAAAGACTAAAACATGTCAAGTTTAGACTCAAAGAATGGAATAAGAAGCATTTTGGAAACATTTTTGAGAACAAAAAATCTTTGGAGATCAAAATTCAGGATATCAACCAAGCTTTGATCCAGGAAGGCTTTCATAAAATTAAAAGTGAACAGGTAGACAAACATCATAAAGAATGGGAAAATTTATGCAAGCAAGAGGAAATATTTTGGAGGCAAAAGTCTAGAGTTCAATGGCTCAAAGAAGGAGAAAGGAACACAAAAATTTTCCACAGGTCCACCATAGCTAATAAAGCACACAACAGAATCTCTCCGATAAAGAACGAGAATGGGGAGCTTCAAAACACTCATAGAAATATTGAAGCTGTGCTTGTTCAGCATTTCCAAAACATCACTTGAGAAAACAATCCAAATAGGGATTATTCCATCAAGTAAATAATAAGGCATATCCCTAAGTTGGTTACCAGAGAGGACAATTATAACCTCAATAGAACTGTCACCGAAGAGGAAGTAAGCAAAGTTCTCAAAGAGATGCAGAATTGTAAAGCACCAGGACTGGACGGTTTTAATGTGGATTTTTTTAAAACTTGCTAGCATATTGTCAGACAGGATATTCTGAATGTGGTGGAGGATTCCAGGTTTAGCAATACCATCCCAAAAACCCTTAGTACCACCTTCATCTCTTTGATCCCCAAACAGGATTTAGTGCAAACGGCAGATAATTACAGACCCATAGCCTTATGTAATGTAGTTTACAAGATAATATCCAAGGTTGTAGCCAATAGACTAAGACCTCTCCTTCCTCACCTAGTATCAGAGGAACAGGCAGGTTAAGTGGAGGGCAGACAGATTTTAAATAACATTATCCAAGCCCATGAGGTGGTTCATACGCTTACCAGTAGAAAGCAAGCATGGATGATCATGCAATTGGATATTGCCAAAGCTTATGACAAGGTAAATTGGAATTACATCAGGAAAGTTCTCACTGCTTTTGGTTTCAATCACAACTGGGTCAGATGGGTCATGGCTCTGGTAACTTCATCCAACTTTTCAATTTTGGTGAATGGCTCTCCCTTAGAGATCTTCATTCCTTCTAGAGGCCTCAGGCAGGGAGACCTGCTCTCTCCCTTTCTTTTTATCCTCATGATGGAAGGACTAGGTAGATCCATTAAACATGCTAAGGAGTTGGGAAAAATTAAAGGTCCTCATTTATCTGAGAATGGTCAAGCTCTGACTCACCAACAATTTGTAGATGACACCATGTTACAAGGAATCCCCACAGTGAAAGAAGCTTCTGCCTATAATCAAATCCTGAAGGGTTTTGCCATGACTACAGGTATGGAAGTCAATCTCTCTAAATCAAAAATCTTCTTCTTTAATACTAATATTGTTGTTTAGAGAAATATCTCAAGAATTCTCAACTTCCAAAGGGATTCCCTCCCCATAAAGTATTTGGGAATCCCACTCACAGCCAAACCTATGCACAAGAGTACCTGGGAACAAGTGCTTAACAAGATGTAGGATAGAGTTAGAAATTGGACCTTCAGGGTCTTGGACTTAGCTGGCAGGTTGGTTCTGACAAACGTGATTTTACAATCCATCCTGGTTTTTATGTTATCAGCCCTCCCAGCTCCCAAAGGGGTTTTAGAACAATTCAGGAATATAGAAAGAAATTTCCTCTAGGGTAGGGAAGAAACAAAGAAGAAGTGGGCCTTGGTGTCTTGGGACAAAACCTGTAGACCTAAAAGTCATGGGGGTCTGGGTTTGGATGATCAAGAGATTCTCAGCAAAGTGCTTGGAGCCAAGATTTGCTGGCGATGGGTTCAAGAGCCAACAACACAGTGGGAAAGGATATGGAAGGAGAAATATGCCAAATCTTGGCACATTTATGAACTCATAAGGATGTCTGGAAATTTAAAAGGATCTCACATCTGGAATAGAGCCTAGGAAAATAGAAGCTTAGTTCAAAATCACAGTTTTTGGGAAATTAGAGGAGGAGATCTTGCACTCTTTTGGGAGGAAAAATGGCAATAAGAATCTATGTTGTTATCAGAGGAATTTGTAAGCCTCAAACAGAAAACAGATGTCCAAGGGCTAAATAAAGTTAAGGATTTCTGGGATCCTACTCAAAACTCCGAAAAATGGAGAAAATGGAGGAAAATGGAAGGCAAAGATGATAGTCCCATTAGAATAAAATCGGAGGCTCTGGAAAACTTGCTGAAACAAAGAATGATTTTAGTAACAAAGGGGCAGGAACAATTGAGATGGGGCAATAATAATAAAGGCACCTTTAATCTCAAGGAAGCTAAAGGTATTCTTCTGGAACTTGACTCCAGTGCTCCAGAAAATACCTGGAAGCACCTTTGGAAGCACCAAGGTTGGATAAAGATCAAGCTTTTCATGTGGTTGGTTTATCATAAGAAAATTTTAACGTGGGACAACATCAGGAAAAGAGGGGTAATGGGGCCTTCCAGATGCCAGCTCTATGAAGAGAAGGAGGAGACTATGGAACACATTCTTAACAGCTGCTCCTACACCACCTGGTTGTGGGATTCCTTCTCCACCATTTTCCATCAGACAAACAGGGACATGAGTAGTATCACAAATACCCTAAACAAGTGGAGAGGAAATTATTCGAAGAATGAGTACCTTAACTTGGCCCAGGCCTTAATGCCAAGTTTCATTATCTGGAATGTTTGAAAAGAAAGAAATAAAAGAATTTTCAAGAATGAAAAGGTTATTCCTCTAAGACTTTTTGATCTAATCCTAAAACAGCTCAGAGAGACTATGAGTATCTCAGTTCACAATCTCCCTAAAAATCCCCCCTCTGAGATGGAGCTCAGGACTCTGAGACAATTGGGCATGGAAGGAATTATTCCCCAAGGAATTAACAAGAAGAACATAAGTATTGAGACAGAGAAGGACTTCTGGCATCCTCCTCCGAAAGGCTATCTGAAATACAATATCGATGGGGCTTCAAAAGGCAACCCAGGAACAACAGGTTTCGGAGGAGTTTTAAGAGATGATAAGGGTAGTATCATCATTATCTTTCACTGTCATTTGGGAAGATCCACAAATAATATGATAGAATTAATGGCTATGGAACAATGTCTTGAGTTTCTGATCCAGTACCATGATTCAAATGTTATTGTTGAAGCAGACTCGAAGATCATCATTAACTTTGTGAAAAAAATCAATGGTGGATCCTGACCAGAAAAAGTCTCTACACACTAGAAATTAATATAGGTCTACCAAAAAATCCATGTTCATCTCTAGATGCTTCGAATGGTGAGTTTTAATCACGTTCGTAGATCGGCCAACAAACTTGCAAATCTTCTTGCCAATCAAGGGGTGATTAATACTGATGGGGAAATTGCGAAAACGTGGCAAGAAATACCACAAAACAGAATTAAAGTTCTCTGTGAAGAACAAGCCACAAAAGATAATGAAATATTCAGAAACTGGGCCAGGATGACTAGTACGCCTTGAGTTCTCCTTTCGGTATTGGTTTTCGTTCCAGCATGTACATGGTTGACAGAAAAGCAATTTTTTGTCTCATCTTACCCTGGAGATAATCGAAGGATATTTTCAGTTCTTTGATTGATAAGGTGCTAGGTCTTTTCCCACCAAAGAACCTTACCGGAGTTCGGTTCTGTAGCAGGAATGTTCAAATGGTAGGGTTCGTTTTTCAAGCGGCCAGATGTCTCCCATTTTTCTGCTTTCGGGCACGACAAACATGGCTTGCACGGTTTTCTGGCGAACGCGTGTTTCATCAGTGGTTAATGGTTTTGTTATTGTGGGAGCAATTCCATAGAGTTTGTTACATGTGGCAGGCGATAGACTTCGAAACCACCTTCGATTGCGCACTATCCCTCAGTAGTGTTAGGTTGTGCGATGCGATTTCCAGCCGTTGGATTTGGCACCCTAGATTAACAGTTGGGTTCGATTGTACTATCGTGGGGGCAGGTGGGCTCTGTCCTCTCTGTTGTTTTGGCGTGCTTTCCCATCTGTAGTGGTGTGGTATTTGCGCAGTAGTAGGGTCTATTATTGTTGGTGGGCCCAGGAGACATTGTTTTTCCGTCAGTTTGAGTGGGCGCTTGTCTTGCCTTTACATGTTTATTCTCAAAATTTAAGTTGATCACCTTATCAAATGGAGGGGCTTGGTCTTTGATAGGATTTCAATCTCTCGTTTTTTGGGTAAGGACTGGGCTTTGTACAATATGTAATTTTTCTGTTGATTTTATGAAATAGAAGGATCGGCGCTTGCTTCAGCAAAAAAAAAAAACAATACAAAAAATATAGATAAAACCATTGAGATAGGGTAACACCACAATGATCCATTATGGAAAGAATACACTTCTTAGCAAATACATGTAACATCTTCTTTAAAATCAAAGTGAGAACCATTGAAATCAAGGGGTATGCAAATTCTTCAACACACTTTCCGTAATTACCTTTGAGACTCTAATAATTATTCAATACTAAGACCATTATCTTTCCCTGTAAAAAGACATTTTTCTTGGTATAACTCAAAAATAGAGTTAGAGTTAAAAAAAAATATATCTTACTTTCTAATGGGAATCTTGAAGGCTATTTAAATATCTATATCTAGTTTCTTTAACTTCTTACTAAAATGTTTCATAAATTATATCTAATTTTTCCATCCTTATTTTCTCTTCAAAATTTCTAAAAAAGGAAAAAAATCCCTTTCTTTTGTTGAAGAAAGTTCTATGATACCATTTGTAATGTAACTCGATATATCTGAATTATAATCTAGAATAAATCCTTAAATTCAACAAGAAATCATTAACAAAAATGAATTAACACAATAATGTAGAGACAACCCATGAGGTAAAGTAAAATCATAAATTATTCCTTATGGAAGGAATGCACTTCTTTGATAATGCTTGCTTGTCTCAATTACAATATTCATCACCATGCTCTATTATATTTTTTATGCTTCTTTATCTATGGTTCTCTTTCTCCTAAAAACATTTTAGTATGTTGAACTTTCTAGTAAATATTCTTACAATAATTATTTTCGCACTATGCGTCTTATGACATCCATATATAACCATACATATCCACATATCTAATGTTATTCACCTTGTTTGCCCCTCTAGGTACCCCAAATTACACCTCATAGGTATAGTACAATAATGAGATGAAATCTTCTCCATGGTAGTTTTATGAAGCATAGAAATAACTATACAAATAAATATTGGATTTTGATTGGAAACTTATTTTTGAATACATGAATTACATTTCAAAATTGAGAAATTCTATGCATAAGATAATTTTTTCATGAAAATGGATATACCATGTATGTTCTTATGGATAATATAGGAAAAAATAAGAAATGAAGATATGAATTGAATAATTGGAAGGAGGAAAATTGGAACAAAATGAAGCTTAATAACAAACATATAAAAAAGTTTATTCTAGTGGACCTATTAGAGGCCAGAAGAAACAAAATGGGAGATAAAATATGTGGGGTGAGATGCATACCCACAATTATTTTTGAAAATTTAGGGACTTCATTATTATAGCTAAAGTTCCTAGAGCCATAACATTGACACTTTAGAGCTATATTGTAATGGATACCTAAAGGGAAGTGGGATATCTTAAGGGACTGTGACATAACCATCTCCATGTTGAACTATGCCATTATCTTTTTTTTTGCTAATGCAAGAGTCAGACCTTCCCATTCATTAATCAAGAAATATAATACATAGAGTTACAACACCACCTTCAAGGTCATTGACCAAGGAAAAGGACTGAAGCAAAACTTTTCCTTTCTTCTAACCATCAAACTAAACCATTCTAAAGAAGAAAAATAAATGAGTTTCGACATGGTTTCTTAAAAACCCAAAGTGGTCGCCAGGAAGAGGAGGCTCCAACGCCCAATAACTCAACCCATGAAAAGCCCTCTCGGGATAGACAAAACAGTCCAAGAACTTATTGCCGCGCTGCATACCCATACCCCGGGGACCACAAACCTGCACGGGTGATCGAAACCGTTGAAACCCCACGGGCCATCCGACGGAGAATAATAATATCGGACCTACCAACAAGCACGGAAGATAACTCACGATGAGGGCAGTTTACCACCCAAACTCTCTGCCACGTGGAACTCTATGATTGTGATCGTGTCCAAACGGGGAAAACCACTTCCCGCCAGTAGGGGCTGCGAAAACCACTTCCGCGCCACAAAACTGCTTGTCCCCTCCACACCGTCGGATGGCTTATGAAAAAATGGATGGTTGTGCTTGATATCGCTCTGCCATAAGTCGCCAGACTTTAAAGTGTGATGGGGGTGGTTTACGAATCCGTCCCCCCACCACGTGTCACTCCTTATATGGAATCGTTGTCCATACTCCAAAACCACTTTCTGATAGAAAGCGGTGCGAACTCCTGAATACCGCTCTACCTGCTGCCTGTTCGCCCGACTATAGGAATTAGGAAGCGAAAGCCCCCAGCTCCACTGCCTACGATTATTGACCAAAGCATTTTTTGGGCAAGGGAAAACTTGTGCCAAACCCTGAGGATTATAGGAGAAGAGATAAACCATCCGCCATTATCCACCAGGGCCATTCTTTTGCCAATTTGCCCCAAAAGAACGAAACTATCCAGGCTCTCCACACAAAACCTACAGGGAAGACTGATCCGATAGTTGAAGGAACCGCTTTCCCGCCACTTCCAATCTAATGAAAGCCCCATAACCGTAGGATGATCTGAAGAGGCGAAAGGAATTGTTTCAAAACCATCCACGAACCAATGGTGCCCAAAGGGAAAGTCAAGAGGCCAAGGAATCATTGGCTGGGGACACTTCACCTCTGCTAGAAACCCTCCCACTACTACGGACCACCTGAATGTCCTCTGCCACTTGGTTATGGAAAAGAACCTTTAAACGATTTTGGGGCAAATCCTGCCACTTCTTCACAATCCTGCAATCTTCATTATTCACCCCTGGGTTGGCTAGAATGTCCGCAAGCTTGTTAGCATTTCTGCACACATGGTTGAAACTAACCAACCCCAAACCTTGAATGTGAGCTTGAATCCTTAGATAAACCTGCATTAGTCTCCAATGATTTGAGACTTTCTCTGGTTTGGATCCACATCTGATTCTTTTAATAGAGTTGATCGTGATTTCGGAGTCTGCCTCAATAATGACATTTGAGCTAAGATTTTTTGTCAGAATCTCTAGGCCCTGCTCCATCGCCATGTTATTGGTTGTTATACCTAAATGGTTGTGAAATATTAATAGGATTCTTCCCTTTTCATTCCTTAAAAATCCTCCGAACCCAGCGACTCTGGGATTACCTTTGGAGGCTCCATCAATATTTAATTTCAGGTAGCTTTTCAGAGGAGGTTGCTAGCAATCTTTCTCTATATTCATTGTCGTTATCTTTTTTCTAAGCCCTTGCGAATTGATCTTGTTCAATCCCAGCAGTCTGAGAGTTCTCAACTCCATTGTTAGGGGAGGAGTCTTTGGGATGTTGCACACTGTGGTTTTGACTATTTCCCTTATCTGCTTTAGAATCAAATCATATAGCTTATGAGGGTTGGCTTTTTCATCCTTAAATGTTCTCTTATTTCTTTATTTCCACACATTCTAGATAATGAATCCTGGTGTGAAAGCCCATGCCCGATTAATCGCCTCATTTTCCAAAAAGCTCCTCCTCTAGTTATTTAGGGTTTTTGTGATGCTCTCTCTGTCCCTATCTGATTGTTGGAAAATGTTATAGAAGGAATTCCGCAACTAGGTGGTGTAAGAGCAGCCGTTGAGGATGTGCTCCATAGTCTCCTCTTGCTCTTCACAAAGCTGACATTTAGAAGGCCCCAAGACACCCCTTTTTCTAATATTGTCCCAAGTCAAAATTTTCTTATGGTGCACCAGCCACATAAAGAGCTTGATTTTCATCCATCCTTGATGAGACCAGAGTTGCCTCCAAGATTTTTCTGGAACACAGGGCTCCAGCCCCAGGAGAATAAACTTTGCTTCTTTGAGATTGAAGGTGCCTTTGTTGTTGTTACCCCATCTCAATTGATCTTGCCCCTCTATGACCATGATCATCCTCTGTTTTAAAATGCTTCTCAGTTCTTTTGCTTTTGTTGTTATTAGGTTGTTATTTCTACAATCAATGTTGCTCCAGTTTCTCCACTTGTCCTGGCCCTGAGGGAAGTTCCAGAAATCTTTAACCTTGTGCAATCCTTGGGAATCTGTTTCCTGTTTGAGACTTATGAAGTCCTCCTTTAATAGCACTGGTTCTTGTTGCCATTTTTCCTCCCAAAAGAGTGCTTTCTCCCCATCTCTGATTTCCCAGAAACTGTGTTGTTGCACTATATTTCTATTCTCCCAAGCCCTATTCCAGATGAGAGAGCCCCTTATGTCTCCCGACATTCTGATAAGATTATTAGTGTGCCAAGAGCTAGCATATTTTTCTTTCCAGACCCTTGCCCAAAGGGCTCTTGGCTCTTGCACCCATCGCCACCAAAGCTTGGCTCCTAGAACTTTATTTAGAATCTCCTGATCATCTAAGCCTAGACCCCCATGGCTTTTGGGTTTGCAGATTTTTTTTGAGGAAACGAGGGCCCATTTCTTCCTTGTTTCCCCCTTACCCCACAAAAAATCTCTTTGTATATTTCTAATTTTTTCTAAGACTCCTTTGGGAGCTGGAAGGGCTGATAACATGAAAATTGGGATGGATTGAAGCACTGCCTTAGTCAGAACCAATCTTCCCGCCAAGTTCAAGGCTCTGAAGGTCCATTTTTTAACTTTATCCTGCAACTTAATTAGCATAGGATCCAAAATATTTTTAAGCATAGATTTGTCTCTGAGAGGTACTCCCAAATATTTTGAGGGGAGGGAGTCCCTTTGGAAGCCAAGGATTCTTGAGATATTCCTTTGAATAGCAATGTTAGTATTAAAGAAGAATATTTTTGATTTGGTAAGATTAACTTCCATACCTGAAGCCTTTGCAAAAGCATTGAGGATTTTCTTGTAGGAAACCGCTTCTTTGATTATGGGAATACCTTGCAACATGGAATCATCTACAAATTTTTGGTGAGTAAGAGTCTTTCCATTCTTCGAAAATTGAAGACCCTTGATTTTGCCCATATTTTTAGCCTGCTTGATAGCCCTGCCCAGTCCTTCCATCACGAGGATGAAGAGAAAGGGAGAGAGTGGGTCTCCCTGTTTTAGGCCTCTAGAGGGAAAGAAGATAACTGAGGGAGAGCCGTTAACCAAGATAGAAAAGCTGGAAGTAGTTACCAGAGCCATTACCCATCTTATCTAGTTGTGATCAAACCCAAAGGCTGTGAGTATCTTCTTGATATACCCCCAATTGACCTTATCATACGCTTTAGCAATATCCAGTTGCATGATCATCCCTGCCTGCTTTTTGCTTTTAAGAGAGTGAACCACCTCATGAGCTTGAATAATGCTATCCAAAATTTTCCTGCCCTCCACATACCCAGATTGCTCCTCACACACTAGTTTAGGAAGGAGGGGTTTGAGTCTGTTAGCCACTATTTTGGATATAATCTTGTAAACAACATTGCATAAAGCTATGGGTCTATACTTATTTGCTGTTTGAGCCGAGTCCTGTTTGGGAATCAGGGAGATGAAGGAGGTATTGAGGGCTTTCAGGATAGATTTATTTACCCTAGAATCCTCCACCACATTTAAAATATCCAGTTTAACTATATCCCAACAAGCTTTGAAGAAATCCACATTAAAACCATCTAGGCCTGGTGCTTTGCCATTCTGCATATCTTTGAGAACTTCGCTAACCTCCTCTTCAGACACTAGTCTGTTTAGGTTGATATTGTCCTCTCTAGACACCAGCTTAGGGATGTATCTTGTAATTTCATTTATGGAATCTTCCCTGTCTGGATTGTTTTCTCGTGCAGTGTCTTGAAAATGCTGAACAAGCACTTTTTCAATTTCCTTATGCATGTTCCGAGTCTCTCCCTTTTTATCTCTTATTGTCGAGATTCTATTGAATGCCCTATTGGCCATGGTGGATCTATGAAAAAAGCTCGTGTTGTGCTCCCCTTCTTTGAGCCATTGCACTCTAGATTTTTGTCTCCAGAATATTTCCTCTTTTTTGCATAGATTTTCCCACTCCTAGTGCAGTTTGTCAGACTGTTCATTTATGTCATAGTTAAAGCCTTCTTGGATCAGCTTCTGGTTGAGTTCCTACATTTTTCTTTCCACCGATTTCTTATTCACAAAAATGTTTCCGAAATCCTCCCTATTCCAGTCTTTGAGTTTGCTCTTAATATGCTTTAGTCTTTTGTGAAGGAGAAACATTTTAGATCCTTGGATCTGTAAGTCCTCACTCCACCACTCTTTGATTTTACTCAAGACGTCCAGGTGGGCAAGCCACATGTTTTTGAATCTAAAGGGTCTGTTCCTTGGAGAATACAAACCCTTAATCTCCAACTGTATCAGCCAGTGATATGATCCACCAAAGGGAAGAATTCTTGCTGTAATTTCATTATTTATAAGCATAAGCTCTTCTGATACCAAGAACCTGTCTAACTTGGAGGCCACCTGGGCTTCCCCTCCTCTCTTGTTGTTCCAAGTAAATAGGCCATTCTTTGAGTCTGAGTCAACCAATTTCAAGTTCTCCGTGAACGCTTGAAATGTTGAGGAATCTTTGTTTCGCACTCTGGTTCCTCCTTTCTTTTCCGAAAAAGATTTTATCATATTAAAATCCCCCCAAGATCCAGGGTATGCCATTTTGTCTGTTCCTGAGATCAGAGAGGGATTCTAGTAGTCTGAGTTTATCCTCTACTCTTTGAGGACCATAAACATTAGTAACTAGGAAGGTTTCAGCCACCCCTTCTGGTTGAATGACTACTGACAAGTAGTTTCTGGATGCCTCTGCATCTAGAACTCTAACTTTTTGAGGGTTCCATAGAGTGAGAATGCCCCCCACTATGTTATTTTCTTTGACTTCTAAAAACTCAAATCTTTGAAGCCATTTGCTATGGATTGCTTTTATTTTCTGGATGGAACACTTCATTTCCTGAATGAAGATTATATCCGACGTATCCTGTTTCATTCTCATACTTAGCATTCTTTGCTTTCTTTTACTACCTAGGCCTCTTATATTCCAAGATGTAAACTTCATAATTAAAGATTTGTGAAGGAGTAACTGGTCAGGTCTTTCATCTTACTTGAATCAATCATCAGCTTCCCACACTCAATTAAAAGCTCCTTCTGCTTCTTTCTTCCTCGTTTCTTACCTGTACTTTTGGTTGCTAAACCTGGATTAGCTTTCATTGTTTTCACACCTCTGTATTCCTACCCTTTGTTGTTTCTTCCTCTAACTGCCCCCTTTTCCTGGGTTTTCCAAAGTAACGGCTGTTGTATTTTAATTCATTCATCTGGAGGTAAAAAATCTATCCCCACCCTAGTTCCCTGTTGTAGAAATCCTTCCAGATCTAGGTTTTCCTTATCTAGTATTTCCTGTAGTTCATGATCCTCTAGATCTGTTTCACTCTGGACCATTTCCTGGTCCATTTCTAGCTCTGTATCACTCATCCTGGATTCTTCCTCTTCATTGATATTTTGTACTGGAGTGTTGTTTTCCTCTTTCTCCTTCTCCTTAGGGTCTTTCTCCATAGACTGGTTTTTGAATGGCATGTCTTCCATCTCAACTAGCGCTTGGAATTTGTTTTGACTGGCCTTTTGTCCCTCTTTATGTTGTTGCTTTTGTTCTTTTTTGCTTCCTTTTCCTCTCCCTGAAACCTTATGAAAGTTATCAGTGTCCTTCTTTGCTTTTAGTTTACTTTTGTCTTATTCTTTATTAAGAGGGCAGTCTCTGATCAAGTGTCCATGCTCATGGCATTTACGACATCTGAACGGAATGTGCTCATAGTCCACCATTTGCACCCATTACTCATCAAAGACTTCCAAGATGACTTTGTCCGGAAGAGCTCCTGAAAGGTCCGTCTCCACACAAATCCTTTCATAGGAAGTATATTTTCCCCTTCTGGTGGCTTCCGAGGCTTTGATAAAACAACCTAGTTTGTTTCCTATAGCCACTAGTGATTCATTTTGCCAATAATCCAGGGGAAGTGAAAAATGCCTTCCCCAAATAGGAACTGAGGTGAAGGTCTCCCTCTCTGGAACAAAGTTCATCACCCAAGGCTGCATATAGAGGCATGCTGCAACAAAAAGGTAGGGCCCTCCTTCAAATATTCTATCCTTGTCTTCAATGTTCGTAAACACCGCTGTGAAGAAACCCTTAGACCTAAGGTGAAGATCGATGCTGCCCTTAGGTTTCCATTGGTATTTGATCCATGTTTGCAAAGCTTTCTCAGTGGGCCATACCCCCATGAATTTGCATATGATGGCGTACGTTTCCATGTGTTCCCTGTGCTCCTGCAGTGCCGGATTATTTAAAACTACTCGTGGAGTGATGTTCGCTCTGGGTCTACATAGTCCCTTTTGATTGACTTCATCTTTTTTGCCTCCCTGATTTTTGTCTTCTTCCTCTTTGTCCTTAGTGTTTCCCTTTTCCTTTGACTCTGCCTTATCTGTCTCCTTCTCCTTACTTTTGTTTTCTTCTTCCCCTGTACCTCCGACATTACTCTGATGGGTTTTGTCACTGCCAGCAACAACTTCTTTGTAGGAGGGAGTGGATCTCCCTCCTCTTCAAGCCGCCATTAGGGTCACAGACTGCGTGTTTCTACGCTCTACTCGCTCTTCCATCTCTTCCGTCTTCCCGCTCCCCGACCAACCAGAATTCTTCTCTACTCTTTCACTTTCATTCAACTATGTCATTATCAATTTCAGACTATAATATTAATTTATAATGTACTTTAAATGTAGGGTAGATCAAGAAGTTATATTCTTTAGACGATTTCCAAAATATGATACTAATTTAATGTAAACAAGAAGCTTGCAACAAAAAAGAGCATGTAAAATCATCAAGAAAATACACCCAAACAAAAAGACATATTTCTCACATACTGCATGACTGTATTCAAAGATATAACAATATTAATTAATGTATTGATGGAAGATGAACACAACATGAATAAAATAAATGGTGAACACTTATATTTATCAAATAGCCACACTCACTCCCTGTAATTGTTAGAGATTCCAGTCAACCATAAATAATGTTTCTCCAAATCTCTCAGTGGTGGATTGCCTTTGAGCTAAGGATATGAATACACAAGGATGTGTTCTAATGCTTACTCTGATATCTCAAGCATAGTCAATTTCTTGTTTTTTTTTTTATGGTATACTAAATCATGCACATGACAATCTCATTTTATTAGTTTTATTTTCCTTTTAGCCTACACAACCTAAAGAAAGGCATCATTGTCTATGCAATGTAGCCCCACAAGCTATTCCATTTCTTCCCAGAGATCTAGCATTAGAGGAAATTTTAGCCTAAAAGTGCCCATGAAATTTTCATGTAATTTCCATGTCATAATATGTAAACCAAACAAAATCCTTTAAATTTAAAAACAGGTACATGTAAATATTTTGGAGGGAAAAGAAGAAAAACTAGTTTTTTTTTTTAATTCTATTTTTGGTTGATCTCCTTATATATTTACTCAAATTTCAAGTGTATACACTCGTTAGATACAAAATTAAATTCCATGTCCAATCAATACCCATTATGCATAATTTTGAGAAGACCTGGATTGATGAAAAATGAAGATACATTAAAAAAGCAAGTTGAACACGTTTTTTTAATGTATCTTCAATTTTTATCAATGTAAGTCTTCTCAAAAGTATGCACAATGGGTAGTCGTTGGATGTGGAATTTAATTCTGCATTCAATGAGTGTCTACACTTGAAATTTGAGCAAACCTATAAGAAGATAAGCCAAAAAGAAATAAAAAAATAGTTTTCTTCTTTTGCCTCTTATTTTATTATTTTAACTATTATTTTAATATTTTCCCTTAGGAGATCATTTTTAGTTTGAAACTTCCTCTAATGTGTAGTTTGGTAAGGAAATCTCAATGTTGGAAGTTTTATACATTCTCAATGGTGGATATTTTTTCTTCAAATGCTGATGTTTCCCTATATTTAGGCATCTTCACATTGCTAGAAAATAACTAGTTTTGTCACAGAGCCAACTACCAATAACTTTTCTACAATAGCAATCTTATCTTCTTTCCAAGAAAAAATAAGAAGAATGAATGAGAATGATGAATGAGGAATCATCTCCAAATCATCAAAACCTGGTTAGTATATAAATGTTCAGAATGTGCTAATTCGATTCCCAAAGAATCTCATGTAACTCCTTTTCCTAACTAAATACTTAATAATATTACTGTAGCTTGGTACATCTTGTTATCACTTAAAAAATGATCACCTAGCCATTTCCTACTAGGTTCATCGAAATACGCTATGCAGTATGGGGCTTTACACATTAAAACCCACTTTCACCTTAGGAAATAATTTAGAGAACTATCTTCCTAAATTGTTTTTAATCAAAACCCAAAAAAACCCATAAGAATAATTAAATGGAAAATTATTTATTATTATTCTTTGGAAATAAGCATTAAATCGTTATTTAATGATTATTCTAAACCGTTTTGATTAAATCATCTAGAAATAATTAAATAAATCATTGTTTATTTAGTATCCCTTACTTATCTCTTATTTCTCTCATGAGATAATTATTAAATCATTATTTATTAATTATTTCTATACCACTAAATGACTTTATCCCCTTAAAGTAATTAATAAATCATTTTTATTTATTTATTACTTTAACCATTTTCCTTAATTAACTCAATTAATCATTATATTTTGAGTTAGATTACTAAATGAAGATATTTGACCATTTCAAATAATCTTTCCCTCTCTCAAATATAATAAAATATTCCTAATGGCTAGATCTTGATTCAGTCTAATAATTTTTTATTATTTTTCTTGGTCTAGATCTATCCTAATGTTTTATTATAAGTAGAGGGGTTTTCTCCTCACTCTCTACACTTGACCATTTCATCATCGTCACTATCGTCTTATAGCTTCTAAACTCCCATTATTGATTTCAAGCCACCATTTTTTCTTTTTTGCCATCGCATCCATTGAGAGAGACATAGTTATAGCTGAAACATTGAGTTAGAAAGAACCCATCCAACGGAGGGAGATATTGTAGATCCAAGTATGTTTATTCTCCTCACTAGGTGTAATCAATTTCATTTTACTAAAATCAATTTATTTCCATTTCTATTGGGTTTCTGTTGCATTGTTCACTATCATATGGTTATTTATGTTTTGCACATCATCTTTTTGTAGGTTCTCTAACAATGTGTTTGTAAATCTAAATAACATTAACAAGTTATCAATGATTGTTAGGGTTATACGTCACTAATAACTAAAGTGAGGATTCTTGGTACACCTTCCAAAAATATTCATAGTAACATATCCTCTCTAGATATTTCCCTTCTCATGGAATTATAGCCCCTTATAACTCCTGCCCTTGTCTTTTTACAATTAGTGATGTATTTTCTTACTAATATTAAAAACTACTACATTTCTAAGCTCTCCATACTCTCATTATGTAACAACATACATTATTAATTGAGGGATAAAAAATACGGTATTAAATTCATATCCCACTTTTTCAGCACTATATTTAGTGTACATCATTTTGAATATGTACATATATATAATTTTATGAAAAATGTAAAACATAACTATGGGTGTGCCTCCCATATTACATCCTCTAGCTTCCATACCCCTTACTTAAGGTTGTAGCATTTCCAATAGACCTTTACCTTACATATGGGTTTGTTGCAAATGAATATGACCATCCTATCCAATATATGCACTAGATATACCTAGAAGTTCGATTCTATTTTAACATGAATCCAAGCCAAATCAATGGAATGGTTAGGATCATGCACATAGTTTTTCAACAAAGACACATAAAACGCATTATGCACATTCTTGGAACTAGACAATGCAAATATGTATACAGCTACTCCTATCCTATGAAATATTTTAAATGGGCCATATAATCTAGCTTCTAGCTTTGTACAACTTCCCATCTTCAATGAAATCGTAACCACCTACTCTTCCATATCCTTGGGAAATTTTGGCCCAAGTACTACTATGTTTGATGAGTTCTCCCAAGTCATTGGAGTGTTACATTATAGCTTAAAAAAATATCTTTAGATATGTTTGATACCCATTTTTTTATGTAGAATCAACCAAATGCAAATAATCCTCCAAATTGGATGGTTTATCCATCACATAAAATTTTAATATTTCCTCAATTACTTGATTAATACTCTCCATCCATCCATCTATCTATGAAATGATGTATTATGCTAAAATTCATATTTTTACCAAATCCCTTAAATAATATTCTAAAATATTTTGAAGTAAACTTCAGACCTTTGTCTAAAATAGTCACCTCAATTACTCCATGCAACCAAGAAATTTCCTTTGAGTATATTTCTGCAATATTAAATACATTATGACTTAGTTTCACTAGAATAAAATGGGCATCCTTTATCAATTTATGCACTACTACTATTATTGATTCACATTGTCTTGTTATCATAGGCATCTTTGTATTGAAAGTAATGGTTACCATTCCCCATTTTCACTTAGAGATTGGCAACAACTATAACAAATATGTTGAGTGTCTATGCTTAACTTTCACATTTTAGAATTCCATGTACGTATATCTGTAATCGACCACATCCATTTTCATTCCTATCCAAAAGTATTGGCTTCTTATTGCTACAATTATTTTATGATAACTAAGATGCGGTACATATGTAACATTATGCACTTTTCACAACATATTTCTAAAATCCTCAAGATTAGGAATAGACACTCTATTATTATACATTAGTTCTCCAAGTTTTATGAACTAATACCTTTCAAAATTTCCATTGTACATCGTCTTATTTTAAGACTTATTTTACTTGTAGAAAATACTTATCTATAACAGGATCCTCTAAAGTCCCCCCCTTAAATATGGTGTACGCATACTAATAATTGCAACGTGCATGATATATACTAATAATTGCAGCATGCATGATATGTACCTTTGTGCTAAGTTCATCAACAATTTTATTCTCATTGTTAGATATTTCTAGAATAATACTATGTAACATATGTGATATCTCCAAAGTTTCAGATGGTAACTCCATCCATCATCAGGGACCGCAGAGAGCCTTATGGATAAATGAGTGTTGGATAACCGTTTTTTTAGGAAACAATGGTTGAATGTTGGATTAACAGTAAAAAAGTAAATAAATAATATTTGACCAAATTCTAAGATAACAAATTATTTGAATTAAATAAATAAATCATATTTGACCAATAATGATTATGATTTGGTATTTTTTTTTTTTAATTTTAGAATAATAAATCTTTTGAAATAAGATTTTTATTTCTATATTAGAAAATTAAGAAATAGTTAAGAATTAAAATATTTAATTATGAATAATAAGAATTAAATGAAAGATTATTATAAGAAATTCAATATAATTAATGAAAAAAGGGTTGTGTTGACAATGAGATGGTTATATTGATATTGATGTCACCCTCTAATGTTAACCTTTTGATGTTTCTATAGGTGTGTTGGAAGTATGGTGTTCATGGAGGTGTTGCCTTGAGTTGTCTTATGTTGGCATGTGTTGGCATATGCATTGATGTCCATTTTGTGATGCTTTGTTATGCATTGATTTGAGCCATTGGAGACATTTTTACAAGTGATGGAGATGATGGCTTAGGTGGCATTCATTTTGTTGAGTTGTTACACTAGATGAATTGGAATACTAAGTATTCATCAAGGTCTTCTTGATCATCCTCATGGAGATGACTTGTTGCAGTGATGGTTTGGCCTCATGGTGATGATGAGGATGTTACAGAGGTGCTACAGGGTGTGTTTAGAGGTGTTGCAGATTCTATAGGTATCAAAGGAGAGCATACAACCTGTTGGAAGTCTTGCCAACCATTGTTTGTTGGCCTTTAGGTGAACTTGATAGTGGCATTTGGGAGACAAGTTTGATCCATTTACAGAGGTGTCAAAGGTTGTGACATAGGTTTGGAGACATGGAAAAGAGCTAGAGAAGGTGAAAAATCAGATGGTAGAGGTTCTTAGCATAGGTTTTTATGTTTTTCCTTGTGCTCTGCCCCAATGACATAGAGACATGCTTATATGTGCAGTTCAAAGGATCCAAACATTGGGAGACAATTTTGTGTGTCTAGTTATAACTGAGAATTGCTTATATTGTGGGTGCGCTTATGGCTTAATGCGAAAATTCCTTTGCATTCCTAGCACACACCTGGAGTTATTCAACTTGGAAATATCAGGAGGCTTTCAGATTAATTGAAAAAGGTAAGAATTGGTATGAAAATTCTTCCAATGGGTGTGAACACATTTAGTGCACAAGTAGCGATGGTTGAGGATTTATTTCGTCAAATTTGTGCACTCTTGATCCAAGGTTAGAGGTGAATTTCACCCAAATTGTTTTATATATTTTGTTTTGGAGCTGGATGAAGTTGATGAAGTTAGTGTGTGAGTGAGAAGGTTGTATATAAGTAGGGGAATTCTTCAGACAACAATCATAGCTTGTGCATGGGTGTTAATGGAATTAGAGTGAGCAAATCTATTTGTTGAAACATGGTGTTAATGCAAAGATTCAGATTATAGATGATAGATGTAGAGAGTTGTAGCAGAGTGTGTTGGTAGAGATGGAGAGCTTAGTATAGGTCCATGTTTTTGACTCTCACTATTGTTTTGTAGGTGTTGCTGATGCATTTGGCACATAGCCTTTGTGTTTTATGTTGCTAATTGTACTATGAAAAAATCATATTTTGGAGTGAGGGTTTGATGTTATGGCTGAGTGTGAGATTTATTTTAGTTGTTGGTGATTATATTATTCATTTTTATTTGGATAGACTATGGCCACTATTTTCTTGAGTAGAGAGTATGTTGCTATGTAGTTTTATATGATTTGCAAAGAGTCTTGCTACTGAGATTTGATTGTAGAGTTGAATTAGAGTTTAGCATAGAGTCTTGGGATCCAATGTGAAAATATATAAAACAAGTTCAGAAGAGAGTAGAGGAGAAATGACTTCATGATATTGGAGCAATGATTTTAAAGCTTCAGCGAAAGGAATAGTTTCTCCATTCAATTGAAGTTGGATAGCCCAATCAGAGTTGGGCGATGATCGTTGATCGTGGTGGCTTTCAGCAGATGGTAGTTCGTAGATCCATGTGAGAACATAGTCTTCCAAGAATATTAGTAGAATAAAGCCTCCTAGCATATAGGGATCAATTGATTATATTTGACTTCGAGTCTTCTAGATGATGGGAGTCAAAAAATCTATGTAAAAAACATCTTTTGTGTAACATCCTTTGACTAGTCCAATGGAACAAAATTTAAAGCTCACATCCACTGAACGGAAATAATTTGAGGGTGCGACAAAGTACAAAGAACTTGTAGGAAGTCTCAACTACCTGGCTAGTACTAAACTGAACATTTCATTTGTTGTTGGAATCCTATCTAGGTTTATGCAAAATCCTTGTGAGGGTAATTGGTCTACTGAAAAGAGAGTTTTAAAGTACTTGAAAGGAACTCAAGACTTTGAACTCAAGTATACGTAGGTGGATGACTTCATTTTGATTGGATACTCTGGTTTATATTTTGATGGAGATAAATAAACTAGGTATCTATTTCATGGAATGTTATGATTCTTGGGTCAGGAGCTATCTCTTGTAGAACACTCAAACAATTAGTTCCAGTAGATTCCACAACAGATGACATGATATCTACATTGTATACTATGTGAATGACCATGCTCTATTCTTTTAGTATAGAGTATGGGTATTCCTACCTCGAGGATGTATATTATATGTATTTAACTATGAATTTTGTAGCCATTCGCAAGTTCCGCATCCTTGGTTTCCCTTGTCTAGCTAGCTCACTATGATTATTATGATGTATTTTGGCCATCGACTTCTCTTTTGACCTCATAAATTAAGGGTTATATGTTATAGCTCAAAATGATACACCATTGGTTCTACTAGGTAAGAAACTTAAAATGAGGGTTAGAATGCAAGAGAAACTCCATGGAATGGAAACTCTTCCAAAAAATCAATTTTTCCTTTCAAACAATCCTAAAACACTAGCAATGAGAGTTGAAATTATCTAGTTGGCTTACTAGGGAGAGTTACAATGCTCTATTTACTTAGAAAAAGAGAGTGAGAGAAGCTAGGATTGGTGAAGTGAATGAATAATGTTGGAAAAGGTAAAAAATGATCATATTTTGAAGATACAGATAAAAATACCATATCAAATATGGTTAATAAGGTTTCTATGTAGATTTGATCACTCCTCAATTCCTTCTATATAAGTAATGCTCTCTATGGAGCAAAGGGAGAAAAGACAAAGATAGTGAAATGATGTCGAATTGAGAATCCACTTCTCTTTGTGATAAGATACAGAACATAGTGAGGCTGATTGTGAATTATAGTGAGACGAGAAATAGACGGAAAGGACCACAAAGGGATCAACATTGTAACTATTGTTGGTATAATAAGAAGATCATGATTTTCCCCTAGGGACATGTTTTTTCTATATTATTGTTAATGTATGTTTCTAGGTTATTATGATTCTTCCTTCATCATACATATGTATAGGGATTACATTGACTTGGAGAAAACATAGCATGAGGTATCTCTTGTATAGGTGTTTTTATATAGCTTAGTTTTTTTACAATGACGAGGATAATAAGTTTTACTAGAGGGTCCTTAGTTTTGAAGAACATGGGACTACATATAACTTCTTGGTTCTTAGAATCAAATCCGAGATCTATGTTTGTTACTCCTATTCCAAAATATAATGTGGGTCTTCCTAGTTTACCCTTACATTTTTGGCATATTGGGAATGCTTTGTGTACTTACATAAAACTTATTTTGAAAGTGTTATAGCTGAACTATGCACATATCATTGACTTTATGTTGAGATTGAGATCAATAATAATATTTTGAAGAAATTGATTCTCAAAGAGATTGTTTTGAAGAGATTCTCTTGGATTATAAGAATACAACATATTAGCACACCATAGATCATCTTCTAGAACACATAATTACAAAAAAATTATCCTCATGCACGAGAGCTAATTCTTCATGGAAAACGGGAATTAAATATAAATAAAACACAAGATTCTATGAAAGTTAATTATATTTGTCTAGAATTTTCACTTAGGGAACCTTATTTTGTCTCAAAGTATAAGAACAACGCAAGAATACTAGGACTTCTTTCTCTAGGATATAACTTGTACATGTTGCCTCTTTTATGGAATGAAGCCACTTCATGAAATTGACATTTTTGATGGAGAAACTAGGTGTTCACTTCTTTACTTTCTGTTCTCCAGATTTTAACTTATAACAATCTGCGGGTAGTGTAAGGATGAAAAAAAATAATTAAAAATTAATTTTTTTAAATAAAAAATAATATAGAAATTAATAATGTAATTTTCTTTATAAATATATTATTTATATCTATGACCAACTTTTATATTATATATTTATATCTATGACCAACTTTTATATTATATGTTTTTTTGTCTTGTCCATTTATTTTGAAGTGAAAATGAAATTGAAATAGTGGATAAAATTACTTTTACATTTAAAATCATAATAACTGAAAGCATACACACTTATGGTAAAAATATAAAATATTCATGTTTTTTGAAGTTTTCATAATGTTTACTGTTTTGTTAAGATATTTTTTAATATGTAGTTATTTGTAATTTCCAGATTGAAGTAATATATTGAATATGATGAAGATATAATCCTACCAAATTTACAAAAAAAAACCATAAAATTTGATTGCATTTTTAATTTTTACATAAAAAAATAAAGAAGAATAAAAAGTTTACCTATTGAAGGTTTTGTTAAGTTTTTTATTTTTTATTTTTCCATAAAAAGTAAGGAAGTTTAAGTATTGACTTTAACGGTTATACCAAAAACCTACCATGAATGAGTGTAAATCCTAATTTTAAGTTTAGTATTATAATTTTAATTTTAATTTTTTTTTTATATTTAAAAAAAAATAGCTTTTTTTTTTGCAAGGGATGACTTGGAGATTCGATACTGTCACATTAAACGATGTAGTTGCAGATTCATGGATGATGGAAAGAGCTAACCAGCCATATATTGGGTATTTAATGCCCTCAGAGCAGCACGCGACTTAACGCGATAACACGGGAGTGGGCAAATTCGGTATTAAATAATATTTGCCCGCTCCCGTGTTATCGCGTTAAGTCGCGTGCTGCTCTGAGGGCATTAAATACCCAATATATGGCTGGTTAGCTCCAGCCATGGATGATCCTCTACGTCAGGTACTATTAAAAAAATTTAAATCTAAATCGCGATTCTGAGATTCAGGATTGATTAATAAATCATGGCGTCGTAAGATGTTTTTGACTTTATTCGGTGATTATTTTTCGGTCAATTTTTTGTGAAACGCAGTGGAAATATTTTGGAATAGTGAATCTGACATTTGTAATTCCAATAATTTAATTGTCAAATAAAAATAATTGTTTACTGAAAATTAAAAATGGTTGTTCCAAAATCCGAGTGTTACTTTCAAAACTTTTTCAGAGTATATAAGAAGTGAATTATTTAATAACATAACAGTGTATTGTAGAGAGGAATCCTGCCATTATTTTATAATTAGGGCTCGGGTGGTGTTGCCCTTTTCTCCGTTGAATTTTTCCATTTGAGACATCGACATTACGCGTCTTTCAAGGATCGAGGAATGCATTGACTGATCAGTTTCTTTAGAGAATCGAGATTCACAGGTTAGGGAAGAGAACGTCGTTGGCCAGTCATGCTGTATCTCTGTGTCTGATTCAATGATTTAAAATACAGAGCGAGATTTTGAGAAGCATCTACTAAATTTTTTGAGATGTTTTAGGATTTATAAAGTTTTATGAGATGTAATGGTATTGTAAATATAAATATTGTTTTAATATATGAGTTGGTTTTTGTGAGTTTAAATTATTTTGTCAAGATTTAAATTATTTCAATGAGCAGCTAAACCTAATAACGTGACACACATTCCATTGATATACAAATTCTTTTCCATCTAACATTTAAGGCTAGCTATAACCTAAATTTAAGTATTTGTAAAAAAAATATATGTTAAATAACTTGTATATATATATATATATAGTGCAGTGTCAGAGTATGTGTAAAGACGCTGAGTTTTCTATAATTACATTTTATATACATGACATTGATTGCGAAGTGTTAGAGTATGTGTAAAGCCACTGAATTTATTATAATTGTATTTTATATTTTTATTTTTTAATTATCCAAATTAAATTTAATTAATGAATTGAATTTGAAATTATTTGATATAGAATAATTAAAGTTTTTATCTAAGAGCTTTTTATAATGTTTAATCTGGAGAAAGATTGAGCAAATCTAGAAACGCTTTATAATGTATAACCTGAAAATTAAAAGCGATACACCCTATCCTATTTTCCTTATAGAAGGAGGTCTTTCCCCTATCGAGAGCCTAGCTATGACTAGGCTTTTGTTGTACAAGCACAAGTTCAATAACATAGGAGATCAACTTCCTAAGCTAGCTTTAAATTCGAGCCAAAACCACCTAAGGCTGAAATGGGGGTGGTATAAAGACACGAGCGCCTGGTTAAACCATTGGGAGATCAATGAGAATGATGCACTGCAAAACATTAATAACATTAAAAATATTGTTACTTCTAAGTTCAAAGAAAAAATGTGGTGTGAGAAAGATTTAGCAGCTAAAGAAAATTAAGTTATTATAAGCAAGTCATCAACCCCACCCTAGAAGATCAAAAGTATCTCTATGTTTTAACTAGCTCAAAGAAGAAAATTAATATAGCGAACATTATAACAAACTCTCATGAGCTCCATAGTGAAAGAGGTCATTGGGCAGTTCCTAAAACACCATGGATGGAAAGGATCTACCATCTCTGTGAGAATAGGAACATCGAAGATGAAAACCACTTCCTCTTAGAGTGCCCCACCTACAACCACATTAGATCTCAGTTTCATAATCTTTGTCGCAATACTGACCTCCCTAGCCTTTTACGATGTCAAAATTATAATGAGCTTGGGAAGCTTCTCTCAAAGCTTTTTGAGCATAGGAATAAAATCTTAAATCAAACTAAATAATTTGTTTCTTTAGGTCGGATAAACCAAAGTTTGGTCTCAGTAGACGTTAACCATCATCATCATATATAAATATTACCATAATTTTTTTTAATCAATTAATTTAATAAATCTTATAACAATTTATATTATAAAATTTATATTTAAATATTTATTTTTATGACTTTTTAAACTTGTATAAATCTGTATGTTCATTATTCTATATTAAAAATTAATGTAAATATTTTGAATAATTTAGTTTATGATATAGGATGTTAGATAGATATATCAGTTTCAGTTTTTTTTTTTATTCCTACAATTAGTTTTTTACTTTTAATTTTAATTTTTATTCTTATAATTAGCTTCCACTTTCAATTCCTTTTATAAGATTGGAAGTCTAATAAAATTTGAATACATTAATTTGCATTCTGTACATAAAATTACCCACGACGAATTACCCACGACGAGCTTCACCTAACTTGTACATTTGTTACATTACCTAACTACATAGTGCGAAAAAATATTCATCAAGCATCACAGCGTATTTCGAACATGAGCCAAAGTGGTCAGATTTTCGGGCAATAAACTTTGGTAAGAATGAAATGAGCTCTTATGCTCATCTTCCCACTCCACTCAGACTGTGCCCCGTTGAAGTAAATGCAGCGTTAGCTACTCCTTGCAATGTTGTGAAGGTAAAGTAAGGTTGTATCACCTTCCATGTTAATTAATATCGGGGAGTATTAGTATGATCATAAACCTCCACATAATCAAATAACCATAACCACAGAATTAAAGTTTCAACTTCATCGACCGGAGTTAAATTTAGCATTTTATTATTCATGTTTTTATATAAAGTTTATATATTTTAGTAAAAATATTCGATTTCATTTTATTATTCATCAAAATAAATAAAATTTTGATTTTTTCGTTATATATTTTAAAATCAGTTTAAAAAGAATTTTGTCCATGGGCACAATTTTAATGAGATAAAAATAAATGGTATATAAATTTATTTTAAAGTGTATCATAAATAATATATATAAATACATATTTGTATTACATATTTTGAAAGTAATTATTTTTGGTCGATGCATTTCAAACCAAGTGTTATTCATCATCAAACCAAGTGCCATTCATCATCCGGACTAGATGAAGATGCAAACCATGGCAAAGGGTTAAATAGAGAGTAATGTAGAGACCAAAATTTAAAGTAACGACTATATTAAACAACTAGTTTTTGAAAAATAATATTTAAATTAATTTATTAAAATCAAATATTATTAATTTCTGATGACAACCATCTCAATGAAGAGAAATCACATCTCTTAAGTGTTTTCTTAATAATGGATATAGTAAACACCAATGTACTAAGGTTTTCCTCAAAGCTAAAAAAGGTCCTAATGCTAAGAAAGATATCAAGGATCGGTTTTGCTGGTGTTCATCTTCCTTTCATCCAAGGTACCACTGACAAGATTGTAGGGATCCTAAGGAAGCATAAGGTGGCTTCAACCTTTAGGTCTTTAAATACCATCTGAAGCTCCCTTAGATCTGTAAAAGACCCAGTGGACCCCAAGAATATGAAGGGTGTTTACGTTATCCCTTGTTCTTGTGGAAGTCCTTACATTAGTGAGATTGTTCACTCGATTAATCAAAGGATTCGTGAGCATGCCACTGACATCAAGCATGGTAGGACCCACTCCTCTGCTTTGGCAGAGCATGCAGATAAATCTAAGCATCACATATGAACTGTGGAGGCTTAAGTCGTTGCTAGGGTTAGTCATTCCCATCATCGTAAATTGAAAGATGCCCTAGATATTGAAAAAGGACCCAATAATTTGAATAGAGACGATGGTTGGAATATTAGTAGAAGTTGGACCCCTGTCTTGTCCTCCTAGTTTTTAAGTTTCGTTTTGAGATTTATTTTGTTTTTTTGTTTATCTATGTGGGTATTGGTGTACTTGTTATAGTATTTGTTGTTGATTTATTCTTCATTAGAGTTTATTTTGTTGACCGTTGGTGTTTTCTTAAGTATTTATCATCATATTGATTTTTAACTCATTTTAGTATTTTTATTATTTGTTTAATGGGCCCGAGCCCCATATTTTATTGTTGACCCTGTTTTATTTATTGATTAATTTTCTTTGAACATATATATATTTCTTTTGAGTGGTGTATATTTTTGTTTTATTTTATTTATTTCTCATTAGTTATTTTTAATTTAGTTTATTTTATTTCTATTAATTATTTTTATTTATTAAATGAAATTGTCTTGATTAGGGCTTTTACTCTTTTTTATAATTTTTTAGTTTTCTCCTTCTTTTGATTTTGATGTTTTGATTTTTGTTAGTTTTTTTTAAATAATATTTGATTTTAATCAATTAATTTAAATATTAATTTTCGAAAACTAGCCATTTATTATAGTCGTTACTTGAAATTTTGGTCTTTACTTGTTGGTTGAAACGCATCAGGCCAAAAATTTCTTTTATGTTATTTTTATCGAAAAACTTTACTTAATTCATTATGGATCACATAAACCTAAATAAACAATATTTTTCCTACCTAAAATTTGACGGAGATATAATATATTTTTCCTAAGCAAAACTTGAATGTATGATCTAGACGAGCATGAGATTCATTTTATTATTATTCAAAATAAATAGAATTTGTTTCTTTTAAATAATGGCACAATTTTAATTTGATAAAAATAAATGGTATATAAATGTATTTTAAAATTAATTATATATAATTTAATAAGAAAATTTTTCACACCTAAAATTTGATGGAAATATATTATATATTTAGTGGGCTTAATGGTTAAGAGCATCTTTTTTCTCTTAAGAGGTCAGAGGTTCAAAACCAGAGGGGTAGAGTATGTATGTCTTTATAGACTTAGTAGTCAAATCGCTCCACGGAGGTGGGTCCCTTGTTCCATAAACAAAGGAGTCTCATACACCAATTAGTGTCTAACTTAACTCTAACCTTAAAAATAAATATTACTATTATTATTATTAAATATGTTTCCATACTAATAATATATACCATAAGTGAATGCAATTGTAAATTGTTTTGGGAGTCGCGAAGAAATGAAGGAGAATCCATGTTGACCATAACCAAAACAAAACTTGAAGGTGTAGCCCACACGAGCTTGAGAAAGGAAAGTATAGAATCCACTTGGATCAAATTGAAATTAGTATAACGAAGAAACAAGATAAGTTAGAATGATAGAAAAATATAGATTTATATAGTTTTAAATAGGTATTTTATAGTATAGAGATAATGGTTTTTAAAATTTAAAATTATGTAATGTATTGTTATGTTGATTTTGTCAAATTAGAAATAAAATTTTAGAATTTTTAATTTAATATTTTCAATGTTTATAGGGTATAGACTTTCAATGCTTATAGGGCTAAAATTTATTGGTTGGAAATTTTGCGGGTGATTCCTAAGTAATTTTGATGGTTTGGATGCCCCCTAGGAGGTGGCTACTCAAGTCAAAGGTGTGAAAGTCATATCAAACTTGCATATCCTAGTAAACAAAAAAAAGTTAATATTCTCAACACAAAATTTTATAATTTACAACTATCTTATGGTTAATCTAATTTAACATACCAAACATTTATTATAATATATAATTTAAAACAATATAAGTTTGGTTTACAGCACCACATTAGAATATATGTTTTAATATATTATTTTATAATTTATACCCATAGCTAATATAATTTAATATACATAACAATTTTTTAATGCGATTTATTAAAGCACTATACACACCAAATATAGGAAAATATATTCCTTAATATAATATTTTATAATTTACAACTATCTTAGGATTAATATCATTTAATATATAAAACATTTATTATAATATATTATTTATACCTATACATTAGGATTAACGAATCAATGCGAACTAGAGGGAAAAACAATATTAGAATTTGGAGGCCATGGAGAGGGAAAATAGACAAAATTTGTGTAGCAATCAACCTATTTACCATGTTTTCTTTCTCACTTCAAACTTCTCTCGGGTCTTTGGGTATATTTGGTATAAGATTTAGGGTTGATTTTTGGGCATATATGTGGATTGAACTTTCGAGTTTCATTTGTGTGTCTATTATTTCGCTTTAACCAAAAGTAAAATACATTAACTTAGTAATGAATTGTAAGTAATGGCTATTTAACTTTTTTGGATTATCCATATAGATTTGTAATCAAGTTTTGAATCAATAATTCCTACTTTTACAATCAAAGTGATTGTGATAATCATATAATATTAGTGATATATCAAGAATGATACTAATATATAAAGAAAATTTAAAGTTAAATATTATTATATACTTTAATAATTAACATCTCCAAAAGTCTAGTTTATATTAATATTGTAATCTCAATTTCATATGTATTTTAATTACTATGAAATAAAAATTAAATCCTATTCCCAACACATCTATCTATCTATCTATCTATATATATATATATATATATATATATATATATATATATAAATATATATAATTCAAATCCACTATGTAATTAGGAGGTATCGTAATTAGTATGAATTAATAGTTACAACCATAATTCTTCATATATATATATAGATATAAATTGGTCATTGTCATTCACACAACTTGGGTAAGTTCCATCTATGAATTCTAGTGACTATGTTAGTTAACTTACAAATTGGTTTTCAAATTTTCATTTAATTTTTTTTTTTTTTAACTAAAAATTTTGATATAGAATTGAAAATTGGAGTATATATATATGATTTTTTTAACTATCAATGTTAATAATATTTTATGATATTGTTTTTGTTTAGGTTATTAATAGTTTCAAATTTTTTTAAAGATATTAATTCCACTAATTAAATTTAAAATATAAATTCTTTATCACATTATTTTACTTTTACTACATTACTCTAGAATATTAGGTTTATAAATTTTGATATATTCATATATAAAAAATAAATATTATATATTTTATTAAAATAAATTATATGAATAAAAGTAAAATATTCCCCTATGTAATGATTATATTTTTCGTAACACCCATAGTTTACTTATTGTTTAAGACCCAATAACCAATAACTTATGGGCATAGAGAAAAGCCTAGTGATACTTTAAAACATCATTTTTATTTCTGTTTAAAAGGAAATTACAGTAAGTCTTGGAATTCAGCGAAAAAGATCTTAAATGAAAATTTCAACTTCCATATAGTTAGAGTGTTGAAATGTGGCAACAAGAATATTCCAATTTAATTTGTCCTTGAATTAAATTGTGAATTAAAATTGAATTTAGTCTTAACAACTACTTGGAAATAATTAATTAAGTTATTTTGACTTAATTAGTTGGAGAAATTCAAGTTAGAAGTCTTTCTGAAGTCATGCAAGAGTTATCCCTTAAATTAAGGAGATAAGCCTTAAATTAAGGAGATAAGATTGAGTTATATTTGAGTTGTAATTAGTTAACTCAGTTTACTGAGTTAAGTCCAGTTAAATTAGTTCCAAACTGTTTGAGGAACTAATAGAGATTTAACAATCAGTTGATGCATGCATGCATTGAACAAGTGTACTCCAGTTAATTGAATATTCCCTCATCAGAAACTCATGCATGTTTATTATGAGAAAGACCGAGTTAAGTTAAATGACAGTGTACTATCAGTTGCATGTGTTTTCCTATAAAGAAAACTCATGCATGCAGAAGGAATAATTCCTTGAGGATTGCGCAGTTCTGACAGTGTGTGAGATCAGGAGATCATCCACTTGGTAAATCAAGTTTTTCCACTTGGTTGAAGGAGATCATCCTAGAGGAACAACGCAAGGAAATAGGAGCTTGGAGGGTAGAGAAGAAGGCTTGAGAGAAGCCAGGATTGCCTGTGAGCATCTGTGAGGATTGTACTGAGAGTTGGCTAGCTGTGAGAGCTAAGGCTTTGTATAATTCCTATGTATTTCCACCTTGTATGATAATACATATAGTGGGGTTTTTAGCTGAGGCTTTCCCCAAAGTATTTTCATGTGTATTATGCATTGATTCTTCTTCTTCTAGTTATATTGTTCAGCTCGATCTTTAAGTTTTAGCAAATTGATAGTAGAAGTAGGTTATAGTATTTTGCTTTGATGTATATTGCATTATTGGGTTAACCTACAGTCAGATTTTCTACATAGGTCTTAGAGCGAGATTTGTAGAGAATTTGCAGAATTTCTACATAGAGAGAGTTACCTTCTCTTTCTCCCTAGAGATAAAAACATCTCGATGGGAAAAGCCAAGAGGTTAGAGAGACAAAGACAAGAGGCACCTTGGAGAAACAAAGAGAAGGAACAAAAACCTGAAAAGGAGGTTAGGAAGGTAAGGCAAGACATCGTCTGTCAAATATTCTTGAGTCGGGCCAGTTGAAACTCCAAGAAAGACTTAAGTCTATAAGTATTCTTGAGGCAGACAAGTTGAAACTCCAAGAAGGACTTAAGTCTGTAATTTTTAGGCTAGACTGCATAGTCTTAATGCATGTGAACTGACTCGGGAGGGGGGGGGGGGGGGGGGTGGTGGGAGGATTGGACTTAATCACCAATATAATTAGTTGTGTGGTGTGGTCTCACCTATGAATTCTCAGACAACTATCACAATAAATAAGTATTTTGCAATATTGTTTTTTTTTTAATTAAAAGTTTTTATCATAATGGATGCAATTTACAATTCCTCCCTAGAAAGAATAAATAACTTGCTGTAAGCCATGGTCTATGTTAGATCCTGATAAAAGTGTTTGTAACCACCTAATAAAGAAAATATTAATACATTCTTTGGAAAAATAATACAACTTGAGTTCATTTATAGGTTTCTTTCTAATTGGTACACATAAGCTAAATATAAAAGGGAAATAATACTCTTTTTCTTCTATATTAAAATAAATAAATAATGAAAGATATTGGTAACAATAGTTTTGAGTTCATTTATAAGTTTCTTTCTAATTGGTACACATAAGTGTTAGTTTGACAACGAACTTCAAACGTAGTTTAGTTTTTTAGTTATGTACAGTTTTCTTTGTAACGAATAGTTTTTAGTTATGTAACGGTAAATACATGAATATATCGAATGTCATGTAGCGGATATTGATCATCGAATAAAACAGATTCACATATTCAGTTTCTATTTCTTGGTCTTTGATCTTCTCTCATTCTGTTTCTTGCTGTTCTTTCTTTCTTCCTCTGCTCTTAATTCAATAAGTGGTATCAGAGCCGTGATTTATCCCTGAGGACGGCTGAGGCTTGAAGAATACGCTGAAGGCTGAAGCTTGAAGAATACGCTGAGTGTGGACGGCCCTGTGGAGCGTTGAGGCTTGAAGAATCGTGGGTGATTAATCCCTGAGGATGGCAGAGTGGCTGTGCGTTGAATCCCTGCTCCTGTGGATGGTGCAGAATCCAGAATCGTTGGAGTGTGGACGGTGCAGAATCCCTGAACGACAGAGTGGCTGTGCGTTGAATCCCTGCTCCTGTGGACGGCAAGAACGTTGTGAGAATCGTGGGTGTGGATCCCTGAGGTCGGTGTGGACGGCGTTGCAATCCCAGAATCCGGCGTGGACGGCAAGAACCCTGACGGTGTGACCCTGGCATTGAGGCTTGAAACAGTGTGGACAGCGTTGCAATCTCAGAATCCGGGTATCGTTTTTTTTTAAGCAGAATTTTTTTTAAAAAAAGAAAAGAGAAGGGTTTTGCAGAATTTTTTAAAGGATAGCAGATTGCAGAATTTAAAAAAAAAAAATAGCAGTTTGCAGAATTTTTAAAAAAGATAGCAGATTGCAGGATTTTTTAAAAGATAGCAGCAAAGATTGAAAAGGGTGTTGTAGTTGTTTTTTTTAAAATATTGTAGAAGAACAAGTTTGCAAGGGATTTGCACGAAAAACAAAAGGGTTTGCAAGGGGGGAAGTTTTTTTTTTTTAAAAGCCTGAAATCCTAGGAAGGAGGGAAAATGGCCAAGATATCGAATGCAAGATTCGAGGTGGAGAAATTCACCGGAAAGAGCAATTTTGCTCTTTGGAAACTGAAGGTTAAGGATCTGCTTGTGCAACAAGGGTTGCACAAGGCATTGGATGGGGTTACTAAGAAACCCACAACCATGACTACTTCAGACTGGGAGGACTTGGATGCCCGAGCTCTCAGTACCATCCGGCTATGTCTAGCGGATGAAGTTCTCTTCAACATCGTTGAAGAGACTACGACGTCAGGTTTGTGGGAAAAACTTGAAAACCTTTATATGACAAAATCATTAACTAACAGAATTTATCTGAAACGACAATTATACAGTCTTCGAATGAAAGAAGGTTCAAGCGTTGCAGAACATTTGAATGTCTTTAATACACTAATTTGTCAATTAACAGATATGGAAGTAAAAATACAGGAAGAAGATAAAGCCATAACCTTGCTGTGTTCTCTGCCTGAATCATGGGATCACTTCGTAACCTCGATCAGCTTCAGCTCTGCTGATTCTTTGAAGTTTGATTCAGTCGTGGGAGCTCTTCTGTCTGAAGAGGTACGAAGGAAATCCAGCACCGATACAACTGCAACAGAAGCTATGGTTGCTAGAGGACGCTCAAAGGAAAGAGGAGACAAACCAAGGGGGACTTCCAGGTCGAAATCGAAGGGCAAAAAGTGTAAGGCAAAATGTTGGAGCTGCGGTAAAGTTGGACACTTGAGGAAGGACTGTTGGAAACCGAAGGAATTCGAAAACCTGAAGAACGAAGCGAATCAGGCTGATTCAGGTATTGTAGACGAAGTTTTATCTGCTGAAGATTTGTGTATGATAGATGAAACTTCACCTGAATGTAATGTCTCTCAGAGTTTTGATAGCTGGCTGTTAGACTCTGGTGCTTCGCATCATATGTGCCCACATAGAAACTGGTTTACTTCGTATGAAAATGTAAACGGTAGTTCTGTGTTTATGGGTAACAATATGTCATGTCAGACTGTTGGGATGGGAGATATTAGGATTAAAATGTATGATAACACAGTTAGGACATTAACTAGTGTTAGACATGTACCTGATTTGAAGAAAAATTTAATCTCTTTGGGAGTGTTGGATTCAGATGGTTATAAGTTTACAGGTCAGGATGGCGTCTTAAAGGTCTTCAAAGGTGCCCTTGTGGTTATGAAGGCAGAGAAGATCGGGAATCTTTACAGGTTAAAAGGAAGTACTCAGGTCGGTGAAGCAGCGGTTGCGTCAGAAAAGGAAGAAGCAGGTACTCGTCTGTGGCATTAGCGTTTGGGTCATATGAGTGAGAAAGGTCTTCACATACTGATGAAACGTAAATCTCTTCCCGGTCTGAAATCCTTGAATTTAGATTTCTGTAAACAATGTGTGTATGGGAAACAGTGTAAACAGAGATTTAAAGTTGGCAATCATAATAGTAAAGATGTTTTAGACTACATTCATTCTGATCTGTGGGGGCCTTCCCCTGTTATGTCATATGGAGGTGCATTGTATTTTTTAACGTTCATTGATGATTATTCTCGTAAAGTTTGGGTCTATCTGCTAAAAAGGAAAGCTGATGTATTCAATGTGTTTAAACAATTTAAAGTAATGGTAGAGAAAAGAACAGGCAAATCTATTAAATGTCTAAGAACTGACAATGGTGGTGAGTTCACTTCTGTTGAATTTGAACAATACTGTAAGGATGAGGGCATTGTTAGACACAAAACTGCTGTTTATACTCCTCAGCAAAATGGTGTTGCTGAGCGTATGAATCGAACTCTTATGGAAAGAGCCAGAAGCATGATCAGCAATGCTAACTTGCAAAAGGAGTTGTGGGCAGAAGCAGTATCTACTGCTTGTTATTTAGTTAACAGATCACCCTCAGTAGCAATTGATTGTAAAATTCCTGAAGAAGTCTGGACAGGTCAGTCTTGTGACTATTCTCATTTGAGGATATTTGGCTATGATGCTTATTCTCTGATTCCGAAAAATCAGCGTTCAAAGTTAGATCCAAAGTCGAAATGTTATGTCTTTGTTGGGTATGACTATGCAGTGAAAGGATATAGGTTGTGGGATCCTACATTGCGGAAGATAGTTATTAGTAGAGATGTAACATTTGATGAATCATCTTTGTTAAAATCAAATGTTGAAAGAATTGAATAGGAACAGGTATCGCCGAGTCAACGAGTTCAGTTGGAGGCTAGATCTTTCGGTGTCAGTTGAAAGGAAGGAGAGACTTCTGGAGACAAAGGTGTTGAAGACACAAAGGAAGCCGTTGAAGCTTCTGAACCAGAGCAAGTTTCTGAACCAGTTCAGCAACCAGTCGCTCTGAGAAGGTCTACAAGGGAAAGGAAAACTCCCAAAAGGTATGAAGATTCTGCTGCTTCATCTTTTGCTTTGGTTACTGAAGATGGGGAACCGTCTTGTTATCAGGAAGCGATAGATGATACAAATAGCGAGAAATGGAAAAAGGCTATGGAAGAAGAAATGGACTCCTTAGCCAAGAACAATACCTGGGATCTTGTAGAGCTTCCTGAAGGGAGAAGTGTTGTTGGATGTAAATGGGTCTTCAAGCTGAAACGGAAAGTTGATGGTAGTATTGAGAGATATAAGGCGAGACTGGTAGCAAAAGGGTATTCTCAGGTTGAAGGTATAGACTTTCATGAGATTTTTTCTCCAGTTGTAAAACTTGTTTCTATACGTACTGTGTTGGCACTAACTGCGTTGCTTAATCTTGAGTTAGAACAGTTAGATGTTAAAACAGCTTTTCTACATGGTGATTTGAACGAAGAGATATATATGGAACAACCAGAAGGTTTTGTACGAGGTCGCAGCAGAAGATTAGTTTGCAAGCTCAAGAAATCATTGTATGGTCTGAGGCAGTCTCCCAGACAATGGTACAAGAAGTTTGATTCCTTCATGGTGAGCCAGAACTTTATAAGAAGTGAGTATGATCATTGTGTGTACTTCAAAAGTTTCAATGGCATATTCATTATCTTAGCTTTGTATGTTGACGATATGCTTATTGCAAGCAAAAGCATGGAAGAGATCAACAGGTTAAAGGCTCAACTCTCTAGGGCGTTTGATATGAAGGATCTTGGAGCAGCAAAACATATCTTGGGCATGGAGATACACAGAGACAGGAAAAATGGTAAGCTTTGGTTATCACAGCAGAAGTATGTGGAGAAGGTACTTGAAAAGTTCTCTATGAATAATGTGAAACCTGTTAATGTTCCTTTAGCTTCCCATTTTAAGCTTTCTTCGGTTTTGAGTCCTAGAGCTGATGAAGAAAAGCAGTATATGTCTCATGTACCATATGCAAATGCGGTAGGCAACTTAATGTATGCGATGGTATCTACAAGACCTGACATTTCACATGCAGTTGGAGTTGTCAGCAGATTCATGGCAAATCCAGGTAAAGAACATTGGCAAGCAGTGAAATGGGTGCTTCGATATCTAAGAGGCACAAGAGATCATTGCATCGTCTTTGGTGGTAGTGAAGGATCAGTCTGCGGATATGTAGATGCTGACTATGCTGGTGATTTGGACAAAAGAAGATCTACTACAGGTTACGTCTTTACTCTTGCAGGTGGAGCAATTAGTTGGATGTCAAAGCTTCAAGACACGGTTGCATTGTCCACTACCGAAGCTGAATATATAGCTGCTTCAGATGCCAGTAAAGAAGCAATCTGGTTAAAGGGTTTGCTCGATGAAATTGGAAGAACGCAGGAGAAAGTGAGTGTGCTTTGTGACAGTCAAAGTGCTATTCACTTGGCCACAAACCCTGCCTATCACAGCAGAACCAAGCACATTGATGTGAGATATCATTTTCTGAGACATGTGATCGATGGTGGAAAAGTAGCTCTTAAAAAGGTCCACACACGAGAAAATTGTGCAGACATATTCACAAAGCCAGTTACAGTAGAGAAGTTGCGGTGGTGTTTAGCTTCTCTTGGCTTGCAGGAAAGATGATGAATGGGAAAGTTGTTGTCAAGGTGGAGTTTGTTAGTTTGACAACGAACTTCAAACGTAGTTTAGTTTTTTAGTTATGTACAGTTTTCTTTGTAACGAATAGTTTTTAGTTATGTAACGGTAAATACATGAATATATCGAATGTCATGTAGAGGATATTGATCATCGAATAAAACAGATTCACATATTCAGTTTCTATTTCTTGGTCTTTGATCTTCTCTCATTCTGTTTCTTGCTGTTCTTTCTTTCTTCCTCTGCTCTTAATTCAATAATAAGTTGAATATAAAAGGGAAAAAATACTCCTTTTCTTCTACATTAAAAAAAAATAATGAAAGATATTGGTAACAGTAGTAGTTTATATGGGAATTGAGACTGTAGGCTCTGGGATGGAAAAGAACCTATATTGCATCGATGGGACCAACATAATGAACCCAGATCCCCACTAATAGATTAAGAATAAAGAGTGCTAGTGAATAATTAGGTTGGGGTCCAGATTAGCACCCTTGGCCGAGCCAGATTGAACTCGCAATTGGGGGTAATTCTGGACTCGATGGGATCAATGAAAGACATCAAATTAAAAAAAAAACCCTGTATAAACTATTGTTCTAGTACCAATATCACAGAAAAGAAATTTCATTATACAGACAAAAGAGTTCCCATGTATCCTCCTAAATTTATTACCAAGCAACCCTAGTGAATGAAACAACCCAGGTTATAATTTTATGACTTGTTTAAATGGATCTAAAAACATTCTATTAATAAAACATTCCTATTAAAAATAACCAAACATCGATCTCAACCTGAGTGAGGTAAATTTATAAAAAGATAAACTCAGGCAAAAGAAAAGGGGAAAAACGAACTTAGTAAAGAAGATGGACTCTGATTTAAGTCAGAATAAGAAAGAAAACAAAAATTGTTTCAATTACAAGATACTAATGAATATTTATCCGGATTTTGAACCATTATCTCGAATAGACACAAAATAGTGTACATATTTATAATCGTAATTAGTATGCACAGTCTACGAAGAAACTAAGTATTTCTGTCACGGCCAAAGTTAGCCTTGAAGACCAAGCCATTTCAACCAGTCGACCGAAAGTCCCGGGTCCAAGTATCTAAATTTAAATATAATTCAACTTGAAATAATTAAAGAAGAAAACCTGTGCACGAACAATTGTATGTCAAACATGACATTAAACCATAGCCAACCATGAAAAAATCTATAAGACTTAATGAATATCTGTGGCATGCAACACATAAATCATAAACCAATAATATAGACAAAATTGATTACACCCTATAATCTTCTATAATATTGAAGAGGAAATTAGGATATAGTTTACATAGTATAAAAATTTAGAATACACGTGAATCACCTCAAGTGCATGTTCTCGCACCACTGGATAAGACCCAATATTAAAAGAGAAAATATCATTACATATAGTAAGTAACAGGTGAAGCAAAACTATTATGGATTTAAGAAAATCAACAATTCCAAATTTTATAAATAAATACAATGCTCGGTAAGGGAAATGACTATACAACTAAAGCCAAAAAGACAGTTCATTGTATGTCTATAACAACTGGCATAAATTCAAGCTTGTTCCAGTCAGATGCATGATGACCCTATGTAACAAACAAGAGGAAAAGTTTAAAGGAAATTGAGAGGAGTTAAATCCAGACCATAGCAAGTGAAAATCATAATTCATCCAAGGCAGTAGAATTTACAATTTGATGGATGTACCCAAATGCACAAACTTGGTTAGTTAAGATCCCTTTCTTTGAAGTCAATTAAACCAAGAAATCCATGCAATTGAAGGTTGAATAAGGCACTGCATGAGTTAGTTATTGATTCCTAGTGCCTAACCTATAAGTGGAGAAGAAACTTAGCAGGGTTAGTGACCACAATGCTGATAATAATAAAGGAAAAATGGAAACTCTAACCAAATGCAAAATGTTACCTTTTAGCCACCTTACCACAGGAAACCTCTTATCCAAGACCTCTCAGAATCAAGGCCGTCATTAACAACTGTGTAGTCTGAGGCATGAAGTCCAAGTAGGGCCTCATGCTTTCTTCCAGTTTTGGCATGGATGTGTTAAAAGATAACAAAACTCTAACATCGAAGTGACCTTAGGGCAGAAACATCAAAGAAAGCCAAGAGAATTGGAACTAAAATAAAATGAAATAAAATTTCAGAACCATTAAACTCACTCAAAAACTAAGCTCAAAATAATCCCTTACCTTACCTCGCACCGAAAGGCCATAGTCTCAACGCGAACGACTAGGGTTTGGGTGCATACACTACATGATTATAGGAGGAGAAAAATGCAATAATGATGAATGAGGGGGACAGAGAATGGGGGTGGTTACACCCCATAACCAACCCTTTCCCTAGGGATCATCATATCTCCATCTTGAGAAATCAAGGATTCAAAGGAGTCCATCTCACTGTATTATATACAAAGTTAGAACCATACCCTTTTCCCATAGCTTAATGTTTCCCTCATGAAAAACTATTCCATTAGTTACAATTGGAGGCCATCGGTGGGGAAGAGATCTATAACAAGGGGTATGTCCCAAAATTAATAAATTAATAAGTAACCACATCAAGTCAAACCTTGTCGAGAATGAATGAATATTGGGTAAGATCTGACGATTATATCATAACCATATAAACATTATATAACAAACATAAACTAATTGTATTGAATTTTGATATGGTAGGGTAAATAGTAATAAGATTTTTTTTTGTTATTTATTGATCATTGTTACAAGTGGTATTAGAGCCAGGTTTCAACATTGTGGTCTACTTGGGCAATTTGGAAGTAACAAAAGTGGTAATGATGCGCAAAGAAGAAACAAGATGAGGAGAGGAGCTGTAATCACTCCACCTATGAGACCATCAGCAGGAACCAAATCTATACCATTTGTTGAAGCTAACCCAAAAATGTGGGTTCAATTGGCATAGGAACCCCACAATACAAACATTATGTTGCTTGAGACTACTCAACAATTATGAACTGAAATGACAAATTTAAGAGCTAATAATGAGAGGTTGAGGCATGACCATGAAAGGATCATGAAGGGTCTTTCAGATAAACATAACCACTAAGATCAAAATATGAGTCATGGTAATGGAAATGATAATGAAGAAGGATTTGAAAATGTTTTTGGTGGAAAAGGGACCAAGAGGCAAAAGGTTGAATTGCAAGGGGAGTTCAAGAAAATGAAAACCCCAACGTTTGATGGGGAAGTGAAAGAAGCTACTGAAGCTTGGCTAATCAACATGAGTAAATACTTTCATATTTATAAGTATGCTAACAATTTAAAGGTCGGGTTGGCAATATATCAATTACAAGGTAAAGGCACCCTATGGTGGGAAGAAATTAAAAGTGTTTGAGGAATCGACGAACAAGAAGTTACTTGGAAATTTTTTCAAAAACATTCCAAGGATAAGTATTTTGCATAATGGTTCTATCATGAAAAAGAAAAAGAGGTCCATGATCTGAAATTAGGACAATAGTCCATGGATTAATTGTAACCAATTTTACATCTCTATTGAGATATGTTCCCTATATCCATGAAGAGAAAGATATGGTGCAATGTTTTATTATTAGTTTAACAAATTTCATGAAGAAAAGGTCAAAGTGTTATAATCTAAAGATGATGGATGAAGCTATTTAGAAATCACGAGTTTTCTACTAGAAAATGAAGCAAAAGGGGGAAATTGATAGAAGTTGGCCAAATAAAAAGGTACAAAAAAAATTCCGGAATACTAAGAATGAAAAATGTGTTGGTGTTAAGAATACAGATAGAGAATAGTAGAATAAACCTCTGGGGAAGAATCAACAAAAAATTAGAATGCAAAGTGAAGCTAGACAAGTTGAAGTGTCGAGTACACAAGAACCTAGTCTACTACAGAAAACCCCCTTACATTGTTGGGGTTGTGGGGAGCCCCACTATTATAAAAAATTTCCTCACCACACTAAAACATAACATATCGCTAATATTCAAGAAGCCTCTACATTTGGAGATATAACAAGTAATATACCGATAATTAATGTTTCTTTGGAGGATCACCAAGCTGAATATCAACCTACAATGATAACACTTGAAGGTAAAATAGCTAACCATTTTGTCTCTATTTTAATAGACCTTGGTGCAAGCCTGGTTTATGTCAATCCAAAAATAGTTCAGTTGTTCCAATTACAAATTGCCAAATTTAAAAACCTTGGTCAGTACAACTAGCTACTGGGGCTAAAAGAAGAGTGACTGCTAAAGTAGAGAATTATCATGTTGAAATAGAGGGACAACAGATTAAGGTGAATTTAAATATGTTGCCTTTAGGATCCTATGATGTGCTAATCAAAATGGACTAGTTAGAAGGACATTGGTTGGACTATAAAGATAAAACCATTAGTTTCCTCACTGAAGAGCGCGTTATACAGAAAATGCGGGGAATTAAAAGGCCTATTAAATTACGACCTATCGCAACTACCCAGTTAGGTAAATGCATCAGGAAAGGTTATCAAGTATATTTTTTAGGTAGGATATACCAATTCTAAGGATAAGATAACCACCTTGGAGAACATACAAGTTATTCAAGAGTTTGTTGATGTATTTTTGGAGGAAATTCCAAAGCTTCCTCCTAAGAGGGATATTGAATTAATCCCAGGAGCAATCCTCGTGTCCAAAGATCCTTACTACATGAGCATGCCTGAACTAACATTACTTAAGATGCGGTTGCAGGAGTTACTTGACAAAGGGTACATCTGCCCAAGTGTGTCACTTTGGGAAGCCTATGTGCTATTTGTCATGAAGAAGGATGACACTTTACGATTGTCTATTGATTAAAAGCAACTGAATAAATTAACCATAAAAAATAAATATCGGTTTCCAAGAATTGATGGTTTATTTAATCATTAAAGGTGCTACCATATTTTCTAAGATTTATTTGCAGTCATGTTATCACCATATAAGGATGAAAGAAGAGCAAATGTGTAAGACAACGTTTAGGAATCACTATGGTCATATCAAATTTGATGTTTTTCCAATTGGGATTACTAATGCCCCAAGAACAGTTATGAATACGATGAATGGTATTTTCCATCCTTAGAAAAATTCGTTCTAATTTTTATTGGTGACATTCTTATTTACTCAAGAAACTTGGAGGAACATAAGGAGCATCTGGGAATAATGTTGCAAATCTTACAGGAAAATTAATTATACACTAAGTATAGTAAATGTGATTTTTAAAAATATAAAATCTAATACTCGGCACATATAATTTCATCACAAAGCATAGTTATAGATCCCGAGAAAGTTAAAACCATCATGGAATGGTCTGTCCCCAAAAATCTTGCAGACATTCAGTCTTTCATGGGATTAGCTAGGTATTACCATCATTTTATAGAAGGATTTTCTTGAAATGCCTACCCTATAACTTGATTGCAAAAAAAGGGAAGAGACTTTAGGTGGACAACAAAATGCGATTGTAGTTTTAAACAATTGAAACATTTATTGACTACAACCCCAATGTTGAAAGTTGCGAACCTAGAAAAAGAATTTACAATATGCATAGATGCGTGATAATAAGGTGTTGGACGAGTTTTGATGCAAGAAGGAAAAGTACTAAATGTCAGAACCGTTAAACTCACTCAACATTAGTTGGTTCGAAACATCGACCAAATCCTAACAATGTGATTAATCTAAAAGACTTATATCTAGTAATAATACATTTTTTTGTTTTTGTTTATGGATTGAAAGGTGTTACATTTTTTAAGATAAAATGAAAAATAAAAGATAATAATTTGAAAATAAAATAAAAAAAAACATGGCATTAGAGGATATTTTCTTAAAATTACAAATTTTGATATATTAATTTAAAAAAAATATTATATAGATTTATAATATATATTATTAAAATAAAAAATATGAATAAGAATAAAATAATCATATGTGTAATGATTATATTTTAAAAAATAAGATAAATAGAAAATTACAAATTTTGATATATTAATTTAAAAAAAATATTATATAGATTTATAATATATATTATTAAAATAAAAAATATGAATAAGAATAAAATAATCATATGTGTAATGATTATATTTTAAAAAATAAGATAAATAGAAAAAATTATAAATTAAAAAGAAAAAACTAGATAAACTTAATTTTAGAAGACTTTTTCTTTAGTTTTATAATAGTAAGAGACAAATGAAAATATAATCCCTATATATACTATAATTTTCACAGATATTAATAATTATATATATTATATAACTTTCAAAAATATTACTTAAATATATAAAAAAAAATTAAAGTTAAACATTTTTATATATTTGTATGTTTTTATAATTAACTTATTTTTGTTTTACCACCTTCGGAAAAAAATAACTTATTTTTGTTTTTATATTAAGAATGGACTTATTTTTCATCTATATTATAATTATTATTAAAAGAAAAGTTATATTCCTAGCACGTGAACATATATATGCAAATCCACTGTGCAATTAATGGTTAAAAGTGAGAAAAATTTGTAATCTTAGCTTTCCGGCGGGCACACATTCACAACTGACCATCATCATTCACAACTTGAATAAAATTTCATCCGTGATCTATAGTGACTATGTTGGGTAATTCTCCAGTATCAAACAACATTTTTCTAATTCTGAGAGAGGATATGGTTACAGGTTTCTCGACAAACCAATGACTAAACATGAAGGAGCTCCAAGTGGTCTGTCACCCAGTGTAGACGTCTCCCTTCCTTCAATGGTTCACGTCAGCGAGTATGTTATTTTTTAGGTCTCCTTTCTATACCTTTCGCTGTGCGCTCAGTTTATTTGTTTTCTCGATGAGGAAGTGCTTATAATTCGATGCGGAAGCTGATCTGTGAATTCTGGAAGGAAAAAGTTGATTTTCATGATGGATTGTCTGAACACTGCAATATCGTTTCTGCTTATTTTAGAATCTTGCTATCTCACATGGGCATGTATTTGAGTTTTCTGGTCTGGCATTCAATATATTTCTCATGCATGGATGACTGTGTGTTTCCTGGATTGTTTGCTATTTTTTCTAGTTCATAAGAATCAAGATTTTCAGGGTACGGTTCCTCCTAATTTGATTCTATATCCTGCCCTAAGGAGGCTTGGGGAGCTTGGAGTTTCCATCTTCGGACTCCCACAACAGACCCAATTCATTTACAGAGGAAAATATTGGGTATATAACCCTTGAATTCACTATTATACGCATTGGTGTTGTGGTATCCTTACACGTTTATTTTACAATGTGAGTATCAGGACCTTAAGTTCGTAACCTGCTACGAGCTTGAATTTTTAGTGTTTTATCCCAAGGTCTGTTATCTTCGAGATGTTGGTATAAGTAGCAATATGGCTTGCCCCTCCTCTGTCAAAGGCTCCCATAGTAGTGGGGGCTATGAGTGTGGTAGAAAGGCGTGGCCGAGTCGTGGAGGTAGCCAACCCCGACCTCGCCAAGCGAGGGGTAGGACCCACAAAACCCCCTCGTGACTCATCTCATATGCAGCTCAATCATTCTAGACAGGTACTCCCATTGAGGTTCGTTAGTTAATTTTTGGCTGGGAAGCAGAGTTAAATGATCAGGCATCAGGTGCAAAAATAGATTTGGAAGAATGACATGACTTGGTGCCGGACTTGGGTAACTGCAAAGGCAGGTCCTCCCAATATAAATAGATAGTATATCTTTACAAGTTAATGAAGAACGACATAGCCAAAGCTTTGGAAAACCCTCCAATTGATTCTTCCAAGACTAATCATGGACTTTCGGAAACTTACAAGGAATTTCAATTGATTAAGTTCTAGATCCAACAAGAGAATGTTCGCCTCAATCACATTGAGAAACATATTCCATATTTCCCTCAGATAGAATTACCTGGTTCAAGTGCGAAGGATCCAGTCCTAGTGGATTCATCGAATGACAAGTAGCTTTTTTGGATTAGTTTTGACTTTTCATTTTGTAATATGAAGTATTTGCAAATTATGCTATCTCCTTTTAGTTATCTAGAGTGTAGAAGGTTTAGAGATACTCAGCCATATATAGTTTTGCTAGACATATCTAATTTTCTACTGGACAGGTTGAGACCACCCAACCACTTTAATCTGTTTTTTTTTAATAAAATAAATGACAAAGGTCTCGCCAAGCTTAAAAAAAAACATATAATTTATATATTTCTTAAATTAAATTTTAAAGATGAAAACAAATAAAATTACATAAGTAATTTAGTTTGATTAACAAAATAAATTTTATTTTATTTATGGTTTTTATTTATTAATTTGCAAAATGAATTTTATAGATTGAGATAAAATATATTTTTTAATTATTTTTTTCAATTCATTTTTTATATTAAAAATAATTAAATAAGTTGTGATATTCTATATTTTTAAAGTGACATAAACCATAATCTTTTACATTTTAAGGTTTGATATGTCATATGTTTAGTGTGAGATAAATCACATCGAGTTATAAGGATGGTAATCATTATCTTCTTCATCATAATTTGTAAGGGAGAAAATTTTAAAGATTTTACAATATTATATTTACTTTTTTATATAGTTTAATATGATTATATATCTGGTAATTAAAATTTGGATTGCTAGTTCACTGGGGCTTGGATAGATGGTGATCGAGTGGTCTGTTAAGGTACTCTTTGATGTGAAGTCACCTTCAATTCCCCACCCGAATTGGGGTGTTATATTGGACATGACGAAATTATTACTTAAAAAAACCTTCATAGAGACAATTTCAGAGATTTTACATTTTTGAATTTTAATTATTTGTCTTCATTTAATACGATCATAAAATATTTAGTAAATTTCAAATTTACATAGTTAAAATTACCAATTTTCATATAAAAATGGATTCAATGCTTTTAAATGCCCTTCTTCAACTTGATTTTTAGTTTTAATGATCAGTAATCCCATTTTTATGGTTCTAAAATGTTTTTTAACTATATTTGAAAAAGCCTTGGATCCGGTGAAAAGGGACACCCCTGCCTTAAAGATGCAAAGGGCATGATCACCTCCCTCAATGAGTGACCTTCACCTAAACCAATTAAATTCCATTATGCATTGAAGTGGTGCCACTCAAGTGGTGGTTATGGATGGTAATGGGTCATATGTGTGTTTTTCTTCTCTCTGGATACCTCAATTGGATGGTGGTGGTTTCACACTTTTTCACATAATTTCCTCAGTAGTCTAGTGCAATGCAATTCATAGCCATCATTCTCGACCTCTGCATGGCTTGTATGTACGCTTTTCTCAACAATCTATCAACGTTATCCCATGATAGCTAGTTCTCTCGATAAGTGGCTCAGTTGAGTTCTTAATCCTAGTTCTGCAACCTCTCTCATTGAAATTTATTTGATTTTGTTACCTCGGGTTCACAAACATCGTTAGGAGGAGAAAAAATATGGTTATGAGGAGATCACACTACTAGAGAGGACCTGAGGCTATAAGGTGCAAGGTGGCTTTAGATCCCATATGAAGTCGAAGACCTCTACTAGAATGTGCAAGGAGCAGCTACAACTTGGGGTTCTCGAGAAGCTTCGCCAATTGGAAGAGGATATTGCTTCAAAGAGATCATGAATATTAGACTCTAAAGTGATCGCAGACTCAAGGAGTCGGATGCCTCACATGGGCCAAACCCATGACAAGAAGAATCAATTTTACTTACAATCAAGTTATTCTCGATGATGAAGTCATTTCTAGATTGTTTTCATCATGGACTAGAATAAAGGGAGAAATTATGTTTGTATTGGATGAAGTGGTGATTCATCAAAATGAAATGAGCACTTGACTCATGCTGATAGAAGCTATTGTTGCTATTATTCAATATCAACCACATTGTGGTGGATGGTTCTATTTCTTAATCTATTTATGAACCTTGGCTCTCGACATTTCTTAATTTTCTTAGATGTTTGCAATTCCATCTCTATTTTCTATCTCTCTGCAAATTACTTAGGGTAAACTTTCTATATGCTACGGTGTCACCTCAACGGTCACTTTGTTTTTTGTTTTTTGAGAAAGTTATGGGAAACTTGGCTTCTTTTTGGAATGACAATTTGATGTTTATTTTTTATTTTGTTTTGTCAGTGGTATGGTCTTTCAAAGTAGTAATTTGGAATGACAATTTGATGTTTATTTTTTGTTTTTTGTTAGTGGTATGGTCTTCCAAGTAGTAAGTTATTAATAGGTAGAATCTTTGGAATTATGTAATTTTTGGAAATTATTTGAAATTTAGCTTATTATTACTATGGTTAATTTAAATATTTTAACATAAAAACTAATAAAATTAATTAATTATATCAATAGATATGCTTATTTTGGAATAAGGCTTCTAGTAATTTAATTTAATTATCAAATATTATTATATGGGTAGAAATTTAACCTTTATGAAGTTTCTAGTAATTTAATTTGATTATAAAATATTATTAGATAGATGGTAAAGATTTAAGCTTCATGGAAGAATCTAGAATATTCTTAATAGAATTTCTCTGCAAAGTAGTTATGTCAATTTTCCTCTTTTAATTCAGTGATTATGATATTTTGGTCCCGTAATAATTATAAGCCATGTATTAACCTATTTAAAAATCTTGGTATATGTATTTTTAAATGTATGTATGTTTAATTTATAGAAAAAAATATAATTAATAACAATAAAATTTAAAATAAAGTTATAATTTGATTAATTTTATAATTTTTTAAACAATATAAAATATATCACAAAATAAGTATTTTGATACATATCATAAATTAATGAATATAAACATTTGTTAATATAATTATACTAATCTTTAATCAACTCAACATTTTTTAAACAAATTTATATCTTTAAATATTATAAATAACTTTTAAACTATTTTTCCCAATTGCCAATAGCTTTTCAACTATTATTTAAAAAGCTATCACATTTTGAATAAATAAATAAAAAATAAAAAACCTTTGCTCTATTAGAAAGGAGAATAAAAATAAAAAATCTTAATTTATTTAATTATTTTACAGTTTATTATGGTGTTTATGATTTACGATACTAATTTGTACTTTAAAAAACCTAAACCGATGTCTTAAGCGTATTTAAGGTCCCATGTCTAATGTCAAAATTACTGACCAGACCTAATGGAGATCACATCCAAACTAAACCACACCAGACCAACCGGTGACGTGATTGATTTTTTTTTAATCTTTTTAGAATTACCAATTTTGAATCTTAACCTGCTTATAACAATAAGCCCTCTCACTTAACCATACTACTGGAATTTGACTTAGTTCACCCTATTATTCATTCACTCAAATATTTAAATTAAATGTATAAACTTTCGGTGGTTAGCCAGAGGTATTTCGGCTTGAACGGAATGACACACTTTCACATTGTTTTTTGGTTTTTTGTTTTTTTATTTTTTTTTAATAAAGACTAATTCTATTAAGATAAGAAAAGTATAGTACAATCAAGCTTGCATGCAAGCGAAGCAGATAAGCATGGGAGTCGAAGGTGATAGGCTATCCACCTCGCTCCTTAGAGACAATCAAGGAAAGGGCTATGGAAAACACGGGAATACAAAAACTGGAACTAAGCAGAGAGATCTACCCTGAGAGGGCAGTTACTACCACACGACATTTTTTGCCTTTTTTCTTGCTTACTTTGACCCATCCAGTGGAGTTTGGCTGAGCCATAACAAGTTGTAGACTATTCTGCTCTGGCGGCGGAATATCCTTATCAGAGTCTGAGGACGAAGATAAATGAGAATGTTTCTGAGAGATTTGAGGGGCAGAGGGGTCTGCCGGACCGACCGAGGGAGCGTCCAGTGGAATCTCAGCATTCTGCTCATCTGCTACAATTTCCTCCTCATCCGAACTAGAGGAATCTGTATCGTCCATAGGAGGGGGAGGCACACAGGGATTCCAGCTTTTAGATTTGGGTTTGTGATTCAGATTCTTCTTTTTGTCGAGGAACTGGGTATAGGAACTCTGGAAGTGCCCTGCTTGATGACAATGGTGGCAACGGAAGGTTGTATTCTCGTAATCCAAGGTTTGAGTCAAGTGGAAATCTGCAATCTTGAGATTAATCTGATCCAATAGTCCTTTGCTAATATCTATTTTTGCACAAATTCTGCAGTAGGTGTAGAGTCCATTTGTCTTTCATGAAGAATCTATAGCCAGGTAGCGTCCTAAAGTGTCTGCAATGGCTAAGAAGGCAGAGATATGCCAGAGATGCGCCAGAAGATTTGAGAGCTTGACCCTAATGGGAATCGTGGTGATGACAGCTGTAGAAGGGTCAAAGTCTGGAAACCAGGGGGGTGAGAAAAAGCCTAGCCGAGCCCCAGAACCAAGGGTCGTCCGTTAAGGCCTTCTGGTACTCTTCATTTAAGTCAAAAACCACAATAAAGAATCCTTTTGAACATAACTAGATCTCGCTTTTTTTAGTCCAATTGGTATGGATCCATTGGTATAGATCAGATGTGCGAGGCCAGAGCCCATTAAATCTGCATATGAGTGCGGATTCTGCAAAAATCTGGTAGCGATCGTCAATCTCAGGATGAGAGAAATTGATGGAAGGAATTTCCTTTGATTTGTCTACCAAAAATGGCTTTGGAGCCCCAGATGGTTGGGCTACTTTCGAAGAGGGCTGTGGTTGGGTATCATCTTTGCGGATTGCATCTTTATAAGAGAAAGAAGGGGCAGAGGAGGTCTGCCTAAAGGAACCACCTCTTAAACGAAAGGTAGCCACAATAGAAGCGTCCTTATGAATGCTGTAAGAGGAGAGAGGAAGGGGATTCATAAGTTGCTTACCCTTATATAGCAATCTGAGGTAAGAGGAGGGGATCCCCAGCCGGTGTTCGAGTTTTTGCAAAAGATCCTGCACGAGATCTGTTGCGCGTACCCATTGCATTGTCGTCTTGCCCGAGAGATTGACTTGGATCTGAAATGCATGTGTTTCTTCAGGCAGATCTGGCTGGTTCAAGAGAGGAAATTGCTTCCAACCAACAACAGACAGATCCAAGTCCAGATTCGCCAGTCTTTGAGCATTGACCAGAGCTGGATGAGGGGCATAGATGCAGTCGATGAGAAATGCCTTCCTTGGTGCCTTTACAGGCCTATCAATCGGGTTCAGGAAGCCGATCCGCCGGGACAAGGAGCCAACTTCCCGCATATTGCCTACTGTCCGCGCGTTGGGGTGGAGATCATGAGGCACTGAGTATCGGAAAGAACAGAGTATTTCAGACCTGGCCCCTGCTACCCGGCTCCAACAGGTCGGCAACAGCAAGGGGGACCCGGAAGGCTTTGAATCAGGCAGACCACATTCACAACAGTTGCGGAAGCCATGTGGAGGACGAAGGGAACGCCTTCTGGGAAGGCGGGAGTCTGGAACAGGCAGAAGAGCCGACCTGTATCCACTTCCAAAAATCTGAAACCATGAGAAACCCACCGCAAATCCCCCTGCAACCTTCCATGCACAAAAATTATTTGAGTCCCACTACCTGGGCAGTTGCCCAGCAGAATGTTAGGTCCACAGCGTGAGAAAGAAAACACCTGAGAAGAGGAGTCTACATCGTCCGGCGGGGAGACGAGCCCATCTGGGGCAGCGAGCAACGTTTCGAGGATTTCGAGCTGCCACAGTCCATGAGGATCCTTTGGGGTAGTTCGGGAGGAGGAGCCACCCCAACCGAGTCCACCCATTGCCTCCATGAACAAGGGGCCTCGTCTTCTCTCTTCGAGCCCTCCAGCGAACCGAAAATGGCGGCCACATCCAGAATAGCCTTCTCGCGTAGAATAAACCCTAGCTCCATGTTGTTCCTCCCACACTTCCACATTGTTCATATGCTAGTTATTATTAATATAATCTACATCATGCAACTTTTGAGGGTGGCCGTGAAAACCCAGAAGAAGGCACGTTCTCTGATTAAAGACTAACCCCGCTTTTGCGAGGTTGTGCAGATTAAAGGACGAGAACCCTTACACATAGTTCAAAAATTGATTATTAAATTTTGATTCTTAAGAGTATAACCCATATCATACACCTTATTTTAAGGGTGATGAATTTGAAAACCCAAAAACAATATTTTGTATTACAAAATATGCGGTAAACAAGCCTATGATTGTGATCTTTATTATTCAAAACCCATGACCTTCAACGTACGCAGTCCTGTGCAAAAAAAATCTTTGTAGCCATCCAGCATTTTAAAATTATCAATGGTTTGACTTTTTATATAGCCAGACCAGTTAGGTTACAATATGATCTTGTACCAAATTTGTGTTTGGAATTTTTTAAGTTCTCCCAAATATAGAGGAACAAGATTAGCTTATCCCCCCATCTGTATCTATAAATTAAGTAAAATGATTAGCATTTTCCCCACTACATATATAGGCCATAAATTGCAATCTCTGCACTATTATCTCTGATATCATGGAGTTGGATTATCAGCACACAGATGGCAAAGGTAATGCAAAGAGCTGGCTGCAGCGGCTGAGAGCTCTCTCTAACAGAATCAGTGCTGTCTCTCTGATCCCGTATTTAACAAGAGCTCGGGATTACTGTGCTCGCAGCATGAGAGATTGCACCGAGATAGCTAGCTACGGTGGCATAGTGGCGGTGTCCGGGTCGGCCATGGCTCTCCCAGTGACCTTAACCTCGCATTCTTCGTCTCTCAGGGACCACGACAACGATTACAGAGAGTTCATCGGAGCTGCGTGTCAGAGGGAGAAAGCAACGACAATGATAACAACGTTGTCAAATCCTCAGTGTGTCCTTCGGAGTTTGAGCACTCGTATGGATCGTCGTCGTCTTAATGTGTGGAGAATTGACGAAGAGAGCCCTTGTTATTTCTCCGCATCTTTTGAACAAACAGTGGCTGAAAATCTTTCCCTTCCATGGAACCGAAGCTTCAGCAGTTCTGGTCACTACTTGAATCTCCATGGAAGATGAGCAGTTCTGGTCACTACTTGAATCTCCATGGAAGATGAAATGTTAGTGGCATGCAGATCGATTATAGATTTGTGTTTATTTGGGTTAGAGACATGTTAGCCAGTATGACATTTATGAAATAATTTTATGGTGGAATATACTTATTTAAAAAAATTAAGATTATTGAATTTTTTTTGGTTACTGATGTAGATCTATCTCAAAAAAATATTTAGATATTTAATGTATTAAGTTGAATCAATTGTTTCATGTTTCTATCTTTCAGATTCTCAAATATCTCTGAAATCTATTATACAAATAAAAATGACCCATTATCATTGCTTTATTTAATATGTGTCATTAGAAAGAATTGGGAAACAATGTCTGCAGAGAATTTTGAACCAATGTCTTCCAAAGGAATTTGAAATTTTCACCCTAATTTGAAGAAATCTGTAAGTGAACACTAAGAGGAAAAATGAATGTTTTCCATCGTTAAAGTCTGAATGTTTAGCATCGCTGAAACCTGACCATGTTACCGTCGTTCAAATGCAGGCCAGACAGCAGTACTATGCCTGTAGTAAAGAGGAAGGCGATCGTCAATATTAAATAAAAGACATAAGGTTACAGATATGACATTTCTAAGAGTCTATTTCCACCACAATGATAATATCAAATGTATACATGATATATGGTCAAATATTTCACCGAGATTCCCATGTGATTAGTTGCTTTAAGAATTGATAACTAGATTTTTTTTTATTAGGTTGCAGGGGCATATTTTTTAAATTAATCTTCCAAGTTTATTTTATGTTCTGGGAATACACTTTTATACCAAATTTTTAGATAACCAAACTTTTAGACACCAAAATCTGTTGAGATATTAATTTCACTGTTAGTTAGTTGTTGGTTAGGTGTCATCACATTTGATTATATTCTCTCTTGGGCGTCACAAGCAGTTTAATCTTACTTGAGTTCCACTGGGTAAGTGTAAAATTTTACTTAAGTTATTTATTATTGATGTTTACAATGTAATCTATTTAATCATTCAGAATATTGAGAAGAGCAATCTCTGCTCCACTTTTCTGTTTCATTCTTTGTCATGGATCAAAGCTTAAACTGTGTAAGACTGTTTGAGAGAGCAGCAGAGTTAGAATAAAATTGCATATAATTCGTTGAGAACAACATTTCATATGTATATATTCACAAAAAATGAGCAGAAACTTGTAGCAAAGTGAAGCAGCTGTGAGAAGCCCCTCCCCTTACTGCAAAAAACGAAAAGTAGCTGCGAAGTTGTTGAAAAGTTGCTACAAAGTTTGCCTGAAAGAAAAACTTGCATTTTTTTATTTTCTTTTGAGATTAAGGCTCTCCATCAAACCAGAAGTACTAACAGTGCGTTAATCAGCTTTAGTGGTGATAAACAGATGAGTTTAAGTTGATTTCAGATTTTCCGAATATTCGGAAATCCGACAAACATGAGGCGATCAAAAACTTAACAATGCCCACATCCATCAAATTCCTGAATATTTGAGGAATCTGCAATCTACTTAAAAATGCAGTTGTCTATAACGCGACTTTTTGAAAGCCTTTCCGGCGGGTTTTTCCGGTTGAAATCCGGTTGGAATTTATTGGAATCGCAAGTTTGATAGCTAGTTTCTGCACAATGAAAGCGTCCCAGGGGTTTTCGAGGGTGCTGAATCCAAATATGCAGTTAAAAAACCATTTTAACTGCAAGAAATCAAGATTTAACCTCAATTTCTTCCGCCGGATTCCGTCACCGGAATCTCCAAAAAGTCGCATTATAGACAACTCCCTTAAAAATGGCTGTGATGATAAACAATGCGTCAGAGCACTAACCCTGGTTTTAATTATCGAAAGCAGAGTTAGCGTGACCCGCCCGGTTAGGAAAAGTCAAACGAAGGCACTGGATTCAAATTCTTTTTATGAGGTCACGAGGTATTTCATTTCAAAAGTTCACTTATTCATTTTTAAAGGATTTAAAAAAAATTAAATTAAAAACTTTATGATATGCTCAAGTGAGCGTGAAGTTGATTTTTTTTTTTAAATGAGTTCGTAATTTTTTTTAATAAAAATTTGGAAAGTAAATGTAAAAGATTTTTTTTTTAAGTTAAAGAAAAAATTAGAAAGGAAAATGATATTTAAAGGAGTTTTAAAAGAAAAAGCGCATATTTGCATTCAAAGAAATGGTTTCTTCTAGTGCTTAGCGCTTTGCCATAGACCTCGATTCTGTTTGGCAAAAATTATGAGTTTTGGTTTTTGAGAATGAAGACGTTCCTCCAAGCCCAAAAGTGTTGGGATACACTTCAGACTGCATATGCAGAGCTCACTCAAGAAGCATGGGATGGTAAAAAAGTAAATGTATCTCTGCTACACAGAGCAAAATGTTGGATTCAAAAATCAGTCGATGACTCTATCTTCCACAAGATAACTGGCGCATCCACAACACATGAAGCTTGGGAAATCTTGAAAGCTGCATATCAAGGTAATGAGATAGTGAAGACAGTGAAATTACAAACATTGAGATCACAGTTTAAAACCCTAAAGATGACTGACATGGAAAATGTGGATCAGCTCATGACTAGAGTCGTGGGAATACTCAATCAAATCAAGCTCATCAGTGAAACCATTTCAGATGAGAAAATCGTTCAGAAAGTCCTTCGAAGTCCGCCCAAGAAATATGACATGATTGTAACCACCATTTTAGAATCCAAAGATCTTACAATTTTCTGAGTAGAACAATTAACTGGATCACTTCTAGCACACGAAACAAGACTCAACTTGACAGAAGATTCCATGGAACAAGCTTTCAGAGCACAACTTTCTTTTTGCGGAAGCAGAGGCAGAGGATATAGAGGCAACAACAAGCGAGGCAGAGGCTACGCAGATCAAAACATCGTCATGCAACAGAGCAATGGAGTCCTCCACAAAACCAAACTCAAAGAAGTATACCTTGGAGCAAATATAATGTCTAGTGTTATTACTGCAAGAAATTTGGGCATTATGAACATGAATGCAAAAAGAAACAGTCACATCAACATAGAGGCAATGTCCATCTCTCCAACAATGAAGGAGAATCCTCTAAAACAATGTTTCTTTCATGCAATCCTTCTAAAGACAATCACAACAAGGATATTTAGTTGTTGGATAGTGGCTGCAACAATCATATGATAGGTAACAAAAATCTACTTTCTTATCTTGATGCTTCCATAACATTAGAAATTACTCTTGGAGATCATTCTTGCATTAAAGTTGAAGGAAGAAGTTTATGTAGAGCAGCCTCCTGGTTTTGAAGTTCCAGGATAGGAGCATAAGGTATACTGATTAAAGAAAGCCTTGTATGGTTTGAAACAAGCTCCAAGAGCTTGGTACAGTCGCATTGACACCTATCTCATCAAAAGTGGTTTTTTCAAAAGCAATCATGAGCCAACTTTGTATACCAAAATGCATGAAGGTAAAATTCTGATAGTATGCCTTTATGTAGATGATCTTCTTTATACAGGAAATATGATGTTAGAAGATTTCAAAACATCAATGCAAAAAGAGTTTGATATGACAAATCTAGGAGTAACGAAATACTTCTTAGGCATTGAAATTCACCAATATGCTAATGGATTTTTTGTCGGTCCACAAAAATATGCCACTTATATCATCAAAAAGTTCAAAATGACCAATTGCAAATCTGTAGATACACCAATTGCTCAAGGCACAAAATTGAGCAAAGAAGATGTAGCACCACTAGTTGATTCCACACTATATAAAAGTCTAGTTGGTAGCTTGTTATATCTCACTTCAACTAGACCTGATATTATGTTTGTAGCAAGTTTTGTCTCCAGGTTTATGCAGTCACCTAAGATTTCTCATTGGAAGTTTGCAAAAAGGATCTTAAGGTATATTGTAGGGACAATAGATTATGGTTTGTTTTATACACATTCTAATAATTATCCACTTTTAGGTTATACACACAGTGATTATGAAGGGTGTTTAGATGATTGCAAAAGCACCTCAGGGTATGCTTTTCATCTTGGAACCAATCTGATTTCATGGGCATCCAAGAAATAGTCAATCGTTTCAATATCGTCTGCAGAGGTAGAATGTAGCAGCAAATTCAACAGTTTGTCAAGTTGTGTGTTTGAGAATATTATTGAAAGATATTTCAAATATTTAGAAGGAGCCAACACCAATCTACTGTGACAACAATTCAATAATTTCTTTATAAAAAAATCATGTTTTCCACAAAAAGAGCAAGCACACTGACACTCATTTTCATTTCATCAGTGAGCTTGTCAATGATGGGAATATAGTACTTGATTTCTGTGGTTCCGAAGATCAACTAGTAGATATTTTCACAAAGCAATTGGGCAAGCATGTATTTGAATTTCAAAGAGAACAACTAGGCATTGTAAGTGCCACTACATGTAACAATTGAGATTAGGAGGGGATGTTGAGATATTAATCTCACTGTCAGTTATTTGTTGGTTAGGTGTCATCACATTTGATTCTATTGTCTGCTAGGTGTCAGAAGAAGTTTAGTCTTACTTGAGTTCTACTCTGTGGGTGTCGAGTTTTACTTCAGTTATTTATTATTGATGTTTACAATGTAATCTATTCAATCATTCAGAATATTGAGAAGAGCAATCTCTGCTCCACTTTTCGGTTTCATTCTTTGTCATTACTGTCCCACATTTGTATAAGTGGTTAGCCACCAGGTTTTGTTCTTTGTATATGTGGGAAAATAATGTGTTTTAAAAGATGGCAACAAGAAGTTGATTTATTGCATCTAAGGAAATAAGGAGGGACTTCAAAGTTGGAAAACCCCTATGCCCACTCAATTCTAGATTTGGAATCCATGAACACCTCTAGCTCCTAAATGGCCAGCCAAACAACACATTTAAAAACACCCTATAGTGCGAGCAACTATCCTCTGTTATTAGATCTTCTACCCCCAAACCAACTAAGAGGATATGTCCTTCCGATATTTGGGAAAATATATGCACCACACCCGCAAGTTCCATCTGAGGAAGGACCGTGGAAAAAACCAATCGGCCTAGACGGTCTAATCTCCCTATAGCTACATATTCTCCTTTGTGGGATTGGGGTCCACAGGCCTATCTCTAGGTAGTATTCCACTATCTTCAGGCATGTATGATGCATCTGTGGGGAATTCTCATCAAATATTTTTTCATTTCTACTTCGCCAAATACCCGAAAAACTATAGAAAGGAAGCACCATGAATGCCTTTTGTCTTTCAATCCATTTTGTGAAGAAATTGTGAATAGAAGAGTTGTCCACCTTTGCATGAATATGTAGTATGGTTAACACCTTGTTCCAGATGGATACCATGAATGGGAAAGTGAGGAAAAGATGGAGCACCTATTCCAATACTCCACCACACATGAAACAAATGCCAATTCCTTGAAAACCTCTTTAGCTAGATTCTCCCACCTGAGGATGTGGTTGTGCAGGACCAACCACATGAAGCATTTTAGTTTGAACATATCTTTAGATAAATTAAATTTCTTGAGGTGAAAATCTCTTCTAAAATAATAAATATGAAAAAATATTTACACCTCAAGAGATTTGATCTTGTAAATTGGCTATATATACTTATTTAAATATACATCAACATTACTCTACTTTTTGTTATTAGATAGTAATTGATTTTTTTCTTACTTTCAATTATTTTATTATTGAAATATTTTATTATGGCTAGTATGATGGCGATGATGATGACTACGACTACGACTAACCTCCACTAAGACTAATGTGGTTTATCGTACCTTCATAAAGTAAGAGATTAATTGCAAGGCTTTGATATGTTATTTCTATGATTAAAAATAAAACAGAAATAAGCGTTCATATATCACTATAGTTTTGCTGACTTGACAAGTCAAGAAGTTTGGTAGTGGGGAAATGTGTTGGAAATGAGAACAGATGTGAATAAAAGTCAGGAAATAGAAATTTTTTGTTATCTTCAACTATCTTAGTATCGCAAAGGCAACAGATTCTTTCGTCCCAAGGTGTTTTAGGAATAGACCAACCCCCAACCTGAATTTAACATTAAACCAAATCAACGAACATGCATATTTAAATGGTTTATTTAAAGCTTCTATTGTAATATTATTAAATTTATATGTAACACACCCCAATTATTTTTTTTTACCATCTTAGGCTATTTACCATTTGTATCCATTCTAAGGAGACATATTTGTATTTGATTCAAAGGCTATAGTTTTCAAGGTTACGAGTACACTCATACACATATTTTTATTTCGATTTCCATACAATGGTTTGGTAATTTGATATTAACATTAAACTACGGTTACTTTTTATTTTTATTGACCTACCTATCATGCGTACTTTATTATAAAGGCTTCTTATAATCATTAAATTGATATATTAGTCAAACTTTCACAAAAGTATTGCTCATCAACCATCTGGTGAAGTCACGTTCTTGAAAAATATGAGGCCAAGTCTACGACCCTCATCGGTTAGGGTTTCATTGATGATCTGATGGTAGGGAGGTGCTTACACGATAACCACCCTCTTGCTCCACACCTTCAACAAATCATTCTTTCCTTGTCTGTTGTTCGATACAGCTCTGCAACTTTTAAAAAGCCCAGCTTCGGCCAGCTTTTAGAATACTCCTTTCGTTGTCGTTTTCTAATAAAAACAAGCAATTCCATGGAAAATGACATGTCTGAGCTATCCTTATATATACAACTTTGATTTGGAACTTACTATATATATTCATCACAAAGTACACATCATTGTCTATGTTCTATTTTAATGTGAGATGCCCACATGTGCGAGCCATCCTTATACATACAACTTTGATTCGGAACTTATGTGCGATGCCCACATGTCTGAATTCATCGCACAGGTCTGAATTCCAAATCTGATTTCGGGTTTAATTTGCACCCAGAGATTGTTGAACATGAGATCTAGATCCTTAATTAATAATATACAACTTTGATTTGGAACTTACTATATATTCATCACAAAGTACACACCATTGTCTATGTTCTATTTTAACGTGAGATGCCCACATGTGTGAGCAATCCTTATACATACAACTTTGATTTGGAACTTATGTGCGATGCCCACAGATCTGAATTCCAAATCTGAGTTCAGGTTTAATTTGCTCATTATTGCTGAACATGAGATCTAGATCCTTAATTAATAAGGATTTGAATGTTTGAATTAATAAATATTTCTTTTTTAAGCTCGGAAGTCTATTAAAATTCCTGATTAATTCAAAAAATAAAAGTGTAGGTAGCTCTCAATGTCATGAGTTTGTTGTATTTACAGTATTATATAATGCAGATAGAGCTCAGAATGAATTGGAATTTGGATTAAATATAAAAAAAGCACATAATAATAGTGAATACAAAGTGAGAAGGAATGGGTTGGGCGCAGCTTAAGGTTTCGAATAAGCTTCACAGCACCTGACCATCTCTGAACAACAACAAATTTGCAGAATCTGAGCTTCTCTGGCAACCGTAAAACCTAGCTTTTGGGTCCACTAATATGGGTCCCCTTTCGGGGAAGGCTGCAGAGCCTTCCCCAAGTGGCAGCAGCAAGAAACAGATTCAACATGAGGTTGAACAGGATTTTGACATGATAGACCCCACCAACAAAGTTCAGCAGATTGACACAACTAAACAAGCGACCCAAAAAACATCACAGGACACAGAGGCACTGCCTCCTACACAGCAGCAAGATAATCCAACATTGAACAGTGAGATCCCAAAAGCTACCTCAGCCACCTGCAAGCCCATTGTAGTAGAGAGACCCAAGATAGAACTACCTGGGCATAGGATCAATGCCCAAATCTAATTTATGAAGGACCACACTCTCATAGGGAAATTTATTGGCTTTTGGCCAACAGAAAAAGCCCTGCAAGGATGGGTTACAGCTAAATGGAAACCCAAGGGCCATGTGACCCTGCAACTCAAACCTAAAGGCTTCTTCACGGCTGTCTTCAACTGCATAGAAGACCGCAATAGAGTCCTAGACGGTGGTCCTTATTTCTTCAACTCCGTCGGCTTGTATCTCAGAGATTGGATAGAAAGATTCAATTCAAACAAAGAAGATTTTAGTTGGGCACCTGTCTCGATCCACCTGTATTCCCTTCCCTTAGAATATTGGGATGAAGAATCTCTAAAAGACATTGGAAATGGTGTGGGGGACTTCATCAAGATAGCCGAAGAAATGAAGCTACGAAGATACACCTCCTATGCCCGGATCTGTGTTTACATGCATCTCGACAAGGCACTCCCAGATTCGGTAAGTCTCTATCACAATGATTTTGAATGGACTCAGCCAATAGACTATGAACATGTTCCCTTTCGATGTAGGAAATGCCATGCACATGGTTATCTTTTCCTTGATTGTCCCCTAAATGTCACTCCCCATACCCAAACCTCTCCAGAAAATACCAATGAGGATGGATTCACCAAAGTCAATACCAAGAAAAAAACATCACAAAAAACCCGCTTCTGGATCCAAAATTCCCACAGCTAACTCAACCCTACCCTCCACCAGCAATAGCTTTGATATCCTAGCTCAATCCGCCTCAAAAGACATTGAACCCCCCACCAATAACGAAAATATTCTCAAGTCATCTACGATCATCTAGCCCTCAGTCTCTCGGAAAGACCCAAAGCCATCTCAGACCATGAAAAGCCCAATATCCAAACCCACCAAGGAATCCGAATCGAGACTCAATGGAATGGAAATGGTTATCTCTTACCAAGAACCAATCCATCTAAATGACTTGCTAGCAGGAAGTAGTGAACCCAAACATATGGAAGAAGAGCCTGAAAGTATTGACATTGGGGATCTGGACATATTTGGTCTTGAGCAAGCTTGCAAACGGAAAGAGTTTGATAAAATCCAGGATAGACAGCTAGAAATTTTGGAGGTGATCCTCTCTCGAGCACACCAGCAGCAAACACTAGGGATATAGCCAGGCAGTCAATGGGATGGGAAAAACCTTCCCAAGGATACCAAGAAAAGAGGAAGAAAGACAGACCTACAAAGAACCATCATCATTGGGGAAATGTTGGTGGAGTCAGGAAGATACTCCAAATTAACAAAGTACTACAGGCCGTTACCCAATCTTGAATCATGAAGCTCACATCTTGGAATTTAAGAGGGTTAAATAGCCCTGTGAAATACAAAATGATCAAAAACATGATACAACAAGAGAAACCTCACATATTCTTCATGCAAGAAACAAAATGTAACAGTACTACCATAGGTACCATTCTAGCAAAAGCCTAGCAAGGAAGCCAGTCGATGGCGGTAGATGCTTCAGGAGCTTCCGGAGGACTAGCAATAGCATGGAACACCCAAGCAGTTTCCCTCACTGACTTCCATGTGAACCATAATCTCATTCAAGCAAATTTTCACATTATTGGAACCAATATACATGGAAACCTCACCAATGTATACTTCCCTCAGGATGGGGCAAACAAACTAGCTCTGTTGTGCACAATTGAAAGAATCAATTCAACCAAAACCCATCCTCTGTGGATTGCAGGAGGTGATTTTAATATGATCACTAAGCTGGAAGAAAAGAGTGGTGGCCGAACTAGACTAGAAGTGGAAAGCGGTCATTTCAAGGACTTCATACAAAATAATTGGCTCATAGATCTACCATTTAACAACAGAATTTATACCTAGAACAATAAAAGATCAAGTTTGCAACAAATTACCTCAAGGTTGGATCAATTTTTGATATCTGACAATGCAATTCATATAGGGGGAGACTTCACTGCCTTAATTTTGCCGCTTTCAGGATCAGATCATTGGCCCATATCGCTACAATGGCAAAGACCTGGAAACCAAGCCAGAAGACCTTTCTGTTTTGAAGCATTTTGGCTTACCCACTCAGACTTCAGTCATATGGTCACCTCCATTTGGAAAAGCTTCAAACCCCCAGAGGGATAAAAAATGTACCAATTTCAATAACGGCTCAAACAGCGAAAAGCACACATCAAACTTTGGAATCAAATGACCTATGGAAATATTTTCCAAGCCCAAAAAGCTTTGGCTCAAGAAATGAAGGAAGTCCAACAAACTATAATAATAGGTGGTAGAATGGAAACTTTAACTCAAAAAGAACAAAGCCTACAGAAGCAACTGGATGAAAGAAGAAAACAAGAAGAGATCCTCTAGAGGCAGAAATCTAGAGTAAGGTAGTTAAAAGAGGGAGAGCAGAATACAAGATTCTTTCATCACACCACCATTCAAAGAAGAATGCACAATCATATCTCTCAACTCCAGACTCAACAGGGAGAAAGGATGGAACAACACAAGGACATTGAAAGAGAACTACTTCAGCATTTCAAAAGTGTGCATCAAGAACCACAAATTAACAAACAACCCGCAATAGAAAGGATCCTCCAGCATATCCCAAAAATTATTATGGAGGATCATAATCAACTTCTCCTCCGACCTGTTACTCTTTCGGAAGTTGAAACATCTATGAATCAACTCAAAGAGGGGAAAGCTCCTGGACCAGATGGATTCACCTCTAATTTCTTTCACAAATTCTGGGAAATCATCAAAATGGATGTTTGGCAAGTGGTAGAAGAATCTAGAACTCTACATTGGATGCTTCTGTCTCTGAATGCAACCTTTGTAACACTCATTCCCAAAGAAGAGCATTCTATGACTTCGGATAAATTTAGGCCAGTAGCTCTCTGTAATGTTATCTACAAAGTCATATCCAAAGTTATAGCCTCTCACCTGAAACCATTGTTACCCCTTTTAATATCTCCAAAACAATAAGGATATGCAGAAGGATGGAAAATTATTGACGGCATCATTCTCACTCATGAGATAATCCATTCTTTAAAGCATAGCAAAAGAGCAGGCATGCTTCTCAAAATTGATCTCTTAAAAGCTTTTAACAAATTAAGTTGGAATTACATGAAAAGAATGCTCATAGCCTTTGGTTTCTCTCTTACCTGGGTCAGATGGATAATGAATATGATTTCTTCCACTTTCTTCTCCACTCTAGTAGATGGCATTCCCTCTCGCTCTTTCCAGCCCTCAAGAGGCATACAACAAGGAGATCCTCTCTCTCCCTTTCTCTTTGTGTTAATGGCTGAAGGGCTAGGTCGTCTAATTAAGAATTCTCTTCATACTTAGCAGATCAGAGGAATCTCTATCCATGACTCCCCAGCCATCACCCATCAACAGTTTGTAGATGAAAATATGCTATTTGGGCACCCGTCTATTCAAGAAGCCTTCAAAATTAAATCTCTGCTTGATGAATACTCGGAAGCCTCTGGAGCCAGCATCAACACAGCTAAATCCCAAATTTTCTTCTTTCATACCCCCCCTCTCACTCAATCCTCTATATCTCGTATCCTTGGGTTCTCCAAAGCCTCTCTCCCTTCCCAATATTTAGGAGCACCTTTGACTGACTCAGCCATTAAACATGCCTCATGGCAGTTGCTCCTCGAAAAGCTAGAAGGGTGCCTTTCTTCTTGGACTTATAGAGCCCTCAACATTGCTAGCCATCTGGTACTGGTAAAAGTCGTGTTACAATCAATGCCTCTTTACCTTTTCTCTGTGTTAGCAGCCCCAAAGTGGGTGCTTAAAAGCATCACAAACCTGCAATGCAACTTTCTCTGGGGATCCTCAGGCCAAAATGGAAAATGGGCATTGGTTAAATGGACGACAGTTTGCCTCCCTAAATAATATGGAGGAATGGGCCTCTGGGACCCTCAACATAGGTCATGGGAGCAAGGATATGGTGGAAATGGCTATCAACACCACAAACACCTTGGGCAACACTATGGATTACCAAATATGCAAACAACAGATCCCGAGATGAATTAATCAGACTTCTTCCCACTGAAAAGGGATCTCTTATCTAGAATGCAGCAAAACAACATAGCACCATGGTACAAAAACATAGTTTCTGGGAAATCAGAGATGGCAGTAATGCCAGATTCTGGATGGACTCTTGGAATCAAAGACTAAGGCTTAGCAATGAATTTCAACTTCCACAAACATAGGACTGGGAAATGCAACAGAAGGAAACAGTTAATCAGCATTGGACCTCAGACCTTAATCAAGGATATAGGCAATGGCTCACTGCAGCTCAGATATTCAGACAAGGAACAAAGAAAATTCATAATGCGCTGGATACAGAACTCATGAATAAGAAAATCCATTTCTCAGACAAGAAGGACATCCTACGTTGGGGATATACACCACGTGGGACCTTTACCACAAAAGAAGCATACAATATCTTGATGAGCCAGCAGGATGGAAAAGACCCAATATGGGAGAAAATCTGGTCTCCAGGTATTTGGCCTAAGATATCAACATTTCTATGGCTGCTGTGTCACAAAAGGATTCTCACTTGGGACAACCTAAGGAAGAAAAGCTTCAATGGGCCTTCTCGATGCCCCAATTGTAGCCAATAGGAAAAGATAATCTAGCACCTTATGACTGCATGCCATCTCGCCACCAAACTATGGGAAAAAATTGAATTCAGATACCAAAAGAAGGGTAGAATACCAGAAGACATCACAAATACCATCCGAAATTGGATAGCAGACCCTTACAAAAGCAGGCTGCTAAATTCACGTTGGAAAATTATCCCAGGCCTACTTGTTTGGACTTTATGGAAAGAAAGAAATAGAAGAATATTTAAGAATCAGTACACTCCTCTGGATGCCCTATGGAACAACTTTTGCACCAATCTATAGGAAACCTTAACTCTTCAGAACTGGAAGGAAGAGGACTTTCCCACGGTGCCTCAAGAGAAGAACATATGGGAGAATTGAAACCTTTGTATCTCACAGATCATTAAGCACCCTAGCAACAACACTCAAAGTAACATCGCTTCCAGTCATTGGAGACCTCCCTCCCATGGAATTGTACAACTAAACTTTGATGGAGCCTCTAAAGGAAACCCAGGTAAAGCAGGTTATGGAGGAATCTTCAGGGATCATGACAACATTCCTCTCCTGATCTTCTATGGATCGATAGGATGGGATACAAACAACTCAAGGGAATTGGAAGGACTATGGCAGGGCCTATGCTTGGCCCAAAAACATGGCTTTTTTTCCTATAATAATTGAAGGAGACTCACAAATCCTTATAACCATAGTCAACCGCATTCTCCAAGGTACCCACACCCACAAGGTAGCAATTAGCTAGAGATTAGCGGAGCATTTAGAATTCATTGAAAAGTGGCTTTTAAGCAATAGAGCTATCACTTTCCAACACACCAAATGGGAAAGAAATAAAGTGGCAGATCTCCTAGCAAATATAGGGGTGAATAGTGATCGAGTTCTAATTTCTTGATCGATTGACATTCTACATGGCAACTCTCATCTACAGGAATGCATCAATCTAGTGCAGAGGGATGCAGAATCCCTAGATGTGGGTGATTAATGGTGACGGCACAGCGAGGATCATCCGGGCGAGCAAGTGGTATGGCCACATGGCCTCCCACACTGCCAACGAGATGCCCACCGCCATAATTTATGGCGTTTTAATGAAGCCTGAAAGCCAAAAATCATTAATGGAGGGAGAGAGCCGAGGCCACCTACTTCTGGTTCTGGACCTTAAGATGGAGAATAATCCGCGTCCCCCCACTGCTCTGCCTCCTCTCGCCTGTAATTGCCTTCCCGCAGCAGCAGAGCCAAGCTCCAGAACAGCGATGGGGAGAACATGTCAACTTCTCTGCTGCATTGAGTTAATTGACGATGCCCATTTCTCTCATAACTCACTCTGCTGTTACAGAATTGCTATTCCAACCCTCAATTCCACCTCAGGCACTCGTTTTCCTCACTTCCCTGTCTTCTCAAGCCACTACACCCCGTCTCTAGCTCCTCCAAGCACCCAGCGAATTGATATTCACCCAGCCAATATGCCCCACCTCAGGCACATAATGTGAAGCCGCAGGGGTATCAATTGAGGGAGAGCAATCCGCCTTCCCTCACTGTCCCTGTCTGACTCGGCTCAAGCAGATTCCTCCTCGCCTTCGAATGTAGCTCAAAGTAGGGGTCGCTTTCCCATCACCCACAATGGAAGAGGGCAGGCCCAGACAGCTGGCCAAAGGCATATGGTGGAAACCCAGCACCCTAAATCTGACTATGAGCTAACGATGAATCCCTCTCACTCCACCCAATTCCAATTCAGATGCACCCTGGACTGCCCCTGTATCATCGCCACCATCTCTGTTGCCTTCAAGAAGGAGCCACAACGCAATTTAGTCCTGACAAGCATCATTCCGAACAGGACAGGCGACAACAGGTAGAACAACGCGCAGGGTGATGCTTTGAACAGGACGGACGCGGCTCACTCCAACCCGGAAGCACTGAACAGGACGAGTAACACCCCAGGTGGTAGTGGGAAGGAGGCAGATGGGACAAACAATCCAGATGGCGAAGAGCAGCGGGACACCACGACCAGTGGCCAGCAGCAAGCCAACGATGACCCATATGCTTACGGGTGTCTCATCGTGGAGGAAACCCCACCACCTGCTGACACCTAGCAGGCTTTGTTTCTTTTTCCAGGTTCCTAGTCATCAGGTCTTCTTTGGTCTTCTTAGTGGTTTTAATTTGTGGTTGCTGTTAAGTGGGGTCTTTTTTGGTTTTTTGTTTTGTTGGAAATCTCTCAAACATGGACATCATAAGCTGGTTTCCCCTGCGTGGGCAGCTCACACCTTCTTTGGACTGGTTTCCCCTCGTGGGCAGTCTTTTATTTTTTCAGTCACTGTTTGCTAACACTTAGTAAATTCTCTAAGACAGGTTCTGTAGAGGTCGATGCCTCCATGTAACACTATTTTTGTATCTTTAATAGAATCAGTGTTATTCAAAAGAAAAAAAAATAGTGAATACAAATTAATTAAAACATTACATTGCAACTTAACAAGTTATCATATTTCAACTACTTTTAAAACAATTCCTAATTAGTTAAAAAAAATAAGTGTAGGTAGCTCTGAATGTCATGAGTTTGTTGTATTTACAGTATTATATAATGCAGATAGAGCTAATGAATTGGAATTTGGATTAAATATAAAAATAAACATGTAATAATATTTAATTTGCAACTTAACAAGTTATCATATTACAACTACTTCGAAAACAAGGGATTAGAGATCATTCAAAACTCTAATTGAATCCATTAAAAATGGAGTCTAATGAACTGGAATTTGAATTAAATATAAAAATAAACATGTTATTATTGAATACAAAACAAGAGATTAGAGATCATTCAAAACTCTAATTAAATCCATTAAAAATGGAATCTAATGAATTGGAATTTGAATTAAATATAAAAATAAACATTAGAGATCATTCAAAACTCTAATTGAATCTATTAAAAATGGAATCTAATGAATTGGAATTTGAATTAAATATAAAAAATTATTTTTAATAAATTGGAAATTGAGTTAAATATAAAAATGAACATTTAGAATCATGCAAAACTATTGAATCCATTAAAAATAGAATCTAATGAATTAAAATTTAAATTAAATATAAAAATGAATTAGAATTTAAATTAAATATAAAAATAAACATGTAAATATCTCATACAAATCAAATAAAACATTGTAAGTTATCATATTACAACTACTCATAAAACTTCGGCATTCAAGATCATTCGATCAAATAAAAGATGATTCAAAACTCTAATTGAATCCATAAAAGATGATGGAATTGGGTAGAATCTTAATCAGAAATAGGTAGAAGTTTTTAAAAAATATGGAATTGGGTAGAATCTTAACCAGAAATAGGTAGAAGCTTTTAAATATACCATAATCTAATATTATGATATTTTTTTCTCGTTATTCTGATTTTCGCACTTGATCTCATATAGATGAAATGGTTTTTTTTTTATTATTATTGTTAGTCCGATTTTCGCACTTGTTTCCGTTTTTAAAACCTACCTTGTATGCCAGAGTGGGCAGGTATTCATGCAACTTTTGAGGGTGGCTGTGAAAACCCAGAACACGCACGTTCTTTGATTAAAGACTTAACCACGCTTTTGCGTGGTTGTGCAGATTAAAGTACGAGAACCCTTACACATAGTTCAAAAATTGATTATTAAAATTTGATTCTTAAGAGTATAACCTATATCATGCACCCTATTTTAAGGGTGATGAATTTGAAAACCCAAAAACCATATTTTGTATTACAAAATATGCAGTAAACAAGCATAGGGATTGTGATATTTATTATTCAAAACAACGCAGTCATGTGGCAAGTCTCTGTATCCATCCGGCATTTTAAAATTATCAATGGCTTGACTTTTTATATAGCCAGACTAGTTAGGTTACAATATGATCTTCTACCAAATTTCTATATGGGATTTTTTAAGTTGTCCCTAATATAGAGGAACAAGATTAGCTTATCCCTCCTTCAATATCTATAAATGAAGTAAAATGATTAGCATTTTCCCCACTATATATATACAGGCCATAAATTGCAATCTCAGCACTATTATCTCTGATATCATGGAGTTGGATTATCAGCACACAGATGGCAAAGGTAATGCAAAGAGCTGGCTGCAGCGGCTGAGAGCTCTGTATAACAGCATCAGAGCTGTCTCTCTGATCCCGTATTTAACAAGAGCTCGGGATTACTGTGCTCGCGGCATGAGAGATTGCACCGAGATAGCTAGCGACGGTGGCATAGTGGCGGTGTCCGGGTCGGCCATGGCTCTCCCAGTGACCTTAACCTCGCATTCTTCGACGTCTCTCAGGGACCACGACAACGATTACAGAGAGTTCATCGGAGCTGCGTCTCAGAGGGAGAAAGCAACGACAATGATAACAACGTTGTCAAATCCTCAGTGTGTCCTTCGGAGTTTGAGCACTCGCATGGATCGTCGTCGTCTTAATGTGTGGAGAATTGACGAAGAGAGCCCTTGTTATTTCTCCGCATCTTTTGAACAAACAGTGGCTGAAATTCTTTCCCTTCCATGGAACCGAAGCTTCAGCAGTTCTGGTCACTACTTGAATCTCCATGGAAGATGAGCAGTTCTGGTCACTACTTGAATCTCCATGGAAGATGAAATTTTAGTGGCATGCAGATCGATTATAGATTTGTGTTTATTTGGGTTAGAGACATGTTAGCCAGTATGACATTTATGAAATAATTTTATGGTGGAATATACTTATTTAAAAAAATTAAGATTATTGAATTTTTTTGGTTACTGATATAGATCTATATCAAAGAAATATTTAGATATTTAATGTAATAAGTTGAAGATCTATCTCAAAGAAATATTTAGATATTTAATGTATTAAGTTGAATCAATTGTTTCATGTTTCTGTTTTCAGATTCTCAAATATCTCTGAAATTTATTATACAAATAAAAATGACCCATTATCATTGCTTGATTTAATATTTGTCATTACAAAGAAATGGGAAACGATGTCTGCAGAGAATTTTGAACCAATGTCTTCTATAGGAAAGATAAAAATCAAGCTTTGAATAAAATGAAGGAGTTGCAGCTCACAGGTGTGTACCACACCTCTGAGACTGCACTCAAACAAAGAGGAGACTCTCTCTCTCGTTCACTCTACTTCACATCAAATGAATATTACAATATTAAATACATCACTGAAAATTAGGTAGTTGTAAACAACCTCCTAAACTCTAGGAACTAATCCTAAACTAAGGAGATGCGTTACAACCATATAACTATTTTTCCATTATTTTTAACTCCCCCCCTTAATGGAGAAAGGGTTATTTTGCACTCTTAACATCCCTCTAAATAACTCAAACTTTACTCACCCTAGAGGCTTAGTAAAAATATCAGCTAAATTATCACAAGTGTTACAATACTCCACACATTTCTTTTGACTGTATCTTTTCTCGAACAAAATGAAATGGAGTGTCAATATGCTTAGTATTTTTAGGGAAAAATGGATTGTATGCAAGCTTTATTGTGCTCTGGTTGTTTGTTTTGACGCTGGTTGCTTCTTTCTATCCTTCACCTGCATCGCTAAGCAATCTCCTCAACCAGATGGCTTCGCATGTAGCTGCACACAATGCCTGGTACTCAGCTTCACATGATGATAATGCTACAGTACTTTGCTTTTTGCTACTCCACGAAATAACCCCGGATCCAATACTAAATGCGTAACCTGTGATGGATCTACGATCATCGAGGTCACCTGCCCAATCGGAATCTGAATAACCTGTTTTGTGCCATCATCACTGCTTAACTGGAGATTCTGCTGCAATGGTGTTGCTGCTGTTTTGCACTATTCCATTCTGAATCTTTCCAACAGGGTTCTGGTATAATTTCCTTGAGTTAGAAAAGTTTGACCAGAATCTTTCCACACCTCCAAACCTAGGCAATAATGAAGATCTCCAAGGCCTTTCATTTCAAATACCTGTGACATTTGCTGCGTGATTTCTTTGATCAAATTATTTGCATTTCCGGTTATAATCATGTCATCCACATACAAAGAAATCAAAATGATTTGCCTATGTTTATTTATCTTGGTATACAGGTTTGGGTTGTTGAGGCTCCTATGAAAACCATGCTGTATAAAAAATGAATCAATTTTCTCATACCATGACCTGGGTGCTTGTTTCAAACCATAAAGTGCCTTATGCAATTTACACACTAAATGCTCCTGCCCCTTTTTCACAAAACCAGGAGGCTGTACTAAATAAATTTCTTCCTTTAATTCTCCATTCAAAAATGCAGACTTAACATCTAGCTGGTGTAGCTTCCATTTATGTTTTATTGCTAAAAAAATTAGCATTCTAATTGTATTTAGTTTAGTTACAGGGGCAAAGGTGTCATCGAAATCTATTCCTTCTTGCTATGAGTAACCCTTTGCTACCAGTCTAGCTTTGAATTTTTCTACACTCCCATCTGCATTTATCTTAGGTTTATATAACCACTTACACCCTATGAAATCTATTCCTTCTTGCTATGAGTAACCCTTTGCTACCAGTCTAGCTTTGAATTTTTCTACACTCCCATCTGCATTTATCTTAAGTTTATATAACCACTTACACCCTATGGGGGTTTTTCCTTCAGGCAACTCAACTAAATCCCAAGTATGATTTCTATATATTGATTCAATTTCCTCATGCATTGCAGCCCTCCATTCATCTGATTTACTTGCTTCTTCATAGTTTGAAGGTTCTAAAATGTTTAAAATTTTGGACATTAAAGCATAGCCTTTCAATCTTTTAGGTAGTCTACTCTTTCTACCTGATCTTCTAGGTAGAGGACTTACCTCAACTCTATCTATTTCAGCACTTTCCAGGCCTGCATCATCACTTATTACACTATCTGCTGCTACTTCTTCCTGTTTCTGCTCCTGCTCCTGCTCTTCATCTTCGTCACTGTTCATCTCTATCAACAATGGAATGTGGCTGTCACTGTTAGAGTCTTCCTTCCCATCTTCAATCTGTTCATGAAAAATAACATCTATGCTTGCAAAAAATTTATGAGTCACAGGATTATATAACTTGTATGCCTTATACTTTGTGCCATATCCTACAAATATACAATTCAAGGCTTTGGGGTCTAACTTCTTTCTATCTGCTTTTGGTATATGAGCATAAGCTTTAGATCCAAATATTCTTAGATGACTAACTGCTGGTTTGAGTCCAAACAATGCTTCAAAGGGGGTTTTGAAGCCTAGACATTTAGTAGGACTCCTATTCTTTAAATAAACAACAGTATTAATGGCTTCTGCCCAAAGACCATTCGATAGACCTTTACCTTGAAGCATACTTCTCACGCACTCCACAAGAGTTCTGTTCTTGCGTTCTGCTACTCCATTCTGCTGTGGAGTGTGTGGCACTGTAAATTGCTGCATAATCCCATGCTGCTTGCAGAAGTTCATGAACTCTCCTAACCTGTATTCTCCCCCTTGGTTCGAGCGGAGAATCTTTATCCTTTTTCTTGTTTGGTTCTCTATCATAAATTTAAACTCTTTAAAGTATCGAAAGGCTTGACTCTTTTTACTTAAAAAATACACCCATGAAAATCTAGTGCAGTCATCTGTAAACAACAGAAAACAATATGCACCTCCTAGTGACCTAGTTTGCATAGGTCCACAAATATCTGTATGCACTAGTTCTAGGATGTCTCTTTCCTTTCCGTTGACATGCAAAGGGAACTCTTCTCTATGCATTTTCCCTAATGCACATCCATCACATTCCAGCTTGACATTACAGAGAGTTCATCGGAGCTGCGTGTCAGAGGGAGAAAGCAACGACAATGATAACAACGTTGTCAAATCCTCAGTGTGTCCTTCGGAGTTTGAGCACTCGCATGGATCGTCATCGTCTTAATGTGTGGAGAATTGACGAAGAGAGCCCTTGTTATTTCTCCGCATCTTTTGAACAAACAGTGGCTGAAATTCTTTCCCTTCCATGGAACCGAAGCTTCAGCAGTTCTGGTCACTACTTGAATCTCCATGGAAGATGAGCAGTTCTGGTCACTTCTTGAATCTCCATGGAAGATGAGCAGTTCTGGTCACTACTTGAATCGCCATGGAAGATGAAATGTTAGTGTCATGCAGATCGATTATAGATTTGTGTTTATTTGGGTTAGAGTTAGCCAGTATGACATTTATGAAATAATTTTATGGTGGGATATACTTATTTAAAAAAATTAAGATTATTGAATTTTTTTTGGTTACTGAGGTAGATATATCTCAAAAGAATATTTAGATATTTAATGTATTAAGTTGAATCAATTGTTTCATGTTTCTATCTTTCAGATTCTCAAATATATCTGAAATCTATTATACAAATAAAAATGACCCATTATCATTGCTTGATTTAATATTTGTCATTACAAAGAAATGGGAAACAATGTCTGCAGAGAATTTTGAACCAATGTCTTCTATACGAATTTGAAATTTTCACCCTAATTTGAAGAAATGTGTAAGTGAACACTAAAAGGAAAAAAGAATGTTTACCATCGTTGAAGTCTGAATATTTAGCATCGCTGAAACCTGAACATGTTACCGTGGTTCAAATGCAGGCCAGACAGCAGTATTATGCCTGTAGTGAAAGAGGAAGGCGATCGTCAATATTAAATAAAAGACATAAGGCTACAGATATGATATTTCCAAGAGTCTATTTCCATCACAATGAAAATATCAAATGTATACATAATATATGGTCAAACTTTTCACCGAGTTTCCCATGTGATTAGTTGATTTTAGAATTGATAACTAGATTTTTTTATTAGGTTGCAGGGGCATATTTTTTAAATTAATTTTTCAATTTTATATTATGCTATGTGAATACACTTTTATATCAAATTGATAGACATCCAATTTTTTAGACACTAAAATCTGTTGAGATATTGATTTCATTGTCAGTTGGTTGTTGGTTAGGTGTCATCATATTTGATTTTATTGTCTGTTAGGTGTCATAAGCAGTTTAGTCTTACTTGATTTCTATTTCATAGGTGTCAAATTTTATTTAAGTTATTTATTATTGATGTTTACTATGTAATTCAATCATTCAGAATATTGAGAAAAGCAATCTCTGCTCCACTTTTAGGTTTTATTCTTTATCATGGATCAAACCTTAAACTAGGTAAGATTCTTTGAGAGAGCAACAGAGTTAGAATAAAGTTACACAAGACTCTTTTGAGAACAGCATTTCATATGTATGTATTCGTTAAAAAAAAAGAAGCAAAAATTCTCTACAGAAATTAGAGCAAAGTGCTACGAAGTTTGCCAAAAAGAAAAACCTGCATATTATATATATATATATATATATATATTGGGAGATTAACGCTCTCCAGGAATCAAACCAAAGTACTAACGCTGTGCAGCAGAAGAGGATTGCGTTAGTCAGCTTTAGTGGTGATAAACAGTGCGTCAGAGCACTAACGCTGGTTCTAATTATCGAAAAATAGTTAACACGCAATCCCACATCCTTCCCGTCCCCGTTAGCGAAAGTCAAACGAAGGCACTAGATTCAAGTTTGTTTTTATGAGGTCACGAGGTATTTCATTTCAAAAGTTCACTTATTCATTTTTAAAGGATTTAAAAAGAAATGAATTAAAAACTTTATGATATGCCCAAGTGAGCGTGAAGTTGAAAAGTTTTTTTTTTTAAAATGAGTTTGTAATTTTTTTTAATAAAAATTTGGAAAGTAAATGCAAGAGGATTATTTTTGAAAGTTATTTTAAAAAAAAAAAAAAATTGAAAGGAAAATGGTTTTTAAAGGAGTTTTAAAAGAAAAGGTGCACATTTTGCATTTAAAGAAATGGTTTCTCCTAGAGTTTAGTGCTTTTCTAGAGACCCTGATTTTGTTTGGAAAAAACTATGAGTTTTGGTTTTTGAGAATGAGAACGTTTTTGTAAGCCAAAGAGTGTTGGGATACACTTCAGATTGCATATGCAAAGCTCACTCAAGAAGCATGGGATGGTAAAAAAGTAAATGTATCTCTGCTACACAGAGCAAAATGTTGGATTCAAAATTCAGTGGATGACTCTATCTTCGACAAGATCACTGGTGCATCCACAGCACATGAAGCTTGGGAAATCTTGAAAGTTGCATATCAAGGTAATGATACAGCGAAATCATAGACATTGAGATCACAGTTTGAAACCCTAAAGATGACTGACATAGAAAATGTGGATCAGCGCATGACTAGAGTCATGGGAATACTCAATCAAATCAAGCTCATCGGTGAAACCATTTTAGATGAGAAAATTGTTCAGAAAGTCCTTTGAAGTCTGCCCAAGAAATATGGCATGATTGTAACCATCATTTTAGAATCCAAAGATCTTACAACTTTTCTGAGTAGAACAATTAACTGGATCGCTTCTAGCACATGAAACAAGACTCAACTTGACAAAAGATTCCATGGAACAAGCTTTCAGAGCACAACTTTCTTTTGGCAGAAGCAGAGGCAGAGGATATAGAGGTAGCAACAAGCGAGGTATAGGCCGAAGCAGGGCAGATCAAAACATCATCATGCAACAGAGCAGTGGAGACCTCCACAAAACCAAACTCAAAGAAGAAGGCCTCGGAGCAAATATAATTTCTAGTGTTATTACTACAATAAATTTGGGCATTATGAACATGAATGCAAAAAGAAATAGTTAGATCAACACAGAGGCAATGTCCATCTCTCCAAGAATGAAGGAGAATCCTTTGAAGCAATGTTTCTTTCATGCAATCTTTCTGAAGACAATCACAACAAGGATCTTTGAATGTTGGACAACGGCTGAAACAATCATATGATATGTAACAAAAATATACTTTCTTAGCTTGATGCTTCCATAACATCAAAAATTACTCTTGGAGATCGTTCTTGCATTAAAGTTGAAGGAAGAAGTTTATGTAGAGCAGCCTCCTGCTTTTGAAGTTCCAGGACAAGAGCATAAGGTATACCGATTGAAGAAAGCCTTGTATGGTTTGAAACAAGCTCCAAGAGCTTGGTATAGTCACATTGACACCTATCTCATCAAAGGTGGTTTTTCAGAAGCATTCATGAGGCAAATTTGTATACCAAAATGCATGAAGTAAAACTCTGATAGTATGCCTTTATGTAGATGATCTTCTTTATACAAGAAATATGATGTTAGAAGATTTCAAAGTAGCAATGCAAAAAGAGTTTGATATGATAGATCCTGATAGTATGCCTTTATGTAGATGATCTTCTTTATACAAGAAATATGATGTTAGAAGATTTCAAAGTAGGAATGCAAAAAGAGTTTGATATGATAGATCTAGGAGTCCTGAAATACTTCTTAGGCATTGAAATTCACCAATCTGTTAATGGAATTTTTGTCGATCAACAAAAATATTCCACTGATATCATCAAAAAGTTCAGAATGACCAATTGCAAATCTGCAAATACACCAATTGCTCAAGGCACAAAACTGAGAAAAGAAGATGTAACACCACCAGTTGATTCCACACTGTATAAAAGTCTAATTGGTAGCTTGTTATATCTCACTTCAACTAGACTTGATATTATGTTTGCAGCAAGCTTTGTCTCTAGGTTTATGCAGTCACCTAAGATTTCTCATTGGAAGGTTGCAAAAAGGATCTTAAGGTATATTATAGGGACAATAGATTATGGTTTGTTTTATACACATTCTGAAAATTATCCACTTTCAGGTTATATACACAGTGATTATGAAGGGTGTTTAGATGATCGAAAAAGCACCTCAGGGTACGCTTTTCATCTTGGAACCAATCTGATTTCATGGGCATCCAAGAAACAACCAATCATTTCAATATCGTCTGCAGAGGCAAAATATGTAGCAACAAATTCAACATCTTGTCAAGTTGTGTGGTTGAGAAGATTAGTGAAAGAAGGAGCCAACACCAATGTACTGTGATAACAATTCAGTAATTTCTTTATAAAAAATCATGTTTTCCACAAAAAGAGCAAGCACACTGACACTCGTTTTCATTTCATCCATGAGCTTGTCAATGATTAGGACAAAGTACTTGATTTCTATGGTTCCAAAGATCAACTAGCAGATATTTTCATAAAGCCATTGGGCAAGCATGTATTTGAATTTCAAAGAGAACAACTAGGCATTGTAAGTGCCACTACATGTAATAGTTGAGATTAGTAGGGTATGTTGAGATATTAATCTCACTGTCAGATAGTTGTTGGTTAGGTGTCATAACATCTGATTCTATTGTCTGCTAGGTGTCATAAGAAGTTTAGTCTTACTTGAGTTCTACTCTGTAGGTGTCGAGTTTTACTTCAGTGATTTATTATTGATGTTTACAATGTAATCTATTTAATCATTCAGAATATTGAGAAGAGCAATCTCTGCTCCACTTTTCGATTTCATTCTTTGTCATTACTGTCAACAAATATTTTATAGCTTATAAACCACAAAAAGGAAAAGCACCCACATTTGGATAAGTGGTTAGCCACCAAGTTTTGTTCTTTGTATATGTGGGCAAATAATATGTGTTTTGAAATATGGCAGCAAGAAGTTGATTTATTGCATCTAAGTAAACAAGGAGGCACTTCAAAGTTGGAAAACCCCTATGCCCACTCAATTCTAGATTTGGAATAAACAAACACCTCTAGCTCCTAAATGGCCAGCCAAACAACAAATTTAAAAACACCCTAAAGTGTGAGCAACTATGCTCTGTTATTAGATCTTCTACCCCCAAACCAACTAAGAGGATATGTCCTTCTGAGATTTGGGAAAATATATGCACCACACTCGCAAGTTCCATCTGAGGAAGGACTATGGAAAAAACCAACCAGCCTAGACGATCTAATCTCCCTATAGCTACATATTCTCCTTTGTGGGATTGGGGTCCATAGGCCTATCTCTAGAGAGTATTCCACTATCTTCGGGCATGTATGACACATCTATTGGGGAAGTCTCCTCAAATATTTTTTCATTTCTACTTTTCCAAATACCTGAAAAACTATAGAAGGGAAGCACCATGAATGCCTTTTGTCATTCAATCCATTTTGTGAAGAAATTGTGAATAGAAGAGTTATCCACCTTTGCTTGAATATGTAGTATGGTTAACACCTTGTTCCATATGGATACTATGAATGGGAAAGTGAGTAAAAGATGGACCACCTATTCCAATACTCCACCACACATGAAGTAAATGCCAATTCCTTGAAAACCTCTTTTAGCTAGATTCTCCCACGTGAGGATGTGGTTGTGCAGGACCAACCACATGAAGCATTTTGGTTTTAACATATCTTTAGATAAGTTAAATTCCTTGAGGTGCAAATCTCTTCTAAAATAAAACAATATGAAAAAATATTTACACCTCAAGAGATTTGATCTTGTAAATTGGCTATATATATTTATTTAAATATACATCAACATTACTCTACTTTTTGGTATTAGATAGTAATTGATTTGTTTTCTTGCTTTCAATTATTCTATTATTGAAATATTTTATTATGGCCAGTATGATGGTGATGATGATGACTATGACTACGACTAACCTCCATGAAGACTAATGTGGTTTATCATACCTTAATAAAGTAAGAGATTAATTGCAAGTCTTTGATATGTTATTTCTATGATTAAAAATAAAACGGAAATAAGCGTCCCTAGATCACTATAGTTTTGTTGACTTGACAAGTCAAGAAGTTTGGTAGTGGGGAAAATGTGTTGGAAATGAGAACGGATGTGAATAAAATTCACGAAATTGAATTTTTTTGTTATCTTCAACTATCTTAGTATTGCAAAGGTAACAGATTCTTTCGTCCCAAAGTGTTTTAGGAATAGACCAACCCCCAACTTGAATTTAACATTAAACTAAATCAGCTAACATGCATATTTAAATGGTTTATTTAAAGCTTCTATTGTAATATTCTTAAAGTTATATTCTTAAATTTATATGTAACACACCCTAATCAATTTTTTTTACCATCTTAGGCCATTTACCAGTTTGCAGCCATTCTAGGGAGACATATTTGTATTTGATTAAAAGGTTATAGTTTTCAAGGTTACAAGTACACTCATACACATATTTTTATATCGATTTCCATACAATGGTTTGGTAATTTGATATTAGCATTAAACTATGGTTACTCTTTATTTTTATTGACCTACATATCATGTGTAATTTATTATAAAGGCTTCTTATAATCATTAAATTGAGATATTAGTCCAACGTTCACAAAAGTATTGCTCATCAACCATCTGGCGAAGTCACGTTCTTGAAAAATATGAGGCCAAGTCTACGACTCTCATCAGTTAGGGTTTCATTGATGGTCTGATGGTAGGGAGGTGCTTACATGGTAACCACCCTCTTGCTCCACGCCTTCAACAAATAATTTTTTCCTCGTCTGTTGTTGGGTAGAGCACTGCAACTTTTGAAAAGCCCACCTTTGGCTAGCTTCTGTAATGCTCCTTTTGTTGTTGTTTTCCAATACAGACAAGCAATTCCTTGAGGAAGTTGCTGTCCATGGACTTCTATATATATATATACTTCCTCAATTTAATTCGATGTATACTGGCTTAAGATTTACTCAAGTATCGATAGTGGATGAAGTATATATATATATATACTTCCTCAATTTAATTCGATGTATACTGGCTTAAGATTTACTCAAGTATCGATAGTGGATGAAGTCCATGCTAGGGCCTCTCAAATGGGCATTGCTCTGATGCTTTCCTTCAAGGATTCCCGGAGGGACTTAGTTGTTGTAACTTTCTTTATGTCGTGTCCCTTCCATACAAGATTACCATTGAATTTTCAACGCAAAGTATGATCAGCCTAGGGTTATAGGAACACTATAGGAACAAACAAGGGCAGAGGCTATAGATTCATGTAAGCACCCTCTCGAAATATGATAAGGGTTTAATATTTACCATGTTTTTAACAGTCACGTTGGCCCTAACATTTTCCCATGTTGCAGTCTTCTTGCTACAGGTGGTGACAACCGCTGACGGACTTCAAAAACTTACTAAAGTATTTTTTTTGAAGAAGGCCCATCCAGATTCCTCTCTACATATTTATTCCACAATTTTATAGGTGTCGAGAACTGCTTGAGTTAGGTTTTCTTTTCCATGAAGGTTAATTTTTCATATTTGCCGAGGGCTGCTATTCTCTATCTTGAAATGGATGAATCTTTTACAGTTGGTTGTTAAACAATGTATGTATAGAGGGTATTTTCTTTAAACTAAAATGGCCTATGGACATCGGCCCTCTTGAGGATTGAAATTTTGCATATGCTAATTTACATACGTTCTATATTTGTGTGTTAACGATAACCCTGGCAACGAACCTTGTTTTTTTAATTTCCTTTTGATCTACTGGTTCCATGTCAAATTGGCTTAGAGGAAAAAAATGTTAATATCTAAGTGCATTCAATAAGGAGGGACATTCCTTATTATGTATATTTTATGTTATTTTTAGTGACTATACTTTTGTATATATATCTCCGAGTATTAGGACTTTCGGGTTTTGTTCCAACGCTGTATTTTAAGTTGTTTTTTCTTAACTATTCAATATCAACTTATATGCATCTGCATAGTTATTTTTAAGAGGCGCATCCTTTCGCAATTACCACTTTTGTTAAAACAATATTATTCTAATGCGATTACTGAACATTATATGTATTTCAGGCTTTAGTAGAATTCTGTAAAAATGTTAGATTCAGTCTAGAGTATGTCTTGATTAATTAGGTTGTTCCTAATAAAAAAAGATTGTTCTCAGGGTGTTGGAAACTCAGCTTGGTCCCATAACTAACCTTAAATCTCACAACACTCCACTATATTCTATATTCTTCCTAATATAGGTAGTAGCCTCATCTCTAGAAATGGATTTATAGCCCAATTTTAGTAACGATACATTCCAATACTAATAATTTTCCTCTTAAATATAACTCTAATGAGATATGGACTGACCCTAGGTTATTGACTCCGTCGATTTGACCTTGGGACTAACCCAAATCTCCTATGGTGTCATACCAGATTCCACTATTATTAAATTTACTCAATTATAAATAACAATTAAGTTTAGTAAATACTTCAATTCATATACACAATCCTCATTATAGTCACTGTGTTAACTTCTATTTTTTTTATTAAATATTGGCTCACTTATTATTAGTTTAATGTACTCATAGCTATGAAGTCTCATATTCTAAGTTACCCTGACTTGAAAATTTTCTCCGTAAATCATACCTATGTAAATTCTTCGAGGTTTCAACTCACATTCGTCCATAGGAAACACTATTCAAAAGAATTCACATTATATAGTTTTCAAAATGCAGAAGTCAGTTACAAGACTTTCCAGATTCAACCTTTCACTAATTTTTTTTAATATATCTTTCTTAAAAATCCAGTTATTACTAGTGTTCCTTGGATGAGCGCTACTTATATATGTATGTATATATATCGCGAAAAACTAGGACCAATTCCATTAATGGACTTCTTGTCCAATAAGTTCTCAAACTAACCTATTTCAAGTTATTCATGTAAATCTCATTATAATACCAAGTGCAATATGGTATTAGTCCAAAAGAAAAAATAATTTTATTTTCATTGCACAAAAGTTTAGATCAGTTTACAATTTCATTAGGTCATATCATTTGGACAATCATTCTTCAACTCATACACAGAGATCTTACAAACTCAATGACCACTACATTTAAAATTCATAGTTCAATTTCTAAAAGCTACAGTTTAAAATAATTATCTATTTAGTTTAGGCTATTAGGGAATTCACCAAGGAAAGAGACCATTCCTCCCAACCAGTGAGAATAGCTATCACATCTAGTTCCCCCCCAAGCTTAAATTCAAGAAAAAAAATGGATAATGACATATGAAGGTCGCTTCTTAGGCATTAAGGCCACCTAGTTCATCCTAAAACTCATAGACTCCAGTCTTTCTTAGGGTTTCCATTGGTTCTCTATCCAAATCGAGAATACCTCATTGGCAGCATCCCGCCTCACCTTCATAGCTTCGTGCTTAGGTTTTGAACTTGTTAGCTCTTTTCTCCAATATGTTTCCCTCCTCCCGCTTGCCTCCCCTATCTAATTTTTCACTAAGAGGTTTTATCTCTAGAGAGAGAGAAAGGATTAACTCTCTCTAACTCTCTAGTAATTGAAAATTTTCATCTAGGGTCATTTCCCGTGACTTACAAGACTTTCCATAACCACTTTTATGTAAAATTAAAATTAAATTAAATGTTAAAGTTTCCACTTAGGATTTCGACATAGCCCTTGATTTACAAAGTCTTTGTGGTAAAAGTAAATTAATTATTTACTTTTCACTGAGAGGTGTTACATCACCCCCCCAAACGAAACACCATCCTTGGTGTTTTCTAGACTTCATAACAGGCTGAAATATGCTCTGTGCATAAAATATTTATTCTCATCTTCCTAGGAAGCCTTTCTTGGTTGAAGTATCGTGGGTGAATGTTTTTTCTGTGACATAATTTTTCTCTGATTGAGAATGTGCAAAGGTTCGACCATGATTACTTTGTCCAGTTTGACCTACATTCACAATCATTATGGTCATTAGTTTCCATGATTCAATATTTAAGAACATGTATATATTGTTTCAATATTCATTAAAAACATTATCAAATTTTATTTATGTACCCAACAAAGGTCATTCAACACACATCACAACCTAGCAAAAGTTAGTAACCCACACTCAAGAAGAATTAGTAGCATCATTGTAAACTCATCATTGAAAATTATTTTACCTACCCAATGGCTATGCCAATTTATATAGACCCCACCCTTGTGGTTCCACTATAAGTTTCAACTACAGAGATATGAATTTCGTTTGCACTATTTTCATTAGCACTAATAATATGTTCAGAAACCATTTATGGTTCTCGTATTTTATCAAAGATTGCAACTAGTGCATTTGCACTAAGTAGCACTACTATACTTTCTATCTTAATTCAAATGATACATACACATTAGTCTTGTATGAGTAGCATTTAAGATAACTTCTCGTTCTTTCCATATTGAAGATGGCCATATTGTTGTCTACTTTGTCAAAGCAGATTTAGTCATACTCATCTTGGGCTTCTTTATTATTTTCCTTTAATGCTAACCAAGGGTCAAATTATATATATATGTGTATATGAACTTTGGCCCTTTGTCATTATAAATTACAAGTCATTAAGGTAGGTTATACAAAATTTTCTTCTCAATACAGCCATAGAGTTTTCTCCCTCTTATGCTCACCATGTTACTATAATATGGTTATTTCCTTATAAGTCAAAACATGTCTTCTTCTTTCAACCACAAATTTTTATAATACATTTGATGTGTAAGGTTTGATGGACTATTAATAGAAAATAATTATATTCCAACATAAGAATACTTGGTGATCTTATTATATCCTCACATAGTATCCATTATTGTTATCATCACTTGAAGAGTTTATTTCCCTCTTCCCATGATGGCTTGTAACCCATGATCTATTCCTTTGGCACCATCACACTTTTATGATATCAAACATGTCACAACAACATATTACCAAGTTGTAGGGAAATTACCTCAAATTACCACTTTCACAATAAATTTTATCTTTTTATAGTTAGAAATGTACCATCTAGCCACGATTTGTTGCCTTTCCTCTAGGTTGTTTCACATCTTGAAACCTTGCAATTTCGTTTGGGGTTGCTCTAAGGAACCAAATCATTGTTCACATGTTTAAACTAGAACATCACCTTAATCATTTTTTGTTAATTGTCACACCAATCTGTACCTCGTATAGATTCAATAACGATTATATTAATTATTTATTATTATTTTATTAAATGTTCACCTATTCACAATGCCACATACACGCAACACCATACACAACATACATATGCACATAACACATTATACAAAAGATTAAATGTTACCACATATAGTTACAGAAACCATATCCTCTCTTTCATGCAAATCGGGCCTTATGACCTCCTTTGCTTAATATAAGAGTTTGGCTTAACAATTTGTTTATATTTATATATAGGTCCATACTCCATAAGTAGTCACCTTTTTGTTCCAATGAACTCTGGCATCCATATTAAACATAATGGAACTTCCACACATACTCATCTTATCATAGCTACAATACATACATATTTGTGAAATTTAAGCCACGGTAAGAGAAGTCCCTTTTCCCATATTTTTTTTATTGTCCACCTTTTCCATGTACTCATATAGCTTACTTGGTTGTCACATTACTACTTCCACTCTAAATCTTAGCTTTAATCCCTATCACCTTACTCATGTTTATGGAAAACTATCATTTATAATTATTTTATGTACTTTATTCTATGTTTTTTCAACTTTTATGTTTATGGGAGTAACCATAATATTATTATCGCTATCACTTCTAATTTGGTAGCTCAAAATGTTTCATATATTTTGTTTCAATAAATTCTTGTAATTATTCTATCATGGCTCAACAACATTCTCATGGTTTCTATAGAGGTTTTTAAGTTGGAACTTCTTTTATATCAATACTTACCCATTTTTCATATGCCTCTTTTTCTTAAGAGTGTCATTGACCATGTCCGTATCATGATTATTTAAGTTATTTGATATCAGGTGTTGAAGTTATTTTATATATATATATATATATAGATAGATATATTTCTTTCTAGAGAAATGTATCATTATTTTCTCTACTTTTTTAGGTTTGACACTAAAATTTGCTCCTAATACCATGAGAGTTTAGTCACAATTCTAAGTTACAATATTTAGCAGGGTTCTTCCTTCGATGCAGGTATTCTATATGTTGAGTTCGGTTGTAATCATAGGTTCACATTGGGTACCTTCCACATTGTGCCATACTTCGTTCTACATGAAATAAAGTTTTACATCTTCCTCTCAGCACTTTCACAAATATCTACATCTTTATTATGTATTTATACTCTAAACAATAGTATTCAACATGAAAGTAATACATTTTTTCTGGACTCCTAAGCATACAAACAAGAATTATTATGATTCGTAATTAACTTATGTATTCAACCAATATTACAGTACCTTTTGGTTCCTCTATAATTATAAAAAGGAAACTACAAACATATATATATATATATATATATATATATATATATATATATATATATATATATCTATCTATATATATATATATATATATATATTTCTCAACCTCCTCCTTTGAAGTTTCTTATCCAACATAACTTTTGACATGAGCCTGCCATTTAAATAACTGTTGACATCTTTTCTTCATGTTTATCCATGGCTTTTATCTGCACTTTATCGTTTTCTCATGGTTTGTTAATACTTCTTAAGTGCTACATGCATGCACTATTCCAAGTATTACTTTGTCATTTACTAGATCTTTTTGATTACTTATCTACATTGTCCACTTCAACAATTGTTATTAGTGGTTTTTTTTTTTTTTTTTTGTTGTTTGTTTGTTTATTTCTTTTTTTTGTTTTGTTTTTGTTTTTGTTTTTGTTTTTGTTTTTGTTCTTTTTGTTTTTTGTTTCTGTTTTTGTTTTTGTTTTTGTTTTGTTTTTGTTTTTTTTTTCTTTTTTTTTTTTTTATGGATTAACTTTGTATTCACACTTTGTTTGTCCTAGCTTCGCAGATGACTATAGTTGACATGCACAAGCTTGAAAATCCTTAATAGACCACCTCCTTAGGTACAAAATTTTTTGTAGAGATTTTTCTCTCAGGATTCTAGAGTTATGTTGATGCAAACGTAATAACTTGGAGTGATTTCCTTCATAAGCTCAGCAAAACCTAGTGTATCTCAAATAAAGTGATGCCTGGGTCTTTAAGTGATTCTCACAATTATGTAGGTTCCCAACTGCTTGATGTAATAGTCTCTTTTCCTCCAGTCGAACCTATGTACTTCGTCTTAATAAGGCTTGATAACACATCCCGTTTTTTAATGTAAGTATAGTAATTAGTGGGATTACTTATTTTTTGTGTTTTTTTTATCTATCAGCCTTATTAGGAAAATAATTTATTGTTGGTTACTTCCAGTAACTAGGTTATAGGAATGACACTTCATCCCATAAGTGCACCCCTATTTAGTCTCCTCTTCTAGGGGTCTAGAAGGCTTATGTCCCCTTGCTATATTCTTAGTCTCTCGATTCTATGTTATTTCAACAATGATTTATCAACTTTTCAATTCTAGGTTGACCCTTAGGCCTCAAAGTTGAGCCTATGGCTCTAATACCTCTTGTAACAAACTCTAATCTTTTTTTACCAACTTAGGACATTACTTTTCAGAATCATTCTAGGGAGACATATTTATATTTGATACAAAGGTCATAGTTATCAAGGTTATGAGTACACTTATACACATATTTTTCTTTCGTTTTTCATATGATTGCTTGGTAATTTGATATTAACATTAAACTATGGTTACTCTTTGATCTGAAAATCACTCGTGAATGACCTCAGTTAATTCATGAATGAATGAATGAAGGTATTACAGACTCATGTGCTGGTGTGTGTGTCTATGTTATCTTAGGCAACAGATCGATAAGATTGCAAAAAACATAAACACGGGAAAATGGAAAATAGTAAGAGAAACACAGTAAGTAAATACAAGAACACAACAAATTAATAAGGAGTTCACCCAATCCTCCTAGGCTACGTCTCCGGTCCAACTTTCAGTGGTGGCCTTCTTTTATTGTGTCTTAAAGCAGAGTTTTTACAACGAGGAGCTCAAATTGAGTCTCTTGAAACAGATGATGCTCAGTAGGGTGGTTCTTGGATTCCCCAAGCCACTAGAGTGCATAGAATATTTCTTACTAAGTCTCAACCTCAACTGGTCATTATGGGATGAGTCCAATTTGTTACTCAGTTCCCGGTAGATATCCTCACAGGGATTTCTTGAACCTCTCAAGCCTTCTGTCTGCTCAATGATGCCTTAGCTCTGCAGGTCAGCTTGGCTCTCTGTGTGTGCTTCTGTCTCTTCTGTCTCCTTCCTCACTGTCCTCTTCTTTCTGACAATGTTCTTTTCTTCCTTTTTATCCCTTTTTTGTTCTCTGTCTTGTCATGGATTAAAGCCAATATGTATCATGACTGTTTGTTTCCTCTTCCGCCCCTTTGAATCGCCTGCTATTGTTCTCTTGGAGTTCCCTGCCTCTGCATCATCGCCACTGTGTAACATCTCACAGGGAAGTGGCCACTTTTCCTCTCATGAACTGCGCCAGCTCTTCCTCAAATGGCTCGGTATTTCGGTTACTCTGTGTAATAATTCATCCGCCAGCTCAGTGGTCAAATTGGACTTCAGACTTTTATATGTCATCACTTAATTCTCCCTCCAGATCTAGTTTCCCATTAGGCGCATCCTTTGCCGTTAGATCTGGAGCCCCTAGATCCTACGGTGTTTGCTCTTATCATGCGGTTGACTTGTTCGGACGTTAGCCAGCAATGAGAGGTGGTTTTCTCTCTCATCCATGGACACGCGTCGTTTGTTGTATGGAATCACTAGCTCTCATGATAGTTCTACTTACTACCCAAAACGCCTCCGATATTTCGTCGTTTTTGGAGCGCGGGACCTGCCTTTCACTTTAGCACTTTTCCCACGGTTTTTCGGCTTTCCTTGTGATTGAGCGCTCGGGGCCTTCCCTTCCCAAGGGGTTTTTCCCAGCGATGCGTGATTAGTGCATCAGAAACGACCTCCGTTTTCTAATCCATAATTCCTGAGTGCTAGTTTGTGCCCTACGCGGTCTCCATTGGCCTCGGTCAGCGTGCATTAACCGAGGTCCTCGCCATTCCTTGTTGGCTACAAACTACCACTTTCCAAAGGTCTTCCTGATAGCTCATCGTCTACAAGTTTTTTGAAGTCTATCTCGATTTGATACATTCATAGAACTCTAATAATTTTTCATGGATCCAATTCGGATCATGGCCTTCCCATTGAAAAAGCTTTTGGACAACCAAAAGTTGGTTTTCAAGCATCGACTAAGTGAGGATACAATTGTCTCACTTGTCCAATCTCTATCCATTTTGCACTGCTCGGCTTTGAACCCTTGAGCCCAATTCTGAGGTACTCGACATCTCCCCTACGCATCGTCCTCACCTTCTTGTCCACAATTGTGTCTTCCTGCAATTCGTTAAGATATTCAGGTAACAAGTCATCAATAGAAGGCAATTGACTCTGGTCTTCAAGATCCTCAATTAGTGAAGGTTCAAATAGTCTCACGCAATCTACATTTATGACTGAGTAGATGTTCATGTAAGTTGGTAGATCAAGGCGAAAAGCATTCTCACAAATTTTCTCAAGTATCATGAAAGGTCCATACCTGATAGGCTTTAGCTCTTTACCTTCACCTTGCATTCTGTCTTTGTTGATGTACAACCAGACTTGGTCTCCAACTTGGAAACTATGCTCCATCCGATGCTTGTCATGCCTTGCCTTGTATTTGGCTTGGCTCTTTTCCCGCTGTTCTTGTACTGCCTGGTGGATCTCTTGGATTTGTTTAATGAACCTAGTTGCCTTATCCACATCATTATGTCCCTCGACTATGGTGTCTTTACCAAAGAAGAAATCCAAAGGTGACCTTGGTGTGAAACCAAAACAGGTCTCAAAAGGAAATCTCTGTGTAGAAGAATGTTTCTCTCTATTGTAAGCATGCTACACATAACATAAATGTTCATCCCAAAGCTTAGGATGTTTGCTGCAATATCCCCTGAGTAACTGGATCATTGTCCTGTTAACTACTTCTGTTTGGCCATTGGTTTGTGGATGAAAAGTTGTGCTTTTCTTCAGTTTGGTGTCCATCAATTCCCATAGACTTGACCAAAACTTCCCCACAAATTGGGTGTCTCAATAAGATACAATAGAAGTGGGTAGTCCAAAATGAACCCATACATGTTGAAAGAACAATTTTTCAGTTTGTTCAGCTGTAATCTGTTTATTACAAGGTATCAAAATACACATTTTGCTTAACCTATCCACAACAACATATAGATAATCATGACCTTTCCTAGATTTAGGCAGTCCTCCAACAAAATCCATGGAAACACTTTCCCAAGGGTGAGAAGGAACTGGTAATGGAGTGTACAAGCCTAGTTTTCTGTTGTTGGGCTTGCTTTTAGCACACTTAGTACACCCTCTTACATATCTAGAAACTGTCTCATTCATTTTTTGCCAATAACAAAATCTTTGCAGCTGTGCAACTGTTTTACTTACCCCAAAGTGACCTGATATTAGAGAAGTGTGTGCTTCTTGAATTATCTTTACTCTTTTAGTTTGTGGAATGCATAGCTTCCCACAATGATATAGGAGTCGGTCCTTTACATGATAATCTAGTTCTTCTACTCGTTTGCCTTGAATTAAAGTTGCATATACATCTTTGAAATCTATATCTTGAGCATATTGTTCAATGTAGCTCTCATGTAACATAGAATTATGCTGAAGTATAGTAGATGCATTTATAATGGGTCTAGATAACATATCAGCAACTTTATTGTGTATGCCCTTTTTATATCTGATGACTAAATGAAACTATTGTAGAAAACCCGTCCATCTATAATGTCTTGATTGCTGCAACTTAGTTTAGGAGTGTAGATATTGAAGTGGTTGATGATTAGTATGTATTACTGTCTCTTTGCCCATTAAGTAATGTTTCCACTTTTTCACACTCTGTACTAATGCATACAATTCTTTATCATATTAGGATAGTTAACTACTGCAGAATTAAATGTCTCAAAATGATAACATATGGGTTTATCGTGCTATGTTAACACTGCTCCCATGGCATAGTCACTGGCATCCGTTTGGATCTCAAATGGTCTTTGAAGATCAGTCAGTGCTAGTACAGGTGCTGTACTAATCTTTTCTTTCAAGGTGTCGAAGGATTTCTGCTGTTTGCCTCCCCACTAAAACACCTTGTTCAATCCTGTTAAAGCATGTAAGGGAGCTGCAATTAAGGAAAAGTTAGAAATGAACTTTCTCCAATATTGTGTTGCTCCTATGAAGCTCCTAACTTCTATAGCAGATTTGGGTTTAGGCCAGTTCACAGTGACTGCCACTTTAGAGGGATCTATCTTCAATTCACCACCCCCTACTATATGTCTCAAATAATTCAGAGATGTTTTGCCAAATTCACATTTTGAGAGTTTAACATATAGTTTTTCTCTTTTCAAAACATCTAGTTTTTGCTTAACATGCTTTAAATGTTCTTCCCATGTTTTGATAAATATCAGAATGTCATCCAGATACACAATAACAAAGTCATCAAGAAAAGGTATGAGTACATCATTCATTAATCTCATGAAAGTAGCAGGAGCATTAATTAAGCCAAAAGGCATAACTAGCCACTGATACAATCCCTCTTTGTTTTGAAAGCAGTCTTCCATGCATCTTGTTCTATCACTCTGACCTGATGATATCCACTATGCAAGTCTAGCTTGGAAAAATAAACAACTTCTTTCAATTGATCTAACAGATCATCTATGCAAGGAAGGGGATACATTTTTTTGATTGTTATCTTATTCAGTGCTCAGTAATCAATGAACATTCTCCACGAGCCATCTTTCTTTCTCACCAAAACGATTGGTGACCCACATGGTGATGTGCTAGGTCTGATGAACCCCTTCTCGAGCAACTACTGCACCTACTTCTTAATTTCAACATTCTCTAAAGTGGACAACCTGTACATTCGAATGTTAGGCAATGGAGCATCTTGCTACAAAATAATATCATGCACTATTTCCTTTTTGGGTGGCAGGCCTTCAGGTTCTTGAAACAAGATATCATACTATGAAACAACCTTTTCTAAATTAGCTTGTTGTTTAGCATTACAGCCCTCAAATAGATTGGTTTTATCAGGTTTCTTTTCCTTTACAACCATCAGTAAGAATTGTTTGCATGAATTTATCATTTGTTTCATCTGCCCTGAGTTTATGAGAGTATAATTATCCTTGAGCTTATGAGCTCTTACAAAGTATTCGATTCCATCTTTAACAAGTAGACACTTGTTCTTAGCTCTATAGAAGATAACCTTTTTGTCATACAAGTAAGGACTTCCTAAAACAATTCCACATATATCCAAAGGAAGTATGTCTAACTCAACCTCATCTACAAATGCGGACCCAAAAGAAAACCTGAGTTTGCATTGTCTAGTCACTTGTAGTTGTGCTTTATCATTTAACCATCCTAATGGGTATGGTTTCTTGTCAGGTGTAGTAACTAATCCCAACTTTTGTACAATTTCTTCAGAAATTAAATTTACTTGTGAGCCACTATCAAACAAAGTTTCAATCTTTTGATGTTTGTAAATAACTCGAATATGGAAAAGCTCATGTCTTTTTCTCTCTTTTTCTTCATCAATAGTAGATTGTGCAGAATTACTAGTAGATGCTTCAGAATTCATACCTTTTATACCTGTCGATGCAATAGTTGTTTCATCTCCTGAGTCTGACACCAAATCTTTTTGAATAGCTGTAGCAGTCTTCTTCTTCTTGCCCTTGAACTTCTTAGGTCTCAGCTCCGGATGCAGAATCCAATAGTGCTCATCATCATGCCCATCCTTCTTATAGTGAGTGCATGAATACCTGTTGTGGGGAAAAATGGCTATGCAGGTCGATCCTATCCACCTAAGGTGTGACAGTGCCTTAGCAACAAACAGAGACAGCTATTCTGGTTTATTCCTTTATGAAATGTGAAAGAGGAGGGATCAATGGACTTACCAGTGTCTTCCGTTTGTCCCTCGATCTAGATCCTCTTCTCTTTGGGTGTTCACAGCTACTTGCCTCCTCGCAAAACCACAAGAGAACAGCTACTTGTCTTCCTGCAAGATCACAAGAGAACAGCTACTTGCGACAAGAGAACAGCTACTTGAGACAAGAGAAGAACACAACACAAAGACAGATATTCATATTCATAAATGATTCAGGATTAGAAGTAAATCAAATACACTAATGCAATCATACATCAAAGATACACCAGCATATAGGAGAAAACCAAGATAGCTTTATTGATAAATAACAAGGTTCAGGAAGAGATACAACCCGGAGGGTTCCAATCCAGCATCTCCTTCCCAGCAGAATGGAATTCCTATCTTCACCTCCCTTCAAAGCATTAAGCACCCAATGATCCAGTCTCAAACCAACAGCAATTCTTTGCAATAACAAAATTCCAGCCCCTAGATCTCATGGAGGAGAGATCTATATATAGTTATTTTGGAGAGAGGATGAGTCAGCTTGAGATCTGACTAGTGTCCTCTCCCTCTCTCAGTTCTTGAATCCACTTGGAGGTTCTTGCTTCCACTTGGAGATTTGGAACCTCTTACTCATCACCAGTCGAATTCCCTGAGGCAAGTGTCACTTTGGAAGCTTCCTGGGCATTGACACCTTGAGGAATGAGCCTGCCACTTGTCCAAACTCGCTCAGCGCAGGTAGCTAGTGTTGCAGTTGACATTCAGCGCAGATGCTCAGTGGAGCAGTTGACATGATCCTGAATTGACTTGTTTTTGAGCAGTTTCAGGTGGAGAACTTCTGTGAATTGCTGTGGTTAGTTAGCCTTGTTCCTCTAGGGGTAGGAACAACATGTTTAGGGACTTTGGATCCCTTAGATTATGGACATTTCATGCTCAATGTTGTAAGGCACAAAAATGTCTATAACAGTTGCCCCCTAAAGTATGAGGCCGTTTATCGGGTGAAATGCTTTATCCAGGAGGGTCTGAAGTTCATCCATTTGCTGGGAGGAGACCTGTAATAAGATACAATACAATACATTATGATTCATACTGCTTTCATGATCTAGCTGAGGCGGGCATTCCCATGCTCAGCTTTATAAATTCATTTTTGTACATAGCACAGATAATCGTCTGATGGTAGACTGATAATTTTGGTGAAATTATCATCCTTTGAGTAGGATGATCATCTGCTGCAATGCTGTACATGTCAAATGTCTTTATCTTTCCTGAATATATATCGCAACCCGAATGGATGAAACTAGATCTGGGGTCTTCAAACTCGTTCGATCTTCACTCTAAGTACAAGTCGATCCATGTGAGAATTGCGCTGAAGTCGAACATGGAAAGACATCACTTGATTACCGGTCAATGATGTAAACCGTTAACAAGTGCGAGAGGAATCACCGATAATGATAATGACCCTCAAGGTACTGCAGTACAATTCACGTGGTGTGAATAAAGGACTTGGCGTCGAACACCACGCAAAATCTTCTGGTCGAAGGTCATTGATGTATACCTGTCGCCAGAAGTGAGAAACTTGCCATTGAGACATGCAAGCTTCAAAGTACTGAAGGGGTTGTTCCTAGATCAACTTCTTGGATAATGAGTTCATGTCGACAAGAAGCGATCCGTCAAAGGAGGGCCTTAATGAATCCCACATCAGTGACACGGAACAGAGCTAATGATTTTAATGGAGGTGAAAACGATCTGTGACATATGATTCAGGGTGGCGGTCATGAATGGATGAAGGATAATGTATGGCAGTGGATGGGACACGGTTGACTCTTTCTGAACGACTTCTCTTGAACATATGGTGACACTGATGCGATGGATCGGTAGCATTACCCCAATTATGGATGGTATGGCGAGACCATGGTGATGTGACCGATGAATGAAACAACCCAACCCGATTGTGGTACGGAGGAAAAGTGTCATGTTCAAGAGCGACTTGCTACCATCAAAGTTCTCTTTAGTTTTCTCCCAATTTTCCCCAGTCATTGCTGACCAGTACCTCTTTATTTTTGTCAAGCTTGAGGAGGATAACATATGCTTGTTCTATAACCTGCCCTTCGGGCAAGCCCATCGCTATGTTTTAACGAGCCTAGCGATAGTGAAACTCGTTCTCGTCTAAAGACAAGTTTGTCGCTATTTAGTGGTTTAACGAGTCTAACGACAAGGATAACTCAGTCCTTTTCATTTTTAGAGAGTCTGAAAAGGTACGTAAATTTAACTCCAAAAATCCTTTTTCGTCATCTAATCCCTTAAGTCTGAAAAAGTATAAAACAATACAAAAGGGATGAGTTTTCAATAGTTTTAACGAGCCGAACAAAACAAGCGCTCGATCTTTTTGTGCAATAATTCCTCAGGTCCAAAAAGATTAAAATCTAGAGGAGGGATAGCACTTCCGGTCGCTTTAACGAGCTGGAAGGCCAAAACTCGGCAATCTTTTCATATTTTACGAGTCAGTTGAAAAGAGCTTAAAGAAGACTCGTCTTTTGAGGAACGAGTGATGAACAGGGTTAGCAGCTGATTCCAGGTACAGGTTGGAATTTTCCAATCACGGCAGTGTCACAAGGATGGCTAGGTGAAATCACTCTTCACAGCTGTTCCTCAAAATGGGTAAACAATCATATGGAGGTGAACGATCGGCCAAATGAAAAGTGGAGGTGACGGTGCAAACATGACCAAGGCTTTTATGGCAGATAAGGTTACGTACACAATGGTTATTTACCGAAATAGGTTCATTTTTTAATGAGCTTGAATGCGCCAAAACACTACTCAAACTTATGTTTATTTTTTAACGAGCATGAACTATGCGCTAAAACTACTCGGATCTTGCGTTTATTTTTTAACGAGCATGAACTTTATGCTAAAACTGCTCATTTATACCAATCATATGATAAGAGTGTCTCATCAAGATTCTATTTTTTAAGGAGCTTCATCTCACTAAGCTTTTCTCTGGAACCTTTCTTTATGCAAGTTTGGAAACGACTAATCCTACGAGTTTAAAGGGTTAGACCTACAGGTTTAAAGGGAGGACCTAAAAATTTAAAAAATAAATAGTCGCCCCTTGCTTGCACTCGAAAAGGTTTGCATGCCCCCAGGCATAAAGTATAATTTCAAAGTTACCTCTACTTCTTTTCCGTCAAAACATTTGTTTTAACGAGAGAGGCTTACCTCTTTCAGGTTACCCAAAGATTGTCTCGTTAATCTTTCAAACAAAACACTTCCTCGGCAATGTCTACCGAAATAAACAAAGGTGAGTGACGTAATCCCGCCAACTCACATAACTTTGACAAGAGAATCTTATCCTAGAACAACCCTCTTCCTAGACAGACAGGGTACGGACTAGTCATATTCTCCTGCGGAAACCTACCCTATACCCAAAGTTTCCCTGCCGAAGCAGGCCAGGACGCATGCCCCCTGGGTTCCAGTCATATCCTCCCGGATTACTCGCGCTCATCAGGAGGACGGACCGTGGGTTGAGACACTTCTTGTGTGAACAGACCATTTAGGGATGGTATCTGACTATTTGTGATGCGTGATCCGGGGAATGAAAGTTGGTCCACGAGCTTGACCATTCTTCCTTCATGCGGAAAACACATTACTCTAAAGAGTGATGAGACGATGGCTCCCATGCAATATATATAGTCTCGTCCAAGGAGTAGGTTATAATCCAAGGGTCCTTGAATGACCATCACGTTCATTTGAACGGTCTTCCCTTTCAATGTTATGGGCACATTGGGGAGGATCCCTAAAGGTCGACTGGTTCCCTTATCAAAGCCTGATAGATTTCTCATTTCAGGCAAAAGCGCAGGCGAACCAAGCGCTTTCCAAGCAATAGAGGAAAGGATACTCACAGATGCCCCTTCATCAATAACTGTACCAGCCATTACCATTCTGTATATTTGGACAATAATTCTGAATGGTATGCTAGCTGGCAAGCGGGGTCTGCCTAGTTGGTTCCAGTCAAAGGACACAACCAGGTTGCTTGGTGGTGGGACCGAGTATACGGCCGGATAGCGCTCTGATGAACTTCCTTCCTGCGATAAAGGAATGGTGGCATTGCCCCCTTGATCATCAGAGTCAGTGCTGATGAAGAGAATCTGGATGGTGTCGTCTTTATTCTCCTCTGTGATGATGTCATTCGAAGATAGAGCCTCTGAAGGCAAAACTGGGTCAACTGCCGTTTCAACCTTTAGACTTTCGTCAGGTATGGATTCAGACGGTTCATCTTCAATGACAGGTGCTTCGGCTGACCTCCTGGGCGGGTCAGCCGGGTTCTCAACTAGCGAAGGACTTGGCAGGAGTTTTTGATATCCAGGAGGAATTTGCGCTCGTAAAATCGGGCGATCTTCCAGAACTCTTTTTGCCTCATCTAAGAAGGGACAACGGTGGATGGCGTGATCGCCTTCACACAGTTTGCATGGAAATCTAGCTTTCCCACTCTATCCTGGGGCTTCACTTCCGCTAGTTGACGGTGAGCAGTCGACATGGCTATCAGAGGTCGATGCTACCGAATTGTGCAAACGGGGGGACCAGTCTCTTAGTATCCGAGGGATACAGGGACAATCTCGGTGGAAGTGGTCTCCCTTGCATATGACACATGGCGATTTAGGCCTTACGAGTGCTGTGTGTGGATTCTTGTCAGACGACACTTGTTTGCCCCCAGTCGCCTTTGGCTCCTTCTTCTTCTTCTCTTTCTTCTTCTTCTCCTTCTTCTCCTTAGGAACTCGGTTCTTACTGGTTCCGCCAAGCGAAGAGGAAGGAGGAGAGGAAGATGAAGTTGAAGGTTGGTGGGTAACTTTTGTCTGGTCTAACTGTTGACTCGACTGTTCAGGAATGGTGGTATTCTGAACGACATTGGTTGAAAAGAGCCAGACGGGTAGGCCAATTGTCAATCCTGGAAGTGACAAAGTGGCCATGTGGGGCACACCAACATCTCCCCAGGAGGAGAAGGGACTAGTATTTCCACCAAGGGGAATTCCTTGGCTGGTGTGCTCTATCTTTTCAACCTAAAGATCAACGCGGAAATAAAGGGTGATTGTTCCGTTTAAAATAAATTGTTAACGACGCTTTAGACACAACTTGCTTTTTCACTTTTAAAGAGTCGAGAAAAAGCTAAAGATGACTCTAGTCTCCTTCGATGTTTTAACGAGCCCGAAGTGACAAATGCTCGGATGGACTTTTTCTGTTATAGAGTCTGAAAAAGGCCAAAAGGAACTGCTCTGGAGTTCTAGGCAGAGGGTGTGCCAAACTTTTCGCAAAACCGCAGAATACTTTTTACGGTACGGGCGGTCGATCTTCGTGAATGCTGTGTTCACTGCATTGCGATCAGTAGGGCAGCCGACACGGCTTCCTAAGGATACAATATATATGCCTATAGGGGTCTCCCAATATATACGCGATGGTACGTGGGAGCACAATCCGTACTAGCGCTGTCGTCCCTCAGGAGGAATCACCCACCTTCCACGAGATCGACAGTCACTAGGCTTAACGACGCCGGAACACGTCTCTAGCCTAGACCTCTATGTTGTGCGTTATGTTGCAAAGCGTTGTTAGGTTCATTCAGTTTATTTTAAGTTGATCTTTTTAGAAGTTTGCCTTTCAGGATCACCACGAGATGTATGGTACAATTCCTAAATGCAGTCTAAGATGATAAGCAAGCTTTATAATCTTTTCAACTTTGAAAATCCTAGCTACTAAGGGAAAAGAAAGACACCATCTTTTCTCAAAGAGCAATCAGCACACTCTAATGCACTCTTTCCTAAATCAATCATGCAAACTTATCAAAATGCAAATGCACAATGCAGGTGTTTGTTTTCTGCTTTCTTAGTATTGATGCCTACAAAGAAAGCTTTTTGTACAACTTTGAATTTGCTTTTAAATGACAGATACAAACAAGTTTACTTTTCCGAAATCAACAAGGGTAGAAGAGATTACAATCACTTTGCGACTTTCGAAATGAATACTTGTTTCGACACTTAAAAGAGACAAACTCAAACCAATAAGCAAAAGCAAATGTATAATCAACTGTAAACAGCCAATGAACTCTCTCCTAAGATCACAATCAACAGATCTGAATCAAGGGATACAGGATGATTATTTCACTCATGCAAAGGAAAACTGTAAATGACGCCACAAACACATAAAAACACTCACAGTATTTTCGTACAAAAGGAGGCAGAATTCAAGCAAAGAAAAGGAGTTATCAGACTGGTACCTATGCTGGTTAAAGGCTGCAAAAAACAGAGATCAAAACAGGGCAACAGAGAGCAGAGAACCTCAGCTGCACAAGGCCAAACTGGTTCAGCGCAACATCAACACCGTGGAGTTGACATTCAGCGCAGGTAGCCTTCACGGGACCTACCTTGAAATGCAGACTGCCTTCACAGTGTCTGCGCTGAAGGAGAAACTCTCGTTTCTCCTGGGTTCTGGGTCACAAATTGCTCAAAAATCAACAGTTTCAGGCCAAATCAGAAACACAAGCAAGGTATAATCAAAGGGATGCTTTGAGAGGGTACTAAGATCTATCACAAAGGATCATCAAATCATTTGTGAGTCCATTGTTCAGATCATAGACAAAATCCAGTGAAGGATCAAGGCAGCAACTGTCTACTTTGCAGAAGCAGTTCGATTGTTGCTGTTGAGTCTATGAAGCAAACAATGATGTAAACACAAATAAAATGACTAAAACAAATCTCCCCAGCGGAGTCGCCAATTTGTTGTGGGGAAAAATGCCTATGTAGGTCGATCCTATCCACCTAAGGTGTGATAGTGCCTTAGCAACAAACAGAGACAGCTATTCTGGTTTATTCCTTTATGAAATGTGAAAGAGGAGGGATCAATGGACTTACCGGTGTATTCCGTTTGTCCCTCGATCTAGATCCTCTTCTCTTTGGGTGTTCACAGCTACTTGCCTCCTCGCAAAACCACAAGAGAACAGCTACTTGTCTTCCTGCAAGATCACAAGAGAACAGCTACTTGCGACAAGAGAACAGCTACATGAGACAAGAGAAGAACACAACACAAAAACAGATATTCATATTCATAAATGATTCAGGATTAGAAGTAAATCAAATACACTAATGCAATCATACATCAAAGATACACCAGCATATAGGAGAAAACCAAGATAGCTTTATTGATAAATAACAAGGTTCAGGAAGAGATACAACCCAGAGGGCTCCAATCCAGCATTTCCTTCCCAGCAGAATGGAATTCCTATCTTCACCTCCCTTCAAAGCATTAAGCACCCAATGATCCAGTCTCAAACCAACAACAATTCTTTACAATAAAAAAATTCCAGCCCCTAGATCTCATGGAGGAGAGATCTATATATAGTTATTTTGGAGAGAGGATGAGTCAGCTTGAGATCTGACTAGTGTCCTCTCCCTCTCTCAGTTCTTGAATCCACTTGGAGGTTCTTGCTTCCACTTGGAGATTTGGAACCTCTTACTCATCACCAGTCGAATTCCCTGAGGCAAGTGTCACTTTGGAAGCTTCCTGGGCACTGACACCTTGAGGAATGAGCCTGCCACTTGTCCAAACTCGCTCAGCGCAGGTAGCTAGTGTTGCAGTTGACATTCAACGCAGATGCTTAGTGGAGCAGTTGACATGATCCTGAATTGACTTGTTTTTGAGCAGTTTCAGGTGGAGAACTTCTGTGAATTGCTGTGGTTAGTTAGCCTTGTTCCTCTAGGGGTAGGAACAACATGTTTAGGGACTTTGGATCCCTTAGATTATGGACATTTCATGCTCAATGCTGTAAGGCACAAAAATGTCTATAACAATACCTGCTCTTCTATGTAGTGTTATCATTCCTTGCTCTTCATTTCTGCTTTCTTTTCTCCTTATTCTTGCTTGTAGTGGGTTGGGATGATCCCCCAACTTCTGGACTTCCATTCTTTCCTCTAGCTTCTAGATGAGTAGCTTGTACAGATACCTCATCTATATTAATGGGATTAAACATGAGGATAGTGTGCCTCATGTAGCTGTGTAGACCACTAATGTACTTCAATAGAGTCTCAGGTGAGTCTAATGAGATTCCTAAAATCAATTCTCTCTTCCTAAATTCTTGGGTGTATCCTTGTACACTTTTCCCTTTCTGTCGAAGAGTTTGCCAGCTCATCATGGCTTGCTACATGTAGGCCAATGGATAGAATTTCTTTTTTATTACAGAAACAAATTCACTCCAGAAAGAAATGATCTTGCCATGTCTTTTCATGTCAGCTCAGGTCCTGCCTTCCCACCAAACCAAGGTAGTGCCTGCAAGGCATAGGCTTGCCAGCTGAATCTTACTCTTGTCTGAATCAATACTCTGTACTCTGCAATAAACATAAATTTGTTTAATCCAATTGTCCGGATTTTCTGCATTAAACTCTCCATCATATATAGGTAAATCAAATTTAACATCTAGTTTAACCAAAGATGCCTTCTTTTTATGTTCATGGCTATTAGGAGGTGTGAGAAAGCTTTCTTCTTTCCCTTTCCCTTTTGAGTGGTCATGAAATAGAGACTTATCTTCTCCTTTGTCTTGTTTAGATCTTGATGAATCTTCATCCTTATGTTTCTGTTGAATCCCTGAAAATCGGGTCGACAACAAGGGGGATACCCACCCGGTCCGGACCTTGGTTGGTAGCTCCTTATCCGTTTGGTGTAGCGGGTCCGACTGGGGATAATGGGACCAATTTCCCAATCTAAGGGTGTGTGTGTGTGCAGAGTTGGATGATGCTGATCTAAGGGTTCTAATCTAAGCTACTTTAATTTAATTCTATGCTATTGTAATCTAATGAAAACAACACATCTAATCTATGCTAACCTGGGATGTATTTCTTCTATTATGCGATCTAAAGAGATTTAAAATAATAACTGGTAATAAAGATCATTTAGTTATCATAAGAATGGAAATCAATTAAGATGAACCACTTTGCATAAAAAGTTAGGCAAAACAGTTGTGAACAACATATCACATAATAAGTTATTCATATATCAAACATAAATAAATGACTCCACCGTACAAAAGTGCCAAATGGTAACTCAAACATTCATGCAATAACATATAAACAACTAAAAACTGTATATCACTTTAAGAATATAAGCAGAAATGGTCAAGAGATAAAAGTACCATTTATGACTGGTCCTACTCATAAGCTTCAAGAAACAATGATTTATCTCTCCTTGTTCTAATATCTACCAAGAGTACAGAAGTGCAACATCAGTAGCATATATCAAATGCAAACATTAATAAACCTTGATCCATTCATTCATCAAAACCTCCTCTGAGGGTGCAAAAGTGCATGTTCTGAGCACAAGTTTTTGACAAATTTCTGGACCCTTCTCTAAATGCATGAGAAGGGTTTAAATACTGCTAACTAAATAACTTAATTACATAAATTTTGGATACGGTTTAAATGACCGCCCTTTATCTAAGCAAACTTATTTCTAAAAATTGAATCTAATTTCTGACTATTTTTGCATTTGCTCCTTAGTGCTGCGAGCATGCAACATTTGCCTGGGAAGAGTCGGCTGTTTGTCTTCTACTTTTGCTTGAGCTACGAAAATAGAAATGGCAAGCGTTGGCACCACTTTTTAGTAAACTAGAAGATATTTTTGGGAATCATCCTCTGGCTGGGCGAATTCACTGCATATATACTTGGTAACAACCCAAATTTCTCTCAAATTGCTTCTGCTTTTTCTATCTCGGTTTCCGGACTCGTGGATGACTAAGCAAGTTAGGGACTTTGCTTTCTGAACAATTTTCTTAGCGATGCGCGATTAGCGCTAGGCGCTAATCGCACATCAAAAACTGCCTCTGTTCTTTGATCCGGGCCTTTCTGGTGCGTTTTCCGCCTTTAGCGCTTTTTCCTTTACCGGGCATAAGCTTCAGAATTTTGTAAACATGCTGCTTTTGTGAGCTTTTGACCTTGAGTGTCGAATCGCCTATTGATATCAGCATCTGTTCAGTAATACTCTAAAATTTGTGTTTCTATTGCATGCGGTATCCGTTTATGAGGGCATCTCTTCTCTGTTCTCCGAGCATTGACGCTTTCCCTTTTTCCTTAGATGTTTCCTGCACATTGCTTCATGTTGTTTCCTGTTTTTATTCCTGCAGTTCACGCAAAGGAAAAGAGTAATGATAATAAATTTTGACACGAAAGCTCTAAGCTCTACGAATGTATAAAATCATGACACCTCATAGTGAACTGAATCTTTGAAAAACACAAAACTATCCTTCATGAATACCTTGGCGTACATTCATTAATTTTCTTTAAGGCGTGCGCCCAATTTTTGGTTTAGGGATAGCTTTTCTTGAACGCTGAGCCGAGCAAAATTTGCGATGGGTTATTTCTGTGACTCACATCGCAGCATCGCGTTTATCACATTATCAAGATGTGTCATCGCAGAGTTTCCTGATCAGTTTAGCGCAAAATCGTGCAGATCGCATTTATCGCAGGATCGCAGATATCGCAAGATCGTAGATATCGCAAATCGTTGCAATTTGTTAAGTTATTGTGTGTTGTTTATGCGATGTTGCAATATGCAATGTCGCATATCAGCCATCGGATATTTCTTAAGATTTTCATTTATGGGTGCTTCTTAATGTATGCGATGCGATGAATTTCGCGTCGCTTCTTTGCAGTTTTTTTATTGTGCTCATAAAGAAATGTTTCACTCTTCTCCGTGCGATGTATTTTTTTTTTGAGGAGTATAATACAAATTTTTTTTGAATTTCTTACTAAGGGTCCCCACTTCTTTAGTGTTATTGCTAATACTAAAGAAGGAGGGGGGTTGTTGGTGGTCAATTGTTGTGACCACCAACAGTTTCCTAAAATCCCTATACATTTCCTCTACCATTTACTTTATGGCTAGGAAAATATCTATGAATTGAGGGTCTAGCCCCATAACACATTCCTCTGACATTGTCTTCTGAGGATAGACTCTCCCAATTTCAGGATTAGTTTCAACCAACTCTCCTTCTCCTAATTTGAGCTTTGATCTAGTTAGCATTCAATAGCTAAAACCAACACAAGCTTGTCTAACCTTAACAGCCTAGAGCTCTCATACCACTTGATCTAAAAATCACTCGTGAGTGACCTCAGTTAATTAATGAATGAATGAAGGTATTATAGACTCATGTGCTGGTGTGTGTGTCTATGTTATCTTAGTCAAAAGATCGAAAATATTGCAAAATACATAGACACGGGAAAATGGAAAACAGTAAGAGAAACATAGTAAGCAAATACAAGAACACAACAAATTAATAAGGATTTCACCCAATCCTCCTAGGCTACGTCTCCGGTCCAGATTTCAGTGGTGGCCTTCTTTTATTGTGTCTTAAAGCAGAGTTTTTACAATGAGGAGCTCAAATTGAGTCTCCTGAAATAGATGATGCTTAGTAGGGTGGTTCTTGGATTCCCCAAGCCACTAGAGTGCATAGACTCTTTCTTACTAAGTCTTGACCTCAACTGGTCTTGATAGGATGAGTCTAATTTGGTACTCAGTTCCCGGTAGATATTCTCACAGGGATTGCTTGAACCTCTCAAGCCTTCTGTCTGCTCGACGTTGCCTTAGGTCTACAAGTCAGCTCGGCTCTCTGCGTGTGCTTCTATCTCTTTTGTCTCCTTCCTCACTATTCTCTTCTTTCTGACAGTGTTTTTTTCTTCCTTTTTCTCCCTTTTTTGTTCTCTATCTGTTCATGGCTTAAAGCCAATATGTCTCGTGACTGTTTGTTTCCTCTTCCGCCCCTTCTAATCCCCTGCTGCTGTTTTCTTGGAGTTCCCTACCTCTGCGTCATTGCCACTATGTAACGTCTCACAGGGAAGTGGTCACTTGTCCTCTCATGAACTATGCCAGCTCTTCCTCAAACGGTTTGGTATTTCGGTTACTCTGTGTAATAATTCATTCTTCAGCTCAGTAGTCAAATCAGACTTCAGACTTTTATATGTTGTCACTCAATTCTCCCTCTAGATCTGGTTTCACATTGGGCACATCCTCCGCCGTTAGATCTAGAACCCCCAGATCCTACGGTGTTCGCAGACATTAGCCCGCGATGAGAGGCGGTTTTCTCTCTCATCCGCGGACATGCGTCGTTTGCGGTATGAAATCGCTGGGTCTCTTGACAATTCCGCTTACTACCCAAAACGTCTCTGATATTTTGCCAGTTTTGGAGTGCAGGACCCGCCTTTCGCTTTAGCGCTTTTCCCACGGTTTTCAGCTTTCCTTGTGACTGAGTGCTTGAGGCCTTCCCTTCTTGAGGGGTTTTGCCGAGCAATGCGTGATTAGCGCTTAGTGCTCAGCGCTAATCGTGCATCAAAAACGGCCTTCATTTTCTGATCTAGACTTCCTAACTGCTACCTTTTTCCCTGCGTGGTCTCCATGGGCCTCGGTCAGCGCACTTTTACCGAGGTCCTCATCATTCATTGCTGGCTACAAACTACCACTATCCAGAGGTCTTCCTGATAGCTCATTGTCCACAAGTTTTTTGAAGTCTGTCCTGATTTGATACCGTTATAGAACTCTAATAATTTTTCATGGATCCAATTCGGATCACTCTTTATTTTGATTTACCTACATATCATGTGTACTTCATTATAAAGGCTTGTTATAATATTTGCATTGAGATATTAGTTGAACTTTCGTGAAAATATTTCTCATCAGCCATCTAGTGAAGTGATGTCCTCGAAAAAGGTGAGGCCAGATCTATGACTTTTATTGGTTAGGTTTTCATTGACAGACTGATGGTAAAGAGGTGGTTAGACATTAACCACCATATCACTCCACACCTTCTAGAAATAATTATTTCCTCGTCTACTGTCGGGTAGTGCTCTGTAGCTTTTGGAAAACCTAGCTTCGGCTAGGTTATGGAATTCCATTTCCATTGTCTTTTTCCAAGACAAACATGTGTGTTGAGCATTAGAAAAGGTATGTAATTGCCACTTATTTCTTTATCTTTTCCTTTAATTCATAAACTTCTTTGCATTCTAAGATGGTTATGTGATAAAGGATTATGCTAGAATTAAGGGGAATTGTGATTAATGTAAAATGACTAATTGTTGCCTTTTTCTATGCAGAAAATGAAGAAAATGGAAGATTGCCATTTCGGAGGAAAAGACAAGGAAAAACCAACTGTTGTCCCTTTGACAGGAAACCACATCCAGATGAGGAAATTGAGATTGGAGCGCATGGGCCAAGAAAAGGAAGAAGAAACGCAATGTCAGTGCAAGAGGATGAAAAGATAACTGAAGGTTAAAGATATGGCGAATCCCTCAGGATCCTTTGATCCTGAGGGATCGCTACCTTAGGGATATCTGTATTTTTGGTATTTCCGCCTGGCCACTATAAAAATGGACAACACTGCAAGCCCAGGGGGTGAATTGTTGTTGATTTATAGAATTTTTTGTTGCAATCTGAACTTTGATCATCGACTCTCTTTAAAGAGCGATCGTTGTAACTCTGTTTTTATGATTAATACATAAACTTCATTGCTATTCCATTATCTGATTCTGGAGTAACCGTAGCAGTGTGTCCCTGGTGGCTAAGGGCCCAGCCCTAGTGGATCACTAGCTTTCTGTATCATTATTTTTTGATTATAAGTCGAGTGTGGTTCGATTTCCTTTACTTGCTTTATTCAGTAATCTGCTGTTCCTTGACTTTTCATTTACTTGCTCTGTTATACTGACTTTGTATTTTAATAGTAAGGTTATTATTTGCAACTAAAAATGTTATGTTGTTCATTCTGAAATCATATCGCATTGTCTAATTTGAATATTGTTGTTCATTTGTAGATTGACACTACTGTTCATTTGCAGATTGGTATTGTTGTTCATTTAGCTACGGTTTACCTATAATTGTGATTATTGTTCATTTGGACTACTGTTCCATTACCATCACAATTTTTGTTCCCTTATAACTGTGGTTAATACTTCTGATGCTAAACTCAGATTACTGATTCCATCATTCTAGATTCGCTGTGTGTTTACATTTGATTTAGTCCACTATTCAATATTTCATAGACTTACTTAAGTTTGTCGTTCCATCCTTGGATTGCTGTTCAATTCATTTACTAGTTAAAGATTTATGTCCAATTCCCTTCGATTAAGATTGCTGCTTAATTCATTCCTGTAAATTAAGCTTTGTTGTTCAGTCTGTTCAATAGATTAGTTGTTTTTCCTTTCTATTATTTCAAGTATTTGCTTTGGTGTGAATAGAACGATCTGCAACTATAGCGAACATTAACTATTGTTGTCTAGTTCCCAGATTGGAGATATTCTCTTTGATTGATTTTCATTTGCATCAGTTTATGAAGGAAAGAGTTATCATTACTGCATCCTTGACTGATGATTGCTGCATTTTCTTAAGTGAATTATCTAGTTACAAAGCATTTAATTTTCTTGCCATTACATTTAGAGTTTGTTTCCAGTGTTTGTTTACTTTTGTAAAAGCACTATACTACTAGCATTACTCTTGACAAGTGATGGTCTCAGACTGAGTACACTCTTGAGATAACAAATCATCCTGGACTGATAATTAATGTAGGGTAAATAGAGGTTAAAAAGACCCCTTTTACTGCTCAACATTTTGGCATTGTTACCGGGGAAGAGTGTAGCCATTTGTTTCTTTTAGAGAGTAGTGTGAGTACCTGCTAGGAGAGAATTGGGTTTTAAAAATGGAAGGTAAGAACCTGCATATGGAGCATGTAACAGCCCTGCTCCCCCACCCACTTTCCTGCAGATTTGTTTATTTTGGGTAGAAATAAGCATTTGATTTTTGTGTATGACTAAGAAGAAAAAGCTTGAAAAGAATATTAAACCACTACCCAAGCCTGATAAAGCTAAGGGGCTGGTGACCCTTGGCCGATCGACCTTTATAGACGAGATCCTTAAAAAAGAAGAATCTCAACCTTCAGTAGGATCTAGAAAAGCTACTTCTACACAACCTACTAGTTCCCTTCAAGCCACAGGATCACCATCTGTAGCCTTTGCTGAGGTGCACAACCAAACAAAGGAGCAAGATTTTCAAGAAATTGAGAATTCTAGCCCAAAATCATTACAAGAAGGGAACCTTAGTAATCTCTGTGAGGGAGGAGGAGAAACAGGGGAAACTGAAGAACCAAGATCTCCTCTTGGAATAGTTCAGCCATTAAGCAGCCTAGATAAGGGAAGTGCTGTAAAAATCATCCAGAATGAAGCTGAAAAACATGAAGAGCTAAAATCCCCCCAAACATTAGTTCAGCAAGGAACTCTCATCATCCCGGACAAAGAAAGTGTTGTTAAGGCCATTCCTGTTAAGGCCATTCTTGCTCCTTCTAGCTAGCCTAGGAATACGCTCCTAGAAATCCCAAAAGGTTATTGGCACATATTTGACCAAATGGCCCAGAACTAGCAAATCCCCCAAACCTCCACATTGTAATATCCCATTGTAGATACTGCAGTTAATGCACTTATGAAGGCCATTCCTTTCCAGCATATCCCTACATTTCATGTCTTAACATCAGAAGATCCAGACGCATTTTTGTTTGAAATCGATGTGTTGTGCAGGGGGTATGACTATACCACCGATACCCAAAAGCTGAAACTATTTCCGTCTACATTAAAAGGGGCTACTTTACTATGGTTTATGGGGTTAGGTGGAGGTGTTATAAATGATTGGGATCAGATGAAAGGTGCTTTCCTGAAGAAATATTAGGATTATTGTAGGTATAGAGAGTTAAAGGATGAAATATTTCAGATGGTAGCTAGACCTAATGAGTCATTGGAAGAATATGTTGAACATTTTCAGTATAATCTTCAAAGGTCTCCTTATGCATCATTACCCTTACCTGACAATGTATTAAAAACAACATTAATTAAAGGCATGAAGGAACAATGGATTGAAACACTAAACATTATGGGAAAAGGAGACATCTATCAAGAAGATTTTGCTAACATCATTGATTTATGTCTCAGGAGTTCGTGAGGCAGCACAAGGCTAAAACTAGTGGAACATGACAGGTTCACAAGGGACAACAAGATCTCTAGAGGAGTAACCCGCGCAGAAATTAGAAATTTATTGGAGAATTTCAAAATTGATATATTGGGGACTCTAACAATGCAGCTCGATATTATGCAAGAGAAATAAAAACAGGTAGAAGCAGAGCAAAATCTGGCAATATTCTACCCCAGATGCAGAAAGAAACATAGCCACAAAGAGTGCCCACTAAATGCAGTTAAAGTCTGCGCTATTTGTACAAAAGACCATTCTACAGAGAACGGCCCATCACTTCCTGGTCTAAAAGCAGTATATAAAGAAGTAGGAGAATAATCAGAACCGGTGTACCTACTTAATTAGTGTCATCAATGGCAATTGCGACAATCAGGTATGTCTCCCAATCCGTCTTCTTCTTTCTAGCCTCCTCAATACTATGCTCAATAATATAATACGATGTGGAAAAATCAACCTCCCTTCTCAAATTGGTCACAACAACCATTTTCTTCATCATCTCCATGGCCGAATCAAACAAGCCAATATAATTGGCCTAATTTTCCCTATGCTCCACCATATTGGCAAAACAATGCATATCCAACACAATTTTCCCCTCCCACTTCGCAGAATCAAGCCTAGCAGACAAAATGGCAAAGACCGATGAATCAACCAACAGGAACCATTCCACTCCCTCAACCTACACTGCCAGCACTACAACAAAATCCCCAGTCCAACTTAAGACTGCAGCTCCCAGGCCAACCCAACTTGAACCCAAATAATAATAGATCGGTTCAATCTGTTCAAATAATCAAAACACCAAAGCTAGAAACTGATCTAAGGGAGTGCAACAACCTTCAATTAAGATCTAGGCACATTATAGAAACCGAGGGAGATAAAAATGTTCAAGTTGAAAATCAGTTACCCGTAGAACAAACATTACAAAAAGAAGATGTGGTTAGTGTTAGGGCCCCACCCTAACCCCCTTATTTATGTAATGGGATCGAGTCATAGTCAAGAGTAAATAAAGCCCATATTAATAATTGTAAGTGGTTAACCCGCAATTAATGACAGGACCACAGTTAGTTGCAAATGGGCCGTAGTATTAGATAGATGGTATTAATAAAACCCATGGTATTGATCCTTGGTATTGCATGTATGAGTCATATATAAAGGATAGAGACTCCCTGCGAGGAGCACCGTGTCTTATTTTTGTATCGAGCTCTGCTCTAATGGAGGTTGCCACCTCGAAGAGGCCAGTGAACATTGCTTTCTGAATAATAAAATATTTGTTGTTTTCTCACTGTTCTATGTTCTGGGTATCTTTCTTTGCATATTCTATATTTGGGTATCTTTTGCAGGTTAAGAGCATAACAAGTGGTATCAGAGCACTTTCCAGGGCCGGTGGGATCTCCATTTCGTAGCAATTTTTTTTTTGGGCTAGAGACGTGTTCCAGTGTCTTTAAACCACGGGATCTGTCGTTGAGTGCATAAACCTGTGGATTTGGGGAGGCATGCATGTAGGAAATACAAGAGGTGGTCACGCTTGTTGGACTCCCTTGTAACCCCTGCGGGTACCCCTTCGAGTAGTAGCGCATTAGACAGAACCGCGTTCGGACTGTCTTCCAAGTACCTTCTAGGTATATTGGAAGCCCCTTAGCTCCTTTGCAACCTCGCCATAGATAAACCTTCGGCCATCTTGCTACTACAGTACGCTGAGAACAGCACTCGGAGAGATTAATCTCCCGTACGATAGGGTAGTCGGGTTGTACGGCTAAGGGTACGGTTGATCCTCCTTAGTTAGAGCCCTGAAACATTGGGCCGAGTACTACTGTCAGACCCTTATGTATATTTTGATCTGTAGCACCTGACACTCCTCGAGACCATAGTTCCCTTTTCTATCTTGGGATCACGCATCATATCTGCCAGATCAACACGCAAAGAGGTGCAGCAGCAGCAGACATCAATCCTGCAGTTCTGAGTTAGCAGACCAGCCATTTCGATCTATTAGATCCATCAGATCTTCAACAGCAATCTGTTCCGTCGCCTAGAGCTATCCGATCCTCCATTCAGATCTCTTAGATCCACCAGATCTGAGTAGTTGTGTGGGGTTCATATATCGGGGTATAATTTTCGTAGGACTTTTGGCCGCATTGACATTTTGAGGATTTGGCAACTGCAGTATTCATAAGGAAGGAGTAAAACTCCCAGGGTGCTTATTAGTGATCTAGCCCATCAGAATTAGGACGACGAGCTGAGCACGGTGGTACCATTCAATTCTTAGTGAATTTTTTTTTAGGTGGTCCCAATTTTAAAAAACATCAGGTCGGTGCATGGTAGAAACTAGAGCTCAAGCTATGGCCAATGAAAGGATGGACAAACTTGAAGAATCCTTGCAATCCCTCCACATTCAGCTTGACCGACTAAATAGCCTGATCCCGAGCATAATCCCGAAGGGCAAGGAGGAAGCCCACGAGGAGGCGTATAATGGCAATGGACACAGTGAGGGTGAGTCTAGCCACTCTCCTCACGTCTGACGCACCCACCAACAATCCCGTCAGCGACCTCCCAAGTTGGATATGCATAAATTTGATGGTTCTCACCCGGCAAAATGGATAGCACAAATGGAGCAGTATTTCAATCTAAATAACATCGTAGATGATGCGACTCAGCTTATGGTGGGGAGCATGAACTTGAACAATGAAAGGTGGCAATGGTGGGAATGGCATCAACGTTGCAATGGACCTTTTCTGGCTTGGACCAAATTCAAAAAAGCTCTTACAGACCGCTTTGACCAGGAATCTTCTTTTTTGGGTCGTCTTACTAAGCTCCAACAAACTGGTACAGTGGATGAATATATTACAGCTTTTGAAGCCTTGGCCTTCCGCACTTGGGGTCTCTCAGATGTGTTCTACACGGAATGTTTTATCAGGGGTCTTAAAGAAGCCATCAAAGCCCAATTCCTATTGCACCACCCTCCCACATGGACAGAGGCTTGCAAGGTAGCTCATAACATGGAATGTGCATTAGCAGCCCAGTATAGTCGCCCAAATTTCTCCGCTAAAGGTTTCCCCCCATAGGCTCACAACACGACTCAAACAATTAAGGTCCAAAAGGTGTCACCTACGGAAATGGCCGAAAGAAGAAAGCAAGGATTATGTTACTACTGTGATGAAAAATACTCCCAGGTCATGAATGCAAGGAGCCCAATTTTTTTCAAATTGATGCCACTGACTACAGCTCAACAGAGGAAGATCCACCATTTGAGGAACATGAGGCGCTAGAAGAGGACAACCAAAAGGACAATGTCTCTGACGAACCCGTTGTTTCGTTGCATGCTTTGGTAGGGATTTCTTCACCTAAAACTCTCAAAATCAGAGGTTTTATTAAACATTGCCCAGTAGTAGTCTTGATTGATAGTGGAAGTACACATAATTTCATCCATCAAAAAGTCACAGAAGCAGTGCATTGTTTTGTATGAGTAGTTTCTAACTTCCAAGTCCAAATTGTGGATGGGGGCACAATAAAATGTGAAGGCCACTGTGAAAATGTCAAACTTCAAATGGAGGATTATCAGTTGAAAACCTACATGTTTGCCATACACATGGGAGGTTGCAACATTGTCCTCGGCGCTGAATGGCTCCGCACTCTTGGGCCAATCACAATGGATTTCCAGGAGTTATATATGAGTTTTAAGTAGAACAACCACACACATACCCTCCGTGGACTCTCTTCGGGAGCTCCCTCTATCATCAGCTCGCATAGGATGGAAAAATTGCTAAAAAAGGGCCATCATGGAGTTATAGCTCAATTTAATGCCATCCAGGCAATCGAAACCAAGTCTCTACCAATTCATCTTGAGATGCAAAAGATTTTAAATAACCATCTGCCGGTCTTTGACAAGCCTCATGAGCTTCCACCCTCGAGAGGGGAACATGATCATAGCATCACCTTGGTTCCAGGGGCCCAATCCCCAAATGTGCGCCCACACAGATATTCGTTCACCCAAAAGAATTAAATAGAAAAAATAATCAAGGAACTTTTGGAAGCAGGTGTCATTCGTCCCAGCATTAGTCCTTATTCATCACTGGTGGTCATGGTGCTCAAGAAATATGGGGAGTGGCGGATGTGTCCAGACTTCAGGGCCCTCAATAAGTTGACAGTCAAAGATAAATTTCCCATCCCTGTGGCTGACGATTTGCTGGATGAACTCAATGGGGCTCACTAAGCTGGATCTTCACTTAGGTTACCACCAAATTCGCATGAAGGAAGTCGACATTCCAAAGACTACTTTCAGAACTCATGAAGGCCATTATGAGTTCCTGGTCATGCCATTCAGTCTTTGTAATGCCCCCTCTACTTTTCAGAGCCTTATGAACCACATTCTCAAACCATATCTCAGGAAATTTGTCCTTGTCTTCTTCGATAACATCCTCATGTATAGTTGCACTTGTGCCGCACATCTTCAGCATGTAGATCTACTCTTGCAACTCCGCTCCGCATAGCATAAATTATTTGTCCAGAGTGTCCAAGTTTCATTTGGCATGGAAGAAGTTGAGTATTTGGGCCACATTGTGGGGTGTGAAGGTGTCAAGGTGGACCCCAAAAAGATCCAGGCAATGCAGGATTGGCCTCAACCTAAGACCTTGAAGAGCTTGAGAGGATTTTTGGGTCTCATAGGCTATTATCGTAAATTTTTCCGCAACTATGGTCGCATAGCGAAGCCCCTCACTCAACTCCTAAAGAAAAATTCATTCTTCTGGAATGAGGAAGCACAACAGGCATTTACAGCTCTAAAAAATGCCATGTGTTCCACTCCAATCTTAGCACTACCTGACTTCACCAAATCTTTTGTCATTGAATGTGATGCTTTGGGTACAGGTATTGGGGCAGTCTTAATGTGGGGAAGGGCGACCTTTGGCCTTCACAAGCCAACAACTAAGTGGGAAGAATCTGGGCCAATCTACCTACGAGAATGAAATGATGGCCATCTTACATGCAGTAGAGACCTGGCGACCTTACTTATTGGGGCGACGTTTCCAAATCCACACAGATCATCACAGTCTTAAATATTTTTTGGAGCAACGCCTATCCTCCCCACAACAAAATAAATGGCTCGCCAAAATGCTGGTATATGATTATGAGATCATTTACAAGAAAGGGAAAGATAATAGTGTAGCAGATGCATTATCTCGCTAATTTGAGGAGGAAACTACTCTGCTAGCAATTTCCCTCCCCATTCCAGAATGGATTGAAGAGGCTCGCAGGGAATGGTTTTCACATCCCGGGCTCTCCCAACTCATTTCTCAATTGCAGGTAGATCCAAATTCCACCAAGGGCTACTCGTGGTAGGATGATATTCTTCGCTACAGGGATAGAGTCATAATATCACCAACATCCACCCTCAAAAGTTGCATTTTGGTAGAATTGCACTCCTCCCCCATTGCAGGACATTCAGGCTTTCAGAAGACGTATGCTCGCACCAGAAGATCCTTTTTTTGGACAGGCATGAAAAAGGACATCCTTACTTTCATAGTAGAATGCGATGTCTGTCAACGCCACAAAAGGGAGATCGTCAACACACCAGGCACATTACAACCGTTGCCCATCCCGACATCAATTTGGATGGAGGTTTCTATGGATTTCATTACAGGTCTTCCAAAGTTAGGAAATAAGTCAGTCATCATGGTGGTTGTGGACAGACTTTCGAAGTATGCTCATTTCTGCACCCTACCCTACCCATTTACACCAACTTTGGTCGCTCAATCTTTCATGGATCAGATCTTCAAATTGCATGGCATGCCCACTTCTATTGTGTCCAATCGCGACCTGATCTTCACCAGTAATTTTTGGGAGGAACTCTTCAGGATACAAGGCACTCAACTAAAACTTAGTACTTCCTATCATCTGCAAACGGATGGTCAAACTGAAGCCGTCAACAAATGTCTGGAAACCTACCTTAGGTGTTTCACTTCAGAAAAGCAACATCTTTGGGTATAGTGGTTACCTTTGGCTTAATGGTGGTATAACACCAACTATCATGCCACCACAAAAATGACTCCCTATGAAGCAGTATATGGTCAAATCCCTCCTTCCCCTACTTCTTATCTCAAGGGGTGCTCAAAAGTACAAGCAGTGGATCAACTCCTACAACACCGCGCAACCATGCTCGCCCATCTTAGAGAGAATCTTCATCAATCTCAGAACCGCATGAAGCAACAGGTAGACTAGCATCGCTCAGAGCACCAATTTCAAGAAGGGGACCAAGTCTTTTTGAGGCTGCAACCATATAAGCAAACATCACTCAAAGACAAGGGTTGTCAGAAACTATCTCCAAAATTCTACATACCATATCAAGTACTTCAGTGCATTGGAGAAGTGGCTTACAAGTTGGCTTTGCCACCTACTGCAAAAATCCATCCAGTTTTCCATGTCTCATGCCTCAAGAAAGTGATTGGGAATAATTGCAGAATTCAAACCAGTCTACCTGAATTGGACGAAGAAGGGTCAATCTGGCTCCAACCTGAACAGGTCCTAGACACACGAGACATGCACTTGCGGGGCCTCATCATTAGGGAAGTCCTCATCAAGTGGAAAGATACCTCTTCGGAAGATGCAACTTGGGAACCAACCACTATTCTTCAGCAGTTTCCACAGCTTCACCCTTGAGGACAAGGCTAGTCTTAAGGGGGAGGGCATGTTAGGGTCCCACCCTAACCCCCTTATTTATCTAATGGGATCGAGTCATAGTCAAGAGTCAATAAAGCCAATATTAATAATTGTAAGTGGTTAACCCGCAATTAATGACGGGACCACAGTTAGTTGTAAATGGGCCGTAGTATTAGATAGATGGTATTAATAAAACCCATGGTATTGATCCTTGGTATTGCATGTATGAGTCATATATAAAGGATAGAGACTCCCTGCGAAGAGCATCGTGTCTTATTTTTGTATCGAGCTCTGCTCTATTGGAGGTTGCCCCCTCGAAGAGGCCAGTGAACATTGCTTTCTGAATAATAAAATATTTGTTGTTGTCTCTCACTGTTCTATGTTCTGGGTATCTTTTTTCTCATATTCTGTATTTGGGTATCTTTTGCAGGTTAAGAGCATAACAGTCAGACAACAGACTCATGACCAAGCAACCACATCTTCTCCCCCATTCCCATAACGATTAATCATACCGCGCCCTATAGAACATCCTGACTTTGATATTCTGGGAGAACTAATGAATTTGTATATTAAGATCCCACTCCTCCAAGCTATCCAAGATATAACAATATATGCAAAGAACATCAAAGAGCTATGTCTAAAAAAGCTAAGGAGGAGAATAACAAATAACCCAACAATCCAAGTAGTTGGCACCCTGTAAGATCTGTTATCAGGAAGAGAAGCACTTGTCAAATATGAAGATCCATGAAATCCAATAGTGACAGTGCAAATCAATGGACAAACCTTTTCAAATTCCTTAGTTGATTTAAGGGCTACAATTAATATTTTAACAACCACCACTTGTCAAAAACTGGGCATTACATCTGTAGAACCAACCTCCACCTTATTAGAACTGGTTGATGGATCAGTAGTTAGGATAGAAGGTACACTACATGATGTCATGGTATCTGTTGATTCCTTGGAATATCCTGCCAAATTTTTGATAATAAACCCCAAAAACCGACTCGATGGACACCCGTTAATTTTAGGCAGTCCTTGGCTTGCGACCACTAATGCTTACATTGGATGCCAACAAGACAATATGACCATAACTAGAGGGAGTAATATCAAGAATCTAGCCGTATACCCTCCAGCCCAGCCAAGTGTAACAATAATAAAAACTAACAGACATCTTGTATCATACCTCATAGAAAACAATAGATCCCCATTAACCATAGAAGATGCCCTCAATTTTAAAAATCAAATAGAAGATGATGTTATTAACAACTTCATTAACCAAGTTGAATCCAGATCCCATGTACAATGTCACATGATAAAGGTAGCATTTGACAATGAACTAGAAGAAGATCCTCTCAAAGATACTCATGATCAAACAATACCCACTACCTTTGTTTCAAACAACAAAATTATAGAGATTGAGCCAGGAAAAACTTTGAACATCAATAATAACCTGACTCTTGAACAAGAAGAAGAGATGGTCCAGCTACTGAGAAAATATAAGGAAGCTTTTGCATGGGATTATCCAAACATGAAGGGAATCGATCCCTAGATATTTACGCACCACATTTATACAGAAAAGGATGTGAGACCCGTTCGCTAACCCCAGCGGAGACTCAACCCTTACTTGAAAGACATTGTGAAAGCTGAATTACAAAAACTTTTGGATGTAAACTTTATTTATCCGATCTCTAATAACAAGTGGGTCTCTCCGCTAGTAGTGGTGCCAAACAAGAATGGAAAGTGGAGGATTTATGTAGATTATAGAGAATTAAAAAAGGCAACCCAAAAATACCACTTTCCTCTTCCATTCATTGATCAGGTATTAGATACATTAGTAGGAAAGAAATTCTTTTCTTTCTTGGATGGCTTCAGTGGATACAATCAGATTCAGATTTCCCATGAAGACCAGGACAAAACTACTTTTACCTATCCTTGGGGAACATTTGCCTATAGAGTCCTACCCTTTGGCCTATGCAATGCCCCGACCACATTTCAAAGGGCCATCCTCAACATCTTATCAGATTTAATAAATGAAGGGCTCGAAGTATACATGGATGATTTCACACCATATGGAGATGATTTCGACCCAGCACTAGACACATTGGAAAAGATGCTGCAACGATGTATCGCCACTAGGCTCTGCTTGAGCCATGAAAAGTTCTATATGATGATGACTAAAGGACTCATCCTAGGTCATTATATCACAGCAGCTGGAATACAGGTAGATCCTGCCAAAATTCAAATAATTTTGCTAATACCTACTCCTACCACATAGACAGAGGTACACAGTTTTCTTGGATTTTCTTGTTATTACAGGAGATTTATAGAACATTTTTCTCAAATAGCTGCACCTCTATATGCACTAATAGGAAACGTTGATTTTGTTTGGATAGATAAATGCGATCGTGCTTTTGAGGATCTAAAAAAGCTTGTGTCAACAACCCCAATGCTTAGAGGCCCAAACTGGGACCTACCATTTCAAATTTCATCAGATGCTACGGACACAGCTATTGGAGCCGTCGTTGGGCAGGAAGAAGATAAAAAACCATATTCAATCTATTACATTAGCAAGAATTTGTCTCCTCTTGAGCTAAACTATATTGTTACTGAAAAAGAATTTTTAGCTATAATACATGTTGTAAATAAATTTAGGTATTATATCACTGGATATCTTGTTGTTTTATATACAGATCACTCTGCCATAAAATATTTAGCAAATAAACCAATTACAAATGGTAGAGTAACAAGATGGTTGGTTTTATTGCAGGAGTTTGACATCACAATAAAATATCGACCTGGGAAAGAGAATCCTGTAGCTGATTTCCTCTCATGAATGCCGAAACCAGTGGACGCAGCAGCAGTTGAAGATCAATTTCCAGATGAACATTTATTTGCTGTCACTATTAAGACACCGTGGATGTTGATGTTGCATATTATCTAGCAGTAGGCAATTACCAAAGCATCTGACCCCCAATGAACAAAAATAGATTGTGCAACATAGTACCCGATTTTCTTGGATTGGGGGCTACCTGTTTCATATAGGGGCAGATATGCACATCAGAAGATGCATCTGTGAAGACGAAATATTTGACATTATGAAAGCCTATCATGATGGACCATGTGGCGGAAGTTTTGCAGATTGAAGAACTGGTCATAAAGTTTTGGAAACGGGGTATTACTAGCCCATAATCTTTAAAGACACGAAAAACTTTGTTCAAGCCTATGACAGTTGCCAAAGAGTAGGATGCCTTGGTCAGTTCAACGAAATTCATTTAAACCCACAGCTAGTAATCGAACCATTTGAGCATTGGGTGCTCGATTTTGTTGGTTCGATCAACCCAGCATCAAATCAGAAAACATATATTCTGGTGGCAACAGAGTATGTGACCAAATGGGTTGAAGCAGATGCACTTCCAAGAGCTACAGAGGACTCTGTGATTCATTTCCTGTTCCAAATATTTGTGTGATATTCAAGGACAGAGGACCATAGTTTGTAGGTAATAAAATCACTGCAACATTAAAAAATTATCACATTCAGCACAAAATTACCACTCCGTATCACCCACAAGCAAATGGCCAAGTAGAGAGCACGAATAAAGTGATAGAGGCTATATTAACAAAAACCATTGCATCACACAGACGTGATTGGGCTACAAGATTCTTGGAAGCCTTGTGGGCATACCAAAAAACGTGGAGAAACACCACCGGTTATTCACCATATCAGCTAGTATTTGGAAAGGAACCCATCTTTCCAATAGAGTTCGAAATACAAACATTGAGAACAGCACAGGAGGTTGGTATAGATTTAAGTGAGGCCCAGACTAATAGATTACAGCAAATTATTGAGCTAGATGAAATTAGGCTGTCATCTCTTCAACACACTGCATTAATCCAACAGTAGAGAGAAAAATGGCACAATGCCCTGATCAAAAATAAAATCTTCCACGAAGGAGATTGGGCACTCCTATACGATTCTAGGTTTCAGGATTTTCCGCTGGCTTGGACCATATGATATCCAGAAAGTGCATGACAATGGCATAATCACTTTTACTACTATTGACGGATCTAGACATACCTTTAAAGCAAATGGACACCGAATGCGACTGTACCATAAACCGCTTACTCGAGAATCCTTCTACTAGCAACTCCAGGAAGATTCTGACATGTAGATTCTGGCCGAGGAAGAGAATTCTCCCTCGCCTTTGGTTCACTAAGTAAATTTATTGCTTTTAAATTTTGTACATAACCTTTTCTGTTCTGCTTTTATAAATTACCTTCTGTACAGATTTCTGCATTTCTGCATTTCTTTTGCACTTTGTTGTTCCTTTCTGAAGGAACAACACTTTCACTGTTTTACTGTTCCTTTTCGAAAGAAAAACACTTTTGCATTTTGCTATTCCTTTTCGAAGGAACAACATTTTCGCCATTTTGTTGTTCCTTTCCGAAGGAACAGTGCTTTTGCATCTTTTTGTTCCTTTCCAAAGGAACAACATCTTCGCCGTTTTGCTGTTCCTTTCTGAAGGAATAACACTTTTGCATTTTGCAATTTCTTTTCGAAGGAACAACATTTTCGTCGTTTTGCTGTTCCTTTCCGAAGGAACAAAACTCCACCTTTTTGTTGTTCCTTTCCGAAAGAACAACGTTTCCGCCTTTTTGCTGTTCCTTTCTGAAGGAACAACATTTCCACCTTTTTGCTGTTCCTTTCTGAAGGAACAACACTTCCACATTTTTGTTGTTCCTTTCCAAAGGAACAACACTTTCATGTTTTGTTGTTCTTTTTCAAAGGAACAACACTTCCACATTTTTGTTGTTCCTTTCTGAAGGAACAACACTTTCACGTTTTTCTGTTCCTTTCCGAAGGAATAGCACTTCCACATTTTTGCTGTTCCTTTCTAAAGGAACAACACTTTCACGTTTTGTTGTTCCTTTTCGAAGGAACAACACTTTTGCATTTTTGTTGTTCCTTTCTGAAGGAACAACACTTTCACGTTTTGCTATTCCTTTTCAAAGGAACAACACTTCCTCTTTTTTGTTGTTCCTTCTGAAGGAACAACACTTTCATTTTTTGTTTTTTCCTTTCCAAAGAAACAACATTTCTGCATTATTGTTTCGTGCTTGCTTTATTCGCTGTTCCGATTAAGGAACAACTACTGTTCCTCTTAAGGAACAACAGTTTCGAGTATGTTTTTCTTTTGCTTGCTGTTCCTCTTAAAGGAATTGTAGTTTTTGTGTGCAAATATTCTTTTGCTATCCCTCTAAAGAAACAACAGCTGTTCCATCTAAAGAACATTACTTTTTGAGTGCATTTTTCTCCTTTTTGTGTGTATGTGTGCTTCACTGTTTAGAGGATTTTTTTGTGAGTGATGGTCATTTAAGGCACAACTATACATTTATGCAAGAATACAAAAGCTAGAGGATACTGAAATCAACAAACAAAAGAAAAATCATTATCTTTAGAGAAATTTCTTTGAATTGATAAGAGAAAGGAAGAAGGGACACAACTATGTATATCACTTTGATGTCTTTATTTTCACTAACACCAATTTGATTGATTATTTTTATCATGATGGTTCTTCCTAAATCCCCATAATTCTCTTTGATCATTATTATTGAACAAGAATAAGGGCATATTTTCCTCTATTGAGATGTTCAGACTTCTTCCACCATCCCTACTCGTAAGGACTAATGAGCCACCCTCTGTATATAAGTAGGAAAGTGCTAGATAAAAGAAAAGAAGAAAAAGAAAAGATACATATCTATATGATTACTAACATGATTTGTCATATGAAGGATAGAGGGTCTCATCAAGAGCCAGCCTACCATGATCATAAGGAAGAAAGTGAAGTTGCATTCCCACTATGGCCACCACACCAGGGATATGATCCTAGACGCACATCAGAAAAATAAAAAGTCCTTGGAATAGGAGGTTTCATCACGAGCCGGCCTGCCCACCTTTCACTCCTTCCTGGTGAATGGCATTGTGATTCATCTAGTTACCAAGCCAGCACAATGGCCTCCATTCTGACATCGCGCAACACTTTCCTAGGCATACACAAAGGATTATGGTTCCAAGGGTGAAATAAGCAACTCTGTCAAGGTTATGGACACCTGTGAGCAACAGAGTTCTGTTGGTGGTATTGAAGTCATATTTTTTACACCAATAGTCATTATAAAGCAATCTTCTTATATCTTTATAGTGATTTCAAATGAGATTATGTCATATAACCCTTTCGAACCTTTGATACATGAAAATCATTTACAAATCAATCATGATGGTTAAAGTGGATAATGACTGCATAAGAACTTTTACTCACGTCAGCTGTCCTATCCTCTATTTTTCACATCATATCACGACATTTCCATATTTATTAGTGATTTCCATCATAAGCCTCGATTTTAGTAATCTGCTCATTTTTGTAAACATGTCATCGATCTATACGTTGTTCCTTTATTCCATTGTATGATTGCAGTTTAGCATGCTGCTCCTTTATTTGATGGCCGAGGATGGCCTATCACATTTCAGGGGGGTGCGGGTGATCTCCATAATTCACTCGCATACGTGTCAGCTCATTATTCGGAGGTATTATGACTTCATCAAAACTTGGGAATAGCAAATCTAACGGTATTGTATTTCCCAACATGCATGGCTTGTTCTTCCAACGCCATTTCTGTGTTTTGCTCTGTAAAAATTAATAGTGAGCTAAATTTTGAACAGCTTGCTATTCCATCGTCTTCTCTGTGTTTTTTAATAGTGAGCTAAAATTTGAACGGCTAGTTGTTCCATCGACATCTCTGTGTTTCTTTACAGTGTGCTAAGCTTAAACAGAATGGGAGGCAAACCAATTCACAGTGAGCCACAGGTGTTAATGGTCTTTGAAACTGCACGTGAAATCTTAGTAAGGGCAGGATGGATAGCCTACCTTAACTGTATACAACAATCTAACGAGATGGTGGCAATTGAATTTTTGCAGAATTTGCAAGAAAATCATTTCGTGGTGAGAGGGAGACAAATAGCAGTAACAGATGAGATAATTGCTGAAGTTTCAAGACTGCCTGCCATCAGACCAATATGGACCCTGAAAAAGGTGAGACTACAAGATGTTATAACCATCTTCCGGGACGAAGGGTAGAACCTTACTGTCAAAGGAAAAGGAGTCCTGCCGGCAACCCTGGGAGAGCCTTGGGCAGAATTGGCTAGAATTATCCAAAGCTACATCACTTGCGATGGCAGAAAAGATGTGGTAAGACCACGCCATCTCAAACTGTTAGCTGTGTTAAAACAAAAATGTGTTGTGAATTTGCCTGCGTTCTTAAACTTTTTACTACATGTTGTTGCCCGAAGTATAAAAAACTCTCGCCATGTAGAATCAGTAGTAAGCCATCATGGTTTAATTCAGTTGATAGTCAGTTACAGTCTTGCTCAATAGCAGACTAGTTGGGAAGAATTTATCTTCTTGATAGATGGGGGGCTGGCCTTGCCAGCCCCAAAACATAAACACATTGTTAGCACATCAATTAGACCACTGAAACAAAGACAATCTGTCAGATTGGCAAGAAGCAGAGGAATGCTGGGAAATTCTCAGGGAAGCAGTAGCCAGCCTATGGAAATACATGACTTAGAAGACGAGCAATCCCCACAACTTGAAGGGGGGGAAATGAAGAAGAATTGGAAGAAAACGAAGAAGAGGAACCAGAAGGGGAAACTGAGCAATCCGAAGGGGAGGAAGCAGAGCAACGCAGCGAAATTTCACTGCAAAACCCTCTATAAGAAAATGAATTGGCCCGAATTTTGGCCAACATGGGCGAGTATGTCCAACCTCACAGCCCACTCAACCCCAATACCGAAGAAGGGCCACAAGAACACTCTGCTCATGATAAGAGTGCGTCTGAGGAAATGTGTGACGAGGAGGAAGAAGAAGAACAATCCTAGGGTCACTCTGCTCATGATAAGAGTGTATCTGGGGAGAAGGGTGATGAGGAGGAAGAAAAAGAACAGTCTCAGGAACACTCTGCTCCCAGTCAGAGTAAAACTGAAGAAGTGCACGATGAAGAAGAAATAGAAGAAGAAGCCACCTAGGAGACAGCAGAGCAGACCAGGGTTTCCTCCCTTGAAAAACCAGATCAACAGAACATTGAAGAAGTGTTCCAAGAAGGAAGCATGGAAATTGGCCAAGGTGAGGGTACAATCCCTGAAACACAAAGCCTAGGCCCATGAAAAGAAACAGTTATTCCTTCTAAGAAAACGAATGAAATTAAAAAGTTGCGAAAGGAACAACAGAGATTTCTTAATGTAATTAAACAACTCCAACAATAAATAAGGGTCCTAAAAATGGGGAAAAGCTCAAAAGGAACCCCTAGAGCAAAGCATGCATCCACCCAGGTAAAACCCCATAAGAAGAAGGCCAAGAGGACTCAAGTCAAACTTGTTATTATTTAGGACCGAAAGGAACAACATGTGGTTGTTACAAATGCAGAAGCACAAACAAACAACACACTAGCCTGCGATAAGGAAGTCCAGATAGAGGCACTGTCCTCTAACATCACGACCAACTAGACAGTTGGTGAGAAGGAAACACAGACCATGAAAACAAGATGTCGCAATAAAGAGGTCCAAGTACATCTCCAGCCCAAAGTTGTCATGATGGATAATGACTCGAGGATAGTAAAACTGTTAGGATATTCCGACACATAGGAAATAGTTAAGTACAACTTGGTCTAGTGTATAGTTAGGTATAGAGTTAGGTAAAGTGTGTTTCTTTACCGTTGTACATTTTGTAACTTACAATCCGACGGTCACGATATGTAGTGATCCGACGGTTCATTCTCTCCTCAGTATTACCGACACTTGATCCGTGGCTTGACACCTGATTGGTCCATGAATTCTATTTAAAGCGCATGGAGGGTCATTTGTAGGGTAATCCGTGCATGAGAGAAACATATGTAAATTTTCATTCTTTTATTAATAAATTGCCTGAAGTGGTCGCATTGGCTCAATCTGTGGACTGTTTCCCTCTTTGAGGGTTTTAACCACGTCAAAATACTAGTGTATTGATCTGCGATCTGGTTGTGAGCGGTGTCCTTTTGGTGTTCTGTCTAAGGAACTTACCCTGTAAATTCCTACAAAAACTACAAAAAGATCTGGCACAGGCCCAAAAAATGATAGGAAAGCTCACAGAGGAAAATGTTCCTCAAGAGAAATATCAGAATTTACAACAGCAGCTAAAGAACATCAATGTATCAGAAATCCAGGCCTTCGATGGATGGCAAAGGGGAGAGGAGAAAGTTAAAAAGATAACCCATAGACTAGACACAGTTATGAATCCAATGGATACCTTATGTTCTCTGTATACTGATGTTCTAGCATATAGGGCACCCACCAGAAACTAAATGCTTTGTTTTTTATGGAAAGATATTTACAATTGAAAATCAAGGCTGTCAAGGCAGGGGTGCCTATAGAGATAAAAACCATTGATGATTTCATAAACTGTTGTAAGCATTACGGGGTGAAGGTCACATTTCTTTTGTGGGTGATATCCAGCTTCATGAATTCATTTCTTTTGTTGTTAATCAGATAAGGTGGCTTAAATCCTACAATACTTTCTAGAGATAGGAGAATGGGTTAGATCTGTGGGTAAGGGGTGAACCTAGAAACCCATTGAAACTATGGAATAAACATAGGAGCTTAATGAGAGTGTAGGGCATGATCCAGACATTGGGACCTATTCACACAGCAGTCATCCGACATGGGGTATAATATTTCCTAACCATCAAAGACTTTGTCATAGCAGCAACTAAATTCTAATACCAGACTTCCAATCAGAATATCCAAAATAGAGAACCATTCAATAATGAGAATTTTAAGCTAGATGTTGACCACTTGGTTATCTATGTTGACCTCATCTTGAGAGAAGGCCCGTCCTGGTTAGGTTGTAGGTTTGGAAGTCCAATCATTCAGTATCCTGAACCAGGATATAGAGCCTTATATGAATTGCCTGAAGGTCAGACAGGGCATATTTTTGAAATATTAGCTAGAAATAATGGTTGTAGACCACTGGCTGAGAATCCTTCTCCAGCCTATTCCCTAACTGCCTTGCATGTCAATTTCATTTTCATGAGGGAATGAAAAAGGGTAAGTAGGGGGGTGTGTTGAGCATTAGAAAAGGTATGTAATCGCCACTTATTTCTTTATCTTTTTCTTTAATTCATAAACTTCTTTGCATTCTAAGATGGTTATGTGATAAAGGATTATGCTATAATTAAGGGGAATTGTGATTAATGTAAAATGACTAATTTTTTCCTTTTTCTATGCAGAAAATGAAGAAAATGGAAGATCGCCATTTCGTAGGAAAAGACAAGGCAAAACCAAATGTTGTCCCTTTGTCAGAAACCTCATCCAGACGAGGAAATTGAGATCAGAGCGCATGGGTTAGGAAAAGGAAGAAGAAACACAATATCAGCGCAAGAGGATGAAAAGATAACTGAAGGTTAAAGATATGGTGAATCCCTCAGGATCCTTTGATCCCGAGGGATCACTACCTTAGGGATATCTGTATTTTTGGTATTTCAGCTTGGCCACTATAAAAAGGTATAGCGCTGTAAGCCTAAGGGGCAAATTATTGTTGATTTATAGAATTTTTTGTTGCAATCTGAACTTTGATCATCGACTCTCTTTAAAGAGCGATCACTGTAACTCTGTTTTTATGATTAATACATAAACTTTGTTGTTGTTCCATTATCTGATTCTAGAGTAACCATAGCAGCACGTCCCTGGTGGCTAAGGGCCCTGCCCTAGTGGATCACTTGCTTTCTGTATCAATATTTTCCAATTACAAGTCGTGTGTGGTTTGATTTCCTTTACTTGCTTTATTCAGTAATCTGCTGTTCCTTGACATTTCATTTACTTGCTCTGTTATACTGACTTCGTATTTGAATAGTAAGGTTGTTATTTGCAACTAAAAATGTTATGTTGTTCATTATGAAATCATATCGCATTGTCTAATTCCGATATTGCTGTTGATTTACAGATTGATACTGCTGTTCATTTACAGATTGGCATTGTTGTTCATTTAGCTACGGTTTACCTATAATTGTTTTTATTGTTCATTTGGACTACTGTTCCATTACCATCGCAATTATTGTTCCCTTATAACTGTGGTTAATACTTCTGATACTAAACTCATATCACTGATTCCATCATTCTAGATTTGTTGTGTGTTTACATTTGATTTAGTCCGCTGTTCAATATTTCATAGACTTACTGATCTGAAAATTGGGCTCTTAGGCTTCTTGTCTAACTTACAAGAACCTCTCCCACTTCCAAAGCTTTAAATTTTCCCAAGTCTTAATGATTAACCAATGCGGAAATAAGAAATGCTTGAAGATATGGGTGTTTGCTTGTATTTGTTTTCAACCAATTATTTACTTTAAAATATGTTGTTTGTGCTGATACGGGAAGGTACATAAAATGATATATATATATATATATATATATATGCATATAACAGTAGTTAAAGAAACAATAAAACCAAACACATAAGACAACAAGATAATATGGAGTTCACCCTAATATCTTGGGCTATGTCTCCTTGAGCTCTAATCAACTCGATTAGACTCTTTGGGATTATGGCAATAGTTCTTTTACAAGTGCTACACTTAACTCTAATGTTTTATACAGGAACATCGGGCTCAGAACACCATCTTATCCCTTGGCTCTTCGAGCTCTTTGGCTTTCTAGCTCAGGCTCTTGGCTCTAGCTCTTGCTCTAGCTGTGGCTCTGACTCTAGCTCTGGCTCTGTGGCTCTAATCTCTGGCTTTTGTCACTGGCTCTGGCTCTTGGCTCTGGCTGCAGCTCTCTGTTCTGGCTTTGCTAAGCTCTTTCTCCTGGCCCTTTACATGCCTCTATAAGTCGCTCGACTTCCCAGCAACCCCAACAACAATATGCTGTTGTCAAAGCTCTGTGGATTTTCCACTCGACCTCCAAGTGACTCCCCAGAGTCTCTGCGCATTCAACATATTCTTGCTGTATGATTTTCTTTCTCCTCCTTTACTCTCTATCTGTTCGTGGCTCTTAGAACCATTCCGTTCCCTGACTGTTTGTTTCCTCTTTCTCTTCGCCTATTCGTCTCCCTTCTTTTCGGCTGTTACAGTCACTACATCACCTCACAGGGAAACGGCCACCTGTTCTGTAACGGATAAGTGTTAGGTTCATAGGAAACACCCGATCATTTGAAAGGGCCATTATTTCCATTTTATTCCAAGAATGCCCACGAAACACAAATCTCTACCGACTCATCGTCTACGTCGGACTTCAAATCTTTATGCATCATGCCTTATTTCTCTCTCGGGTCCGGTCATCCATCGGGAGCAATCTCTGCAGTTAGATCTAGGGCCTCCAGATCCTATGGATATCGCTCTTATCACGCAGTTGACTTTCTCGAATGTTAGCCCGCGATGAGAGGCAGTTTTCTCTCTCATCCGCCGGACACGCGTCATCCAACGTATGGAATCACTGGGTCCTCTAACAAACCCGCTTACCGCCTGAAACACTTCCGATATACTGCCGGTTTTGGAGCATGGGACCCGTCATCTATTTTAGCACTTTTCCCATGGTTTCATGGTTCCCCTTGTGACCGAGCACTCGAGGTTTCTCCTTCTGGAGGGGTTTTGCCCAGCGATGTCACGCATCAGAAACAACCTCTGTTTTTTGAACTAAGCCTCCTAGCTACCTTTTTTGCAACATGCACAGTCCCCATGGGCCACTGGTCAATCCGCTTTGAACGAAGGTCCTTGTTGCTCTGTGCTGGCTACAAATTGTTGTTGTTCAGATGTTATTTCTGATAGGCTTCGACATCCATAAGACTTTAAACTTTGGTATGACCTTTTATAGAGTTTAGGCAACTTTAAGAGAGTTTAAGAATCCAATTTCAGATCAATTCTTCCCACTAAAAGAACTTTTGGTCCACCAAAAGACTGATATACTGATCTGAGCAGTAAATGAGAGTAACAACACCCTCTTCTTTCAGCCTCCCTACACTTGCCTTTGCATAGTGCCTCTGAGCCAAAATCTCTTACCACTTCCCTTCTTGGATGGTTTGGTCGTCTTAGGAAGAATGGTTTTCCTCCTTGACTTCATGCAGAACTTCTGCTATGAAGTTTAGAGAAGGTAGTTTGAGCTTCTTTGCCTTGATCCTTGATCCAAGGTGGCTCAAACAAATGTGAAGTACATCTGCTCCACAAAACTTTCATTTGTACCTATTTGAAAAGCTGCCAACAACAATTGTTAACAACAGCAGACATACAGACAACAATTGCATGTGCTAACTCCTTCTTCAACAAAGAAACAAAATTTCACATCTTGTGAACCCTCCCATTTCTTACATCTACATACAAATGAAAAGCCAATAAAACATGCCTTTACAACAAACGACCCTTCAAGTCGAGCATGTAGGAAAAAAAACCTTTAGGACTCTTTTCGAAAAGATGAAACACTTCATCCTTATCTCCATTTTAGGAAACCGGGTTAACTTCCCCCAAGCTAGCATCACATGCATCTCATGCTCAGGCATGCATTCCATCTATCAACTTTCGCTTAGGTACACTCTACTTTCGAAGCTGAAATGAACATACTGTTGCAGCAATAAAGTGAATTTCCTATTCAACTTCTTTCTATTTACCATTTTGGTTAAGATTCTGCAACTTGCATTTATTCCACAAAGAAATGAAAATAGATGCATCACTAGACATGTCGCCTTAATTGGATAAGAATTATAACCATTTCTTACCAATCCATTTCAAAGGTCCCTCCTTTGTTTGCACATCAGCATCAATATGTGAATCATCTTGAACCACATCAATCATGGAATCTTTATTTCCATCCCTGCCATTTTCTTTTTCCAGCTTCTCCTTTAGATTTGGTGGAAGCAGCGCTGGATTCAAAGTCCAACACCTTTCAGGAAGATGCCATTGCTTATGGCAGTAAGTGCAACACATGTGCATCCTTTTGACAGCATGATTTTCCTTGTCTTGTGGGCCTTTGGTTGCTTGCTTCTTTTCCTTCAAAAGTTTCCTATATGCGGTCATCCTCTTCCAACATCTAGAAACATAATGGTTATCCAAACCACAAAAGGAACATGCAATTCATTTTCCATGCTTTACAAAACCAAAAGGAATGTGTTTAGAACCAAATTTATACCTGCCTCTTTCACCTTTATTGCCTTCATGAGGAGGTGAAGTAAATGAAGAAGTAGCTCCCTTTGGAACACTATCACTTTCTTCAAGGCTGTCAGAGTTTCCACAACTCTCTGGTTCGAGTATGTTTTTTTGAACACCTACATCATGCGAATGATGTTTCGAGCTATTGCATTCCTCCTGAACACATTCCTCACACTTTTGGGGTAGAGGACCTGCAATGAAACTCCTTTTTGGAACTATTTCAATGGCCTTCATGGTAGCTTTGGAACTCTCTCCATAAAACTGTCCATAGCCAAGACCAAAATACTTAGGCCTTTCCTCAACCATTATTGGTTCAACAATACCTTGTGCATGCTTTCCCAAGCCCTTTCCTCCATAGCCCATCATGGACATTAGCTTGGAAACTATGCCTCTGGTATGTTTTTCAAAAGAACCAATATGAGCATTCTTAGAAGAATTTGAAGACAAACAGGAATGGTTTACCTCTTCTTCAAGCTGATACTTGGCCAAGGCTTATTTTGCAACAAAGAGCTGTGACTCCAACTCATGCATCATTTTTAGGTTCATATTTGCAATATGAAGTTGCCTCTCCATTTCGTGCAATTTGTCAGAAAGCATCTACATCTCTTCCTCCACGGAATTCAACTACTCTCTAAGTATGCTGCTCTTCCCTCCATCCTCATACATTTCTCTCACCATATCCAGCATGGTGGAAAAGTCTTGCTTCATGTATCCATTAAAGGAACTTCGGGAGAAAGAAGAATTTGAGAACTCACTTATAGAAGTTGTCATTTTCAAAATGCATAAAGGAACTTCAAACAAGATTATTAAAGAGCTTATCTAGTAACCTCTTGCAACAAATTTTTGTGCTTCAAGGATTTCCTTGAGGTCCTTTGGGATAGAAGAATGCCTTCAGCCCTTCTTCCTTCTTGTCCTTCCTGGACTAAGCTATCAATAGCTTTCCCTTCACCTCTACAAACTCAAACAATATTTAGTCTACAACCAAGCATACAATCAATGAGGCAATCAATCCCTGACTGTCAAAACACCTTTCAGACAAGCAATCTTTGCCCTATCAATCAAGCATTCTGTTACAACCTTCTTTGAAGGTGGGCTTAATCAATCTTAAGCTTCGATACCACCTGATCTGAAAATGGGGCTCTTAGGCTTCTTGTCTAACTTACAAGAACCTCTCCCACTTCTAAAGCTTTAAATTTTCCCAAGTCTTAATGATTAACAAATGTGGAAATAAGAAATCTTGAAGATATGGGTGTATGCTTGTATTTGTTTTCAACTGATTATTTACTTTAAAATATATTGTTTGTGCTGATATGGAAGGTACTTAAATTGATATATATATGCATATAACAGTAGTTAAAGCAGCAACAAAACCAAACACATAAGACAACAAGATAATATGGAGTTCACCCTAATATCTTGGGCTACGTCTCCTTGAGCTCTAATAAACTCAATTAGACTCTCTGGGATTATGGCAATAGTTCTTTTACAAGTGCTACACTTAACTCCAATGTTTTATACAGGAACATCAGGCTCAGAACACCATCTTATCCCTTATCTCTTGGAGCTCTTCAGCTTTGTAGCTCTGGCTCTGTTAGTTTCAGTATTTGCAGCCTTCCTCTAGTGATCAAATATGCTCTTACAAAATGGTCTCAGAGTGTCAAGGACAAATTTTGTCATTTCAGTAAGTCTTCAAACAAAATTTGGTCACTAGGTACTAGGTCTAGGGTTTGCTTTTACTCTTGTCAAAGTTATCCAAATGTCATTCCATGTCACCGTTCAGCTGAGTTTACCATTATTTAGAGGGTTTTCATTATCATGTCAAGTTCCACTGGGTCATTTTACATCTTGTTCATGCTTCAGTTGCGCCTAGGTAAGGTCATTTCCCTCTCCTAGGGTTTTGAAGGCAATTTCTCTTATACGGTCAAATCATCGGCAAAACTTGTATCCTGATGTTCATACACCTTCCCCTATCCTTAAAGTACCTTATCAAACACTTCCCATCACTGAGATCCCCCAAATTCCTCATTTTCGCACAAACCCTAGTTTCTTGCTACAACGTGGCAATTTTCTAGGTTGGACCTGTGTTTTGCCTTTTTGGACCCCTTCCCCTCACTCAATATTTGAAATTCCTCTTTCCCCTACTTCTTAACATCCCTCCCTACCTCCAAGAATTTTCCCAAGAATTTAGAAGCCACTTATCCCTTTCATTTCACTTCATTTCGACAAATCTCTTGTTCCACACATCTGGATAGGTTTTACTCCAATGATGTTTCTGAGCAATAAAAGATGAATTTGGGAAAACTAAGAGAGGGTTTTGTCCACAACATGCCAAGGAAGAAAATAATCCTTCACTTTTTACACAGGTGTCACGGTTTTGGAGAAATGTCAAACATATAGTTGCCTCGGGAGAATTGATGCACCTTTGAAGTGACCTTGGGAAAATCAAGTTTTCTCCTAGCTTGGTTAGCCAAATGACTTGACTGATGAGTCCAATGATAACTAGACACAGAGATTTCCAATGAGCTATCATGAGCTCCATTTGGAGTTGAGGAAGGCATTCAAAATTTGACTGTAACAGCACTCTGCCTTTAGGTAGCCTCATTTGGAACATTTTTACCTCTCTAGGGAGATTTGATTTTTTATAGGGAAAATTAACTCCAAATTGAAAAATTCTGATTGGGTTGGAAATTAGACTCAAATAACCTTCCAATGAGCTATCTTGCGCCCAATTTGGACACCAGGAAGGCCTCCAAAAGTCACCTGGAAAAGAGCACGACGCACATAGAGAGCACGATGCACTGGGAGAAAATTTCCAGTGTAAATTTACACTGGCGGGCGCATATGGGAGGCGCGACGCACAGGGCTAAAATGCCTAAAATTCATTGAAATATTCCTCCAAATTGCAAATCCTTCATTCCACAAGTAGGTAAAGCCTCCATTTTTGTGTTTCATCCAATTTTGTGCTGAGTGAGTGGTTTATTGATGATAATGATTGAAACAAAAACTCTTAAACCCTACCACTTAAAATCATCAAAGAAAATGTTGTTAGGGTTACAAAGTCATTGTGTTGGTGCCAAGGTTATTCCCCCCATTTCATTTTTCATTCTTGCTCTCATTCCCTTCTTCCCTATTCCACTTTTTCCATTTCTCCCTATCCTAAAATGCTACTAAAATCCTATTCCCTATCCCCTCCTCAAATTTGTCAAAGGTAAAACCCCAAACCCTACCCCATATAAATTTTCCTCACACCCCAAACCCTACCCTATATAAAATCTCCTAAACCCCCTACTCCGTAAATAAAATCCCTCCTCATAGTCCCTAATCCCTTCATATTATTCCCCTTCCTAACAGTCCCTTGTTGCATTTTCCCCTTGGTGACAGATTTCATCACATCAAAAAAAGCAGTTCAAGCACAGTTCATACACAACAGTCATCTTGTCTTCAGGGTATTTTGTATAGTAGTCATGGCATCTGAGCATTCATCGGACTATGAGGTGGATACCCAAAGTGACTCTCCCTTGGAAGATCAGGCACCCCAGAGGCCTCATAAGAGTGGCAGACATGTTAGAGAAGAACCGACTACCCTTACATAATTGCAGGCCTACCCTCTTGTTATGTCCTATTTTCAGTTTCAGTCATGCTATGAGTTTTGTGAAAAGGTTGCAAATGTTCAATTTCACCATGAGTTGGCTCACCTATTTGTTCTACATTTGCATGGTGCTTAATATACTTTGGCTAGTGTTACTTTCACACTTACACTGGACTCTATTTCATTAGCTACCGACATGCCTAATATTGGAGAGCCAAATGGAATATGACATACCTGGAGCAGAGGAACAAACAACTTGAGGACCGAAAAGCTGAGATAGAGTTGCAACTAATCAAGGAAAACCGACAACACATCATGGCAACACAAGGTAGACCTATGGAACAAAGAGATGAGGACCGGGAGTATGTTTTAGAGAAAGTGAACGTTCACTTGGAGCAGCTGGTGGAGAACGCTAATAGGGAAAAAGCAGTGCTGAGACACATGGCTTTGAACTACATGGCGCAAAACAAAGCGTGCAAGGCCCGAATCAGGAATTTGAAGGCGAAATTGAGGAAGGCAATCAAGAAGCAAAAGTGGCAAAGGGAGCTTGATCGACTTTAGATATTGGCTGAGGCATCTTGAGCCCAACATAACACTTGATAAGGAAGGTCCAGCCCAAATTTCAAGAAATTTGGGGCAGTTTTGGTGTTTTTGAAAATTTCTGTGCAAGAAACAAGGTTTTTCTCCCTGTGCGTCGCGCCACTGGCGCAACGCTTAGGATTGGGAGCTCCAAATCACAAATGGCTTGTATTTTTGGATTCAACATGAAAATTCATTCCTGCTGGTGCATGGAAAAGAAATTTGGGCATGATTTGAGTCCCCAGGAGGTAAAAAACAATCAAAACATGACCTCTCTGCCCCTATTTTGACACACAGGAAGCAGTCTTGGGAGAATGAAGTTTTGGAGGGGCAAATGAGCACCAAATTCAGAAATTTCACTTGGGTTGGAAAGTAGACAGGCCAGGCTTTCCAACAAGAACACTTGGGCACAATTTTGGCTCCTGTAGGTACCTCAAAATAGCCTCAAAAGTGGCGCGGCGCGTATAGATTTGGGTGCAACGCATATAGAGAAAAAGGCCAAAATCACTTCCGCTTCGCGACATTTCGATTCACGACTTTCTCCATGTGGGCCCGCTCATATACACTACACTTTTTTCGGAAACTAAGGCAAAATTTAAAGTATTTCCACTAAAGGTTGGCTTCTATCCAAGTGGCCAAGGAAGGCGAGCAGTCACCCAAGCCATTTGTCATTTTTGCAGTGCTGCACCTGTAATTAATGGTTGGCTTTCCACTTCTGCTTTGTAATGATTCAAAAAACTCCCCAACTCTTGGTCGTTCTATTTCCTCATGGAATAGTCTATTTATTGTATGCAAACCATTTGCAAAGGGTTGGTTGGCTTGTAATTTCTGGGAGACTGTGGGAGAGAAACTCAGTTCTTCATTGTATATTTTGACAGAGGATTAATGAAAGGCAACGGCTCTGTTTCATGAGATTCATGTGGTCGTGAGTGTAGCAAATGTGTCTCTTATGTTTCATATGTATTTCATAATGTTTCACAGTTCATTTAATATTCATTTCCAGTGAAACTTTCTAAGTTAGATAAGGTAGAATTCATTTTTATTGCTCTGCCTGTGGGAAAATTTCATGTTCAGTGTTCTTCTTCTATTGAAAAGGATTCATGTACTTATGCCCTTTTCACCCTCCTAAGCAATTCCTCCATTCCACGTTATTTCAAACTAAATTGCTAGACTTTCTGCCTGTCTTGCCTCACGAAGTAATCTGTGCCTTTGTATTAAATTCTCTGCTCATTGCTGTCCGTTGGTCCCATACCATCCCAGAAACTCAGTCATTCATAAAAAATTGTTTCTTGTATCCATATTTACATACTAGCCTAAGATCAATATTTCACTGTTAGTCATCTCAGACCATTCCGTTTACTTATTCTCTGAGTGTGACTCGGAGAGATCCCTCTCCTGTTCTAGTAGGGCTAGCTACCAGGCTAAGAGTGGTTTGTGGTTACCCTGAATTTTGCCTTCCTTCAGCCTAAGGCAGATTTAGGTGCTAACATAGTGGCGACTCTGCTGGGGAAGAAAATGGTTTGCTTGAAGATTGTTTTGCCCCAGTACATATCTCAAGTTCAAAGCTGATTGTTGATGGTGAACAATGATCAGACATAAGAAGACGGCTGAAATCATTCACCTGGCGACTCCTTTCACTGAAGAATCCAGCAACCGATGCTTCATGGTGACTCCACTGCAGAGGGATCAGTAGCTTTGAGATTTTTTTTAAAATGGAGTGGATTGCAAGAAGATACGCTCCCATGAGCCGAGATCACATTCTAGGCTTTCCAAATAAGATTCTGAAAGTAGATTGGTCAAGGAATTTTCCTACGTTTAAAGATGATGGTAAGAAGGATGCTGCTTTACATCTAGTTCGATTTCACATGCATATTCGCAAGTTGAAGGTTGATTTTCCTGAAGATTGCTTAATGAAGATATTCCTGGCCACTCTAGAAGGTGAAGCCCAATCTTGGTATGAAAGTTTGCCGCCTGCTTGTATTTACTGTTTAAAGGATTTTCATGCCATGTTCTTTGAGAAGTATGAAGACTCTTATCCAGCATTAAATTTAGTTCATGACTGTTGCAAATACGCTGATGGTTTTATTGAAAGCCTTGAAAAATATTATGAAGATGATAATTTCATGGATGAAGAGATCATGGAAGCCCTGTGTGAAAACCCATTTCAGTAGCATGAAGATGATCATGAAAATTTGCAGAAGAATCAAGATTGTAGTACGGTGGAAGATGAAGGAGTTTGCATCTTGACAGTCAACAGGAATTACATGAAATGGATCAGGAGTCTGAGGAAAATTTGTACACTCCTCCACTTGAAAATATTGAAGAAAATCACTGTTCGTGCCAAAGAAAACGAAAAGCCATATCTCCTTTATCTGAAGATGAAATAGATCAACTCTTGAACAGTCATGTTCCAGCTCAAGTTAACACAGATCTGTAGTGTGCACCCGGTCAAGAAAGTGATGGTAGAAATTTTTCCTCTTGTGAAAATGATGACAGTCCTATGGCCAGCTTTATAGATCAGCAGGCTGAAGATTTCCATATGGCTGGAAATGATGAAAGAAGAAGTTTTGTTTTAGTTCTGGTGGAAATAAAAGATGATATGCAAGAAAATGATGTTCCAATCTCAAATAATGGGGATGATAAATCAGATCAAGAGACATATGGTGAGGAGGAAAAAGAGAGTTGCATGGTTGAGGCTGCCTTAAATGGAGAAAACAGAGGTACATACCTAACTGACATTATCTCACCAGAACTAGACCTTCATGAGGAGGTAGCTCGTTCCCTCTATGAACAACAAGATGAGATTTTTGTTCAAGTAAGTGAAAAAGCTCTGGGTGAATTTATGGTAGATGATATAAATGATTGTGTTGGGTTTCAAGAATCATTTGAGGTTTATTTTCTCATGATTGATGAATGCAAAGACAATCTGTCTGTCATATCATATGAAGATGACCTACAATATATTCAGACTTCAGCAGGCCAGACCATTCAGGATTCCCTTTCAGACTCTTCCTCATATGTCTCATGTTTTGAAGTGTTCTTTGAAGAGGAAATCTTCTCATCCAATTGTTCAGAATTTTCTGAGGACTAGGAACATACTCTTATTGAAGTACAGTGTGAAGAAAGATTAGAATCAAGAGAAACAGATACCTTGTTTTTTCAGTAGGAGGAAAGACTTCATGTTTTTCAGGATCCAATGGAAGATTTTTTGCAGTCAGCAGTGAAGGTGATTATTGCATTATTCAGTGATGAAGGGGATCATGGCCAATTATGTTTTTGGAGGCCCCGTTACCAGTATCTGTTGTTGACCAGAAGATTTGATCTGGAGAATCAATCAAGGAGGCATCTACTTGATTGGTTACATTGGAAGACACATTACATACGATTGTACATATTGCATTAGTACACAGGTGGCTGTCATCATGATTTGAAATCTTGATCGACTGCTGCCTTTTTCAAAAATATTTGTAAATACTTGTTTTAGTTAAGTTAGTCATGAGTCATTTGTCGAGTCAGTTTTAGTTTGATTCGTGAGTCATTTGTGAGTCAGTTTTTGGTCTTGTTGTTAAGTTAGTTTGTGTCGGTTTTCAGTCACGCATTTTAGCTTCAGTTTTGACTCCATTTCCCAATGGACGAAGGCACTGTCTGCTCACCCAAAGATCTGCAGTTCTTGTCACCTCCAAGGAGCTGGAGCTACCATCCCCATTGGAGCCAATTTTAGTGTCAGTCTTTGCAGCCTTCCTCCAATGATCAAATATGCTCTTACAAAATGGTCTCAAAGTGTCAAGGTCAAATTTTGTCATTTCAGTAAGTCTTCAAGCAAAATTTGGTCACTAGGTACTAGGTCTAGGGTTTGCTTTTACTCCTATCAAAGTTGTCCAAATGTTAGTCCATGTCACCATTCAGCTGATTGTACCATCATTCAGAGGGTTTTCATTATCATGTCAAGTTCCACTGTGTCATTTTACACCTTGTTCATGCTTCAGTTGTGCCTAGGTAAGGTCATTTCCCTCTCCTAGGGTTTTGAAGGAAATTTCTCTTGGACAGTCAAATCATCGGAAAGACTTGTATCCTGATGTTCATACACCTTCCCCTATCCTTAAAGTACCTTATCAAACACTTCCCATCATTGAGATCCCCCAAATTCCTTATTTTCGCACAAACCCTAGTTTCTTGCTACAACCTGGCAATTTTCTAGGTTAGACCTGTGTTTTGCCTTTTCGGACCGCTTCCCCTCACTCAATCTTTGAAATTCCTCTTTCCCCTACTTCTTAACATCCCTCCCTACTTCCAATAATTTTCCCAAGAATTTAGAAGCCGCTTATCCGCTTCATTTCGCTTCATTTCGACAAATCTCTTGTTCCATACATCGGGATAGGTTTTACTCCAATGATGTTTCGGAGAAATAAAAGATGAATTTGGGAACACTAAGAGCGGTTTTTGTCTACAACATGCCAAGGAAGAAAAGCCTCCTTGAATTTTTACGCAGGTGTCATGGTTTTGGAGAAATGTCAAAAATATAGTTTCCTCTGGAGAATTGATGCACCTTTGACATGACCTTGGGGAAATCAAGTTTTCTCCTAGCTTGGTTAGCCAAATGACTTGATGGATGAGTCAAATGATAACTAGGCACAAAGAGCTTTCCAATGAGCTATCATGAGCGCATATTGGAGTTGAAGAAGGTATTCAAAAGTTGACTGTAACAACACTCTTCCTTTAGGCAGCCTCATTTGGCACATTTTGACCAGTCTTGGGATATTTGATTTTTGATAGGGAAAATGAATTCCAAATTGAAACATTATGGTTGGGTTGCAAAGTAGAATAAAATAAATTTCCAACGAGCTATTCTGTGCCCAATTTAGACACCGGAAAGGCCTCCAAAAGTCACCTTGAAAAGGGCGCGACACACAGAGAGAGCGCAACGCACTGGGAGAAAATTTCCAGTGTAAATTTACACTGGCGCGGCGCACATGGGAGGTGCGGAGCACAGGGCTAAAAGGCCTGAAATTCATTGAAATCTTCCTCAAAATTGCAAATTCTTCATTCCAAAAGTAGGTAAAGCCTCCATTTTGGTGTTTCATCCAATTTTGTGCTAAGTGATGGTGGTTTATTGATGATAATGATTGAAACAAAATCTCTTAAACCCTACCACTTAAAATCATCAAAGCAAATGCTGTTAGGGTTAAAAATTCATTTTGTTGGTGCCAAGGTTCTTCCCCCCATTTCATTTTTCATTCTTGCTCTCATTCTCTTCTTCCCTATTCCACTTTTTCCATTTCTCCCTATCCTAAAATTCTACTAGAATCTTATTCCCTATCCCCTCCTCACATTTGTCAAAGGTAAAACCCCAAACCCTACCCCATATAAATTTTCCTCACACCCCAAACCCTACCCTATATAAAATCTCCTAAACCCCCTACTCCCTAAATAAAATCCCTCCTCATAGTCCCTAATCCCTTCATATTATTCCCCTTCCTAACAATCCCTTGTTGCATTTTCCCCTTGGTGACAGATTTCAACACATCAAAAAGAGCAGTTCAAGCACAGTTCATACACAATAGTCATCTTGTCTTTAGGGTATTTTGTATAGCATTCATGGCATCTGAGCATTCATCGTACTATGAGGTGGAGACCCAAAGTGACTCTCCCTTGGAAGAATAGGCACCCCGGAGGCCTTATAAGAGTGGCGGACATGTTAGAGAAGAACTGACCACCCTTACAGAATTGCAGGCCTGCCCTCTTGCTATGTCCTATTTTCAGTTTCAGTCATGCTATGAGTTTTGTGAAAAGGTTGCAAATGTTCAATTTCACCATGAGTTGGCTCACCTATTTGTTCTACATTTGCATGGTGCTCAAGTTACTTTGGCTGGTGTTACTTTCACACTTACACCGGACTCTATTTCATTAGCTACCGGCATGCCTAATATTGGAGAGCCAAATGGAATATGACATACCTGGAGCAGAGGAACAAACAACTTGAGGACCGACAAGCTGAGATAGAGTTGCAACTAATCAAGGAAAACCGGCAACACATCATGGCAGCACAAGGTAGACCTATGGAGCAAAGAGATGAGGACCTGGAGTATGTTTTAGAGAAAGTGAACGTTCACTTGGAGTATCTGGTGGAGAAGGCTAATAGGGAAAAGGCATTGCTGAGACACATGGCTTTCCACTACATGGCACGAAACAAAGTGTGCAAGGCCCGAATCAGGAATTTGAAGGCAAAATTAAGGAAGGCAATCAAGAAGCAAAAGAGGAAAAGGGAGCTCGAACGACTTCAGATATTGGCTGAGGCCTCTTGTGCCTAGCATAACACTTGATAAGGAAGGTCCAACCCAAATTTCAAGAAATTTGGGGCAGTTTTGGTGTTTTTGAAAATTTTTGTGCAAAAAACAGGGTTTTTCTCCCTGTGCGCTGCGCCACTGGCACAACGCTTAGGATTGGGAGCTCCAAATCACAAAGGGCTTGCATTTTTGGATTCAACATGGAAAATCATGCCTGTGGGTGCATGGACAGGAAATTTGGGCATGATTTGAGTCCCCAGGAGGTCAAAAACACTCACAAAATGACCTCTCTGCCCCTATTTTGACACACAGGAAGCAATCTTGGGAGAATGAAGTTTTGGAGGGGAAAATGAGCACCAAATTCAGAAATTCGACTTTGGTTGGAAAGTAGACAGGCCAAGCTTTCTAACAAGCACACTTGGGAACAATTTGGACTCCTGCAGGTACCTCAAAATAGCCTCCAAAGTGGCACAATGCGTATATATTTGGGCGCAACGCATATAGAAAAAAAGGCCAAAATCACTTCCACTTCGTGACATTTCGATTCGCGACTTTCTCCAAGTGGGCCTGCTCATCTACACTACACTTTTTTAAGCACCTAAGGAGAAATTTAAAGTATTTCCACTAAAGGTTGGCTTCTATCCAAGTGGCCAAGGAAGGTGAGCAGTCACCCAAGCCATTTGTCATTTTTGCAACACTGTACCTGTAACTAATGGTTGGCTTTCCACTTCCACTTTGTAATGATTCAAAAAAACTCCCCAACTCTTGGTCATTCTATTACCTCATGGCATAGTCTATTTATTGTATGCAAACCATTTGCAAAGGGTTGGTTGGCTTGTAATTTCTGGGAGACTGTGGGAGAGAAACTCAGTTATTCATTGTATATTTTGACAGAGGATTAATGAAAGGCAGTGGCTTTGTTTCATGAGATTCATGTGGTTGTGAGTGTACCAAATGTGTCTCTTATGTTTCATATGTATTTTGTAATGTTTCACAGTTCATTTAATATTCATTTCCAGTGAAATTTTCTAATTTAGATAAGGTAGAATTCATTTTTATTGCTTTGCCTGCGGGAAAATTTCATGTTCAGTGTTCTTCTTTTGTTGAAAAGGATTCATGTACTTATGCCCTTTTCACCCTCCTAAGCAATTCCTCCATTCCGTGTTATTTCAAACTAAAATACTAGACTTTCCGCCTGTCTTGCCTCACGAAGTAATCTGTGCCTTTGTATTAAATTCTCTGCTCATTGCTATCCGTTGGTCCCATACCATCCCAGAAACTCAGTCATTCATAAAAAATTGTTTCTTGTATCCATATTTACTTACTAGCCTAAGATCAATATCTCACTGTTAGTCATCTCAGACCATTCCGTTTACTTATTCGCGGAGCGTGACTCGGAGAAAGCCCTCTCCTGTTCTGGTAGGGCTAGCTACCAGACTGAGCATGGTTTGTGGTTACCCTGAATTTTGCCTTCCCTCAGCCTAAGGAAAATTTAGGTGCTAACAGGCTCTTGGCTTTGGATCTTGCTCTGGCTATGGCTCTGACTCTGGCTCTGGCTTTGTGGCTCTGGCTCTAGTTCTGGTTCTCAGCTTTGGCTATGGCTTTGGTTGTGGCTCTGAGTCTACCTCTGGGTCTATGGCTCGAGCTCTAGTTCTGGCTCTCAGCTTTGGCTTCTGGTGCTCACTCTAACTCTTGGCTTTGGCTGTGGCCTTTTACATGCCTCTGTGAGTCGCTCGACTTCCTAGCAAATCCAACAACAATATGTTGTTGTCAATTGAGCTCTCTGGCTTTTCCACTCGACCTCTGAGTGACTCCCCAAACTCTCTATGCATTCAGCGCCTTCCTGCTGTACACTTTTTTCTCTCCTCCTTTACTCTCTGTCTGTTCATGGCTCTTAGAACCATTCCATTCCCTGAATGTTCGTTTCCTCTTTCTCTTTGCATGTTCGTCTCCCTTATTTTCATCTGTTATAGTCACTGCATCACCTCACAGGGAAACGACCACCTGTTCCGTAATGGATAAGTGTCAGGTTGACTGGAAACACTCGATCGTTTGAAATGGCCGTTATTTCTGTTTTATTCCAAGAATTCCCGCGAAACAAAAATCTCTGCCAACTTATCATCCATGTCGGACTTCAAATCTTTATGCGTCGTGGCTTATTTCTCCCTCGTGTTATAGACATTTTTGTGCCTTACAGCACTAAGCATGAAATGTCAATAATCTAAGGGATCCAAAGTCCCTAAACATGTTGTTCCTACCCCTAGAGGAACAAGGCTATCAAACCGTAGCAATTCACAGAAGTTCTCCACCTGAAACTGCTCAAAAACAAGTCAATTCAGGATCATGTCAACTGCTCCACTGACCATCTGCACTGAATGTCAATGGCTCCACTGGCTACCTGCGCTGAATGTCAACTCCAACACTGGCTACCTGCGTTGAGTGAGATTGGACATGTGGCAGGCTCATTCCTCAAGGTGTCAGAGCCCAGGAAGCTTCCAAAATGACACTTGCCTCAGGGAATTCGACTGGTGATGAGTAAGAGGTTCCAAATCTCCAAGGGGAAGCAAGAACCTCCAAGTGGAATGAAGAACTAACAGAGGGAGAGGACACTAGTTAGATCTCAAGCTGACTCATCCTCTCTCCAAAACATCTATATATGGATCTCTCCTCCATGAGATCTAGAGGCTGGAATTTTGTTATTGCAAAGAATTGCTGTTGGTTTGAGACTGGAATCATTGGGTGCTTAATGCTTTGAAGGGAGGTGAAGATAGGAATTCCATTCTGCTGGGAAGGAGATGCTGGATTGGAGCCCTCTGGGTTGTATCTCTTCCTGAACCTTGTTATTTATCAATAAAGCTATCTTGGTTTTCTCCTATATACTGATGTATCTTTGATGTATGATTGCATTAGTGTATTTGATTTATTTCTAATCCTGAATCATTTATGAATATGAATATCTGCCTTTGTGTTGTGTTCTTCTCTTGTCGCAAGTAGCTGTTCTCTTGTCGCAAGTAGCTGTTCTCTTGTGATCTCGTAGGAACCAAGTAGCTGTTCTCTTGGGCGAGCGAGGAGGAAAGTAGCTGTGAACACCCAAAAAGAGGAGGATCTAGATCGAGGGACAAACGGAAGACACCGGTAAGTCCATTGATCTCTCCTCTTTCGCATTTCATAAAGGAAGAAACCATAATAGCTGTCTCTGTTTGTTGCTAAGGCACTGTCACACCTTAGGTGGATAGGATCGTCCTGCATAGGCATTTTTCCCCACAACAAATTGGCGACTCCGCTGGGGACATTTGTTTTAGTCATTTTATTTGTGTTTCTATCATTGTTTGCTTCATAGACTCAACAGCAACAATCGAACTGCTTCTGCAAAGTAGACAGTTGCTGCCTTGATCCTTCACTGGATTTTGTCTATGATCTGAACAATGGACTCACAAATGATTTGATGATCCTTTGTGATAGATCTTAGTACCCTCTCAAAGCATCCCTTTGATTATACCTTGCTTGTGTTTCTGATTTGGCCTGAAACTATTGATTTTTGAGCAATCTGTGACCCAGAACCCAGTGAGAAACGAGAGTTTCTCCTTCAGCGCAACTGCTGTGAAGGCAGTCTGCATTTCAACGCAGGTCCCGTGAAGGCTACCTGCGCTGAATGTCAAAACCACAGTGTTGAGGTTGCGCTGAACCAGTTTGGCCTTGTGCAGCTGGGGTTCTCTGCTCTCTGTTGCCCTGTTTTGATCTCTGTTTTTGCAGCCTGTAACCAGCATAGGTACCAGTCAGATAACTCCTTTTCTTTGCTTAGATTCCGCCTCCTTTTGTACAAAAAGACTGTGAGTGTTTTTATGTGTTTGTGGCATCATTTGTAGTTTTCCTTTGCATGAGTGAAATAATCATCCTGTAGCCCTTGATTTAGATCTGATTGACTGTGATCTTAGGAGAGAGTTCATTGGCTGTTTACAGTTGATTATACATTTGCTTTTGCTTATTGGTTTGAGTTTGTCTCTTTTAAGTGTCCAAACAAGTGTTCATTTTGAAAGTCGCAAAGTGTTGTAATCTCTTCTACCCTTGTTGATTTCGAAAAAAGTAAACTTGTTTGTATCTGTCATTTAAAAGCAAATTCAAAGTTGTACAAAAAGCTTTCTTTGTAGGCATCAATACTAAGAAAGCGGAAAACAAACACCTGCATTGTGCATTTGCATTTTGATAAGTTTGCATGCTTGATTTATGAAAAAGTGCATTAGAGTGTGCTGATTGCTCTTTGAGAAAAGATGGTGTCTTTCTTTTCCCTTAGTAGCTAGGATTTTCAAAGTTGAAAAGATAATAAAGCTTGCTTATCATCTTAGACTGCATTTAGGAATTGTACCATACATCTCGTGGTGATCCAGAAAGGCAAACTTCTAAAAAGATCAACTTAAAATAAACTGAATGAACCTAACAACGCTTTGCAACATAACGCACAACATAGAGGTCTAGGCTAGAGACGTGTTCCGGCGTCGTTAAGCCTGGTGACTGTCGATCTCGTGGAAGGTGGGTGATTCCTCCTGAGGGACGATAGCGCCAGTACGGATTGTGCTCCCACGTACCGTCGCGTATATATTGGGAGACCCCTATAGGCATATATCCTTTATCCTTAGGAAGCCGTGTCGGCCGCCCTACTGATCGCAATGCACTGAACACAACATTCAGGAAGATCGACCGCCCATACCTTAAAAAGTATTCTACGGTTTTGCGAAAAGTTTGGCACACCCTCTGCCTAGAACTCCAGAGCAGTTTCTTTTGGCCTTTTTCAGACTCTATAACAGAAAAAGTCCATCCGAGCATTTGTCACTTCGGGCTCGTTAAAACATCGAAGGAGACTAGAGTCATCTTTAGCTTTTTCTCGACTCTTTAAAAGTGAAAAAGCAAGTTGTGTCTAAAGCGTCGTTAACAATTTATTTTAAACAGAACAATCACCCTTTATTCCCGCGTTGATCTTTAGGTTGAAAAGATGGAGCACACCAACCAAGGAATTCCCCTTGGTGGAAATCCTAGTCCCTTCTCCTCTTGGGGAGATGTTGGTGTGCCCCACATGGCCACTTTGTCACTTCCAGGATTGACAATTGGCCTACCAGTCTGGCTCTTTTCAACCAATGTCGTTCAGAACACCACCATTCCTGAACAGTCGAGTCAACAGTTAGACCAGACCAGAGTTTCCCACCAGCCTTCGACTTCATATAATTCTTCCTCTCCTCCTTCTTCTTCGCTTGATGGGACTAGTAAAACAAAAAACCGAGTTGCTAAGGAGAAGAAGGAGAAGAAGAAGAAAGAGAATAAGAAGAAGGAGCCAAAGGCGACTGGGGGCAAATAAGTGTCGTCTAACAAAAATTCACACACAGCACTGGCAAGGCCTAAATCGCCATGCGTCATATGCAAGGGAGACCACTTCCACAGAGATTGTCCCTGCATCCCTCGGATACTAAGGGACTGGTCTCCCCGTTTGCACAATTTGGTAGCGTCGACCTCTGATAGCCATGTTGACTGCTCACCGTCAACTAGTGGAAGTGAAGCCACAGGACAGAGAGGGAAAGCTAAATTTCCCTGTAGACTGTGTGAAGGCGATCATGCCATCCACCGTTGTCCCTTCTTAGACGAGGCAAAAAGAGTTCTAGAAGATCGCCCGATTTTACGAGCGCAACTTCCTCCTGGATATCAAAGACTCCTGCCAAGTCCTTTGCTAGTTGAGAACCCAGCTGACCCGCCCAGGTGGTCAGCCGAAGCACCTGTCATTGAAGATGAATCGTCTGAATCGATACCTGACGAAAGTCTAAAGGTTGAAATGGCAGTTGACCCGGTTTTGCCTTCAGAGGCTCTATCTTCAAATGACACCATCACAGAGGAGAATAAAGACGACACCGTCCAAATTCTCTTCATCAGCACTGACTCTGATGATCAAGGGGGCAATGCCACCATTCCTTTATTGCAGGAAGGAAGTTCATCAGAGCATTATCCGGCCGTCTATTCGGTCCCACCACCAAGCAACCTAGTTGTGTCCTTTGACTGGAACCAACTAGGCAGACCCCGCTTGCCAGCTAGCATACCATTCAAAATTATTGTCCAAATATACAGAATGGTAATGGCTGGCACAGTTATTGATGAAGGGGCATCTGTGAGTATCCTTTCCTCTATTGCTTGGAAAGCGCTTGGTTCACCAGGGCTTTTGCCTGAAATGAGAAATCTATCAGGCTTTGATAAGGGAACCAGTCGCCCTTTAGGGATCCTCCCCAATGTGCCCATAACATTGAAAGGGAAGACCATTCAAATGAACGTGATGGTCGTTCAAGGACCCTTGGATTATAACCTACTCCTTGGACGAGACTATATATATTGCATGGGAGCCATCGTCTCATCACTCTTTAGAGTAATGTGTTTTCCGCATGAAGGAAGAATGGTCAAGCTCGTGGACCAACTTTCATTCCCCGGATCACGCATCGCAAATAGTCATATACCATCCCTAAATGGTCTATTCACGCAAGAAGTGTCTCAACCCACGGTCCGTCCTCCTGATGAGCGTGAGTAATCCGGGAGGATATGACTGGAACCCAGGGGGCATGCGTCCTGGTCTGCTTCGGCAGAGAACTTTGGGTATAGGGTAGGTTTCCGCGGGAGAATATGACTAGTTCGTACCCTGTCCGTCTAGGAAGAGGGTTGTTCTAGAATAAGATTCTTTTGTCAAAGTTATGTGAGTTGGCGGGCTACGTCACTCACCTTTGTCTATTTCGGTAGACATTGCCGAGGAAGTGTTTTGTTTGAAAGATTAACGAGACAATCTTTGGGTAACCTGAAAGAGGTAAGCCTCTCTCGTTAAAACAAATGTTTTGGCGGAAGTGAAGTAGAGGTAACCTTGAAATCGTACTTTATACCTGGGGGCATGCAAACCTTTTGGAGTGCAAGCAAGGGTCGACTATTTATTTTTTAAATTTTTAGGACCTCTAACCCTTTAAACTCGTAGGATTAGTCGTTTTCAAACTTGCATAAAGAAAGGATGCGGAGCAAAGCTTAGTGAGATGAAGCTCCATAAAAAATAGAATCTTGATGAGACACTCTTATCATATGACTGGTATAAACGAGCAGTTTTAGCATAAAGTTCATGCTCGTTAAAAACTAAACGCAAGATCCAAGCAGTTTTAGCGCATAGTTCATGCTCGTTAAAAAATAAACATAAGTTTGAGCAGTGTTTTTTCGTGTTTGAGCTCGTTAAAAAATGAACCTATTCCGGTAAATAACCATTGTGTATGTAACTTTATCAGCCATTAAAGCCTTGGTCATGTTTGCGCCATCACCTCCACTTTTCATTTGGCCGATCGTTTACCTCCATATGATTGTTTACCCATTTTGAGGAACAGCTGCGAAGAGTGATTTCACCTAGCCATCCTTGTGACACTGCCATGATTGGGAAATTCCAACCTGTACTTGGAATCAGCTGCTAACCCTGTTTATCACTCGTTCCTCAAAAGACGAGTCTTCTTTAAGCTCTTTTCAACTGACTCGTAAAATATGAAAAGATTGCCGAGTTTTGGCCTTCCAGCTCGTTAAAGCGACCGGAAGTGCTATCCCTCCTCTAGATTTTAATCTTTTTGGACCTGAGGGATTATTGCACAAAAAGATCGAGCGCTTGTTTCTTCGGCTCGTTAAAACTATCGAAAACTCATCCCTTCTGTATTGTTTTACACTTTTTCGGACTTAAGGGATTAGATGACGAAAAAGGACTTTTGGAGTTAACTTTATGTATCTTTTAAGACTCTCTAAAAATGAAAAGGATCGAGTTATCCTTGTCGTTAGACTCGTTAAAATCATTAAATAGCGACAAACTTGTCTTTAGACGAGAACGAGTTTCACTATCGCTAGGCTCGTTAAAACATAGCGATGGGCTTGCCCGAAGGGCAAGTTATAGAACAAGCATATGTTATCCTCCTCAAGCTTGACAAAAATAAAGAGGTACTGGTCAGCAATGACTGGGGAAAAATTGGGAGAAACTAAAGAAAACTTTGATGGTAGCAAGTCGCTCTTGAACATGACACTTTTCCTCCGTACCACAATCGGGTTGGGTTGTTTCATTCACCGGTCACATCACCATGGTCTCACCATACCATCCATAATTGGGGTAATGCTACCGATCCATCGCATCAGTGTCACCATATGTTCAAGAGAAGTTGTTCAGAAAGAGTCAACCGGGTCCTATCCACTGCCATACATTATCCTTCATCCATTCATGACCGCCACCCTGAATCATATGTCACAGATCGTTTTCACCTCCATTAAAATCATTAGCTCCGTTCCGTGTCACTGATGTGGGATTCATTAAGGCCCTCCTTTGACGGATCGCTTCTTGTCGACATCAGCTCATTATCCAAGAAGTTGATCTAGGAACAACCCCTTCAGTACTTTGAAGCTTGCATGCCTTAATGGCAAGTTTCTCACTTCCGGCGATAGGTATACATCAATGACCTTCGACCAGAAGATTTTGCGTGGTGTTTGACGCCAAGTCCTTTATTCACACCACGTGAATTGTACTACAGTACCTTGAGGGTCATTATCATTATCGGTGATTCCTCTCGCGCTTGTTAACGGTTTACATCATTGACCGGTAATCAAGCGATGTCTTTCCATGTTCGACTTCAGAACAATTCTCACATGGATCGACTTGTACTTAGAGTGAAGATCAAATGAGTTTGAAGACCCCGGATCTAGTTTCATCCATCCGGGCTGCGATATACATTCAGGAAAGATAAAGACATTTGACATGTACATCATTGCAGCAGATGATCATCCTACTCAAAGGATGATAATTTCACCAAAATTATCAGTCTACCATCAGACGATCGTCTGTTCTATGTACAAAAATGAATTTATAAAGCTGAGCATCGGAATGCCCGCCTCAGCTAGATCATGAAAGCAGTATGAAAAATAATGTATTGTATTGTATCTCATTACAGGTCTCCTCCCAGCAAATGGATGAACTTCGGACCCTCCTGGATAAAGCATTTCACCCGATAAACGGCCTCATACTTTAGGGGGAAACTGTTATAGACATTTTTGTGCCTTACAACACTAAGCATGAAATGTCAATAATCTAAGGGATCCAAAGTCCCTAAACATGTTGTTCCTACCCCTAGAGGAACAAGGCTAACAAACCACAGCAATTCACAGAAGTTCTCCACCTGAAACTGCTCAAAAACAATTCAATTCAGGATCATGTCAACTGCTCCACTGACCATCTGCGCTGAATGTCAATGGCTCCACTGGCTACCTACGCTGAATGTCAACTCCAACACTGGCTACCTGCACTGAGCGAGATTGGACATGTGGCAGGCTCATTCCTCAAGGTGTCAGAGCCCAGGAAGCTTCCAAAATGACACTTGCCTCAGGGAATTCGACTGGTGATGCGTAAGAGGTTCCAAATCTCCAAGGGGAAGCAAGAACCTCCAAGTGGAATCAAGAACTAACAGAGGGAGAGGACACTAGTTAGATCTCAAGCTGACTCATCCTCTCTCCAAAACATCTATATATGGATCTCTCCTCCATGAGATCTAGAGGCTGGAATTTTGTTATTGCAAAGAATTGCTGTTGGTTTGAGACTGGAATCATTGGGTGCTTAATGCTTGGAAGGGAGGTGAAGATAGGAATTCCATTCTGCTGGGAAGGAGATGCTGGATTGGAGCCCTCTGGGTTGTATCTCTTCCTGAACCTTGTTATTTATCAATAAAGCTATCTTGGTTTTCTCCTATATACTGATGTATCTTTGATGTATGATTGCATTAGTGTATTTGATTTATTTCTAATCCTGAATCATTTATGAATATGAATATCTGCCTTTGTGTTGTGTTCTTATCTTGTCGCAAGTAGCTGTTCTCTTGTGATCTCGTAGGAACCAAGTAGCTGTTCTCTTGGGCGAGCGAGGAGGCAAGTAGTTGTGAACACCCAAAGAGAAGAGGATCTAGATCGAGGGACAAATGGAAGACACCAGTAAGTCCATTGATCTCTCCTCTTTCACATTTCATAAAGGAAGAAACCAGAATAGCTGTTTGTTGCTAAGGCACTGTCACACCTTAGGTGGATAGGATTGTCCTGCATAGGCATTTTTCCCCACAACACCTGGGGTCTGGTCATCCATCAGGAGCAATCTCCACCATTAGATCTCGGGCCTCCAGATCCTACGGTTATCGCTCTTATCGTGCGGTTGACTTGCTCGAATGTTAGCTCACGATGAGAGGCGGTCTTCTCTCTCATCTGCCAGACACGTCTCATCCAATGTATGGAATCGTTGGGTCCACTGACAAACCCATTTACCACCCGAAACGCTTTTGATATACCGTTGGTTTTGGAGCACGGGACCCGCCATTTATTTTAGTGCTTTTCCCATGGTTTCATGGTTCCCCTTGTGACCGAGCGCTTTGGGCTTCTCCTTCTCGAGGGGTTTTTCCCAGTGCGCTAATCACGCATCAGAAACATCCTCTATTTTTTGGTTTGAGCCTCCTAGCTACCATTTTTGCGCCATGCACAGTCCCCATGGGCCACCGGTCAATGCGCTTTGATCGAAAGTCCTCGTTGCTCTGTGATGGCTGCAAATTGTCATTGTTCAGGGGTTATTTCTAATAGGCTTAGACATCCATAAGACTTTAAACTTTGGTATGAGCTTTTACAAAGTTCGGGTAGCTTTAAGAGAGTTTAAGGATCCAATTTCAGATCACTCACTTAATCTTGTCGTTTCATCCTTGGATTGTTGTTCAATTCATTTACTAGTTAAAGATTGATGTTCAATTCCCTTTAGTTAAGATTGCTGCTTAATTCATTCCTATATATTAAGCTTTGTTGTTCGGTCTGTTCAATAGATTAGTTACTGTTCCTTTTTGTTATTTCAAGTATTTTCTTTGGTGTGAATAGAACGATCTGCAACTGTAGCGAACATTGACTATTGCTATCTAGTTCCCATATTGGAGATCTTCTCTTTGATTGATTTTCATTTGCATCAGTTTACGAAGGAAAGAGTTATAATTACTGCATCCTTGACTAATGATTGCTACAATTGCTTAAGTGAATGATCTAGTTACAAAGAATTTAAGTTTCTTGCCATTACATTTAGAGTTTGTTTCTAACATTTGTTTACTTTTGTAAAAGCACTATACTACTAGCATTACTCTTGACAAGTGACCACCTCAGACTGAGTACACTCTTGAGATAACAAATCGTACTTGGATTGATAATTAATGTAGGGTAAATAGAGGTTAAAAAGACCTTTTTTACTGCTCAACAAAATGTTTCCATGCACAATGGGTTCTTCAAGGAATTTTAGTTTTTGTTTATATATATATATCCTCAATTTAATTCAATATAGACTTAAGCTTTACACATGTATCGATAATGGTTGAAGTCCATACTAGGGCCTTTCAAATTGTTGTCGTTGTGATCCTTTCTTTCAAGGATTCCCCGGGAGGCTTCAATAATTGTTGTAACATTCCTTTTGTCATTTCCCTTCCATACAAGCTTACTGTTGATTTTTAAAGGCATACTTTGATCGAATTAGGGTTATTGAAATACTATAGGAACAAATGAAGGTAGAGGCTATAACTTTAGGAAAACATCCTCCCGAAATCTAATAAGAGTTTAATATTTACTATTTTTTAACGGTCACATTGGCCCTAATGTTTTCCCCTGTTATAGTTTGCTTGCTACAAGTGGTGACAACTACTTACGGCCTTAAACAACTTACTAAGTTTTTTTTTTCAAGAAATCCCATCCATATTCATCTCTATTGGTTTATTCCGAAACTCCACAGGTGCCGAGAACTGCTTGGGTTAGGTTTTATTTTTCATAAAAGGTTTTTTTTCATCTTTGTCAAGGGTTTCTATTCTCTTTTTTGAACTGCATGAAGCTTTTACAGTTTGTTGTTAAACAATATATGCATAGAGGGATTTTTATTTAAAATAAAATGGCCTACAACCAACACCCCTATTGAGGATTGAAATTTTGTATAGGTGAATTTACATATGTTCTCTATTTGCATGTTATCGGTAACCCTTGCAACAAACCTTGTTTTTTTGTTTCCTTTTGAACTACTAGTTCTGTGTCCAAATAGCTTAGAGGCAACACAGTTAATATGTGGGTGCATTCAATAAGGAGAGACGTTCCTTACTATGTAATTTTATGTTATTTTTAGTGACTATACTTCTATATATAACAATTTTTTAAATACATAATATCTCCGAGTATTAGTTCTTTGGGGTTTTGTTTTGACTCTGTATTTTTGGCCTCTATGGTAAAATTTTATTTTCAATGTCTTCTCTCAATAGTTCAGTATCAACTTATATGCAACTCTATAGTTATTGTTAAGAGGCACATCCTTTTACAATTACCACTTCTGTTGAAACAATATTGTTTTGATGTGATTGCTGAACATTATATGTATTTTAGGATTCAGTGTAGTTCTTTAAATTTGTTAGAATCAATCTAGAGCCAGTCTTGATTAATTAGGTTGTTCCTAATTCAAAAAATATGTGTGGAACATAGACTATTCCTAGCATGCTAGCATGATCCAGGTGGATATTGGTGGCCACCCGCCTATTCCACCTAGGCCTCCATTTGGTTTCACTTGTTTCTTTGTTTATTTCATAATTTACTATTTTTAGCTGTTTTTTGGGTTCTGAAATTTCGTAGCAGTCTTGACCCCCTAAATGACATTTTTCTGAGGTTCGCGACAAGCTCATGGCACAAAAAATCTTTTAGTACTCAGAGAGGCCTTTCCAAAAAGGTATCGTACATGCCAAACAAATATACTATTACCAAGTTACGACCCTTGGAAGTTGGATGCCCAACTAACCTTAATAGGGCCCACAAACTCTTGATGTTCCATCTCGCGGGGTTAGGGTTTTGGTTGTTTATGGTTTTCCCTTATTTTTCAATAATGAATAGGCCCTTATGTCTCATTGTAACACAGGTCAGAGGCATGTAGCCACCACATCTCTTCTTAGAGATAAGATACCATCGCCCGAGCTATTTTATTTCCATTATGTTTGTAAGCATATATGAGTATTTTGATATTAATGAAATGAAGTGTTATTTCTCCTGCATCTCTGTATTTATTGTTATCTCTGTAATGTTTTTGTTCCTATTTTGGTTTAGATAAGTGGTATTAGAGCAGTCTACTCTTTCCATTCTTTCCTTTGCATGCCCCCATTGAGGTCAGGGTATAGGGAGTTAGGGCAGAAGAAAATAAAGAAGAGCAGGCACGAGATCGTATAAAAATATTGCTCAAAGAAGCCCTCTAGCGACAGAGGAACGCGATGATGGATAACTTTGTCCAGATCCTTTGACAGTTAACCACAGATGACACATATTCATCCAATAACCACTCTGGAGGTGCCACTCCTTTTAAGGTACGATTTAACTTCGATATTCCCACACTTGAGGGTCAGATAGATGTAAACATCGTAGAAAAATGGTTGAATCTTTGGGAAGGATATTTTTTAGTTCATGACTTTTCCAATTAGGAAAAGATTAATTTTTCACTTCTCAAAGTACCCCACACATCAAGGATTTGTGGGAAACCTACTGTGAACGAAAGGAAGAGAGGGAATCCTAATTGTTTTCAACCGTACCCTCTTGGGATTCTTTCTGAGACACCATCAAGTAACAATATTACCCTGTTGGGAGCCATGAAGAAAAATACATCAAGTGGACCACGATTTGGCAAGGAAGGGACCAAGATGTGTCAAAGTTCACAAATGTTTTCCATACCCTCCGGATGAAGTTGGGTATCAAGAATTTTGAGCGTCATTTAGTACTAAAGTACCGATACTGTCTACACAAGTACATCCACGACTAGATGGTATTCTTGGACATCTCCTCACTCAACATGGAATACCAATATGCTACCAAGATTAAGCATAAGTTTAAATAGAAGAAGAAATATTTTGGATCTGTGAATCTGAAGCAAGGAAAGGGTGCCCCGAAACCACAGAGGAAAGAAAAAATCCAAGGCGAGGCAACCTAGGAAAACCCACCGAAGGCGCAAGAAAAGAAAAACACCATGAAGACAAAGAAGGACATGGGAAAATGGTGTTAATTCCATTAGAGCTCCACTCACGAAATAAGTGAGTGCTGACCCAAGTAGTCACTCGTGGTCAAGCTGAAGGCTTTTGATTCAGAAACGGTTTCTGAGTTTGCACTAGAACCCAACAAGAGGAATGACAAAGAGAAGAAGATCATTGACATGGAGCCTAGTGCCACCGTGGCCACCACCAAGATCCAAAAGAATGAGCATGAAGATCCAGAGGAGGGGGAGCGCCTCTTCCACTCACAGATGTGGGTGAAGGGTTGTCCATTGTAGTTCATTTTTGATAGTTGGAGCCAAAAGAACCTCATTTTAGCAGAGGTCGTGAAGTGGCTGGGCCTACCGATGACATCACATTCATAGTTGTATACCATCGGGTGGCTTCACCAAGGAAGAGATCTCTGCATCATCCAATAATGTTGCCTTCCCTATAACATCATGCCCTTCATGAATGAGGAGCTGTGTGATGTTTCTCTTCTTGAAGTTTGTGATGTATTATTAGGACAACCATACTTGTGGAAACGTCATGTCGTATATGAGTCTAGTCCTCGCTCTGTGATTATTACTTTCGGAATTAAATTTTCCAAGACACTGGGGGTAGCCCCACCTACCGTCATCTCTTTGATCAGTACAAAGAAATGTACTAAGATCATTTCCCAAACAAGGAAATTTGTTTTCCTTATGATTCGCCCTCAGGACAAGAAGAAGGTTGTGTCCATGACTTCTAGATAGGGCTCCTACGCACAATAATAGCATATGGAAAAGGTCATGGAAGAGTACAGGGACATTTTCACCTCACTTGCATAGGTACCTTTATGCTTTCAGGTCAATCGCTCCATCAATCTGACCCTAGGAACATTGCTACCCAATGAACAAATCTATCGACGCTCTCTTCTAGAGAATGATGAGATAAAGAGGAAGATTCAAGAGCTCTTGCAGAAAGGGCACATCAGGCCAAGATAATCACCCTGTGGGACCCCAATTGTATTGGTATAGAAGAAGGAAGAAACCTGGAGACTCTGTATTAACTATCGTGCACTGAACAAGATCATTGTCTGGAATAGGTACCTAATCCCACGAATTGATGACCTTCTGGACTAGTTCATGGAGGCCAAATATTTCAGTAAGATTGACTTGAAGTCTAGTTATTACAAGGTGCCTATCAAACCCTCTGATGTGTGGAAGAGTGCCTTCAAATCCAAGGAGGGCCTTTTCGAATGGTTGGTCATGCCTTTGGGGTTGACGAATGCCCCGCAACCTTCATGAGATTGATGGATGACATCTTTCAACCCTTGAGCAATGTATTCATGGTGGTGCATTTAGGCAACATCTTGATATTCATCCAGTGTTGGGAAGAGCACCTCCACCATATTCGACAGGTCCTTCAAACCCTACAATAACACAAGTTGTGTGCCAATTTGGAGAAGTGCACTTTTGGCATGACCTAGGTTCAATGTCTGGGGTACATCATTGATGAGAAGGGTGTGTGTGTGTACACAACCAAGATACAAGTCATTAAGGATAGAAAAGCCCCAACCACTCTAACAAAGCTCCACAACTTTCTGGGCCTTGCCAATTTCTACCATAGGTCCATGTTTGGGTTCTCTCATATCACTTGGCCTTTAAGTCAAGTCACGAGGGGAGGAGTGAAAGAAAGGTAATTTTGGTTTGAAACCCAATAGAAGAAGATTATTGAATTGATGCATCACCTCTGCTCTACACCAATGCTCATATTACCAAACCTACAATAGGCATTTATGATTGAGACAAACACCTTCGACATAGTATAAAAGTATCCCACTTATGACAAAGAAATTTATTCCATTGTGGAGGCCTCTCATCAATGGAAGTGTTATATTATGGGGAAGGAAACAATAGTCCACTTAGACCACCGACCCCTGCAGTTCATACAGACACAAGGGAAGTTGCAAAGTGATTTCCATCATAAAAGGTCCACTTACTTGTAACAGTTCCATTTGAACATTAAGTATAAGAAGTGTAGCACGAATAATGTTACAGACTAACTTATCTGACCACTAGTCATGGCGCTGATCACTGTGCTCGACTCCTATGGGCATGAGACTTCTGGGTGGTCGCATATTTATAAGAGTGGTCTAGAATTCATCAGCATGTACCAGACACTCTTGGAAGGGAAGAAAGTTCCAGATTTTCACGTGCAGGATGCATTGTTATTTGTTGGGTCCCTATAATACTAGTGATTACCCCATTACTATTGTAGTTATACCCCTTATTAATATTGTTGTGCCCCTATTGTCCCCATATTGTTATTACTATGCCCCATAGAATCCCTCTCTTGTTATTTTTGTGGCTTTATATTATTATTGTTAGGTCGGCTGGGTTATATTGTGACTCCTTAGACTCCTATATATAGAATGTAGGTTTTTTCATTTGAATCATCCAAGAATTGTTCATTTATGTAATGTAAAGGAGGTTTCCCCCTCGAAGAGGCTGAATTCTAAGGCGTTGATCTATCTTTTCTATCTTTTCTTGAGCTAGTTTCATAACATTTGGTTTCAGAGCTTTGGATTCTAGGGTTTCGTTGCTCCAAATAGGTCATCGTGGCATTTTCGATATAAATTTATTTCTGCGATGTTTCAGAAGTTGAAAAAAAAAAACCATTTGAGAAGACATCGTGCTAAGTCTCGGGTCTGAATTTCAGAGCTTTTTGCGCTATATTTGCGGAGATATGATCTGAGGAAGTTGGTCTTTTTGCAGACTCTTGAATTACATTCCAAACAGGTGACCTAGGGAAAATCGTCATAACCTTTTCTTTAAGCATTGGATTGAAATTTCATAAGAAGGTACAGAAACAGGACAGACTGTAGTTTCTTCTATATATTTTTCAAAGCTAAAGGTCGATACAATGACTCGTGGCACGTCGTACAAGTTCGCTCTACTGAACTAGTCTATAAGAAGGTCATTGTGGGAGATTTCACATAACTCTTCCTTCGAGAATCCAATTTGGATCAGACTGGTGGCACTGGAAAGAGGACACAAAGGGCTACCAGAGGTCACAATTTCAGAATTGGATGTTCTGAAAGTGCAGAGATACATCAGAGGCAATATCGAGCTCCTACAAAGTGAAAAAAAGCTGTGTAGATTCTTTTAAATTTTTGCTTAAGATTAGTTTGAAAATTTATTTTGAAGGAATTCAAAGGGCTAGTAGAGCATTATTATCGGTAACTGATGCCCCGAGGAAAGAAAATGCAAACACCTAGTAAGGAACCTGAAAGCTCTAGCATGACTCATGAAGAAGAGGAAGAAATGCTACATGATATATCAAAATTACAAGAACAAGTGCAACAAATGTCACACTCACAAAAGTTAACAGAAGCTAAGATAAATGGCGTGGAAGCTAAGATGAATGGCATGGAAGCTAAGGTGGACAATTTGAAGAGAGATTTGAACACAAATTTGAAACGGACATGGTAGATTTGAAGACAGATTTGACAAATTTTCTACAAGAAATACTTACTAATGGTGAAAAGGTAGTAAAGGAAACTCATGATGCAAACAAAAGAAAAGTTAATCATGATATCATAGACTCTAATGTGGGATCGAAGACCCACCATATTCCAAAAATCGATATGAGGAAGTTTGATGGCAAGGATCCCGCAACATGGATATTACAGATGGAGAAATTTTTCGATCTCAATAATGTGCAAAACACACAAAAGGTACATATTGCAACTTTATATTTGGAACCAAATCAGTTTGTATGGTATCAATGGCTTTTCTCTCGTGAACAGTTTATCACTTGGGCAATTTTGAAGGACGAATTGATAGCACATTATGAGGATACAAAAAGCAACACTTTTTTTAGTCAATTGATAAGTCTCAAACAAAAGGGTTCAATAATGGAGCACATTGAGGAGTTCCAAAAATTGAACATAAGGGTAAAAGATATTCCAGAGGAGCATAGGATTGATGTGTTCATAGGGTCTTTAAAGGATAATATCCAACATGATGTTCACCTTTGGGAACCTGATTCATTAGAGAAGGCATTCAGGTTAGCAAGAAAAATCGAAAGCAAAATTATGGTAACCACGAAGCATACCACTCACAACTATAAAGACGGAAGTGTTGTTGCCCCTAGTCTTCCACAACCTATAAGGTTGACACCAGAACAATTGGAAGAAAAAGGAGCAAAAGGGCTTTGTTACAGTTGTGATAGCAAATACACTAAAGGTCATAAGTGTGCTGAGGAGAAATTATTCTACATAGATTGTGAAGAGGAAGAAGAAAAGGAGCAAGAAAGGTCAAAAGAAGAGGATATACTCCAAGAACAAAGCCTAGATAAATAAGAAATGAATCCGACCATATCTTGTAATGCATTGGCTGGAATTACCACTCCTCAAACCATCAAGATAGAAGGAAAAATCAAGAAGAAAAAGCTAATAGTGTTGATTGATTCAGGAAGCACCCATAATTTTATTCATTATAAGGTAGCAAAAGAATTGAATTGCTTCCTATATCCAGCACCAGAGTGTCAAGTGATGATTGCAAATGGAGGAACAATAAATTGCTCTGGAAAGTGCCATAATATCAAGCTATCCATGGGAGAATATGTATTGACTAGCCCAATGCTTTCCATTCCAATGGTAGGTGTTGATGTTGTACTAGGAGTCCAATGGCTACAATCCTTAGGTACAATAGCTTTTAATTTTCAAGAAATTTTCATCAAATTTTCTGCGGAAGGAAAGGAAGTTGAATTAAGGGGTATTGCAAGGAAACTAGGAAAGATAATCAGCTCTAATGGTATGACAAAGCTTCTAAAAAAGTAACAAGGAGGTGTAATTGCACAATTATGTTCGCTAGATGTTTCCACATCAGAATCATCTATTTCTCCAGATCTCCAAAAATTCCTGGACAATCATTCCAAGGTATTTGAGACTCCCAAAGGTCTCCCACCTATGCATGAGCATGATCATGCTATTCATCTGATTCCAGGAAGTGTTCCTCTAAACATCAGGTCGTACATATATCCCTATGCCCAAAAGAGTGAAATTGAACATATGGTTGCAGAAATGCTAGAGGCTGGTATAATTCAACCGAGTCAAAGTTCTTTCTCTGCTCCAGTAGTATTGGTGCACAAAAAGGATGGATCATGGCGCATGTGTCTGGATTATAAGGAGCTCAACAAGCTCACTATTAAAGATAAGTTTCCCATTCCTGTCATTAATGAATTACTGGATGAATTGCATGGATCAATTTACTTCACCAAGTTGGATCTTCATTCAGGATATCATCAAATCAAAATGAAGATTGAAGACATTCTGAAAACAGCGTTTAGAACTCATGAGGGTCATTATGAATTTTTGGTCATGCCTTTTGGCCTTACCAATGCACCTTCAACATTTCAAGGTTTGATGAATTCAATTTTCAAACCATTCCTTATAAAATTTGTTTTAGTATTTTTTGATGATATACTAATCTACAGCAAGTCTTGGAAGGATCATGTTAAACATGTTGACAGGGTGCTACAACTATTGGAGGAGAAACAATTATATGCAAAAAGATCCAAATGTTTCTTTGGAGTCCAAGAGGTGGAATATCTGGGTCATATTGTATCTCATGAAGGAGTTAAGGTAGACCCTAGCAAAATTAAAGCCATTAAGGAATGGAAAATCCCCACATCCATAAAGCATCTACGAAGATTTCTCAGGTTGACAGGGTATTATCGCAAGTTTGTTAAGAATTATGGGAGAATAGCAACACCTCTAACAACATTATTGAAGAAATATGCATTTTCATGGACTTCGGAAGCAACAAAGGCCTTCAAACATCTTAAAGAGGCAATGTGCCAAGCACCGGTCTTAGCTACACCGGACTTCACAAAAACCTATTGTGGAATGTGATGCTTTAGGAAATGGAATTGGTGCTGTTCTAATGCAAGATGAAAGACCCATTGCTTTTGAAAGTCATCCAATCAAGGAAAGATTTTACACAAAGCTATTTATGAGAAGGAAATGTTGGCAATACTCCATACACTTAAGAAATGGCGACCCTACCTAATGGGAAGACACTTCAAGGTAAAAACGGATCATGATAGCCTTAAATACTTTTTAGAACAAAGATTATACTTTGAAGAGCAACAAAAGTGGGTCACAAAGATGTTGGGTTATGAATTTGAAATCATCTACAAAAAAGGGAAGCAAAATGTGGTGGCAGATGCACTCTCAAGAAAGGATGAGGATGTGGAAGCATTGTTGTGTGCCATTTCTATTATCCAACCAGATTGAATAAACGAAGCAAGGGAGGAATGGAAGAATGATGAAGAACTGTGGGCACTTATTCGAAAGTTATAACAAGATTCCAGTACGTCTGATACATTTAGCTGGAAAAATGATTCGTTATGGTACAAAGATCACTTATACCTCTGTAAGACTTGCCAGCTAAAACAAAAGATTCTTATGGAATTGCACACTTCTCCCTTAGGAGGGCACTCAGGATTTTTAAAAACTTACCACAGGTTTAAGAAGGAATTTTTTTGGGATGGCCTTAAATCAGATATTCAAAAGTTTGTGGCAGAGTGTTTGGTTTGCGAACAAAATAAAGTTGAAACAATTAAGACACCGGGTCTATTACAACCTTTATCCATTCCAAGCCAGCGTTGGGAGGAGGTTTCAATAGATTTTATCACAGGTTTACCCAAGTCTGAGGGAAAGAGTGTCATCATGGTGGTAGTTGACAAACTTACCAAGTACGCACACTTTTGTTCATTATCACATCGATTTAAAGCTAGTTCAATTTCTACTGCATTTATGGAAACAATTCAAAAGCTACATGGAAACCCAAATATTATTGTAAGTGACAGAGATCCCATTTTCACTGGAAATTTTTGGACAGAATTATTTTCTTGTCTTGGTACTTAGTTAGCTCATAACTCATCTTATCATCCTCAATCTGATGGGAAAACTAAGATAGTAAACAAATGTTTGGAAGGATATCTTCGTTGCTTTGTATGTGATAAACAAACACAATGGGTCAAATGGTTGCCTCTGGCTGAATGGTGGTATAACACTTCCTTCCATACAACAACAAAAATGACCCCATTTATGGCACTTTATGGGTATCAGCCACCATCCATCACATCATATTTAAGAGAAAATTCTAAGGTTCAGGTAGTGGAACATCACATCGAACATCAACAACAAGTCCTCCAACTCTTAAAGGATAACCTCGTGTTGGCAGAGAATAGAATGAAACAACAGGCAGATCAACATCGCAGCGAAAGAAGTTTTGATGTAGGTGATTGGGTATTCCTATGGCTAGAACCATATAAGCAAATGTCTCTCAAGCAAGGATAATAAATTATCACCAAAGTATTATGGTCCGTACAAGGTGTTGCAAAAGATTGGTACTATGGCATACAAATTGGAGCTTCCTGCAGCTTCTCGATTGCACCCAATTTTCCATGTTTCATGTTTAAAGAAGGTTATAGGCGACAAGATTCTAGTTCAAAAAATATTGCCAGAACTTGATGAGGAAGGAAAAATTATATTGGAACCAGAAGCAGTCATAGAAAAAATAACTCGACAACTACGAAATCGATCAATTTCAGAGTATCTTATCAAGTGGAAGAACTTATCCGCTGAAGATTCCACATGGGAGGATGATAATTTTATACAGAAGTATCTAGAACTACTCAAGCGTTGAGGACAACACTTTTTTTGAAGGAGAGGAGCATGTTGGGTCCCTATAATACTAGTGATTACCCCATTACTATTGTATTTATACCCCTTATTATTATTGTTGTGCCCCTATTGTCCCCATATTGTTATTACTGTGCCCCATAGAATCCCTCTCTTGTTATTTTTGTGGCTTTATATTATTATTGTTAGGTTGGCTGGGTTATATTGTGACTCCTTACACTCCTATATATAGAAAGGATGTTTTTTCATTTGAATCATCCAAGAATTTTTCATTTGTGTAATGTAAAGGAGGTTGCCCCCTCGAAGAGGTTGAATTCTAAGGCGTTGATCTATCTTTTCTATCTTTTCTTGAGCTGGTTTCATAACATTATTCCACCTAGGACACATTTTTGTTCCTTCAAGCGAGCATGCCAAGATGATTTGGGAGATGTAATACAGTCACGTCATTGGACATTTCGGAGTAGAGAAAAAAATGGCGGTACTACAGAAGTATTTTTATTGGTCGAAACTTTATCAGGATGTTGGGAAGTACATGAGATATTGTACCGCCTAAGCCATTTCCAAACCAACCATCAAGAAGAAAGGGATATATACTCCTCTACATACTCCTAATCAACCTTGGGAATCCATCTCCATGGATTACATGTCAGGCATTCCTTCTCCTAACCACGACAACAACTGTGTTTTCGTGGTCATTGACCAATTCTATAAGATGGCCATCATGGCAGCCTGTAAGAAGAGTATCACAACATAGGTCACTTCTAATATCTTGTTTGAGTGAGTGTGGGTAAAACTTGGGATTCTACAGTCCATTATCTCAGATCGGGACAATAGATTCCTAGGTGCATTTTTGTCAAGTCTCTTGTCGATGTTGGATACCAAACTTTCTATGTCCACGACATTTCACCCAAAAACTGATTACCAAACATATGTTGCCAATAGGATAATCATACACAATATGTGCATGTACAACTCGAAGCCTCCATGCACATGGGATGAAATCCTTCCCTATGTCTAGCACAACTACAATAGATCACTCCATAACTCAACAAGCCATAGCCCCTTTTAGGTAGGGTTGGAATTTTAGCTATTATGTCCCATTGATGTGGCCATACCATTTGCAGTTACTCAAGTAGATTTGGCTCACGCCCAGTGTGAAGTTGACCAGGATAACAATGGTATTGAGTGCATTCAAAAGATTTGCCAGCAGGTCCATGATATATTGGATAGAGCCAATTCTAAGTCAAGGAGCGCCATGTTCAACATCAAGTGTCACACAGTGTTGTGGGTAAAAATGCCTATGCAGGACGATCCTATCCACCTAAGGTGTGACAGCGCCTTAGCAACAAACATATACAGCTACTTCGGTTTCTTCCTTTATGAAATGTGAAAGAGGGGAGATTGGTAGACTTACCGTTGTCTTCCGGTTGTCCCTCGATCTAGATCCTCTTCTCTTTGGGTGTCCACAGCTACTTGCCTCCTCGCTTGCTCAAGAGAACAACTACTTGATTCCCACGAGATCACAAGAGAACAACTACCTGTGACAAGAGAACAGCTACTTGCGACAAGAGAAGAACACAACACAAAGGAAAATATACATATTCATAAATGATTCAGGATTAGAAGTAAATCAAATATACTAATGCAAATCATACAAAATACACCAGCATATAGGAAAGAACCAAGATAGCTTTATTGATTGATAACAAGGTTCAGGAAGAGATACAACCCATAGGGCTCCAATCCAGCATCTCCTTCCCAGCAGAATGGAATTCCTTCTTCAGCTCCCTTCAAAGCATTAAGCACCCAATGATCCAACCTCAAACCAACAGCAATTCTTTGCAATCACCAAAATTCCAGCCTCCTCTTCCCATGGAGGAGAGATCTATATATAGATCTTTTGGAGAGAGGATGAGTCAGCTTGAGGCTGGTATGAAACTGACTAGTGTCCTATCCCTCTCTCAGTTCTTGAGTCCACTTGGAGGTTCTTGCTTCCACTTGGAGATTTGGAACCTCTTACTCATCACCAGTCGAATTCCTTGATGCAAGTGTCATTTTGGAAGCTTCCTGAGCATTGACACATTGAGAAATGAGCCTCCCACTTGTCCAGTTACGCTCAGCGCAGGTAGCCTTTGTTGCAGTTGACATTCAACGCAGGTAGACAGTGGAGCAGTTGACATTCAGCGCAGATGCTCAGTGGAGCAGTTGACATGATCCAGAATTGGCTTGTTTTTGAGTGTTTTTCAGGTGGAGAACTTTTGTGAATTGCTGTGGTTTGCTAGCCTTGTTCCTCTAGGGGTAGGAACAACATGTTTAGGGACTTTGGACCCCTTAGATTATTGACATTTCATGCTCAGTGATGCAAGGCACAAAAATGTCTATAACAGTTGCCCCCTAAAGTATGAGGCCATTTATCGGGTGAAATGCTTTATCCAGGAGAGTCCGAAGTTCATCCATTTGCTGGGAGGAGACCTGTAATAAGATACAATACAATACATTATGATTCATACTGCTTTCATGATCTAGCTGAGGCGGGCATTCCCATGCTCAGCTTTATAAATTCATTTTGGTACATAGAACAGACGATCGTCTGATGGTAGACTGATAATTTTGGCGAAATTATCATCCTTTGAGTAGGATGATCATCTGCTACAATGATGTACATGTCAAATGTCTTTATTTTTCCTGAATATATATCGCAGCCGGATGGATGAAACTAGATCCGGGGTCTTCAAACTCGTTCGATCTTCACTCTAAGTACAAGTCGATCCATGTGAGAATTGCGCTGAAGTCGAACATGGAGAGACATCGCTTGATTACCGGTCAATGATGTAAACCGTTAACAAGCGCGAGAGGAATCACCGATAATGATAATGACCCTCAAGGTACTGCAGTACAATTCACGTGGTGTGAATAAAGGACTTGGTGTCGAACACCACGCAAAATCTTCTGGTCGAAGGTCATTGATGTATACCTGTCGCCGGAAGTGAGAAACTTGCCGTTGAGGCATGCAAGCTTCAAAGTATTGAAGGGGTTGTTCCTAGATCAACTTCTTGGATAATGAGCTGATGTCAACAAGAAGCGATCCGTCAAAGGAGGGCCTTAATGAATCCCACATCAGTGACACGGAACGGAGCTAATGATTTTAATGGAGGTGAAAACGATCTGTGACATATGATTCAGGGTGGCGGTCATGAATGGATGAAGGATAATGTATGGTAGTGGATGGGACCCGGTTGACTCTTTCTGAACGACTTCTCTTGAACATATGGCGACACTGATGCGATGGATTGGTAGCATTACCCCAAGTATGGATGGTATGGCGAGACCATGGTGATGTGACCGGTGAATGAAACAACCCAACCCGATTGTGGTACGGAGGAAAAGTGTCATGTTCAAGAGCGACCTGCTACCATCAAAGCTTCCTTGATTTTTTCCCAATTTTTCCCCAGTCATTGCTGACCAGTACCTCTTTATTTTTGTCAAGCTTGAGGAGGATAACATATGCTTGTTCTATAACTTGCCCTTCGGGCAAGCCCATCGCTATGTTTTAACGAGCCTAGCGATAGTGAAACTCATTCTCGTCTAAAGACAAGTTTGTCGCTATTTACTGATTTTAACGAGTCTAACGACAAAGAAAACTCGGTCCCTTTTCATTTTTAGAGAGTCTGAAAAGGTACGTAAAGTTAACTCCAAAATTCCTTTTTCGTCATCTAATCCCTTAAGTCCGAAAAAGTATAAAACAATATAGAAGGGATGAGTTTTCGGTATTTTTAACGAGCCGAACAAAACAAGCGCTCGATCTTTTTGTGCAATAATCCCTCAGGTCCAAAAAGATTAAAATCTAGAGGAGGGATAGCACTTCCAGTCGCTTTAACGAGCTGGAAGGCCAAAACTCGGCAATCTTTTCATATTTTACGAGTCAATTGAAAAGAGCTTAAAGAAGACTTGTCTTTTGAGGAACGAGTGATGAACAGGGATAGCAGCTGATTCCAGGTACAGGTTGGAATTTTCCAATCACGGCAGTGTCACAAGGATGGCTAGGTGAAATCACTCTTCGCAGCTGTTCCTCAAAATGGGTAAACAATCAAATGGAGGTAAATGATCGGCCAAATGAACAGTGGAGGTGACGGTGCACAAAACACGACCAAGGCTTTTATGGTTGATTAGGTTACATACTCAATGGTTATTTACCGGGATGGGTTCATTTTTTAATGAGCTTGAATGCGCCAAAACACTGCTCAAATCTTATGTTTATTTTTTAACGAGCATGAACTATGTGCTAAAACTGCTCGGATCTTGCATTTATTTTTTAACGAGCATGAACTTTATGCTAAAACTGCTCGTTGTGGGTTTATTTTTTAACGAGCTTGAACCCCGTGGTAACACTGCTCATGATAAGTTTGCATGCCCCCAGCATAACAACGCAAATCGAGGTGCATGCCCCCCAAGCTTCATTGCATTCAACTCGGTGGTTGGAATGAAGGTTTACCTTTGAGACTCGGAAAGGGGATTTGTTTCATTTTTTAATGAGGTTGACATAGTAAAAGAACTATCCTCATGACTCCTTGTTTCATTTTTTAACGAGGTTGACACGAGATAAGAACCGTCCTCGAAGCCTACTGTATTTACAGTATTTCCATTAGGGCGATGATCCACGCTGACAAAATGTTTAGGAATCTTCCGAATCCATTAGATATAGAAGATTTCATATTGTAGGTTTCCACTGTGGCCACTTCCGCCAGATTACTTGCAGGCGGTAGGGCAAAAGTACCCATTAAGGCAGGGTCTTTTAGGAGACCTACTCCAATATTTTGAAGCGAATGATTGCTTCCATGGATCATTGGAATGCTTCCCGTAACTTGTGAACTGTCGGGGAGGAAAGTTTGTTGGTCGACGACTGTAATTCCTCCTTGAAAGGGAAATGCAATCTTCCTGAAGTAGGTCGACACAACTGTGGCCATGGCATATATCCAGGGCCTTCCCAGTAGGATGTTGTAATCGAGGTTTCCATCAATTACTTCAACATCAATTCCTACTGTTTTGCCCCCTAGTTCAACTTGCAAGTTACTTAAAATCCCGTATGGAGTGTACGATCGTCCATCAAATGCTTTTAACGTCGTTGACGATCTCGACAAGGGTGGTGAGCCTAAATTCTTCCAGCAACTCATCGACATAATACACGTAGATGCCCCCTCATCAATAATTGTTCGATGAACAGTTTTGTTGAGGGCTTTCACTTGAATAAGGAAAGCTATTTGAGCTGGTAACTGAGGGTCATATCCTTTATGATCAAAGGCCACAAGATTGGAGTCCATTGGGTCAATTTCACCTATTGCTGATAATAAAGCTTGCTCTTGGGAGAGGCAATTTTGCGGTACCTCAAGCGTTGACATAGCGGACGGCGATTGGGCCAGGTCCTCTATTATATTATAATTCTGTGCTATTTTTGCACAAGGATTAAATGTCGACTTGTACCCTACTCCCTTTGGCGACTTTATGATTTGTTCAGGAATGGTGGGTGGCACAACTTTGGTCAAAGTTGTTGTCGAACTACTAGGTTGTTCATTAGCCTTGTTATTCGACACCTATGGATTCCCGTAATATTTATTCCTTGCCAAAGCATAATTTTGCTGCTTTGAGATAGACAACATAAGCACTTGGGATCGGGAAGCATTTTGATTAGCAACCAGTTTGGTACCCGGGCTTGGAAACGGATCAGTCAATACTGCTGAGGTTTTTGAACTCTTGAAGAGTTTCTTAACTTCAGCTATATGTGGACAATCTCTCATCCAATGATCCTCATCGCATATATGACACCCCGCAGGGGGTTTCCTTTTTCTCCCTTTCTTTTTCTTCTTGCCCCCTGGTTGCTTCAGTTGTTTGCCCTCGTCATCCGACACGGCACTTACTTCCGAGGCAAGAAGTTCCTCATTTGCATTTTGATCGGAAATCTTACGGGCCTTTTTAGATATAGCCTTTGTCGATTTCATGTCTGTTGTGCCAATCACGCCATCGCCGGCATGAGAGTCATTGTTTGATTTAGGAGGAGGAGGAATTGAGAATTCCGGTCTAGGGGCATCAGGTATTTTGTCGTAGAGCGTGCCGGACTGAGTGTAAACCATGTCCAGATATTGTGCACGAGCGATGACTTGCTCTTCCGTTACGACTCCCCCCTTTGCCACATCTTCCGTGATGGCAGGAAGTAATGACTTGATAAACCATTCAGCTAATAGCTGATCGGGAACGTACGTTTTTACCATCCTATGACGACGTCACCACTCATGTATATGATCAGATATGTGAGTGGCCGTTGTCTGTTTGAAGTTGGTTAGGAGTTCCGTTCCCGTTTCATACCTTATGGGTAATTGAAAATGGGTTAAGAAAGTCGTGGCTAGGGTACTGAAGTTGTCGAATGAAGCTCTAGGCAATTCGATATACCATTTTGCTACCGGACCAGTTAACGTCCTCTGAAAAAGGCGAAGCCTAATCGAATCATCATTTAGGGTGTTTGATGAACACCACAGATGAAAGGTCATCACATGATTCGACGGATCTTCACCCGGATTTCCATTAAATTTAGGAATATCTGACGGAAGTTTATGCGGAATCGCTGGCCACCAAGGGGCATAAGCAATTGAATCATTTGTCATCCGGTTTAGATCTGGTAATTCTAGAGTTGCTACAAAGGGCAACTGTTGATTCAGGTTAGGTGAAGCATACCCAGGATAAGATGGAATCGCCTGAGCAGTGGGTCTTTGCATACTAGCATAATGTATTTGATGCTGGCAACTTTGACAAGGTTGATGGGCATAACCATTATAATATGGTTGTTGGTAACCGCTTTGTAAATGCGGTTGCCCATTACTTACAAAGACTTGTTGCTCAGGTCCCTGATATGATTGCTGGAATTGCGGTTGTTGAGTTTGAACCAACTCTGGTTGTTGGACCATTTGCTGTTGTCCAATACTGGATGATTGACCAAGATGAGGGGTCATAGTACTTGTTTGAGTCTGAGTCGCTCCAGATAAGGAGGCACTAACCGGTGGTTGTGATTGAGTTGTCAAGACAAGAGGCTGTCGTATGGCAACCTGAGAAACTTGGGGTTGACATACAACAGGTAGCGCTTGTACTTGCAACGCAATCACCATACCAGGTATAGTGGCAACATTCGACACAGGGTGGACTGGTTGCATTGAATATGCAACCCTTGGACGCTGAGGCAGTATTGGTACCCATCTGCTGGATGTAATTCCAGTTTGACCTGAACTTTGTTGTAAACTCCCATATGGTTGTTCTCCGGGGGGGAACAATGAAAAGGCATACTGTCCTCCATATGGTGGCAATCCAGTACTTAAAGGGTAGATTTGCCTTTGAAGACACATTGGATCAATTTGTTGAGTTTCAACATAAGAAATACCAGATGATAATCCAGATGAAGAAATAGGAACTAACCATGTCGTCGAAACAGTCTCTGATTGGACTCCAGCTTGTTGCTGACAATTTGCCGGGACAGATGGTATACCAGCGAACATCGTTGGAGTAGCAGCAGGAGGCTCTGCCGCTGCTGTGTCGGATGACACAGTCCTGGATGTCGACGGTTGTTCAGACATATTTAGTCTATCCAAAAGATTTCCTAGCGATTCTATAAGAACTTACGATGAAAAGAGACTAACTTCGAAGATCAACGAGGGAATGGTGATGATTATTCCGTTTAAAATAAATTTTAACGACGCTTAGACATAACCTGCTTTTTCAATTTTAAAGAGTCGAGAAAAAGCAAAAGATGACTCTAGTCTCCTTCGATGTTTTAACGAGCCCGAAGTGACAAATGCTCGGATGGACTTTTTCTGTTATAGAGTCTGAAAAAGGCCAAAAGAAACTGCTCTGGAGTTCTAGGCAAAGGGTGTGCCAAACTTTTCGCAAAACCGCAGAATACTTTTTAGGGTACGGGCGGTCGATCTTCCTGAATGCTGTGTTCAGTGCATTGCGATCAGTAGGGTGGCTGACATGGCTTCCTAAGGATAAAGGTTGTATTCCTATAGGGGTCTCCCAATATATACGCGACGATACGTGGGAGCACAATCCGTACTGGCGCTATCGTCCCTTAGGAGGAATCACCCACCTTCCACGAGATCGACAGTCACCAGGCTTTACGACGCCGGAACACGTCTCTAGCCTAGACCTCTATGTTGTGCGTTATGTTGCAAAGCATTGTTAAGTTCATTCAGTTTATTTTAAGTTGATCTTTTTAGAAGTTTACCTTTCTGGATCACCACGAGATGTATGATACAATTCCTAAATGCAGTCTAAGATGATAAGCAAGATTTATATCTTTTCAACTTTGAAAATCCTAGCTACTAAGGGAAAAGAAAGACACCATCTTTTCTCAAAGAGCAATCAGCACACTCTAATGCACTTTTCCTAAATCAAGCATGCAAACTATCAAAATGCAAATGCACAATGCAGGTGTTTGTTTTCCGCTTTCTTAGTATTGATGCCTACAAAGAAAGCTTTTTGTACAACTTTGAATTTGCTTTTAAATGACAGATACAAACAAGTTTACTTTTTCGAAATCAGAAAGGGTAGAAGAGATTACAACACTTAACGACTTTCAAAATGAATACTTGTTTCGACACTTAAAAGAGACAAACTCAAACCAATAAGAAAAAGCAAATGTATAATCAACTGTAAACAGCCAATGAAATCTCTCCTAAGATCACAATCAACAGATCTGAATCAAGGGCTACAGGATGATTATTTCACTCATGCAAAGGAAAACTATAAATGACGCCACAAACACATAAAAACACTCACAGTCTTTTTGTACAAAAGGAGGCGGAATTTAAGCAGAGAAAAGGAGTTATCAGACTGGTACATATGCTGGTTACAGGCTGCAAAAATCAAAGATCAAAACAGGGCAAAAGAGAGCAGAGAACCCCAGCTGCACAAGGCCAAACTGGTTCAGCGCAACCTCAACACTGTGGTTTTGACATTCAGCGCAGGTAGCCTTCACGGGACCTGCGTTGAAATGCAGACTGCCTTCACAGTGGTCGCGCTGAAGGAGAAACTCTCGTTTCTCACTGGGTTCTGGGTCACAGATTGCTCAATAATCAACGGTTTCAGGCCAAATCAGAAACACAAGCAAGGTATAATCAAAGGGATGCTTTGAGAGGGTACTAAGATCTATCACAAAGGATCATCAAATCATTTGTGAGTCCATTGTTCAGATCATAGACAAAATCCAGTGAAGGATCAAGGCAGCAACTGTCTACTTTGCAACTGAGAATAGTAGAAGTAGTTCGATTGTTGCTCTTGAGTCTATGAAACAAACAATGATAGAAACACAAATAAAATGACTAAAACAAATGTCCCTAGCGGAGTCGCCAATTTGTTGTGGGGAAAAATGCCTATGCAGGACGATCCTATCCACCTAAGGTGTGACAGCGCCTTAGCAACAAACAGATACAGCTACTTCAGTTTCTTCCTTTATGAAATGTGAAAGAGGGGAGATTGGTAGACTTACCGTTGTCTTCCGGTTGTCCCTTGATCTAGATCCTCTTCTCTTTGGGTGTCCACAGCTACTTGCCTCCTCGCTTGCTCAAGAGAACAGCTACTTGAGTCCCACGAGATCACAAGAGAACAGCTACCTGTGACAAGAGAACAGCTACTTGCGACAAGAGAAGAACACAACACAAAGGCAAATATACATATTCATAAATGATTCAGGATTAGAAGTAAATCAAATATACTAATGCAAATCATACAAAATACACCAGCATATAAGAAAGAACCAATATAGCTTTATTGATTGATAACAAGGTTTAGGAAGAGATACAACCCATAGGGCTCCAATACAACATCTCCTTCCCAGCAGAATGGAATTCCTTCTTCAGCTCCCTTCAAAGCATTAAGCACCCAATGATCCGACCTCAAACCAACAACAATTCTTTGCAATCACCAAAATTCCAGCCTCCTCTTCCCATGGAGGAGAGATCTATATATAGATCTTTTGGAGAGAGGATGAGTCAGCTTGAGGCTGGTATGAAACTGACTAGTGTCCTCTCCCTCTCTTAGTTCTTGAGTCCACTTGGAGGTTCTTGCTTCCACTTGGAGATTTGGAACCTCTTACTCATCACCAGTCGAATTCCTTGATGCAAGTGTCATTTTGGAAGCTTCCTGAGCATTGACACATTGAGAAATGAGCCTGCCACTTGTCCAGTTACGCTCAGTGCAGGTAGCCTTTGTTGCAGTTGACATTCAATGCAGGTAGACAGTGGAGTAGTTGACATTCAGCGCTTTTTCTCCACAGATGCTCAGTGGAGCAGTTGACATGATCCAGAATTGGCTTGTTTTTGAGTGTTTTCAGGTGGAGAACTTTTGTGAATTGCTGTGGTTTGCTGGCCTTGTTCCTCTAGGGGTAGGAACAACATGTTTAGGGACTTTGGACCCCTTAGATTATTGACATTTCATGCTCAGTGATGCAAGGCACAAAAATGTCTATAACACACAGGTTCTAGGTGGGCGACAAAGTTTGGCTACAATTGTACGAGTGACTCACTAGATCCCACTGCAAGATTCACCCCTCCGATATGGGCCATACACCATCACGAAGGCTGTAGGGGAAAATTCCTTCGAGCTCATCATCCCACCATTCCTTGGTTTGCACCCAGTGGTCAATGTAGAATGCCTTCGACCATACTTTCCACCATTGTTGCACACATCCGACATTGTAGAACAAATCACACATAGTTAAACCCAGAATACATGAAACATGCCACAACTAATCATATCATGGACAAGTAGATTAAGAACACTCGCCAAGATAACATTTGATTATATCCAGTTGTCAAAGTAGGCCAATTCTTTTAGCAGGGCAAGTGGTTCACTAGGGACCACGTTCAACAAAAATTTCCTCTACATGCAATGGGGACCATTTCTTCGTAAGGAGGGAGGACTGATCCAGGTGGATACTGGTGGTCACCTACCTATTCCACCTATACCTCCATTTGGATTCACCTTTTCTTTGTTTATGTTAGCGTTTAGTATTTTTAGTAGTTTTTCGGGTCCTAAACTTCGGGAGTAGTTTTGACCCCCTAAAGAGCATTGTTTTAGGTCTGTAGTAGGTGATGGTTATGGGCCTACCCTAAATATTTTAGTACTTAGAGAGACATTTCCAACAATGTATCGTACTCTCCAAATGGAGATAATATTACCATGTTACGACTCTAGGAAGTTGGCTGCCCAACTAGCCCCAATGGGGCCAACAAACTATCAACGTTCCATCTCCTTGGGTTAGCTTTTTTTTGTTTAGGGTTTCCCCTTATTGTTCAATAATAAATAGGCCCTTGAGCCTCATTTTAACATAGTTTAGAGGCATGTAGCTATTGTAAATACTCAGAGGGGGGTGAATCAATATTTCTTTTCAATTGTTATATTTACAAGTTAAGATTCTTCATAATTATGAATATAAAAATAAATAATAAGGATTTTACTATAAACAAGTGAGGACACCAATCCTCGTTTATAAAAAACTTGAGCACAATGATGTTTGAGGGAAATGAGCACAAACTTGGACTTTTGTGAGGCTCCAACCTCTAAGGCTTCAACCCTATCCTTCTCAAGGCTCCAAGACTGTTTTACAGGCTCCAACCTCTAGTGAATCAACCCTTCAGTCTTCTTAAATAAAAAATGAAATGTATGAACGACTTAATTTAAAAAATTCAGGACTTCCTTCAATAGTCAAACAATCGCTCCACAATACTGCAACAAACTCCTAATTCTTCCAAATGTCCTAGATCCAAATAGAATTTCTCTTCTTTGTTCAATCCACCAAAAAAAAACTTCATTGTTCAAAGCCCCTAGTTCTTCACGATTCAATAATGCATAGAGGTATCAGTTTTTCATTATGTTACTTACAAGTTTGAGCTATAATTGGTCCATACCTCCATTTAATGATTCACTATAGTTTGTGCTTATGTGAGACGTAATTCCACAATGCCTATAACTTCGAGCCCTCAAGCTATAGATCCGATCCTTTCAATGTTCGAGCTACCAGAGACAACTGTTCACACATCTATTTGCAGATTCAATCCCTCCACGTGAGACTGTCCATAGGTTTGAAATACAGTTTCATCGATTTTCAACCCAATCAAGATTTACTTCCTTTTCTTAGCCTTTCACTTCTTTTCTTTGGTGTTGTTCAAGCTTATGTGTTATGAACTATATCTTTTTCTCTGCGATTGATCATCGGATCAACGAGTTGAAATGAATATTTAGACTTGTATATATAGGAGTTTCACCAATAAACGAAGAGACACATTTATTAGAGGAGAGCTCGACTTGTGCATGAGGTGGCACATTAAAAAATATATTGAAGAGGTATTTGTTATTAATTTATCAAATATGTCATAGTTTTCATTGAATGAGAACCATATTGTAATAGAGCGAGGAGGTACCACATGCCACATCATCAATTTAAGCCCACATATCTTAACTTCATGAATATCAGATATTGTTCACATGCCAAAGTTCTGACATGTCAACAATGTCAATACTACAATATCACATATCGCTCTTACTTGCTCTTACCTTTGATGTAGTGGATGCGATTTTACATTAAACATGTTATGATAGAGAAATCAGCTCCACAACCATATCGCAATCAGAGGTTTTATCATGAAATCCCTACAAAATTTGCGATAGGAAAGTTCCAACGCATAGACGCAATATTATATTAAAGTCATTATAATAAATTCAATTGGGTCTGCAAGGCATATCACAATCAGAGGTTTTAACGAGACATGGCTTTAAAACTTGTGATATGAAAGTTTTGATGCAAGGATGTGACATTACATTAGAACATTATGATAAAGAGTTGTCGGGTCTTCGTATCAATGATTAGGCATCATCTAAGGATCTTATTAGAGGTCCCAATCTTTATCAGATATTAGAGATCAGAGTCAGAGTTGGAGATCATAGTCGGAGATCGGAGTCAGAGATTGTAGATCAGGGTTTCTGAGTGGTGACATGCAATAAAAGGTGTTGACATGATTTTTCTGATGGATATTTTGTTGATATCATTTCTCTTTGCTCCTCTGATATCATTTTTTTTCCTTTTGGCTCTTTCTCTTAGGCATATGTGGTCTTTTCTCCTCCTTTTCTTGTCACTCCTGTTCTTGACTTTTGATGGCTTCTCTTTGATCTGCTTCTCTTTTATGGATCTAATGGCTTATGATGGATTTCCTCCTCTTGCTCATTGAGACTAATGCTTGGGTCTGACGCTTCTATTTTTTTGTATATATATATATTCAATCCATATGGCCATTAATGACAACACTGACATTTCAAAAATCTCCCCCTTTGTCATTGATGAAAATATACTCCTTTTCCTAAATCCTCTCCTTTCTGTAATCTCTCCCGCTTTGGCATGAATGGAAAATGGGGTGCCCAATTACTCCCCCTATCAAGCTACTCCTCCTTTCATATGGATCCCCTTGTCATGGTATTTCTACTCTTGTCAATGTGCTATGTTAATGTGATGCAAGAGAAATGACACCCATCTTTTGGTGAAGATGTTCAAATGATTCTCGTGGAGGGGGTTTTGTAAATATATCTCTAATTTTCTCCTTTATATTGACGTATTCCAACTTGATATTATGTTCATCAAATTATTCACGAATAAAGTGGTATTTTATTGGAATATGTTTGGTCTTTGAGTACATTACCAAATTGTTGGAAAGACTCATGGTGTTGGTGTTGTCACAATAAATGGTGATTGGTTGATTATTCTCTATGTTCACATCTTTCAATGTTTCCTCCATCCACCGTATTTGTGTACAACAATATGCTGTAGCTATATATTCGACTTCAGATGTGGAGACAGCTATAGAAGATTTTTTTTGCTGAGCCAAGATACTAGACAACCTCCCATGAAGAATGAATTTCCATTGGTACTTTTTCCATCATCTACGCTTCTAGTCCAATCGACATCGATGAAAGATGTAACAGTAAGAGTAGTTCTTTTGGGATGCCATAGACCAAAACAAGAAGTACCTTTCAAATATCTGAGAATTCCCTTCACAACCAACAATTGCGATTTCTTAGGAGTTGATTGAGATCTTCCCACCATTCCTACTACTTGCATAATATCAGTTGTAGTTGTTAAGTATAGGAGAGCTCCAATTATTGACCTGTAAAGAATTGCATATACTGAGGGGGATTCATCATCTTTTCTTAATTTGCAGTCTCTTGTAATCAGTGTGCTCATAGGTGCACATTCTTCCATCCCATATCTTTTAAGCAGATCTTTAAGGTATTTTTCTTGAGATATGAACATAACTAAGGTAGTTTGAGTTACTTGTAGTCCAAGGAAGTAAGACAACTCACCAATCATTGACATTTCAAACCCTTTTGACATATTTTGAGCAAATTCATGGCTCATCCCAACATCATTGCTGGCAAAAATCAGATCATGAACATATACAAGAGTGGCTAGCAATTTGGCTTCATCCATCTTCATGTAGATATTGCTTCCTACCACTCCCCATTTGGAGCCTTGTTGTTGTAGATAATGATCCAATCTTGCGTACCAAGCTCTAGGAGCTTGTTTCAATCCATATAGTTCCTTTTTCAACTTGCATAAAAAGTATTTTCCTTCATCTAGATTGAACCCTTTCGATTTCTCTATGTAAACTTCTTCTTTTAGATCATTGTCTAGAAATGTTGATTTCACGTTCATTTGATAAACTTTGAATCCTTTTGAACAAGAAAATGCCAAAAACATTCTTATAGGACCCATATGAGTTACAGGTGCAAAGGTTTCTTCAAATTCTATCCCTTTATTTGTGCATAACCTTTGAAAATAAGCCTTGCCTTATTTCTAATGATTTTTCCATCTTCATTCATTTTGTTTTTGAACACCCACTTGGCTCCAATTATATTTTTATCTTTTGGATGAGGTACAAGTTCCCATGTTTCTTTCTTTTTGATTTTGAACATTTCTTCTTGCATTTCTTTCACCCAATGGAGGTCCTTACTCCCTTGGGAAAAGGTTTCTGGTTATACCATGGATAGTAAGGAAACATCATCTATCCTTGGTGTATTAGTCATCCTTCTTCGAGTCTATATTCCAACATTTGTATCCTCAATAATCTGTTCTTTCAGATGGTCTTTTTCAACAAATTTTACTTTTTCTAGATTCTAAGATGGTTCTTTTTTATTTTCTTGATCCTTTTCTTCCTTTGATGTATCTTCTTCAAAATCTTCAAGGAAAGAATCTTCCTTACATACTTCAATTTCCTTTTCTCAGAGTTGATCATCAATCTTCACATCAATTCTTTCGACTATATTTTGTAGTCAATTATTATAGCATTTGTACACTTTTCTCCTTGTAGAATATCCAAGAAATATTCCTTCATCAACCCGAGAATCAAACTTGCCTGGTGAATCATCATTGATCTTCATAAAGCATTTACTTTCAAAAATTCTGAAGTATTTTACCGAAGCAGGTGTTCCTTTCCATAATTCATATGGGGTCTTGTTACCATTTGGTCTTAGTTGGGCTATATTCAAGTTATACACTACTGATCCAACTTCTCTCTCCAAAACTTGGCTTGTAAATCCACTGCTCGTAACATTGTTTTTTCCATTTCTTGCATAGTTTTGTTTCTTCTTTCCACTACTCCATTTTGTTTAGGAGTCCTAGCTACATAAATTTCTCTTTTAACTTCATGTAGATCACATAAATCATTGAATTCCTTTGAGTTAAATTTTCCTCCTCTATCTATTCTAAGGAACTTCATTTTTTATTCTTTTTCATTTTCCACAAGATATTTGAGATTCTTAAAACATTAAAATTATTTAGATTTAAACTTTATAAAGAATACACATATCATTCTCGTATAGTCATAAAAAAATAGAGCAAAGTACCTTTCGCCTTGTAGAGCTGGAGTTCTTGTTGGTACACATAAATTGGCATGTATAATCTCCAAAGATTTTCATATTGAGATTGCCTTCGTCTTTAAGCAGGTTCTCATTTTCTTTCCATGTTGGCATGGACCACACACAACTTGAGCTAGCTTGAAATTTTTTGGAATGTCCCTTACTGCATTTTTTTTACTAATATTAACCAAGTTATGAAAGTTTAGATGCCACAATCATTTGTGCCATAACCAATTTTCATCTTCGCAACTCATATAACATTTATCTTCTTGATTTTTTCTCAAAATATATACGTTGTCAGATGTTATTACTCGCTTAGCCACAAGTTCTCCCAATGATGAATTCCTTATCTCACATCCTTTAGTATTGAAGACAACATTATGTCCTTGGTCACAGAGCTGGCTAACACTTAAAAGATTATGTTTGAGCGCTTCCACCAGTAGTGCATTTTGAGATTTTCCATTTCCATTAGTAAGAGCCACAGTCCATTTTCCTAGAATTTTAGCAGATCTACTTCCAAAGGATACATTTCCATCCTTCTTATTCAACAAGATAAAATTATTTTATTCACTTTTCATGTGTCTTGAACACCCCCCACCCATAAACCATTGATTTTCATCACTATGTGCACATAAAGATAGACCACATTTATTAGTAGATGGTTCCTCATTCTTCAATTCTTCCTTTTTGAATGAACAATATTGTGAATCATGGCCATAATCATTGCATTTTGAGAAAAAAGGATCATACTTAGCCAAAGGATCAAATGAATTGTGAGTCTTGATATTTACTTGTGATTTTAGGCTACATGGCTTGCTTTGATGATTGATCCTATATTGTGAAGTATTATCCTTCAGAGCTTTGCAATGCTTCGATTGATGACCACCATTTTTACAATGAAATTAATAACCAAGAAAGATCGTTTAATACCTGTTAGAATAGCCTTGATTTGATGTAGTATTATTCCTTGGAGGTAGATTTCCTTCATTCCTTGTGTTGTTAAAAGTTGACCTTTTCTCTTTGTGGGATGGCTTCTCCTCTTTTGGATGGTTGTGAAGGATGTCATCATAACTTCTTTGGATTTTTACATTCTCCTTTGTACTTGATGATTCTCCTTTGAAACCAATTCCAGACTTGTCATGTTGAGGTATTTCAGTATTAAGGATGTTATCAAGTGTTTGAGAGCTTTTCCAACTCTTTTCAACATGATCCAACTCTTTTCTTAGGTAGATAATTTCAGTTTCATGTTTTTTTGCAAATTTCTTCTCTTTCTTTTAGTTTATTGGTCAAGAATTCTTCATTCCTTTTTTCTTCCTCTTTTTCCACTTTTAGAGAAATGACCTTCTTTTGTAATTTCTCATTTTCTTCAATGGCACTCATTAGTAAATCACCCACATCTCCTCCTTATTCTTATTTGAGATCATATTCATTTGTAAATGCCATAAATAATACTTCACTACTTCTAGCATAGTTATCTTCCTTATCATACTCATCATCGTCTCTATTGTGTGGAGAGGTATTTTTGTTTATTTATTCTTAGTAATCATGAATTATTCTTCATCAGAGTCATATTTCTTGGAGAATAAGTTATTTTTGTTAAACCCTTTCTTCTTGAATGCCTTCTTTTTATATTCGTCTTCATCATCACTATCATGTTTAGGAGGACATTTTGCAGCACAATGTCCTATTCTTCCACATTTAAAAAAAATGAGAGGATACTTTCTTTCGAGATTGGACCCTTTCCTTAGTTTTCTTAAGAATTGAACTAGTTCAGATTTAGTGTCGGAATCATCACTACTATAATGATAAATTTTTCCTTTCTTTGTTGACCTCGAAGCTTTGAATGCAACTTCCTTGGAGTTAGGGATTGCTTTTCTCATTTCATATGCAGTGAGAATCGCATGAAGTGCATCATTTTTTGATCATCCAAGTCCTCCATTTATTCTATGGCACTGACTTTGGAATCAAAAAATTATGGAAGTGATCTCAAAACCTTTTGAACAACTGTTCTTTCTTCAATGTTTTCCCCTAAAGCTTTGAGTAAGTTGATGACTTAGCAAATAGGATGCAATATTTTCTTCTTCATCCATCTTAAGACTCTAAAATTGTCTTCTATATGGTTGTATGTTTTCCTTTTTGACCTTGGAGTCTCCATCATAGATAATGATAAGCTTTTCCCATATCTCCTTGGAAAAATCACAGTTCATAACTTTTGTAAATTCTGAATCGTAATTCCATTTGTTATGGAATCTAGTTCTTTGGAATTTGCTATATAAAATTTCCGTCTATCCTGATCCGTTGGTGGAGTAGCTAGAATTTTATAGTCATCAGTAACTTATTGCCATAATTCAGGTCCAAGAGAAATTAAATAGAATGTCATCCTATGATTCCAAAAGTCAATGTTTGTTCCATAAAATTTTCCTGAATCCTGATTCTGCATTGTGAATTGAGAACCCTTCATCCAGGTGTTAGGTTAATTATGAAGAATTTGTCTCTGACACCAATTGTTGGAAATACTGACAGGGGGGTGAATCAATATTTCTTTTCAATTGTTATATTTTCCATTTAATATTCTTCACAATTATGAATATAAAAATAAATAATAAGGATTTTATTATAAACAAGTGAGGACACAAATCCTCTTTTACAAAGGCTTGAGTATAGTAATTTTTGAGGGAATCAACCCTTCAATCTTCCAGGCTCCAACCTGTTTCCAAACACCAACTTAGATTTTGTGAGGCTCCAACCTCTAGGGCTTCAACCCTATCCTTCTCAAGGCTCCAACCTTATTTTCGAGGCTCCAACCTCTAGGGATTTAACCCTACCCTTCACAAGTCTCCAACCCTACTTTTGATGCCCTAACCTTTATGGCACCAACCCTTCAGTCTTATTAAATAAAAAATAGAATGTATGAATGACTTACTTTCAAAACTTTAGGACTTCCTTCAATAGTCAAACAATCACTCCACAAAACTGCCACAAATTCCTAATTCTATCCACTGTCCAAGATCCGAATAGAAGTGCTCTTCTCTGTTCAATCCTAAAAAAAAACTTCATTGTTCAAATCCTCGAGTTCTTCATGATTCAGGAATGTGCATAGGTATTAGTTGTCCATCGTGTTACTTGCAGGTCTGAGTTATAATTGGTCCATACCTCCATCAAATGATTCGCTATAGTTCGAGCTTATGTGCGCTGAAGTTCCACTGGTCCTGTAACTTTGAGCCTTTAAGCCACAGATCTGATCCTTTCAATGTTCGAGCTTCCACAGACAACTATTCACACATCTATTCGCAAATTCGATCCCTCCACATGAAACTGTCCACAGGTTTGAGATACAGTTTCATCAAATTTTAACCCAATCAAGATTTTCTACCTTTTCTCATCCTTTCACTTCTTTTCTTCGATGTTGTTTAAGCCAACAAGTTGTGAACTGTATCTTGTTCTTTGAGATTGATCATTGAATAGACGAATTGAAATGAAGATTTAGACTTGTATATATAGTAGTTTCGCTAATAAACAAAGGGACAAGTTTATTAGAGGAGAGGTCAACTTGTGCATGAGGTGGCACATTAAAAAATATATTAAAGGGGTCTTTGTTAAGAATTGGCCAAATATATCATAGTTTTCATTGAATGGGAACCATATTATAATAGAGTTAAGAGGTCCCACATGCCACATCATCACTTTACTCCCACATATCACAACCTAGTGAATATCGAAGATTTTTAATTTGTGCACCTGCCAAAGTTTTGATATGTCAATAATGCCGATAATGTGATATCACATATCACTCTTACTTGCTCTTACCTTTGATGCAGTGGATGTGATATTATATTAAACGTCTTATGATAGAGTAATTGGGTCCGCAACCATATCACAATCAAGATTTTATCATGACATCACTGTAAAAGTTGCGATAGTAAAGTTCTGACGCATTAACGCAATATTATATTAAATTCGTTATAATAAAGTCAATCAAGTCTGCAAGGCATATCACAATCAGAGGTTTTAATGAGACATGGCTTTGAAACTTGCGATATGAAAGTTGTGACACACATATGCGGTATTATATTAAAACATTATGATAAAGGCTAGTCGGGTCCACATATCAGTGATTAGGAATCATAAAAGGATATTATCAGAGGTCCCAATCGTCTATCAGAGATCAGAGATTGGAACCAGAGATAGGAGTTGGAGTTGGACATTGGAGTGAGAGATCAGAGATCAGGGTTTCTGAGTGGTGACACATAATAAAAGGCGTCGATATGATTTCTCCAATGGATATTTCACTGATATCATTTCTCTTTTCTCCTCTGATATCAATGTTCTTTCGTTTTGGATCTTTCTCATGGGAATATTTGGTCTTTGCTCCTCCTTCGCTTATCACTGCTCTTCTTGACTTCTAATGGCTTCTCCTTGATCTACTTCTCTTTTATGGCTCCAATGGCTTCCAATGGCTTTCCTCCTCCTCTTGTTACTTGAGACTTCTCCTTAGGCCTAATGCTTCTATTATGTCTGTGTATATATATATTCAATACATATGGCCATCAATGACAACATTGGCATTTCAATAGTAGCCGCCATCTCTTCTCAGAGATAAGCTACCATTGTCCGAGCTAGTTCATTTCCATTCTGTTTGTAAGCATATTTCAGTATTTTTATATTAATGAAATAAATTGTCATTTCGACTACATCTCTATATTTATGGTTATCTCTATAATTTGTTGCATTCCTATTGAAGTTTGGATCATGGCAACTCAGCTTGGCCCCAAAACTAACCCTAACCTACACAACAGTCCACTATATTCTATATTCTTTCTAATATATTTGAACACATACTAGCCTCACCTCTAGAAAGGGATTTACAACCTAGTTTTAGTCATGGTACTTTCCAATATTAATAATAATTTTCTTCTTAAATAAACTTCTAATGAGACAGGGACTGACCCTAATCTGGTGACTCTGTCGAATTTCCCCTAGGGCTAACAAAAATATCCTACGGGGTCATATCAGATTCCACTATTATTAAATTTCCTCAATTATAGATAACAATTAAATTTATTAAATATTTCAATTCACGTACACAATATTCATTATAGCCACTATCTTGACTCCTATTTTTTTTTAATACTGGCTAACTGATTATTAGTTTGGTGTATTCATAGATATGGAGTCTCATATTCTAATTTAGTCTTATTCCATTTTTTTGTCGTAAATCGTACCTATGTAAATGCTTCAAGGTTTCAACTCACACACCTCTGTAGGAAACGTTATTCAAAAGAATTCACATTATATAGTTTTCAAAATGCATAATTTTGTTATAGGAATTTCCAGATTCGATCTTTCACCCATTCCTTTTTATTTATTGACCTTTCTTAAAAAAACTGTTAATGAGTGCTATATATATATATATATATATATATATATATATATATATATATATATAGATATATCACTAAAAACTAGAACCAATTCCATTAGTGGGCTTCTTGTCCAATAAGTTTTGGAATAAACCTATTTCAAGTTAGTCATGTAAATCTAATTATAATACCAAGTGCAATATGGTATCGGTCTAAAATGAACAAGCATTTTATTTTCATTGCTCCAAAGTTTAGATCACTTTACAATTTCATTAGGTCATAGAATTTGGCCAATCATTCTGCAAGTCATACATAAAGGCGTTACAAACACAAAGACCACTACATTTAAAATTCATGGTTCAAGTTCTAAAAGAAACAGTTTAAATTACTTATCTATTTAGTTTTTACTATCAAGGAATTCACCAAGGAAAGAGACCATTCCTCACAACCAACGAGAATGACTATCACGTCTAGTCAAGCCCCCCCCCCCCCCTCTCCCGTGTGCTTTTTCAATTCCAGAACAATAGAATGGACAATGACCTACCAAGGTCTATTCTTAGACATCAAAACCACTAAGTCCAACCTAGAACTCACAGACTCGAGTTTGTCTTAGGGTTGCCACTAGCGCTCTGTCCAAATTGAGAATACCACACTAGCAGTGTCCTGCGTCACCTTCACAACATGCTGCTTAGGTTTTGAACTCATCCCCCCTTTTCTCCAAGATGTCCCATACCTCCCTCTTGCCTCCCCCTGACTTATTTTCCACTGAGAGGTTTTATCGAGCTAACATATTTTCTTGTGAATTCCAAGATTTGGCATAACCACTTTTATGTAAAATTAAAATAAATTTAAATGTTAAAGTTCCCACTTAGGCTTTCCACATAGCCCTTGATTTCCTAAGTCTTTGTGGTAAAAGTAAATTAAATATTTAATTTTCACCAAGGGTGTTACATTATAACCATATACATCTTCCTCAGAATTTAAAGAGCAAATATAATATGTTTTTTTTTTTACTTTTAATTAGTTTATTTTTCTCTAAAATTATGTTATTCACATAGACATGAAAATATTTTACTTGTGTGTGTAAGAGTGAAATATTTTTATATCTCCCTTATGAGTTGTAATTGATCTATTACAATGTTTTTAATATATATATATATAATTTTTTATTTAGAATATTTTATCTTTAATTTAAAGGTGACACTTTTTTTCAATGTGGTTCATGGACACTGAGTGGTCACTACATCCACAGAAAAATCTAGGTAGATCAATCCCTTTATCGAATGAAGGTATCTACTCATGGGCCAAACTAGCAGGGCTTAACCCCAATGGTTTAGATGAGTTTGACCCAAAACCCCCAAATTGGCTAAGTACTTAGCACCAGAACTTGACCAACTGATCTACCCATTAAAACTCTTAAAAATATCACCTATCAAATTAATGTGGAAAAAAATAAATATCTCCATATTTAATCCTAAGATACACCTCTCTAAATTAATTATGATTAATAATTTATTTTTTTATATAAAACAAAAATCCAAAATTTCAAAAAGATATAAAGGAATAAAGACTTGGATAATTATTACAAAAATGTTTCAACGTGTTACATTTATCGTTTTTAACCTTTTTCTTTCCATAAAATAATATTTTTATATACTTTAAAAATATGTTTAAAAAAATATACTTAATAGTGTTAAAATTTTAATGATTATGGTAAAAAAATGTTTTGATTAATGACAATTATATGAGTAAAGATGGTAGTAAAACTCTATTTATTAAAGTATTTTTCTTTTTTGGTTAGTGTTATTGTTAATTTGACTTATAAAATTTTAAATTTCATAATTTTCATAATACTTCATAACACAATAATCAATTAAAATATATTCTATAAATTAATACTAATAAAAAAAAATATTAACCTAAAAACATAATAATATCACCTCATATATATATATATATATATCATTTAAACTTAAAAATAAATATTTAATTTTTATAATGGTTTAATAGATATATGATGTAATTTTCAATCGTCTCTTTTACATTAAATAAACTATATCACTCATCACAACAAAGAAGAAATTATCATATTGAATGTGAGAAGTTATATCAGTGATACTTCAAAATGTAAAGTAATATAATTATCTATTACTTAAATATTATATATATTTTTATATTAAATTGATGATGATGATGATGGTTAACGTCTACTGAGACCAAATTGGTCTATCATAACTATAATTTAGTTTCTAATTGTTTGGCTCCTCGTCCTTCTTGGCGAGATTGGTGTTGTAGATTTCTTTTTTTCTCTACGGTTTTCCAACTTTCTTTATCTTGCATCTCCTTCATCTCTTCTGGTTCTTGGGACATTGGTGTCTTAGCTTCGCGATCTATTATGTACGCCCTTTTGAAGATAGTCGAAGAAGAAGTTTGGTCTAGGAGATATTCTTTGTTGTTAAATGAAGATTTATTTTGTGCGGTGTTCAAATCTTCATCACTGTTGATGCTTGAGGGGTTGTCGAGTTCACTCTTTTGTGGTTGGGAAGGGCTTTCCCCCTGCTTGTCTTGAGAGTTGTTTCTTTCTTGCTCGATTTCTTCTGATTCAGAGTTTTCTCGAGAGTGTTCTTCTTTGATGACAGTGTAGTGTTCTTTTTGTGCTCCTTCCCACCATGTAGATCTGTGGTGATTTTTTCTAGCAGAATTTTTCTGGGAGGCTTTTGGGCAATTTTTGGCTAGGTGGCCTGTCTCAAAGCAGGATCGACATCTGAAGAGGACACTTTCATAATCGAGTTTCTGATTCCACACATAGTCTTTACTTGTTAGGTGTATTTCGGCTGGGAATCCGGAGCTGAAGTCCATTTCCACACAGATGCGTGCATAGGTGGTTTTGGCATATTCCTCTATTTCTGGGCACCTGCAGTAAAATTTCCCAATTGCATTTCCAATGGCTTTTAGCGAAGAGAAATTCCAGAGATGCAAGGGTAGGTTTGGAAATCTCACCCAAACTGGTGCTGAGGTTATCACTGTTGTTGAGGGATCGAAGGATGGGTTCCATGGCCTCATGAATAACCCTGATTTTTCCCAAAACCAAGGGCCGGAATCTAGAATACATTGTCTGCTTTCAGGGTTTTCAAAATCTACTATAAAGAAACCCCTAGCGCAGGGGTATATATTAATTGCATCAGGAATTAGAGGCTTCCATACCTCCGAGATCCAACTGTGGAGCGCTGTCAGTCGCAGCCAAAAACCATTGAATCGGCAGATTAGGGCACTTTCAGAAAACTTCAAAGCCTCATCAAGTGAGGCCTGAACCACCTGGATAGTGGGCGCTGGGGCTTCACTGACGATATGGGCAGGAGCTTGCCCCCCAGAGGCGGACGGAGCTGAGCCAGCAGCTATTTTCGCGAAGCTGGGAGCCATCTGGAGAAAAGGCCCAATCGATGAAGAGCCGTAGATCTAACCGCGAAAGGTCCAAGATCTAGTCCCAAATCTAGCTGCAGATCGTAGAAGGCCCAAGATCTGGCCGAAGACCTGGCCGCAGAAGAGCCGCAGATGAGAAGAGCAGGTAGAAGAGCCGCAGATCAAAAGTGCCGCAAAACCTTTATTCCCAAGCCTTTACCGCAGATGAAGTAAATAATAAACCCATTCAAATTCTGATCTAACCGCAGAAGGCCCAAGATCTAGCGGACTCGCAGATCAGAATTAAAATCTAGCGGGCAGAAGAGCCGCAGATTATCAGGTGTATATTACTGGATTTGATTTGTGTATAGCCACATATCCGCAACATATATATATATATATATATATATACGGTATTGTAGCATCGTTCACAGAACAATATTTCAATATTTCTGTTTTACTAGGTTATAAATGATTATAAAAAAGGTATGTGATCGCCTTGGATTTTATTATTTATTGAAAAAAATAATGCATATAAGGATTTATGGAAAAGCGAAGGATTACTCATTGTCAGGTTGTTTATTATTTTTTATTATATATATATTATTTATTTTTTAATTATAATTTTTTTAGAAAAATAATAATATTTATTTTAAAAATTTCTAATAATATTTTTACATTTGTTTGATTTTTAAATATTAAATATTTAAAATTGGAATCATAATATTTTAAAGTAGAATATCTTTTATTTAATTATAATGAAATATTTATTATGATATTAATATGCTATATCTAAATATTAAATTGAGAGAATAATAACGTTTCTTCCCAATCGCTCAAACAATATCTTATTAGTAATATAACTTTAAAATGATCATTAGTATGAAATTCTTTATTAAGGAAGTTTAAAATATTTTTTCCCATTAATTTATTAATTAAATTTTATAAGAATCTATCTTATAAACCTCTCAGAATGATAAGGAACTCTTCTCTATGGACAAAGGTGTCCATGAAAAAAATATGAGTTTCCGGACATGAAACAAGACGGGTCATCCGATTGCTTTGCTCCAGCAGAAAATATAAATTATTTATTTTTAGGTTTAATTCTCAAAATGTGGTTAGACAAAAAATTAGGTTTAATTCTCAAAATGTGTGTAAGAACGTGACATCTACATGTTCACTAAATTCGAACGTCACTTATGAGCTAATCCACTCGCCAACATTACCCTAACGACGTTATATATTCCAATTCAAAACATGACATGTGGTCTCTACTCTGATTTTGATCATTCTCGTAACAATCATCTACGCTAGTTGTGATTTTGAAAATGGTTGTTGCATCACCGAGTCTCCTTGTGAATTTAAAATGGGAGGCTCCTGACTCTAATGTTAAAAGTTTAAGAGTTGTATTGATATATTGATTGAAGAATGATTAAATGGGATGATAATAAATAGGGTGTTTTTTTTTACACATTAACATATATATATCTATATATATATATGGGGATCAACTTAGTGTGACATGTTATTATTAGAATTGCACTGAGCTATATTATTATTAAAAATAATTAGTGTTAAATTTAGTTTAAATGGTTTTTGAGATAATTTAATGATTTTCAAATGGTTTTTTTCTCAACTCCTTTCCAATTTGTTTGAACTAGAGACTTGAGACTAAACCTTAATCTAACAAACTAATCTATACCTCATGGATTACTTTATCTAAACTAGTATAGATCCATCTTAATCACATCTCTACCAAGCCTATAGAGAGATGAAATCTCTAAATATACAAGCTTCTTTTAGAGTATGAAACTTAAAAAAAAATTTACAACTCAACATATTTAATCTCTCTAGATGCTTTATAAATCCATAGTTTATATATATATATATATAATTTTCATTGTTTAAATTCCATTTTCGAATGTATAAATGGAAGTCCTCTTTTGAACTTTTAGACCACATAAGTTAAACTTGCAATTCCAACAAATCTTTGCTAGAATTTAGACAAAATTGACCTAAAAATATAACTTTTAAAGGGCCAAAATGTAAAATAATAAAAATACTTAAAATGTCTTAAAATGTTTACCCATAACAATTTATTTTTTCAATTGCATTATAGTTGAGATTAAAATATTACTTAACATGCCTATTGAAATAAAATATTTTATTTTTGAACCACATTGTCCATATTGAAATGTTTTTATCTTATTAATATATTTTCAAATACATGTCAATATTACTTAATCTTTCATAATAAAATATCTTATTTATGATTGATATTCAATTTTTTTTTTTGTAAGCTTGGTAGGACTCTTCAATTTTTTTTTTTACATTCCGGTACTATTTCTAAGCATATATATATATATATATAGTTATATTAGTTAACATGGACATTCAAACACACACACAAAAGTGAATAATTTTGTTTTTAACATTTAATTGCTATATCTCTCTAAATTGATATTAAATTATGTTAATATCTAAATATTTTTGATATAGTTGAGAAAGTGAAATATGTTTTCCACATCTTTTTTGCTTTTAATTAAAACTAACCAAATAGGTATATTCATTTCTACTTTTATTATAAGTGACATTATTTTTTATTTGGAGAATATGTGTCAAATAAAGGTTGTGCATGGAAGGAATGCCACACCTTTCTCAGGGCTATATAACTAGTATAGGTATAGTTCTTTCTTAAACATGGATCTAGCAAATCCCAAGAGGAATAAAATATTTTGTGGTAAAAACTTATTTTAAAATGTAAAATTTGAAAGGTTGTAACTTGAAAGATTTTTTCCCCTTATCATTCGATAAATATGTAGTTAAAATCGAGATATATATATATATAACCAAACATTAAAGTAGGAGTTATTTTAATGGGACTAAATCTCTAAAATCTAACTAATTAACAACCAAACAACTCACAAAACAATTACATTTAATGGTGGGGAAAATCATTCAATGTGAACGAGACAAGTATGAATTAAATCTCCAATATATATGTCTTGTCCATATTGAATGATGTTTCTCGTCATTAAAAGTAATTGTTGTGTGAGTTGTTTGGTGCTTGGTTGAGATATTTTTCCAAGTAATTGATTATATGGTTAAGATAGTATTTCTATATTAAACCAATAATTGATGTATTGATATGCGTGTTTAATGTAATGCAAAATATCTTTTTGTGTGTGCAATATTTTTTACTAAATTTCTATCAGAGCCCTTTTGGACATAACTCTTGTAAGGGAGGGCCTAGGAATATGTAGATGTGTGAAAATGGTATGTTTCTATGTTGTTGTCTTTGTAATAGTCTTTTTTAGTGAAATGGGTTGTGGTTAATTAAATACACCTATGTTTGGTGATAACGTGTGGCCAACTAACATTATGTAGCGGGGCGATTAGGGTTCCATTGATTTATCCATTGAGAACAACATTGATGAGGTTATTTGCAACCAAATATGATATATATGATTTTTTTCATGCCCTTACTCTTTACTAAGACAATCCTAGATGCCCAAATGTCTCCCTTTTTATTTTCTTTAGCACCAAGTGTGAGCCCCTCACTTCATGCAACAAGGGACTCAAACCATGCCCTCATGACTGGGAACTCAATCATTCTAACCTTTTTATGCAAAATTGTAAGCTCTAGGATCTATGCTTCCTAGCCGTCATGATCATGTACTATAACCAAGTGTCAGTATAGAATATTGGGATCTAGGGATGTAATGATGCCAAATATTTTCAAAGGACTGAATTGATCCAAGACTAGATAACGTATGATTAGATGGATGTGGTTCCTACATTGATTTATAGTGAGACCTTAATATTCCTACTTGGGAATATTAGGGTTTCTACTCGATTTAACCTTCAATATGGCCAAAGTGGATATTGACCCAAATGACTTCAACCATCCTAGATGTCTTTTTTCGTTTTGTGCCAAATATCAAAATCTCAAAAAAGTCATTAAAAAATAGAAAACTTATGAAACAAAAATGTGTCCAAGGACCCTGAGGCCTTCCAAATCATCTACCATTTCTCTGCCACTTCATCTACCATGCTGTTTCCTTTCCACCTATCATGCCACATCACTGCAATGTTACTTCCATGTATCAGTGACAAAGAGCCACATGGCCACCAAAATATTTTTAATCCACTCGCCACATATCATGACCACAAAGTGCCATGCGTCACTACCTCTGGCTTCCATGTCATCATCCCACATGTCCCATCCTCCAACTACCACATCATCATGCCACATGTCCTATCCTCCAACTATCACATCATTAACCTGCCACTTGTATTAAAACTCCATTTTGCTAGATATCTTGGGGCCCACCACCTACTCGAGAGATCTGTTATCTCGCATTTCTCATAAGTGGTTTCCTTTGGAAAACCTAGATACATGAATATTTAATTCCATCGGTGCCTATATTGCAACAAAGCCTGGATACTTTCAAAATATTTCCATTGTCCTATTTTCTTAAGTGTTTTCTTGTTACACTTTTGGAGCCTCGGATGCCTAGATTCCTTGGTGCATCCCAGATGGATATGGATGCCTAGATGAATCCAAATAGACCAAAACCCATCTATTTCACATGCACACTAAGTGTATGCACCTCACATGGGTTTAGATGCCCAGATGGCTTGAAGCCATTTTTGCCTACTAAAATGCCTTCACTTCAAAATGAATTTTTTCCCCACTCCTTGGGAGTTTGAACAAGTTCCATGTATTGTTTAAAATATATTTGAGATGGCTATATAATAATAATAAAAACATTCCCTTTTGATTAATATAAATGTAGGAAATTTTTTCTGCAAAGCTATCTTATCCGACCGATCTGCATTCATGAATTCCAGTCAAACAATCTACAACCTGCACTCAACAATCAATGAAACTAGACACCTTAAGCAACAAAGAAATCACTAGAATCATGGATACTTAACAAGCTCCCCTTGAACTTGACATCACTTGACATCAATCATGTTGAGCATGTGTTATATTCTTTCCACGAAAAGTACATACATTGTTATGTTGCGTTTGGTATAACAGAGAGGCTACAAGGGGGGGAAGTAGCCCACCTTGAATGGGATCCGAGGAAGTGCCTACGGAAAAACATTATGCATACCCAATAATGGTTGGGAGGACCCAATGATGGTCGGCTAACCCACCCATGGTTTTGTGCATTGATGGTTTTGCCCATGGTATTTTGTAGATGTAGTGAATGGAACTATGGTTATGTACTAATCTAGAGTTAATGGATTGAGGTATAGTGTATTGTAACATTGAAAAAAATATAATGAAAAATCAATCTTGTTTTCCTAATTTTGCGTTCCAAGGGAAAAATCTTTGTGTAAATTTGCTATTATGACCATTGTATATTTTTTTGTTTTTTAAAAACCTGTTTGTAGATAATTTTTTGTATAAGATTAAAACTTATAAATCACTAAACTTAACATCAATAACAACAACAAACTTCCAACACATTCAACAATTTTAATATAATACTTTTTACAAAATTTAAAAAAAAGTATAAAGAAGAAGAAAATGGGGGTGATGGATTGGATTAATTAGTCAAACAACTAAAATTCCCACAAGTAAATCGGCCATTTTCTGAAAAATAGATTATATTAACGGTTTGAATTAACTTTATTCATTATAATTCATATATTCGAGAATCATTATAAAAATGGATGTTATAATTGTATACTTTTGTCGTGTTATGTAGTTATCTGACCTATGTTTACTAATGATTGTAAAATTATACTTCACTATTTAATCAACTTACCTCTATTATAGTTTGCCATCCAATCTCTACACGTGACACTTTAGTGAACTATAACAACGCCAAAAAGTAGAGTTTACTATTACCAATGCTGAAATGTTTAATGGAATCCCTCCTTATCTAATTATGTATAATTAGTAAACGTGATTTTCTCATGCTAATTAGAACATTCAATGATACATTAGAAATAAATAGTAAAATGGTTTAAAAATACACTAACACATTTGAAATGAGTATTCTTTCTTCATCCTATCATAATAAAAAATAAAAAAAAAAAGTAAAACACTATTAATAATCAACATGTCATTGGAAGGAAGTAAAATACAATGTTAATAATCCAGATTTGAGTAACTCCGTAACTCAATGGAGCTTCTAAACAATAATTTTAGCTGGAAATATTTTAAAAAGTAGCAAAATGATATAAATTATATTATCTAAATATGTTTTTAATAAATTTGACAAGACTATATCTTTATCATGACTAGTATATTATTCTAATCGGAGTGGGGAATTGAACGGATGATTTTATATCAAAGATCACCCTGATCACTATTTGTCATGCCCCTACACTGGAGGTACTCTTCCAACCACACTATAGTGAGGTGCGGTACTACCAACCGTTTTCTTTTCACCAATACTTATGATTGTAGACTATGCCTAACATTCCATACTTAGTTTATTTTTCATTACCAAGTATTATCTTTGTCCTTTATACAGTGAAAGCCCATAACATTCACATAAACAACATTATACAATGGAAATGCACAATAGTATAAAGGGAAGGGCAACTCCCTGCAATATGAGTTTGGCCGAATCAATATATATAATCTTCTTTTATAAATACAAGTTAAATCTTTGGGAACCCCAAATTTACACTTAGCCAAATTTCCAACTTCGGCAAACTCGATTTCCCAGCTCGTCGGTGCCTCCACACGGTCGTCGCACGACTCACCAACCCTTCATTCACCTCGTCGCATGATCGTATTGTTTGCCCAACTTGGGTGTGCCTCGTCGTAACCAGGTCGCCACACACGGGCGCCTCCGCACGAGTCACACCTTCGTTCACAACCTCAACACTTCACCATTTCCACCATTTCATTGTGCACGATGCGCCCTACCCAAGTCGCCCGTCTGCATGATTCTTCATTTTGGCATGCACAGTGCGCTCTTGCCCAGCCACCCGTCCGCACGTCCACCCAAACGCGTTCACCCAAGTTGCCACACGACATCACCCGGGTCGCTACACAACTTCACCCAGTTCGCTCGAACGACCTCAACCAGGTCGCCACACGACTTCACCTAGCTCGCCCGAACGACTTCACCCAGGTCACCCAACGACCTCACTCGGGTCACCCGAACGACTTCACCCAGGTCGCTCGACGACCTCACACGACTCGCCCGAACGACCTCACCCGAGTTTCCTGCCTAACGACCTCGCCTAAGTTCTGCCTAAATGACCTCACTCAAGTCTTGCCTGAACGACCTCACCCGAATTCTGCTCGATGACCTCGCCCGAGTTTTCTGCACGAGTTTTTCGCCCAAGTTTTCTGCACGAGTTTTTCACCCGAGTTTTTCACCCAACTTTTCTGAACGAGTTTTCCACCCGAGTTCTTCCCGTCGTGCGAGCTCATCCACGCACTGCAAAACTCCTTGGTTGAACTCGTGTTGATCGAATGATGGTCGTTTGCCTCCAAATGCCCTTCAATATATACGGCGGGTGGCGGGTTGTGTCACTCGGCCGACCCACGCCTAACGCCCAAGCCGACTTGTTCAACATGTTGCCTTCGCCCGAGTGGAGGGTCAGCCTACCCAATTTGTTAGAACACCCTCTCAACTCACCCAACATCATATAAACTCACCCTTGGCTCGTTCAATTCACATTTCGCATGAGCTCCTCGCCCATCCTTCACACGGTGAAGGTGACCCGGACCGCAGGTCCATACATCCTCCCCCACTTGAAGTCATTGTCGTCCTTGACAATATCTCATCCCAGCAACCATCTGTCACCAAGATATCCATACCAAGGCATACACCCCATCAGTATGTCATACATCGGAAATCATCCCAATCCATGATCATCAATAACCCTATCACAATCTCCACATGTTACTCCCATCGTGGAAGGTTGGCCTCTCCATCTCAAGCTACATGCCCACTGCAACATATCGTGTTGACCTCATCATGTGTCATCCTCATGTGAACTGTTGTCATGATACTCCAAAAAATACTTACATATCTCTGTACACTTCCCGAGATCCATAATCTGAGCTAGTTGGGTAGCTAATCCAACCGTCACACTAAAACCATGAGAATGCACATCCTCATGCCACCATCAGTCGTTTCTCAGAACATCTCGTCACATCCTCAACTCGATCAAGAATCCATCTCCATATAAGTATAAGCCATGCTCAAGTCCATGATGTAGCCCTCATCTCATCTGCAACATGTTGTCCATGATGTTTTCCACCCAACATCATCATCCATTTGCAAAATATCCATCTCCTCAAAGTGAAGAGATCATCTCATCAACCCCGACTCTCGATTTGCCACATCCAGGTCCATGAAGCAACCTCCATCATATATGTATGTGCCATCCCTCAAGTCTGCCATAGAAACAAGTATACACCTATCTCATCTATCCATGTGCTACTTGTGATCATAGATCAATCAGCTCCCATGTGTCAAAAGTGGTTAAGTCTCGGCGCAACGCATGCCCAAGTGTTGCCACCAAGGCCTCATCCTCGTTGTAACTCAATCACTCCAAAGTCACAACAATCTCATGTCATCATGAGCTCCATGTGTCATCTCCAACCAACATCTCAACAAGCATACAAGTCTCGGCCCAAAGGTCTCTGCAAGATGCCTCAGCTCTCTATGTAGTAGGAATGCTCCATAGTTTGCTCACAAATCCATCCAAGTCCATGGCCTTATTGTACAATAGTGCACAACCTCTCTATCGGCTCATACACAAAACATCTCCATGTCACACCAGCAAATCCACCTGCACAACATCCCTACCTTGGCACTCCTCATTGGATGCCCATAAGTGACACCTCTACAAGTGCTCCTGCATAATGTCCCTGCATAGATTGCCATGCTCCATGTCTCCAACCTGATGTCCATGACTAAGTTGCCCATGTAGTCCAACCAAGTAGACCCATCACAACGATCGGTCATCCTCATCCAAGTCTGCAATCTTCGGTCAAGTGAACTCGGTCACCCAACCATATAATCATCACATGAGTCTCTTCATCATAGCTCCCCCACTAAAGGTTCCACCAAGACTTGCTCTTGGTCTTGGCCATGAGAAGTCCACCCAAGTATCATCACACCCAAGTGTGTGCCCTCCTCCAATTTGTTCATGAATCATGCTGAGCACTTAGCCAATTCTCCATGTGGCTAAAGCATGACCCAATCCTCCGCAATGATCATCATGTTCCTCCCTTGTCACAGGCCTTTGTACCTTCTACCATAAGGTTAAAAACGACCCCAACAAGTCCTGCAACAATCAACAATCCTTGCTTCTCCATACAAGGTCTCATCATAGACATCCATGGTAAGATGCTCCCTAGCATCGGCAAACTAACTTTGCCCTTCCCTGCATATGGTTCATCTCCCAAAAACTCAAATGAAACACAAGTATCAATAGTACTTACATTATCATCATGAGGCTCCTCCATGTGAGTATCCCCATCCATCAATGTCTGCAAACTGCATGATCCTGGTCCAACTTGATCAATCTCAAGTTCATCATCCATCATTGTCACATCTGCAACATCTTCAATCATCATGGCTTCCTCTTGCTTGTCAGTCCAATCTGCAACTTCATCCTGCTCCATTGTCCAACCAAGTTGAAGAAGTTCGTCTTCAACATTCTTTTCCAAGACTTCAAGTTCCTTTCGAAACTGGGGGTTCTCTTCTTTCAACCACTTCAACCTATATAAGGTAAGCAAGAGCTTCCCTTCGCATTCTTCCAAACCTGCCATGCCTTGTCGTTCAGCTTGGTTCAAGCACTAAGCTCCACCTCTGCTAAACTTGTTTCACCATTCACCTGAATCACCCTGATATTCCACTTGTCACCTGCAAAACTTAAACTCCCTTTCAAGTCTTCGGCCTTTGTAGAATCAGCTCCTTGATTCAGGTCATCAAGTTTCCTACAAAACTTGGACCAACTCTGATACCACTTGTCACGAAGTGCAGGTGTGTATCAGCTTCAACGCTTCAACACAAGCACTAGCTCCTCAGCACTAGCTCCGATAGCACCTGTCACAATAGTGCAGTGGGATCAACACTTCATCATCAACCCGATCAGCTTCCTGATCATCAGGCTCTGATACCACCTGTCACGCCCTACACTGGTGGTACTCTTCCAACTACACTATAGCGAGGTGCGGCACTACCAACCGTTTTATTTTCACCAATACTTACGATTGTAGACTACGCCTAACATTCCATACTTAGTTTATTTTTCATTACCAAGTATTATCTTTGTCCTTTATACAGAAAGTCCATAACATTCACATAAACAACATTATACAATAGAAATGCACAATAGTATAAAGGGAGGGACAACTCCCTGCAATATGAGTCTGCCCGAATCAATATATATAATCTTCTTTTATAAATACAAGTTAAATCTTGGGAAACCCCAAATTTACGCTTAGCCAAATTTCTAACCTTGGCAAAATCAGTTGCCCAGCTCGTCGGTGCCTCCACATGGTCGTCACATGACTCACCAACCCTTCGTTCACCTCGTCACACGATCGTGTTGTTTGCCCAACTTGGGCACGCCTCGTCGTAACCAAGTCGCCACACACAGGCGCCTCTGCACGAGTCACACCTTCGTTCAAAACCTCAACACTTCACCGTTTCCACTGTTTCGTCATGCACGGTGTGCCCTACCCAAGTCGCCCATCCACACGATTCTTCGTTTTGGCGTGCAAGGTGTGCCCTTACCCGGCCTCCCGTCTGCACGTCCACCTAAACTCGTTCACCTGAGTCGCCACATGACTTCACCCGGGTCGCCACACGAATTCACTCTGGTCGCCACATGACTTCACTCGGTTCACCCGAACAACCTCACCCGGGTCGCCACATGACTTCGCCCGGGTCACCCAACGACCTCACCCGGCTTGCCCAAACGACCTCACTCATTTTGCGCGAACAACCTCACTCGAGTTTCCTGCCCGACAACCTCACCCAAGTTCTTCCTGAACGACCTCACCCGAGTCTTGCCTGGACGACCTCACCCGAGTTCTGCCCGATGACCTTGCCCAAGTTTTCTGCATGAGTTTCCTGCACGAGTTTTTCCCTTGAGTTTTCTACATGAGCTTTTCGCCCAAGTTTCTCACCCGAGTTTTTCACCCGACTTTTCTGAATGAGTTTTTCACCCGACTTTTCTGAACGAGTTTTCCACTCGAGTTTCGCCCATCGTGCGGGCTCATCCACGCACCATAGAACTCCTTATTCGAACTCGTGTTGATTGAATGATGGTCATTTGCCTCCAAACGCCCTTCAATATATATGGGCGGGTGGCGGGTTGTGTCACCCGGCCGACCCATGCCCAATGCCAAAGCCGACTTGTTCAACATGTTGCCTTCGCTTGAGTGGAGGGTCGGCCCGCCCAACTCATGCGACCGCCCTCTCAACTCGCCCAACATCATATAAACTTTCCCTTGGCTCATTCAATTCGCATTTCACACGAGCTCCTCGCCCGTCCTTCGCACGGTGAAGGTGACCCAGACCGCAGGTCCATACACTATCTATCCAAAACCCAATAAACCATATTCTTCAAATATAAATTAAAACTAATAAATAAAAAGCTTAAAACTAATTTATTTTGAACTTTTAAATTTATAACATAAAATGACAATTTTATTATAATCACATTATCAACTCAATTATTAATATTTATAAGATTTCTTAAAGTTTCACCCCTTTCTTATGGATATAATTAGAAATGGCCTTTTTAAACTCTTTTAACAATATTATTATAAATTTCGTTATTATTTAAATAATTAAAAAAATACTAATTAATATTTTTTTTGTTTATAAGTAATATTTTTCTATTCTTATTTATTTTTAAAATCATTTAACAATTTTATTATAAATTTTGTTATTATTTAAATAATTAAAAAAATACTAATTAATAATTTTTATTTTTCTATTCTTATTTATTTTTTAAAAACATAATATTTGTACTAATATTCTTAATATATCTCCTTGAGATACTTTTAAAATCACAGTATCTTTATTAATATCTAATATAGATATTTCAAACAAAGATGTTGGTTATAATTTTTATTAGCTTTTGTTTATTAGTATTTGCTAAGGTAAGACTCTAGTAATCAATTTACTTGTTGACTATTATTAATTTAATATTGATCAATACAATTTGTAATGTTTAACTTTGAAAAACAAATCAATATTATTGAAAAAATTATTTTTCAAACATATGATTCAACCATAACTCTAAAGGTCTTATTGCAACTTTTGTGCAACATGGATAATTGCCTCATATTTTTTTTTCCCTAATTTATGGATGTAGTTGCAATATTTATGCCATGATTTTTAAATATTTGTGTGATGATTTTTGCTTATTAAGCTTCATAGGAAAATCACCTAAAATTAATATCCTTGAAAATAGTTCATACTCACGTAAATAAACTATTTACCATCAGTTATTTCCCACTAATTTAAGCAAGTATTTGCATAAAAATGAATAGGAACAAGATGGGAATAAATATACCTATGGCGAGTTGTCACCTATGATTATTTATGTTTTATTCAATACTTTAACATGTAGGAGTAAAAGTATAAATATGCAAACTTAATAATGGTTGCTACCCACCAAAAACTTATGCAAGTCTTTATCCCTCGTTAGGTAATTAAAGGATGAAGAATTTTTATGTTTCAACCTAAACAATTTTGTTTATTTTATATAATTTTTTTAAGGATATAAAAAATAATAATATTTTGTTCATATATTTAAAAAACCATGACAAACAAAAGAAGCTTCCCTAAACAACTAAATTCAACACTTATACTACATAGCTCATTGAGGCAGTTACCTCCAACAACCTTCGCCTTCCAATTTTAGAATCTAAATGATTAGCCTAACCTTTTGGATGTAGATTTTTCTTTTGGTTTTGTCCTTCTGTTTCTGACTGTTAAATTGTAGTTAATATCATTATTATAAGACAATCAATTTGGAAACCAAAGAAACTGCATATTAATTAAACAATGATGTGCAATGTGTACATATTAATAAATACATGAAACAACTAAATTAGTTTTCGGATGTTCTTGCACTCCAATAACTACTCAAACTACCCAAGCTTAATCCTGAGGATTAGCTGTCTAACATTCCCCCCTTAATTCGAAGGGATGTACCAAAGTCCAAGAATGATAGGTCAAAATGAAAAAATGCATCTCAAACAAGAGTTGAATGTATCTCAAGAAATGGTTTTTAAGGATGACCACAAATCAATATGGGATAACTCAAGGTCTCAACCAACACCAACTCTAAGACCTTCATAGAAATTTTGAGAACAACCAAAAATGTTTTTTTAAGGTGACCACAAACTCTAGAACTATCACAACATTTCCTTGAACAATTCCAAATATTGAAGTGCTCAATCAACTTAACTCTGGCTCAGACTCGCTTAACATCTCGAACTTGAACCTGTAGCAGACCATCAATAACTCCCCCTTGTCGAATACAGGGTGAGAAGTACTCTTCATCACTCCAAGGATAGTCATCACTCTTGAACATATCCTTCGGCATGACCTATAAATCTTCTTGGTTGTTTTCATCAAATCCCAAGAAGAAATCCATCCAAAATTTAGTCGTTCTCTTGTAGTAGTCTTCTTTCTGCAACATATATTTGTATGGTGATTGCAATTTCCACAGTGCTCACATGGGTGAAGATCAAAACAATGATCTTTCACATGTCTAACTCTGTTATAATGTGGGCATCTATCAAAATGTTTTGAAACAACACCATCCATAAATCCAACACTTCAGAATTGTATAGGTTTAGCAAAATCTGGAAAGTGAAAAGATACATCCAAAATATCTTTGTTGTAATCCAAACTAGTTATGTGTTTATTTTGTGGAATCTCTTCCTATGGTCTTATAAAAATTTTGGTAATGACGGGCTTCACATTTGTATGCAAATGACTCTTGCATACATTTGCTTGAACATTAATTTCTATTGCATCCAAATTTTCTTTTGAAATCACTCCATTACTCTAATCTGACTGATTATGAAACTCAAACAAATTGTTATTCTAGACAAGAATAGGTTCAAAATTCTTCTTTTATAATTCATGTAGTTCATCTCGCTGAAACTGGGGCTCTAGCTCCAAGAATTCAATTTTTCTTTTAGCATTTTACAAATATGTTTGGATGTCAAAGAGTGTGTCCTTGCTGACTTGGACACAGTTATGAATAGTAGATGACATGAAATTGTTTACTAACTGTAACAAATTATTGAGTTTGGTGAGTTTCTCTAGAAATCAACTTTGAAAAAAGGTGTTTCAGCTACCACCGAAAATGTACCCAATACAAATGAATTTACAATGATTTAACCGGGTGCCAGATTCAATTGAAAATTCACCCTTTTACAATATAATAATTTTAACAAAAAAAATATCAGATGGCTGCAAAAAAATGTCTTCCTTGCAGACAAAATGTTGTCTTAGAAACAACCATTGTAGTTAGTATCACAACCTCCAGAATTAACTTCCCATTTTGTTTTGTAAAAAATTATCAAGTACGAAGATTTGAACTTGTGATCCAGAACACACCATGTAACTGTATGAACTTTTCTAACCACAATGCCTTCTTTATATGTTCAATTTTATTATGCATTCATGCATCCCAAATACTCCATTTTTATAAACACTCAAACCACTCTTAATATTTCTCCTTTCCACTAAGGACAACTCCAACTATGGAAATTATTGAAGCCATAATTGTTTTGCCACCAAATAAATTCTTCAAACAAATCCTTTTCAAATATGTGAAGTAGTCCTCTAAAAGAAAATATAAATCCATTTTTCTCTTTGTTTTAAATAAAAAATGGCTTCGTGATTTGATGGTGGGATTAAAAAATAATCTAACAAAAAAAATAGGTTCAAATCTCATTATTTCCCTTTTTCTTTTTCTCTTCAAGTTTTTAAACTTATTTCAAATCAAAACAAATTTGTCCTTTAATATTTTCACCACTTTTATGTCCAAGGTAATTAATTTCAGAATTGGTCACTTTTACTTTTACTTTCTCATTTCACCTTTCTTTAACCATTTCTTTTTTTTAAATATAATAAAGGAAATGAGAAATATTTTCTTTAATCACAATTTGATATAGTTTCCATTCACTTGATATTCACCATATTTCGTCATATTAGCTATCATGTTTCTCTGATCCTTTCCTTGTTCACTTTCACCTATTTTTTGGCTCTCCCTACTTCCACACAAAGATGTTGTTTCTAGAAGTAATATAAAAAATATAGGAAATGCATTCACCTTACTCATGGTCTCATATTCTATAAAATGTCTACATATTAATTTATTTATTTTTACAAATCCCTGTCAAAAATTCTATAAATATATTTTTACTTTCACTTTCATGAACCTTGAAGTAATAATAACAATCGAATAAATATATTCCTTAATGTAAATTCTTGAAAATACCTCGTATAAAATTTTAAAATTCTATGAATTTTTTTTACCAGCTTTTACCCTTTGATAAATCTTTGCCACATTTTCATCATCAATTCCAGCATGCAAAATATATTTAAATTATCCTTTTAACCTCCAATGTCTAGAACATTTTATTTAAAAAAAATCGTATTTCCCACTCTTCGATTGCATTTTTTTATTACCATGCCTCTATCCCACTCTTCCTTTTTAGTTGAAAAGTAATAAAAAAAAATCATTCGATTAAAATAAGAATTCAAAACTTTTCTTTATGCTACAACACGATTTCTCCATTACAAACTTCACCAAGTAACTCGTTCTTCTTGCTTCAGCATAGATTCCACATGCCTTTTTTCTTTTTTAATTCAAAGATGCACTTCAAACTGGAAACAAAATAAATTGTATATTAAATATTGTCTAAAACAAATATGTACAATGTGTGCATAGTAATACATACAAGAAACAATTGCATTAGTTTCTGGGTGTTCTTGTACTCCAATAACTACTCAAACTAACCCAATCTTAATCTCTAGGATTAGTTGTCTAACAATTATCACTCCAAAACATTTGATTCTTTTATTGATAGTAAGTATAGATATGAGTATGGCAATATAGGGTTTTGAGTTTTCTTTTGAAAAAATCTTATAAACATCTTGGGTTCTTTCATTCATCCTAAAATATGTGAAATACATGTACAAAGTGTTTTATAGCATTTCTTGTGTTGTTTTAAGTTGTCAATATTTCTCTCTATCAAAACAAGTTTTAAGATTTTCTATTCATTCATATATGGCTTAGGGTGGTTTTGGTTTTTCATTTCATTTGATATTTTTAGAAGCAAGTAACATTTTATCATAGTTTTTGTTTCTATAAGCATTTGGGTACTTTGTGAATTGCAGTTTTATGGTGTTTGTGACTTCAAGAGATTTGGAATATTGTAAAAGGTATAGATCGTGTAATTTTATCATGCTCTACAAAAGAATTTTGATATTCACTCAGTTTGTTGAATATATGTTTTAGCTAGTTTGATAGTAGAAGATGGAAGAATTTGGGATTTGATATTGCCTTGTATGCATATATCGTAACGTGCTCCTATGGACAATATGAATATGACCTTTATTAAAAGTCAAATACTTTCATTTTCTTGGGTTGTAATGTCTATGCTAAGAATAGTGTTCTCCTAAGTTTATTTGCATTGACAATTTTTCATCTATTACATATGTGACATCTCTGATACATTTAAAATAATTTTCTTAACATTTAAAGAAACATTGAACACAACTATTAAATATTGGGTTCCAAATGATTTGATGTTATGGTTATTTATAAGAATTTTCTCCATCCCAATATATTCCATTCCAAATTAATTAATGCAATGTATATTTGAGTTTTTCCAATAGGTTTGAATCATTGCGTTACACGGTGTTGATTAAAATTTGAATATTTTTATTTATATGTTGTAGAGTCATACTACTGAGTTTTTTTCATATACATAGTTATTACACTTCCGTGTCTCAACATTGGTTCAAACCCAATGCAATATATTTTTTTACAGAATAATACAATACCAAATTGAAACCCTTACTTGAAACAACTTTTTCTTTTAAAATAAAGAAATACCAAGGAAAATAATGCTCGAACATGAATTGGGAGATATATATTGCTGAAATAAACATGCTAATTGGATTTAAGGACAATAATCATCCATTTAAAAAAGCATGATCTGCAAAAAGATTCTTGAATCAAAATAAAACATAAATTAGTAAGAACCATGACTACTATTCATTTTTGTATGTATATTTTGAACAATGTACAATAGAGCAAGGAAAAAATCTTACCCTAAATATATTTTTTCTTGTTTTAGTGCCCAAAAGGACATTGATTTCTGTCTTACAACCTTTTTATCCAATCATGGAAAATAGTAGGGCAGATAGCGGTTGACATCTGTCCATTTGTGGCATGGAGATGACTAGTTCTATTAATCAAAATGATCTTAGGTTGCTACTCCTAAGACTGGGTTAATCATATTATAGTTTCTCATATGTATATTATAGGCTCTCATGGACCTCGCTCACTGATATTCTCCTTCTTCTGCCATTATTTTTAAATATTTGTGCAATGATTTTTCATTGTTAATCTTCATAGGAAAACTCCCTTAAAAAATCATTGGAAATAGCTCATGCTCATGTAAATAACCTATTTACCATTAGTTACTTCCCATTTAAGTATTTGCATAAAAATGAATAAGAACAAGATGAAAATAATTATAGTGCATACGATTATTTACGTTTTATTGAGCGCTTTAACATGTAAGAGTAAGTAAAATGCAAATGTGAGAAATTAGTAGTTGTAACTACCCACCAACAATTTATACAAGTCCTTATCTCAATTAGTAGGAAATTAACTTTTCCACTTCATATAATATCAATTTGAAGTTTTCCTAAAACATAACATCCATTTAACTTGCCCTCGAGCACTTGTTTACTTTTAGAATCATAATATCTTTGTTGTTATCTAATGTTTAAACAAATATGTTCTTAAAGATATTCTTGTTTAAGTATTGTTTTCTAGATTTCCATTGCTTTTTATAGATTAATATTTCATTTCATAAGCTTTAGTTTAATAAAAACGAAATATAAATAACAATATCATTATAAGTAATTTTATGTAATTTTTTTCATACCATTTTAATAAAATATTATAATTATAATTTATATCTATATTTTAAATATAAATCTATTGATTTATTTAGATTTTAATATTTTTTTAAATTGTAAAATTATATTTTATAAAGAAAAATTAAAAATAAAACTGGTTATTATCTTAAATCTTACACAATCCAATAATAATATCTTATACTCCCTAACCTAAACACAACCAAACATAAAAGTAAATAAATGAATATAAACATGTATATAAATAAATAAGAAAATGAGTTAAATTTAATCCAAATAGGAAAAAAAACAAATCAAAGTATAAACCTCCTCACTAAGATTCAATTCTCCATCCAGCATATAATAAATTCAAATGTATATTGAATTCATATCTAAAGAATCCGTTAAAGTTAGAGTTATGTCGAAATATATAAGGGATTCTAAAGTTTGAATTTGATTTTTTTTGCGGGTTTATCCGAAAGATTTCATACCTAAATTCGATTTCACACCTAAATTCAACGTATAGAGGTTGACTATTTAGATAGACCTAAGGAGAACTGAACCCACACCCATCATATACCAAAAACTTGATAAGAAACCTCAACCACTAATAAGTTTGAAACTTGTTATCTATTCATTCCGCTTGAGTTGGAACCTAAAGTGAAGCCCTAACTGATGTCGTCGACGATCCTACGTTTGAAGCTGTGTGAGAGCTATGAGAATGATCCACGTTCTCTACATGGCCCCATATGTTGCCTTTTGTTTATATTTTTCACTCTCATAATATGCTTCCTGGACCAATAATGCTTCCTCGACCATATCTTTCTTCAATCGGGAAAAAGATTACCAACTATGTCATCGTCCATTCTCTTGAAACGTAGGGAAACTATTGACTCTGCGTTTATCATTTTTGACACCTCCCTGTGAACTGTACTCCACGCGGTTTTTGCTCCGCTTCTTCTGCTTATTGGACGCCATATGTTCACCTCATGTCCTCCGCTCCGAGCATTGTATCCGATGCTGTTGAGTGTTTTCCAACGCACAATTTTGACAGATGCTATCTCCCGTATCATATCGTTATTTCTATTTAAAATTTCAACCTGTCATCTTCTCACTTTGCTGTTGTTGACTTTATTGTTTCCAGATTTGTTTTCCAGACTGTTCCTACCGAAATACTCACTCTGCTTTGATCGAGCAGATATTGTTCTCCAGAGTATTCCTACCAAATCCCTACTCGCGTGATCCTTATTCGCTACGCCGTTACAATAAATGTCCGGCCTTATCACCTTTTTCACTTGTTTAGTCACGTGCTTCCTCATTCTCCAAGCGCTGCCCAACTCACATCTTTCGAAAGTAATATCTCTGATCGACTCATATATTTTCAAAGCAATCTCTGTGATGTTTTCACAATCGATCAAACTGGTGGCCCTATTTCTTATTATTATTATCCTCAAACTTGAGCAATTTTGGCAAAAAGAACGTGCGCTCTTCTCCACAGGCCTACCTAATGATGTGATCATTACCTAAAAGAGTTGTGAGGGAGGGCTGAAGATGGAAGTCATTTATTTTGCGACAAATTAATAATTAACACAGTTTTATTTCAAAAAATTTATAATAATAAGAATTAAGAATATTTCAAGAGTCAAGACTTAGAATTAAGAATATTTCAAAAGTCAAGACCTAGCTTTACATAATCTTTGTTATAAATATCTCATTGTGAATTAATAATTTTTCTTCCATCCAATAAACAGCCGGGCCTAAAATCAGCCAAATTTATATAATAAAAAAACAATACACCAATTTACCCCTATTCTAGCATTGATGAGCACCTCTATGCTAATTTATAGCTTTAATATAAAAATATAAATTGTAAACTATCAAATATATAACTATAGTTATTAATTTTTTTGAAATAATTAATGGAAACTTCTATGTTAATTTATTGTTTTAATATAAAAATATATGGTAAACTATCAGATATATAATTATTGATGTTTTGTTTTTAAATAATTATATTTATAAGTATAATAAATAAATATAAAAGTATATATTTTGGAATAGAATTTCTAGAATTTTAATTTAGTTATTAATAGTTATTTGGAGGAGGGTAATGTTTAAAATATTGTAAAATATTCTTAATAATAGTCACAAATTAAAGGTTGAGATTTATTTTAAAAGTAATTATGTTTTTTCTGCCCTTTTAATTTAATTGATTAATTAGTAAAAGATGTCACATGAATATGAATTAAGGTTTTTGGGACATATGTTATTGGTAAGCCATAGTATTGGTTCATGGTATTGTAACAAAGTCTATTTATATTTTGAAAATCTCCATGATGGGTCAGAATACTATATATATATATATATATATATATATATATATATATATATATATATATATAATGAATTATAACTTAGTTAATTTTTATGTTTTTTACTTGATAATGTGAAATATTTGATGTATATTAACATTTACCTACCATTTAATTTATATGGCTATGCTAGCTTATAATTAGACACAATTATACTAAATAGTATCTTATCTCATGTATGACTAAGGAAATATACTATTAGAAAGCACAAAGCACACAAGTCTATTAGAGGAGCCTCAAAGATGGTCACAAGGGATACTTGGCATGATCAAATCAAGCTTGTAGCTTGGGAAGTTGATATACACGCTTGCCAATCTTACATAATTATTCAATTAATAACATATCATAGGGTAGTTTAAGACTAATTGAGTATTATTAAAATTAGCATCTTGAACTTTCTAATCCCCTAAGTTAAAAGCTATGAGAGAAATGGTACTTGCACAACCTTTTCATTGGTGAATACTTAGAAGTTCAAGGTGGTGATTTTATAACACTCATCTGCTCTCTATGAGAATTTTCAAGAGAGTGATTTTTATTAACTTTCATCTTAAAATCCTTTGGTTTTTTTATTATGTGGAAATAAGGTGAAAAAAAATTATGTAGTAGAAGCAAGCCACATTTTAAAAGTTTAAAGTCGAAAATGTTTTAGAGGAACAATAGCAAGGAAAATCCCTGAATACACCAATAAACTTAGAAACATATGGAGAAAAGAAGAATGTCAAGCAATCAATGCAATGTTAAGAAATTGTTCTAGTACTATATGTTGAGCATTCAAAACTAAAATTTATTTTTGGTATCTTGCTAGCCAACAAACACCAAAAATCCTTGGATGCTAATTTATTGTCCTTATTTTGTTGCTTTAGGGATATTTTTTTGTATGGTTGTAGCCTTGGAATACACAATCTGCCACTTCAAATTTTCTTTCACTATCATGTTCATCTACATTTTGTTTCATGAGAGTTTATGTTATATCTAAGTTGTCCTTTAACAATTAGATAATTTCTTATTCATGATCAATATGCTCAATTTTTTGAAACTTTGCATTCACTCTTAAGGGTGATGTCATCGATGAAGGAAATAACCATAAATTTCCATAAATGAGGATATTTTAGATGAAGTTTTGATGGATGTATTGTACCACTATTTTGCCAAGGGAAACCACTTTCCCGTTGTTTCTATTTATTAGATTCAAAGTAATTAAGAAACACTTCTAGGCATATGTTCACAATCTTAAATTTCCCATGGGAATGAGGAACATAAGAGGATCAAAGCTAATTGAGAGCTAAAATAAGAAAATAATTCAATCTAGAATTTATTAGTAAATGTTGGATGTCTACCTGCTACAATAATCTTTGAGGTTATATGTATTTTACAAAAAAAATCCATAGATATTCTAGCTAGTATATTTTCTAGCTAATATTCTACTTGATTCAAGCAACTAGAAATTCTCCCTCTCACACCTATTTAAAGTGTGCCTAGAAGCTAGTTTAGGGTATAATTGTCTATTGGTTGGGCTGACTGGTGCAACTCACAAAATGTATACTAAATATTAAAAATAAAAATCAAAAATAAAAATCTCCTCAACTATGAGAACTTAGAAGGCATGTCATATACAATTAGAAAGGTCTCAAAATTATCTTTCCAACCATATATACTATGCTCCCATTTGAGCTCGATAATTGGAGTAAAATGCCTTCAAAGATATGATATCCAAATGGGGCTTTCTTGGACTTTGGTTGGGTCATCTTGAAAAAATATTTCATATCTCCTTATTGTTATGGAATTATAGGGAACACCATATACCATAGAAAATGTATTGGACTATGCTATTTTATTATGCAATTTCCTCCTTCATTTGGATTTCCATTAAATTTTAACCATCAATTTCAGCTGTCTCCTTCTTTGTTATTGATGGAAGCACTTTCATATCTTCATCTTCTAATGGTTACTCCCCTATTTGCATTCTCTTCATACTTCTTGTTAGTTTCTTCCCCTCTCTACATTATCTTCCCCTTTAACATCAATAACAAAAGGTGCTCCCCTTGAGTTCATGCTTCGTTTACTCAAATAAAGAAGAGATCACTCCCAACTTATGCCTGAGATATTCAAAAGTTTCTCTAGGAAAGGGTTTGGTAAAGATGTTAGCAATACATTCTTTAATCCCAATATATTCCATCGTGACATTCTGTTTGAAAACATGTTCTTTGAGGAAATGATACTTGATTGGAATATGGTCTTTTTTAGTGAATGATAGGATTTTTTTGAGATATTAACTACACTAGTATTATCGCATGAAATAAAAATGTGTTGGTAATATTGCACTTTGATGTCTTATAAATTTTGTTTCATCCAGAGAACTTCGGTACAACAATCTTTCACCTCTATGTATTTTCCTTCAACTGTAGAAGGATAAATATATGATTTCTTTTTACCTGACCTAGATATAAGGAAATCTCCCAAGGAAAATGCATTCCCTCTGGTGCTTTTTTTTCATCAATACTACCTACCCAATTATCATTTGTGTATGTTATTAATGTGAAGTGTGTACTCGTGGGATACGAAAGCCCAAAATTGAGTGTGTCCTTTAAGTATCAAAATATACTTTATAGCTATTGCGTATGTGATTCCTTTGGTGCTAATTGAAACCTTGCAACCATTCTAACTACTTCCATAATGTTTGGTTTTGAAGTTTTCAAGTAGATTAGATCATAGATTTGTAAATTTTTGAATTGACTTCAAGAGATTCATCATCCTTTATTAATTTGAATCCGATAATCATAAGGGTACTAACTGGTGCAAATTCTTACATTCCAAAATTCTTGAGAATCTCCTTGAGGTATTTGGTTTGCGAAATTAATATTCCTTTGTCAGTTTGAGAAACCTGTAGATCAAGGAATAATGATAATTCCCCAATCATGGACATTTCAAATTCCTTTAGAATTTCCTAGGAAAACCCTTGAATCATATCATCGTTATTGCTACCAAATCTGAGATCATCCATATATGCAAGTGTAATTAATAAGTTGTCCTTTTCCGTATTGATGTCTATATCATTTTCAAAAACCCCTCTTTTAGAACCTTGTTGTTGAAGATGGTGGTCTATAATAACATAACAAGATCTTGGAGCATTCTTTAACCAATAAAGATCATTCTTAAATTTGCACATATAGTCTTTATTTTTGGGCAAGTCAAAACCTTCTAGATGTTTGATGTATACTTTATCCTTTAAGTCTCTATTTATAAAGATTGATTTAACATATATTTTATCAACTTTGAAGCCTTTTGAACTCAAAAATTCCAATAAAATTCTTATTTATTCTAATTTCATAACTAGAGAAAATTTTTATTCGAAGTCAATTCCTTCAATTTGTGCATAACCCCTACAAATAAGACTTTCCTTGATTCTGATAATTTATTCCTCTTCTTTCATCTTGTTTTTGGATACCCACTTAGTCCTAATTACACTTTTATCTATTGGCCATGCCACAAGTTAATTGGTTCCATTTTTCTCAATTTGATTCAATTCTTCTTCAATAGAATTTACCCAATGTTAGTACTTACTAGCTTGTGAAAAGTCCTTTGGCACTATTTTGGATAACAAAGCAAGATGTCCTTTTCCTAATTAATTGATCATTCTTCTCTAGGTTTGTATTACTTCATCAAAATCTCAGTTAATTTTGTTCTCTAAGTGATGTTTTTTCACAAATTTAAAAATTGTCTTGTATGGAAGTTGTTCAGCCTTTTCTTTTTCTACTTTTTTAGTAATCTCTTCTTGGTCCATGTAGATGGTATCTTCTAAATTCTAATTTCTTTTTCTTCTTCTTTCTCTAGAAAAGATTCATTTATTCTTACATCGATACATTCCACAACTTTGTGTAGTATTTTATTGTAAAATTTGTAACATTTTCTTCTTGTTCAATATCCAAGGAAAATTCCTTTGTCTACTTTAGAATCAAATTTTCCTAATTTACCATAATTTATCTTGATGTAACATTTTCTTCCAAAATTTTTGAAATACCTAACTAAAGTTGGTTTTCCTTTCCATGGGTCATACAGTGTCTTGTCACTGTCTGCTCATCATTGTACTTTGTTCATTATGTAAACCATTGTTGTAACTACTTCTTTCCAAAACTTATCTAATAATTTTTCTTCTAGAAAACTAATTCCCATTTTTTCTTGTATTGATATGTTCTTTCTCTCCATGAATCCATTGTGTTATGGAGTTCTTGTAATTGAAAGTTTTTTGTTGATTCCATACTTCTCACAGAATTCATTAAAATCATTTGAGGTGAATTCTCCTCCTATATTTGAACTTAGGCATTTGATTCTTAGATCACATCCATTATCAACTAAGTATTTGAATGATTTGAAAGTATTTAGTGATTTTGTTTTTTCTTTAAGAAATAAAATAAAAACCATTCTAGTATAATCATTAATAAATAGCATAAAGTACCTTTCACCATGTAGGTTTGTTATTCTGATTGGTTTTCATAAATCTGTCTGAACAAGCCCTAATGGCCTTTATGTTAAGCACTTCTTCGACTTGAAGCTCACTCTTGTTTGTTTCCCATGTTGGCAATATTTGTAGATGGCACTTGTTGGTTTCAATATTTTGGGCACACCTCTTACTACTTGTGTCCTACTGAATTTTACCAGATCATCAAAGCTCAAGTGTCCTAGAATTTTATGCCATAACCAATCCTCATCAATATGTCCGATGTAGAATTTTTCACCTTTAATTTCATCAAGAATATATACATTTCCTGGATTCCTTATTGCTTTTCCCACTAATCTTCCCAAATTATTCTTCCTTATTTCACAATCATTAGGATGAAAATTGAAATCATAACCTTGATCACAAATATGACTGTCACATAAGATATTATGTTTGAGTCCTTAAACATACAAAACATTTTTTTCTTAAGTCCTACCATTGTCAAGGCTCATGGTATCTCTTCCAGTGATTATTTTAGATCCATTGTCTCCAAAATATACATTTCCCACATTTCTTATGTTGATTCCTAAATTGTTTTGGTGATAAATAACAATCTAGAAAGGAATTCTCTAAGGATTTAGTGCTCCTCCCTCTTTAGGATAGAGACTAACCCTTTATCCATAGGGGTTGTTACCTGTATTTAATATTATTAAATAGCTTTTCTATAATAACAAATAAACGTAGCCAGATTATACATAAGAGGGTATTTAAAAAATGTTGAGTGATTAATATTTGAAGTGAATCAAATTTAGAGTAAATACATGATTAATGAATCCAATATAAGTTTCAAGTATGCAATTCAAATAAATAGCATCAGTACAAAACTAAAGGAAATAAAAATAAAAATAAAAAATCAAAAGAAGAAAACAAATCAAATATTAAACATTATTTATATATCATTCATAAAAGATTACTTACCATAATGAAGGAAGTGGGATAGTGAAATGTCATGTATTTTCATATCTCATTTACAATATAAAATAAATTATCATGAATATATAGTCCCCTGATAATATGTGTATTAGATGACACATAAATTCATTATTGGCTACAACAAGATAATGTTGAGCACACAACGATTAACATGGTGCAAATGTCATGACATAAAAATGTAAAAAAATTGAAATTAATAAAAAGGACAGTAGAACACATTATTGGTATGATTTATATTTATATAAAATGGTACAATGAAATTACCAACTTCAAGCATTTTAAATTCAATTAAAAGGAAAAGAGTAAAATTTTCAACGGGGAGCGGGAGTGAGGGTTCTGAACAAGGAGCGATGGGGGCAAGCTGGTAATAATGGCGGGGCAAGGAGGGGGGAGCTCTACTCCCTCCTATAGTTAGGTGGTAGTGGACAGAAGCAAGGAGGTGGGTTTTAATTGATTCAAAAAACCAATGGAGGCAGAAACGGAGAAGATAAGTAAAAAAAACCTGGAAAGCAGCAAATCTCCTGAACAGGAAGAGAATCATGAGGAAATCAGAAGAGAGAAGAAGACATGCGACAATAGTGAGAGAACTGAGCACAAGACTGTGACTGGACCCTGCAAACCCAGGTCAACCATTAAACCCCGGGTTGTCTTAAATGATCCAGTGCTACAGGTGCACAGAGATCACATGGCGACTTATGCAGTTATATGCAAATTTATGGGAATATGGCCAACGGAGAAGACTTTGTACACATGGATAAGAAATTACTGGAAGCCAAAGGGAGAAATGACCCTTCATCTTGGGTCCAAGGGTTTCTTCACAGTTGTTTTCACAAACTTAGAGGATAAAGATAGAGTGTTCGAAGGAGGACCATATTTCTATGTTGCTGCAGGGCTCTACATGCGACCATGGGTGATGAATTTTGTCCCGGAGTGAGAAACATTCACTTCGGTACTGGTATGGATTAGACTCTACTCCCTAACTTTAGATTATTGGATGCCTAAATCCTTAAAAGCCATAGGTAATAAATTAGGTCATTTTTAAACAATATCAGATGCAACTATGCGAGGCAAATATACCTCCTTTGCCCGCATATGTGTAGAAATGGACCTATCAGGAGCACTTCTGGATGAAATTATTCTAGAAGTATATGTTGAAGAATGGGTGCAGGTGGTGGACTATGAACATGTCCCTTTTAGATGCCATACATGTCATGAACATGGGCATCTCTTTAGAGACTACCCACTCAACAAACTGGAGGACAATATGAAAACCAACACAGGCAGAGATCCTGAAGGCTTTACCAGGGTGGGAGGCAGGGGGAAAGGAGGGGGGAAAGTACCAAAAGAAACCTAGTGAGGGTAAGCAACCAATTCATAACAGTTTCAACATTTTAGAAGAAGAAGGTGGGAACAATGGAACAGACAATGCACTAGAAGATAATCCTGCAGAGAAGGAAAAAGATGATAGCATGGAGGTCATACATGAGAACAACAAACTAAAGGAGGATATGCCAAGCACTATGGAACTTGGTAGGGACCATGAGATGACCCCAAGTGAAGTTGGTATGGAGGACCACGAACTACAAGAGATTCTTGAGAGGGAGAATCTTGATCTAGAAAAGTTCTTGGAGCAGGGAACCAACAAAGGTGTAGATTCTCTACCGCAAGAGGAGTTTGACAGAGTACAACAGCTCTTCCTCTGGAGATCTTAAGAAAAGGCTGCTGGATTCAAAAGGAACCGTGACAACCAAGAAAATAGAGGGGTAAGACCAATGGAGGTTACATCAAGACACTCTACCAAGAACCTAGGCAGGAAAAGAGGAAGGAAGAGACAGAGTGAGCTACTAACAGAGTGTGGGAAACTCATGATTAACTCAGGCAAGATGAAAGATCTTACTAGTTACTCATTTACAAACCTTTCATAATGAAGCTCACAACATGGAACATTAGGGGTCTAGGAAGTAAAAGAAAATAAAGAAATCTCAGCAATATAATAAAAGAAGAAAAACCAGATATTGTGTTTATACAGGAAACAAAATGTTAAATAGACAAAATTAGAGAGATACATAGCAAATTGCTCATTAAGTATGATTATCTAGAAGTCAAAGCAAACACTACAATAGGAGGGATTCTCACTCTTTGGAATCCCCAAAAATTTGGAATCTTGGATGTTGAAGCATCCAGGAACTACCTTTCAATGGTTATCCAACCTTTGGGTGACAAGGAACTCTATATGATCACAAATGTCTATGGTCCTCAAAAACTTGAAGACAAATTGAGGCTTCTCACCTCATTGGAGAAGCTGAGAGAGACACATCCTTTTATGCCTTGGATTCTAGGAGGGGACTTCAACATGTTCAGATCTCTTACAGAGGAAAACGGCGGGACCAGAATACTAGATAGAGACTCCATTGCCTTCCACAACTTCTTAAACAATATGGGGCTGGTGGATACAAGGACACTAAATGGCACCTTCACCTAGAACAATAAGAGGGGAGGAGCTTCTCAAGTTGCCTCTAAGCTAGACAGATTCATAATCTCAGTCGACCTATTTCTCATTAGCCTTGACTTGACTACTGTAATCCTTCCTTTCGGAGGCTCAGATCATGGGCCTATCCAGCTTGAAGCTGCTTTTATAGGCACTCAGAGGAACAAACCTTTTAGGTTTGAAAATGTCTAGCTCACACACCCTGATGTCATCACCAATATTGGAAAATTGTGGGCGGAAGACATGCCCGTTCAAGGCATGAAGATGTTCCTACTGCAACAGAGATTGAAACACATCAAACTCAGGCTTAAAGAATGGAACAAAAATGAGTTTGGAAATATTTTCAAAGCCAAAAGAGAAGTTGAACAGAAACTTCAGGGAATTAACCAAATCCTCATCATTGATGGCTTTACCGAGGAAAGGAGAAGGCAAGCTAACTCTCTTCAACAGGAATGGCAAAATAGATGCCAACAAGAGGAGATCTTCTTGAGACAGAAATTGAGAGTGCAATGGATTAAAGAAGGGGAAATAAATACAAGGTTTTTTCACAAGTCAACCATGGATCACAGGGCACATAACAGGATTGTAAAACTCAAAGATCCTCAAGGGAAAGAGCTAAGCACACACAAAGAAATGGAATTTGTTCTGGTACAACATTTTCAAAGCATAATCGAGGAGCCTCTCTTAGACAGATCACAATTTATTAACAGCTTCACATAACACATTCCAAAACTAGTAACCAAGGAAGACAATTACAATATCAACAGGCCAGTGACTGAAGAGGAGGTCAATGAAGTCATCAAAGAGATGCAAAATGGGAAAGCTCTAGGCCCGGATGGGTTCAATGTAGATTTCTTCAAAACATGCTAGGAAATAGTCAAATAAGATATCCTTGATGTTGTGGAGGACTCTAAAAAATCAAAAACAGTTTTAAGGGCACTCAATGCATTTTTCATAGCCTTAATACCAAAGCAGGAAAAATATATGACACTAGATAGATACAGGTTCATAGCTTTATGAAATGTGGTGTACAAAATTATTTTTAAAGTAATTGCAAACAGATTCAAGCCCCTTCTTCCAACTCTTGTGTTTGAAGAGCAAACTGGATATGTGGAAGGAAGGCAAATTCTCAATAACATCATTTAATCTCATGAGGTGGTTCATTCTATTAAGAGAAAAAAGCAAACAGGCATGATCATACAGCTTGACCTAGAGAAAGCTTATTATAAGCTAACTTGTTCATACATCAGGGAGGTACTAAAAGCATATGGCTTCGACCACAACTGGATAAGATGGGTAATGGCCCTTGTTACCACAGCTAGTTTTTCAATCCTACTTAATGGCTCTCCATCCAGAACATTCAGGCCTTCGAGAGGCCTCAAACAAGGAGATTTGCTCTCCCCCTTCCTCTTTATTCTCATGATGGAAGGTTTAGGCAAAGCAATCAAATCAACCAAGGCAAAAGGAAGAATCCAGGGTCTCAAACTAACCCTGAATGGGGACACCTTGACTCATCAACAATTTGTGGATGACACCATGTTGCAGGGTACACCCACGGTCAAGGAAGCTAAATCTTTCAAACAAATCCTGAATGATTTTGCTATGGCTACTGGTATAGAGGTAAGCCTCACAAAATAAAAAATTTTCCTTTTCAATACTGACATTTCCATTCAAAGAAATCTCTCCAGAATTCTTGGCTTTCAAAGAGATCAACTACTGTCCAAATATCTGGCAATACTTCTTACCAACAAATCTTTGAGTAAGGAAGTTTTGGATCAAGTGACTAATAAACTGCAAGACAAAATCAGAAAATGGACAAGTAGATCTTTAAACTTAGCAAGAAGGCTAGTGTCGACAAAGGCTATCCTGCAAACCATACCCATCTACATGTTTTTTGCTCTTCCTACCCCTAAAGGAGTTTTACAACACATCAGGAACATCCAAAGAGATTTTTTTTGGGGCAAAGGGGAAGAGAAAGAGAAATGGGCTTTAGTAGTTTGGGAAAAGCTTTGCAAACCAAAAACCCATGGTGGTTTGGGACTTCATGACCCGGAAACCCTAAGCAAAGTTTTGGGGGCAGAACTTTGGTGGAGATGGCTAAAGGAAACGAGAACCCATTGGGCTAAGCTCTGGAAGCAAAAGTATGCAAATAACTGGCAATAAAGGGACCATATTCGAATGACAGGGCTCATCAAGGGCTCCCATACTTGGAAAAATGCTTGGGAGAATAAAAATATTGTTCAGAAGCATAGTTTCTGGGAGATCATAGAGGGAAACCTAGCCTGGTTCTTAGAGGACAATTGGTAGCAAGAACCTAACCTATGCAGAGAAGGACTAGACATTCTCAAAAATGACACTGACAATAAAGGGCTGCTCACGGTCAGTGACTTTTGGATCAGACAAGGGACATTGTCAAATGGAGAACTTGGAGGGACCTAGTATACAATGGAGAAACCCCTTTGAAATCCCAGGCTGAAGCTCTTGCAGTGATCCTGGAACAAAGAAAGATTTTGACTTCAACTTCGTCTGACCAACTAAGATGGGGAAGAAATAGTGAAGGCAACTTCAACCTCAAAGAAGCCAAAATAATCGCCACTGGACTTGACTTTCCAAACCCTAATAAAATATCGAAGGACCTATGGCAGAACCTACACTAGATAAAAATCAAACTGTTCATATGGTTGGTACATCAAAAAAAATTCCTGACTTGGGAAAATCTAAGAAAAAGAGGTTTAGCTGGTCCATCTAAATGCCAGTTATGTGGCCTGCAAGAAGAAATGATGGATCACCTACTTAACCTCTGCACATTCACCTCTAGCTTATGGAATTGGGTAGCATTAATCTTCAAGCAAACTGATAGGGATGCAAGCAGCATCACTGGCACTTTGAAGAATTGGAGGAAAGACTTCTTAGAAAATGAAACAGTCAACAAATCCTGGACTCTGATTCCAGGTTTTTTGATCTAGGATGTTTGGAAAGAACACAACAATAGGATTTTCAAGAACAGAACTAGCTCAACCCAGAGCATCATAGCCCAGATTTTAATACAACTCAAAGAAACTGTAATCACCCTTATAAAGCAACCCCCCGAGAACCCTCCTTGAAACCAAGATGAACACATTCTTTTGCATTTGGGTCTCCAATCGCCTGTCCCCCAGGGCATAAGTAAGATAGTAAAACATACAATAGCGGGGAAGGACTTTTGGCAGTGACCCCCCCCCCCCCTCCCCAATGGATTTTTGAAATTTAATATAGATGGAGCCTTTAAGGGAAACCCTAGGGTTGTTGGTTATGGAGGAGTCATAAGAGATAAACTGGGAATCATAAAAGTCATCTTTCATAGTCATTTGGGGAATGCCACAAATAATATGGTGGAACTCATGGCCTTAGAGCAATGCCTAGAAATCTTGATTGAATACAATTTACACAATACCATCATAGAGGCAGACTCTGAATTGACGATTAATTCGGTAAAAAATATAGGCAATGGAACAGCACCAGAAAATGTATCAAACCACTGGCAGTTATTGTAGGTCTGTCAACGTATACAATTCCACCTGAGAGCCCTAAGAACACTCATATTTGTTCATGTGCGAAGAACTGGCAACAGATTAGTAGATCTTCTGGCGAATGAGGGTGTGCTTTGTACAAAAGATAACAGGTGCTATGCGTGGGAGTCAACTTCCTCAGGGAAACTGCACATGGACTGTCATAGATAGGCGAGCGCAGATAAGGAGTATTTTCAAAGCGTGAAAGACAAACAAAAAATCGACCAATGGAGACAATAGAAAGTGCACCAATAATAGGGAAGAAGAAAGGAGTAAATAGTGAGCAAGTTCACAGGCAGTTGACCTGCGATGGAAGCAAGTGCCAACATTTGACAGATTTCTGGTGAATAGTTGCATGGAAGATAGCCCATAAAATAGACCTGAAAAACTATAGAGTGGTGGTTTACGCCACCCATCAGGTCTGATTGGAATATTAGAGGGTGTGCATGTTGCGGGCCCAAAATCATCTTAGAACCATCGGATCTGCAAGGACCGGATCGCACGGGAGTCGAGTTATATAACTAATCGAGGGTTAACACAGAAAACGGAACGGAAATATCTTAGAAAGTGGTTTTGTTTTCTCTTCGGGTTCGAATGGGAATTAAGAAGTGGGTTTGTTGGTTCATCTGATATAGATCTTGGCCGTCGGATCTTCGAGGGTTGGATCGCTTGTTCTTCGAGCTGACAAGTCACTCTCTGCTACTTTGTGGGCCCTCCTCATTAACGAGTGATGGGCTCTTTGTTGTGTGGGACTTCCGAAGTTAAGCGGTCCCGAAAGCGCATTAGCACTTTGCTTTTTATCTTTCAGGTTAAGACGGAAAGAAGGTTTTTTAATGCATCATCCATAATTCCCACGTCATGAATACATAGTCCCCTCATAATGTGTATTAGATGACACATAAATTCATTATTGGCTACAACAAGATAATGTTGAGCACACAACGATTAACATGGTGCAAATGTCATGACATAAAAATGTAAGAAAATTGAAATTAATAGAAAGGACAGTAGAACACATTATTGGTATAATTTATATTTATATAAATTGTACAATGAAATTACCAACTTCAGGCATTTTAAATTCAATTAAAAGGAAAAGAGTAGAATTTTCAACGGGGAGCGGGAGTGAGGGTTCTGAATAGGGAGCGATGGGGGCAAGCTGGTAACAATGGAGGGGAAAGAGGGGGGAGCTCTACTCCCTCCTATAGTCAGGTGGTAGTGGACAGAAGCAAGGAGGTGGGTTCGAATCGATTCAAAAAACCAATGGAAGCAGAAACAGAGAAGATAAGTAAAAAAAAGCCGGAAAGCAGCAAATCTCCTGAACAGGAAGAGAATCACATGGAATTCAGAAGAGAGAAGAACGCAGGCGACAATAGTGAGAGAACTGAGCACAAGACTATGACTAGACCCTGCAAACCCAGGTTAACCATTAAACCTCGGGTTGTCTTAAATGATCCAGTGCTACAGGTGCACAGAGATCACATGGCAACTTATGTGGTTATATGAAAATTTATGGGAATATGGCCAACGGAGAAGGCTTTGTACACATGGATAAGAAATTACTGGAAGCCAAAGGGAGAAATGACCCTTCATCTTGGGTCCAAGGGTTTCTTCACAGTTTTTTTCACAAACCTAGACGATAAAGACAGAGTGTTCGAAGGAGGACCATATTTCTATGCTGCTGCAGGGCTCTACATGCGACCATGGGTGATGAATTTTTTCTCGCGGTGAGAAACATTCACTTAGGTACCAGTATGGATTAAACTCTACTCCCTACCTTTAGATCATTGGCTGCCTGAATCCTTAAAAGCCATAGGTAATAAAGTAGGTCATTTTTTAAAAATATCATATGCAACTCTGCAAGGAAAATATACCTCCTTTGCCCGCATATGTGTAGAAATGGACCTATCGGGAGCACTTCCGGATGAAATTATTCTAGAAGTATATGTTGAAGAATGGGTGTAGGCGGTGGACTATGAACATGTCCCTCTCAGATGACATAAATGTCATGAACATGGGCATCTCCTTAAAGACTGCCCACTCAACAAACTGGAGGAAAATATGAAAACCAACACAGGTAGAGATCCTGAAGGCTTTACCAGGGTGGGAGGCAGGGGGAAAGGAGGGGGAAAAAGTACCAAAATAAACCTAGCAAGGGTAAGCAACCAAGTCATAATAGTTTCAACATTTTAGAAGAAGAAGGTGGGAACAATGGAACAGACAATGCACTGGAAGATAATCCTGCAGAGAAGGAAAAAGATGATGGCATGGAGGTCATACATGAGAACAACAAACTAAAGGAGGATATGCCAAGAACTATGGAACTTGGCAGGGACCATGAGATGACCCCAAGTGAAGTTGGTATGGAGAACCGTGAACTACAAGAGATTCTTGAGAGGGAGAATCTTGATCTAGAAAAGTTCCTGCAGCAGGGAACCAACAAAGGTATAGATTCTCTACCACAAGAGGAGTTTGATAGAGTACAACAACTCTTACTTTGGAGATCTCAAGAAAAGGCTGCTGGAGTCAAAAGGAACCATGATAGACAGGAAAATAGAAGGGTAAGATCGATGGAGGTTACATCAGGACACTCTACCAAGAACTCAGGTAGGAAAAGAGGAAGGAAGAGACAGAGTGAGCTACTAAAAGAGTGTGGGAAACTCATGATTAACTCAAGAAAGATGAAAGACCTTACTAGTTACTCATTTACAAACCTTTCGTAATGATGCTCACAACATGGAACATTAGGGGTCTAGGAAGTAAAAGAAAACAAAGAAATCTCAATAATAGAATAAAAGAAGAAAAACCAGATATTGTGTTTATACAGGGAACAAAATGTTCAATAGACAAAATTAGATAGATACATAGCAAATGGCTCATTAAGTATGAGTATCTAGAAGTCAAAGAAAACACTATAGTAAAAGGGATTCTCACTCTTTGGAATCCCCAAAGATTTCAATGGTTATCCAACCTTTGGGTGACAAGGCACTCTATATGATCACAAATGTCTATGGTCCTCAGAAACTTGAAGAAAAACTCAGGCTTCTCACCTCATTGGAGGAGCCGAGAGAGATACATCATGTTATGCCTTGGATTCTAGGAGGGGACTTCAACATGATCAGATCTCTTACATAAGAAAAAGGTGGGACCAGAATACTAGACATAGACTCCATTGCCTTCCAGAACTTCTTAAACAATATGGGGCTAGTGGATACAGAGACAATAAATGGCACCTTCACTTGGAACAATAAGAGGGGAGGGGCTTCTCAAGTTTCCTCTAAACTAGACAGATTCATAATCTCAGACGACCTATTTCTCACTGGCCTTGACTTGACTACTGTAATCCTTCCTTTTGGAGGCTTGGATCACTGGCTTATCTACCTTGAAGCTGCTTTTATAGGCACTTCGAGGAACATACCTTTTAGGTTTGAAAATGTCTAGCTCACACACCCTGATGTCATCACCGATATTAGAAAATGGTGGGTGGAAGACATGCCCGTTCAAGGCACGAAGATGTTCCTACTGCAATAGAGATTGAAACGCATCAAACTCAGGCTTAAAGAATGGAACAAAAATGAGTTTGGCAATATTTTCAAAGACAAAAGAGAAGTTGAACGGAAACTTTAGGGAATTAACCAAATCCTCATCATTGAGGGCTTTACCAAGGAAAGGAGAAGGCAAGCTAACTCTCTTCAACATGAATGGGAAAACAGATGCCAGCAAGAGGAGATCTTCTGGAGACAGAAATTGAGAGTGCAATGGATTAAAAAAGGGTAAAGAAATACAAGGTTTTTTCACAAGTCAACCATGGATCACAGGGCACATAACAGGATTGTAAAACTCAAAGATTCTCAAGGGAAAGAGCTAAGCACCCACAAAGAAATGGAATCTGTTCTGGTACAACATTTTCAAAGCATAACTGAGGAGCCTCTCTTAGACAGATCACAATTTATTAACAGCTTCACATAACACAATCCAAAACTAGTAACCAGGGAAAACAATTACAATATCAACAGGCCATTGACTGAAGAGGAGGTCAACGAAGTCATCAAAGAGATGCAAAATGGGAAAGCTCTAGGCCTGGATTGTTCAATGTAGATTTCTTCAAAACATGTTTGGAAATAGTAAAACAAGATATCCTTGATGTTGTGGAGGACTCTAGAAAATCAAAAACATTTTTAAGGGTGCTCAATGCATCTTTCATAGCCTTAATACCAAAGCAGGAAAAAGATATGACACCAGATAGATACAGGCCCATAGCTTTATGCAATGTGGTGTACAAAATTATTTTTAAAGTAATTGCAAACAGACTCAAGCCCCTTATTCCAACTCTTGTGTTTGATGAGAAAATTGGATATGTGGAAGGAAGGAAAATTCTCAATAACATCATTCAATCTCATGAGGTGGTTCATTCTCTCAAGAGAAAAAAGCAAACAGACATGATCATACAGCTTGACCTAGAGAAAGCTTATGATAAGCTAAGTTGGTCGTACATCAGGGAGGTACTAAAAGCATATGGCTTCGACCACAACTAGATAAGATGGGTAATGGCCCTTGTTACCACAGCTAGTTTTTCAATCCTACTTAATGGCTCTCCATCCAGAACATTCAGGCCTTCGAGAGGCCTCAGACAAGGATATTCGCTCTCCCCCTTCCTCTTTATTCTCATGATGGAAGGTTTAGGAAAAGTAATCAAATCAACCAAGGTAGAAGGAAGAATCCAGGGTCTCATACTATCCCTAAATGGGGACACCTTGACTCATCAACAATTTGTGGATGATACCATGCTGTAGGATACACCCATGGTCAAGGAAGCTAAATCTTTCAAACAAATCCTGAATGATTTTGCTATGGCTGCTGGTATAGAGGTAAGCCTCACAAAATCAAAAATTTTCTTTTTTCAATACTAACATTTCCATTCAGAGAAATCTCTCCAGAATTCTTGGCTTTCAAAGAGATCAACTACCCTCCAAATATCTAGGAATACCTCTTACCGACAAACCTCTGAGTAAGGAAGTTTGAGAGAAAGTGACTAATAAACTGCAAGACAAAATTAGAAAATGGACAAGTAGATCTTTCAACTTAGCAAGAAGGCTAGTGCTGACAAAGGCTGTCCTACAAACCATACCCATCTACATGTTTTCTGCTCTTCCTACACCTAAAGGAGGTTTACAATGCATAAGGAACATGCTAAGAGATTTTTTTTGGGGCAAAGGGGAAGAGAAAAAGAAATGGGCTTTGGTAGTTTGGGAAAAGCTCTGCAAACCCAAAACCCATGCTGGTTTGGGACTTCATGACCCGGAAACCCTAAGCAAAATTTTGGGGGCAAAAGTTTGGTGGAGTTGGCTAAAGGAAACGAGAACCCCTTGGGCTAAGCTCTGGAAGAAAAAGTATGCAAATAACTGGCAAGAAAGGGACCATATTCGAATGACAGGGCTCATCAAGGGCTCCCATATTTGGAAAAATGCTTTGGAGAATAGAGATATTGCTCAGAAGCATAGTTTCTGGGAGATCAGAGATGGAAACCTATCCTGGTTCTGGGAGGACAACTGGCAGCAGGAACCTAACCTATGCAGAGAAGGACTAGACATTCTCAAAAATGACACTGACAATAAAGGGTTGCTTAGGGTCAGTGACTTTTGGGATTAGACAAGGGACAGTGGCAAATGGAGAACTTGGAGGGACCTAGTACACAATGGAGAAACCCCTTTGAAATCCCAGGCTGAAGCTCTTGCAGCGATCCAGGAACAAAGAAATATTTTGACTTCAACTTCGTCTGACCAACTAAGATGGGGAAGAAACAGTGAAAGCAACTTCAACCTCAAAGAAGCCAAAAGAATTGCCATTGGACTTGACTTTCCAAACCCTAATAAAATATCAAAGGACCTATGGCAGAACCTACACTGGATAAAAATCAAACTGTTCATATGGTTGGTACATAAAAAAAAAGTCCTGACTTGGGAAAATCTAAGAAAAAGAGGTTTAGCTAGTCCATCTAAATTCCAGTTATGTGGCTTGCAAGAAGAAATGATGGATCACCTACTTAACCTCTGCACATTCACCTCTAACTTATGGAATTGGGTACCATTAATCTTCAAGCAAACTGATAGGGACGAAAGCAGCATCACTGGCACTTTGAAGAATTGGAGGAAAGACTTCTCAAAAAATGAAACAGTCAACAAATCCTAGACTCTGATTCCAGGTTTTTTGATCTGGGATGTTTGGAAAGAACACAAAAATAGCATTTTCAAGAACAGAACTGGCTCAACCCAGAGCTTCATAGCCCAGATTTTAAGACAACTCAAAGAAACTGTAAGCACCCTTATAAAGCAACCCCCCGAGAACCCTCCTCGAAACCAAGATGCACACATTCTTTTGCATTTGGGTCTCCAATCGCCTGTCCCTCAGGTCATAAGTAAGATAGTAAAACATACAACAGCGGGGAAGGACTTCTGGTAGTGCCCCCCCCCAAATGGAATTTTGAAATTTAATATAGATGGAGCCTCTAAGGGAAACCCTGGGGTTGCTGGTTATGGAGGAGTCATAAGAGATGAACTGGGAATCATAAAAGTCATCTTTCATAGTCATTTGGGTAATGCCAAAAATAATATGGCGGAACTCATGGCCTTAGAGCAATGCCTAGAAATCTTGATTGAATACAATGTACACAATACCATCATAGAGGCAGACTCTGAATTGACGATTAATTCGGTAAAAAATATAGGCAACGGAACAGCACCAGAAAAAGTATCAAACCACTGGCAGTTATTGCAGGTCTATCAACGTATACAATTCCACCTGAGGTCCCTAAGAACACTCAGATTTGTTCATGTGCGAAGAATTGGCAATAGATTAACGGATCTTCTGGCGAATGGGGGTGTGCTTTATACAAAGGATAATAGGTGCTATGCGTGGGAGTCAACTTCCTCAGGGAAACTGCACATGGATTGTCACAGATAGGCGAGCGCAGATAAGGAGTATTTTCAAAGCATGAAAGACAAACAATAAATCGACCAATGGAGACAATAGAAAGTGCACCAATAATAGGGAAGAAGAAAGGAGTAAATAGTGAGTAGGTTCACAGGCAGTCGACCTGCGATCGCAGCGAGCGCCAACATCTGACGGATTTCGGGCGAATAGTTGCATGGAAGATAGCCCATAAAACAGACCCGAAAAACTATAGAGCGGTGGTTTAGGCCACCCATCGGGTCCGATTGGAATATTAGATGGTGCATGTTGCGGGCTCGAAATCATCTTAGAACCGTCGGATCGACAAGGACCGGATCACACGGGAGTCGAGTTATATAACTAATCAAGGGTTAACACAGAAAACGGACCCGAAATATCTTAGAAAGTGGTTTTGTTTTCTCTTCGAGTCTGAATCGGAATTAAGAAGTGTGTTTGTTCGTTCATTCGATATAGATCTTGGCCGTCAGATCTTCGAGTGTTGGATCACTCGTTCTTCGGGCTAACAAGTCACTCTCTATTGCTTTGTGGGCCGTAGGTTTTTGTGGGCCCTCCTCATTAACGAGTGATGGGTTCTTTGTTGCGCAGGACTTCCGAAGTTAAGCGGTCCTGAAAGTGCACTAGCACTTTGCTTTTTATCTTTCAGGTTAAGAAGGAAAGAAGGTTTTCTAATGCAAAGCTTGAAGTTTGAGCAGTGCATTGGTGGTGTATGCACTGGTTTTGTAGTTTTGTTTGGATAAGGTGTTGTTGTTCTTGGCACCACATCAAAGTGTACATTATGTAATTTTTTTCTTGATTAATGGAAGGACCACTCTTATTAGATAACAAAAAATTCAATTAAATAATAGATCACATAAGTATCTCAATTAGTATTCCTCTAATATTATTTATATCGGAGAGGAAAGGTGAACCAAATAATATTATAGCAATTTATATAATTAATCAAGTCAATAGAATAAACTACTAATTTTAATCAGCAAATAAAAATGCAAAACAATTTAAACATAACCTAAAAACCAATTCTATTTATAAGATATTGATAATAAGAAATTACAAGGTATCATAATCTAGTGAGTGCATCAAGTGAATTTTGACCATTAAAACATAAGCCTCGTATCCTCCAAAGCCACCACCCTCAAATGAATTCAAAGGCCTTTATATACAAAAATATTTAGTAATTGTTGGTGTTATTGCATCATTAACATGAAAATAAAATTTATTTCGAAGTTCACTTCATATTTTCGAGAATAGGTCAAGGACTTTCATTTTTTCCTTTTTAAAATAAGGATAACAATTTCCTCCTTAACATTATGCATGATCCTTTCTTGAATTATTTTCCCAAAATCTTTAATCTGTTGCAATTTATTTCCTTGCATGACTCAAATAAGAGTTATTCTTCAACTAATTTTATAGTAGCTCATAAATATATTGCAGTAAATGCATTTTCCTTACCTGGTCTTATTAGTATCTTTCTAGAAAATACCATTGTACGTACCTTATGCTTCCTTATGAATTAAAATTTTCTCGACTTAACTCCCCTTTGTAAGTCTGGGTTAAAACCTTGAATGCTAATAAAACCTTAAATTCTGAAATGCGTTTAACGCAGGTGGATTTAAATTTTCACATACAAAGAAAATCCCATACAAAAATTTTCAAAATAACGTTGATAAACTCAATGTGAAGGTAAATAATATTTAGAGGAAAATCAAAGGTAGCTTATGATAGTTATTGAGCGAATAAGGGTTCCAAATTATCTAGCCAAATTGCACGCCCAATGAGATCTAAGGGCTCATATAAGTGACTTAGATGAATACATCATTATTTGATGTTGGATGGAGAGATAGTACTTGGTCAACGCTTTTTTTGACCCAAAGGAATTCACATTTCTCACGTGTTAACCTATTAATGATTTATTAAAATGTCTTTCTATTGAGAATGCATCAAGATGATGGAGCTTGATGGAAAGAAATCGCCTTCACTAAGTGGCCCCGCAGGGTATTTTTGGCGCAAAGTCTATTTTTAGACTATGTCTATTTTTAGACATATGGATCATGGTCTATGAGTTGCAGGATGTTGTTTACGGATGATTGGTCATGTTGGGAAAAATAGATGGACTTCTATTTTTGGTTCACAGCGGAGTGATCCGAGTCTATTTTTAGACTGCCAGGCTAACAATAGAAACAGTTAAATATTATTAGCTCTTAGTAATATTTGGACTCTAAACATTATCTTATTCTCTTGGAGCACTTCAGTTGGAGCTACGGATGTGGCACATGTAGCTGACAAAAGGATTCACGTGGTTTCTTATGTGTTAGTTGAGCTATTGCATGCAGGACTTCAGTTAGAACTCATGTAATTGAGTTTGGTGGAGTTGATTGTGGATTTGATGGAGTTGTGTTCAATTTGACTTGGTTAAACTAGTTGTAATTAGTCTAACTACAAATAAACTAGTGATGAGTGATGTGAATTAATTGATTAAATTAATTCACTAATTATTAACTCATAAAGAAACTAAAGAATACATCAGTTAACTCAGTGCATTGACAGTTCAACAGAGACAGGTGTTAGAGGTAAGTGAAAGGGTGAGTTGTGACTATCAGTTGTGCATGAGATTTGCACATGCATGGATTTGAGTAATGCCAATGAGGACTATGTACTGTGGGCCAATATCAAGGCAATGTAGCTTGTGCTCACGTGATTCTCTTGCAGGATTGTGCAGTGGAGGCAGAAAAAGCAGCGGAGGAGATTTGAACCTGTCACTTGTTCGGATCTGAGCTAGTTTTTGTGTAACAGGTGGAGATAGTGCTGGATACTTGAGAGGAGTATTGTACTATGTATTGTTACATGTTCTTAATCATTATAATATACAGATAGTGTGGGGTTTTCAGCTGTATGCTTTCCCCGGGTTACATACTGTGTTAATGTGTGCATGCGATTGATGTTTCATTCATTCTAATGCTACTAAATTGATGATCAACGTAGAGGAGGTTATGTATTATGCATGTATTCCGCAGCAGTGTATAATTGTTGTGGGGAAAAGTATCCGATGCGGATGACCCTATCCCTACTCTAAAGGTGACAGTCTTTAGCAACAACTGAAAGTAAAGCTTTGATGTTTTCCTTTATGAAAGTACAGAGAGAAGGATGAAAAGATTAACCAACCTGGTGTCCTTCGCTTAGTCGATCTTGATCCTCTCTCTTCGTCTCTTGTTCCCAGCTCCTTACTCTCTTTGCCGGTCCAGCTACACACAGATCCTGCACAAAACGAGAGAGGAAACTACAAGATACAAGTACTCATAACTGATGCATGGATTAGAGTGAATCAAATATACATGTAAATACAATACATCAATGCAATACAAGTATATAGGAGAACATGCAAAACTTTATTGATAGAAGTAACAGGGTTCTGAGAAGGTTACAACCAAATGATGGCTCCAATCCAGCAGCACCTCCCCAGCAGCAAGAACTCTCCTCTTCACCTCTAGTAAAACAATCACCCAATAGCTCTAACCGTAATCCAACAGCACCTCCTTGCTTTACACAAAATTCCAGCCTCTTTAGACCTCATAGAAGAGCTCTATATATAGGAGAGAAGAAGAGAGGATGAGTCAGCTTGAGACTGACATGAAGCTGCCTTGTGTCCTCTCCCTCTTCAGTTAATCTTCAGTTCTTGAGTCCACTTGGAGATCCTTGCTTACACATGGTGATCAAGTACCTCTTACTCATCACAGGGCGAATCTCATGAACCAAGTGTCAGTTTGGAAGCTTCCTGGGCAGTTGACACCTTGCAGGATGACTGTGCCACTTGGCCAATCTCGCCCAGCGCAGGTAGCCTTCATTACTTTTGACTTCCAGCGCAGGTACAGAGTGGGACAGTTGCATTACAGCGCAGAAGCTCAGTTAAGCAGCTGACATGATCCAAAATAAGCCTGTTTTGAAGTGTTTTCAGGTGGAGAACTGATCGGAAGTGCTGTTGTTTGATGACCTTGTTCTTTTAGGGGTAAGAACAACATGTTTAGGGACTGAGGACCCCTGTAATTATTGACATTTCATGCTCCATGCTGCGAGGCACAAAAATGTCTATAACAGTTGCCCCCTAAAGTATGAGGCCGTTTATCGGGTGAAATGCTTTATCTAGAGGGTCCGAAGTTCATTCCAGTGCTGAGGAGGCGCCCTGTAATACAATACAATACAATACATTATTTTTCATTCTATTTTCATGATCTAGCTGAGGCGGGCATTCCCATGCTCAGCTTTATAAATACATTTTGGTACATATAACAGACGATCGTCTGATGGTAGACTGATAATTTTCTGCTGAAATTATCATCCTTTGAGTAGGATGATCATCTGCTGCAATGATGTACATGACAAATGCTTTTATATTTCCTGAATATGTATCGCAGCCCGGATGGATGAAACTAGATCCGGGGTCTTCAAACTCGTTCGATCTTCACTCTAAGTACAAGTCGATCCATGCGAGAATTTCGCTGAAGTCGAACATGGAAAGACATCGCTTGATTACCGGTCAATGATGAAAACCGTTAACAAGCGCGAGAGGAATCACCGATAATGATAATGACCCTCAAGGTACTGCAGTACAATTCACGTGGCGTGAATTAAGGACTTGGCGTCGAACGCCACGCAAAATCTTCTGGTCGAAGGTCATTGATGTATACCTGTCGCCGGAAGTGAGAAACTTGCCATTGAGGCATGCAAGCTTCAAAGTACTGATGGGGTTGTTCCTAGATCAACTTCTTGGATAATGAGCTGAAGTCGACAAGAAGCGATCCGTCAAAGGAGGGCCTTAATGAATCCCACATCAATGACACGGAACGGAGCTAATGATTTTAGTGGAGGTGAAAACAAACTGTGACTTATGATTCAGGGTGGCGATCATGAATGGATGAAGGATAATGTATGGCAGTGGATGGGACACGGTTGACACTTTCAGAATGACCCCTCTTGAACATAAAACGACACTGATGCGATGGATCGGTAGCATTACCCCAAATGTGGATGGTTTGGCGAGGACCATGGTGATGAGACCGGTGAATGAAACAACCCAACCCGATGTGGTACGGAGGAAAAGTGTCATGTTCAAGAGTGACTTGCTACCATTAAACTTTGATGTTCTCCCAATTTTTCCCCAGTCATTTCTGACCAGTACCTCTTTATTTTTGTCAAGCTTGAGGAGGATAACATATGCTTGTTCTATAACCTGCCCTTCGGGCAAGCCCATCGCTATGATTTAACGAGCCTAGCGATAGGGAAACTCGTTCTCGTCTAAAGACAAGTTTGTCGCTATTTAATCATTTTAACGAGTCTAACGACAAGGAAAACTCGGTCCTTTTCATTTTTAGAGAGTCTGAAAAGGTACAGAAAGTCAACTCCATAATTCCTTTTTCGTCAGCTAATCCATTAAGTCCGAAAAAGTATAAAACAATACAGAAGGGATGGCTGTTCGGTACTTTTAACGAGCCGAACAAGACAAGCGCTCGATCCTTTTGTGCAATAATCCCTCAGGTCCAAAAAGATTAAAATTCAGAGGAGGGATAGCGTTCCGATCATTTAACGAGCTGGAAGGCCAAAACTCGGCAAACTTTTCATATTTTACGAGTCAGTGAAAAGAGCTCAAAGAAGACTCGTCTTTTGAGGAACGAGTGATAAACAAGGATAGCAGCAGATTCCAGGTACAGGTTGGAATTTTCCAATCACGGCAGTGTCACAAGGATGGCTAGGTGAAATCACTCTTCGCAGCTGTTTCTCAAAAGAGGTAAACACACAAATGGAGGTGAATGATCGGCCAAATGAAAAGTGGAGGTGACGGTGCACAAACACGACCAAGGCTTTTATGGATGATGGATTTACGATCTCAAAAGGTTATTTACCGGGATAGGTTCTTTTTTAGATAAAAATGAGCTTAAACTCTGGAGGGAACATTGCTCACTGCTTTTATTTATTTTTTAACGAGCATGAAGACCGCGTTAAAACTGCTCGGATCTTGCGTTTATTTTTTAACGAGCATGAACTATGTGCTAAAACTGCTCGAAGATAAGTTCGCATGCCCCCAGCATAATAACGCAAATCGAGGTGCATGCCCCCCAAGCTTCATTGCATTCAACTCGGTGGTTGGAATGAAGGTTTACCTTTGAGAAAGGGGATTTGTTTCATTTTTTAAAGAGGTTGACACAAGATAAGAACCGTCCTCTGACTCCTTGTTTCATTTTTTAACGAGGTTGACATGAGATAAGAACTGTCCTCGGAGCCCACTGTATTTACAGTATTTCCATTAGGGCGATGATCCATGCTGACAAAATGTTTAGGAATCTTCCGAATCCATTAGATATAGAAGATTTCATATTGTAAGTTTCCACTGTTGCCACTTCCGCCAGATTGTTTGCAGGCGGTAGGGAAAAAGTACCCATTAAGGCAAGGTCTTTTAGGAGACCTACTCCGATATTTTGAAGCGAATGATTGCTTCCATGGATCATTGGAATGCTTCCCGTAACTTGTGAACTGTCGGGGAGGAAAGTTTGTTGGTCGATGACTGTAATTCCTCCTTGAAAGGGAAATGCAATCTTCCTGAAGTAGGTCGACACAACTGCGGCCATGGCATATATCCAGGGCCTTCCTAGTAGGATGTTGTAATCGAGGTTTCCATCAATTACTTCAACATCAATTCCTACTGTTTTGCCCCCTAGTTCAACTTGCAAGTTACTTAAAATCCCGTATGGAGTGTATGATCGTCCATCAAATGCTTTTAACGTTGTCGATGATTTCGACAAGGGTGGTGAACCTAAATTTTTCCAGCAACTCATCGACATAAGACATGTAGATGCCCCCTCATCAATAATTGTTCGATGAACAGTTTTGTTGAGGGCTTTCACTTGAATAAGGAAAGCTAGTTGAGCTGGTAACTTAGGGTCATATCCTTTATGATCAAAGGCCATAAGATTGGAATCCATTGGGCCAATCCCACCTATTGCTGATAATAAAGTTTGCTCTTGGGAGGGGCAATTTTGCGGTACCTCAAGTGTCGACATAGCGGACGGCGATTGGGCCAGGTCCTCTATTATATTATAATTCTGTGCTATTTTGGCACGAGGATTAAATGTCGATTTGTGTACTACTCCCTTTGGCAACTTTATCATTGGTTCAGGAATGATGGGTGGCACAACTTTGGTCAAAGCTGTCGTCGAACTACTAGGTTGTTCATTAGCCTTGTTATTCGACAGCCATGGATTCCCGTAATCTTTATTCCTTGTCAAAGCATTATTCTGCTGCTTTGAGGTAGACAACATAAGCACTTGGGATCGGGAAGCATTTTGATTAGCAACCAGATTTTGACCAGGATTAGGAAACGGATCAGTCAACACAGCTGAGGTTTTCGGACTCTTAAAGAATCTTTTAAGCTCAGCTTTGCATGGACAATCTGCTGTCCAATGATCCTCATCGCATATATGACACCCCGAAGGGGGTTTCCCTTTTCTCCCTTTCTTTTTCTTCTTGTCTCCTGGTTGCTTCAGTTGTTTGCCCTTGTCGTCCGACACGGCACTTACTTCCAAGGCAAGAAGTTCTTCATTTGCATTTTGATTCGAAGTCTTACGGGTTTTCTTAGACGAATCCCGTGTTGACTTTGCATTTGCAGTGCCAATCACACCATCGCCGGCATGAGAGTCACTATTTGATCCAGGAGGGGGAGGAATTGAAAATTCCGGTCTAGGGGCGTCAGGTATCTTGTCATAGAGCGTGCCAGACTGAGTATATACTAAGTCTAAATACTGGGCATGAGCAATAACTTGCTCCTCTGTTACGACGCCTCCCTTGGCCACATCTTCTGTTATAGCAGGAAGAAGTGACTTTATAAACCACTCAGCTAAAAGCTGATCTAGAACATAAGTCTTTACCATTCTGCGACGACGACGCCACTCATGTATATGATCTGATATATGTGTGGCCGTTGTCTGCTTGAAATTGGTTAAGATCTCGGTTCCAGTTTCGTACCTTATAGGTAACTGAAAGTGTGTTAAGAAAGTCGTGGCTAGGGAACTAAAATTGTCGAAAGAGGCTCTAGGTAATTCAATATACCATTTAGCCGCCGGACCCGTCAATGTCCTCTGGAAAAGGCGAAGCCTTATCGAATCATCATTCAAGGTATTCGACGAACACCACAGATGGAATGTCATCACATGATTCGACGGGTCTTCGCCCGGATTTCCATTGAATTTAGGAATGTCCGAAGGAAGTTTGTGAGGAATCGCTGGCCACCAATGGGCATAGGCGATTGGATCGTTCATTAATCGATGTAAATCTGGTAATTCTAAGGTCGCCACGAATGGCAACTGCTGATTCAGGTTTGGCGAGGCGTACCCAGGATATGATGGAATCGCCTGAGCAGTAGGTCTTTGCACACCAGCATAATGCAACTGATGTTGATATGACTGATATGGCTGGTGGGCTTGGCCACTGTAAAGTGGTTGGTTTAACCCGTTCTGAATATAGGGTTGCCCACTATTCGCAAAGATCTGTTGCTCAGATCCTTGGTACACCTGTTGAAACTGAGGTTGTTGGTATTGCACCATCCATGGTTGTGAAGCCATGTTTTGCTGTGCAACACTAACCGACGGACCAAAATGCGGGGTTATGGTTCCCGCTCATATCTGTGTCGTCCCGACAGTTGGCGATTGTGGTTGTGTTGCAGGGTCAATAGGCTGTTGCATTACAACTTGGGGTTGACATACAACAGGCATCGATTGAACTTGCGACACGGTTACAATTGCTGGCGTTGTCGGGATACTAGACATAGGTACACATTGTTGCATGGAATATACAACTCTTGGTTGTTGGGGTAACATAGGTACCCAACCACTCGTCGTTACTTCAGTCAAACTTGAATGTGGTTGAAAACTGCCGTATGGGTATCCCCCCGAAAGGGGAAGTGAAAGGGCATATTGCCCCCCATACGGTAACAATCCGGAGCTCAAGGGTATAGATGGCCTTTGAGGACTGGATGGCCCAAAATGATTCCCAAAGGGATCAATTTGTCTAGTTTCAACTTAAGAATTACCGGGTATTATACCGGAAGAACAAACTGGAACAGACCAAGTTGTCATAATAGTCCCTGGGTGGACTCCTTCTAGCTGATGAGAGCTAGTCGGGACGGATGGTATGCCGGCAAACATCGTTGGATTGGCAGCAGGAACTTCTGCTGTCGCTGTGTCGTTTGGCACAGTTCTAGATGTCGACGGTTGTTCAGACATTTTAAGTCTATCCAATAAACTTCCTAACGATTCTTCAGGAACTTCTGGTGGCGATAGACAAACTTCTGATGCAGAAGGAAAAAGAGGGGTACCTACTCCAAAATGAATTGGAATATTTGCTTGCTGGTCCTCTACGATTTCCTCTATTGCAATCAGACCAGGAGGAAGAGGAAGACCGTCAGGTCCGTAAAAGATTTCTGGTGCCGAAGAAGGGGTTGCTTCGACAGCGACAGTCGTTTGAACAACAAGACTCTGTGGACCGGTTTCAGATGGAACTGGTTCAGTTATGCAAGTACTTGTCTTCAGACTAGGATCAGTACCACTGTCCTTCTGTTGCTGTTGAACTTCTTCAATAGAGGCAGGGATTCCAGAAATATTGGGAGTGACCAGAATCTCAGATGTTGTTGGAACTTCCGTTCTAACTTTAAAAAGAGATTTTGACCTGGTCAAGCGAGTTCGCTTCGTCCGTACTACTCTCGGTTCCGGAGACAAAGGCGGTTGACTCGCAAGCCTCCCTGAACGACGGGGTTTTAATTGACTTTCCTCCACGGTTGCGGATTACTTGATCAACTAAAATACAAAAAGGGGAATTATGTTTCCGTATTGAATGAATTTTATTAGACGCTTTTAGACACAACTTTGCTTTTTCATGTTTTAAGAGTCGAGAAAAAGCTAAAGATGACTCTAGTCGCCTTCGATGTATTAACGAGCCCGAAGTGACAAATGCTCGGTTGGACTTTTTCAGTTATAGAGTTTGAAAAAGGCCAAAAGAAACTGCTCTGGAGATCTAGGCAGAGGGTGTGCCAAACCTTTCGCGAAACCACAGAATACGTTTTACGGTACGGGTGGTCGATCTTCGTGAATGCTGTGTTCACTGCATCGCGATCAGTAGGGCGGTCGACACGGCTTCCTAAGGATAAAGGATAAAAGCCTATAGGGGTCTCCCAATATACGCGACGGTACGCGGGAGCACAAGTCTGTATTAGTGCTATCGTCCCTCAGGAGGAATCACCCACCTTCGTAGAGATCGACAGTCACTACGTTTAACGACGCCGGAACACGTCTCTACCTAGACCTCTATTGTGAGTGTTATGTTACAATGCGTTTTTAGATTCATTCAATATATTTTAAGTTGATCTTGTTTATCAGTTTGTCTTTCAGGATCACCACGAGATGTATTGGTACAAATTCCTAAATGCAGCTAAAATGATAAGCAAGCTTTCACAATCTTTTTAGCTTTGAAAATCCTAACTACTGAGGGGAGAGAAAAAACAATATCTTTCCACACAGAGCACCAAGCACAAACTAATGCACTTTCTCCTAGATCAGACACCCAAACTTATCAAAATGCAAATGCAAGATGCATGTATTTCTTTTCTTTTCCTTTAATGTTGATGTAGACAAAAGGAAAACTGTTGTATGATTTTCGAATTCAATTTGAAGCGTAAACAAACCAGTTTTTCTAAAATGAAAAGACGCTTTACAGGTACTTGTTTCAACACTAAAAATATATGAATTCAAACCATAAAGTGAAAAACAAACAAACTTAAACAGCCATGAACAGTAATAAAACTAGCTCATAAGATCACAAAGACACTTTTACAGTTCAGGATCTAAGAGGTCACAGCTATACTGGTTCGCTTTTCACAATGGGAAACTGTAACTGCAACAAGAAATACTGAAAGAACATTCACAGTTTCATCACACAACTGAGGCGGAATAATGTCAAGGAGAAGTGGCTTACAGCAAGTACAATAACCAGCAAGCAACCAGCCAAAAACAAGTGCAAACAGGGCCAAGACACAAAGGGAAAGCTAAGCAAGACAATGGCTAACTGGACCAGCGCAGGTTCTAGTCTGCCAATTTCACTCTCAGCACAGTTCCCGAAGGGAGTACCTACGCTGTAATGCAGACTGCCTGTGTACAGCCTGCACTGACTCACGAGAGTTTCGTCTACAAAGAATTCCGGGTCATAAAAAGCTCAAAAATGCACTGTTTTTGATGAAATAAAAAGCTATAGGTCAAGTACAGGCTAAGGGATGATCAAGAGGATGAAGATCTATCACAAAGAGTAAAGAGTCTTTTGTAGATAAGCTCTTCAAATCTTGAATCTGCTCAGCAAATGAGCAAGAGTAGCAGTCCCTCTACTTCGCTTTTGATATAGTCAAAAGCTTTTCGATTTGGTACTCTTTTCTTCAAGAAATGAATAGCAAAATACTACAAACACCAACAAGATACTAGGCTCCCCAGCGGAGTCGCCAGTTTGTTGTGGGGAAAAGTATCCGATGCGGATGACCCTATCCCTACTCTAAAGGTGACAGTCTTTAGCAACAACTGAAAGTAAAGCTTTGATGTTTTCCTTTATGAAAGTACAGAGAGAAGGATGAAAAGATTAACCAACCTGGTGTCCTTCGCTTAGTCGATCTTGATCCTCTCTCTTCGTCTCTTGTTCCCAGCTCCTTACTCTCTTTGCCGGTCCAGCTACACACAGATCCTGCACAAAACGAGAGAGGAAACTACAAGATACAAGTACTCATAACTGATGCATGGATTAGAGTGAATCAAATATACATGTAAATACAATACATCAATGCAATACAAGTATATAGGAGAACATGCAAAACTTTATTGATAGAAGTAACAGGGTTCTGAGAAGGTTACAACCAATGATGGCTCCAATCCAGCAGCACCTCCCCAGCAGCAAGAACTCTCCTCTTCACCTCTAGTAAAACAATCACCCAATAGCTCTAACCGTAATCCAACAGCACCTCCTTGCTTTACACAAAATTCCAGCCTCTTTAGACCTCATAGAAGAGCTCTATATATAGGAGAGAAGAAGAGAGGATGAGTCAGCTTGAGACTGACATGAAGCTGCCTTGTGTCCTCTCCCTCTTCAGTTAATCTTCAGTTCTTGAGTCCACTTGGAGATCCTTGCTTACACATGGTGATCAAGTACCTCTTACTCATCACAGGGCGAATCTCATGAACCAAGTGTCAGTTTGGAAGCTTCCTGGGCAGTTGACACCTTGCAGGATGACTGTGCCACTTGGCCAATCTCGCCCAGCGCAGGTAGCCTTCATTACTTTTGACTTCCAGCGCAGGTACAGAGTGGGACAGTTGCATTACAGCGCAGAAGCTCAGTTAAGCAGCTGACATGATCCAAAATAAGCCTGTTTTGAAGTGTTTTCAGGTGGAGAACTGATCGGAAGTGCTGTTGTTTGATGACCTTGTTCTTTTAGGGGTAAGAACAACATGTTTAGGGACTGAGGACCCCTGTAATTATTGACATTTCATGCTCCATGCTGCGAGGCACAAAAATGTCTATAACAATAATTGGGATAATCTATGTGAATAAGTGTTTATTATTCAAAATTTCTACATGGTATCAGAGCTGGTTGATTTGTAGAAAAAGTTCTACAGGATATCAAAGCGGGATTGATCATCAGATCTATTATTCAGAAAGTGTTTACATTTTATTTCTTCAGGGACAGTCTGTAATCGGGACAGGTAGCTTCTGGATTCATCCTTCTTTTGGAAGGTGAGATATCTGGTGAATGCCCATACAATCGATCTCTATACAAAAAATACTTTTTTCTCACGAATTTAGATCAGAAGCGGTTGAGTTTTGAGCTGGTGGAATGGTGCTCAAGGATAAACTCAGAAACATCTAAGTGTGAGAATGGAGACAGTATGACCCAGTATCTCACGAAGTTCACCCAGTGCGGGGATGAGCTGGGAAGTGTGGGGGTGACTGTTGATGATGAGGACTTTGTGAGCTTGGCTCTCCTTGGTCTTCCGAAGAGTTGGAATTCCTATCAGGACTCTGTCGATGGTCAAGAGAAATTTCCAGGATGGGAGAGACTTTGGTCAAATCTTATGTAGGAGGAGATCAGACGGAGCACCAGAGAAAGTTCTTCATGCATGCATGATGAGGAGAACTGTGCCTTTGCGAGTAAGGCGAAGAAGGGGAAGGAGAAGGGTTCTCTTTCCGAATCCAGTTCTTCCAATGATGGGAAGAAGGTTGACAAGTCGAAGATGAGATGCTTTCGTTGTCATGAGTTGGGCCATTATGCTACTAATTTCCCAAAGAAGAAATCCAAGAAGGGATCCGACGAAGGATCTGAAGGTGAGGCACTTGCTTCACAGTTCGAGTTGGATTTCAAACTTTTCACATGCATGGTTTCATCCATGGTGGGAAGTGGTTGGTTTCTTGACAGTGGAGCTTCTTTCCACATGACCGGTGACAAGAGCTTGCTCAATACTTTGGAGGAGAAAGATCTCCAGATACTCATAGCGATGGGTAATGATGAGAAGTATAGTGTCTCAAGTGTAGGCACAGTTATTTTTCAGAGGGAGCATGGGGCTCGCCTTACCTTGACCGATGTCAAGTATGTACCAAGACTGAAGAGAAACTTGGTGTCGATCGCAATGTTGGAGGACAGAGGCTGTGATGTAGTCTTCAGTAAGGGAAAGGTTTTCCTTAGACACATCATCACTAGACAGGTGAAGCAAATTGGTTCATGGGTCAAGAACCTGTATGCTCTTGAGGTTCAAGATGCATGCAAAGCCTTGAGCAATGAGGCAACTAATGGAGACTTGGTGGTTGAGAGGGAGCGTATATTACCTGTCAACATGCAGAGCCAGAAGAAGTCTTAGACGATTGTGGATGAGCCACAATTGGTGCAGCAACTTCAGGAGGTTGGTGAGCTGCCACAACAAGGGAAGCTGAGAGGAGATCGAGTAGAGACATCTACTCATGCAGAGACCTCCAGTAGGGGGAAACTTCGAGCCAGGTGGGCTGAGGGATCGCATGCAGCCATACCTCCAGGTAGGAGGTGGGGTGATGTGGATTGATCGTCCTAAGGAGGAGGGTCAGGATCCTTGAGGTACCCAACCTCTTGGATGAGACCTTGCTACGGGAGCCCCGATGTGGAGTAGCAGGAACTGATTGATTGGTTAGAGACAGATGCGGATGGAGCGGTAGAGAGAGCGACAGTGTAGGGAATCCCAGGACAGCGCATAGCTAGCAGGCTGCAGCAATGCGAAAGACACAAGTGTTTTGCACAGTGCTAGGTGGCACAGAGAGGTGTGCAATGGTGCGAGATGCATGGAGATGTTGTAGTAGCGCAGATGTTAGAGAGGGAGCACTTGTCAGCATCACGTAGAGCTTCAGCATCAGAGTATGTTCCTAGCCCAACAGAGTGGTCAGTTGGGAGTGTTTTTGTTCCAAGTGTTGTTGGAGCAAGTGGACCGAGCAAATGTGTTGCATGCAGAACATTCCAGAGTTGCAGGATAGGGGTTGCAGATAATCCATATCTTGTTGAGAGGGAGTGTTGAGAATGCAACAAGATGATGGAGCTTAGTGGAAAGAAGTCACCTTCACTAAGTGGGCCCGCAGGGTATTTTTGGTGCAAAGTCTATTTTTAGACTATGTCTATTTTTAGACATATGGATCATGGTCTATGAGTTGCAGGATGTTGTTTATGGATGATGGGTCATTTTGGGAAAAATAGATGGACTTCTATTTTTGGTTCACAACGGAGTGATCAGAGTCTATTTTTAGACTGCCAGGCTAAAAATAGAAACAGTCAAATATTATTAGCTTTTAGTAATATCTGGACTCTAAACATCATCTTATTCTCTTGGAGCACTTCAGTTTAAGCTACAGATGTGGCACATGTAGCTGACAAAAGGAATCACATGGTTTCTTATGTTTTAGTTGAGCTATTGCATGCAGGACTTCAGTTAGAGCTCATGTGGTGGAGTTGATTGTGGAGTTGATGGAGTTGTGTTCAGTTTGACTTGGTTAAACTAGTTGTAATTAGTCTAACTGCAAATAGACTAGTGATAAGTGATGTGAATTAATTGATTAAATTAATTCACTAATTATTAACTCATAAAGAAACTAAAGAATACATCAGTTAACTCAGTGCATGGACAGTTCAACAGAGACAGGTGTTAGAGGTAAGTGAAAGGGTGAGTTGTGACTATCAGTTGTGCATGAAATTTGCACATGCATGGATTTGAGTAATGCCAATGAGGATTCCGCAGTGTGGGCCAATATTAAGGCAATTGTAGCTTGTGCTCACGTGATTCTCTTGCAGGATTGTGCAGTGGAGGCAGGAAAAGCAGCGGAGGAGATTTGAACCTGTGACTTGTTCGGATTTGAGCTAGTTTTTTGTGTAACAGGTGGAGATATTGCTGGATACTTGAGAGGAGTAGTGTAATATGTATTTTTACATGTTCTCAATCATTATAATATACAGATAGTGTGGGGTTTTCAGCTGTATGCTTTCCCCGGGTTATATACTGTGTTAATGTGTGCATCTGGTTGATGTTTCATTGATTTTAATGCTGCTAAATTGATGATCAATGTAGAGGAGGTTATGTATTATGCATGTATTCTGCAATAGTGTATAATCGAAATAATCTCTGTGAATAAGTGTTTATTATTTAAAATTTCTACACTTTCAACTTTAGCAACTCATAGCCATAGTCTAATGATTATGTTTTTTTGTTTCGAAAGTTATGGAAATTTTGGTTATATTTTAAAAAGAAATTGGCAGGGATTTTTGTAAATCTAAGTAAAAGTTGTTAAATTTTATAATTTTAGATGGTCTAGAAGTTTTTGATGGTGCTAAACCCATTTTCACCATTAAAAATATGATTCAAACATTACATTTATAAAAAATACCAATATTTCAATTATTTTTCACTAATAATTCCTCTACCTCCCTAAACTAGCCCATTACAATATAATTCACATTGCTTCACGTGTGAATTATAGTTTAAAATTTATGGAAAAAATAATATACTAGCAGGAAGTGAAGACGATAAAACATTTTTTAAGAATTTGCCTTCGATTAGAATTAATGACTCCTTTTAATACATGAGATAATTTAATATCATTTAAATGCATCATTTAAATAATAGTTTAATGCATGTTTTCTCATAAACATATATCATGCCCATTGGAGAGAGACGAGAGAGAAATGATAATGTGTGAGTTGGGATCCATGGGAGGTAATGAACAATATTAATTTGATTAATGAATTAATATTTGATGGGAAATGGTTGGTAAGCTAATTCTTTGTTTTGACTTGATGACATACATACAGAGAGAGGAATTCTAATGTGTGGGTTGGGTTGGGATCCATGGGAGGTAATGAACAATTTTCACCTTGATTAATGAATCAAATTAATATCTGATGGGAAATGGCTGGTAAGCTAATTCTTTGTTTTGACTTGATGAAATACATACAAGACTTGATGAAATACATAGTGAAGAGACTAGGGTATATGTGTATTAATTTGATTCATTTTAGTAAAATACCTTGTACTTTTAGTTTTTTATTTTAATTAATATGTTTTTTTTTTTATTTATTTTTAATAAAAAAAATTTATTGTTATTTCCCATAAATATAAATGGTGTCCATTCATAACATGTGCTTTACTACCCATGAAGGAGGGTAAAACATGATAATATTCCCATAATAGCTATTGTAATAACTCTCCATTGTATCATATACTACCCATGGAGGAGGGTAAAACATGATACTATTCCTATCATTGTATCATATACTACCCATGGAGGAGGGTAAAACATGATACTATTCCTATAATAGATATTGTAATAATTCTCCATTGTATCATATTTTCACTAGATGGGAAGAGAAAGAGTGATCATTATTCTTGAGCAGTGTGATTCATGTAGGTAGACAATCAAACTCAGCTTTACAATGCTCCATGGGCCTACCTATCTATGAAATTTACTGGACACGTATTAAAGCAAGGAATATCTCAATATCAAATACGTTATTAAATTGACCCCATCACTCTAGATTATTATATTTCTCATGCCATTAATGTAACAATGTTAAATAAAATGGTTTTAACTCTAGCAGCTAGCTTTTTGTTTAGTCGAGTACGATTCATGTGCCTAGTAAGATGGGATTTCTCACGTGTAGAGTAGCTTTACGTAAATAAATTTAACAAAGTTCTATAAGGTGAATTTAAAAATTTATGGCAATGGATTGGGAGATAATAAATGTAGAGGACATGAGTTTGGGTGAATATTACAAGTGATGAAACATATTAAAACGATGGTTTGGGTATTTCAGACTTACAAATCTTGGATTTACTTTTGAATGAGTGTATAGTTTGGTTATGTATCTAAAATAGCATAATGGTTGAGATTATTAAAATATTTGATTAATATTAAAATATTTGATTAATATTGTATGATGGAGTGATATTTATTTCTAATTATATGTGCACAACCCTATATTATTCTTATATATGAAATGATATTCATGAGACTTTACTTGTATGAATCTATTTCATAATAATTTATAAATATGAATAAGATCAATAAATAGATTTTTTGAAATTGATATTGGGATATAAAATGGTTTACACATTAATCTTTTGTTTTGATCAATATAATTTGAAAATTTATTTGCCTTTTAAAACATGACATTATTTTTATTGATGTTTATTTGAGTAGGATTATATTTTATCCAATTTTTTTTTACTTCAAGGATGTATTTAGAATTGCATATACAAGAGTATGATAACCATAAATTCATACTCATAAAAGAAGAGGAAAAATATAGTCAACCATAAAAACAAGACACATGCAAAACTTGATAATGGAGTTCGTTCAATGTAAAATGTGTCTCTAGATTCTGCTAAAAGTGGGGAGACCTCTTCATTCCTCAACAACAAAATCAAAACGAATACATGGAAAAATACACTTTATACCTCCAAATCTGGGGATGGCGTGAAAGTGGGTTGCTTAGATCAGAAAATCATTTGCACCATCATAATCTTAGAAAAAATCGTGATGTTTGAGTATAAACATGACCCCTTTCTTCCACTATCAAATTAGGGCTCCCCAAGAATCTTTTAGATTCCTCACACGATTCTCTTCTAGAGATGGGCAAAAACTTTGTTGCTCAGATGAAGAAATGGACTGTATAGTTGAGCTCTTCGTGAAATTTTGGCTCATATGAGAATAAACGTATCTTATTTCTATCACTGTGACTTCTGGGCTCTAGGTGTTGGGTTGTGTTATATTCTTTCCACAACTAACCCACTTAGTTAACCGGGGGGTTATAAGGGGGCCGGAGTCCCCCCTTCGTTGTGTCGATTGTGTAGCGGGGGGGTCACAGGGGGTTTGAGGGGTGCAGGTAACCCCACTCTATGGGGTCTGGGGTAGCGCCCCAGAAAATTTTGGTTTTGGACCCTATATTAAGTTGGGTAGACCTACCTATGGTTTTGTGCATGTTTTTTGCACAAGGTTTTGGATGCGATGGTTTTTGGTCCATGGTTTTGGACGCGATGGTTTTCAGTCCATGGTATTGGATGCTTCAGCATGTATAAATATGTATCGTAACATTGAAAGGAACATAATGAAAAATCAAGCTGGTAGTTCCGGTTTTGGGATCTAGGGGGAAATCTCTATGTATATGTGTTTTATGTGTTATGCTCTCGCATTGTTTATTTTCTATTTTTTAGAATTCGTATGTAGGTAATTTATGTATGGGGTTAAAACCTACATTTGGTATCAGATCTGTTTTGGCTTCAAGGGGACGCCTTTATTACTAAGGGGTTTCACTCAAGCCTGTGGTAGACCCTGTTCAGTGGGAGATATGTGGGATCGATTCTGGTGGTGAAAGAAGTTGGCGAGCAGTGGAAAGATAGAGATAGAGAAATTTAATGGTCAGAGTTTTGAGTTGTGGAAACTCAAGATGGAGGATCTGTTGGTGGATAAAGATCAGTGGATCACGGTAGATCCGGGTACTAAACCAATGGGAGTGTTTGATGAAGAATGGAAGAAGTTGGATCGGAAGGCAAAGAGAACAATACGATTATGTGTCTCAAATTTAGTGTTGATGAATGTATCAGGGGAAGCTATGATGAAGGCTTTGTGGGACAAGTTAGGGACTGTGTACCAATCTATGTCTCTAGTGAATAAACTGTTCCTATGGAAAAATTTGGATAACTTGAGGATGAAAGACGGAGACACGGTGACAGAGCATCTGAATGCATTTAATACTGTGGTTAGTCAGTTATTGTCTGTTGATATCAAAATTTCAGATGAAGATAAGTGAATTAGTTTGTTGTGTTCTCTACTAGATTTGTGGGATAGTCTGGTTATTGCAATAGGTAGCAATGCAACTACCTTGCAGTTTGATGAAACAGTCTCATCCTTGTTGACAGAGGAGATGAGATGGAAAAATATGGAGAGCCAGAATGGTGATGCCTTGTCTATACGACGACGGTCCCAGAACAGAAACAAAAATAAGTCATTGAGTGGGAGATCTAAATCTAGAGGGAGATATAAATCTCCAGGAAAACCTGTAAAGATGCTGTGCTGGAAATGCGGAAAGGAAGGGAACTACAAAAGGGACTATAAATCTAAAGCTCCTGACAAAGGAAAGACATCTGATGATGCTCCTTCTGCAGAGGTGAAAACCATCTCAGATGAAGGTGGGGATGTGTACTTGGCTTCTTCAAGTACATATGTAGATCACGAGGCATGGTTGATTGACTCAGGTGCATCCTTTCACTTCACTCCCCAAGAGAGTGGTTTTACGAGTATGAGAAATATGATGGTGGTGATGTCTTCTTGGGGGATGATAGGAAGGCTAGAATCGTTGGTCACAGAAAAAGTAAAGTTGAAGTTGCAAGGTAGAAGGGTTAGAACACTTCCGGGTGTTCTGCGTATTCCTGCATTAGCCAAAAATCTGATTTCTGTAAGCAAGCTGGATGATGTAGGTGTAAAAACAGTGTTCGAGAAGGATACCTGCAAGATGGTTCGAGGGGCACTGGTATTGATACTAGGAGTTCAAATTGGAACTCTATACAATCTGCAAGGTATCACTGTTGTTGATGTGTGCAATAGTTCTATGGTTCCTGAAAGTGGAGTAGAAAATCTAGTGGTCTCTAGAGAGAAGACCATGCTGTGGCATCAAAGGCTTGGACATATTGGAGAGGAGGGCCTTTGAATACTTCATGGTAAAGGTATGGTAGAAGTTATGAGTAATAGCTCTTTGGATTTTTATTTCTATGAAAATTGTGTATATGGGAAGCAGAATAGGGTGAGTTTCCCCTCTGGTGGTAAGAGGGCGAAATAGATATTAGATCTTGTGCACAGTGATGTGTTTGGACCTGTGAAGGTTCCATCACTGGGTAAGTCTATGTACTATGTATCATTTATTGATGACTTCTCAAGGAATACATAGATATATTTCCTTAAGAAGAAATTTGAAGTCTTTGACAGGTTTAAAGAATTCAAGGCTCTGGTGGAAAACCAGACAGAGAAGAAGATAAAGGTGTTGAGTACAGATAATGGTGGAGAGTTTTGGAGTAAGGAATTTGAAGAATTTTGTAAGAAGTGTGGTATAGCATGACAACAGACTACTCCATACACACCTGAGCAAAATGGGGTTTCCGAAAGAATGAACAAGACATTGATGGAAAGGGCAAGAAGCATTCTTAGTGGTGCCGAGTAAGGACAGGAATTCTGGGCAGAGGCAGTGGAGGCAACATGTTACCTGGTCAACATATCACCTTCATCAGCGTTGGAGGATAAGACTCCATAAGAGGTATGGACTAGTAAGAAACCTCTCTTTCACATTTGAAGGTATTTGGATGTGATGCATATGTACATGTTCCAAAGGATAAATGAACCTTGAGTTGGATAGTAAATCTTAAAAGTGCATATTTATTGGGTATAAGGATGGTTTAAAGGGTTATAAGCTTTGGAATCCAGTTATAAGGAAGGTTGTGTACAATCGAGATGTGGTGTTCAGAGAGCTAAAAGATGTTATTAAACATGAAGTCCAACTAAAGGAACCTACGAAGATAGAGTTTGAGCTAAAGGAGGAAGAATCAGACTCTACAGCAGAGGAGGAATCAGAAGATGAAGAGCCACAAACTCTGGGTGTGAGAAGATCAGTTCGAGAAAGAAGGCAGCCAGAAAGGTATAGTCCATCTGTTTTCTGTTCAAATTTGTCTTTATCTATTACTGATGATGATCCTAGAACTATGAAGGAAGCAGTAGATTCAGAGGATGGAAAACTCTGGAAAGAGGCCATGGTTGATGAAGTCGTATCTTTGCACAAAAATGAGGCTTGGGATCTGGTGGAGTTGCCAACTGGAAGGAAACCCATTGGTAGTAAATGGCTGTTCAAGAAGAAGACAAATGCAGAAGGAAAGGTGGAGAAATACAAAGCTCGGTTGGTAGCAAAAGGTTATTCCCAGGTCCAAGGAATTGATTTTGGTGATATTTTTTCTCCTATTTCCAAGGTAACTTCTATTAGATTACTTTTATCTGTTGCTACTGCTTTTTATTTTGAGGTAGAACAAATTGATGTGAAGACAACATTTCTTCATGGGGATCTGGAAGAGGAGATCTACATGAAGCAACCTGAAGGTTTTGCGGTGAAGGGTAAGAAAGAACTGGTATGCAAGTTAAAGAAGTCTCTATATGGGTTAAAACCTACATCTGGTATCAGAGTAGATCTACAAGTGTGTATGTGTTTAACCTATTTGGAGGTGTAGTCGGTTGGATGAGTCAGAAATAATATGTAGTGGCACTATCAACTACAAAGGCAGAATCCATGGCAGCCATTCATGCAAGCAAGGAAGCAATTTGGTTGCAAAGATTGTGTTCAAGTATGGGGTTAGTATAGGGAGCTATAAGGACAGACTGTGATAGCTAAAGTGCAATTTTCTTGGCAAAGAACCATGCATATCATTCAAAGACAAAGCACATTGATGTTCAGTATCAATTTGTGAGGGATATGATAGAAGACAAAAAGGTGTTGCTGGTAAAGGTGGACACTTTGAAGAATACTGCAAATGCATTGACAAAATCTGTGAGCTCTGAGAAGTTCTCTTGGTGTAGAGAAATAATGGGTGTTGCAAGGCTGGATAAATGACTAGGCTCTCTTGTGGCTCATTGTGGAAATAAAACAACAAGTGGGAGAATGTTGGGTTGTGTTATATTCTTTCCATAACTAACCCACATAGTTAACTAGGGGGTTAGAAGGGGGGCGGAGCCCCCCCTTCGTTGCATCGATTTCGTAGCGGGGGGAGTCACAGGGGGTTTGAGGGGTGCATGTAACCCCACTCTATGGTTTTAGACCCTATATTAGGTTGGGTGGACCTACTGATGGTTTTGTGCATTTTTTTCACACATGGTTTTGGACGCGATGGTTTTCGGTCCATGGTTTTAGACGCAATGGTTTTCGGTCCATGGTATTGGATGCTTCGGCATGTATAAATATGTATTGTAACATTGAAAGGAACATAATGAAAAATCAAGATGGTAGTCCTAGTTTTGGGATCTAGGGGGAAATCTCTGTGTATATGTGTTTTATGTGTTATGCTCTTGGATTGTTTATTTTCTATGTTTTATAATTTGTATGCAGGTAATTTTTGTATGGGGTTAAAACCTACACTAGGGAATCTAAAGATTCATTGCAAGATTCCCCCATAGAATATTCTTGAGGAATATTCCCTGATTCCCCTCGAAATCCATGCCTATTTTGTAACTGTATGACACCTGGTTCCTAGGCTCGACCTCTCTCCCTCTCGGCGTATGTCCTCCACCCTTTGCTTGATGCTCAGGTGAGTTAAAATTGGAGGGTCACTTTGGTTTCAATGACCAACTGACTGTTGTAATGGTAAAACATTTGGTTTTTCAACTAGAGGCATAGGGTTCAAACCCAACCCGGGCATTTGACTGTCACTTTGTATTATATTTTGGGCATCGTTCCCATTGTCGGTGGATCGGACTAGGACCATGTCAGGTAGGTTTGACTCTCACTAGTGTCTTATATATGGTCAAACATTGGCCATTTAAACAATATGTATTATATTGATTGCCAGTTGGAGGGTTCACCGACCATTTTTCATTAATTTTTTATTATTATTTTAAACATTATGGTCAAAAAATGTCGGCAAGTTTTTAGGGATCACTCGACAAATTAAATAGGTGATAATTTCATCCTTTTCATCAAATGATAAGTGCCAAAATATCACTCAGTTAGTAAAACACCCGACTACCAATTGGGCGCCATGTGGTGCATTTTGGTTGGTATGTACCACTGACTGTGTTGCTAATGTCATCGTCCATATGGATGACATCATCTGCCACCTGTCATACCTTGTGTGTCCATTGCTACTGGCCATACTACCACTTCATCATGCTAACATTAGCATCCATACTATGAACATCAGCGTCCACACTGTTCACATCATCTGCCACATGACAGTCTGTGGGTTTTGCTTGTAAAAATTTTAGTTGTTTGTCAAAAGATTTAGCATGCCATAACTTTCGCATACAGTGTCATATTGAGGTGTCATTCACGCTATTGGATTACTAATGATAAGCTATTCAAATTGAGATAGTTTTTGTTGAATTTTTGGGGACTTCAAAATTTTGGCCTCTCCGATCATTCCTCCCCACTAAAGAGCTTTTGGTCCTCCAAAAGCATGAACACAATATGCAATCAATTGGATTTTCTAATCTGCACAACAAGTGCCCAAATAGGCCACACTTCCTTCTCCTTCATATTTGTACTTCGAAGCCTCAAGTAATGAACCAAAACATATATTTTATGCAAACTTGTAGTACAACTTGGAAAATACATGTTCTTACAAGACCAAACATGATCCAAGTAAACCCCATACTTACCAAGAGTTTATAACACACTCATGGACAAGTTTGCATCATAATCATAATAGAAATGATATCCCAAGTTATCAACAAAAGTCCAGAAAGATCATTACATTGCATTCAATAGTGTGTTGGATTCATTAGTGATGGAAAACAGTTCATCACTTTTACAAACATTTCACAACATGTGATTTAAAAAATGTGGTGATGTTCAAATACTTAATAATTCTACCCATCTCTTACCTAACCAAGCGAATGGTTTCCCTTCCTGTAGTTGGATTTCTCATTGAGAAACTTCAGTTATAGGTTCTTTATGTTCCCTCTTGAGTCCCAGATCTGGATGGAGTTCCCCACTTGTGGCCCTCTGATGTCTGCATTTCTCGAAATGACTACAAAATTTCTTTCTCCTCCAAACTTTCATGAATTTATTGGAATGAATGTCTTTGTTGTGGCTTTGACAATGAGAGTTTGCCTTAGCTCTTCATTTGGAATTCTTACTATGACTGGAATGTTGTGATATGCTCTCAACATCTACCATTGTTTGGTCATTGGTTGTCTTGGAACATTCTACAACATCCTTTCTGACATAATCAAGCCCTGCATAACGAGGAAATTCCTCCACTTTGATGGGACTCACAATGCCCTGACCATTAATGCCAAGGTTTTTTCCTTGATACCCCATTCTCTTCATCAATTTTGAACCAATTTATGTAGCGTGTTTCTCAAAAGTAGTGAAATCATCATCATAAAGAGAACATGAAGCTAAAGAATCACTTTTTACCTCAGTTTTGTTATGTTTCATCTTTTTGAAGACATCTTCCTTAGCTTGTAACTAATGTTGCAAATTTTGTTTATCCTCTTTTTGTTCTTGTGGGAGTCTCCTTAGTTCAACATTCTCTTCATGAATTCTTTGGTTGATCTCATCAAGTTCTTGAAGACATGTAGTCTCTTACACTTTTCTCATCCTTGGCACAACATCTATTGCAATCTTTATCTCATCACCTTATCAAAGCCCAAGTAAATAGGTCCATCACCTATAATCCCAAGAGTTGTAATCTTCATCTCATCACCTAATTATATCCTAGGTCAATTGGTCCAACACCTATAAATCCAGAAGCTATGACCTTCCCCTTATTTTGTGAATCAGATTCATGGTCCTGTTGCATGGCAACTATCATCTTCGTCTTATTTTTTGCTCATTCCTCTTTGGCTTCAATTTTGGATGCAGTTTCCAACAATGATCCTCATCATTCCATTCTTTCTGAAAATAAGTACAAGAGGGCTTTGCTTTCTTTTTCCTTGTTGTCACTGCCTTCTTTCCATAGTTACCTTGTTCATACTTTTCCCTGTTTTCAAGGTGAATGGCTTTCACACTTGTTGAGTCAAGAGTAGTGGGTTCAAATAACAACAAAGAATATCAAAGATTATCATGTAAAAAACCAATATATTTCATCAGAGTATCAGGTGAATATAAAGGAATGCGCAATGTGAAAGCTTGTTTATTAAATTCTTCTTTGAAACTTTGCACATCTTGCCCTTTTCCTTGTTTAAAATTTTGTCATTCTATTGTCAATATGCTAATGGATAAAATTGTCCTCTTAAAGAAAAAACAAATTCAGATAAGGAAGAGAGGAGTTTACCCACATGCTTACTGCCTTTTTGAAGTTTTCTCTTCCATCATATGAGAGTGTTTCCTCACAGTCGAAGAGATGCTAATTGGACCTTAACCTCATCTTCTTCAATATGTTGAATCTGGAAATACATTTCAAATCTGTCTAATTCAAGTATTCAACTTTTTTTCGTTGGACTTTCCATTAAATACAGGAAAATAAAACTTTACACCCAACTTAGAGAAAAGGCTTTTTATGAGATTCTGGTTTTAGAACAATGAAAAGACGAAGAAGAAGTGGATCATTCACTACCATATGGAGATGGGGGTTCATAAGGATCTCATCCTTCTTGTCGATTTACTGAAGCAAGATCTTTTGTTGTTTCATTCTTCTTCTCCTTCTCTACCACTATCTTCTTGTACTTCACAAACACTTTTTCAACTTTGTCAACAATGGTGTAAAAATATTTGTGAAAATCTTGCTCTTCCTCTAAATGAGCATCATGATATACCATTTTCTTTCCCAGTGTTGCATGCCCTTCTTGTTGGGCACAACTGTATTGGCATTTTGGCACAGATGTGGCGCTTTGATACAGGTGTTATCCTTGATGGCAACTCTCTTTGATGACAGATCTCCGTTCAGACTACAGAATGAAGAGAAATCTCATATACGCAGGTTAATTAAGTCCAAGTTGCGTATACACGCAGTCTATATGCATACTAAGTCGCGTATACGCAGGTTATATATATACGGAGGCACGTATACACGCAGATATATGAACAGAAAAGGGCGTATATGTCGGGAAGCTTCCCTTTGGTCCATGGTAGTTAGTCCTCGGTACTTGAGCCTATGTATTTGGACCAAAGTATCTCGACAGACGTGTTGATCCCTAGTTTCTAAGTTGATGGTATTGGATTTCTATGGTTTGGCCCTTGGTATTGAGCAAGGCCTAAGGCTATATAAGGAGGAGAAGATCATTAGGCAGATCATCTTTTTTGAAAAAGGGTTGAATATCTGAAAAAGAAAGAGATCTGGTATGCAGGTTCTGGGTTGCTTGATCTAAGCTAAGGAGAGATCACTTCGGTTGATGGAAGACTAGATCTAAGGATAGATCGAGATCTAATGATTTGAAATGCACTATTATGACATGGTTGATTATGCGTATTTCTAGATCTGCATACTGACGCAATGTTATGTTTTGGGTCTAACTGATGTCTGGTACAGCTGCAAGTTGAGAGAATTTATTTTTAGATCTGTACGCAGGTTGGCTTCGGTAAAAGAGCGTGTATACGCGGGTTTCTCTCATTGAAGTAGCGTATATCTTTTGGAGCTTGATTTTTGGGTTACAGTTGGGTCTGACTGTTATTGCAGAGTTCTGTAGTCTGCTCTGTGTTCTGGTAACTGGTGTTTGACAGGGTTCAGTGTTTCAGTGATTGATGATGCTAGTATTGGATGTTTTGATCTGTTGTGAAAGTTGAATGAATTGTGGTCTTCAGATTGTAATGTTGTGCTTCAGGAATATCTAGTCTAAAAATGTATGAAAGGTGGTACCTGAAAGAAAGAAGATTGTAGGCCAGCACCTACGTACTAGTATCTTGGCTAGTACAAGAGCAAAGGGGGTTGTAGCTCCCTTCCAAGGAAGTTTGGAGAACGAGAGAAGGTTGTAGCCTTCTGCAGGTTGTAGCCTGCGTACTGGTATAAGGCTGCACCAGTACAAAAAGATTGTAAACTGAAGTTTCATATTAAAGAAAGATAGAGACGACTTGCAGCAGGTGGTTTTCACCCACATTGGGTTTCCACCTTATATCATGGTGTTCATGTGTGTGGTTTTTTTGTGTGATCTGTTCTACTGCATCTGTTTACTCTTAATATGGTGAATAATGTCCTTATGCACTTAACTGAAGATAAACTGACTGAATTATAAGATTTCTGGTTATACGCTGTTTTCCTTAGACACAGTTGCGTGTACACGCTGGTTCACTTAACTAAAGTAGCGTATATGTTTCTGAGCATTGAAAATTTTTTATAGTTCTGATAATACTGATTCACCCCCCCTCTCAGTATTATTTCCAACAATTGGTATCAGAGAAGGTCCTTCAGAGAAGCTTGACCGCTTGAAGGTAGATCGTTCATCATGAGCAACTACGAGAAAGAAGCATCAATCAGGCCACCAGTTTTTGATGGGACAAACTTCAATTATTGGAAGGTAAGAGTTACTGCATATCTTCAATCTCTTGGTACAGAAGTTTGGAACATCGTAGAGACAGGCTACACTTTTCCTTCAGCTACTCCTACAGATCCAGCCGAGAAAAAGAAATATGAAACAAATGCGAAAGCAGTCAATACTCTATTGGGATGCATCTCTCAATCAGAATTCATGAAGGTAATGCACTATAAATCTGCAAAGGAAATATGGGATAAAATGGTCACGAGCTATGAAGGAGACGATCAGGTAAAGCGTGCTAAACTTCAAACTCTCAGGATTAAGTATGAGACTCTCAGAATGTATAATGATGAAAGTGTGGCTAACTACTTCCTTAGGGTAGATGAGATTGTCAATTGCATGCAAAACTTGGGTGAAGAAATAAAAGAGGCTATTGTGGTTGAAAAGATTCTAAGATCTTTGTCCCCCAAGTTTGAATCTAAAGTGTCTGCCATAGAAGAAAAGGAAAATTTGCAAATTCTTACTATGTCTCAGCTTCACAGAATTCTAACCGCTTATGAAATGATAAAGGGAGGTCCATCAGACAGAAGAGAAGCTGCCTTCAAGGCTTCAGGCAAAGAAGATTATTATGAAGCAAGTCACCTGCCAGAAGATGAAGAAGAGGAATCAAATTTCGTCAGAAATCTTCAAAGGGGTTCTGGAAGGTTCAGAGGTAAGTTACCTTTTAAATGCTTTGCTTGTGGAAGAGTAGGTCATTATGCTGCCAAATGTCCTCACAAAGATAAGAATGACAAGGGAAAGGAACCTGTTAAATGGAACAAGAGACAATACGAAAAGAAGAAAAGCTACTACACTCATGAAGATAGTGATGGATTTTCAAATAGTGATGAAGATGAACAAGGTAATAGATATAAACTTTTAATGGCTTTTGAAGATGATGACTACATGGATGCTATAGATGTAGAAGGCTTTTATGAAGAAATGAAAGATCTCAAAGTTCGTTTAGAAGAGAAGAGTGCTATTATTGATTCTCTACAATGTCAACTAGCTGAAAAGGAAGAACATCTTGAAAAATTGGAATGTGAGATTGTTTGTCTTAGAAAGGAGATTGAGAAAACCAAAGCAATTAATCTTAAGTTTGTTAAAGGATCTGAAACCTTGGATGAGATTATCAATGTGCAGCGATCTCCTCTGATCAAGACAGGTCTTGGATATAATGGAGAAACAGCTCAAGCCTCTACCTCTAAAAGTTATCTTGATGCAGCAAGGAGAAGCAAGCAAAGGCCAAATAAAAGTCATCAGGTGAATCAGGGACAGTTTACCTCAAGAACAAATAAAGACCATCAAGAAATTCGGGGACAAACTGCCTTAAGGACAAACAGAAGCTACAATCAGCCACAGGTAAAATCTTCCCAATTTGCTCCAAGAATGAATAGAAGCTACAATCGGTTGGATGATAGATCTGATTATCGCAGAAGTTTCTTTAATGGCCAATGCTTTTCTTGCCATAACTTCGGTCACAAAGCAGCTTAATGTGTTGCCTACAAAACAATCATGATTAGAGAAGCTCAAAAGCAAGGGAGAATGACTGGAATCATGAAAAGGACTTATAACAACTTTTCGGTTCTTGAAAATGAAGTTGAATGCTCTATTTGTAATAACTTTGGTCATGAAGACTCTGAATGCAGGAGCAGGTTCCGGAAGACAACTCAGAAGGAACAAACCTCAAATGTTAGAACATGGAGAATAAAAGAATCACAACCAGAAAGATGTGGGATAGCCTTTTATGCAGAAGGTCAAGAAAGTCTATGGTACATTGACAGCAGATGTTCGAAGCATATGACAGGGGACAAAGAAAAGCTTGAGTCATATACCGCATTAGAAAAGGGGAAGAAAGTTTCTTTCGGGAACGATATCTCTGCAACCATAAAAGGAAAAGGTATTGCTCCGTTGAAAGAGGAGGTCAAAGCAGGAAATGTTTTATATGTTGATGGATTGAAGCATAATCTTCTGAGTGTCAGTCAGATGTGCGATCAAGGAACTGAGGTAATATTTAGATCAAATGGATGTTGTGTTCGCGATCTTGATACAGGTAAAACAGTGATTAAAGGAAGAAGGACTCCAAATAATCTATATATCTTTGAGGAAAGACAACAATGCTACTTAAGCAAGGATGATGAACATTGGCTATGGCATCGGAGGTTGGGGCATCTAAGCTTTTCACAAATAAGGAAAGCATGAAAATATCAGGCAGTTCGTGGTCTTCCAGATATCAAAATTCCAGACAATACCATATGCAAATCTTGTCAGTTTGGAAAGCAAACCAGAACTAACTTTCCAGAGAAGGAAGGATCAGCTAGCATGCCTCTCGAGCTAGTCCATACAGATGTATGTGGTCCATTTAGGAAGAGGACACCTCGAGGAGAAGAATATCTGATCTTATTCATTGATGATTTCTCCAGATTTGTTTGGTTAGGGCTCATGAAGCACAAAGATGAAGCATTCAAAAAATTCAAATCCTTCAAAGCCTTGGTTGAAAATGAATCAGGACATAAAATTAAGTGCCTCAGATCTGACAGAGGTGGGGAGTTTACCTCAAACGAATTTTTCAATTTCTGTGAAGAACATGGGATAAGAAGAGAATTCTCTACAGCTAGAACTCCTCAGCAAAATGGGGTTGTGGAAAGAATGAACAGAACAATCCAACAAATGGCTCGTGCTATGCTTGATGAATCAGGTACTCCTGCAACCTTCTGGGGTGAAGCTGCACATGCTGCGGTTATTATTCTTAACAAAACAAATGTTCGAGTAAACAGCACTCAAACACCTCATGAGCTCTGGAGTGGTAAGACTCCTTCGGTGAAGCACTTCAAAATCTTTGGGAGCAAATGTTATATTAAGAATACTGATGAGCAACTTGGCAAACTTGAACCAAGAGCAGATGAGGGCATTCTTCTTGGTTATTCTCCACATAGCAAAGCATACAAGTGCTACAATAAAAGACTTGGCAGAATTGTTGACAGCATTGATGTAGTGGTTGATGAGAAGGGATATATTCCTAGGCAAGTTCATCATGAAGACATTGAAGAAGAAGAAGGCTACCCTCAAAGACGGAATGATGAAGAAGAAGAACCTCAAGAAGAAGAAGAACCTCAAGAAGAACCAGAGGAGTAGACAAGAATAGAAGAGAAGACTCCATCCAGACATGTTCAAAAGAATCATCCGGAATCTCAGATTGTGGGGCAGAAAGAAGCAGGAGTACAAACAAGAAGGACACTTGCAGAAGCTTCAAGCTATTTGGCATTACTCTCCTCCACTGAACCACAAAATGTGAAAGAGGCATGCAAAGATGAATGTTGGGTCAAAGCAATGGATGAAGAACTTGAGCAGATCGAAAAGAACAACACTTGGGAATTAGTTCCTAGACCAAAAGATAAGAATGTAATAGGAACAAAATGGGTCTTCAAGAATAAATTGAATGAAAATGGAGAAGTAATTAGGAACAAGGCCAGACTTGTTTGTAAAGGGTATGCACAGCAAGAACGAATAGATTTTGAAGAGACCTTTGCTCCTGTGGCAAGACTTGAGGCTATCCGAATGTTCCTTGCTCTCTCAAGCTTTCAAAACTTCAAGGTATTTCAAATGGACGTGAAATCAGCCTTTCTGAATGGAGACTTAGAAGAAGAAGTATATATTGAGCAGCCAGATGGTTTCATTCTTGGGAATGATCCAAACCTTGTATGCAGATTGAAAAAGGCTCTCTATGGACTGAAACAAGCTCCAAGGGCTTGGTACTATCGGTTGGACAAATATCTTCACCAACAAGGCTTTTCAAAAGGATCAGCAAATAGCAATCTCTATATAAAAGTTGAAAATAACAAATTGCTAATTCTTGTTGTTTATGTAGATGATATTATCTTTGGCAGCAATGAAGAGACTATGAGTCAAAACTTTGCCTCGGTTATGCAGAAAGAATTCGAAATGTCACTACTTGGAGAATTGACATATTTTCTTGGATTGCAAATTCAACAAAATGAAGGAGGTATCTTCTTGTCTCAAACCAAATACCTCAAGCAGATCTTGAAGAAGTATGGCATGGAAGAGTCAAAGCCAGTATGTACACCCATGGTTACAGGATGCAGCCTCAGTACAAATGATGAATCAGCAGCAGTTCACCAACCCACTTATAGATCCATGATTGGGAGTTTGCTCTATTTGACAGGTACCCGACCAGATATTACACATGCAGTAGGAATTGTTGGAAGATTTCAAGCCAACCCAAAGGAAACTCATCTTCAGGCAGTCAAAAGAATCTTCAAGTATCTTCAAGGGACCCAAAACTATGGCTTATGGTATCCTAGAAATATAGATCTCACTCTTCATGCTTACACAGATGCAGATTGGGCTGGAAGTGTGGATGACAGGAAAAGCACAAGTGGTGGTGCTTTCTTCATGGGTTCCAGATTAGTATCTTGGTTCAGCAAGAAACAGAGTTTGATTGCCTTATCTACAGCTGAAGCAGAATATGTGGCTGCGGCATCTTGTTGCACACAACTTCTTTGGATGATGCAGACCTTGCAGGACTTTCAAATCACTTGCACTCCACCAGTCTCTATCTTATGTGATAATACAAGTGCAATTAGCATTTCAAAGAATCCAGTCATGCACTCAAAGACCAAGCACATACCAATCAAGTACCATTTTCTCCGGGAACAAGTGCTTGAGCAGAAGGTCAAGTTGGAGTATGTTCCTTCTAAGGAACAAGTTGCTGATATTCTCACAAAACCACTGCCCAGGGAAACTTTTGAATATCTCAGACAAAAGCTGGGAGTAGTTGATGCTTCATCCTGCTGTTGAAGCTTGTCTGTTCTACAGAAAAGTTTGTATACGCAAGTTACGTAAGGGATATACGCGTATATATGCCGATTTATGCTAGGAAAGTCGCGTGTATGGTGGACGCTTGTTGCAGAGAGTATATCCACGTACATACGCTGGTTTGTGGAGGATAAATCGCGTATATGGAGTTCTGACCAGCAAGGGAAAACTCTGGTTTGAAAAGGTCTGAGATGGGTATGTCAGAATCCTTCAGACACAGTTTCAGGAGGTGCAGCAGGCACAGGTTCAGGGGGAGCAGCTTAAAAGTCCCATAAAGCATTGTTGGCATTTAGATGTTTTGGTTGTTGGTTTCAGGAGAAGGAGCTCAGAAAGAAATCCTGGTTGCTGATCTAAAAGATGTTTATCAGATACTGCTGGTGACTTTCATAAGTCTTGGTCTAGATCTGTTGTCTCTATGTCATGTATCTCTTTTGTGATATCTCTTTTATGGTGTCAAGGTCATGTAATGGCCTATGTTGGTTTCCCCACTATGCCTGGGATGAATGATGTAATATAATTGGTTGTTTCTGTTGTGTCCCCTCTTGGTAGGGAGTATGGATGTATGTATTGAGTCTTTTGGTGATAGGAAGGTCCCTTATGGTGTATAAGTCTTGGTTCTTGTTGAATAACATCTTTTGCAGATCTGGCCTACAGTCAGGGGGAGCATGATTCAGCACAGCCAAGCATAGGTATCAGCATGTACTCAGGGGGAGCTCAGCCCTTTGCCCTTGATGACAAAGGGGGAGAATGATTCTAAGGATCTTGAGGTTGCCATCAAGTCCAAAGGGGGAGATTGTTGGCATTTTGGCACAGATGTGGCGCTTTGATATAGGTGTTGTCCTTGATGGCAACTCTCTTTGATGACAGATCTCCGTTCAGACTACAGAATGAAGAGAAATCTCATATACGCAGGTTAATTAAGTCCAAGTTGCATATACACGCAGTCTATATGCATACTAAGTCGCGTATACGCAGGTTATATATATACGGAGGCGCGTATACACGCAGATATATGAACAGAAAAGGGCGTATATGTCGGGAAGCTTCCCTTTGGTCCATGGTAGTTAGTCCTCAGTACTTGAGCCTATGTATTTGGACCAAAGTATCTCGACAGACGTGTTGATCCCTAGTTTCTAAGTTGATGGTATTGGATTTCTATGGTTTGGCCCTTGGTATTGAGCAAGGCCTAAGGCTATATAAGGAGGAGAAGATCATTAGGCAGATCATCTTTTTTGAAAAAGGGTTGAATATCTGAAAAAGAAAGAGATCTGGTATGCAGGTTCTGGGTTGCTTGATCTAAGCTAAGGAGAGATCACTTCGGTTGATGGAAGACTAGATCTGAGGATAGATCGGGATCTAATGATTTGAAATGCACTATTATGACATGGTTGATTATGCATATTTCTAGATCTGCATACTGACACAATGTTATGTTCTGGGTCTAACTGATGTCTGGTACAGCTGCAAGTTGAGAGAATTTATTTTTAGATCTGTACGCAGGTTGGCTTCGGTAAAAGAGCGTGTATACACGGGTTTCTCTCATTGAAGTAGCGTATATCTTTTGGAGCTTGATTTTTGGGTTACAGTTGGGTCTGACTGTTATTGCAGAGTTCTGTAGTCTGCTCTGTGTTCTGGTAACAGGTGTTTGACAGGGTTCAGTGTTTCAGTGATTGATGATGCTAGTATTGGATGTTTTGATCTGTTGTGAAAGTTGAATGAATTGTGGTCTTCAGATTGTAATGTTGTGCTTCAGGAATATCCAGTCTGAAAATGTATGAAAGGTGGTACCTGAAAGAAAGAAGATTGTAGGCCAGCACCTACGTACTAGTATCTTAGCTAGTACAAGAGCAAAGGGGGTTGTAGCTCCCTTCCAAGGAAGTTTGGAGAACGAGAGAAGGTTGTAGCCTTCTGCAGGTTGTAGCCTGCGTACTGGTATAAGGCTGCACCAGTACAAAAATATTGTAAACTGAAGTTTCATATTAAAGAAAGATAGAGACGACTTGCAGCAGGTGGTTTTCACCCACATTGGGTTTCCACCTTATATCATGGTGTTCATGTGTGTGGTTTTTTTGTTTGATCTGTTCTACTGCATCTGTTTACTCTTAATATGGGCTATAATGTCCTTATGCACTTAACTGAAGATAAACTGACTGAATTATAAGATTTCTGGTTATACGTTGTTTTCCTTAGACACAGTTGCGTGTACACGCTGGTTCACTTAACTAAAGTAGTGTATATGCTTCTGAGCATTGAAAAAGTTTTATAGTTCTGATAATACTGATTCACCCCCCCTCTCAGTATTATTTCCAATAAACTGAACTTGTCCTAGATTTTGGAAAAGACTCCGCAATTTGTGGGGCATAGCATGCAGCGGAACATGCAGCAGAGCACATTTATACCATGTGGTGTCGTAAGGGCTTTAAAGTGGGTCAAAGCCCCTCCTTTTGTAAAAGCGCACGATTTTGTAAGGGAACAATGGTTTTGGGCCATAGTTTCTTGTTTTAAGGAGTCCATGGTATTTGGACCATGGTATTTTGTTGATGTAACCCTACAATGTAATAGTATATATAGGGTAAAATAATAAGAAGTTATATCAATCAATTTTGATCCAAATCACTGTTGTGGGTGAATTATTATCATGATATGTAATTTGGTACCAAAGGAGAGGCTCTGCAGCTGAGTGCACAGAGGCCTGGAGAAGAGTTTGCAGCTGAGTGCGTAGACAACTTGCAACTTAGTGTGTAGGCCAACAACTAGTTTTTGTTCAAAGATTCATTATATTAAACAACATTTCTTATTGAATTAGCCCTACACAAGGGTGAACCACGTTAATTTGGTGCTTTTATGTGTATATTTGCTTATTATATTTTGTAGAGTATAAGTTATTATAGTTGCATTTTACTTGGTCACAGTGATATTTTATGGTTTTATATGGCATGTTTAAGTGATTAATCTAATGCGGTGAAGAGATTTATAAATGCTAAGAATAAAACAACATAATAATGCCACATATCCTAGTCCCCAAAGGTTGTAGAAACTTGGTTCTTCATCCTCCCATAGTCACTTCAAGTGAGACCATGATCTACTTGCAGGTCATTGCTGAAAGGGCCAGTGATCAAGGGTTTTGTTAGTGCGCGGTATAGATTGAACCTGGGTCAGGCCAAATCAAGCCAAAAAATGGTTCCATTGCTGGGAGCGTGAGATATTTGAGGGATATGTGTATGTTATACCCGTCAAAGAAAGAGATTCAAGACTAGATAGACTTGAAAGAGAAATAATTTTCAGATCAAGAAAACATAAATCCTCATCTGACATCCGAAGCTTGGTTACATAAGTATATTCTTTCAGATCAATACGAGATTTTCTTGTCCTCTTTTCCTATTGAGTTGTATGAGTGGATATTGAGGTTGACCAAAAGAAAAAACTATTTTAAGGGTTAAGAACCTACGGTGTGGACTCATGAACTAATACAATGAATTAAGAGCACTGACAATAGGATTTCAAGGGTTCTCGATTTCTCGATTGATAACATCTTGGGAGGATTCATTACTGAGTTCGTTGTAGACTTGACTATGTCCTACAATGAGTCGGAACAATGATTCTTCAAAGAATCATGAGGTAAGCATTTAAAATCTCTGAAACATTGGATTAAGATGCTTCTATGTAAAAAGGGAGTTATACATATGCAATCAAATTGCTAGTTTACTTATGTTTGGAAGAAAAGAGAATAAATATGAGCAAGATATCAGAGTAACACGAAGTGGAAAGAGATATAGAGTAGATACCAGAAAGAGATCTCATAAAAAACACCTCAAGACCTTTGTACAGACTGATTATAGTCCTCTTTTGAGTGGATATGAAAGTTAAAGAGAAGAAAGCAACCTTGATAAACCCCAGGTTACTTCGCAGTATTCACCCTCCCAGCCTGAGAGTTCGCAAAATCCAGAATCCAATAATAGCTAATGTTTTTTTTGCTTTCCCCCTCCCCCCACACCTCCTACCCTCACCCCTCCTCCTCCCCTTACTCATCCCCCTCCCCCTCCAAGAGGAAGTATACATGATGATATTAAGCTACCCATTTTCAAAGGAACTGGTTTAGATGATCCAAAACAATTTTTGTTTTTACGTGAAGCTATATGTTCAATGAAGAAGATCAAAAATGAGAATACAAATAAAGTGCAGCTCGTTATGACACTTTGAGAGAGAGCATTGACATGGTATATGAATTATTTAAATAATCAGAACAAAATGTTTGCGAGTATTAAAACAACTCTGATAATAGAGTTTAATAAGCCGAAGTCTAAGTTGCAATGCATCGTTGAATTAAAAGAGATCAAACAAAACCTACTCAGTCTATTTCTGACCTTGATCATAGATTCAAGGTGTTAGTGGATCAAGTAGGCTTAGACATAGCTCTGCAACAACATCAATAATGGTTTATAGTTGCACTGCTACCACATATGAGATTGCTATTGATGCAATAAAAGATAGAAAGTCAAGTTGAAGCTCTATAGATTGTGATGAAATTAGAAGCTTCTCTTGTAGGAGATACTAATGCAGGCATGCAACAGATTCAAAATTAGCTAGCGAACCTAACCCTACAGATAAAAGACATCAAGAAAAAAAAATAATTTAGAGAAGAAGTATGGTGTACAAAGTGTAGATCAGAGGCCCATTCTAAAGAGCAATGCCCTATATTAAGGATTACATTGATGGTGGGGCACCAAATCCCTTGAATGAAGGATCCAACCTGTGGTGTGAAATATGTAAGACTAGAGGCCAAAATTGTTCAAAATAATGTTACTTGTTAAAGAAATATGTACATAATCCAGGAAATCTATATTGAAAATTCTCTAAATCAGTAGGACACTATGAAAATAATTGTCGGCCTTATGAACTAGTGATGGAGCACGGTGCTAGTGTTATAGAATGCAAGAAGAAGAGCACGGGCATGAGGAAAATAGACAATGTGGTGGTTGATAAGGTTATCAAGGAAGAGATCAAGGTCGTGGAGTTGGTCGAGAGCGTGGATAGATCATTTGCTATAACTGCGGCCAACCAGGTCATTTTGTGAAAGGCTGCCAAAACCCCACAATGACATGTAATAACTATAAATCCTTTGACATGTAATTGAATAATGTCCTATACTTATGGCAAATATGTAAGAAAAAAAATCTGTAGGCAACATAGATTATTCAAATGGTGACTGTTGAAAGGAGGACCAATCAACCTCAAATTAGTGTTGTCACTAGAATTGGAAATGCAACCAGTAGTGATAAAGCAAATGAAAATAAAGAATCTGCAAGTACATGGGTCAGAAAGGCTGTTGAGAAAGTTCTTGTTTTGGATATTTAGAAAGAAAAATAGGTGTTTATGGAAGGAAAGGAATGTTTTATGAATGCTGGAGCTTCAACCTCTAGTGCACAACCAAAGTCTGATCATAAAAGTAATTGTGGCATGCCATCAACTTCGATACAAAACTGAGCTCTGACATAGGATTGAGCTCTGACATAAGACCATGATTCATAAAGCCAAGTAGGTAATTCAAAGTCTTTTCTGCAGACTTGTATGAAGTTGTTAAGAGATGAAAAGGCTATAGAAGGGCTTCAGGAGTTGATAGATTCCTGTGCATCCAAAGAAACACCACAAAGTGAGATGCGCATAGTTAATAATTTTCATTGATAGAGGAGAACCATAAAAGAGATGATGCTTAGTGTGCAGATAGGAGAATATGAGATGAATCAAATTATTCTGGATCTTGGATATGATGTTAACATCATGACGAAGCATACATGGGAATAAATGGGTAAGTTGAAGCTATAGTGGTCACCTATTCTGTTAAGGATGGAAAATCAACAAAATATATTCCCTTTGGGAAGACTACCAGGTGTCACAGTAGATATTGAAGGAGTTCGTACTACTGCTGATTTTGAAGTAATAAAGATCATTGATGAAAGTAACCCTTATCATTAATTGCTTGGAATTGAGTGGGCATTTGAAAATATGGCCATAATTAATTTGAAGAAGAGACAAATGATATTTGAAGGAAACAATATGAGATTAATTGCTCAAGAAGAATATATCAGAAGGAGTAAGATATACATAACCAGTCAAAGAAGAATATTGTGCAGTTGACATAGACAATATCTATCAAATGATAGAGAAGGAACATGATTGTGCTAACCCTACTACAGTAGGAAAGTTGAGTTGGGAGCGTGATAGTTATTGTATCTAAGAATCACAAGAAGAGTTGGAGAACTGGTATAATAGGTTGCATGAAGTATACATAAGGCGTTTTGCAAGCACTACCAAATCAGTTCACTATATGATATTTGAGGTATGTAACCTACCTTCTTATCATGGCTTAGGTGATGTAAATACTTTTATTAATGATTATGAAGAACAAGTTCCAGAAAATCAAGGGTTGTTACCCTTGGATATAGCCCTGAAAGCTACCCCTGCTAGATGGTGGAATGCAGACAAGAAGAATATATGAGGTTGGCAGGAATTTCAAAGATTAATGGGGATAAGGTTCAGACAGATAGATATAGAGATGGAGATAAAATATGATGGTGAAACTAATCCTAGGAAGCATATCCAGCTATGCACTACATCATGGAAGGAGATTCCATAGCAAGAATGGGTACATGGATTCATTCATACATTAGAGACAATCCCTAAAAACGGTTACCTAGAAACAGAGCTTCGACATGGTAGTGTGAACTGGGAGGACGTGATTGATGGCTTCATATTAACAATAAGCTTTGAGGACAATTTTCCATACATAGATTTGGCCCTTTAGACAGTTAATATGAGAATATTTGAGAATGTAACCCCACTAACATGGCAACAACCTGATTGGGCTGCATAGATAGAAAATGCACTCGAGTGCTATAACCTTACTACAGATGAAGAAGAATATCCTCACAACATCGACATAGAAGAGTGAAAAGTGAAAAGGATACCGTAAACTAACTGGACCTAAGATAGAGATACCAGATATAATGAAGCCACTGAAGACCAAGAAGGTGAACACAGGATCAGAGAAGGAACCTAAGTTTGCAACAATAGGAGACTACTGGGATGAGGATAAAGTCAGTAAAGTTACATAGTTACTTCATGAATATCAAAAATTGTTTCCCACCAAGTTTTCAGAAATGGATGGTATAATAGGAGATTTAGGAGTGATGAATATTCCCCTTAAGCCTAATGTGAAGCCAATCAAGCAAAGACCTTATAGGCTAAACCCGAAGTATAAGGAGAAAGTGAAAGTAGAGCTTGATAAGATGATAACAACAGGAATTGTCAAACCTATAAAAGTATCAAAATGGGTGAGTCCTATGGTGGTGCAAGAGAAGAAGACTCAAGGAAAAATTAGGTTCTGTGTTGATCTGAGAATGTGGAATGATGCATTTTTACATGATCCCTTCCCTACCACTTTCACAGATGAAGTGCTACACAATGTAGGAGCTCAAAAAGATTACTTATTTATAGATGGATTCTTAGGTTATCATTAGATTAGGATTGCACCTAAAGATTGACATAAGACCACATTTGCTACAGAATGGGGCTCATATGAGTACACAATAATTCTTTTTGGATCAAAAAATGCCCCTGTTATCTTTTCTAGGGTGGTGGTCACAACTTTTAAGGAATTCATCCACAATTTTTTAGAGGTATATTTTGATGATTGCACATTATTTGGATTGTTGAGCAAACATGTTGGAAGTTTAATATTATTATTGACACATGTAGACAATATCATATCTCTTTGAACCTAAAGAAGTGCATATTTTGTGTAACTTTTGGCATATTGTTGGGACATATTGTTTGTAAATAATGACTAATGATGGACCTTGCTAAGATTGCTATCAATGTAAACTTGCGTCCACCTAAGACAGTAATACAACTTCACAATATGTTGGAACATACTGGGTATTACAGGAAGTTCATCAAGGGGTATGCTCAGACCACTGTGCCTATGGAGAAATCGTTGAAGAATGATGTAACTTTTCAGTGGAATGAAGAATGTCAGAAGAGCATCGCAAATATTTAAAGAAAAAATGGTAGTTGCACCTATACTAGTTTTCTCTAATTGGAATAAGGAATTCCATATCCATATGGATGCCTCTTGTATAGCTTTGGGAGTGGTATTGGGACAACCTAGTGCAGAAGAGATTGATCATCATATAGTTTTTGCAAGTAGAAATCTATCTAAAGCAGAAAATAATTACACCACTACAGAAAGGGAAGGATTGGCCATGGTATATTCTTTGTAGAATTTTATACACTATTTGCTAGGGTCACACTTTAAAATGTTTACAGATCATTCCACATTGAAGTATTTGGTTAATAATCATGTCTTAGGAGGAAATATTTGCAGATGATTACTATTATTCCAGGAATATGACTGAGATTATTGTTAAACCAGGAAGACTGAATGCAGGACCCGATCATCTGTCAAGATTGCAAATAGGGGAAGAACCAACCAGCATAGAGGATAATCTCCCTGATGTGTGGTTATTTGCAATCAAAGCAACAGATGACCATTTCACAGATATAATTTAGTTTTTGACCACAAGAATGGCTCCTGCAGAGTATATGCAACAAAATAAAGAATTAGTGGTTAAGGCAGATGACTTTTCATTAATAGCAGGACAACTATATATGACAGGACCAGATGAGATGCTATGCAGATATGTTCCTGAACATGAAAGACAGATGATTCTAGCAGAGGCTCATGGGGGCACAACTAGTGGACACTATGTAGGAAAAGATACTACGTAGAAGATTTTGAGAGCAGGATTGTGGTGGTCTACACTACATAAATATGTGGAGAAGTATTTCCGATGTGTGTCAAAGAACAGGGAATCCTTCCAGAAGAGACGAGATATTGTTGGTACCATAAGTTACATTTCAAGCCTTTTATAAGGGGACCATTGATTTTGTTGGACCTATCAACCCACCTGGAAAAAGGATTGGTGCAAGGTACATAATTACAGTGTCCGATTACTAGAAAATATGTGCTGAAGCATAACTAGTAAGGGACTACAAGGTAGAGACTGTTGTGAAGTTTATTTTTGAATACATCTTGTCTAGATTTGGATGTCCGAATATTTTTATGAGTGACCAAGGTTCACACTTCCTAGATAAGACTATTTAAGAATTGAATGAGGAGTTCCAAGTTTATCATTGGAAGAGTACCCCTTATCACCCTTAGGCCAATGGAATAGTAGAAGCATTTAATAAGATTTTGTAGGATGCACTTACTAAGGTATTCAATGTGAATAGAGATGATTGGGACCTTAGGATTCCAGTGGGTTTATGGGCTTATAGGACCACATGTAAAAAGTTCACAGGTCAGACTCTCTTCAGGTTATTTTATGGGCAAGAAGTTGTGAAGCCCATGGAGTACATCATGCCTAGGTTGAGGATTACATCTTTATAGATATGGTATACCCTAATATAATGGAGGAAATAATGTCATAGTTTCTTACTTTGGAGGAAGATATATTTATAGTAGGATTCCATCAGCAGGTACATAAAGAAAGAGAAAAGGTTTGACATGACATACATATTAAGTAGAAGAAGTTCTAAGTAGGAGACCTTGTTCTCCTTTATGATAGTAAGTTTGTAAAATTTCTAGGAAAATTCAAGATGGATTGGTTGGGCCCATACATTATCAAGTACATTATTGATGGAGGCATAGTTCAATTAGAAAAGTTAAATGGAAAATTGGTTCAAGGAAGAGTAAATGGAAGCAGGTTGAAGTCGTACAGGGACAAACTTGCCCCTACAAATTCACTCTACGGAAAGGAGAAAACTCTTAGTGCCACCTACAGTTGAAAGTGGGCAGTGGGCTATAAACTACGCTACAAAGACATCCTCGACATAGGAAGTTACTTCACTACATTAAAGATTATGTCAAAGTTCGTAGGAGCCTCAACGTAAGAAGGGTTTCTTCATTACAATATGGGATGCGTCAAAGTTCACCTGGAAAATATGACCGTTAAAAAGGAAAGTTGTTGTTGAAACATATGAAGCGATGCATTTATGAGGACAGATTTCCAAGATCTAGCTGTCGCACAGAATAAGTCGATCTTGCGGACAAGATAGACCTTCCTAGAATCTAAAGAAGACCTAATGACAAGCAAACCAACCAGACACTATCTTTCTTTAAATATGCTTTAATAAACAATAGCAAACAAGTGTTTTTAGGGCCTACCTTTGGTCCAATGCAAGCTTGTGGATGCTCTTGCTCCTTTGATTCCAATGAGCTCCTTTTCACGAATCTGCAAACACAAACAAGGCAAACAAATTAAATAGCACCTAAAAAACCAATTGCATAAAACATATTTAACATGAAAGTCAAGGAGTCCATGAAACAAATAACATAAGATACTTGTTGAGAAAAATGAGTTTGATTGTATTAATTCAAAAGAAGAAGAACCTTACAACCTTCGCCTTGACGCTGTACAAGCTCCTCCCAAGGTCCAACAAGAAGTCTCCTCTACTTTGACAAGTTTCACTCACTCCCCAATGAAGCCGAAAAGGTATGTGATCTCTCCTCTTAAGCTCAACTAGGAAGTCTTAATTTCACCAGCATTTACCCTCAAAATGTTCAGATTCTAACCTCCTTAGTCCTCACCCCAATGCCTGTATTTATAGTGCAATGGAGGGAAGTTACTAGGTCCTCCTTCAAAGGGATAAAGCCCTCCTTCAAAGGGATAGCTCCTTTAGTCAAGGGATTAGCTCCTTCTCTTTTGGGATGCATGAACCACCTCAGAGCGAACAATCCACATCAAAATTCCTTCTAGAAAACTCTAGAATTAACCCAAAGTGAGTTTTTTAAGATAAAACTTGCGCCTTTTGACTTTCACAGGGGTCCACAGCTACACTGTTAGGGACAGAGCGGGTAGGTACGCAGATTTTGTACACATAAGGTGCGGTACCGCAGGTGACCATGAGAGAAAGTGCGGAACCAGAGTTACATTGATTTTTAATGTCTTTCTCCCATTTCCAAAGCTTGATTTCAAGAGCTGAGGTCTTAGACTTGCTTAGGAGGACAATACAAGTGATGATAGACCCATACTGACTGTAAATAATCATAGTGACGATATTTTTGTGTAACAGATTGCCCCCTAAAGTGCGAAGTCTGTAGTAGATGAGGATTTCATTTATCATATAGGAAGAGTGAAGTACTTTATCATTTCGAGGATCATCTTGTGGAGAGCCCGGTCGGAACCTGTAAAAACATTCAATGCAAGATATATATATGAGATCATATCATCGCTGAGGTAGGCATTCCCATACTCAGATCAAAACTAACTAGAAAACTATCTACTGCTCTGATATAGGAATGATTTTGTAAAACATCACAAGTATAGACTCATGTGAACATAGTATGGACGCAGCCATTTGTTTATGAATAGTCCACAATATAATGAATACAAAATTCCTCGCAGCCTAGATGGTGGAAACTAGATCCAGGGTCTTCATTTCTACTTCCCGAAATAGTACGATTATATCCATGCGAATAAATGTGTTGATGTCGAACATGGTAGAAACCACTTGATTACTAGTCAATGATGTAAACTGTTAACAAGTGTGAGAGAAACCACCAGTGATGTCAATGGCTCTCAAAGTACCCAGTACAATCCATGAGATGTGAATAAATGTGTTGATGTCGAACATATCACGGAATCCTTTGATCGAAATTCAATGATGTAAACTGTCGTCAAAGGCGAGAAGCCTGCCATTGAGGCATGCAGATCTCAAGGTACTGACGATTCCTAGATCATCTTTCTAGATAATGAGCTGATGTCGATAGAAAGTGATCCGTCGTAGGCAAGCCCACAACACGAAATCATAGATAAAGTTGAAGAAATTTAGTTGCAAGGACTGACTCAGGGATGGTCAAGATAGATGACAGATATTTTGCAGATGAATGGCTTATTGGCAGTGACCTCTTGAACACATAACGACACGACAGATGGCTTGGTGACAATTGACCCAAAGTTAATACCCAGAAACCGGCTGAAGACTTTCAATGTGGTTTGATCAACTGTTAGGCAAAGGATTTCCCAACCCAAGTGAATAAAAGTGTCATGTTCAAGAGTGGTTACAAAGTATGACAAACAGACTCATTTTTCTCTCTTTTCCCCCACCATTTCTGGCAAGTACCTCTTTATTTTTGACAAGCTTGAGGAGGATAGCATTTGCTTCATTATAAGCTCATCCTTCGGATGAGTCCAACTTAGTTTAAATTCGAACCCTAAGAAGGAGTGGTTCGTTCCTGTTTGTAATTGAACAGGTCCTTTACTGTGAAATTTTAACGAGTCCAGTATAGGAGAAACTCGACGTTTTTCAATTTTGGAGAGTCTTAAAAAACTTAAGAAGACTCCAGGGTTGACCTTTTTCGTAAATTTGTGTCTCCCAAGCCCGAAAAAGTATAAAATAATACTTGAGAGAACCGCTTGATCTTTTACGACCAAGGAGTACTTTTCGTTATTAGTGCCTTTGACCCGAAAAGGTAAAAAAGAAATCAATGAAACGTCGTTTTATAACCAATATTGACTTCGAAACGACAAAAATCCGGCGATCTTTTCATGTTTTTACGGTCGGAAAAGAGCTGTAAGTGGACCATCTTTTAATTCCGTTTTAACAAGTTTAAAAGAAACACTCGGCAATCTTTTCATGTTTTAGGAGTCAGAAAAGAGCTTAAAGATGACTCTACATGTTTTTCTGTCGAAAATGATAGATTTCACCTGAATAATCCTTTATTCTGCACAAAAACACAAACATTACTCATACCTGTTTGAAATAGATAAAAGCATCGCAAAATACCTTTTCAAAGTGAAACATAAACAAATTTGCGATTTATTTACTCAAAAAACTTATAAAAAGGGCCTTTGTCGATTCATTTTTACCGTTTGAGTTTGGGTGAGAAAATAGTGCTTTTGCTTAGAAAACTTCCCGTGAAGATTGTGGAAAATCCAACCGTCGGAATCGAGCGCCGTCTTCTCCAGGTAATCCACATCATCCTACTCTTCATTTTCAACTGTTTAGTTTCTTGTTTTAGTCCTTCATTTTATTTTTTGGGAGGGTTTTTAGGCGCAAGACGCGCACGCGGGGGTCCGTAGGTTTACCATTGCGGACCCGCGGACTCCGACTTTTTCTCCATTGGGAAAAAGCTCGGGGTCCGCACCTTCCGTGTAGAGAAAGTGTGGACGCACGCACTGTGTCTAACTCGGAGGGTGCATACCCCGCCGCAAGGGTTTTGAACCCAAAGATTCTAAAAAATGGACCAATCAAAATATTTTCTAGCAATTTAATTAATCTTTATACTTGATGCAGAGAGTACATCATGCTAGATTGGCGTGAACGAGAGCATGAGGATGTGGATGCTGCCGCATGGAATCATCAGCCTTCACTTGATGCTTTGAGGGCGTGCGGACTATACAAATTCTGGGCCATTCCTGGCATGAGGGCTCAGGTGGATTTCTTACAGTGGCTGGTTGACAAATGGAGCATACAGGACCAGTGCTTCTTCGTTGGCGGCCACCAGCTCGAAATCGAGTCGGCGTACATTTATTTCTTTACTGGTTTGCCTAAGAGAGGCGAAGACTTGACTCTGCACGGGACTAGGCCAGGTGGCCAGTCTGTCGATAGCCTCCGGCTAGAGTACTGTAACAGCCAGACTAGAGACAAAGGGATAGACATAAAGACCATATCCCGTCCTGAACTCATGGTGATTGCGTTTACTGTCACCAGACTTTGCGGAGCTACCGCATTACATATTTCCACCGGATCCCAGATGCGTATGGCAGTTGATTGCTTTCGAGGCACCATCTTCAACTGGTGCAATGCTGTGCTGGTCAATGTGAAAGGCCAACTGACCAGGGCCAAGAGCAGACGACTAAAGACCTTTGGTTATGGGGCTTTGGTTGTGATTTTTGGCCTAGAGAGGGTTCCTATGCTGATCCCACAGCACCTTACTGTTGGAGCTGGGCTTCCTCGAGAGCCCAAACTGATGCGATGGGTCGCAGTCATGGCCCGTCACCCGGACGAGAGGACAGAGGTTGCTCGGTTCAAACCTGAGTATTTCCAATGGTTGGAAAACTAGGTCTTTTCCATTCAGGACTTCCCTTATGCTGGGATAGATTTTCGTGGTGACCCAGACATGGCTCTTCCACCAGGAGAGCAGTGGGACGAGTCAGGTAAAATCCTTTTCAACTTTTTCCTATTTTAATTTTTTTTTTATTTTTCCATCGTCTCAAAACTGATAGTAAAAATTTCAAATGCAGATGTGGGTCCACAGCGACCAGCCACTCTCCGGCCTTTCGATAGGAAGCAACCAGTTGCACCTGTGCCAACCCCGCAGGACGAATCAGCAGAGGTTTTGGCCGAGTTGGAGGGTCATCTCGAGCGCTTGACAGGAGATATTCATGAGACCACTATAGACGACATTCCTTGTCGACTTCAGTGCTATGTGATTGGAGTCCCGGGACCTTTTAGGAGGTTCCTTTGCAAGGTGGCCCATGTAGTGGTTTCTTATAAAGATCATCACCAGTGATAGGATGATCGCCTATTGTGGGCACATGTGACATTTTTGTTTTTTGTACTTATCAATTTTGCCGATCATAAGGTGTTTTTCAACCTATGATCGATGACGATGTATATCACTATTACCGGCTTATCTTGTAAATCATGTTATGGAATGATTTTAAATTCACATGTATGATTATTGCAAATGTCTATTTAACATTCGAGAAGCAATTGCATCTGCTAATGTATTTAAAGACCTTGGAATATGCTGATATTCAATGTAATCAAATTCACGTTCCAAGAGACACACTCTCAAAAATAATCTCAATAACACTGGATTTCTAATGGCATACACTCTATTAAGATGTAATACAACGAGTTCAGAATCTAACCTCACTATCAAACTCTGAATCCCAAATGAAATAGATTCAGATAATAATTCAATCACTGCACTATACTTTGCAATGTTGTTTGTTGTTTGACCGAGGCTTACCCCATGCATAGAAACTAACTCGTTAGAGGGCGAATAGATAACCCAAGCTGCGGAAGAGATGTTCCGTGTATTACGACAAGCACCATCAACAAATCCAATGTATGTTTGGAGAGGCATCGACATCTGCAATATCAAGAGTAACACCAAGATAAGTAGGAATAATGACGGAAAAACACTCTCTAAGCTAAGCACACTTTTTAAACTAAAACACACTAGCTAGAAAGAAAAACTAATCTAACTAAAAATCTCCATACCCATTCTTTTAGGCATAATACCTCTTCAGGTAAAGACCATTTCTGGGTTTACCTAAAGAGTCCCCGTCAAAGTTTACCAATTCATAGGCCCCTTTTGCTAGCTTTCGCTTGACAATATAGGGACCATGCCACATAGGAACGAATTTTCCAGCGCCTAATTTATCATTGGCTTGATCATATAATAACACTAGGTCTCCTTCCAAATAATTTCGAGTGGTCACATCTCGATCATACTGAGCTTTCATACGTTTTGCGTGAGTCTCGATCGCCAATGCAGCATCACGTCGATTCTCATCTAATTGAGCTAAGTATAACAAATGCTTTTCCTCTTCGGAAGTGGCTGGAAGTAACTTGATGGCCATTTGCAGTGACGGGATTTCGCATTCAATGGGTAACACAACTTCCAAACCATAGACGAGTTGGAAAGGAGTGAACCCTGTTGATGTTTTTACTGAAGTTCGGTATGCCCAAAGTGCTGAAAATAGCATGTTGTGGCAATTCAACCGATGAATCCCAATGATTCGTTGGATCATGATAACTAAAACTTTGTTGATGGATTCAACCAGACCATTCGCTTGTGGATAATAAGGGGTTGAACTATCGTGACGTAAACCAAGTTGGCCTATAAGTTCGGTCATCATAACGTTTCGAAAATGATGCCCATGATTAGTGATTATCACTTGTGGGACACCAAACCTAGCAATTATATGATTGGACACGAAAATTGCAGTTGTTTTGCCGTCTGCCTCGAATGTAGGCATCGCCTCGACCCACTTAGTAAAATAATCTACCGCAAGGATGATATACGCATGCCCCCCGGCCGAGTGAGGGTTACATGTAATAAAATCGATACCCCATTTAGAAAAAGGACCAATGGAAATTATAGGGTGGAGAGGAGTAGGTGGAGCGTGCATCTTACGATAAAAAATCTGGCAGTTGTGGCATTTTCAGACCGCCATAATACAATCTTTAAACAAGGACGACCAGAAATAGCCAGCGCGCAATATCTTTTGGGCTATGGCATACCTAGACATATGACCGCCACACGCTCCAAAGTGATAGTCATTTAGAACCCTTTCAACCTCTTCGTGAGTTAAGCAATGTCGAAAAATAGAGTCCGCCCCATGGCGATAAAGAGTATCTCCAATAATTTTGAATTGTTGGGACTGGAATCGAATTTTCCGACGTTTCGACCTTGAAATTTCTGGCCGAAAGGATTGGGTCTGGAGATAGACGATGATATCCCCATACCACGGATCTAAAGTGCTGATTAGAAACAAAGATTCGTCCGCAATGGGCTCCTCTGCCACGGTTTCTGTGTCAGCATGCGGGAAGTCACACATTAACTCTGCAAAAACTAAAGATTTCTTAGACTTAGATTTCTCAAACTCCAAGTCGAACTCCTGCAGGATAACGATCCATTTAGAGTACTCGCCCCCTAGCAATTGTTTGGTCAAAATGTAGATCATAGGGTTGCAATCCGAAATTACCGTAGTTTTACGTAGTTAAATGTAGTGACGAAAACGCTGGACAGCTTGAACAACTTCCAATGGGAATTTCTCCACATGTGAGTATTTTAGCTCAGTTGGATTTAACGTTCGACTAAGGTAATATATCACATGTTCCATTCAGAATTCATCTTCCTGAACTAAGACCATTCCAATGGTGCAATGGGAGGAGGCGAGATACAAGAAGTAATCCCGGTTGTAGTTGGGAGGATGCAACAACGGTGCATGGGTCAATGCGTGTTTGAGTGCATCAAAAGATTTCTGAGCTATCTCATCCCAATAGAATTGAGTGTTTTGCTTCAACAACCGGGTAAAACCCTTTGTAACCTCGGCGTAGTTAGGAATGAATCGTCATAAAAAGTTTTCTTTCCCCTGCAAACTTTGGAGTTGGCGAAGACTCGAAGGAGTAGGCAATTTGATGATAGCTTTGACCTTTGAGGGATCAACGCGAATGCCGGCTTTCGAAACTACAAATCCTAGCAATCGACCCGTTTCTATATAGAAGACACATTTGTGTGGGTTCAACCGAATACGATAATGCTTACACCTCATAAAGATTGCTCGTAAATGGACAAGGTGATCAGCTCGATGTAAAGAGTGAGCAGACAAATCATCGAGATACGGTTGCACAGTGTGTGTGATGTCATGAAATGCATAAGACATCGCCCTTTGAAAAGTTGCTCCGGCATTCTTAAGCCCAAAAGGCAATTTGCAATAAGCAAATGTCCCCCATGGACAAATGAAAGCCGTTTTTGGTTGATCGGCAGGTAGAATGTTGATTTGATTGTATCCGGAAAAACCGTCCATAAAGGAAAATATTTCGCTGCTGGCACAATCATCAATGATTTGATCGATATAGGGAGTTGGGTAATTATCCTTTGGACAAGCTCGATTAATGTCCCTATAATCAATGCATATTCTTATTATTCCCTGCTTTTTGTTAATCAGAACAATATTCGATACCCAATCCATTAACGGGATCGGATAAATGAAACCTGCTTTCAACAGTTTTTAACTTCTGCTTTAATTGCAGCAGCTTTTCGTGGGTGAATCTGACGCAAACGTTGCCGGACAGGTTTAGCGTCCGGGTAAGTCTTGATCTCATGAACAACAATTGTGAGATCAATTCCTGGCATTTCCTCATAGGACCAGGCAAACACGTCACGGAATTCTTGAAATAGAGCCTTATATAATTGAATTTCATCATCTGTACACGAGGCACCTATATGAATGTTTTCAACAATTCTGGGCTTAACCGAAATGTCAATAGGAATAGTTCGAGAGATGTTTCCCAAATTTAACTCTGAATTGGGATGTTTCATTGGATTCTGAGGTTCCTTGACATATTCAGTTGTAAAAATTGATGAGAAATCATTTTCAAAATGATCATCCTCAGGTAAAAACGAAGATCTGTGATGGAGATCTTCCCATGGTAAATCATCTACACATAGGATTTCACAAATTTGCTCGTCAGAGTGAACAAGTTCAGAAAAAGTAGTTAAATCTGAGGTTGATGTAAAAGTGATTCCTCACGGACCACATTCATTAAGTCAATTTCGGTTGAACCCAGGTCGGCAAAAGACTGCACGGCTTCATAGGCAATTTCATATGGACTCAAAGGCATGGAATTACCAAATGAGTCTATCTCAGATTCAGAAGGGATGATCCAAGGATCATCATAAATAATGGTGTCTGATGTAATCATATGAATAGTTGCAAATGAAGGTGATGTGTTGATTGGAGGAAAAGGAAAAGTTCCCAGTAAACCGACATCTTTAACTAATCCTACTCCAACATCCTTATATGGGATAGTCGTTTTACCAACATGCTGAATACTCTCCGAAGAGGCTGGGTCGGATGAAAAGTAAGCCAGCTGGTCTATTGTTACGACCTTTCCATTATGTGGAAACTTTATTATTTGAAAGACCGATGAAACAACCGCTGTCATAGCGTAAGACCAACTTCGACCCAAGAGAAGGTTGTAGTCTAGAGGGGCATCAACCACCTCCACATCTAGACTAATGGTTTTTCCTTCAACCCCTATAGGCAAATCCTGTAGAATGCCGAAAGGATGAAACCCACGGCCATCAAAGGCCTTAAGAATTGTCGGGGATTGATTTAGTGAAGGAGAACCAAGCGATCTCCAACACTGTATTGACATAATACACGTTGAGGCTCCCTCATCAATTACAGTCTGATGAATAGGCCTGTTTTTGACTATCACTGGGATCTGGAAAGCCATTTGATGAGGGAGACACGGCGTACTATTTTCTAGATCGAAAATTATTAGGTTCGGGTCCTGAACGTCAACAACTCCTATAGCCGACAAAAGTAATTTACGCTGTGCTGGACATGATTGCAGCACTTCCAAAGCCGACATTGCTGAGGGTGAAACAGCTAAATCCTCAACAATGTTATAGTTCTGAGCCGCTCTCGCATGTGGATTGAAAGATGACTTTCGAGGTATACCCTTGGCGGGCGGTTTGATTACCAAGTCCGGGTTAGGTTTCTCGATCTGTAGTGGATCAAAATCGGGAGCTGACGTTGATGGGTTAGAATGAGAAGATTCTACTTCTTTACCATCAACAGGACTACATCATTAATATGGGTTCTTCATTGGTACTCGAGGAAGAACCTATCATCTTGCTGTCTTCACTTGGAAATGGATCCTTCAAAACAACAGGAGTTTGGGAACCTTTGACGATCTTCGCAACCTCTACACGATGAGGGCAGTCTCTTGTAAAATGTTCATCGTCACAAATGAGACATGTATAACTAGGTTTGCGCTTTTCATCATTAGATTCCGCCTTTTCAGGTTTCTCCTTTGAACTTTTGTTCGTTTTATTCTTCTTCTTTCCTTTCTTCTTCCCACCAAATTTTGATTTAGCTGTAGATGATTCTACAATGTGAATATCGGCGGAAATCTTCGCAGAAGAATCTCCTATTGGGGAATCAGGCAAGGTTATAATAGGAGAATAATTCTTGGAGGATTTCTTCTTACCTTTAGTGTTAACCGTACCAATCATACCATCAGCGGCATGAGATCCCGAAGGAGCTGCAGCGATTTGATTTGACTTGGGAAGATCGGGGATCTTTTCGTGTAACGTACCTGACTGATTATAAACCAAGTGAAGGTACTGTGCTTGAGCAATGACTTGCTCCTCAGTAACCACTCCGGCTTTAGCAACATCTTTAGTGATCTTTGGCAACAAAGATTTTACAAACCACTCGGCCAAGATTTGATCCGGAATAAATACCTTCACTAAACGACATCGACGTCTCCACTCATGAATATGATCTGAAATGTACGTGGATGTCGACTATTTTAGCGAAGTTAACAATTCCGTGCCATTGTCATATCGGACTGGCTACTGGAAATGAGTTAAAAACGAGGTAGCTAACTGACTAAAATTATAAAAAGTGCCTCGCGGTAACTCAATGTACCACTTGGCTACGAGACCAATTAGAGTGCGCTGGAAAAGTCTAAGACGGATCGAATCATCTGTGATGGAGTTAGACGCACACCAGAGGTGGTAAGTCATCACATGGTTCAACGGGTCCTCTCCTGATTTACCTTTGAACTTGGGAATGTCACTGGGAAACTTATTCGGCATTGGCAGCCAAAACGGAAGATAATTAATGGGATCGTTCGTTAGGCGCGACAAGTCTGGTAAGTCCAAAGTTGCGATAAATGGTAACTGCCGATTAGGATCCCTAAAACTCTGGGTCATGAGACCAGCCCCAGGAGGAGGATATCCGGGATAACTAGGAATAGGAATCGTGTTCGGGATATTGTATCCTCCTGGAAAACCAGGATTAACCAGACCGTACTGGGGTTGTTGAGGTTGTTGATAAGTGTACCCAAGATACAGTTGATACTGATAAACTGGCTGCTAGACAACAGGACCGAATTGGTACTATCCCTGGTACGGTTGATAGGTGAATTGTGGTTGACTTGTGACAACCGTACTTAAACCAGGTTGTCCTACAGGCATCTGAACCGTAGTTTGAATCGTGGATCCAGATGGTGGTAAAGATGTCTGACGAGTAGATATAGGAACAGTAGAAACCGGAGCTGTCGATACTCCAGAAGTAGGTGGGGTAGATTGAACAGATGTTGCGACAGTTGCAGTAGTCGTTTGAGATGAAGTACGAGGCGCAGTAGGCCCAGACTGAGAAACTACCAAAGGTACAGAAGTTTGAATGTTAGACTGGACTGGTTGCTGGGGTGTACCAGAAACTAAGGGTTGTCCAGTTTGGGATGACAACTGTACACTTGGCTGCAACACCTATTGGGTTTGTGATGGATCCCACACTATGTTCATTCCGGGGTACTAACCCATAACAGGTTGAGAATATTGAGGACCATAACCGAGTTGAGGGTAGGATTGATAATTGAAAGGTACATTTCCCGTTCCTTGAACATAAGATTGACCTTGGGGTGGTTGGAAACCTTGGTGCGAGTACTGACCCTGGGGTAGATACCCTTGAGGCACGTACTGATACTGGGGTTGACATTGAGGTATAAATTGATACTGGGGTTGACCTTGGGGTACATATTGAGTCTGGGGTTGACCTTGAGGAACGTACTATACCGTAGGCACGTATTGTCCTTGAGGCTGCCCCCCAGATGCAAATTGTGTACCTTGAGGTTGCCCCCCATGCGTTAACTGAGGCTGCCCCCCAGGCGGTAACTGGCCACCCTGAGGTTGAGAATTGGGAATAGAACTTGACATCATAAGAGTGTCTTCTACACTCAACGGCTTTGTACCATTATTTCCAGTTAATAACCCTTGCTCAATGGGTTGAGGAGATGCTCTCAAAAAAGTACCAGAAAGTGACTGATACCCAGAGGGAACAGAAGGACCGCCGTACAAAAAAGATTTAGGTGATTGAGTAAACATGGACGACTGACCTGACATATTTACAGGAGTATAAAAACCTCTAGGATGATAAGGAGCACGAGGTGGTGAAAAACTTAACCCTGGGTTTTCCAAATAATTAGTCAAAGAAAGATACCAAGTAGTACTCCTAGGTGGACTGTAAAAAATTGATTCACGCTCCCTTAGATCAAGAACAGGTTGATTTTCAAGGATAGGGATGCCTACTTCTTCTTCTGGAGCAAGTTCTTCAATAGCAATAAGTCCAGAAGGAAGATCTTGGGTAATTACTCTTTCTACCCTAGGTGAATCAGGACCACTAGAAGTTGGAGAGACAAACCCTGATGTTGGAGTAACAGGTTTAGATATCTCAGGTTCTTCACCTATATCACTAGTAGATGAAAAGCTACCAGCAAGTTCGGAAGCTGAAATCGATTGCGGATCGTAACCTGTTACTAGAGTTTGGTAATTAGGATGTACAACCAATGAAGACTCTCCTTCTTCAGGTGACCCAACTTTACTACCACTAGGAGTTACGAGGACTTTCAAGTGTTCAAGCTGGCTCGGGACTTCTTCAGGAGGTTGGCCTCGAAGTCTACGGGACTTCCTCAATAAATCAGCCACGGTTACAAACTCAGGAGACTGGCCCCGAAGTCTACGGGACTGTCTTGGTAATTTAGCCATAGTTAAAAACTTTTAACTACTTCACACACAAACAAAGTAAAATCTCAATGAAAAAGACCTAAAGCCTCTAAAAAACCAAACAAATTTGAATCACACGCCTAAAGAATCTAGAGATCAAACACACACAAACAGTAACTTTCCGGACCGAAAACACTAGTTGGTGATGAAATCCAACGTCGCAGAATTCAATACAGAAATGGCGGTTGGAACAGTTACCCCGACAACCTGCTTAATGAATAGACTGGACCAAGTTCCTCCACTTAACCGTCTCGAGTGAAGTGAACCCCCCAGAAAATCCAAGTGAGTCTAGCCGACGTCTGCTCCAGGTATAGTGGGATCTTCCCACCACTATCACCTTAGGAAGAATCCTAAAGAATATGGCCACTAAGGTTACCAACTGAGACAAATACACCTGGGGGAACAGTCTACGATCCGATATGCACGCAAGGGCAGAGTAGCAAGCTCAATCCCCTTGAAGGCTCCTTGGCATAATCCAAGGTTTACCAACAAGTGACCCCAGGTTCCTCGACAATGGTTAATCCGAGGTTTACCGTTTTTAATACGTGAATATCTGGCGTCGTTCCCAATGAGGAAGGATTGATTCCCACACTGGTTCAGACACGATCTCGTGCTTCTCCTTTAAGAGGAGCTTTCCCAGAGCATAAATGCAACAATTGGATTTCTTCCTACCACAAGATACAGCTACTTGTTTGTTTTTACTATCTTGGAGAGTTAATTACTCTCCTACTCCAAGACACTAGCCTAAGCTAAGTTGGTGTATCAGAGCCCTAGAAATAAAATGTTACTAGGTGAATTTTAATTTAAGCGTTAATTTTAGTGGTTGTTGTTTAAGTCAAGAGATGGCGGAGATGAAACTCGTGGTGTAAAGACTTGACTCGAAAACACCAAAAAGATGCACCTAAGATGATTTAAACAATATTTTCTCTTCGATGAACTTCTAAACTAAGAAAGAGTTTGAGAATGCAAATACTTTGTAAACACAAATCTTTCTCAATTAAACAAATTAAAAGAAGAGCTTTTTCCTTTCCAAAGCACTCAAAACGAGACAACTAGTTATTTCACAAAAATTTCCCTTTTCTTTTCAAAGCACTCAACCACTACAAAAACAAACTTTTTCCAAAAGAGATTTTTTTTATATTTTTCATAAGACACTCAAAACTATGAAAATGACTAATCTTGAGTTCTACAAACTAGAAAAACCTATTTGAAGTCAAAGCTTACAAAGTGTCTTTTTGAGGATGTTTTACTTAGCTAAATGTGAGCTAAGGACTAATTTATGCAGAATCACAATTAGTCAAAAAACAACCAATCTTTCGTTTTCTTTTTTTAAAAATGAAAATCCAAACTCTCAAACACAAGTTTTTCGAAGTTTTGAAATGAGAAAATACAAAGCGGATTCCTCAACAAGGGGAGATTTCATAAATGGTCAGACTCCTAAGAAGGCTGGTAGACACCAAGGTAATCTGAGGTCCCTACAGCTTCTAAGCTCAGAGCCACTACAGAACCAAAAATGAAAAACAAGCCCAATAAGCAAAACTCCTAGGAATTCCACCTAAAACCCTAACACTAATGAAATTAAACCAAGGAAAGTTTTTGATAGGCAACAAGCAGGTCTGGGCAATGGCTAAAACCTATAAACAAATTCTAAACTGATAAAAAAGAGAAAAATTTAAAATTTCTCAAATTTTTGACAGGGTACGCAGGCAGCCTATTTACACAGGTGCGTTCATGCTCTGTGTACAAAGAAAAAGTGCGTACAGGTACGCACTGTGCTTAACTCAGAGGGTGCGTACTTCTCCCAAAACTATGAAAAATAAAAATTGGCTCAAAATTAACTAAATTCACCCAATCCCAGAATCATCAAGTCAAAAATAGAAACAGAAATACAGTTTCTCAGGTCAAAGTATAAACAAGGAAAAAAATCAAGTCCCCAGCGGAGTCGCCATTTTGCGCACGGAATAAGTCGATCTTGCGGACAAGATAGACCTTCCTAGAATCTAAAGAAGACCCAATGACAAGCAAACCAACCAGACACTATCTTTCTCTAAATATGCTTTAATAAACAATAGCAAACAAGTGTTTTAGGGCCTACCTTTGGTCCAATGCAAGCTTGTGGATGCCCTTGCTCCTTTGATTCCAATGAGCTCCTTTTTGCGAATCTGTAAACACAAACAAGGCAAACAAATTAAATAGCACCTGAAAAACCAATTACATAAAACATATTTAACATGAAAGTCAAGGAGTCCATGAAACAAATAACATAAGATACTTGTTGAGAAAAATGAGTTTGATTGTATTAATTCAAAAGAAGAAGAACCTTACAACCTTCGCCTTGACGCTGTACAAGCTCCTCCCAGGGTCCAACAAGAAGTCTCCTCTACTTTGACAAGTTTCACTCACTCCCCAATGAAGCCAAAAAGGTATGTGATCTCTCCTCTTAAGCTCAACTAGGAAGTCTTAATTTCACCAGCATTTACCCTCAAAATGTTCAGCTTCTAACCTCCTTAGTCCTCACCCCAATGCCTGTATTTATAGTGTAATGGAGGGAAGTTACTAGGTCCTCGTTCAAAGGGATAAAGCCCTCCTTCAAAGGGACAACTCCTTTAGTCAAGGGATTAGCTCCTTCTCTTTTGGGATGCATGAACCACCTCAGAGCGAACAATCCACGTCAAAATTTCTTCTAGAAAACTCTAGAATTAACCCAAAGTGAGTTTTTTAAGATAAAACTTGCGCCTTTTGACTTTCACAGGGGTCCGCACCTACACCGTTAGGGACAGAGTGGGTAGGTACGTAGCTTTTGTACACATAAGGTGCGGTACCGCAGGTGACCATGAGAGAAAGTGCGGAACCAAAGTTACATTGATTTTTAATGTCTTTCTCCTATTTCCAAAGCTTGATTTGAAGAGCTGAGGTCTTGGACTTGCTTAGGAGGACAGTACAAGTGATGATAGACCCATACTGAATGTAAATAATCATAGTGACGATATTTTTGTGTAACACTAGTGATAGATATGAAATTAGTGAACACAATATAAGCTAATGATGTGGTTAGAAATTCATATTTGTTATAAAAATATGCATCCCACCCAAATTTGGCACTTTGTTGTCTCAAGAGTTCAAATATTGCTATTGCGAAGAAGTTGTAGAAAGTTTCACTATCGTATGATGTTTGAAGAATTTATTCATATATTTAGTGAGAAGAGATTATATAGATTCATGGAAGCATCATTTGAAATACCCAAAATAGCATCACCACCTGCAACATCATCATCATGCATGCAATGGATATATCCACAAAATAAAATGACCAAAGAGAAAAGAAGGAAGAAGAAACAAAAAAATAGACCTGTTGAACCTTACAAAGAGCCTAAACATGTGAGAGATAGTGAGGAAGAAGCAAAGCGAGCACGAATGGAAATGGATGGCGCAGTTGTTACAGGGAAAAGTGTCTACTCAGAACTGCTTATCCCACTAAGGTGTGATAGCTACCTTAGAAACAAACACAGTAAAGCTACTTTCGTTTTTCCTTTATGAAGTATAGATAGAGAGGAACAAAGAAGACCAACCTCTGTCTTGCGCTAATCTCCTGGTTTGATTCCTCTCTTCTTTGATAGTCTTTCGCTACTTGTTCCCTTGCACGCTCAGCTTCACAGAGTACCTGTAAGATCACAATAGCATGGCACTATACAAAGACATGGATCTATAATCATAAACAGTTTAGGATCAGATGTAAATTGACCATACAAATGCAGAAAACATAAATGACACAAGAGTATGGAGGAAAACTTGAATAGCTTTTATTGATAAACAAGAAAAAGCCAAGAGGAGTTACAACCAGTTGTTCTGACCCAGCATCAACCTCTCAGCAAGGAAGCCCCTCTTCACCTCATACAAAGCTTAGATCACCCAACAATCTGATGTTTGTCTTAAGAAACCAACAACAATTCCTTACAATATGCAAAATTCCAGCCTCTGGATCTCTGGGATGAGGGATCCATATATAGATATCTGTAATGGAGATGAGTCAGCTTATGATTTGATTAGTGTCTTCTCTCTGATAGTTCTTGCTTCCACTCGGAGATTGATGATCTCTTACTCATCCTTGGTCGAATTCAGAGAGGGAAGTGTCATAGGAGAAGTTTCTGGAAGCTTCCATTGCCTCTCCACCTCGCGGAATGACACTGCCATTTGTCATTTCTCGCCCATTGCACCCCATAGAAGGGATTTTTGAAATGAAACACACCCTCACAATGTACTTAGGTGAGATGCAACGCACCTAGCCTGTGGAGCAGCTGAAATGATCCTGTTTTGACTAATTCTGAGCAGTTTTTCATGGAGAACTTCTGGGAGAAACTGTAATCAGTTGACCTTGTTCCTTTAGGGGTTAGAAAAACACTTTTAGGGACTTAGGAGCCCTTGGTTTATGGACATTTCATGCTTGGGGGTGTAGTGCCCAAAAATGTCTATAACAATTGCCCCCTAAAGCATGAGGTTGTTAATCTTTTGATGTCGGGTGAAATGCTTTATTATGAGGATCCGAAGTTCTTTCAAGCTGGGAGGAGACCTGTAATAAGATACAATACAATACGTTATCTTCACAATATTTTTCATGATATAGCTGAGTCGGGCATTCCCATGCTCAGCTTTATAAATTCATTTTCATTTACATAAGACAGACAATCATCTGAGTGTAGACTGATGATTCTGATAGAGTCATCATCCCTTTGATTGGATGATTATCTGTGCAGCAAAGATGTACATTTGATGTCCTTATTTCCCTGAATATATATTGCAGCCCGAATGGATGAAACTAGATCCGGGGTCTTCAATCTCGTTTGATCTTCACTCGAAGTACAAGTCTATCCATGTGAGAGATGTTCTGAAGTCGAACATGGAAAGACATCGCTTGATTACCAGCCAATGATATAAGCTGTTAACAAGCGCGAGAGGAATCACCGATAATGATAATGACCCTCAAGGTACTACAGTACAATTCACGTGGTGTGAATAAAGGACTTGGCGTCGAACACCACACAAAATCTTTCGGTCGAAGGTCATTGATGTAAACCTGTCACCGGAAGTGAGAAACTTGCCATTGAGGCATGCAAGCTTCAAAGTACTGAATGGGGTGTTCCTAGATCAACTTCTTGGATAATGAGCTGATGTCGACAAGAAGTGATCCGTCACAGGAGGGCCTTAATGAATCCCACATCAATGACACGGAACGGAGCAAATGATTTTAATGGAGGCGAAAACGATATGGTGATATAAGGTTCAGGGTGGCGGTCATGAAAGAATGGAGTATAAATGTATTGTAGTGGGTGAGACACAGGTGAATTCTCTGAATGACTTCTCTTGAACATATTGGTGACACTGACGTGATGGATTGGTAGCATTAACCCCGAATGTGGATGGTATGATGGGACCATGGTGATGTGACCGGTGAATGAAACAACCCAACCCGACTTGGATGCGGAGTGAAAGTGTCATGTTCAAGAGCGACTTGCTACCAACAAAGTTTCTTCAAGTTTTCTTCCCAATTTTCCCCAGTCATTGCTGACCAATACCTCTTTATTTTTATCAAGCTTGAGGAGGATAACATATGCTTGTTCTATAATTTTCCCTTTGGGCAAACCCATCGCTATGTTTTAACGAGCCTAGCGATAGTGAACAAGGATAATTTTAGGGGCGAATGTTCGCCCTTTGGCTAAATTAAGGGGTTTTAAATTTTTAGTGGGCGAATATTTTGTATCATAGTACATTTTTACAAATCACCTCAAATAGCCCACCTTATTTTAAGGGAGAGGGTAAAAACGGTAAATTTAGCCCTTGAAATTAGGACTTACAACCTTCCATTCGCCCATTTTCAAGAATAGGTTTTATTTAAGTGAATCCATTTGCCCATTTTCAAGAATAGGTTTTATTTAAGTAAATCCTATGGGCCAAATACCATATTTATAAAAGAGGTATGGTAAATTAATAAAAATATAAATAAATGAGAGGTATGGTAAATAAATAATTTTTTTTTTATATTTACTCCATAAGTCACCTTATATACATGTAAGGGTGTAAACAAATAAAAATATAAGTAAAGTGGAGGTATGGTAAATAAATAAAACGTCTTTTTATACTTACTCAAAAGGTATGGTAAATAAATAAAAATATAAATAAACTAGACGTATCGTAAATAAATAAAACCTCTTTTTATATTTAGTCCATAACCCTCATTCTATTTATGAAGGCTCAAGAAAGAGGTTTTATTTAAGTGAATCCTATGGGCCAAATACCATATTTGTAAAAGAGGTATGGTAAATTAATAAAAATATAAATAAACGAGAGGTATGGTAAACAAATAAAACATTTTTTTTATATTTACTCCATAAGTCACCTTAAACAAATAAAACATTTTTTTATATTTACTCCATAAGTCACCTTATATTTACGAACACTCAAAAAATGGGTTATATTTAGGTGAAACCTATGGCCAAAATACTATGGGACAAATACCATGGACTAGATTGTTATTAATACCATGCAAAAAACCATTATTAACCCTAATATTAGAATTAATAAAAATAAAAATGGCACATGGTATTGACCCATGGTATTCACCAAAATGGCACATGGTATTGACCCATGGTATTCACCTGGAATGTAGCCTATTTAAATGGGGGAATTAAACCAGCATGTAGCCTATTCTAAGATTCACTAGGATTTTACAAAGTTTTATTATTTAGTGAAAGACTCGCCAAGATCTTACGAGATTTTATAATCGAGTAAAATATTCTAATAAAAATAAAAATGGCACATGGTATTGACCCATGGTATTCACCAAAATGGCACATGGTATTGACCCATGGTATTCGCCTAGAATGTAGCCTATTTAAATGGGGGAATTAAACCAGCGTGTAGCCTATGCTAAGATTCACTAGGACTTTACAAAGTTTTATTATTTAGTGAAAGACTCGCCAAGATCTTACAAGATTTTATAATTGAGTAAAATATTCGCCATGCCTGGTGAGAGATTCGTCAAAAAATTATATATACATATTATATTATTGATAAAATCGCCTTCCATTTTTCCTATATACCATGGAGATTCGCCCATTTATTATATTTATAAATTTAGGGGGGGTTCTTAAAATTTTCCCTGATAGTGAAACTCGTTCTCGTCTATAGACAAGTTTGTCGCTATTAAAATTTTAACGAGTTTAACGACAAAGATAACTCGGTCCTTTTCAATTTTAGAGAGTCTGAAAAGGAACGTAAAGGAAACTCCAAAATTCCTTTTTCGTCACCTAATCCCTTAAGTCCGAAAAAGTATAAAACAATACAGAAGGGATGAATTTTCGATACTTTTAACGAGCCGAACAAAACAAGCGCTCGATCTTTTTGTGTAATAATCCCTCAGGTCCAAAAAGATTAAAATTTAGAGGAGGGATAGCATTTCCAGTCCCTTTAACGAGCTGGAGAGGCCAATGGCTCGACAATCTTTTCATATTTTACGAGTCAATTGAAAAGAGCTTAAAGGAGACTCATCTTTTGAGGAACGAGTGATAAAATGGGTAGCAACTGATTCCAGGTAAGGTTTGGAATTTTCCAATCACGGCAGTGTTACAAGGATGGCTAGTGAGATCACTCTTCGCAGCTATTCCTCAAAATGGGTAAACAATCAAATGGAGGTGAATGATCGGCCAATGCAAAAGTGGAGGTGACGGTGCAAACACGACCAAGGCTTTAACGGCTGAAGTATTACATTCACGATCGTTATTTACCAGAAATTGGTTCATTTTTTAATGAGCTTAAACTCTGGAGGAACATGTGCTCATTGCTTACGTTTATTTTTTAACGAGCATGAAGTCCGCGCTAAAACTGCTCGATTAATCCAGTCGTGTGATAAGAATGTCTCATATAAAAACGACAAATTTTAGAGTTTTGCCCCACATCCTTTCTTTATGCAAGTTAGGAAATGGCCAATCCTACGAGTTTAAAGGGTTAGAGGACCTACAAATTTAAAAAAATAAATAGTCGCTCTTCACTTGCATGCCAAAAGTTTTGCATGCCCCCAGATATAAAACAGAGTTTCAAGGTTACCCCTTCTTCTTTCCGTTAAAACATTTGTTTTACCGGGAGAGGTCTACCTCTTACAGGTTACCAAACATTGTTCTATTTACGGCGTAAACAAAACACTTCTTCGACGATGTTTCTCTAAATAAACAAAGGTGAGTGGTGATGCTCGCCAACCCACATAACTTTGACAAGAGAATCTTATTCCAGAATAACCCCCTCTTCCAGTCACGGATGGGAGTACAAACTAGTCATATTTTCTCGTGGAAACCTACCCTATACCCGAAGTTTTCCTGCCGACGAAGACCAGGATGCATGCCCCCTGGGTTTCAGTCATGTCCCCCAAATCACTCGCGCTCATCAGGCGGACGGACTGGAGGTTGAGACATTTCTTGCGTGAAAAGACCATTCAGGGATGGTATATGACTATTTGCTATGCGTGAATCGGGGAATGAAAGCTGGTCTACGAGCTTGACCACTCTTCCTTCGTGCGGAAAACACATTACTCTAAAGAGTGAGGAGACAATCGCTCCCATGCAATAAATATAGTCTCGTCCAAGGATTAGATTATAATCTAGGGGTCCTTGAACTACCATTACGTTCATTTGAACGGTTTTTCCTCTCAATGTTATGGGTACATTGGGAAGGATCCCTAACGGTCGACTGGTTCCTTTATCAAAGCCTGTTAGATTTCTCATCTCAGGTAAAAGCGATGACGAACCAAGCGCTTTCCAAGCAGTCGAGGAAAGGATACTCATAGAAGCCCCTTCATCTATGATGGTACTAGCCATAACCATTCTATATATTTGAACAATGATTCGGAACGGTACACTAGCTGGTAAACGGGGTCTGCCTAGTTGATTCCAATCAAAGGAGACAACTAGGTTGCTTGGAGGTGGGACCGAATAGACGGTCGGGTATGACTCTGACGAACTTCCTTCCTGTGGTAAAGGAACGGGTAGATTGCCCCCATGTTCGTTGGAGTCTGTGCTTACGAAAAGAATTTGGACGGTGTCATCCTTGTTCTCTTCGGTGACTGTATCATCTGAAGATGGAACCTCTGAAGGCAAGACCGGGTCAACTGCCGCCTCGACCTTTTGACTTTCGTCTGGTATGGGTTCAGATGGTTTATCTTCAATGATAGATGCTTCAGCCGACCACCTGAGCGGGCCAGCCGGATTTTCAACTAGTGACGGACTCGGCAAGATTTTTTTATATCCAGGAGGAAGTCGTAATGGTGAAACCGGACGATCGTCCAAAACTCTTTTAGCCTCATCTAAGAAGGGACAATGATGGATGGCATGATCGCCTTCGCACAGTTTACAAGGAAATCTATATTTTCCTTTTTGTCCTAGGGCTTCACTTTCACTAGTCGACAATGTGTTTTCAACATGATCATCAGAGGTTGACGACACCAGGTTGTACAAACGAGGAGACCAGTCCCTTAAGATTCGAGGGATGCAAGGACAATCTCTATGATAGTGGTCTCCTTTGCAAATGACACATGGCGATTTAGGCCTGGTCGGTGCAGTGTGTGGATTTTCGCTAGACGACGCTCGTTTGCCCCCATTCACTTTTAGCTCCTTCTTCTTCTTCTCTTTCTTCTTCTTTTCCTTCTTCTTCTTAGGTACTTGACTTTTGGCTTTACCAGCCCCATCAAGTGAAGAGGAAGGAGGAGAGGAAGAATTAGAGGAAGTAGAAGGTTGGTGGGTAACTCTGGACTCGTCTAGTTGCTGACTCGATTGTTCAGGAATTGCGGTGTTCTGAACGACAGAGGTTGAGAAGAGCCATACAGGCAAGCCGATTGTCAGTCCTGGAAGCGACAATGTGGCCATATGGGGTGCACCAACATCTCCCCAAGAGGAGAAGGGACTAGGATTTCCTCCAAGGGGAATTCCTTGGTTGGTGGATTCCATTTTCTCAACCCAAGATCAACGTAGGAAAGGGTAATGAATATTCTGTTTAAAATAAATTTTAGACGCTTTGACACAACTTGTTTTTTCAATTTTTAAGAGTCGAGAAAAAACAAAAGATGACTCTAGTCTCCTTCTATTTTTAATGAGCCTGAAGTGACAAGTGCTCAGATGGACCTTTTCTGTTAAAGAGTCTGAAAAGGAATGAAAGAGACTGCTCTGGAAATCTAGGTAGAGGGATTACCAAACCAATCGCAAAACTGCAGAATACTTTTTACGGTACGGCAGTCAATCTTCCTGAATGCTGTGTTCAGTGCATTGCGATCGATAGGGTGGCAGACACGGCTTCCTATGGATAAAGGATTAAGCCTATTGTGGTCTCCCAAAATATACTTGATGGTACATGGGAGCACAAGTCCGTACTGGCACTTATCGTCTCAAAGTGGAGGAATCACCCAACCATCAATGAGAACAACAGTTACCAGACTTTACGACGCCGGAATACGTCTCTAGCCTAGACTTCTAAATGTTGTGCGTTAGGTTCCAAAGAATTGTTCGATTCATTGAATTTATTTTATAGTTGATCTTGTTTATGAAGTTTGCCTTTCAGGTTCACCGCAAGATGTAGATGTAATTCCTAAAATTCAATCTAAGATGATAAACAATCTTTTTATCTTCTTTGTGCAATGAAAATCCTAGCTACTAAGGAAAGAAAGACAGAATTCTTTCACAAAGAGCAAAGAGCATACTCTAAATGCACTTTCCTAAATCAAACCAATCAGACTGTCTAAATGCAAATGCACATGCATGTATTTGTTTTCGACTTTCTTAGTATATGAATGATAAGAAGAAAGTTGATGCACAAATCTGAATTTCTTTTCAAGCAACAAATACCAACAAGTTTCTTTTCGAAATAAAAAATGGAGGCGATCACAACACCTTACGATTTTGAAATGAATACTTGTTTTGACACTAGAAAAATTACAAATTCAGACCAAAAACAATAGTAACAGGATAATCGACTATCAACAGCAATCAAACTCTTTCCTATGATTGAAATCGACACTTTTGACAGTTTCAAATCAAAGGACAACAGTACAATTACGCTACTTTTGCAAAGGAGAACTGAAAATGACTCAACAAACACACAAAAACATTTACAGTTCTTTTGTGCAAAGGAGGCGGAATAACAGCAAGGAAAAGGGGTTTCAAACAGACATATACTGATCACAGGCAGCAAAATTCATGAATAGAACTGGAAAGAATGAATCACAGAAACCAAAACTGCACCAAGCCTAGCCTGATCAACGCACCTGTAACACAGGGAATTTGAAATGCAGCGCACCTTCTACACTCGGTAAGTGCGCTGAATTTCAGATTCTCACAATAATACCTGCGCTGGGCCAGAAACGAGACTTTGCTTGGGTTCTGGGTCACAGTTTGCAGTTCAGTTCATGGGTTTTGGCCGCGCAAAAGGTAATCAGTAATTCAACAATCAGGGGTAGATCTAAGGAGGATCTAAGAGCTATCACAAGGGCAATCAGAGAGTTTGTGAATCAGTTGTTTAAATCATAAACAGATCCCGGAGATGGACTGAAGTGGCATTTATCTACTTTGCATTTTCTATAGCAAACACAGTTCGAATGCTACCTAGCATGACTTCAGACTCCGTCTGTAAGTTTATGAAATAGACAACAAGGAAGATAAACAAACAAACTAATTCGTCCCCAGTGGAGTCGCCATTTTGTTACAGGGAAAAGTGTCTACTCAGAACTGCTTATCCCACTAAGGTGTGATAGCTACCTTAGAAACAAACACAGTAAAGCTACTTTCATTTTTCCTTTATGAAGTATAGATAGAGAGGAACAAAGAAGACCAACCTCTGTCTTGCACTAATCTCCTGGTTTGGTTCCTCTCTTCTTTGATAGTCTTTCGCTACTTGTTCCCTTGCACGCCCAGCTTCATAGAGTACCTGTAAGATCACAGTAGCATGGCACTATACAAAGACATGGATCTATAATCATAAATAGTTTAGGATCAGATGTAAATTGACCATACAAATGTAGCAAACATAAATGACACAAGAGTATGGAGGAAAACTTGAATAGCTTTTATTGATAAACAAGAAAAAGCTAAGAGGAGTTACAACCAGTTGTTCTGACCCAGCATCAACCTCTCAGCAAGGAAGCCCCTCTTCACCTCATACAAATCTTAGATCACCCAACAATCTGATGTTTGTCTCAAGAAACCAACAGCAATTCCTTACAATATGCAAAATTCCAGCCTCTGGATCTCTGGGATGAGGGATCCATATATAGATATCTGTAATGGAGATGAGTCAGCTTATGATTTGATTAGTGTCTTCTCTCTGATAGTTCTTGCTTCCACTTGGAGATTGATGATCTCTTACTCATCCTTGGTCGAATTCAGAGAGGGAAGTGTCACAGGAGAAGTTTCTGGAAGCTTCCATTGCCTCTCCACCTCGCGGAATGACACTGCCATTTGTCATTTCTCGCCCATCGCACCCCATAGAAGGGCTTTTTGAAATGAAACGCACCCTCACAGTGTACTTAGGTGAGATGCAATGCAACTAGCCTGTGGAGCAGCTGAAATGATCCTGTTTTGACCAACTCTGAGCAGTTTTTCATGGAGAACTTCTTGGAGAAACTGTAATCAGTTGACCTTGTTCCTTTAGGGGTTAGAACAACACTTTTAGGGACTTAGGAGCCCTTGGTTTATGGTCATTTCATGCTTGGGGGTGTAGTGCCCAAAAATGTCTATAACAACAGTATATCCATTGCCTCTCCCACCGTATATTCCACCAAGAAAACCAGTTGCAAAATGAATGACAGAGTCGAAGGACATAAAGTATGGCACTATCACACCTTTATTTCCAGGCTCAATATGATTTACTAGAGAAAACCTGGGAAATATTCCACGACTAAAGTTTGCAGACAATTATTTCAATGATAGAAATACATATTCGTAGTTCTCACCAGATAAATACTTAAAACAAGTGCACTATCTTAAGAGTGGTGTGACAAGGTTAGAACCATAGCAGTGGGCAGCTATATTGGCACAGTCAGGCTTGTCTTTTAGGTAGAGAGAGAGTGCACTTCACTGAAGCAGAAGCTTGACTAGGAAATCCAAGAGAGAGATTAGGCAGTACAATAGTAGAAAAATATGAAGGAGGTGGTCAAAGCAACATTCCGAAAGGTTTCAAACATTGATGTCTGAGAAGAGGAACCAGTGGAGGACACCATCACGAAGCGTGAACTTGCAATAAAAGGATACAAGGATAAGATTTTGGATGTGCAATTTACATATGAGATGCAAATCAGCGAGACACACATGAAGCTACAACCAACCACACCAAAGGAAGTGCGAGAACAGAGGGAGGCTGATCATAAGGGAGCAATGGATGGCATATCCATGACAATGGAAGATTGTGTGAAGCTATTAGAGAAGAGCTTACATGTTTGGACTTCACTACAGAAAGATCCCAATGCCCAGAAACTACAAGAGGATATTTAGTAGAAGCAACAGTGGCTAGAGGACATTCAGGTAACTATGAGAACCTTACCAATCTCATAGAAGCTCGCAAAGGTCAATGAGGGAAATGCCCTCTAGAAGAAGATAGAGGAGTTGATGAAGGAAGAGTACTCTGACAGAGAGAATGCAACAATAGCAGGATTAGGCTCTCTAGCTGTCCCAAGCAGTGGATGAGAAGATTCAAGAGCTTCAATAGAGAGAGAAGGTAGTGATTCTTAAGGATATGGAACCAGTGAGAGAAGAACTATTGGAGGAAGTGTGCAACAAAGAGAAATGGGTCACAGACATTATGGAGCAGTTCAACAATTCCTACAACAACATCGCAGCTAATATTAGAGGCAAATCAGATAAGTGACTTAGGACAAGTCCCATGTCAATGTTCGGGGTCTGTTTGGCACAACCCAACTTGGCCTAGATTTTGGCAAAGACTCCGCATTTTGTGGGGCAGAGCGTGAAATGGAGCATGCAGTGGGACAAATTTATACCGCGACGTGTCATAAGGGATTTGAGGTGGGTCGAAGCCCCTCCTTTTTTAAAAGTGCATGGTTTCACAAGGGATCAATGGTTTTGGGGCCATAATTGCTTATTTTAAGGAGTCCATAGTATTTGGACTATGGTATTTTGATTATGTAACCCTATAATTTAATAGTATATATAGGGTAAAATAATAAGAAGATATATCAATAAGTTTTGATCCAAATCAGTGTTATGGGTGAATTATTATCATGATCTATAATTTGGTAGAAAAGGAGAGGATTTTGATGAGCCTCATAAATGGGTAATTATATGGCCTCATTTTACCTCCTAATCTAGTCAAATCAACCATGCTCTTAGCTTATTGTATGATTTTCTAATTATATTTATGCGTATAGAGTGGGTTGAGTTAGTTATGATGCCATGAGGTCTAATATGTGTTTAATGCAGATTATTGATGAATTTTGTGGTCAAAGTCAGGGATCCAGTGGACAAATAGCAACAATAACTTGAAGTGGACAAAGGAGAGGACTTATAGGAGGGAGTCCCCCTCATTTATTACTCCTCACTTTGAATTCCCCTTTATTCATCTTAGAGTACAAGCAGCCAAGTCATGCATTAGCAGGCAGCCGAGCAAGTGAAGGATGACTGATGACTATCTCGAGTTTTGGGAGCTAAGCCTCCCTAATTTAAAGGAAGCTATTGGTAGCTTCATTTGTTTAAGTAGAGGATCCTAGGGCTTCACTAGGGTCGGATTTTGTTGTACTTTTTCTTATGTAAACTCTACTCAACTTCGAGCTTATTATTTTGACAGTTTCATGTAATCTTGTTATTATTTTGGAAATAAAGATGGAATCATTTTTGAGTTAGCACTGAGTTACCTCAGAGGGTTGAAGCACTTGGGTTAGGGTCCAATCCAAGTAGCCAAGCTCCTCTTTACTTGTATATTGTATGTTTTATTTTAGTTGTAGATTAGATTGTTGTTAGATGTATTTCTTTCATGATTAAGAATAGATTGCTTTTGATGTTGCAGTAGTTTGCTTCCATTTGTGCTTTCTATAGCAGGTTAAGAAATGGTAAAGAAAAGATTCAAAAGGCTACCAATAGTGCCTTGACCTCTCTTCCTCCCTTTGGGACCATGATCTGAGGCAAAGACCCTCTTACTTCCCCAAAAACATAGATTTTCCTCATTCATAGGACTTCTAGCGTTTACAGCTTTCTAGTTGGTTAATAGTCTAGTTTGATTTGCTTTAGAACTACTCCATCATGTTCAATTCTTTATTTACCATAGCCTTCGTCCATACTTTCCTTTCTTGTAGCAGATATTAGCATTTCCTTTCATAGATCATAGTTTAGACTAGTTTGATGCAAAACTCTGTTTTTCTAGATGTACTTATTTCATTGTTTGCTTAATCTCACTGGTTGACTATCATTTGTTCATGCAGCAGATATGTTCTAGTAGTAGGCTAGCTTATCAGCCATCCCATCCTCCATTTGATCCATGCCCTATAGGTCGCCCATGTCTCCCCGCAATTCTGCCTTAGTTTCCTGCATTTTCCATATAATTCCTTCCTCTCTCCTTAAGCAAATCCAATCATCTTTCTATCTCCTAATGATTCTTGGTAGACCCTAGGTGCCCTAAAACCTCATTCCAACCTTCATCCACCTTTTCCACCCACTCTCATGCCCTCAAAACAACCAAAACTACTCTCGGCCTCCTCTTGTATGCCTCTTGTAAAACACTCTTTTCCCTCTTGTAGATTTCTTGTGTCCTCCTGTAGATTTTCCTGTAGGCTTTCTTTTGAAGGCTAAGTGTGAGAAAAGCCTCTAGAATGCCACTTGAGAGCTCCTGGTACCCAACCACACCATCCTACATCGTCTCAAGCTCCAAAATTGCCTTTCAACACCACCTATTCGCTGCCACATTCACGAAGAATAAATCACATACATGTCAAATTCACATAAAAATACCTAAAAATCCAAAAAAAATTTTTTTTTCTCATTTACTTCCAGAAATAGCTTAGTTAGATGTTTTTTACTTCATTAAATATAGATGGCATTCTTTTAATGGTTTTCATAGTGCTTTCTGCAAAAGTAGGATTAGTTGGGTAAGTAGGATTTACTTGGTTTGCTTTACATTTAAGTCCTTCTCCTTTATGCAATTAGAGTAGTATTTGTAGAGTATTCCTTCTCTCCTTCATCACATATAGAGATTCTTTTGGAATCCATAGAAGTTGGCTTGAGCTCCTAGTGATCTTGCGCAGGCTAACCAAGTGGCAAACTGCAGTAAGAACTAGTACTTGTGCATATAGCACCATCGCTTCCAAGTTTGTTACGAAATACTAGGTTGATAAGAGTAAAGAAGGCAACCCAGGAGTTGCAACATTATTGTTTCAATACTGGTGCTCACGAAGCATGTCTTGGCCTCCACTTCGTCCACTCGCTGAAGAAAAATAAAAAATAAAAAATAAGGACTCAAGTGAAAACCTCCATGAGGCGCTTGAGTCCCATCATTAGGTTGAAAACCTCTTCTGAGACGGCCGAGTGATGTCAAAAAAGAAAAGAGAAAAATAATATCGCTAGGTGAAAACCTCCCTTGGAGGCGCCCAGGGCAGGAAATTAGGGTGAAAACCTCCCTGAGGTGCTCTAGTTATTTTCAAAAAAAAAATGAGAGAAAAAGAAAAATGAATTTTCAGTTGCATTGCAAGTTTGCAGGAGGACTATAGGAAGCAGCAGAAGGTGCCAAGGGAGCCCTAAAACTAATACCATCACCTATCCTACCTTCCCACACCTTTCTCCATCATTCTTGGCATTATTTTCACCTCACTATGCTTCTTTTTCAAAAACTGTGTTTTTTACAAGAGGCTCTGTGTTTTCTACAGGAGGCTCCTGTAGGAACTACAGAGAGCTAGAAATGGATATAAAAGGCAGTTTGAGGGATAGCGAAGCTTCATAAAAGATCTATAAATCATCCTACAGTCTTCAAACATCCTTGCCATCATTTCCAAGCCTGCATCACATCCCAAGCATCATTCTTCTTCCTGCCTAAGGAAAACACAGAAAAAACAGCTTTTTAGGAAAAAGAAAAAAAAAGAATAGAAAGGAAACATCACCATCCACCTCACTTGAAGCCTACCTATTACCTCTCCATCTCTATCTACATCTCTAGGATCATCCTCATAGCTCCAAGCACAAAAAGAAGCTGAAGTTTCAAAGGGAGAAGCAACTACAAGAGCTCCTGTAGGAATTCCTGTAGCAACTGATCCCATTAAAGTCCAGCATTAGTAGCAAGAGGGTGCAAATATGAAGGTTGAATAAGACACCTGAAGATCAGATCTAGCCAGAGAGGAACCCGCACCAAGCACAACCACACATCAGCAAGCAGATAGCATGCATCAAAAGAAACAAAGGCATGCAGCAGAGAGAAAGAGCCACAACCTTCACTGCAAATACATTCGGATCTTAGGTAAGTAACTAACCCGCTCCTTTGTTTGCATTTGTATAATTAGAAGGCATGGAATAGAAAAAATATGGTTGAGGTTGAATGAGGAAAAGGTGGCCAGTTAACTTGGTGACCTTCAACTAGCTGACTCCACTCATTCGAATATGTCACCCACATGTGCGCATCGTCAACTCAGGAAAGATGTCAAGGACAAGTAGTGGAGGAAGTGTGAACTCCGATGTCATGAGGGATGATTATGAGGAAAGGGTCATGATGACAAGGTAGGTGGGGACCAACAGTCTGAATATGGCCAACGTACACTTGGCCAGCTCACCCTCCATCACCAGAAATATCCATAAAAAGCAATAAGTACTCCTCCCTGAGCACTCTCACCACCTTTTCCTTCATTCTCTCCTCGAAACTCCGCTCCTGCAATCTCCTCGTGCCCCCACAGCCTTGTAACCATCATTCTCCATTGATCTCTCCCATATTCTTGCTCTTGGCATTGTCTACAGGAGCACTTACAGGTTCTACAGGAGAACCTACAGGAATTCTACAAGAGGGACAACAGTCTTCTACAGGAGGGCCAGTGAGTTGTTTTGAAGGGAGAAAACACAGGTTTTAGCACAATTCTCAGGTTGAGGAGGTAGGTTATATGCATACCCCCATTGAATATCAAAATATGCAAGCAATGGTTAAATTTTGAGGAGGAAATAAAGCCTTTAGGTGGAGGAAATACATAAAAGAATTTCTGCTTATTTCTTAAAAAAACACAGTCTCTCTGTTTCTCTATTTTTCTTCAAAAATTGTTGTCTCCTTCTCCTCATTTGGTTTCCCAAAGAAGAATAAACAAAATGACAGGAGGTTTTATGAGGAAAGATCCCACCAACTCCTCCAGGCTCCATGCACATCCCGAAGTAGTGGACATATTCACAAGAGCAAATTGGATGAACTTTTTTGAGAAATTCTGAGGGTTTGATGAGGAAATTGCTCAAGAATTTGCCCACTCTTTGGTCCCTCACACCAGAACACATGCCACTGTCACCTTTAGAGGCCTTTCCATGGAGATAACCCCTGAATTTATCAGTAGGGTCACTACCCTTCCTCTTGGATTGCCTTGGAGTAAGGATGAGAAACCAATTGGCCAAGCTGCTAAGAAAAACTTCTTCCAAAACAATGAAATCCCTGTAGAATATAAAAATGGCATAAGAAGGGATAGAATACCATATCCTTGGGATGAGGTTAGCTACCAAATAATAAAGTATATTTCCTATGAGGGGAGGTACAACATTTTCTATGGTTACCACATTAGAATCCTTCATGAATTAAGATATGACATGGGCACTCCAGCCCCTCAGAAGCTCAGCATCCCCTACTTCCTCCTGCAGCCCCTCATTGACTCTAGTACTAAAGTAAAAGCAGGAAATCCAGAGCAGCTAGCTCACCATGGGTTAATCAAAATTTTAGTGGAAGAAGCCCTCCATACATTTACACTCCCTATAGCATGGGAAATATTCCGAAACATGACAGCTAAAGATGACATAAAGACCTTGACCTATGAGTCCCCCACTGCTGCTAGGCATGCTGGAAGGCAGAAAAGAAGAAGAAGAGTAGGAGCAGTGGAAGAAATAGACAGGAAGGTAGGATTATATGACAAGGAAGAGGAGACCACATCATAAGCATGGGATGCTAGGGAAGCCACCAGGGCCATAAAATATGAGGAGATGGACTAAGTTGCTCAAAGGATGAGCAACACTTTCAGTAGGGGGTGATGATGAGCCTCATAAATGGGTAATTATGTGGGCTCATTTTACTTCCTAACCTAGTCAAATCAACCATTCTCTTAGCTTATTGTATGAGTTTCTAATTATATCTATGCTTATAGAGTGGGTTGAGTTAGTTATGATGCCATGAGGTCTAATATGTGTTTAATGCAGATTATTGATGAATTTTGTGGTCAAAGTCAGGGATCCAGTGGACAAATGGCAGGAATAACTTGAAGTGGACAAATGATAGGACTTATAGGAGGGAGTCCCCCTCATTTATTACTCCTCATTTCGAATTCCCCTTCATTCAGCTCGGAGTACAAGAAACCAAGTCATGCATTAGCAGGAAACTACGCAAGTGAAGGATGACTGATGACTATCTCGAGTTTTGGGAGCCAAGCCTCCCTGATTTTAAGGAAGTTGTTGGTAGCTTTGTTTATATAGGTAGAGGGGCTTATGGCCTCACTAGGGTTGGATTTTTGTTGTACTTTTGCTTATGTAAACTCTGCTCAACTTTGAGCTTATTATTTTGACAGTTTCATGTAATCTTGTTATTATTTCGGAAATAAAGATGGAATATTTTTTGAGTTAGCACTGAGTTACCTCAAAGGGTTGAAGCTCTTAGGTTAGGGCCCAATCCAATCAGCCAAGCTCCTCTTTACTTGTATATTGTATGTTTTATTTCAGTTGTTGATTAGATTGTTGTTAGATGTATTTCTTTCATGATTAAGAATAGGGTGCTTTTGATGTTGTAGTAGTTTGATTCCATTTGTGCTTTCTAAAGTAGGTTAGGCAGTGGTAAAGAAAAGATTAAAAAGGCTAGAAATAGTGCCTTGGCCTCTCTTTCTCCCGTTGGTACCATGATCTAAGGCAAAGACCCTCTTGCTGCCCCAAAAACACAGATTTTCCTCATTCATAGGACTTCTAGTGTTTATAGCTTTCTAGTTGGTTAATAGTCTAGTTTGCTTTTCTTCAGAATTTCTCCATCCTATTCACTTCTTTATTTACCATAGTATTCTTCTATGCTTTCCTTTCTTGTAGCAGATATCAGCATTTCCTTTCATAGATCACAATTTAGACTAGTTTCATGCAAAACTTTGTTTTTCTAGATGCACTTATTTCATTGCTTGCTTAATCTCACTGGTTGACTGTTAGATGTTCATGCAATAGATGTCTTCTAGCAGTAGGCCAGATTATCAGCCATCCCATCCTCCATCTGATCCATGCCCTACAGGTCGCCCAAGTCTCCCCTCAATTCTGCCTTCGTTTCCTGCATTTTCCATAGAATTCCTTCCTCTCTCCTTGAGAAAATCGAATCATCTTTCTCTCTCCTAATGATTCTTGGTAGACCCTAGGTAGCCTAAAACCTCATTCCAACCTTCATCCACCTTTTCCACCTACTCTGACACCCTCAAAATAGGCAAAACAGCTCTCGGCCTCCTCCTATATGCCTCCTGTAGAATGTTGTTTTTCCTCCTGTAGATTTTCCTGTAGGATTTCTTTTGAAGGATGAGTGTGGGAAAAGCCTCCAGAAGGCCACTTGAGACCTCCTAGGACCTAACCACACCATCCTATATCCTATCAAGTTCCAAAACCACCTTTCAACACCACCTATTTGTTGCCACATTCACAAACAATAAATCACATACATGTCAAATTCACATAAAAATACCTAAAAATCCAAAGAGATGTTTTTTGCTCATTTACTTCCAAAAATAGCTTAGTTAGATGCTTTTTACTTCTTTGAATAGATAGATGGTAGTATTTTCATGGTTTTCATAATGCTTTATGCAAATGTAGGATTAGTTGGGTAAGTAGGATTTACTTGGTTTGCTTTACATTTCAGTCTTTCTCCTTTCTGCAGTTAGAGTAGTATCTGTAGAGTAGTCTTTCTCTCCTTTCATCACATATAGAGCTTCTTCTGGAATCCATAGAAGTTGGCTTGAGCTCCTAGTGATCTTGCGCCGGCTGACCAAGTGACAACCTGTAGTAAGAACTAGTACTTATGCATATAGCATCGTTGCTTCCAAGTTTGTTACGAACTACCGGGTTGATAAGAGTAAAGAAGGTAGCCCAGGATTTGCAGCATTATTGTTGCAATACTGGTGCTCACCAAATTTGCAACTTAGTGTGTAGAGAGCCTATAGCTTAGTGTGCATGCCAAGAACTGGTTGTTTCTAAAAGATTCATTATATTAAGCAACATTTCTTGTCGATGTAGCCCTATATTGGGGTGAACCATGTTAATTTGGTGTTTTTATGTGTCATTTTACTTCATCACAGTGATATTTTATGGTTTTATATGCCATGTTTAAGTGTTTAATCTAATGCAGTGAAGTGATTTATAAAATGATAAGAATAAAATAACATAATAATACCACATCTCCTAGTCCCTCAACGCTAAAGAAACCTAGTTCCGCATCCTCCCATAGTCACCTCGAACGAGATTGTGATCTGCTTGCAGGTCATTGCCGAAAGGGCCAATGATCAAGGTTTTTGTTGGTGTATAGTATAGATTGAACCTGAGTCAACCCAAAACAAGCCAACACTACTTCTAGATCAAAGGATTTAAGTTTACCTTCACCCTTTTGGAGTTTTTCCCTTGTTATCATACACCTGCAATTCACATCAGCAAAAGACCTACTCTAATACCAAACTTGATCCAGATATTTTTACTTCAAGGATGTATTCATCATTCCATATAAAAGAGCATGATAACCAAAAATGCATACACATCAAAGAATAGGAAAAATATAAGCAACCATAAAAATAATACACCCACAAAACTTGATAACAAAGTTTGTCCATAGTGGACTATGTCTCTAGGTCGTACTCAAATTGGGGAGGTCTCTTCATTCATCAACATCAAAATCAAAATGAATAAATGGAAAAATACACCTTATACCTCCAAATATAGCGATGGCCTAAAAATGGGTTTCTCGGATAATAAACTCATTTGCACAATTAGGATCTTGGTGAAAAATCATGAAGTTTGAGCATAAACACAACCCCTTTCTTCCATGGTCAAAATTGGGCTCCCTAGAAATATTTTAGATTCCTCAGAAGATTCTCGTCTAGAGATGGAAGAAAAATACACTGATCAGATGAATAAATGGAGTGCGTGGTAGAATTCTTGGTGAAAATCTGGTTCATATAAGTACAAACTTGGCTTATTTCTGTCACTTTGAATTAATAGAATCTAAAAATTCCCTACAATATTCCCCCACAGAAAATTATAAGGAATATTCTCGAGGAATATTCCTGATTCCCCTCGAAATCCATGTCTGTTGCACAACCATATAACACCTGGTTCCCTGACGTGGCCTCTCTCTCTGTCAACGTGTATCCTCCCACCTTTGCTCGACATTTAGGTGAGTTTAACTGTTGGAGGGCCACTTTGGTTTCAATATCCAAGTGGTCACTTTAATGGTAAGTCGTTGGGTTTGTTGCTTGGAGGCCTTATGTTGAAACCTAGACTTAGGAATTTTACTATCACTTTGTGTTATATTTTGGGTATCATTATTGCCACTAGCGGACTGGCCGACGACTTTGCCGGGTGGGTTCGACTCCCATTGGTCTCTTATATGTGTTCAACCATTGCCTATTAAACAATATATATCATATTGACCGTTGGTCAGCAAGTTTTCAAGTTGGCTGGTCCTCCTTCCATTTTTTATTATGTTAAACATTATAGTTAAAAACCATCACCACGTTTTTAGGGTTCATTGGAAACAATAAGTAGGCGACAATTTTGTCCTTTCGGTCTGCTGATAAGTGCCAAAATGTCGGTTAGTTAGTGAAATTTTTGACTACTAATTGGGCACCATGTGGCACGTTCTTATTGATTTGTACCACCCACTGGGGTACTCACTGTCCAGTTGACATCATTTTCCATATAGCCGACATCATCTGCCACATGTCAACCCTTGATTGGCTATCGTTGCTAACAATATGTTGGGATGGAGTCCCCACAGGTAGAATTGAATAAATTAGCCAATTTTTGTAAAGAATTTTGTAAGAGATGTAAAGTCTTTGCAGAATGTGGATCCAGAGTGTGCAGATAGATAGATTCAAAGGGGCTTTATCCCCTTTTTTTTGTTAGTTTTGAAGACTCACCCATGAGACAAGGGCCACGATATTGTATTAGAAAAGCTATAAATAAATAAGTGTTAGTGAGTCTTAAAGATAAGTTTGGGTAGAGAATCCAGTACCTTAAAGAGTTTTGTCTTCTTAGGCAAGAGCTAAGCTAGGAAGGCTCTGCTTCCTGCGCTTAGGTAGAGAAGGGAAGGCTCCCACAGTTGAGTGCACAAAAGGTGTGGGTAGAGCATAGAAAATTTTAGGGGCGAATGTTCACCCTTTGGCGAAATTAAGGGGTTTTAAATTTTTAGTGGGCGAATATTTTGTATCATAGTACATTTTTACAAATCACCGCAAATAGCCCACCTTATATTAAGGGAGAGGGTAAAAAAGGTAAATTTAGCCCTTGAAATTAGGAGTTACAACCTTCCATTCGCCCATTTTCAAGAATAGGTTTTATTTAAGTGAATCCTATGGGCCAAATACCATATTTATAAAAGAGGTATGGTAAATTAATAAAAATATAAATAAATGAGAAGTATGGTAAATAAATAAAACATTTTTTATATTTACTCCATAAGTCACGTTATATACATGCAAGGGTGTAAACAAATAAAAATATAAGTAAAGTGGAGGTATGGTAAATAAATAAAACCTCTTTTTATACTTACTCAAAAGGTATGGTAAATAAATAAAAATATAAATAAACTATACGTATGGTAAATAAATAAAAATATAAATAAACTATACGTATGGTAAATAAATAAAACCTCTTTTTATATTTAGTCCATAACCCTCGTTCTATTTATGAAGGCTCAAGAAAGAGGTTTTATTTAAGTGAATCCCATGGGCCGAATACCATATTTGTAAAAGAGGTATGGTAAATTAATAAAAATATAAATAAACAAGAGGTATGGTAAAAAAATAAAACATTTTTTATATTTACTCCATAAGTCACCTTATATTTAGGAACACTCAAAAAATGCGTTATATTTAGGTGAAACCTATGGGCAAAATGCTATGGGACAAATATCATGGACTAGATTGTTATTAATACCATGCAAAAAAACATTATTAACCCTAATATTAGTATTAATAAAAATAAGAATGGCACATGGTATTGACCCATGGTATTCACCAAAATGGCACATGGTATTGACCCATGGTATTCACCTGGAATGTAGCCTATTTAAATGGCGGAATTAAACTAGCATAGATCCATCTTTACACTGGATCTACTAACCCCCGAAAGGTATCAAATATCATGATATGCAAACTAGCATAGAGTGAAAAAATATTTGATCCCTCTCAGGGCTTGGTGGATATTAATTTTTATAAATTACTTGTAGTAATTTTTTAGCTCCAGGTTTATGATAACCCATAGTAATACCAAGATCTTACAAGATTTTGTAATTAAGTAAAATATTCGCCATGCTTGGTGAGAGATTCGCCAAAAAATTATATATACATATTATATTATTGATAAAATAGCCTTCCATTTTTCCTATATACCATGGAGATTCGCCCATTTATTATACTTATAAATTTAGCGGGGGTTCTTAAAATTTTCCCTGGGGTAGAGTCTGCAGCTGAGTGCATGGATCCCTACAATTGTGTGTGCAGGGTAGGAGAGTCTATAATCAATGACTTGAATATCAATAAAGACTGTCTATCAATGAATTACTGAGTATTTCCACTATATATGCTTAAATTATATGTTTCTGATTAATGATATGCTTTATGAAATATTGATTGAATGCTACATGAATTTACTGAATATGTCTTAATAATACATGAAATTGATGTTTAGCCACTTCCGTGAGGTTATAGACCATCACACTAGTCTCTGGATGTGGAAACTTGGTTCTTGCATTCCCCAATACTACTTCGGGTGAGACTGCAGCCTGCGCTATGTGGGTTGTTGGCAAAAGGGCCAGTAATGTAGGGTTTTGTTAGTTGGCATAACTAACTCTAAACCTGGGTCAGGACCCTCTAAGCCAACAAATGGTTCCATTTCCGGGACCAGGATCTTCTTAAATATATGTGTGATGTCACATCATTGGAAGCCGACTAAGAAAGATATTGAAAAGTGGTTAGATTGGAAGATTCACGAGTCTGCGGCTCAAGAAAATAGGAATCCACACCTTTCAAAGGAAGATTGGTTGAATATATATCTGTATATAGAGGTACACAAAATCTTCTACTACACTTTCCCAATTGAACTATACGAGTGGTTAGCTAAATTAACAGATAGTCAAGGAAGGTGGAAGCTTGATAGCCCTATAGTGTGGACTCCAGAATTGGTGTGAGGACTAGAGGCCTTTGAAAAGAAGATTGTGTAGGTTGTCGATAATTGGCTTGATCAAATTCTGGGAGGATTTGTTATGGAATTTGCAGTTGACACTTCATCCAGCTATAGTGAAGTGGAGTAAAGATTCTTCAAGCGACCACGAGGTAAGTATTTAAGGTCATTGAATACTTGGATTAAATTGTTATTATGTGGAAAGAGGGTAATTCCATTACCTTGATGTTCGGAGCTACATGAAGTGGAAGGTTCTTTAGAAATTGTGAAGAATCAGGACCATAGTATAGCCCATTGATTGGACCTCCTTCAAGTGATGACAGAGGGGTGGTGCAGACTACATCACAAAGCATTGTTTAGCTAATAAAGCAGGGTATTCCTAGAACACATCATCCATCCACTCCATCTCCACCTCAACCTCCACCTCCACCACATACACCTTCACCCACACCTCCACCTCAACTGTCACCATTCAACATGTCGAATGCAATGAAGATGTCGATATTCAAGGGCATGGGAAGAGAAGATCCAGAGCAGTTTTGGTTTGTTGCGAACATTGTATGGGCAACACAACAAATCACCAATGATAATATAAAGAAGGCAAAATTTTTTACCGCCTTGCAGGATTCTGCACTCACCTGGTACATTAAGTATTGTGCTGACAATCCTCATGCATCGCTAGCAGAAATTTAGATAACTTTTAACAAAGACTTTAGTAAGCCTAAATCCGAGGCGTAGTCAATAATTTAATTTAAATAGATCAGGATGAAGGTTTAGGAAACACCTTAGGACTTTGATCATAGGTTGAAGTGTCAGATCAGACAAGCTAACATGTAAATCTCAAATAGCCAACATCGTGACTGGTTCATCGCGCCAATTTTGCCCCATTTAAGAATTTCTCTGTTAGAGCAGAATATAGAAACATAGGAAGAAGCCTTAGAGATTGCAGTGAGGCTGCATGCATCACTTATTCAGGATACGAACCTAGGGGTATAGCAGATCCACTCGCAGTTATCAAGCCTACACCTAGAGTTACTGAGTTTGAAGAAAGAAAAGGAGACTAAGCTAGAAGTGCACACAAAGGTTTGGTGCTTGAAGTGCAAGGTCCACGAGAATGAGAAGTATCATTGTCCAGTATATGTGAACTATCTTATATGGGGAGGGCCAGCCCCCTTGAAGCCAAAATCCTCAGTCGAGCCAAGCACGTGAATTATGTTATGGTGCGCCATTTGTCAAGTCATTAGGAAACATGTGATGGATAAATACCACTTGCTTTACAAGTTAGTTCAGACTCCTTAGCAGTTGTTCTATAATTTCTGTAAATTTGTGGGCCACTATGAGCATCATGTCAAATCTATGAGCTAATGATGAAAAGAACCCCTACTTACTGTATGCACGAAGAAACTCGACCTCCAGATCAAGGCACTGGAGGAACATGTGTAGGTTTTCAAGGCTGAGGAAGAGGACGAGGAGGAGGACCAGGTAGAGGTCGTGGTCAAATTATTTGCCATAATTACGGACATCTCATGCACTTCAAGTGATATTTCCCTATTCCTACAAACCCTTCTTGTTAATATTGTAGATAGTTCGACCATGCCATAGAAGAATGTCTGATGTTAATACCAAAAATGCAAGAGAACAAAATGCCGCCCAAGCAGCCTACGCAGAATTTACAAATGATGAGGGTTGAACCCCACAAGGAGGATCAAAGCATTAATATTATACTAAGAAGTGGTATGACAACTAGTACAGATAAGGGTAAGCAGCCTGAAGAGGATGGATGGGTCCTTAAATCTCTGGAGAAAGAATTCAGCTTCGATCTTAATTGTGCTAAGGAAACATTCATGGAAGCCAAGAAGAGATTCGCTGAGGCCTCCACCTTAGGAAGCCATGAAAAGACACAAGAAACCAGTGTGACACAAGAGGTTGATCCTTCCATACTCACTACCTTTTTGGAAACCTGAATAAAGTTACTGCACGACAAGAAGGTTGTGGAAGGATTGCAGGACCTAATAGGTAAGTGCACCAATAAGGAAAAGACTCCTTCAGAGCAGCCCACAGTTAGAAAAATTGGTAAGCATAAGGTGCGAATAGGGCAAGAGATGTGGCTAACACCACAGATATGTGATTATGAAATGGACCAGGTCATTTTGGATTTGAAGTCTGATGCGAATGTTCTACCAAAATAGATGTGGTAAAGGATGGGGAGACTTGCACTGTAGTGGTCTCTGATTCAGAGCAGGATGGCGAATCGATAGAAATCATCCCCATGGGATACTTATATGGAGTGACGATTGATATTGATGGTGCGAGTGCAGTAGAGGACTTTGAAATTATAGAAATTGTCGATGACAATAATCCCTACCCTGCACTCCTGGGAATTGACTGGGCTATTGAGATGAATGGGGTCATTAATATGAAGAAGGGGATAATGTCGTTTGAAAGAAAGTCACTTATGGTTATAGTGCCACTAGATCCTGCAGAAGGGGCGCACTATACTGAAACATTTCGCGATTATGTGGAAAGTGATGATGAGATGGATCAAATCTACAAGATAACAGTGAAAGATCGGGATTTGGATCAAATCCAATGGTAGATGGACAGATTGCATGGGACCAGGAAAGTTCTTTCATTTCTGATTCAGAAGAGAAATTAGAGCATTTGCAGAATCGCTTACATGAAGTTTCTACATTATGATGCAATATGATGACGTAATCACTACGCTGTGTTTCATCGGAGGTAAGAAAGTTAACATATTATGATGGTTTGATTGATGCAGATGTGTTTTTAAATGAAGTTGAGCATGAAGTCCGTGAGGACCACCACTTTCAAGCATTGGAGTTAGCACTGCACGCTACACCCGCACGATGGTGAGGTATGTGTGGAGTACTGAAGAAGGTATGTTTTCATTGACTATTTTGTCATCTTTTCTTTAGAACTCGTAACATCTTTGCATCATGAACTAGGTAGATAATGGGAAATCATGACAAATCTATAAAGATTTATATGCAACATGAAAACACTAATAATTTCCATTTCTTATGCAGGAAAAGGGAAAAACTAAAGATTGCCACTCCAAAGAAAAAGACAGGGCCAAGCTAACCGCTGTCCCTTTAGTGGGGAACCATATGAAAACAAGATGATCTAAATTAAAACATCTGAGCCAAGGAAAGGAAAAGGAGATATCGACTCGGTGCAAGAAAACGACCGGATAATTGAAGGATTAACAGCTTGGCGAATCCCTCAAGATCCTTTGATCTTGAGGGATCGCTGCTTTAACTATTTTTGCATCCTTGATATCTCCGCTTCAACTATTATAAGTAGGGGCAACACTGCTAGCTCAGGGGGAGATGGTTAATTTTCATGTAACTTTGCTCTGTATTTGAAACTTTGATCATCAACTCTCGTTGAGAAGCGATCCACTGTAACTCTGTTTTAATGCTTTAATACAAGTCTGGTTGTTGTTCCATCTGCAATTCTGGAATAATCCCAAGCGGTGTGTCCCTAGAGGCTAAGGGCCCAGCCCTGGTGGAACACTTGCTCCTATATCATTATCTTTAGTTCGTGTGTGGTTTGTATTATCAGCTTTAATCGGTAATCTGGTGTGTTTTGTTATCTTATATCACAGCTCTGTTATATTTTATATATCGTTCTCTGCAACAGGAAAGTCGTATTGTGCATTATGATATTATAACGTATTGTTGTTCCTTTAAAGTCATTAATGTGACATTATCATTCTTTACAGAATATTATTGTTGTTCAATTGCAGAGTAACCGAGCTGTAATCTTCTTAAGTTGGTATTACTGTATTCGTCTATGGTTTATACTTCATACGATTGCTGTTCAATTGACATTGCTATTCCATTATGAATTGTGATTGTTATCCTTTCTAACCGAGATCAATACTTGTGGTATCAGACTCAGATTACTATATCCCTGTATGCTGTGTGTATTATTTATTTCAGCACCGTGTATTCAGAATTGACTCTAAGCATTGTTATATATTTCATTGGTAATTGGTTGCCGTTCCATTTCTATTTGTTGTCTGATTTCTTCTTTAAGTAAAGATTGCCATTTGATTTCTGTAGGATAAGATTGATGTACTTGTTCCTGTAGATTAAGGTGTTGTTGCTCATCAGACTTAGTTGTTGTTACATTTCCTAGTTGTTGTTCCATTTCTTAATTGTTGTTCCATTTCATGTTATTTGCGTTACTGATTACTTTGGTGTGCAGAACGATATGAAACTGTAGTGGGCATTGGCATTTGTTGTCTAGTCCCCAGATTGATGATCTGTTCCTTGATTACTTTTAGTTACATCAGTTTCCAAAGGGATGAGTTATTGTTACTGGACCCTTGACTGATAAATTGCTTAGTTTTCCGAGTGCATGATTTAGGCTTCAAAGTATTTTGTTGTAAGTAGATTTTCTTTCAAGCATCCGTTTACTCTTGTATTTTCTTGAGCACTATACTACTAGCATTACTCTGACAAATGACAGCCTCAAACTGAGTACACTCTTTGAGATAACAAATCATTCTTGGATTGACAAGTTAATGTGAGGTAATTAGAGGTGAAAAAGACCCTTTTTACGGCTCGACATTTTGGTGCCGTTGCCGGGGAAGAGTGTAGCCATTTGTTTCTTTTCCAGAGTAGTGTAAGAACCTGTTAGGAAAGAATTGGGTTTTAAAAATGGAAGGTAAGAACCTGCATGTGGAGTATGTAATAGCCCTGCTCCCCTGCCCGCTTTCCTACAGATTTGTTGCTATTTTGTTTGGGTAGAACCTAGCAGTTGATTTGTGTGCATGACTAAGCAGAAAAAGCCAGAAAAGAATCCCAAACCTCTACCCAAGCCTGATAAAGCTAAGGGGCCAGTGACCCTTGGCCGATCGACCTTTATAGACGAAATACTTAAGAAAGCAGAATCTTAGCCTTCAGTAGGACCTAGAAAAGTTACTTCTAGACAACATACTAGTTCCCTTCAGGCCACATGATCACCATCTATAGCCTTTTCTGAGGTGCATAGTCAAACCGAAAAGCAATATTTTCAAGAAATTGAAAATTCTAGCCCAGAATCATTGCAAGAAGGGAACCTTAGCAATCTTTGTTAAGGAAGGGGAGAAACAGAAGAAGTGGAAGAACCAAAATATCCTCTTAGGGTAATTCAGCCACTAAACAACCTAGATAAGGGAAGTGCCGCAAAAATCATTTATAACAAAATTCAAGAACCTGAATCCCCTTAGACATTAGGCACTCTCATCATCCCAGATAAAGGAAGTGATGTAAAGGCCATCCGCATTAGAACCATTCCCCCTCAACAACCTAGGAATACTCTCCTAGAGATCCCAAAAGGCTATTAGCACATATTTGACCAAATGGCCCAGAATCAGCCTAACACCCAAACCTCTACACTGCAATACCCCATTGTGGATTTTGTAGCCAATGCACCTATGAAAGCAATTCCCCTCTAGCATATCCCTACATTCCATGGCCTTGCATCAGAAGATCTGGATGCATTTATGTTTGAATTCAACATGCTGTGTAGAGGATATGACTATACTATTAATCCCCAGAAAGTGAAATTATTTCCCTCTACATTAAAAGGAGCTACTTTGAGATGGTTTATGGGATTAGGTGGTGGTGTTATAAATAATTGGGATCAAATGAAAGAGTCTTTTCTAAAAAAGTATCAGGACTATTGCAGGTCTCAAGAGTTAAAAGATGAAATATTTCAGATGGTAGCTAAACCAAATGAAACATTGGAAGAGTATGTTGAACAATTCCAGTATAATCTTCAAAGATCTCCTTATGCATCATTACCCTTACCTGATAATGTATTAAAAACAACATTAATTAGGGGAATGAAGGAACAATGGATTGAGACATTAAACATTATGGGGAAAGGAGATATTTATCAAGAAAATTTTGCTGACATTATTGATTTATGTATCAGGAGTTCGAGAGGCAGCACAAGACTAAAACTAGCAGAGCATGATCGATTTGTAAGAGATAATAGAATTTCGGCAGAAGGAGTAACTCGTGCAGAAATTGGAAATTTATTAGAAAATTTTAAAACTGACATATTGGGGACGCTGACAACACAACTTGATATTATGCAGGCTAAACAAAAGCAAGCAGAAGCAGAACAGAATTTGGAAATCTTCTGTCCCAGATGCAGAAAGAAACATAGCCACAAGGAGTGTCCATTAGATGCAGTTCAAGTTTGCGCAATTTGTATAAAAGACCACTCCACATAGAGCTACCCCTCACTTCTTGGATTGAAAGCAGTATACAAGGAAGCAGAAGAAGAGCCAGAACTAGTGTATCTACTTAATCAACGCCATCAGTGGCAGCCACGAAAAATAGGTATGTTTTCAAACCCAGCTTCTTCTTTCTAGCCTCAGCAATACCATGCTCAACAATAAATACAATGTGGAGAAATCAACCTCCCTTCTCTAATTGGTCACAACAATCATTCCCTTCATCATCTCCATGGCCGAATCAAGCAAACCAACCCAATTGGCCAAATTTTCCCTATACCCCACCATATTGGCAAAACAATGTTTTTCCACCATAATGGACTCCTCATACTTCACAGAGTCAAACCTGGCAGACAAACTGGCAAAGATCGATGAATCAGGTAGTAGGAACCATCCTGATCCCTCAACCTACACTGCCAGCCCTACAACAAAACCCCCAGTCTAACTTAAGGCCGCAACTCCCAGACCAACCCAACCCCAGTCCAAATAATAGACTGGTCCAATCCATTCAAATAATTGAAACACCAGAGATAGGAACCGATCTAAGAGAGTGTAATGACCTTCAATTAAGATCTAGGTGTATCATTGAAATAGAGGGAGATAAAACAGTTCAAGTTGAAGATCAGTTACCTGTAGAACAACCATTGCAAGAAGAGGACGTGCCCAGACAACAAAGTACTGATCTAGCAACCACATCCTCTCCTCCATTCCCAGAACGCTTAATTATAACTCGACCTATACAATATCCTGATTTTGACATTCTGGGAGAATTACGAAATCTGTACATAAAAATCCCGCTCCTCCAAGCCATTCAAGACATCCCGATATATGCAAAGACTATCAAAGAGCTATGTATAAAGAAACCAAGGAGGACAATAACAAATAACCCAAAAGTCCAAGTAGTTGGCACTTTATCTGACTTATTATCATGAAAAGAAACACGCATTAAATACGAAGACCCAGGAAATCCAATAGTAATAGTACAAATCTATGGTCAAACCTTCTCAAATGCCTTACTTGATCTAGGAGCTACAATTAACATCTTAACAACCACTACTTGCCAGAAACTCGGCATTACATCAGTAGAAACAACCTCCACTTTGCTAGAACTGGCTGATCGATCTATAGTTAGGCCAGAAGGCACACTACATGATGTTATGGTATCTGTTGACTCCTAGGAATATCCAGCCGATTTTCTGATAATAAACCCCAAAAACTGACTCGATGGACATCCATTGATCTTAGGTAGACCTTGGCTCGCAACTGTCGATGCTTATATTGGTTGTCGACAAGGTAATATGACCATTACTAGGGGACAAATATTAAGAATCTAGCTTTATACCCCCCAGCGCAGCCAAGTGTCACAATAATCAAAACTAACAAGCATCCTGTATCATACCTCATCGAAAGTATCAGATCTCCATTAACCATACAAGAGGCCCTCGATTTCAAAGACCAAACAAAAGATGATGCCATTAATAATTTCATTAGCTAAGCTGAACCCAGATCCCACGTTGATCTGAATTTGAAACTACTTGAAATTTGTTTGCAAGGTATTCAATTCAGAATTAAACATGTTTAAAAGATTTCCATGTCTTGCAGAAAGAAAACACATGAAATTTTCAGCTGTTCATGACCCATTTAAGCATAGCAGAGTTATTTCCTTTTGATGTTTAACACATTAAAATGAATTTGATCTGAAAAATAAATCAACCAGAAATGAAAAAAAAAGTTGATAAAGCAGTTCACCCCCTCCAGGGCTACGTCTGTTGGGTCCAAAGCTCCCAACCGGGCTTGTCCTTGTTTTTATTAAATGCTAAAATTGAAAATACAGCTGAATAGAAGCATCTACAGGTGAAATAGATGGAAAAAATGGATTCACAACACTTGAATCCTTCAGGATTGACTATTGGATCACCTCCAATGGATACCTGCAACCCTATACAGTCTTCACAAAACTGGGCCCTAGTGGCTCCTAGAACTTTCACGGCTCCAAAACCTTTGAAATTGACCTCAGATGGCTGTAAGACCTCCACCAGTGGCTTCAGAAGGTCGAACATACCCAAAAAAAAAAAAAAAATCGTCCAAAACTGACTTTCCTAGTCAAAGTTATGGCCATTTAAAGTTTCTCCAGTTTTTCCCTAGAAAAATTCCAGCTAACTTTAGTTAACTCCAGATAGCTCCGCCAATTATGGCGGGTCCGCCAAATTTGGCGCTCCTGCCAAAATTCCGCTAACTTAACTGCAGTTACATTTAATGTTTGGTGGTTGCCTTGGATTTTGTGCCAAGCGGAATATTCCTTTTTTAATTTTTTTTTGAAAAATTAAAATTTCTATTGTTATGGACAAATTCTTCTTTTTACCATAACTTCCTCATACGGCGACCGTTTTTCGAACCGTTTGCGGCGCCGGAATCGGAAAGATGAGAAATTTCCAGTAATTTAACTTTGAACCAGTTCTAAGCACTTTAAATTTTGAGCATTTTACGACACTTAGGACATGAGCACCTGATCACGCCTCCCCATTGGGAAGCTTTTGGACCCCAAAAGCCTTCAACTACCTGTTAAAGAGGTGAGGGTACAGCTCCCTCACTCTATCCACCTCCATCCACTTTTTCTTGTTCGGTTTGCTGCCTTTGAAACCAACCCAAACATAATCTACACTGCCCCTCCTTGAAGTGCGTGTCCTTCTGTCAAGGATTGTATCTTCTTTTACCTCATCTAAGAATTCTGGCGAGAAATCTTCTATAGATGGCAGCTGAACAACATTTTCATGATCAGCAATCAAAGGAGGTTCATAAAAACGTAAGTTCTCCACATTGACAACAGAATACATTTGCATGTAGGAAGGCAAATCTAATTGAAAAGCATTATTTCCAACCTTCTTGAGGATTTTGAATGGACCATAACGAATAGGCTTCATCTTTTTACCTTCTCCTTGCATCCTTTCCTTACTAATGTATAGTCATACCTCATCCCCTTCTTGAAACTTGTGATCGACTCTATGCTTCTCATGTCTTTCCTTGTACTTGCCTTGACTCTTCTCGAGCTGTTCTTGAATTTGCTGATGTATTTACTGAATTCTTTCAATGAATGAACGAGCTTTGTCAATGTCACTATGTCCCTCAATGGCGACATCTTTCTCAAGAATGAAATCAAGAGGTGATTTTGGCAAATAACCAAAACAAGCTTCAAACGGTGAGGTGTTTGTGGAAGAGTGCTTGGCACGATTGTAAGCATGCTGTATGTAGTGCAAATGTTCATCCCAAAGCTTGGGATGCTTGCTGCAATAACCTCTCAAGAGGTGCACAATGGTTCTGTTCACAACTTCGGTTTGTCCATCTATTTGCGGATGGAAAGCAGTACTTTTCTTCAACTTTGTGTCCATCATCTCCCATAGGTTGGACCAAAAATTCCCCACAAATTTGGAATCCCTGTCACTAAGAATGGAAGTAGGCAAACCAAAGTGAATCCATACATGATGAAAAAATAATTCAGCAGTTTGTTCAGCAGTTATAGTTTTCTTACAAGGCATAAGTATACACATTTTGCTGAAATGATCAACTACTACATATAAATAATCATGCTGCTTTCGAGATTTTGGCAAACCTCCTACAAAATCCATAGAGATGCTCTCCCATGGTCTAGAAGGTACCGGAAAAGGAGTATACAAACCAAGCTTCCTGTTGCTAGGCTTGCTTGTAGCACATAATGAACAACCTCTTATGAACCTTGAAACAGAATCTACCATGCGAGGCCAATAGCAATACCTCTGTAGATGTGCAACTGTTTTGCTCACACCAAAATGGCTAGCAATAAGAGAAGAATGAGCTTCTCTTATGACATTTATCCTCTCCCCCTGTGGTATACACAACTTGCCCAAATGGAATATCAAATTGTTATGCATATGATAGTCATTTTCCTCTACATGATTTCCTTTACTCAAGTTAGCATACACATCTTTAAAGTCATCATCAGATGCATATTGTTCTATGTAACTATCATGTACAATGGAATCATTCTTAAGTAAAGTAACAGCACCAATAATAGGCCTTGAAAGCATATCAGCAACCTTATTCAAAGTACCTTTCTTATACCTTATTACCAAATGGAATTGTTGCAAGAAGCTCATCCATCTGAAGTGTCGTGACTGTTGTAACTTGCTTTGTGATTGCAAGTACTGTAAGGGATGATGGTCGGTATGTATAACAGTTTCTTTGCCCATCAAGTAGTGTTTCCACTTTTTGACGCTTTGTACCAACGCATACAAATCCTTATCATATGTAGGATAATTTACAACAGTACCATTAAAAGTTTCAGAATGAAAAGCAATAGACTTACCATGCTGTAGAAGAACTGCAACCATAGCATAATCACTAGCATCAGTTTGTATCTCAAATGGCTGTCTCAAATCCGGTAATGCAAGGACTGGAGCTGAACTAATCTTCTCTTTCAAAGATTCCAAAGATTTTTGCTGCTTGCCTCCCCATTGGAAAGCATGCTTCACACTTGTCACTGCATGCATAGGAGCTGCTATAGAAGAGAAGTTAGAGATAAACTTCCTCCAATATTGAGCTGCACCCAAAAAACTTCTTACCTCTGTTATGGATTTGGGAGTAGGCCACTTCACAATAGCCTCAATCTTAGCAGGATCAATTCTCAAAGCACTTCCTCCTACTATGTGTCCCAAATAAACCAAAGAAGTCTTTCCAAATTCACACTTTGACATTTTAAGAAATAATTGATTCTTCTTCAAAACATCAAGTACTTTTCTAACATGCATGACATGATCTTCTCTAGACTTGCTGAAAATTAAGATGTCATCTAAGTAGACAATAACGAAATCATCAAGAAAAGGACGCAAGACATCATCCATTACCCACATGAAAGTTGCAGGTGCATTGCACAAACCAAACGGCATCACAAGCCACTCAAAGAGTCCTTGTTTGGTTTTAAAGGCTGTCTTCCAAATGTCACTTTCTTCAATTCTTACTTGATGATATCCACTGCGCAAGTCTAGCTTAGTGAAATATCGAGCATCTTTCAGCTGGTCTATCAAATCATCTATCCTTGGGAGTGGGTAATGATTCTTTATCGTTATCTTGTTCAAGGCCCTGAAATCAACACACATACGCCAAGTGCCATCTTTCTTTGGAATCAATACAATCGGTGACCCACATGGCGAAGTACTTGGCCTTATGAAACCCTTGTCCAACAAGTCCTTGATTTGCTTCTTTATTTCAGCATTCTCCATAATAGACATGCGGTACATGCCTATGTTTTGAAGAGGACAATCTGGATGCAAATGGATTTCATGCTGAATCTCCCTCTTAGGAGGCAAACCTGTTAGCTCCTGAAACATCTCATGATATGCATCAACTACATCATACAGATCTGATTTAAGTTTTGGATCACAATTGTCAAATGACTCATGATTCACATCAACCTTGGGCTTAATCATAAGAAGAACAAAATTCTTACTTGAATTGACTAGCCTTTTTACCTGTCCTGCATTCACCATCACTATATTTGTCTTCTTGTGATGAGCTCTAACAATGAACTCCTTGCCATCTTTGAACAAATGATATTTGTTTTCATGGCGATGAAAGATAGCTTTCCTGTCAAACAAGTAAGGACTTCCCAAAACAATTCCTGCTATATCAAAAGGTACCACATCAAGTTCAACTGTGTCAATAAAATGTGCAGTAATTGCAAAGCGCAATGTGCACTTTCTTGAAACTTGTAAATTTGCATCCTTGCAAATCCATCCAAGTGGATATGGCTTCGGATGTGGAACGGTCTCAAGTTTAAGCTACTTGACCAAGTCCTCTGATATAAGGTTTGCTTGTGACCCACTATCAAAAAGTGTGTCAATTTTAGTATGTTTTGAAATCACCCTTACATGAAACAGTTCAATTCTTTCTTCCTCATTAGGAGCTTGTACATGGCAGTTTGAGGTACTAGTGCTGGCTTGAGTTTCAATTTCTTTTCCCTTCAAGTTTTTCAAACCCATGGCTGCAATTTTGGTTTCATCACCTGAATCTTCCCCTAAATCTTGTGGTGTAGATGTAGTAGCAGCAGTTTTCTGTTTCCCTTTGGATTTGTTAAATTGAGGTCTTTTTTCAGGATATAATTTCCAACAGTTTGTTTCCTCATGGCCTGGTTTAGAACAGTGTTTACAGATCACTTTTTCACTCTCCTGTTTGACAGATGCATTCTTTTTGCTCTTTCCCTTGGAGGTTTTCTCTTTGTTTTTCCCCTTGGGGGGCTTCTTTCTACCCTCTTCAAATGTGTTTTTTCCCCTTGCCTCTAAATGGGTAGCTTAGACACAAACCTCGTCCAGGCTAGTAGGGTTAAACATCAAGATGGTGTGTCTAAGGTAGCTATGCAAGCCACCAATGTATTTCAGCAAGGTTTCCTGGGTCTACAAATCTACCCCTAACAAGAGAGCTCTTCTCCTGAATTCTTGGGTGTAGTCTTGGACACTCTGACCCTTAAGTTGTCTGAAATTTTGCCAATTCATAATGGCCTTCTGCATGTGAGCAAGAGGATAAAACTGTTTTTTAATGGCTAACAGAAATTCAGGCCATGTTAAGGTAACCTTACCAAATTTCTTGATCTCCTCTTTAGTCTTGGCCTCCCACCAGACCAGTGCTGCTCCATCCATTCTCAAAGAAGCCAACTGAATCTCTGTGGCATCATCATGCATATTCTGGATCCTCAAGTAAACTTCCAACTGCCTAATCCAGTTGTCAAGCTTTTCTGCATTCACTTCACCATTAAACATAGGTAATTCGAATTTTACATCAAGCTTCAAAAAAGGACTTTTTCCAGAGGATCTACGCTTATGAACAGAGGAAGACGAGGATGAAGAGGAAGAAGGTGAAGATGGGGATGGTGGATCACCATTTCCTCCATGTCCTTTCTTGGAATGATCATCATCCTTCTTACCTCCTGAAGAGCCCTCTCCTTCATGTGGATATTTGGACCCTTCTCCAGCCAATTTCTCATTTCTTTCTTGGTACAATATCCTCACCATTTCAGTGAGGTCCAAGAAAGCCTTTCTGAAGACTCTTTCTTCTTCTCTTGGATCTATCTCTATAGGAATTCTCCTTCATGTTCAGACATCCTTGAAGCTTTTGCTGAGACTCTTGAGGGTGAAATTGAAGGTGGAGGTGATGGCTCTCTGGCCTTCCTTGACTGAGGATTCTCTTATTCTCTAGTCAACTGTCCTTCCCCTATTTTAAGTTTCAACCTGGTAAGCATCAATACTTGCAAGACAGTTAGAAGATCTTTGCACAAAAACCTTAGGCTCTGATACCAACTTGATCTGAATTTGAAACTAATTGAAATTTGTTTGCAAGGTATTCAATTCAGAATTAAACATGTTTAAAAGATTTCCATATCTTGCAGAAAGAAAACACATGAAATTTTCAGCTGTTCATGACCCATTTAAGCATATCAGAGTTATTTCTTTTGATGTTTAACACATTAAAATGAATTTGATCTGCAAAATAAATCAACCAAAAATGCAAAAGAAGATGATAAAGCAGTTCACCCCCTTCAGGGCTACGTCTGCTGGGTCTAAAGCTTCCAACCGGGCTTGTCCTTGTTTTTATTAAATGATAAAATTGAAAATACAGCTGAATAGAAGCATATACAGGTGAAATAGATGGAAAAAATGGATTCACAACACTTGAATCCTTCAGCATTGACTATTGGATCACCTCCAATGGATACCTGCAACCCTATACAATCTTCACAAAACTGGGCCCTAGTAGCTCCTAGAACTTTCACGGCTCCAAAACCTCTACAAATAACCTCAGATTGTTGTAAGACCTCCACCAATGGCTTCAGAAGGTCGAAAATACCCAAAATAAAAAAAAAAAAATTCATCCAAAACCGACTTTCCTAGCCAAAGTTATGGCCATTTAAAGTTTCTCCAGTTTTTCCCTAGAAAAACTCCAGCTAACTTTAGTTAACTCCAGATAGCTCCGCCAATTATGGCGGGTCCGCCAAATTTGGCGCTCCTGCCAAAATTCCGCCAACTCAACTGCAGTTACATTTAATGTTTGGTGGTTTCCTCGGATTTCGTGCCAAGCGGAATATTCCTTTTTTTTTTTTTTTTTTGAAAAATTAAAATTTCTAATGTTATGGACAAATTCTTCTTTTTGCCATAACTTCCTCATACGGCGACCGTTTTTCAAACCGTTTGCGGCGCCGGAATCGGGAAGCGAGCACTTTCCAGTCATTCAACTTTGAACTAGTTCTAATTGCTTTAAATATTGAGCATTTTACGACACTTAGGACATGAGCACCTGATCACACGTACAATGTCACATGATAGAAGCGGCATTTGATAATGAATTAGAGGAGGATATTCTTAAAGATATGCATGATCAAACAATACCTACTACCTCTGTTTCGAATAGAAAAATTGTGGAAATTGAACCAGGAAAAATTCTAAACATAAATGCCAACCTGACTTCCGAACAAGAAAAGAAACTCATCCAATTATTGAGGAAACATAAGGAAGCATTTGCATGGGACTACCCTGATATGAAAGGAATTGATCCCCAGTTATGTACACACCACATTTACATAGAAAAGTATGCGAGACCTGTTCGCCAACCACAAAGGAGACTTAATCCTCATCTAAAAGACGTTGTAAAAGCTGAACTCCAAAAACTTTCAGATGTTAACTTCATCTACCCTATCTCCGATAGTAAATGGGTCTCTCCACTTGTTGTGGTACCAAATAAGAATGGAAAGTGGAGGATTTGTGTAGACGATAGAGAATTAAACAAAGCAACACAAAAAGACCACTTTCCCCTTCCATTCATTGACCAAGTATTAGACACTCTAGCAGGAAAGAAATTTTTTTCTTTCTTAGATGGCTTCAGTGGATACAATCAGATTTAGATTGCCCCTGAAGACCAAGACAAAACTACTTTTACTTGTCCTTGGGGAACATTTGCCTACAGATTTCTACCTTTTGGCTTATGCAATGCTCCTCCCATATTTCAAAGAGATATCCTCAGCATTTTTTCAGACCTAATAAATGAGGGGCTCGAAGTCTACATGGATGATTTTACACCATACGGAGATGATTTTGATCCAGCATTGGACACACTGGAAAAAGTCCTGCAGTGCTGCATTGCCACTAGGCTTTGCTTAAGCCATGAAAAATGTTATATGATGATGATTGAAGGACTTATTCTAGGCCATTATATCTTAGCAGTTGGCATACAAGTAGACCCAGCCAAAATTCAAATAATTTTGCTAATTCCCACCCCTACCACTCAAACAGAGGTACGCATTTTTCTTGGATTCTCTGGTTATTATAGAAGGTTTATAGAACATTTTTCACATATTGCTGCACCTCTATATGCACTGATAGGTAATGTTGACTTTCTTTGGACATAAAAATGTGACCGTGCCTTTCAGGATTTGAAGACGCTGGTGTCCACAGCTCCAGTCCTTCGAGGACCAAATTGGAACCTGCCATTCCAGATTTCATCAGATGCCTCAGATACAGCTATTGGAGCAGTCCTTGGGTAGGAAGAAGATAAAAAACCATATGCAATTTATTATATTAGCAATAATTTATCCCCTATTGAATTGAATTATACTATTACTGAAAAAGAATTTCTAGTTGTAATACATGCTGTCAATAAGTTCAGGCATTACATTACTGGATATCCTGCTACTTTGTATACAGATCACTCTGCCATAAAATATTTAGCAAATAAACCAATCAAAAATGGTAGAATAACTAGATGGTTGATTTTATTGCAGGAATTTGATATTACAGTCAAGGATAGACCTGGAAAAGAAAATCCTGTAGCTGACTTTCTCTTGCGAATGCCAAAACCAGTGGATGCAATAGCAGTTGAGGATCAATTTCCCGATGAGCATTTGTTTGTTGCTACTGTTAAAACACCCTGGTATGCTGATGTTGGGAATTACTTAGCAGTAGGTAAATTACCGAAACATCTGACCCCTAATGAATGAAAACAGATTGTCCAGAGAAGTGCTCAATTTTCCTGGATTGGGGGCTACCTGTTCCATACAGGAGCAGATATGCACATCATGAGATGTGTCTGGGAGGATGAAATTTTTGATATTTTGAAAGCTTGTCATGACGGACCATGTGGCGGACACTTTGCTAATAAGAGAACTGGACATAAGGTGCTGCAAACAGGGTATTATTGGCCTATGATCTTCAAAGACGCAAAGAATTTTGTTCAAGCTTGTGACAGTTGTCAAAGAGAAGGACGCCCTGGTCATGCCGATGAAATGCCCCTGAACCCACAACTGGTTATTGAACCATTCGAGTGATGGGAACTTGATTTTGTTGGTCCAATTAACCCATCCTCGAATAAAAAAACATATATTCTAGTGGCAACAGAATATGTCACCAAATGGATTGAAGCAGAAGCATTACCGAGAGCTACAGACGATTCTGTCATACAATTCTTGTTTCATATATTTGTGCGATATGGGCTTCCAAGAGACATAATTACAGACGGTGGACCACAGTTTCCTGGTAATAAGATTGCTGTAACAATTAAAAACTATCATATCCAGCATAAAATTACTATCCCATACCACCCATAGGAAAACAGTCAAGTAGAAAGCAACAACAAAATAATAGAAGCAATCTTGACAAAAACCATTGCGTCACATAGACGCGATTGGGCTACAAGACTACCAGAAGCCTTGTGGGCCTACAGAACAACGTGGAGAAGCACTACTGGCTATTCACCATACCAATTGGTGTTTGGAAAGCAACCCATTTTCCCCATAAAATTCGAAATCCAAACACTGCGAACAGCACAAGAAGTCGGCCTAGATCTAAACGAAGCACAGGTTAATAGATTATAGCAGATCAATGAGTTAGATGAAATTAGGCTCTCTGCCCTTCAACATACTGCATTAATCCAATAGCAGGGAGCTAAGTGGCATGATGCTCTCATTAAAAACAAAGTCTTTCGCGAAGGAGACTGGGCACTCTTATACGATTCCAGGTTTCAGGATTTTCCCAAGAAACTTCAGACTCGCTGGCTGGGGCCATATGAAATCCAGAAGGTACATGATAATGGCACCTTAACTCTAGTCACTATTGATGGATCTGGACATACCTTTAAAGTAAATGGCCACCGAGTTCGATTATACCGCAAACCACTTACTTGGGAATCCTTCTGTCAGCAACTACGCAAGGACTCCGATATGCAAATTTTACAGGGGGAAGAGCAATATTCCTCACCTATGATTCATTAAGTGATTCACCTTTTTTATACTTTGTACATAATTTCTTTGTTTTGTATATATTTTTTTGTATTTTCATTTTTTTCCTGTTGTTCCTTTTTTAAGAAGAAATAGCACTGTCATTTTTGCTGTTCCTTTTCAGAAGGGACAGCATTTGTGTGCACTTTTGTCATTGTTGTTGTTCCTTTTCCAAAAAGACAGCATTTTTGTTTGCTGTTCCTTTTTCAAAAGAACAACACCTTTTGTTTCAGCCATTCCTTTCTCATTTTCATTTTGTTGTTCCTTTTCCAAAAGGAATGACATTTGAGTGTTCTATTGTTCCTTTTCCAAAGGAATGGCATTTGAGTGTTATGCTGTTCCTTTTCTAAAGGAATGGCACTTTTGATTTCTATTGTTCCTTTTCTAAAGGAATAGCACTTCTGTTGTTCCTTTTCCAAAGGAACGACATTTGACTTTTCGCTATTCCTTTTCCAAAGGAACAACACTTGTCACTTTTGTTGTTCCTTTTCCAAAGGAATGGCATTTGAGTTTTCTGTTGTTCCTTTTCCAAAGGAACGACACTTTTTGATTTCTGCTGTTCCTTTTCCAAGGGAACGACATTTGCGTTTTTGCTGTCCCTTTTCCAAAGGAACGACACCTTTTAGCACTTGTGTTTTTGCTGTTCCTTTTCTAAAGGAACAACACTTTTGGTTTTTTGCTATTCCTTTTTCAAAGGAACAACACTTGTATTCCTTTGCCCTTCCTTTTTCAAACAACAACATTCTTGTATTACTTCTACTTATGCCTAAAGATACCTGTTGTTCCTCTTGTTTCAGGTATTTTGGAGCACAACTATACACTCATGCAATGGATACAAAGCTAGAGCATACTAAAATCAGAAAAATATGTAAAATCGCTACTGTTACAAGAAATTGTTGTGAATTGACAAAGAGGAATGAGGAAAGGACACAATTATTCATTACTTTTGCTGTCATTACCCTACTAATACTGACATGATTGGTCATCTTTATCATGCTGGTTCTTTTCTTTCCATAATCTTCTTTGATAATTATTAAGGAATAAGAACAAAGGGTTTATATTTTTCTATTGAGATGTTAAGACTTCTTCCACCATTCCTACTCTTAAGGAGGGCCGAACCACCATTTGTGTATAAATAGGAAAGCATGTTATAAAAAAAAAAAGACGAATATTTTGAATTGTCAAATACAGGATAGGGGGTCTCATCAAGAGCCAGCCTACCATGATCATAAGGAAGAAAGTAAAGTGGCATTCCCACTATGGCCACCACACCAGGGATATGGTCCAAGAGGCACATCAAAAAAAATAAAGAGTCCTTGGAATAGGAGGTCTCATCATGAGCCAGCCTGCCCACCTTTCACTCCTTCCTAGTGAATGGAATTATGATTTAACTGGTTACCAAGCCAGCATAATGACCTCCATTTTGACACTAAATAGAACTTCCTACGCATACACAAAGGATCATGGTTCCATGGGTGAAACAAACAACTCTGCCAAGGTTATGGACACCTGTCGGCAGCAGAGCTCTATTAATGGTATTGAAGTCACATTTCTTATACACCAATAGTAATTATTAATACCCTTCTCTGTCTTATACCTTTGTAATCTGTGAAATAAGATTATGCATATCCCTTCCCCGAACCATTAAACACATGAAAATCCATTATAACCAATCATGACGGAAAAAGTAGACAATGATCGCATTACACTCGTTGTGCATGTCAGCTGTCCTATCCTCCCAGCCTCGCATCATGTAACTGCATTTTCTTATTTATTAAGCGATCCTATTATACACCTCGATTTCGGTAACCTGCTACTTTTGTAAACATGGCATTGTGGCATACGCTGATCCTTTATTACCCTATACCAGAACAGATCGGCCCACCACTCCTTCATTTGACGGCCGAGGATGGCCTATCACATTACGTGGGGGGGGGGGGTTGACTTCATAATTTGCTGACATACGTGTCAGGCTATTACTCAGAAAACTCTTACTCAGGAATAGCAAGGCTTAACGGTATCTTGTTTTCAATTTGCATGCCTTGCTGTTCCTAAGATGTTTCCATATCATAGTCTGCAACAATTAGTAAGATTTGAATGAGCCTTGCAATTTTGCTATTTTCTCTGTGTTTCTAACAGTTTGGACAACCTGTTGTTCCATTGCTGTATCTGTGTTTTTACAATGAGCTAAGACATGGGAGGAAGGTCAATTCGAAGAGAACCACAGGTATTGACAGTTTCCGACGCTGCACGGGAAATCTTGGCAATGGCAGGATGGTTAGTCTATCTTAATCGTTTACAGGAGTCTAACAAGACCGTGGCAGTAGAATTCTTGCAGAATTTACAAGAAAATCACTCTAGAGTAAGGGGAAAACATATAGCAATCACCGATGACGTAATTGCAGAGGTCTCAGGACTGCCAGCCATTGGACCTGTGTGGACTCTGAAGAAGGAGAGACTGCAAAAGATCATGAACATCTTCCAGGATGAAGGCTAGAACTTGAAAGTCAGACGAAAGGGAGTCCTACTAACAGCATTAGGAGAGCCGTGGGAAAAACTGGCGAGGATCATCCAGAGCTACATCACCTGTGAAGGTAGGAAAGACATGGTAAGATCACAAAACCTTAAACTTTTAGTTGTATTAAAAGAGAAATGCTCTGTGAACCTACCTGCATTTTTAAATTCATTACTGCATGATGTTGCCCGAGGCATGAAAAAGTCACAACATGTGGAATTGGTAGTGAGTCACCATGGACTGATACGGCTGATAGTTAACCATAGTTTGGCTCAACAACAGAGCAGCTGGGAAGAACTAATCGCTATAATAGATGGGGCACCGACTTTGCCAGCCCCAAAACGCAAACATACTGCCAGTACACCAAATAGACCATCAAAATGGAGAAAATCAATTAGATTGGCATGGATTAGAGGGAGGTTGGAAAATCCCCAAGGGAGTACTAGCCAGCCTGTGGAGATAGATGACTCAGGGGATGAGCAACCCCCGCAATTGGAAGGAGAAGAGAATGAGAAAGAAGTGGAAGGAAATGAGGAAGGAGAAATAGAGGAAGAGACCGAACAACCTGAGCAAGTGGAGGCGGAGGCAGAACAATGCAAGGAGAGTCCATTGCAAAATCCATTGTAAGAGGACGAATTGGTCAAAATTCTGGCCAATATGGGCGAATATGGCCAGCCTCTCAGCCCACTAGGCCTCCAGATTGAGGAAGAACTGAAAGAGAATTCTACTCAGGATAAAAATGCACCCGAGGAATTGCGCAACGGGGAAGAAAACGAAGAGAATCATTCTGCAAGTATGACAGGAGAAGAAAATGATGAAGATATGGGAGGGGAACAATCCGCTCCCAGCCAGACTACACCAGAAGAATTGCATGAAGAAGAAGGGGTGGACAAGGAAGTTACCCAGGAAGTAACAGAGCCAGCTAGGGTTTATACTCCTGAGTAGCCTGAACAAAACATCGAAGGAGCACCCCAAGAGGAAAACGAGGGAATTGGCTAGGATAGCAGTCCAGGCCCGAGTAAACAAACAACTATTCCTTCTAAGGAAACAAAAGAAATCAAATGATTACGAAAAGAACGGAAAAGGTTACTAAATATGATAGCTCGAATTCGACAACAAATTAGGGTTTTGAGAATGAGAAAGAGAGAAAAAAGAACTTCAGGGGAAATACATGCAGCTACTCCGGTGAGACCCCCCAAGAAAAAGATTCGAAAGATCCTTGTTCAGTCTATTGTTCAAACCGCTGTCAATGAACAGCCTGCTGTTCAAACTACTGTTGAGGAGCAATATGCTGTTCAAACTCTTGTTAAAGTGCAGACTGCTGTTCAAAAGCAAAAGGAACAACATTTCACCGTTGCTCATGTTGAAGTGAAAATAGACAATATATCGGCCTGTGACAAGGAAGTCCAGACAACGGCACAGTCCTCTGAAGGGATACAGACTATAAACTCAAGGCAACGAAATAGGAAGATTCAAGTAAATCTTTCACTGGCCACTACTATGTGGGATAGTGATCTGAGGATAGTAACCCTACAAGAGGGTTTGATGCAAGCTCAGCAAGCAGTAGAAAAACTCACGGAACAAACAGTTTCTCGAGAAAAGTATGAAGAATTACAACAACAGCTAGGGAATGTCAATTTATCTGAAAGCCAGGCCTTTGAAGGATGGCGAAAATAACAAGAAAAAGTTGCAAAGGTAACTCATAGATTAGATGTAGTTATTAGACAGATGGATACCTTATGCTCTTTGTACACTGACGTCCTAGCATGTAGAGCCCCTGCCAAGAATTATGCCTTGTTTTTAATGGAACGATATTTGCAATTGAAAATTAAGGCCATCAAAGCAGGAGCCCCTATACAAATTAATACCATTGATGATTTTATAAATTGTTGTAAGCACTATGGAGTAAAGGTTCAAAGACTACTGTGTGAATTCTATCTGCATAACCTTGTGCTAGATTAGGACATAGAGCAGAACCCTGGCCCTTTCGTTGGGGATATCCAACTGCAGGCATTTATTTCGTTTGGAGTTAATCAAATCAAATGGCTTAAAGCCTATAATTCCTTCCAAAGACAAGAAAACGGATTAGACTTATGGGTAAGAGCTGAGCCTAGAGATCCATTACAGTTATGGAACAAACACAGGAGCCTCATGAGGACTCCAGGCGTGATTGATGCATTAAAACCCATTCATATAGCAATCAATCGGCAAGGGATAGAATACTTCTTTACCATTAAGGACCTTGCCATTGCAGCTACTAAATTTCGATATCAGACCTCTACTTCGAACATCCAACTCAGGGAACCATTTAATTACGAGAACTTTAAGTTAGCTGCTGATCGTTTGAACCTATATGGCAAAATTATCTTGAGGGTAGGGCCATCTTGGTTAGGATATAGGGTCAAACAGGCCATCTTTTTGAACACTTAGTTAGGCATCATGGCTGTAGACCACCACATGAGATCTCATCTCCAGGCTACTCTCTCACTACCTTACATGTCAACTACAATGTTTTCATGAGGGCATGAAAAAGGGTAAGGAGGGGGGTGTGTGGAGTACTGAAGAAGGTATGTTTTCATTGACTATTTTGTCATCTTTTCTTTCAAACTCGTAACATCTTTGCATCATGAACTAGGTAGATAATTGGAAATCATGACAAATCTATAAATATTTATATGCAACATGAAAACGCTATTAATCGCCATTTCTTATGCAGGAAAAGGGAAAAACTAAAGATTTCTGCTCCAAAGAAAAAGACAGGGCCAAGCTAACCGCTGTCCCTTTGGCGGGGAACCATATGCAAACAAGATGATCTAAAGTAAAACATCTCAGCCAAGGAAAGGAAAAGGAGATATCAACTCGGCACAAGAAAATGACCGATAACTGAAGGATTAACAGCTTGGCGAATCCTGCTTTAACTATTTTTGCATCCTTGATATCTCCGTTTCAGCTGTTATAAGTAGGGGCAGCACTGCTAGCCCGGGGGGAGACGGTTAATTTTCATGTAACTTTTCTTTGTATTTGGAACTTTGATCATCAACTCCCATTGAGAAGCAATCCACTGTAACTCTGTTTTAATGCTTTAATACAAGTCTAGTTGTTGTTCCATCTGTGATTATGGAATAATCCCAAGTGGTGTGTCCCCAGAGGCTAAGGGCCCAACCCTAGTGGAACACTTGTTCCTGTATCATTATCTTTAGTTCATGTGTGGTTTGTATTATCAGCTTTAATCGGTAATCTGGTGTGTTTTGTTATCTTATATCACATCTCTGTTATATTTTATATATCGTTCTCTGCAACAAGAAAGTTGTATTGTGCATTCTGATCTTATAATGTATTGTTGTTCCTTTAAATTCATTAATGTGACATTATCGTTCTTTACAGAATATTATTGTTGTTCAATTGCAGAGTAACCAAGCTGTAATCTTCTTAAGTTGGTATTACTGTATTTGTCTATGGTTTATACTTCATACGATTGCTGCTAAATTGACATTGCTGTTCCATTATGAATTGCGATTGTTATCCTTTCTAACCGGGATCAATACTTGTGGTATCAGACTTAGATTACTATATCTCTGTATGTTGTGTGTATTATTTATTTCGGCACCGTGTATTCAAAATTGAGTCTAAGCGCTGTTCTATATTTCATTGGTAATTGGTTTCCGTTCCATTTCTATTTGCTGTCTGATTTCTCCTTTAAGTAAATATTGCCATTTGATTTTTGTAGGATAAGATTGCTGTACTTGTTCCTGTAGATTAAGGTGTTGCTGTTCATAAGACTTAGTTGTTGTTACATTTCCTAGTTGTTGTTCCATTTCTTAATTGTTGTTCCATTTCCTGTTATTTGCGTTATTGATTGCTTTGGTGTGTAGAACGATCTGAAACTGTAGTGGGCGTTGGCATTTGTTGTCTAGTCCCTAGATTGATGATCTATTCCTTGATTACTTTTAGTTACATCACTTTCCAAAGGGATGAGTTATTGTTACTGGACCCTTGACTGATAAATTTCTTAGTTTTCCGAGTGCATGATTTAGGCTTCAAAGTGTTTTGCTGTAAGTAGATTTTCTTTCAAGCATCCATTTACTCTTGTACTTTCTTGAGCACTATACTACTAGCATTACTCTGACAAATGACAGCCTCAAACTGAGTACACTCTTTGAGATAACAAATCGTTCCTGCATTGACAAGTTAATGTGAGGTAATTAGAGGTGAAAAAGACCCTTTTTAGGGCTTGACAGTATGCATAAGGATAGTTTTGCTAAATGGCGAGATTACAAGAGAATGATGAAGCTACGAATTGGACATGTTAATATGAGAATGGTTTAGAACTACAATGGAAGGGATGATTCACGCAATCACTAGGAAAAGTGGACTAAGGCATGGGGGTTAGAACTGCGGCCATTGGGTACATATATTTTTTCATACCTTGGATACGATCCCCATGAACTGGTACCTTGAAACAGAGCTCTGCCATGACACTGTGGAATGGGATGTATTGAAGGAAGGTTTCTTATTGACTTTTAGCTTAGAAGATGGCTTTGCAAGCATAGATGAAGTTCTTCAAAAAATTAAAACAGTTATCTTCAGGATATCAAAGGCACAGATGGAATGGACCCAACTAGACTAGAGCACCCATCTCCGCCACACCTTGGAATGCTATAATGTGACCGTTGAAGAGGAGGAAGAAGACTTGAGGTATATCGATATTCTAGAGATTGAAGGGCATTATGAATTTGAAGGCCCACAAGTAGAGAACCCAACCATCTCTACGCCTTTGAAAACAAGTCAAGTAAACATTAGCACTGAAGAGGAACTAAAGTTTGCGAAGATTGGAGATTTTTGGGATGACACTATTGTAGACAAAGTTGATGAATTACTTTGCGAATACTAGGATGTCTTCCCCACTATTTTTATGGATTTAAACAGCATACTTGGTGATTTGGGTGTTATGAAGATCACATTGAAGCTAGATGTGGAGCCTGTTAAACAGAGGCCTTATCTCCTTAACCCTTAGTATAAGGAGAAGGTTTGCTAAGAGCTGGATAAAATGTTGGAGGCGGGAACTATAGAACTTGTTGAAGAGTCTGATTGGGTGGGCCTGATGGTGGTTCAAGAGAAGAAACAAAAGGGAAAAATAAGGGTTTGAGTAGATTTGTGGAAGCTTAATGATGTCTGTGTTCACGATCCATTTCTAACATCATTTACAGATGAAGTGTTAGACAATGTCAGAGGGCAGGAGGCCTATTCCTTTACTGACGGGTTTTCCGGGTATCAAAAAATTAAGATTCCCTAGAGGATAGAAGAAAAATCACCTTCGCGATAGAGTGGGGTTTCTTTTAGTACATTGTTATGTCATTTGGATTGATGAAAACACCTACAATATTTTCTTGTCTAGTCATAGTAGCATTCAAAGAATTCATTCATAAGTTCTTAGAAGTGTACTTTGATGACTGGATGGTGTTTGGCTTGGTAAAGTGCCATGTAGAAAGTCTGCGCCTTATGTTGGATACATGTGGAAGATACCAGATAGCATTGAATTTGAAAAAATGTATATTCTTTGTTCCTTTTGGAATCTTACTAGGTCATGTTGTGTGCAAGCAAGGATTGATGGTGGACCCTGCAAAGATTGCGGTGATTGTGAACTTGGAGGCCCCTAGGAATGTCAAGCAGCTACATACAATGTTGGGACACATGGTGCAATAGAAAATTCATCAAATCTTATCCTCAAATCATCACGTCCATGGAAAAAATGTTAAAGAAGGATGCGACATTCCGTTGGGATGAAGAATTTCAGCACAACTTAGATGTGTTGAAAGAAAAGATGGTAACTGCACTAATCTTGGCATTTCTTGATTGGAAAAAGGAGTTTCATGTACATTTGGATGCTTCTTGCATTGTGCTGGGTGTAATACTCACACAGGAAGACGAAGGAGAACTAGACCATCCCATAGCCTTCGTAAGTAGGAAGTTATCCAGGGCTGAGAAAAACTATTCAACAAGAGAGCGCGAAGGGTTGGTCATGGTCTACGCACTGCAAAAATTCAGGCATTATCTGTTGGGAGGACATTTCAAGATGTATGCAGATCATTTTGCCTTAAAATTCATGGTCAAAAAACTTGTGTTGGGGGGAAATATTTGTAGATGGTTTTTATTATTTTAGAAATATGACTTTGAAGTCATTGTGAAGCCGGGTAGGTTGAATGTTGGACCTGACCATGTGGCACGAATTGAAACAGGCGAAGAACCCAGTAAGTTGGAGGAAGGGTTGCCCAATGCACAAATATTTGTTGTACATGTAGTTGATAACTATTTTGCTAATATTATTCACTTCTTAACTATAGGGATGGTTCCTGAAATATTACAAATCAGTAGAAGAAAGAATTACTAGAGTTCGCAGCCAATTTTTCGGTCATTGAAAGACATCTGTACAAAATGGGTGCAGATGAAATATTGTGGAGATACATGCTAGACTTTGATCATAGATAGTATTCTCATCAAAGCTCATGGGGGAGCTACGGAAGAAGATTATGCAGGAAAAGAAATGTTATGAAACCAGCTCACAAAAAGATAGAAAAGAGAGATCCACGCCTTAGAATTCAGCCTCTTCGAGGGGGCAACCTCCTTTACATTACATAAATGAAGAATTCTTGGATGATACAAATGAAAATACCTCCTTTCTATATATAGGAGTCTAAGTGGTCCCAATACAATCAAAGCCTACATAACAATAATATTGTAGGGCACAACAGTAACAATGGTGGGCTTCTATGTGGCATAATAGTAACAATATGGGCACTACATGGGTACATCAATATAATAAGTGGGTTATACTAATAACAATAAGGGGTTACACTAGTAGTATAGGGGCCTAACATGCCCCTCTCCTTCAAAAAGCGTTGTCCTCAACGCTTGAGTAGTTCTTGATGCTTCTATATAAAATTCTTGTCCTCCCATGTGGAATATTCAGCGGGTAAGTTCTTCCACTTGATGAGATACTCTGAAATTGATCGATTTCGTATCTGTCGGGTTCTTGTTTCTATGACTGCTCCAGGTTCCAATATGATTTTTCCTTCCTCTTCAATTTCTGGCAATATTGCTTGAATTGGGATCTTTTGCAACTTTTGAATAAGTCGTCATACTTCTTCGTTCTTCTTCCATTCATCTGTTGCTTCGTTTATCCAATTTGGTTGGATAATATAAATAGCACAAAACAATGCTTCCACATCCTCATCCTTGAAGCGTCTTCCCATTCGGTAAGGTCGCCATTTTTTAAGTGCATGTAGTATTGCCAACATTTCCTTCTCATAAATAGCTTGCTTGAGATGTAGCAGTAAAAATACCCAATCACTCACATCAAAACATTTTTCACTACGATGTTGATCTACCTGTTGTTTCATTTGATTTTGCACCGAAGTGGCGTTATCCTTTAAAAGTTGGAGAACTTGTTGTTGATGCTCGATATGATCTTTCTCTACTTGAACCTTTTTCTTCTTGATATGTCCTTCTATCTTTTGAGGAGTGGTAATTTCTTCCAGTCCTTTACAAGATATGGTCGGATTCATTTCTTGATGCTCGATGTGATCTTTCACTTCTTGAACATTTTTCTTCTTGATGTGTCCTTCTATCTTGATAGTTTGAGGAGTGGTAATTTCATCCATTGAATTACAAGTTATGGTTGGATTCATTTCTTCTTTCTCGATGTGATCTTTCACTTCTTGCACCTTTTTCTTCTTGATATGTCCTTCTATCTTGAGAGTTTGAGGAGTGGTAATTCTTGCCAAGGCTTTACAAGATATGGTCTGATTCATTTCTTCTTTCTCTGGGGTGGTGTCCTGACGTATATCCTCTTCTTTTGATGTTTCTTGATCCTTTTCTTCCTCCTCTTCATATTCTATGTAAAATAATTTCTTCTCAGCACACCTATGACCTTTAGAGCATTTGCTATCACAATTGTAACAAAGCCCTTTTTCTCTTTTTTCTTCCAATTGTTGTGGTGTAACCCTTGTAGGTTGTGGAAGGCTAGGAGAAACAACACTTCCATCTTTATAGTTGTGAGGGGTATGCTTCCTGGTTTCCATAATTTTGCTTTCCATTATGTCACAAAGCCCTTTTACTCTTTCCAATTGTTGTGTTGTTGCTCTAAAGAAGGTGTTGCTCTTTATATCCTCATAATGTGCTATCATTTCCTCCGTGAAAATTGATCACGTAACAAGTTTTTTACGAGAACAAAGCCCTTTGTACCATAAAAATTGATCTGGTTCTAAATATGAAGATGCAATACATACCTTTTGTAACAATTGTACACCATGTATATCAAAATATTGCTCCATCTGAAGTATCCAATTTACCGGATCCTTGCCATCAAACTTCCTCATCTTGCTTTTTCTTGATTTTAGGAGCTCTACCTTGAAACGACTGTAACTCTGTACTTTCAGATCTTTAAGTTCTGAACTTGTGACCTGTAGTAGCCCTCTGTGTCCTCTTTCCAATGCCACAAGTCTGATCCAAATTGGATTCTCCAAGAAAAAGTTATGTACAATCTCCCGCAGTGACCTGATTATAGACTGGTTCAGTAGAGCGAACTTGTATGACGTGCCACGTGTCACTGTTTCAACTTTTGACTCTGAAAAATATATAAACAGAAACTAAAGTCCGTTCTCTTTCTGTAACTTCTTACGAAATTTCAATCCAATGCTCAGAAAGAAAGTTTTGACGATTTTCCCCAGGTCACCTGTTTTGAATGTAATTCAGGAGTCTGCAGAAAGGCCAACTTCCTCAGATCATATCTCCGAAAATATCGCGCGAAAAGCTCTGAAATTCGGACCCAAGGTTCAGCGCCAATTCTTCTCAAATGGGTTTTTTTTGCGACTTCTGAAACGTCACTGAAAAAAGTTATAGCGAAAATGCCACGATGACCTGTTTGGAGCAGCGAAACCCTAGAATCCAAAGCTCTGATACCAAATGTTATGAAACCAGCTCACAAAAAGATAGAAAAGAGAGATCCACGCCTTAGAATTCAGCCTCTTCGAGGGGGCAACCTCCTTTACATTACATAAATGAACAATTCTTGGATGATACAAATGAAAATACCTCCTTTCTATATATAGGAGTCTAAGTGGTCCCAATACAATCAAAGCCTACATAACAATAATATTGTAGGGCACAACAGTAACAATGGTGGGCTTCTATGTGGCATAATAGTAACAATATGGGCACTACATGGGTACATCAATATAATAAGTGGGTTATACTAATAACAATAAGGGGTTACACTAGTAGTATAGGGGCCTAACAAGAAACCACATAGAAACTTTATGCGCAGGACTATGGTGCCCAACATTGCACAAGGACTCCAAAGCATACTGTAAGGTGTGCGATGCATGTCAAAGGACTCGTAGACCATCACGAAGGGATGAGATACCGCTACATCCTCAGGTATCTTTGTAGGCATTCGAGAAGTGGGTGATCGATTTTATTGGGCCAATTCATTATGCTAGTAAGAAAATGGGCACGCGCTACATTATCATTGCGACGGGTATTTAACCAGATGTGCAGAAGAACAACCAGTAAAGGATTATACAGGGGCCACGGTATAAAAATTCTTGTCTGAACATGTCTTAAAAAGGTTTGGAAGCCCGGACATTTTGATGAGAGATATGGGTATGCACTTTCTGAATGAAATGATCAGTGTGCTGATAGATGAATTCTAGGTCTAACATCAGAAGGGTAAACCATATCACCTGCATTAAAATGGTACAGTTGAAGCTTTTAACAAAATTTTGGAGAATGCTCTTGTTGGGCACCAAATCGGCCTATCTTTTTCTTGCATTTCCACTCCTCTTTCCATCCTTTTTGTATTCATTCACATATATTTACTATGATAAAACTATGAGGTAATTCCCATTTATTTGTCTCTTGGAATATTTAATTAATGAAGTAAAGTCATGAAGGTTTTGCCTATGTGAACCACTAAAACATGTTTTGATCACAAATTCTGGAGCATAAGTGTTGACCTCATAGCATATCGTAGCAGTTTTGTGATTCACAGTAGTTGATCGACCACGATGAAACATCATAACCTATTTGCAACTGTTCTCAACCCACTTTGGATCATTTCTGTTCTTGCTCTCTCGGCACTGCTGCTGTGTTGAACTGATGTATATCTTTGGGCACATAGTTACCAGGTTTTGGGGAGAGATGTTATTCCCCTTTGTACTGTATAAAAGACGGGTCAATCCCATATGAGAGGAGTCAGACCTTGATTTGTATTGTAACATCATTTTTCAAATTAATAAACTAAAATCCTTTTTGCTGTTATATTCTTCGCTATGAGTAATGCAGCCCTGATCAAAGAGCTGGGCCGGCTCTTCTGATCAGGCATGACATGTTTTCCTGTTATGTGTGTTGTTCATTGCTGCGTGTATTTATTGGTTGCTGTTACATATTTATTTAGATTACTGTGAATGCCTATTTAAGTTCTGCAGTTAGTTTTTATCTCTGTTACAACAATGCTTTGATTTTGTAATCGCAA